>CM060931.1:621265711-623665711 GCA_030765085.1 Allium cepa
TACTGGAGCGGAATTGCTATTGTGCTAATGTTTGTGGATGTAGGAAAACAGGTTGGAGGGATCCAACTGGATTCCTCAACAGTATTTATTTGATTTCAGATATTTTGATATTTGATGGATTATCATATCGATATATGATATCATTGTTGTCGTGATTGACTATTTGGTGTGTAGCATCATTGGTCCAAATTTTGGAATTTAAAATGTTTTTAAAGTGATTTTTGAAAGTATGCGTTTATAAAATATTTTGGAATTGATTCATATTAAATAAATAAACGTATAAATTTTAATGTTATAAAATAGTGTAAAACGGGATTTCTGAATTTATTATAAAAAGTTGAAAATATAGGATTTATAAAATTTGATTATTTTATAAATCAAAATGGTGAAATTATAAAGGGGATTAAAGATGTTTTAAAGGAATAATAATATAAATTGATTTATATAAAAGTTTTATAAATTGATATTTATAAATGAAAATATTTGAATTATAAAACGAGTTTTTATAATTGTTAGAAGAAGTGTAAATGTTCATAAATGAATGAAATTTATAGAATTATAAACGGTGAAGTTATAAATGGAATTTTATAAGCAGTAGGTTTATAAAATTTGTAAAAGTTATTAAAAGAACAAGTTTTGGATAAATAATTGAATCTTATAAGTTATAAGATTTATAATTATGAAGTTCAAAGGAACGATTTTGCAAACAAATAAATTATAAGTATTTCACTTATGATACGAACTTTTGGTTTATAATTGAGTTATGAATTGAGATAGGTTAATAAAGGAATTTATAAAAGGAAGTTGTTATAAAATAAATAGAAATGGAATTTATAAACGTTGTTTTATAAATCCGCAAACGACTTAGTTTGATAAGTTAATTTTTATAACTTATTTATGGAGTTATATTCACATTTTAAATAGTGAATAATCCTTTGAAACAAAATGAATAGAAACGATGAAATTGTTAACGTAGTATATTCACGTTTTTGAATAGTGAATAATATGTTAAAGAAATTGTTTTGAATGTGATGTTTTAAATTGAATTAAAACGATCTAACGATGTTTTAAATTGAATTAAAACGATCTAACGATGTTTTAAATGTGTTGAGATTCAAAACCATAGATTTCAACATTTATTGTTGAAATAGATGTTTTCGAGAAATAGAAGGAAATGGTGGACTATAATACTGTTGTTATAGTAAATGATTTCCGAAAGGAAATGTTTTGTATAGTATTGGGGTTTATATATCTATTTTAATTTCGAATCCCTATACTAGTGATTTTGGGTTGTCGTAACGATGTTTTACGCAACATTCGTTTTGGCCCAAATAGATATGGTTAAGAGAATGATTTCCTTAAAGAATGAAATATATACTTAATCTCAATTTAAGTATATTGAATATTCTCCAAGTGTTGAAAATAAATGGATTTGTGAATTACTTATTAGTAAATAAGTATGGAAATGTTTTTCAATATAAAGTGAATATTAGAGAATTTATCTCTTTGAAGATAAATTGAAACGAATAATTGAAATCGTATATGCATGGATATTTTGGAATGAAAATTTACTATGGAATTTATAAAAGAAAGTGGAATTCGTTTAAAAATAAATATTGATTTATTTTTGAGATATTGAAATTATATATCTTGTAAAGATATTTTTGGGAAATAAATTATTTGGAAAATTATTTGGAAAATTATTTGGAATCTGGTGATGTTGTGCATATCCATTGATAGTTCAAGAATCGACTATCAATATTTACCTTTGAAAGGTATTTGTTGTGATTTGCTTGATTTTGAATGCTACGCTTAGTTTTAAATTATTGCGCTCGTTATTCGGATTATCCATTCCGAATAGTGATACGACGTAATGGATAGCATTGAAGATCGGTGTTGAAGACCCGGTATTTGCGAGAGCGATAGGATGACCTGTCGATTGACTCTGCACCGAGTTGCTCCGGTATAGAGTTCTCCATATGTGATGGGAAATCCGATCAGGATTGTGGATATCCGGATTGCAAGGACTTCTTTGTAAGTGCCTTTGGTTCTGTTCGAGCCCGGAACAAACTTGTATGGATTGTATGTCTGACATTACAAATTGAGATATAAAGCAGATTTCTTTCAAATATATTTCTGTTGGTGGTGGAGAATTTATTCTTTTAGCTTAACACCCTTCTCTGAGACGTACGAGCTCAGAGGTTATGTAGTTGATGGTTATCAGCGATATATTCCCAATTTGGTAATGTGACATGCTAAGTGTTGCTGTGAAATGATCATTGTGTTGATTATTTGGGATAGGATCATTTATTTGATCGTCTATCTTGGTGATCATTTCTATGATCATTTGTTGACCCAAAGCATGGCTTTTGTATAAAGTATGTTTTTGTGGACGTGACTTCGTCGAGCCTCACACCCCGGAATGGTCAAAACAGGAAAGATGCGGCAAGGTTATGAGGGGTAGCGCCCTTTAGGGTATGTGCATTTCCTTCTGGAAAAGGGTGGTATCATGGTATGGAGCCCAGATACTTACTCATGTTGAAAACACCTTATGATTGTGTGAATTGATTACGAGCGCTCGGTTAAAGGTCACAAAGGACCGGGGGATGGCATACTCGGTCAGTTGTTACTCAGTTAGGGGTAACCCGGCCTTGTGTTGGCAGAGATCCGGTTTGGTTCTCGGGGACATCCATCCAAAGGCGTTCTCATGTGGCAATGGGAAGTTCCTTGGCCTGATCATTCGTTGGAAATCCAAAGAAACAATACGATCTTGTACGGTATTAGTTGTAGAACCTATCATTCACTTATGGTGGCGCCCCACTGTTTGGATGGTAGCTATAGTAGGCATACGATAATGGTCGTATGTTGGCTAAGATTTATATCTTTATTTTCGAAATATTTTCCTACACTATGCACTAGTAATAATATCAAATGTTTCTTTTTAAATGCGTATCAAGCATCTTTGACTATCATAAGGAGAAATCTCCTCCGATTCTGCGTTTGCATTGTGTGTGTGTGCGGGAGGCCTTATGGTAGTCTCATTTTTAAAAGCATTGCGAATTGACTTTAAAAATAATTCCTGTATTTTGATTTTTAAGAAAAATAAACTATTTTGAGTTCTCACACCAGTCACATGACTGACTCGGAGTTTATTGTTTTCCTTCCTAAACTCTGGGTACCCACCAATTTCCACACGGGCAGTCAAGAGTTAGGTTTATCAGGATATTCTGGATATTCTGGAGTTGCTGGAGGCAAGCTGGATGGCATGGCGTATTACTAGTATATAGTATTTCTTTTCCGCTGTTTGTTGTTGTTTGTTGTTGTACACTCTGATGTAATGATGTAATGTGATGTAATGTAATAACTGATATAGTTCTTTGTTTAAAGATTATTCATTTATGTATTATATGTTGTTCCGCTGCGATTGTGAGATTCTGCTATTGTTGTGTTGTTTTCTATTCCGTTCTGTTTTCTATTTTCTTCTCCCTCTATTTTCTATCTCTTCTCTCTTCTTCTATCCTCTTTCTTTTTCTTTCTTTTTCTTAAACATTGATAATTCGTATTTCTGTTCATCTTAAGTTAATCTATGGAGATTAGTGTATATTCAAGGTGTACGGATTTGCGGGTCATTACACCTCTCTTCCTTCTCCTCCAATCTTCCACAACTCCGCCTTTCCCCATCTCCTTCAGGAGACCATGGCCGAGACCACTTTATCACGTCACAATCTCCACTCCAGCTTTGACCGTTTCATTTTCCTTGCTCCGGCTTTGTACAGAGCACGTACAGTTAAGTATGTTCATAATTTTTTTATTTGTTTTATATGTGTTTATGTTTCAAAGTATACTATATTATATTTTAAACGGAAGTACTTATATATCTTTTGATTCGGATATTTGTAAACTATCGGTAGATAAAGTATTAACCATAAGGCATGTATATGTTATACAGTCATTCATATACATATATACATACATACATACATATACATACATATATATATATATATATACACACACATCTGCACCAGTTATATAAGTATAGGTAAGCTGGTTTATTTTATATTGTAGATATATATTAGCATATATGTAAAGAGATGTAGGTGACAGCTTTATATATATTTTGATCGGAATATACATGTGCATGTATATGTTGGTTCGGCATAGAGTGCATGTTTATATAGAGAGAGTTTCGTGTTTACATATACTTTGCTATAGGTGTTATATATAAACAAATTAATTTCTAAGTTAGAGTGCATATAAATATATGTTTTATCCATTCAGATTTGCATAAATTTAAGTAGCGCATATACTTGTTAGGTATTGGATTTTACGCTATGTTCAAAATGATCTTATTCAAGTTAAGTATATTAGTCTGTCGAGATTCAAAAAATAATAATTAATATTTTGCTTTATATATATATATATATATATTCTACTGCGTAAAATTTATAGTTTACTAACATAAGTTATATAGGTGAGTTCGGCCTATATATGAAGTATACAAGTTTTAAATGTTGTACACTTTGTAAACTATGTTTGCATATATTATATAATGTTTGAAAGGTAATATACTGTTTTACTGATGATGTCTGTGCATTTGTTGTAACTCGCATATTACATTAAAACGTGTATTTTTATACTCAGGTATGCATATATTTTGATGGTATATATGGTATGTGTCTTTTCTAGTTCAATGCATACATATATCCCATTATATATATTAAGTTACTTTCAATACATAAGTTTATATTAGTAGAGAAAAAACATATCATGAAGTTTACACAGTATATATTATAAGAGTGTTATAATAAGAAGTAATATATGTGTTATGTTTTATTTTCTAGAAGGTTTGTTTATATGCATGTATACTTTAAGATCTATTTACTTAAACTTGCTACATACACTAGAGTATACAGATTTTTATGCATATTAGTTTAGTTTAGTTATCGTCTGTTGGTTATATACATGTATATGTAGTATAAATTTTGCTTATAAAGTTATAAAGGTTTCCAAACTATATATATATGGCTATTTATAAATCAGGTAGTAGCATATATGTGAACTGTATACTTACAATAAAAAAAGTGTAAAGTCCCATTTTCCCGGTACCATTTGAATCGACAATAAACCACACATGTCTAACTCAAATTGCACGAAAAGACGGATCTTTAAGGCTGATAAAGAAAAGTAGATAGAACAGAATCTCACGTGAATGGAATAACACATATTATTTCAATGACAATCATTACAGCGGAATTTTTAAAAAATACAATATAAGAGTCTAACCTAAATTCAGCTTGGACGTTTATAAAACCTTCCCTTACAAATGCTGACAAATATCAAACAAAATACACTAAGTATTGCAGATAATAGAATATGTCCTTACGTCGATGAATATCTCCATCTCTCCTCTGGAAACTCCAACCATCTTCGACTATCCTGAAACTACTCGGATCTGACCCGAGTATTGAAAATACCCAGATCATGCTTGATAAACCAGCATGAGAAAAACTCAATAATAGATGACAGTGTCATAAATCAACCTTTTTATAAATCCTTTGAAAATAAAGAGTACCTCATAAGACCATGCCCAGACATAAACACATACGGGTTTTTACCTTATGATAACTAAAACACTTTTATATAAAAACATTTGATATTATTTCTAATGACATTCTTTGAAAACATTTGCAAATAAACTTATTAATCTTAGCCGAAATTGTTATCATTATTAAATTCCAGCATACAAGGCTCTACAAACAAAACCGTAGTTTCTTATTGGAGAATGGATTTCCATACAAATGACCAGGCGTAGGATCTACCTTCCGAAATGCATACACCTCTAGATGAATGTCCCGAGAAACCATCACACAGCTTCTCTACCAACACAAGACCGGCCCACCTCTTAACTAGATGGTACCGAATATGTCATCCCCCGGTCGTTACTGACCTTTAACCGAGCGCTCGTTTTCCATACACCACATTAATATACACCCCGAACATCATAGTGGGAAGAAATATATCTAGAAGGGGATGATCATACCCTACTTGGGAATGACCCACTTAGCCTTGCTGCATCTAATCCTGTTTCGGTCATTTTCGGTTTGATGAGGCTTGATGCTACGATTACCTTTTCACAAAGCACATATCACATCTTTGAATGCCACATTGCCATTTCCGTTTAACCACTAATTGCCTTCCACAAAAATAAAACCCTTGAGCTCGTATGTCTCAAGGAGGGTGTTAAGCTAAGAGAAGTTGCCTTCTCCGCCACCACTAATGTACGTTTGTAAAAACCAATGTACATAATGTTTAGAAATGCAATGTCCGACAAACGTCCATACAAGTTGTCCAAAAACAGGACAAACCGAAGGCACTTTCCTCGGCCATTACTAGGTGAGAAGACCTTGAATCCGCAAAATCTCCATCACGAGGAGACCACCGCTATAAATAACTCTATAATGGGGGCCAACCAGAGCATGTTCAACAAGCAGTCTTCCCGCTAGGATGATCCACGGTCTTCAATCACCATCTTCAATATGTCTTCACGTTCGAACGTATACATTGGTTCGAAGTGGTCTTCGGATAGGAACTAACGAAATCCGACTATGGTTCCTTCGAAACCCAATCATCTATTAAAGTGAATATTAGTATATATGATTTATTAAGTCTCTTTTCACTTTAATTCTTTTCGGATGATTTCGAAATCTCTTTCTTTTGACTTAGATTAATTTTTAAATAATTCATTCTGTTGCTTTGGAAAATATCTCAGATTTTCTTACTTAATTCTTGATCCAAACTTTTTAACTTTTAGTGGGTCAAAAAAAATGTTATTTAAGACATCATTTACGATAAACCCTAAATCAATCTTAGCAAATATTTTTGAGTAAATAGGATCACAGAAATTATTCATTTTGGAGATTGCTTAAATCTTGGGTAATATCAATCTTCTTTTCAAAAACTTAATATAGTCTTTATTTAAGAGCATCCGGGCTTTCCTTTCAATCTGTTCCACCCCTCGCCCAGGAAAAAAAACATAGGCCATGTAAGTTCTGGGCACTAGTTGCTCCATCCCTAACCTTAGTTAAACACCTTGTTTTATCTTCCCAGATCTCACAGGCGGGACAGACGTACTACTTGTTTCCGCATACTCGGATTTTCTACTTTATTTTGGAATTGCTTACAAATATTTCAAATTATCTTTCAAAACGCTTAATTATTCTTTTTAAAACATTCACATTTTATTCTGGGAAATGTCGTTACATTTAAACTCATATTCCAAAAAGTTATAGAATTCGTGGCATAAAAGTGCTGCGGAAAGTGCTAAATAAGCTTATTTGAATTAAACTACTTTTAAACATTCGAAAATTCATATTTTTCAATTCAAATCTCTTTTAAATCATTTAAATATATTTATCAAATTTATTCCATATTTTTTCATAATTAAAAACATTCATTTAAACAGATTTTCTATTACGGTCACTAAACTGCACTGGCGCGATTTTTCTAGAAAATTGTTTTGGACTTAGTTCAAAATCTACTAATCGAAACTTTGATCTTCTTTCTTCTTTTAGATTATATTGACATAATGGTCCGGAATTTTATTATCTCGAAGAATTATGAGGTATATTCAACTCTATACACTTATTTGAATTTTTCGGCACGAAATCACGAACTACCGTTGCACGACGCGTCTAGTTTTAACTTATTTTTCAATATTTGAAATAATCTATTCAAATTGGATTTCAAAACTTATGAAATCATTACAAATCATTTTAAATCAATATTTTCACTTTTTAAAGTATTTAAAATATATTTTCACTATTACCATAATATTATTATATTCCCATTATTTTAATATTAAATTTTAAATTCCAATTTCAACTTAATTTCAATTCTAATCTCAAATTAAAATCATTTAAAACATAGATTTCAAATCTTATTTCAATTTAAACTTCAAATTAATCTCAAACCAAACTTCACTTTTTCAAAATCGATTTCAATTTTAATTTCACTATTCATCTCAATTTCAATTTCCATTTAGCTATCCTTTTCAAATCCATTTCACTTCAGCCTTTAAATTCTCTTTCATTTTAACTTTAATTTCACTTCTAAATGAAAAGAGACTTATTTTTCCACAATATCTCATATTACTAAAATATGGTCTTACTAACAAAGGGTTTACTTAATCAAAATGAACATATCCAATATTAATATTTATCACTAACATAACATCTATTCAACCAATCACATACATATGGTTTCAAATCCTACATTCACTATTAATATCATAACGGGATATATTATCACAATTTACTTAATTTACTAACTTTCAAATTATCCATATTAAAAATCAATTTGGTATAAACATTGATATGTCATAAGGGTGTAAATATGATTTATAACATAATAAAAATATAAATTCAAAAGCAATGAGAATTTCTCACCATAAACCAAAGCGATTAACTTCCTACCAACATTCTAATCAACCAACACTTCACTAATTAATTTCTACTTCATTAAACACTAGCAAACAACACCCTCTCCCATCCACTAGCTTGGCCGAGGCTTGTGATGGAGCTTGACCGAAAATATAGAGAAGAAGCGGTAGAGCTTTGAACTTGAACTCCCAAGATTTAAATCCGAAAAATAGGTCATCTTCTCTTTTGTTTTTGACTCTCTTACTCACAAAATTTGAAAAACTTATTAACTAAAAAGTTGTCGAAAATTCTTTTCTATTGAATTTGAAAAAAAGAATCATTTGAATCCATGTTTTTTGAGGGAGATATGTTCAAAATAAAAGTGCTATTCTCGGATTCACAAAAATAAAGCCCGAAAATGCACTTAAAAGAATTGAGTTTCAGGTACAGCAAACCTCAAAACTGGAAAAAGTGATCAACTTAAATTGTAGCCGCTGAAATTTTATTTGGTTTTAAAAAATAATTTCTAAATTTGGATCAGTAATGATAAAGTTATGATCAAAACAAAACGGCCTATTTTCTGGCTTAAAAACTGGGCCAGAAAATGCACTGGAAAGAAGTGGAATTTTTACCTATTTATGCTAAGAACTGGACAAAGTAGTCAACATGAAAGTTGTAGCCACTGGAAAAATACTTGATTTAAAATAAAGAACTTTGCAATTTGGTTCAGCATTGAATAATTTATGGCCGAGAGAATAGAGGTAAAATATGGAGAAAATATAAGTTTGATTTGAAGGATATAAACATTGAATTCTTTTGAATATTTTATAAATATGTTGACATTATTTATTTTTAATTTATTTCTATGGCTTGGAAGCCATTAAATAGAAGAGGAAGAAGATTAAGCTTAAGAAAAGAAGAAGAATAAATGTAAATGAAATGAGAGAAGGAGGTGGATATTTATAGAAAAAGAAAGAAGTGGTAAATTTACCAAAATAACCTCTTACGAAATTACCAAAATAACCTTACTTCAACCTAAAGCAATCTCCATTTTTTCAATACTTAACATCATCTTTCACATCTTTACTTTATGTCTTAGTCACTTAAAGATTAAGTAAAGAATATCATAATTATGTTGGCTTTGATTTGATATTGATTTGATGTTTACTTTTGACTTTTCTTACTTACTTTTCTTAATGACTTCTAGAAGTTTTCTAATCTTATTAGTAAAAGTAAACATGTTTAGTGAATAAGTTAATACTTACACTATTTTTATATATGTTCCTATATAAAAATAAAGGTGCGACGACGTTGCGACAACTTTTAATTGACAAAACGTCGTTTTTTCACAAAATGTTTTACAGTCACATTTTGACGTTTTAGTAAAACTATTTATTTATGTAAACCAAATTTAAAAATAAATTTTATAATGCATTTAACAATATTAATACTCATAAATTAATTGAAATAATTTATTTAATCATTGAAACTTACTTTTCTAAAATCGGCATTTTGTCACTTTTGTTGATATAGGCAAATGTTACTATTTTTGTGTATACTTATCTTTCCAAATCCTATCTAATTTTGTTTGAATCATATAACCTTATTTATTTTACATTTAAAATCACTTTAAATATTATATTTTAAAGTGGTCAAATTCTGGGTCGTTACATTCTCCCCTACTTAAAAGCATTTCGTCCTCGAAATGAAAGTTAGATAAAAGAATCTATCTCATAGTCATATCCTCAAATAATTTGACTTATTTCTACTGATGATAGAAAAGTAGAAGGTCGATATCATAAAAATACTAAAAGCAAATGATGTCAAACATACATACAGAGATTGCCCACGCTAATATGAGTACCTATCATGTACTTACGATTATATACACATACATCAAGTCAAACTTCTATCGTACCCATTCTAGTGCACACTGCACACTTAAGATAATATATACAACAACCAAATAAGACTGTGCATCCAAAACAACCACACTGATACTATATCAACATAAATGAATATATCCGCATAACTCATTCCCTGTCCTAAGCGTGTACTATATCTGTGATCTATATATATATATATGCATACCAAAACTTCGGTCCAACCACTATATCTTACTGCCTACTATTTGAGATAACTATTCAACTTCTAAGTAGACAGACCCAACACATCATACTATATGTGATATTTGATTAGATCTATTATTCGAATCCACAACTTTTCTTTTGAACTAGTATCGATCCGTCGATTTTCAAGTGTGGACGTTGATCAGACTTCTTGATCACAAACCCTTTCTTTCCTTGTATAGCTCTCAACTATGATAGAAAACTCGTGTATATAATCATAAAATCCTATCAATGCTCACCGTAAAGAATCGAGTGATAAATCCATTCTCGGATTGGTGTAAACACCTCAAAGTTCTGTACTCAAATCTTAGATCAAAATTTATGTGCCAAAGTGAACTACGTTTAACTTATGTACTTATTCACATTCATCTTTACCTAATACATTTCTTCAGAACTTCTACTAATCCAAGTTTATTTCACAACCATTTACTTTCTTCTAAACACATTATTACTTAAGCATTCAAATATGACTTAAACTTGTATAATATACCTTTCCTTCCTAAGAGTATATATACATATCCCCAACTTCAAATTGTCATTACTTCAACTAAGGTGTTCAAACAATGTAGAATTCTACTATTATCTCAAACTAATAAGTTGTAAAACTTAGTCCTTCGTTTTATTTAACTAAGATCTTGATTTAGGTAATATTATTTATCCAATCCATATATTAATAAGACTACTGTACTAAGTGTACACCTTTTCCTCGCTGATTCTATGATTAACTACTTAACTTATTTACCTATCCATTTTCTAAATCAAATTTCTTAATCTTAAATCCATCAAATACCTTATAGTCAAATTATGAAACTTAATTCATGTGGTATTGGTTATTTAAAATTTTCATCCAATAATCAACCTATTAACCATTTTATTCAAAAAAATCCAATTCTATTCTTACTTCATTCTGAATTACAAATGTTACCCTAGTTGTATCATTAAATCAAAATTCTATATTTGGATGATATTCCTTATCTCCCTTATTCTAAAATTTTAATTTGACTTTTAACCTAATCAAAATGTCAAAAGTTCAAATTATCTTATCTCATTTATAAGTTATAGAACTTATTGTTTTATAAAAAGTCTCAACTTAGGTTTATCTTTTTCCTATCTTATTGATAATAATTTTTTCTAAGTACGCATTTTCTTTTTACTTTCTCTAGATACAACTTATAGCTTCAATATTATCATCATATATCTTACAGTCAAATTGTGAATTTTACTTCATAAGATATTTGTACTTAGCTTTTAAATCCATTCATTATGATAATCACTTAATCATTATTATTGTTTAATACTGCATATTTAAGGTATATGATTAAAGTTCTAAATTCTAGCCTTCAACTAATTGATTCTATATGGAATATCTTATAGTCAACTTGTGCAATTCTAATCACAAGGTATTCATATTTTAGTATTGCTAAGCAAAGTTACAATCAATCCTTAATTTCAAACCCAAAAGAAAATAATATCCCCTTTAATATTTATAATATAAATCCAAGGTAAAATTATTTTCATTTACCAATTTCTTTAATACAAAAATCATTTTTATAAAATTAACAAATACGCACTCGTATATATAATACTCTCAAAACTCATTCTAGGGTGTTACTAACCCTATCTCTAATGAGTTACTCATCCTAGGATATTACTAATCCTATCTCTGAGGAGACTTTACCCATAACAGAGCCAAGGTTCTCGCTTAACCTTCAGCTCTGATACCAAATCTAAAGTCCCGTTTTCCCGTACCTTTTGAATCGACAATAAACCACACATGTCGAACTCAAATTGCACGAAAAGACGGATCTTTAAGGGTGATAAAGAAAAGTAGATAGAACAGAATCTCACACGAATGGAATAACATATATTATTTCAATAATAATCTTTACAACGGAATTTTTTTAAAATACAATATCGCAGTCTAACCTAAATTCAGCTTGGACAGTTATAAAACCTGTCCTTACAAATGCTGGCAAACATCAAACAAAATACACTAAGTACAGCGGATAATAGAATATGTCCATATGTCGATGAATATCTCCAG
Source organism: Allium cepa (assembly GCA_030765085.1). Taxonomy (NCBI): domain Eukaryota; kingdom Viridiplantae; phylum Streptophyta; class Magnoliopsida; order Asparagales; family Amaryllidaceae; genus Allium; species Allium cepa. Next base: position 621,278,305 of record CM060931.1, read on the forward strand.
CTCACCTCTGGAAACTCCAACCGTCTTCGACTATCCTGAAACTACTCGGTCTAACCCGAGTATTGAAAATACCCAGATCAGGCTTGATAAACTAGCCTGAGAAAAACTCAATAATAGATGACAATGTCATATATTAGCCTTTTTATAAATCCTTGGAAAATAAAGAGTATCTCATAAGACCACGCCCACACATAAACACGGATGGGTTTTTACCTTATGATAACTAAAACACTTTTATTTCAAAACGTTTGATATTATTTCTAATGACATTCTTTGAAAACATTTGCAAATAAACTTATTAATCTTAGCCGAAATTGTTACAATTATTAAATTCCAACATACTAGGCTTTACGAACAAAACCGTAGGTTCTTATTGGAGAATGGATTTCCATACAAATGACCAGGTGCAGGATCTACCTTCCGAAATGGGTACACCTCTAGATGGATGTCCCGAGAAACCATCACACAGCTTCTCTACCAACACAAGACCAGTCCACCTCCTAACTAGATGGTACCAAATATGTCATCCCCCGTCTTTACCGACCTATAACCGATCGCTGGTTTTCCATACACCACATTAATATACATCCCGAACATCATAGCGGGAAGAAATATATCTAGAAGGGTATGATCATATCCTACTTGGGAATGACCCACTTAGCCTTATTGCATCTAATCCTGTTTCGGTCATTTTCGGTTTGATGAGGCTTGAGGCTACGATTACCTTTTCACAAATCACATATCACATCTTTGAATCCACATAGCCATTTCCGTTTAACCACTAATTGCCTTCCACAAAAATACAACCCTTGAGCATGTATATCTCAATGAGGGTGTTAAGCTAAGAGAAGTTGCCTTCTCCGCCGCCACTGATGTACGTTTGTAAAATACAATGTACGTAATCTTTAGAAATGCAATGTCCGACAAACATCCATACAAGTTGCCCAGGAACAGGACAAACCGAAGGCACTTTCCTCGGCCATTACTAAGCGAGAAGCCCTTGCAATCCGCAAAATCTCCATCACGAGGAGACCACTGCTATAAACAACTCTATAATGGAGGCTAACCAGAGCATGTTCAACAAGCAGTCTTCCCGTTAGGAAGATCCACGGTCTTCAATTACCACCTTCAATATATCTTCACATTCGAACGTATATATTGGTTCGTAGTGGTCTTCAGATAGGAATTAACCAAATCCGACTCTGATTCCTTCGAAATCCAATCATCGATAAAAGTGAATATGAGTATATAAGATTTATTAAGTCTCTTTTCACTTTAATTCTTTTCGGATGATTTCGAAATCTCTTTCTTTTGACTTAGAGTAATTTCTAAGTAATTCATTCTTTTGCTTTGTAAAATATCTCAGATATTCCTACTTAATTCTTGATCCAAACTTCTTAACTTTTAGGTGGGTCAAAAAAATAATGTTACTTAAGACATTATTTATGATAAACCCTAAATCAATCTTAGCAAATATTTTTGAGTAAACAGGATCATAGAAATCATTCATTTTGGAGATTGCTTAAACCTTGGGCAATATCAATCTTCTTTTATTTCAAAAACTTAATACCATCTTTTATTTAAGAGCATCTGGGATTTCCTTTCGATCTGTTCCACCCCTCGCCCAAGAGAAGAAAACATAGGCCAGGTAAGTTCAGGGCACTGGTTGCTCCATCCCTAACCTTAGTTAAACACTGTGATGACCCGACTTTTTCTCTCCAGAAAAGTCGTATCATCATGAAGAAAGAAAGTGATAGAAAAGAGAAAAGAAAGAGAAGAAAGAAGAACACAACATCAGAATCTCAACAGCGGAACGAATAAATTACATTAATAACATAAAATATTACATAGTTTACAACCACTATCATAGTACACAGATATACAACACATACTAGACAGTTATAAACACTTGTCTAGTATTTACAACATAATACAACTCAGAGACAATCACAGATCACACAGCGGAATACTATATATCTAACGCAGAAGCCTCCTGCTACATAACTCCTGCAATATTCGTCAAAGCTAACCTGAATCCCTTGGCTACTCGTAAAAATTTGAGCACCCAAGAGTTTAAGAAAACAAAAGATAAACTCGGGTTCAGACATGGGTCTGGTGTGAGTAACAGGTTAAAGTTGCTAAATTTCGAAAATCCTTTTAAAAAGAAAGGTATCACGTAAGACTTCCCACACATAAACATGGAAAAGTTTTTACCTTACGCTAACCAAAACATTTGATAGGAAATCCAGTGATATTATAATAGTGCCTAGGATTTTCAAAATAAAATACAGAAATAGCTGGAATGCTTACATCTCACATTCCAACATAGTTGGGCACAATCAAAACCGTACAGGCACTTATTGGATTATGGATTCCATCAATGGCAGGGCTACTGGGGTACCGCTCGTCACAGTACGTGGCCTAGATCAACGTACCGAGGAGTATGTCCGCTCCCCTGCAACACAAAGCCGGACCCACTCCTTACTGAACAGTTCCGAACAAGACTACCCCGCAGTTGGTGTACACTAACAACTGCCCACTAAGCCGAATAAAAAGGGACCACTAGACAGGGATCAATCTTGCTCTCCAGTGGGTGCTACCCACGAAGCCTTGCTGCACCTCCCCTGTTTTAGCCATTCCCGGTTGATGAGGCTTGAGGCTACGATTACCTTTAGAGGACACATCTCTTAGAATGCTCATCGTCCACCTGACGATGTTCTGAAAGCATTCAGTCCATACAAGTTCGTTCCGGGTTCGAACGAAACCAGGCATTATCTCGTTACACTAATTACGGAATCACCCACAGAGTTAACGACGATAACCCTTGCACTCTAAATCACCATCTCGAATCTATAAGTACTATTCCGTCAAACTCATTACGGAATCACCCACAGAGTTATACTGACGTATAGCCCTTACACCTCGAGTCTTCACTCTTCACAAAAGATTCACGACCTATCGTTAATTTGGATCGATGTGGTTATCGGATATCCAAATGTGGAAACCCGATCCCAGTCTCATCGAAATCCAAAGCGTGTCTTTTAAGGCCAAGTTGTTTTAAATGTTTAAAACAATTCAATTACTTATATACACAGATAGATAAATCATAGATCTACATCAGATAATCAATATTATCATCATATCAGATAAACCATATTATCATTATCCAAAAAGATAATCTATATCAACATCATAATGCAACCAATGCATCCAAATCACTCAACATTATCTATCTCATATCTGAGATTCTAACCATCCAAAGCAAACAACACTATCCAATCCATATAAGCCATGATTTAATATCACACCAAATAAAATTAATTTAAAATGAATTAAATTAATTACATCATTCCATTAATTTAAAATAAATTAAATTAATTACTTCACCAATATCAACTTGCTCATATTACTATTGATAATTTATCAATCAATTAATTAATCATCATCCAATGATTCATTTTAATTAATCATCCCTGATTAATTAACCCTTAATTATATTCAAGTAATTATCCATTAATTAATTTCTCAAATTAATTATATTTAACCAAATACAGTAATTAACCTTTAATTACTTCCTTAATTAATTACCTAAAATTAATTAACTTTAATTACTTATTATTTATTAAGTAATCTTAATTAATCAATCTTAATTACATCATTAATTATAATAAATAATGATCTTCTAATTACATTTTCAAATTAAATTAATTACATTAAGTAATTTAATCTTTATTTAAATCATAACTGTTAATCACCCTTGATTAACTCCATTCAGTAATTATCTACCCTTAATTACTTCACCAAATAAATTAATTACTCATTAATTAATTATCTCTAATTAATTCCTTGATTAATTTACAAGTAATTATACTCAAATTACTTTTATCAACAAATCATCTTCAATTAATTACATATAATAATTACTCATTAATTACTTTCCTAAGTAACTTCTCTTTATTTAATTACATTAAGTAATTATACTTTACAAATCATCAAACGACTAATTTAAATTAATTAACTTAATCTAATCAAATTAAACTCAATTAATAAGTAATTAATTCCTTAATTACTTCCATGAGTAATTATACTTAATAACTTACACAATTTATTATCTTTAAATTAATTAATCTAATTAATAATTAAAATTAATCACATTAACTAATTATTAAATAATCCTTAGTTAATGATCTTCATTAACTATAAACAACTCATTAATTATTTTCTAAAATAATTAACTTATTTTATTCATTATTAATTACAAATTAATTAATCATTAATTAACCATTCATTAATTAAATAATTAAGTGTTAATTAAAACTTAATTAATCCATTATTACTTGATAAATTAATTATTAATCATTAATTAAAAACTAATTTTATTTAATTAATTATTCTTAATTACAAGTTAATTATTAAATGAATAATTAATCCTAAACCCTTAAGATTAACCCTTAATTACTTTAAGTAATTATTTATTTCATTAATTTATTAAATAAATTAATTATTCGTTTAATTACCCTAATAATTAAATGAAATACAAACATTAAATTGTTATTTAACTTTACAAGTTTAAATTCAATTTAAAACATTTAATTGCTAAATAATACTTTTATTATAAAACAAATTGTACAAAAGTTAAAACAAATTTCTTCTTAAATTAAAACCATTTAGATCTTACATTATTCTTCAAATTTGTTTTAAGCGCTTAAATTTATAAAACTAAAATTTAATTTGAAACAAAGATTCAAATCCAAATTTGAATCAAATTTTACATTTTGATTAAACATTACTTCATATTTTCAATTTCAAATTCTTTAAAAGCATTTTAAACAGTAAACTCTTTTGAAGTTATTTTTAAGAAAATTTGAATTTAAATACCTAATCATTTCCAACTTCAAGATTCAATTCAACTTGAATCCATAATTTAAATTAGATTTAAAACTTAATTTAAATCTTTGCCTTATATTTCAAATTCCAATTTAAAATTTGAAACAAGACAATTTCTAAACTTCAGTAACTAGTTCGAGCTGACTCAAGCAACTCGAGTAACTCGAGAATCATCATATTTTTCAATTTGCAATTTATTAAATTAAGAAAAAACTCAGGTTTCACAAACCTGTAACAGTTTTACCCACCCGAGCCTAATCAACATCTACTCCGAGTCCCTAACCCCAAAACTTCGAGACCATCATCAAACTGCTTCGAGCTTACCACAAAACTACCCAATACAACACGAGTAACTCACCTTCCCTAAACCATCGATAATCCATTACCACCGTACACCTACACACCTACGGCCATCTCCTCCGGCCACTCGCGATCCCCTACGCAAGTCACAAATCCTCTCCAAACACCAAATCAACTCTCAATTCAACTATAGAAACCCTAAATCAAAATCAAGCATTCGAACTCGAATCTTGAACAAAATGGGTTGACTGCAAACACCTCAACCTCCAAACTCCGGCCATCTGAGAGGTACCACCTCCGGCTACAACCTACTCCATACCCCATCTATGTTTAACTCGAACTAGAGAGAACTCGATCACTTAATTTGATCACAGTGATCAAATCTCTTGAACACAGTAAAACTAGTGTTATATACATTAATCCCTAGTCACTACTTCCCCACTGCATTGATTCGTCGTCCAGTATTTTTCCCTACACCCAAGTTCATAAATCCATCACCAGAATAAAAAATAGCTACTCCGGTCTCCTAATTTGATAATTCAAACCCAAAGTAAGTTTTCTGCTTAAACCAGAATTTTCCAATCAATCTTAATCTAAAAATTCAAATTTTAGTTTTAGAATTCACATCTTTGATCTTGTAACTTGTTAATATACTTAAATTACAAAAATCCAGATGGTTTGATTTTTTACTTATATAAGAATTTTCTGCAATCTCTGAATTTACATATAGTTATTACAAAAATTTCATACTAAATACAATTTTAAACTTAGCTTATGTAACTCCACCATATTTTTTTTGAAACTTAAATCTTAACACATACTAAATCACCTGAAATGAAATTTTAATTCAAATCTAGAACCTGAATCAAAGAAATAGAACACAAATTCCCTGCAGCATACATTACAACAGACATGCATTTATATTCACCAGTATAAGCTTCAAAAAGGAAGACATGCATTTAATTTATAGAGTGAATCAGCAACTAGATTCCTACTTAAGTTCATTTAGTATAAATTGTTACTCACAGGTTTATAAAAGCAGAGCATCCATTGTTAGATGAAAAGCTTCAGATTTGCTCCTGTTTTAGCTTATGAATTGAACTTCAGATTGCCTTTTTAAAACTGCAAATGCTTTTAAAATTTCCATCTTACTTACTGTAATGCTCTCAGATTTACATGCATGCTTGCTTCCAGGTGAACACATGCAAGCTTCCAGAGAGAAGATGCATGCAAGTTTGGATGTTGATTTCAAACAGAGGACTGCAGGCTTTAGTTGATTTAGAAAAGAACTGCAGGTATTTGAGTTGAGACTTGAAGTTGCAGATGAACTTCAGGTGCATGCAGGTTTGTACTTTTTTTTTAAACAGAAAAGAATTTGCAGAATTGGATTGCAAATTTGATTTATTTTGGTTAGAGGAAACATGGGTTTTTTCTTAGATTTGTTTGTGAGGGGAATTTGCAGATTTAGTTTAGAACAGAATTTGTTTAAATCTTGAAGAATTCAGATTTTAGAATCTGAAAATTTCTCTTAAGTTTGAAGAAAAGAAGAATAAGATGAGGAGATGTGTTTTATATAAGAAATATTTTTGAAAAATAAAAATAATATAAACACTTGGTTTAAATTTAACACTTATCTTCTTAGTATACTCTATGTTTAACACTTGTCAGTTTGGGTGTTAATAAGCTAACATATGTAATTTAAGTATTTAAGTTTTAATTCTAAATTTTTTATAAATCTGTAAGCCTTTAAATCTTATTTTATTTCTTAAGTAATATAAATGAATTTGTCTCTTTTTAAATTGAAAAGAAATGAAAACAAACAAATTAAAAATATAGCTTATTCAAAAATATTGAAGTATTTATTCTATTAAATTTCAAAACATCAAATTCAAATTTAAAATTAATTTATCAAATCAAAATTTTAATAATCAAGTTACATATATAAATTCATATATAATTCTATTAAAATTAAAAACAACAATATTATTCCTTACAAAATCTATTTATGTTCATAAGAACCTAAGTATTATAATTTTTATTTTAAAATAACAAATTAAGCAATATCAAATAATTTGTTAAAAGAGATTATAACAAACTAAGATCATTTGTAATTTACATTGTAAATTCTTATATATATATAAATCCCAAGTAACATAAAATATAAATTAGCTTTTATATTTATCTAATTTTAAATTCACATATTTTAAAGCTGAATAAAATTTCAAAACAAATAAGACTTATCATAGTATAAATCATAACATTATTTATTGGATTGTGTTGAAAAGTTAAATGTCAAATTTAAATCAAATTTCCAATTTATCAAATATAAATTAGAGTTAGAAAATTAATTCATTTACTAAATTCAAAATCAAAGTTTATCAATTTACAATATATAAAATTATATATTATAAACGGAAAACAATTTATTTATATAAAAAATAAAATCTTCTAATTTAAATATTTATTAAAACATGATTATTAAATCAAAATCCAAATCTGTTATTAAAATTATCAAATCAAATTAAATTTATAACACGGATTATTAAATTTATATTGCCCAAATTTTCGGGATATCACATTCCTTCCCCCTTAAAAGAATTTCATCCCCGAAATTTAAAAGCAAAGGTAATTTAATAATCTATCTTAAGATTTTATTTTAAAACACAAGCATATATTATCAAACATATGCTAACAACCATAACAACCAATTCAAACAAAACAAATTTAATTATCCGGAATAATTCTGGATAAAATTTTCACGAGTTTCCCCGGTATAAATATCGGAATACTCGCTCTATAGAATCTAAATAATCAATACTATTAAGCTATAGAGCTCCTATCCAACTATATCTACCAACAAAACAATATGTCAGACTACAGACGAGTCTGAATCAACAATCACATCCTCCTGAACTGCTGGTTCCACAACCAGAGATAAACCATACATGTACTCCCTCAGAGATACGTAAAACACATCGAATCCCACTTATCCAACTGACTATTCAACTTTGAAAATCAAACACCAATCCTCACAAGAACACAGAAAAAGATCCAAAATACTTCGGATCTGACTTACCCAGTCTTACTCAATCTTAAAATTCTTTAGATCGGAGAAAAACTTACCCAAAATCAAATCTCCGATTCCGAAATCCAAATTCCTTTGTCTCTTATCCAAAAAAAATACTCTTGACGATCCTGGGCTGCCTCAACTCTCCTGATCAGCTCAACCTTTGTCGATGTCCCTAGAAACACACTGAACCAAAAACAATCCAACAAAATGATCTCCTCAAGATCAATACCAAACCAAGAACACCAACTCTACTCCACAAATATCAGAAGACTAACTTTCTTCTCTTATCCGAAAAAAAAAACAAAAGCATTTCCAATCTGCTTCCACTGCACAACTCTGATCTAAAGCAGAAGAAAAACTCGAGCACAAGCTGGATAACACATTACAGAAATATGGTTCAACAGATCCATAAAAGAAAACTCAGATGCCCTATCTGATCCAAAGTTGCTTCACCAAACCTTCGGGATCACTCCTAGAATCCAGTTGATAAGAAAACTCAACCTCCAAATATGGACGAACTTCCCAAAGCTCAAGAGAACACTCAAACTATCGCAAGTCACTTTTGCGATCAACCAGTCCAATATCTAAAGAAAATTGTTCTCCCTTTACTAATCAGAACAGCTTGCGCTCATCTATCCAATCCATCGAAGAAATGGAATCCATTCTGCTGCTTCTGAATTCTATCTTCAGAAAAACAGCTAACCAAAAGACTTTCTGCTGGCACACAGAATACCCCGAACTGCACTGCTGACACGATGCCAAAGACTTCCTAATCCAAAACTCTTCGAGAAACTCGGGCCTTAACTGGACAGAAACATCCTACTGAATCCAGCTACAACATCGAAGCAGACTCACCTTCTTAACTTGTTCCAAAGAAAACATCTTCGATAACATCCATAGTCACTACATCTCATCATGCAGCTACTACTCCCTGAGATATCAAGATACCATCATTATCTCTTCTACCTAGCCGATAGATCCAAATTCAACTCATCCAACTTCAAAGATAGACTCCGAACCTTTACAGGTTATCTTCAGAGATCTATGAAATTCTATACTCCGCACAACTCACTCGAGACGGTACTAGGTCTACAGTCTCGACAAATACACTACCAATCTCAACATTCAAACTCCAACCAAAAGTAGTAGTTGTGTTACACACCCACTACCTTATCTACCTTTATAGCCTATATTGGAAAACCTGAACAGGTAACCCAACAAATAGGTAGAAGTAATTATATATATATATATATATATATATAAAATAAAACTACAAATACACTCTTTCAAGATAGACACCACTCCAAAGCCTAGGTATTCACTCAACCTAATGCTCTGATACCAACTGTGACGACCGGACTTTTTCTCTCCAGAAAAATCGTATCATAATGAAGAAAGAAAGGGATAGAAAAGAGAAAAGAAAGAGAAGAAAGAAGAACACAACATCAGAATCTCAATAGCGGAATGAATAATTTATATTAATAACATAAAATATTACATAGTTTACAACAACTATCAGAGTACACAGATATACAACACATAATAGACAGTTATAAACATCTATCTAGTATTTACAACATAATACAACTCAGAGACAATCACAGATCACACAGCGGAATACTATATATCTAACGCAGAAGCCTCCTGCTCCATAACTCCTCCAATATTCGTCAAAGCTAACCTGAATCCCTTGGCTACTCGTAAAAATTTGAGTACCCAAGAGTTTAAGAAAACAAAAGATTAACTCCGGGTCAGACATGGGTCCGGTGTGAGTAACAGGTTAAAGTTGCTAAATTTTGAAAATCCTTTTAAAAAGAAAGGTATCACGTAAGACTTCCCATGCATAAACATGAAAAAGTTTTTACCCTACGCTAACCAAAACATTTGATAGGAAATCCAGCGATATTATAATAGTGTCTAGGGTTTTCAAAATAAAATACAGAAATAGATAGAATGCTTACATCTCACGTTCCAACATAGTTGGGCACAATCAAAGCCGTACAGGCACTTTTTGGATTATGGATTCCATCAATGGCAGGGCTACTGGGGTACCGCCCGTCACAGTACGTGGCCTAGATCAACGTACCAAGGAGTATGTCCGCTCCCCTGCAACACAAAGCCGGACCCACTCCTTACTGAACAGTTCCGAACAAGACTACCCCGCAGTTGGTGTACACTAACAACTGCCCACTAAGCCGAATAAAAAGGGACCTCTAGACAAGGATCAATCTTGCTCTCCAGTGGGTGCTACCCACGAAGCCTTGCTGCACCTACCATGTTTTAGCCATTCCCGGTTGATGAGGCTTGAGGCTACGATTACCTTTAGAGGACACATCTCTTAGAATACTCATCGTCCACCTGACGATGTTCTAAAAGCATTCAATCCATACAAGTTCGTTCCGGGTTCGAACGAAACCGAAGGCATTATCTCGTTACACTAATTACGGAATCACCCACAGAGTTAACGACGATAACCCTTGCACTCTAAATCACCATCTCGAATCTATAAGTACTATTCAGTCAAACTCATTACGGAATCACCCACAGAGTTATGCTAACGTATAGCCCTTACACCTCGAGTCTTCACTCTTCACAAAAGATTCACGACCTATCGTTAATTTGGATCGATGTGGTTATCGGATATCCAAATATGGAAACCCGATCCCAGTCTCATCGAAATCCAAAGCGTGTCTTTTAAGGCCAAGTTGTTTTAAATGTTTAAAACAATTCAATTACTTATATACACAGATAGATAAATCACAGATCTACATCAGATAATCAATATTATCATCATATCAGATAAACCATATTATCATTATCCAAAAAGATAATCTATATCAACATCATAATGCAACCAATGCATCCAAATCACTCAACATTATCTATCTCATATCTGAGATTCTAACCATCCAAAGCAAACAACACTATCCAATCCATATAAGCCATGATTTAATATCACACCAAATAAAATTAATTTAAAATGAATTAAATTAATTACATCATTCCATTAATTTAAAATAAATTAAATTAATTACTTCACCAATATCAACTTGCTCATATTACTATTGATAATTTATCAATCAATTAATTAATCATCATCCAATGATTCATTTTAATTAATCATCACTGATTAATTAACCCTTAATTATATTCAAGTAATTATCCATTAATTAATTTCTCAAATTAATTATATTTAACCAAATACAGTAATTAACCATTAATTACCTCCTTAATTAATTACCTAAAATTAATTACCTTTAATTACTTATTATTGATTAATTAATCTTAATTAATCAATCTTAATTACATCATTTATTATAATAATTAATGATCTTCTAATTACATTTTCAAATTAAATTAATTACATTAAGTAATTTAATCTTTATTTAAATCATAACTGTTAATCACCCCTGATTAACTCCATTCAGTAATTATCTACCCTTAATTACTTCACCAAATAAATTAATTACTCATTAATTAATTATCTCTAATTAATTCCTTGATTAATTTACAAGTAATTATACTCAAATTACTTTTAACAACAAATCACCTTTAATTAATTACATATAGTAATTACTCGTTAATTGCTTTCCTAGGTAACTTCTCTTCATTTAATTACATTAAGTAATTATACTTCACAAATCATCAAATGATTAATTTAAATTAATTAAATTAAATTAATTAACTTAATCTAATCAAATTAAATTCAATTAATAAGTAATCAATTCCTTAATTACTTCCATAAGTAATTATACTTAATGACTTACACAATTGATTATCTTTAAATTAATTAATCTAATTAATAATTAAAATTAAACACATTAATTAATTATTAAATAATCCTTAGTTAATGATCTTCATTAACTATTAACAACTCATTAATTATTTTATAAAATAATTAACTTATTTTAATCATTATTAATTACAAATTAATTAATCATTAATTAACCATTAATTAATCCCTAATTAATTAAATAATTAAGTGTTAATTAAAACTTAATTAATCCATTATTACTTGATAAATTAATTATTAATCATTAATTAGAAACTGGTTTTATTTAATTAATTATTCTTAATTATAAGTTAATTATTCAATGAATAATTAATCCTAAACCCTTAAGATTAACCCTTAATTACTTTAAGTAATTATTTATATCATTAATTTATTAAATAAATTAATTATTCCTTTAATTACCCTAATAATTAAATGAAATACAAACAATAAATTGTTATTTAACTTTACAAGTTTAAATTCAATTTAAAACCTTTAATTGCTAAATAATACTTTTATTATAAAAGAAATTTTACAAAAGTTAGAAAAAAATTCTTCTTAAATTAAAACCATTTAGATTTTACATTATTATTCAAATTTGTTTTAAGCACTTAAATTTATAAAACTAAAATTTAATTTGAAACAAAGATTCAAATCCAAATTTGAATCAAATTTTACATTTTGACTAAACATTACTTCATATTTTCAATTTCAAATTCAATTTCAAATTCTTTAAAAACATTTTAAACAATAAACTCTTTTAAAGTTATTTTTAAGCAAATCTGAATTTAAATACCTAATCATTTCCAACTTTAAGATTCAATTCAACTTGAATCCATAATTTAAATTAGATTTAAAACTTAATTTAAATCTTTGCTTTATATTTCAAATTCCAATTTGAAATTTGAAACAAGACAATTTCTAAACTTCAATAACTAGTTCGAACTGACTCAAGCAACTCGAGTAACTCGAGAATCATCATATTTTTATTTTGCAATTTATTAAATTAAGAAACAACTCAGGTTTCACAAACCTGTAATAGTTTTACCCACCCGAGCCTAATCAACATCTACTCCGAGTCCCTAACCCCAAAACTTCGAGACCATCATCAAACTGCTTCGAGCTTACCACAAAACTACCCGATACAACACGAGTAACTCATCTTCCCTAAACCACTGATACTCCATTACCACCGTACACCTGCACACTCACGGCCATCTCCTCCGGCCACTCGCGATCCCCTACGCAAGTCACAAATCCTCTCCAAACACCAAATCAACTCTCAATTCAACTATAGAAACCCTAAATCAAAATCAAGCATTCGAACTCGAATCTGGAACAAAATGGGTTGACTGCAAACACCTCAACCTCCACACTCCGGCCATCTGAGAGGTACAACCTCCGGCTATAACCTCCTCCATACCATATCTATCTTTAACTCGAACAAGAGAGAACTCGATCACTTAATTTGATCACAGTGATCAAATCTCTTTAACACAGTAAAACTAAGGTTATATACATTAATCCCTGGTTACTACTTCCCTACTGCATTGATTCATCTTCCAGTATTTTTCCCTACACCCTAATTCCTAAATCCATCACCAGAATAAAAATTAGCAACTTCGGTCTCCTAGTTTGATAATTCAAACCCAAAGTAAGTTTTCTGCTTAAACCAGAATTTTCCAACCAATCTTAATCTAAAAATTCAAATTTTAGTTTTAGAATTCACATCTTTGATCTTGTAACTTGTTCATATACTTAAATTACAAAAATCCAGATGGTTTGATTTTTACTTATGTAAGAATTTTCTGCAATCTCTGAATTTATAGATAGTTATTACAAAAATTTCATACTAAATACAATTTTAAACTTAGCTTATGTATCTACACCATATTGTTTTTGAAACTTAAATCTTAACACATACTAAATCACCTGAAATGAAATTTTAATTCAAATCTAGAACCTGAATCAAAGAAACAGAATACAAATTCCCTGCAGCATACATTACAACAGACATGCATTTATATTCACCAGTATAAGCTTCAAAAAGGCAGATATGCATTTAATTTCTAGAGTGAATCAGCAATTAGATTCCTACTTAAGTTCATTTGGTATAAATTGTTACTCACAGGTTTAAAAAAGCAGAGCATCCATTGTTAGATGAAAAGCTTCAGATTTGCTCATGTTTTAGCTTATGAATTGAACTTCAGATTGCCATTTTAAAACTGCAAATGCTTTTAAAATTTCCATCTTGCTTACTGCAATGCTTTCAGATTTACATGCATGCTTGTTTCCAGGTGAACACATACAGGCTTCCAGAGAGAAGATGCATGCAAGTTTGGATGTTGATTTCAAACAGAGGACTGCAGGCTTTAGTTGATTTAGAAAAGAACTGCAGGTATTTGAGTTGAGACATGAAGTTGCAAATGAACTTCAGGTGCATGCAGGTTTGTACTTTTTTTTTTAAACAGAAAAGAATTTGCAGAATTGGATTGCAAATTTGATTTATTTTGGTTAGAGGAAACATGATTTTTTTTAGATTTGTTTGTGAGGGGAATTTGCAGATTTAGTTTAGAACAAAATTTGTTTGAATGTAGATGAATTCAGATTTTAGAATCTGAAAATTTTTCTTAAGTTTGAAGAAAAGAAGAATAAGATGAGGAGATGTGTTTTATATAAAAAATATTTTTGAAAAATAAAAATAAAATAAACACTTGGTTTAAATTTAACACTTGTCTTCTTAGTATACTCTATGTTTAACACTTGTCAATTTGGGTGTTAATAAACTTACATATGTAATTTAAGTATTTAAATTTTAATTCAAAATTGTTTATAAATCTTTAATCCTTTAAATCTTATTTTATTTCTTAAGTAATATAAATGAATTTGTCTCTTTTTAAATTGAAAAGAAATGAAAACAAACAAATTAAAAATATAGCTTATTCAAAAATAATGAAGTATTTATTCTACTAAATTTCAAAACATCAAATTCAAATTTAAATTAATTTATTAAATCAAAATTTTAATAATCAAGTTACATATATAAATGCATATATAATTCTATTAAAATTAGAAACAACAATTTTATTCCTTACAAAATCTATTTATGTTCATAAGAACTTAAGTATTATAATTTTTATTTAAAAATAACAAATTAAGCAATATCAAATAATTTGTTAAAAGAGATCATAACAAACTAAGATCATTTTTAATTTACATTGTAAATTCTTATATATATAAATCTCAAGTACTATAAAATAAAACTTAGCTTTTATATTTATCTAATTTTAAATTCATATATTTTAAAGTTAAATAAAATTTCAAAACAAATAAGATTTATCATAGTATAAATCATAACATTATTTATTGGATTGTGTTGAAAAGTTAAATGTCAAATTTAAATCAAATTTCCAATTTATCAAATGTAAATTAGAGTTAGAAAATTAATTCATTTACTAAATTCAAAATCAAAGTTTATCAATTTACAATATATAAAATTATATATTATAAACAGAAAACAATTTATTTATTTAAAAAGATAAAATCTTCTAATTTAAATATTTATTAAAACATGATTATTAAATCAAATTCCAAATCTGTTATTAAAATTATCAAATCAAATTAAATTTATAACACAGATTATTAAATTTTTATTGCCCAAATTTCCGGGATATCACAAACACCTTGTTTTATTTTCCCAGATCTCACAGGCGGGACAAACGTACTAGTTATTTCCCCGTACTCAGATTTTCAACTTTATTTTGGAATTGCTTACAAATATTTCAAATTATCTTTCAAAACACTTAATTATCCTTTTTAAGACATTCACATTTTATTCTGGAAAACATCGTTACATTTAAACTCATATTCCAAAAAGTTGTAGAATTCGCGGCATAAAAGTGCTACGGAAAGTGCTAAATAAGTTTATTTGAAAAAAACAACTTTTAAACATATGAAAATTCATATTTTTCAATTCAAATCTCTTTTAAATCATTTAAATAGATTTATCAAATTTATTCCATATTTTTCAATAATTAAAAATGTTTATTTAAACAGATTTCCTGTTACGGTCACTAAACTGCACTAGCGCGATTTTTCAAGAAAATTGTTTTGGACTTAATTCAAAATCTACTAATCGAAACTTTGATCTTCTTTCTTCTTTTAGAAGATATTGATGTAATGGTCCGGAATTTTCTTATCTCAAAGAATTCCGAGCTATATTCCACTCTATACACTTATTTGAATTTTTCGACGCGAAATCGCAAATAACCGTTTGTAACAACACGCATATTTATCGAGTTTATATTTAAATATTTTATTTAAATATTAAATCGTTAATCGGATTATGGTCCGAAAAGCAACTTTTTGCAAACGGACAAATCAGGACTCAAGACCACTTCCATTGAGTTTGAAATGTCGTTTACAACATTTTTAAGTATAAACATTGATATGATTGGAGATAGTAGAATTTCACTACTTTTTCACTTGAGACTTTGGGTTGGGCTTTTAGCCTATTAGACCCAACCTTCACCCCTCCTTTTCATAACTTCATTTCTATTTGCCTAAGTCTTCAAGCTTCTTCAAAAATGGTGGAGGGAATGGGAAATTAAAATTCCAAAACTCAAATTCAATTGCAATCCATCTTTCTACTCCAAATTCAAGAAGAAGACATTCGATTCAAGCTTGTTGTGCTTAGATAGAAGAGGGATTGATTCTTGCTTGCTTAAAACTTCATTGTCATTGATATTTGGCGCAAAGGTGAGATTTTTATCTCACAATTCTAGCCTATAACTATATTGGACTGTTGGGAATGATTCCCTATCACTTTTGCATGCATATTAGAATTTGATTTGGATTGGATTGGCGAAAAACTCCAACTTTTAGCGTTTTGGTGAATTTTCTGCACTTAGGTCGTTCTGGCCATTTTTGGTGCTCCGAGTTAGGTCGCTCGCGACCTAACCCTTGGGTCGCTCGCGAGTTAGCACCATAGGTCGCTGGGCCATCTAAATTCTTGTTCGGTGTTAGGTCGTTCGGGCTTAGGTCGTAGGTCGTTCTGGGCATTTCTAACGTCTTCGGAGTTAGGTCATATGGACCTTAGGTCGTAGGTCGTATTGACCTAGGTCGTAGGTCGCTAGACCCTGTCTCCTTAGGTCGCCAGACCTTGTAAACCGTAAGGTCGCGTGACCTATATCCCGTCGGTCGTTGACCCCCTCAAGTCGTTAACTCGTTAACACGTACGACTCTTAACCATTTTAGGTCGCGTGACCTTGTACTTGACTTAGGTCGTTAGGTCGTAAGACCCTAAGCCGTTTGCCATTAGGTCGCTAGTCCTCATACCGATAGGTCGCTGGACCTTAGGTCGTCCCACATTAGGTCGTTGCTGGCCTTAGGTCGCGTGACCTTGTTTAGACCGTAGGTCGTTAGGTCGTAAGACCTTAGGTCGCGTGACCACTTAGGTCGCTTGACCTATTCAAATGTTAGGTCGCGAGTTCCTTAAATCGCTCGTCTCTCTTAGGTCGCTCGCTTCTGCTAACTCACGAACACCACTAGGTCGTTTGACCCCTTAGACCCCTAGGTCGCAACCATTAGGTCGCTCGACCCTATTTCTCTTAGGTCGTTAGACCTCATTTTGTCTTCACTAGGTCGTACCGTTTTGGACGGGGCGCTGCCCCCTAGACCCCCGCGACCTGACCGGGCAGGTCGAACCCCGTAAGCGGTGGCGTTGCCCCTGCACCCCCACCTTGGGGGGTTGCCACCCCCTGGACCCCCCTCCATAGGGGATCTTATCTGAAAAACATTGAGCTGATTTTCTTGGATTTTATTCACGTCTCCGTATGCGATCTTTGTGACTGATTGTTTCTACAATTGCTTCTGTGTTTTGTCACTTTATAATATAAAGGTTTCAATACTAGTAGTAAATATCAAAACTCTTTTAACAAACAATTTCAATTCTATTTTTAATAACAAAGCTTATTTCTTAAACCGTTTTCCAATCTATTAGTATATACAAACCTTTACCTCACTCGGATGAGAAATCTAATTAAACGACTTAGTAAAACAAGTGGTATGAAACGCTTGCGTTCACTTCGTCGGTTAATTCTTGGACTTGTTCGATTGAACCCCTTGTGACAATTTTATTAGTGAAGATTTACAGTTTGTTCGTAAAATATTTAAGTTAAGCAAATGGTTATGGTACATGAAGCTAAACTTTTACATTTACTACCTTAGTGTAATTGACACTTCTCGTTGATCATGACGATCATTCTTATGATTTAGACTAGCGATTGTGCGATGTATCTTGTTTGCTTGGTTAGACTAGACACCACTTGTGTGATTCCACTCACACATACCTTTTTGGTTTCTTGGTTAGTCTAGACACCACTTGTGTGATTCCACTCACACATATCTTTTTGTTTGCGAGGTTAGACTAGACACCACTTGTGTGATTCCACTCACACATACCTTTTTGCCTTCTTGGTTAGTCTAGACTTCAATCTACGTGATTTCGACTCACACATATGGGGTAGCTCCCCATGGTCTTCGGACCGTCATGTGATAGCCCTCTTTCTCTTTTCTATTATTTCTGGACTTCTTGCATTGATTTCTAGAATTTATGTCATTAACTTGTTATGAGTACAAGTTTGGGGTATGATGCCCTTTCCGAATCTTTGAGAAGATTCTTGTGATATTGATTATCTCTTATTGATTGATCTTTTGTTGATCATTATTTACATACTTATAATGGTATGTCATTATGGATATTTTATGTTTATGCCATATCTTTTATGTTATACCATGTCATCTGATATTTATAGCTAGACTGATCGTTTATTATTTTCTTAAATAATACTCGGGTCAGACCGAGATGTTACAGGTGCTTCTGCTTGACTTCTTCCCGGGATTTGGCACTCTGATTTTTGGCTAACTATTTAGATTAGCAGTTTTTGTTGTATACACTTGAGATATATACTCATAGTTGTATTCTTTTGTATAGCACATGTTGCTATTCTTTTGTATTATTATGGATCTTTTGACCACTACTCTGATGTACACTTTCATGTGTTAGTTATATATTCATATCTTCTTCCGCCTTTGTGATATGGATGTCTGTGACTGATTTGCGTTATGCTTATTTCTATGTTTGTTTCCGAAGATTATTTATAGCCACCGTGTGATAAGAAATTACATGGATGGTCGCTCCTCAACAGCCTTATTCTCCGTGCTAGTTGACAGCACTACTCCGTAGTGTTCTTGTCTAGCGTGGTTATAGAGGTGGGGCGTCACAGCTTGGTATCAGAGCCAAACTTCGGAACAATGTAGAATAACTTAACAAGGATCATCGTCCTAAGTCTATCTTAGGAGTCATACCATAGGATTAATTCGAGTCTTCGTACCAATTCATCCTATTTCCTTTATGATTTCTTGCTTTATCTATCAAGATTGCTTGATTTTCATTGGTGAATAACCTTCTTCCTTCTCTTCTTTCTTTCTTAAAGGAAAAGAATGTCTAGACCAGGCCGTCCCAGAACTGGATCATCTGGTGCTGCTCCCCCGGATGGAGTTTTTATGACTGCTCAACAGCTTCTTGATTTAGTAACTAATGCTTAAGCAGCTGGAGCTAACCCGGAACCTACTCACCCAAAGTCGGGATTTGCACGCTTGTGCAGCGATTACACCAACTTGGGTGGGAAGCCCTTCAAAGGTTCGGAAAATATCATCGAGGTCCAGGCTTGGTTAAAATCATGCGATCGAATCTTTTCTCGCATGAACCTTATCGATCTCCACCGCGTTCAGGTGGCTTCCAGCATGCTCCAGGAGAGAGCATTGGACTTGTACGAACTCCTTATTTCAGAAATTAATGAAGCGGATCTCACCTGGGAGCAATTTCAGGGACGCTTCGAGTTAAAGTTTGCACCAGAAGCTGGGAAAATAACCTTGGCTCAACGTTTTATAGACCTTGTTCAAGGTCAATCCTCTGTGACTGATTACATCGCAGCCTTCGAGTCGCTTTCCAAATATGGGGTTGAATACATCAACACTCCATTGAAGAAGAACCAGAGGTTCGTTTATGGCTTAAATAAGAATCTTAAGAAGCCACTACTCGTGAAACTAGAAGTCGCATTTGATCAACTCGTCGATATCGCTCTTCGTCTTGAAGAGGCTGATAGAGAGAGTGATGTTGAAGTGGAAGGCGCTAAACCAAACTTCAACAACAAGAAGAGGCCAAACAAATTCAAGGGTCCTTATCCCAACAAAAAGGGTAAGCAGGCAACCCCTGCGGCAAAGTCTCCTTCTCCTAGTGGTGCGAGTTGCTTCAACTGTGGGTCTGGGGATCATTATGCGAATAAGTGCTCTAAGCCCAAATCTTGTCGCTATTGTAAGAGCCCGGATCATTACATACATCAATGTCTCAAGCGTAAAGGTAAGAAGGAAGGAAAGTTGAATGTGGCTCAAGCCCCTGGCAACACATCTCGTGGCCAAGGTATTTCTCATTCTATTCTTGATGGTATTATTTTATTTCATGATCAACCTATTAGAGTTCTCTTTGATACTGGTGCATCCCATTCTTTTATATCAAAGGAACTGGTGGACACTTTTTCCTTAAGTGTTACTGCATTGATGACTTCTTAAAAATTGCGAATCCTGTTGGTGGATCCGCAACTCTTAGTTTGCGTTGTAAAGATGTGGAGATTATATTATGTGATTTTTCTTTCCTTGCCGATTTGTATGTCATGCGTTACTTAGGCTTTGGAATAATTTTGGGAATGGATTGGCTTAACCGTTATCAAGCCCATATCCTATGTCCTGAGCGGACTATTCATCTCCGACATCCACTATCTGTTAAACAGATTTTTGTTAATCTTAAAGATTCAGAATCCTGTTTGGTGGCATCTTTATATTCTTTAAATCCTCGTGATGACGATGATGATGATGATGAAGATGATATTATTTCTCGTATTCACGTTATTCGTGAATTTTCCGACATATTCGAGCCCGATTTAGGTTTACCACCTAAACGAGCAATTGAGTTCAGAATTAATCTTGTTTCTGGAGCTCAAACTATTACTCGTCCTCCTTATCGCATGTCCAATAAGGAAAATGAGGAGATGCGTAAACAATTATCCGAATTGGAGACGAAGCAATTTATTCGCTCTAGTTCCTCGCCTTGGGGAGCTTCGGCTATTTTCGTGAAGAAATTCGACGGTACGCTTAGGCTTTGCGTTGACTATCGCAAGCTTAACGATCTGAATATTAAAAATAAATATCCTTTACTTCGGATTGATGATCTATTCGATCATCTTAGTGGTGCTAAGGTCTTTTCACAATTGGACTTGGCTACCGGTTTCCATCAGCTTCGTATCGCAGAGGATAACATTCCTTTGACATCATTCCGTACTCGATATGGATCTTATGAATGGCTTGTTATGCCATTTGGGTTAACGAATGCTCCAGCTTATTTCGTTGACCTCATGAATCGAGTTTTCAAAGATTTCCTCGATCGGTTTGTTCTCATATTCATTGATGATATTCTTGTGTATTCAAAAACCGAGGAGGAACATGAGAAACATCTTCGGATTGTATTGGAAACTCTTAGGGGTAATCAATTAAAGGCGAAATTTTCTAAATGCCACTTTTAGCAATCTCATGTGAAGTTTCTCGGTCATATTATTTCCGAATCCGGAATTTCCGTGGATCCTTCAAAGATTGAAGCGATTCAAGATTGGAAAAGACCTGAGAGTGTGACTGAAATCCGTAGCTTTCTCGGATTGGCGGGCTATTACCGTCGTTTTATTAAAGACTTTTCTAAGATTGTCGTGCCTCTTACTGGCTTGACTAAGAAGGGAGTTAAATACATTTGGTCGGACAAATGTGAAGCCTCTTTTCAAAAATTGAAAGAACTCCTTTCCGATGCTCCCATTCTTGTTATTCCCGAAGGGAATCAAGATTTTGTTGTTTATTCCGATGCAAGTCACGTTGGTTTGGGTTCCGTTCTTATGCAAAAAGAACGCGTTGTTGCTTATGCTTCTAGGCAATTGAAGCCGGCCGAGACTAGATATGCCACACATGATCTAGAGCTCGCGGCTATTGTTTTCGCCCTTCAAATGTGGCGTCATTATCTATTGGGAGATAAATTTATTCTTTACACGGATCATAAGTCTTTGAAATATTTATTTTCTCAAAAAGAACTTAATTTACGTCAACAGCGTTGGCTCGAGTTCCTTGCACCTTATGATCTTGATATTCTCTATACCCCCGGTAAGGGTAATCGTGTCGCCGATGCTCTTAGCCGTAAGCAACAAGCAGTTGTTTCTATGATGATATCCGAATGGAACGATCTCGAGATCTTATCCACTTGTGAGATTCGAGAGTGCGTATCCGATTTATGCTCATCATTTGTTTTATGTAGCCTTGAGGCTCATCCTTCTCTCTTAGACCGCATTCTTGAAGCTTAAAGGGTAGATCCTGAATTGGTTCTTTTTGGCCAAAATATTAAGGATAGAATTGATATTGAAGGTTTGAAAGACTTCGGTATTGATTCTCGTGGCGGCATTCGAAAATTTGGTAGACTTATCGTACCAAATATTGGTGGTCTTCGTAAAGATATTTTAGAAGATTCCCATCGTTCTAAATTCACCATTCATCCCGGTAGTAATAAAATGTACGCTGATATGAAGCGACTTTATTATTGGGAGGGAATGAAATCTGATATTGCTAACTTTGTTAAGTGTTGCATGACTTACCAACTTGTCAAGGCCGAACATCAGAGGCCTGGTGGGTTATTGCAACCTTTACAAATTCCAATTTGGAAGTGGGACCAAATTTCAATGGATTTTATAGATGGCCTTCCCCGTTCTCGTTCGGGTCATGATGGCTTATGGGTGATCGTTGATAGGCTTACTAAATCCGCCCATTTTATTCCCGTTCGGTCTAACCGAACCGTTCCTCTTTTGGCCAAACTCTTTATCAAAGAAATTGTTAAATTGCATGGAGTTCCTACTTCTATTGTTAGCGATCGAGATCCATTGTTTACTAGTGGATTTTGGAAGAGTCTTCAAAAAGCTTTAGGAACGAAGCTTAATTTTAGCACCGCTTATCACCCCC
Organism: Allium cepa; assembly: GCA_030765085.1. NCBI lineage: Eukaryota > Viridiplantae > Streptophyta > Magnoliopsida > Asparagales > Amaryllidaceae > Allium > Allium cepa. The sequence continues at coordinate 621,301,437 of CM060931.1, forward strand.
AGTCCGATGGACAAACCGAGCGTGTGAATCAAAATCTTGAAGATCTTCTTCGTGCTTGTGTGCTTGATTTTGGTGGAAGTTGGAAAGATCATATTTCACTTGTTGAATTTTCCTATAATAATAGCTTCCAATCTAGTATTGGTATGGCACCTTTCGAGGCACTCTACGGAAGGCCCTGCCGATCTCCTTCTTGTTGGCTTGAGGCCGGTGAGAAGCTGGTTTTAGGTCCAGATTTTATTCGAGGCTCCACATAGAAGATTGAACTTATTCGACATAGGATGAAAGAAGCCCAGAGTAGACAAAAATCCTATGTCGATAATCGAAGAAGGAAATTAGAATTTTCTGTTGGAGATCCTGTTTTTATTCGTGTTTCACCAATGAAGGGTGTTGTACGTTTCAGTCGATCGGGGAAGTTAGCGCCTCGATATATTGGGCCATTTCCTATCACTGAACGTATTGGTTCCATGGCTTATCGCCTTGTATTGCCGGCTCAGTTTTCTGCTATGCATGACGTATTTCACGTTTCTCAATTACGGAAATGCCTTCGGGATTCCGATTCTATTCTTGAGCCTGCTGTTGTGGAAGAAATTGAAGTTTCGCCGAATTTAACTTATGAGCAGCATCCTATTCGAATTATAGCTTCTGAGGTTAAATGACTTCGAAATAAAGATGTTCCGCTTGTGAAGGTTCAATGGTCCTCAAATCCTAAGGATTGTTCTTGGGAATCCAGAGAATTCATCGAGCGTACACATCCGGACTTGCTTACTCCTGCCCTTTGAGGTGAACTTCTTATTTCAAATTTCTCTTGTGTTAATATGCTTTTATGGTTGTTACTTTTATGTCCATCTTATATATATATATTGCGAGGACGCAATTTCTTTAAGGAGGGGAGTCTGTAACAACCCGCAAATTTATCGAGTTTATATTTAAATATTTTATTTAAATATTAAATCGTTAATCGGATTTTGGTCCGAAAAGCTACTTTTTGCAAATGGACAAATTAGGACTCGAGACCACTTCCATTGAGTTTGAAATGCCGTTTACAACATTTTTAAGTATAAACATTGATATGATTGGAGATAGTAGAATTTCACTACTTTTTCACTTGAGACTTTGGGTTGGGCTTTTAGCCTATTAGACCCCACCTTCACCCCTCCTCTTCATAACTTCATTTCTATTTGCCTAAGTCTTCAAGCTTCTTCAAAAATGGTGGAGGGATGGGAAATTAAAATTCCAAAACTCAAATTCAATTGCAATCCATCTTTCTACTCCAAATTTAAGAAGAAGACATTGGATTCGAGCTTCTTGTGCTTAGATAGAAGAGGGATTGATTCTTGCTTGCTTAAAACTTCATTTTCATTGATATTTGGTGCAAAGGTGAGATTTTTATCTCACAATTCTAGCCTATAACTATATTGGACTGTTGGGAATGATTCCCTATCACTTTTGCATGCATATTAGCATTTGATTTGGATTGGATTGGAGAAAAACTCCAATTTTTAGCGTTTTGGTGAATTTTCTGCACTTAGGTCATTCTGGCCATTTTTGGTGCTCGGAGTTAGGTCGCTCGCGACCTAACCCTTGGGTCGCTCGCGAGTTAGCACCATAGGTCGCTGGGCCATCTAAATGCTTGTTCGGTGTTAGGTCGTTCGGGCTTAGGTCGTAGGTCGTATGGACCCTAGGTCGTAGGTCGTTCTGGCCATTTCTAACGTCTTCGGAGTTAGGTCGTAGGTCGTATTGACCTAGGTCGTAGGTCGTATTGACCTAGGTCGTAGGTCGCTAGAACCTGTCTCCTTAGGTTGCAAGACCTTGTAAACTGTAAGGTCGCGTGACCTATATCCCATAGGTCGTTGACCCCCTTAAGTCGTTAACTCGTTAACACGTACGACTCTTAACCATTTTAGGTCGCGTGACCTTGTACTTGACTTAGGTCGTTAGGTCGTAAGACCCTAAGCCGTTTTCCATTAGGTCGCTAGTCCTCATACCGATAGGTCGCTGGACCTTAGGTCGTCCCACATTAGGTCGTTGCTGGCCTTAGGTCGCGTGACCTTGTTAGACCGTAGGTCGTTAGGTCGTAAGACCTTAGGTCGCCTGACCACTTAGGTCACTTGACCTATTCAAATGTTAGGTCGCGAGTTCCTTAAGTTGCTCGTCTCTCTTAGGTCGCTCGCTTCTGCTAACTCGCGAACACCACTAGGTCGTTGACCCCTTAGACCCCTAGGTCGCAACCATTAGGTCGCTCGACCCTATTCCTCATAGGTCGTTAGACCTCATTTTGTCTTCACTAGGTCGTACCGTTTTGGACCGGGCGCTGCCCCCTGGACCCCCGCGACCTGACCGGGCAGGTCGAACCCCGTAAGCGGTGGCGTTGCCCCCGCACCCCCACCTTGGGGGGTTGCCACCCCCCTGGACCCTCCCTCGGCAGGGGATCTTATCTGAAAAACATTGAGCTGATTTCCTTGGATTTTATTCACATCTCCGTATGCGATCTTTGTGACTGATTGTTTCTACAATTGCTTCTGTGTTTTGTCACTTTATAATATAAAGGTTTCAATACTAGTAGTAAATATGATAACTCTTTTAACAAACAATTTCAACTCTATTTTTAATAACAAAGCTCTTTTCTCAAACCGTTTTCCAATCTATTAGTATATACAAACCTTTACCTCACTCGGATGAGAAATCTAATTAAACGACTTAGTAAAACAAGTGGTATGAAACGCTTGCGTTCACTTCGTCGGTTAATTCTTGGACTTATTCGATTGAACCTCTTGTGACAATTTTATTAGTGAAGATTTACAGTTTGTTCGTAAATATTTAAGTTAAGCAAATGGTTATGGGACATGAAGCTAAACTTTTATATTTACTAGCTTAGTGTAATTGACACTTCTCGTTGATCATGACGATCATTCTTATGATTTAGACAAGCAATTGTGCGATGTATCTTGTTTGCTTGGTTAGACTAGACACCACTTGTGTGATTCCACTCACACATACCTTTTTGGTTGCTTGGTTAGTCTGGACACCACTTGTGTGATTCCACTCACACATATCTTTTTGTTTGCGAGGTTAGACTAGACACCACTTGTGTGATTCCACTCACACATACCTTTTTGCCTTCTTGGTTAGTCTAGACCTCAATCTATGTGATTCGACTCACACATATGGGGTAGCTCCCCATGGTCTTCGGACCGTCATGTGATAGGCCTCTTTCTCTTTTCTATGATTTCTGGACTTCTTGCATTGATTTCTAGAATTTATGTCATTGACTTGTTATGAGTACAAGTTTGGGGTATGATGCCCTTTCCAAATCTTTGAGAAGATTCTTGTGATATTGATTATCTCTTAATGATTGATCTTCTGTTGATCATTATTTACATACTTATAATGGTATGTCATTATGTATATTTTATGTTTATGCCATATCTTTTATGTTATACCATGTCATCTGATATTTATAGCTAGACTGATCCATTTATTATTTTCTTAAATAATACTCGGGTCAGACCGAGATGTTACAGGTGCTTCTGCTCGACTTCTTCCCGGGATTCGGCACTCTGATTTTTGGCTAACTATTTAGATTAGCAGTTTTTGTTGTATACACTTGAGATATAGACTCATAGTTGTATTCTTTTGTATAGCACGTGTTGCTATTCTTTTGTATTATTTTGGATCTTTTGACCACTACTCTAATGTACACTTTCATGTGTTAGTTATGTATTCATATCTTCTTCCGCCTTTGTGATATGGATGTCTGTGACTGATTTGCGTTATGCTTATTTCTATGTTTGTTTCCGAAGATTATTTATAGCCACCGTGTGATAAGAAATTACATGGATGGTCGCTCCTCAACAGCCTTATTCTCCGTGCTAGTTGACAGCACTACTCCGTAGTGTTCTTGTCTAGCGTGGGTATAGAGGTGGGGAGTCACATCGTTGCGCGATGCGTCTAGTTTTAACTTATTTTTCAATATTTGAAATAATCTATTCAAATTGGATTTCAACGCTTGTAAAATCATTACAAATCATTTTAAATCAATATTTTCACTTTTTAAAGGATTTAAAATATATTTTCACTATTACCATAATATTATTATATTCCCATTATTTTAATATTAGATTTTAAATTCCAATTTCAACTTAATTTCAATTCTAATCTCAAATTAAACTCATTTAAAACTTAGACTTTAAATCTTTTTTCAATTTAAACTTCAATTTAATCTCAAACTAAACTTCACTTTTTCAAAATCAATTTCAATTTTAATTTCACTATTCTTCTCAATTTCAATTTCCATTTAGCTATCCTTTTCAAATCCGTTTCACTTCAAACTTTAAATTCTCTTTCATTTTAACTTTAATTTCACTTCAAATGAAAAGAGGCTTATTTTTCCATAATATCTCATATTACTAAAATATGGTCTTATTAACAAAGGGTTTACTTAATCAAAATGAACATATCCAATATTCATATTTACCACTAATATAACATCTATTCAACCAATCACGTACATATGATTTCAAATCCAACATTCACTATTAATATCATAATGGGATATATTATCACAATTCACTTAATTTACTAACTTTTAAATTATCCATATTAACAATTAATTTGGTATAAACATTCATATGTCATAAAGGTGTAAATATGATTTATAACATAATCAAAATATAAATTCAAAAGCAATGAGAATTTCTCACCATATACCAAAGCGATTAACTTCCTACCAACATTCTAATCAACCAACACTTCAGTATTTAATTCCTACTCCATTAAACACTAGCAAACAACACCCTCTCCCATCCAATAGCTTGGCCGAGGCTTGAGATGGAGATTGGCCGAAAATATAGAGAAGAAGCGGTAGAGCTTTGAACTTGAATTCCCAAGATTTAGATCTGAAAAATAGGTCATTTCTCTTTTGTTTTTGACTCTCTTACTCACAAAATTTGAAAAACTTATTAACTGAAGAGTTGTTGCAAGTTCTTTTCAATTGAATTTGAAAAGAAGAATCACTTGAATACAAGTTGAATTGAGGGAGATATGTTCAAAATAAAAGAGCTATTCTCGGATTCACAAAAATAAAGTCCGAAAATGCACTTCAAAGAATTGAGTTTCAGGTATAGAAAACCTTAAAACTGGAAAAAGTGATCAACATAAAAGTTATAACCACTGAAATTTCATTTGGTTTTAAAAGATGAATTTCTAAATTTGGATCAGTTATGTTAAAGTTGTGATCAAAACAAAATCGCCTATTTTCTGGCTTAAAAACTGGGCTAGAAAATGCACTGGAAAGAAGTGGAATTTTTACCTATTTATGCTAAGAATTGGATAAAGTAGTTAACATGAAAGTTGTAGCCACTAGAAAAATACTTGATCACAAAAAAAGTATTTTGCAATTTTGTTAAGTTTTCAATAATTTATGGCCGAGAGAAAATACGTAAAATATGTAGAAAATATAAGTTTTATTTGAAGAGAATAAACATTGAATTCTTTTGAATATTTTATAAATATTTTGACATTATTTCTTTTTTATTTTTTCTTTGGCTTGGACGCTATTAAAGAGAAGATGAAGAAGCTTAAGAAAAGAAGAAGAAGAAATGTAAATGAAATGAGAGAAGGAGGTGGATATTTATAGAAAAAGAAAGAAGCGGTAAATTTACCAAAATAACCTCTTACCAAATTACCAAAATAACCTTACTTCGACCTAAATTAATCTCCACTTTTTCAATAATTAACATCATCTTTCACATACTTACTTTATGTCTTAGTCACTTAAAGATTAAGTAAAGAATATCATAATTATGTTGGCTTTGATTTGATATTGATTTGATGTTTACTTTTGACTTTTCTTAATTACTTTTCTTAATGACTCTAGAAGTTTTCTAATCTTATTTAGTAAAATTAAACATGTTTAGTGAATTAATTAATACTTACACTATTTGAATATATGTTCCTATATAAAATTAAAGGTGCGACAACATTGCGACAATTTTTAATCGGCAAAACGTCGTTTTTCGACAAAATGTTTTACGGTCACATTTTGACGTTTTAGTTAAACAATTTATTTATGTAAACAAAATTTAAAAATAAATTTGTATAATGCATTTAAAATATTAATACTCATAAATTAATTAAAATAATTTATTTAATCATTGAAACTTACTTTTCTAAAATCAACATTTTGTCACTTTTGTTGATGTAGGCAAATGTTACTATTTTTGTGTATACTTCTCTTTCCAAATCCTATCTAATTTTGTTTGAATCATATAACCTAACTTATTTTACATTTAAAATCACTTTAAATATTATATTTTAAAGTGGTCAAATTCTGGGTCGTTACTAAAAGGGTATTATGTATATTATATATAGGTGTGCTTAATTAAACAATGATTTTTAATTATATATATATATATAATTTTAATATTGCTTTAAATTAAAAATTGATTTCATGAAAATAATTTATATATATATATATATATATATATGATTCCTATGTATATCGAGCCGATTCTAATTGTTCCATCGATTCCTTATCTATTTGCTATATCTGTCAAACCCGTATCCATCATGCTTTGCTTCGTAATTCATGCTTGGATTTCGTAACTCAACTTCATTATCTATCTCTCTAGCCTCGAAAGGTGAGCAATCACTCACGATTAACGTTCTTTTATTTATTAAATTTAATTTCAATTGAAACGACAATTGAAATATACTACTGTAGTTACTAAATATATATATGCTATTATCTGTAACTGTTCACCTGTGGGATATGACACCATATCCTATTGTTTATATTTTATTTAATCACTGATGATATATACCTGTTGTTACATTATTATCATATCTGTTATCACTCTGCAAGTTCTCTGTTAGTATAGAATTCACTATGGGTTGAAATGATACATAGACGAACAAACTTTAGAATAGGAGAAAATCGTTATGGGTTGAAATGATAAACCCAAGCGATTTTCATTTGAATTGAATTTGGGATTGCGGGTCGAAATGATATCTACCCATATATATTTAAATTATGGATTGAAATGATAAATATCGGTTTCACTTGACCATAGGGTAGGGAATTATATACAGACATTGTTGGTATATATATATATATATATATATATATATATATATATATATATATATATATATATATATCAATGTTTGAAAATAATTTCTATGGTTTTGAAAAGTAATATACGTTTTTAATAAATATTGGTTCTTAAATATCTATATATAAATGGTAATTTTATATATAGATTTAATAATAATATCATTGAGATTGATTTAAAACATGTAATATGTTTAAGTATTTGTTAAAATTTATATTTCAAAATTTATTGTTGTAATAATTTGAATAATTTAAGGTTAAGAAGATAAAGTTGAATTAATTGAAATTGAATTTAATTAGGAATTCTACTTAATTAAATCAATCTGAATTATTGAATTTGAAGTTTAAGATATGATTTTATAACTTGATCTATTGATTTAAAGTGATTAAATGGATATTTCAAGTTTAAACAAATCGAATGGACTAATTAGTTTAAAGGTAAATTTAGGTTATGTAATAATACTGAATTTATTAAGTGAATATTTCAAGACTAAATAATAATGAGGTTAGATCGAGATCTATATGAAACTGTTAAATTTAACTTTGAAATGTTGAATATAAAGCTTTGAAATATACTAGAAACTAGATGGTTTATTCGTGTTCAGATTTGTATTTGAAATCAATATAATTTGAATTTGTTATTTAGAAAACTAAATTGAATGGAAATTGATAAATTGATATTGAATTAAATTTGGTGGGAAAGTCGAGTTGATTTTTGAAGCGATTTGGGAAGTTAGAGGAAAATAAAAATAATTTACTTTAAAAATTACTTAATATATATATATATACTATTTTGGGAAAATGATATATTTGAAAGGAAAATGATATTTTGGTTTGAACTATAAATTAAATTGAAATGACCACGGTGTTAGTGTATGTTTCTACATTGTAGATAGTTCCATGGATCCTTAGAGAATGGTTATCCCAAACATCCTCTAAGTTACTTTTATTTCAGTTGATATCTCACTTGAGTTGGATTTACTGATATAAGAATGTTAATCCTGACTCGAGTGTTTGTGTTTTGCTTACGCTCGGGTCAGACTAAGTGATACAGTGTTTGAGACGTGCCTTTGAAGTTTTGCCAAATTTACATTAACAATCTGATATTTTGAGCAATTCAAGTCCGGCGTGTGTGGATGCGAACGGTTGAAAATATCGGGTCGTTACATCCCCTGAGCTCCATAGCAGTCCATCCGAAATCTGTACTCTATCATACTCGGTCTGAGCCAAGCATTGTAGCGAAATAATACCCAAGTCGGTCTGGAATACAAGCATGAGAAAACAAACTCAATTGGATTATTAAAGTTTTCAAAATCCGTTGAAATCAAAGGAATCTCGTAAGACCACGCCACAAATAAACATGCCGGGTTTTTACCTTACGGTAACCAAAACATTTTCATCAAATCTATCTGATATTATAATAGTGTCTATTGAAAGTAAAATAGAATCTTGCTGAAATGCTTGCATCTCACGTTCCAGCAATAGTTGGGCACAACCAAAACCGTACAGGCGCTTATTAGAGATTGGATTCCATACAATGGTAGGGCTACTTGGGGACCGTCGGTCACAGTACCTGGTCTAGATCAGAGTGCCGACGATCCCCCCTGATCCCTTGCAACACAAGACCGAAGCTAACCCTTACTAGATAGTCCGAATAAGATCATCCCGCGATTGGGATCATCAACCGCCCACACAGCCGAATAAAAAGGGATATCTAGACAAGGATGACCTTACCCTAATTGGTAGCTAGCCACTTAGCCTTGCTGCACCTTCCCTGTTTTAGCCATTCCTGGTAGATGAGGCTTGAGGCTATGCGTTACCTTTTTAGCAAACATTCACTTAGAATACTCACCGTCCTCCTGACGATGTTCTGATAGCATTCATCCATACAAGTATGTTCCCGGTCCGAACGAAACTGAAGACACTACTCCTACTACATCCATTTTGAAATCACCCTCAGGATTAGTAGCGATTAGTCCTTGCACTTCAATGCTCCATCTACGACTCCTGGCTCTTGTCTTCCTCACGAAAAAGTTCAAACCGGATCTTGTGGTTCTCAGGAAATTAATCCTGATCCCGGTTTCTTCGAAACGATCAACGCATTGGCCAATACTAATAGTCGGTTATTTAACTATCATATTACATCCACAAACGACCATCAGGCCTTAATAATTTCCCAAATTATTTATTTCAAAATATCTTCGCAAGATATTTTTCCGCACTTCAACCCTTTGAAAATAGTTTTCAAATCACTTTTTCTATCGCGGAATAAATTTCCACCCAATTGTTTTATTTCCACTGAAAATCACCAAGTCTTAATACTTTAGATTTTAAAATAATTTAAATTACTTTATCCAAAAATATATACTTTAAAACACTTAAAATAAAACTACTTAAAACACTTTATTTAAAATGCTAGTTATGAAATTTTATAATAATTTCTCATGTAAAACTTAAGCCAAAACTAAATGTAAAATAAAAGTTATTCTATAAGGTATAAATATTAAATAATTGCCTTTTAAATCATAATACTAGTTAAACTTTAAAATAATTTACTTATATAATTAACGTAAAAAATATTTACTTTTAAAAATTTTAAAACCACTAAATAATAATTTCTTTCTAAAACTTTCTTTTACAACCATATTAAAAAACCTTCAACTTATACTTAAATATCATCTTTGAAAACATACTTGGCTTTTCAGAAAATAAAATTTCCATTCCAAAATAGTCCATTTAATCAGTTAATAAATCCTTCTCGATTTATCCCAATTTATTTTACGTCTCAAACCCGTAAATTTCTTTCCCGCACCTTTAAAAATAAAACCACTATTTATTTTTAAAACAAATTACCCATTCCTTTATAAATTTACACCATGAATGTATACTTTCAAATATGCACTGTTATCTTATTTCACTTTATAAGCCCAGTTTATAAATTCCATAGTCCCATCCTCCTATTAAATCACAATTTCAAACAATTAACCAATTTTCAAATCGATTTCTAAAATTTACTCCATTTCAAAAATAAATTCCTTTACTTACTCAACTTTATTTCAAAACCCATTAATTTTTTATTTTACTCCTTTATTATGATTTAAAATCTCATTGAAAGTGAAAATACCAATTTCATATGTTTTCCAAAATTCTTATTTATCTCTCCCAACTATTTTAAACCTTGAATTTAAACATAAGTCCTTTATTCTTTTAAATAATATCATTTAAGTTTAAAAAATCATTTACTCCCATTTATTCTAAAATTCCTTTTCCATACTCGGAATTTATTTATTAGAATTTAAAAATCTACTTTTACCCTGTTCCAATTCATTTTTTAATTTATCCAAATTCACTATAGTTATTTTACTTAAAAATTCTCTCTTTATTTCCCTTTAAAAATTCAACCTATGTATTTTTGACAAGTCAATATACCCAAATATATTCAATCAAACCATAACATCCAATATTTTCAATTCCCAGTATAGTCAATAATCTATCATAGATAATCAATGAATCATATGACAGATTTTGAAAACAAATTCAATATTTTGAGGAATCCAGTTGGATCCCTCCAACCTATTTTTCCCTGTATCTATAGATGTTAGCACAATATAAAAATACCAATCCAACTTCGAGGGAGATATCGCGGTATATAGGGTCATCTGCTATTATGCGAGACGCATAGGGTATCATCCGCTATATAATGTGGGAATATTAATCACTCTAATATATATATATATATATATACACACACACACACACACACACACCACATATAATATATCTCATCTAGACTGATAATAAATCATCAATTCATGCAACCAATCCAATAATTTAAATTTGCTATTTAAATTAACTAGTAAACCAGATGTGAGTGAGATTAACTCACCTTGACTTTATTTGCAATCCACTACAAACCGGCTTGTTTTCTTTACGATTTCAGACCTTGTATAAACATTATATGATTTATTAACATTTGAATTAATCGAACAATTAATTACCATTTTAAAATTTAATTAACTAATGATTTTGTTTAAAACCGATTTCCTATACTAAATATTTTTAGCAACGAAGATAAATTTAAATAAATTTATTAAATACATTAATTACCCTAAACACATATTTTAAAATTTCTTCTCTGTATACATATATACATATATATAAATAAATGAAAATCCAAAACAGCTATATGTATATATATATGTATGTATGTATGTGTGTGTGTGTGTGTGTGTACATATATATATATTCCCAAAACCTTTCTTCATGTATATTCTCTGACTAATAAAAACTTCCTGCTTTAAACTACATATATATTTCATGTATAATATATATACATTAAATACTGATAGAATAAAATTCCTTTTAACCTAGTACATATATATTAGATTAAAAATAGAACAGAGTTGTTTTATAAATCTTACTATAATATATATATATATATATATATATATATATATTTCTATAATATGTTTATATATACAAAATTTAAATAAAATAAATTAGAAATACCTTACTGCAAAAGGTGAACCCAGGCTTCGGCAACCCTCTAACATCGCCGAAGCGCAACCACCTCCATCAACACTCGTACGAGTTCCTCACATCGTTGCCTACCGTCGAGTACGCCTCGTCTCGGATTGCCGTTGGTCCTCCCCTTCTCTACAGCTCGACCACCTCACTTCGACAAGGCCGCCTCCATCGCGAGACACCTACAGCCACGAGCTTCCCGATAGCCTCGCGGCACTCTTGAAATCGTGCCTCATCCCTACAAGCCGCCGCATCCAGATCGCACCCAGCCACAAATCTTGTCGAAACCCGACGGCGCCCCTCACGACTGAACCCTCGCGCGTGCCAAGCCTGCTCGCCTCAAAATCGTGGGTCGCTCCTGATTCGAGAGCAGCTATTTATTATTCTTTTTCTTACCTGGATTCGATTTAATAGAAAAATGGAGGAACGAATTTTTTTTCCTCCATTAACATTTGTTCGACCCTTAAAATTCGAAGCAGTAATATCCTCTTTTCCTTTTTTTCTATTTATTTTAACCGGCTTCAGTTTTAAAGAGAAAACGAGGTAGACATTTGGTGCGTGAATAGAAGAGGCAGGAGGCACGTGGAAGAAAAGGCTACAGTGATGGTAAAGAGAAAAATGTTTGAAGTGAATTTCATTGACCAGTCTACGTATATATATAATATTTTATTGAATATAAATTTAAATAAACTTGAATTCGCAACTTAAAACCATACATCCCATCGAGGCATGCTGCTAGGCGTTCATAATGATAAACCCTTAATCTGAACGCAATGGAAAATGTTTCGAGTCCTAATTCGATTGTATGGAGAAGATAGCTGTTGGACCTAGTTATTATATTGAAAATTTTGATATAAATTTCAACGCGTTTACCTACCGTATGATCACAAGACAACTCCAAATACTACGAAAATTGAAATCTGATAATAATACATTATTATGGATCCAATGGAACTAGTTTCGTTGAATTCTGAAACTATGTCTCGGAAGGCTATTTTTAAATATCGATTTAAACGATAAAGTTTTCAAAACTGAACAAAACACTGTTAAATTCAATTTTAGAAGTTATATCATCTCCAATATTATCAATATAAATTTTATAAACCATTAAAATATTTTTAACAAGCTTGAAATTCCATATTTCATATCTTATCTAATTTCAAATAATAAAATCCAATAATTTAATTATTCAATAAATATTGAATATTTGAAATTCATGTTGAAAATTACTTTTAAATATTTATAATCAATTAAATATTCCAATTTTAAATATCCAAAATCCTGGGTTGTTACAGGGCTGATCTTGTGTTGGTAGTGGGTAGATGTTCTCTGCCTCTAGACATCCTTCTAGAGGTGTACCCATCGGAAGGTAGTCTCAACAGGTCATTTTTATGGAAATCCATTCTCCAATAAGAACTTACAGTTTTGTTTGTATATCCTTAAATGATTAGGCTTGGAATTCAATAATGGTAACAATTTCGGCTAAGATAAATAAGTTTATTGGCAAATGTTTTCAAAGCCATGTCATTAGAAATAATTTTAAAGGTTTTAATATATAAAAGTGTTTTGGTTATCATAAGGTAAAAACCCTTTCGTGTTTATATGTGGGTGTGTGCTTATGAGATGCTCTTTCTTTTCAAAGGATTTTATTCAAAGGCTGATATTTGACACTGTCGTTTAATATTTGAGTTTTTATCACTCTGGTTTATCAAGCCTGATACGGGTACTTTCAATGCTCGGGTCAGATCTGAATAGTTTCAGGTTTAGTTGAAGATGGTTAGAGTCTCCAAAGGGGAGTTGGAGATATTCATCTACGTATGGATGCATTCTATTATCCGCTACATATTTTGCATTTATTTGATGTTAGTCAGCATTTGTAAGGACAGATGTTTATAACTCTCCAAGCGGAATCTAGGTAGACTCTGGTATATGTATTATAAAAGTTTTCCGATGTAAAGATATTCTTCAATATCATATATTATTCCATTCGTGTGAGATTCTGTTTTGTCTTATTTTTCTTTTTACCTTCATGTTCTTTCTGTCATTTAATTTGAGTTATGCATGTGTGGTTTATTGTCAACTTAAAGGGTATGGAAAAACGGGCCCTGACATTTGGTATTTTAATGAATATTTTGTAATTAGAATTTCACAAACTTACAGAAGAATATTTTAATGAAAAGATTGAAAGTTGAGATGTTAGAAACAAAATCTTTAAAGGAAAATTTGGAATAATATGGTTAATAGGTTGATTGTTGGATGAAAATGTTTAAATAACAAATAACATGTGAAGTAAGTTTCATAATTTGACTATAAGGTATTTGATGGGTATAAGGTTAAGAAAGTTTATTTAGAAATGGATAGGTAAATAAGTTAAGAAGATAATCATAAGATTTGTAAGAAAAAGATATACACTTAGTAAAGTTGTCTTATTAATATATGGATAAGATAAATAATATTTGCTAATTTAGGACCTTAGGTTAATAAAACTATGGGTTAAGTTTTATAACTTTTTAATTTGAGACAATGTGTAAGGACCAGCATTTTTCAACGATTAAAATATTAAATTAATTAAGATTTTGCAATTTAATATTGTAAGGAATTAAAATTTTATGACTTATTAACGAGAAAATAACTAGAATGTGATTTAATAATGTTTTTTGAACACTATTGACAATTATTTTTATGCGATTTCAATCTATTGAAATTATTGTAAAGTTAGTTTGGTTGTAATTATAAATAAGAAATTAAAATATGTAATTAACAGAATTAAGGAAATTGAAATATTATAATTAATATGGTAAAAATGATAACTGTAAAATATGAATGTAATAAAATGTAAACCAATGTTAAGTTGATTAGATAATAAGAGTGTAAATCGAAATAAAAGAAATAAATTGAAATTGAAATATAATTAACCGAGATTTTTTTACAGTTTCAATTGAATGTTGAATTTAACTAAATATTTTAATAATGAATTTAACATAGAAAATTATTTTGATAGATGATTAATTTCTATGTAATCTAGATAGATGAAATTGTTAACTATTAAATTTGAATTTAAAAGTGGTTAAATCCATTTAATGATAATAATTTAATTAACGTGAAAATTATCCATTTTGGCCACTATCTTAGATTTCGATGAAACTAGATTCATCGAATCTGTAATAGTGAATTATTGTAGGATTACAAGTTTCATAGCGATCGGCTTTATCGTTCGATCGTGCGAGCTCGAAACTCGTAGAAATCCATTTTATGAATTCAATTAAAATAAGCCAATTTTAAAAGCTAACTTCTTTATATGATGGAACTAGGGTCTGAAGCTAGTTCTATTGAGTTTAAAAATATCAAAAACCTATATTTCAATATATTGGATGACCCACTTTTGTTACGGAAACGAAACGGGCTTTCCGGTTCATTATTACCGCGCCTTGCGATTGGTCTAGGCTACTCCCTGGCTCTTGCTCTAGTTTAGCGTCTCCGTCTACTAGGTATATATGTTCTTCCATTATTTGTGAAGCAAGAAGAGATTGGTCCCTGGTTGGGTCGGAAGCTATTGGATCTTGCGCTAGTAGCCTAGAGGTATGGTTTGTAGTGTTGTTTCGAACCAATTCAATATGTCCATTCATTTCTTATCCATCTTTGTCCATATAAATAGATATCATTTCTTTAACCCTTGCAGCCTTTTATTTTTATTTCTTTACGTACTTTATTTTCATCTGTTCCTCCTTCTCAAAAGTCAAAACGTCAAAACCTAATTCCTAATTTCAACTTAAAATAAAAATCAATTCCAAAATTTCAAACTCTCCAAACTATGTCATATTATATATCGTTGGAAAGATCTAGACGAGTGCAAGCTACTACTGCAATTCTTTTTTCGATTTAATTCATCATTTGACCATAAAATGGTGAAGTAGCTCGGCCGTCATATTAGGGCTTGCGATTTTAACGGCGGATCGTCGATTTTACGACGATCGGGAGGTATGGGCTTATAGTGGGCGACCTGCAGAGTAGATACATGGGTTTACTTTATGTCCTGGATCATCATAATTCTTCGAACAATGTGTTAGTGGCGGCGGGAGCGCGGTTTTCTGGGGGGTCACGCGGGGACTCATAGGCATTGACGAGGGCGCCTGGTAGAGGCGAGGTAGGCGAACATGTCTGACCATGCTGAAGTTGTTCGATGGCGGCGTACTTGCATGAGGATAGAGGGCTCGTGCTCGCGACTTGGTTGTTTAGGTAAAGGGGATAAACGACAATTTCCATTTTGCCCTTTGTTTTAATTTAATATAAACTTGAATTTCAAAAATTATTACTTGATTATCTTTTTTATACGAGCTTGGATTTGGATGCGGATTCTTCCATTGTGATCGTATCGAAATTCCAAAAAATATGGAACTGGTTTGGCTGGATTCCAAGTGTGTTGGATTTTGGGTCCTATTTGAATTTTAAATCGATTTGAAATCAGAGGTGGGTGTTTTAACCCACTCACAAATACTAAACTATCTTATGTTAGTTCAATTGAGTTTATAATGTGATTGAAAATTTACTAATTACTGTTTAGTATATTTAAATTGTCATTTAAAATTTAATTTGAATTTATATTAAATTTGATTACCATTTAAGGTAATATTGAATTTAAATTGCTAGTTAAATACATGTTAATGATAACCAGTTAATTATTGTGATTTATTGGTTGATCTGAATGATGATTGTGATATATGCTTAATTGTTGGCATTTTAGATGATTTGACGTTATGTTTATTTTATATGTTGTCATCAAATTGTAAGTTCCCATAGTTATTGTTAGGAAAAAATCACTCTAGGTTGAAATGATACATACCCGTATGATCTTATAGATTAGGGAAAAATCATTATGGGCTGAAATGATAAATCGAGCGATTTTATGGATTTGGAAATTGTGATTTGAGATACGGGGTGAAATGATATATATTCGAAAATTTAAATTTATTGCGGGTTGAAATGACATATATCCGTATCACTTGACCATAGGCTAGAAAATTATATACGGACACTGAATTGGTTAAATTAAATAATTTTAAATTCTTAATTTTTAAATCCAGTTAAATGATATTATGAAATAAAAGTAGATTTATATGAACTGCATTATTTTCGAAATCCAAACTTTTAATGCATATATTTTAATATCTATACTATTTTTAATGAATAACTATTCCAATATTTAAACTACTTTCAATATTCAAACTGTTTAAAGTTGGCAATGTTATGATTTTAATTTAATTGATTTAAATGCAAATGTTTTGATATGATGGTTTAACCTATTTTGTGGTTATGATTTTGAAAATGAGTATGATTTAAAGTGAACAAAAATTTCGAAAGTGAATGATAATCTCGAAAATGAATAATGATTTCGGAAGTGAATAATGATTTTGAAAGTGAATATGATTTCGAAAGTGATATGATTTTGAAGTGAATATGATATTTTTATATCAACTACGAATCGGTTTTTGAAATGTAAAAGAACCACCTGTGTGAAATAAGCGTTTGGTTGTTAAGGAGACCAGGATTGGATATTGTCATACTCTCTGCCAATACCAAAAACCAATTTAACAACTGTGCACGTGGTCGAGAACCCAGAACGAAGTAGGATGGTTTGGCGAACGCTACTGTATGAGGTATGAACACAGCCCTGACCCCTTCGGGTCAGCTTGATATGGCCAAAACAAGAGCCACGTCGGGCCAAGTGAGGTCGCTCTTTCGATGGGGCACATTTCTTCTATACCATATCTATTACTTTGTGATTAATTGGTGGCCACCCCTTGATTTGATTATGAGAGTGTGTCTCGAGGTGGGCGGCAGTAGCTGCTATGCGTTACCACCAGTCCGGATCCACAAAAACTGTAGTATCCTACCGAGGCATTACCTCGCTGCCTTGTCATATGCCATATCGAGCCCACTACGAGTTTAGTTTATGTCGTTCCCATGGAGTGCTTCATGATAGCCCAACGATTTGGTGAGTTTGCAGTACCGTGTAGACTATGGCATTTATACAAAAATGTGTTAAGGGGAATATGGAAAACACCTTAACGTTATTTTTATACTTTACTTTACTATAGACATATTAAAATAGTGTATTATATTATATATGTAGATAGTTTATCGGATCCTTAGGAGATGAATCACGAACATCTCTGTAACGACCCGAAATTTTGGTCGTTTACTTTTGAACATTTAATTTATTTTAAATGTTGAATTTGAATTATTAATTGATTTGAATATGGAAGAATTTCTGAAATGGTTTAAAATTCAAAATATAGCGGTTTATTTGATTTGGTAAAATTCTAAATTGATATTTGAAATTGGGCAAATATGGAAATCTGGAGTTAAATGGGAATAGAAATGATTTCTAAAGTGATTTAAAACTCTAAATGAATTAGAGTGTTGGTAGTAGGCTTTTGAATGAGATTAAAAGTCGATGGGTTAAAGTTTGAAATTTATATATCAATTAAATAGTGAAATTAATATATGGAAATAATGTAAATAATTGAATTTTGATTTAATATAAATCGAAATGACTTCTAATATGGATATAAATTCTATGTGATTTATAATGAAGTTAGTAAGTTTTAAAAATTGAAAATTATAAATGATTTTGAAAATCGCTCGATTTAATCGACGCATTAAAATAGCTTTCCGAGGCACATGTTTCGGATTTCGATGAAACTGATTCCATTGGATCCGTAATACTATTATTATCGAATTTCAAATTTCGTAGCGTTTGGAGTTACCGTTTGGCTGTACGAAATGGAAACGTATTGAAATAAATATCGAAAGTTTAATATTTCAAATCGATTCAATAACTACCTTCCACATACGATTGAATTAGGTCCCGACACATGTTCTATTGTGTTCGGAATAGGGGTAAAACGTTTTAAAAGCCAGGCGGCACGTCTAGTTTGGAGTTCATTCGAAAGATCATGTAAATTGTGAAATAATATTAAAATAACATCCGCGTGTATATATACGTCCAATGGTAAGCCCTAACCCTAAGAATATTGCCACCGCCATTACGTATCGATGGCTTGGAACTCGCGATCTTCTTCCTCAAATCTCTCTTCCTATACGCAATAATGGCCAACTTCTCCAATAGCAAAAGTGTGTAGTTTTGTTAGTTCTACAGATCCTACGGAGGATTCGTCATATGTGTGGTGATCGAGGAAGATCTGCTTGTTTTTGTGGGCTGTTCAAATCGGATTCCCACGTGAAAGAAGGCGTCGAGTTCATCATAGCACTGGCCAGAGGTGTGGCGGCAGTAGAGGTTTCGAAAGGCATCGTCTAGCCGTGTGACACCCCACCTCTATACCCACGCTAGCCAAGAACACTACGATGTAGTGTTGTCAACCAGCACGGAGAATAAGGCTGTTGAGGAGCGACCATTCATGTAACCTCTTTGTGCGAGCATCGTTATGTCAGATAGTATAACCTGCATTTCATTTAAGGAGGAAGTTTGACATACCGATACAAACTCAAAGCTATCACACGGTGGCTATAAATAATCTTTGGAAACAAACATAGAAATAAGCATAACACAAATCAGTCACGGATATCCATATCACAACGGCGGAAGAAGATATGAATATATAACTAACACATGAAAGTGTACATCAGAGTAGTGGTCAAAAAGATCCACAATAATACAAAAGAATAGCAACACGTGCTATACAAAAGAATAAAACTATGAGTCTATATCTCAAGTGTATACAACAAAAAAAACTGCTAATCTAAATAGTTAGCCAAAAGTCAGAGTTGCAAATCCCGGGAAGAAGTCAAGCAGAAGCATCTGTAACATCTCGGTCTGACCCGAGTATTATTTAAGAAAATAATAAATGGATCAGTCTAGCTATAAATATCAGATGACATGGTATAAAATAAAAAATATGGCATAAACATAAATTATCCATACTGACATACTACTATAAGTATGCAAATGATGATCAACAGAAGATCAATCAATAAGAGATAAATCGATATCACAAGAATCTTCTCAAAGATCCAAAGAGGGCATCATACCTTAACCTTGTACTCATAACAACTCAATGACATAAATTCCAGAAATCAACACAAGAAATCCAGAAATCACAGAAAAGGAAAAGAGGCCTATCACATGACGGTCCGAAGACCATAGGGAGCTACCCCATATGGATGAGTCGGAATCACCCCGATGAGGTCTAGGCTAACCAAAAAGCAAAAAGGTTTGTGTGAATGGAATCACACAAATGGTGTCTAGCCTGACCTCACAACAAAAAGGTATGTGTGAGTGGAATCACACAAATGGTGTCTAGGCTAACCAAAATGCAAAAAAGTATGTGTGAATGGAACCACACGAATGGTGTCTAGCCTAACCAGGAAGCAAACAAAGAGACATCGCACAATTGCTAGCCTAAATCACAAAATGATCATCATGATCAACGAGAAGTGTCAATTACACTAAGCTAGTAAATATAAAAGTTTAGCTTCATGTCCCATAACCACTTGCTTAACTCAAATATTTACGAACAAACTATAGATCTTCACTAGAAAATTGTCACAAAAAGGTTCAATCGAACAAGTCCAAGAGTTAATCGGCAAAGCAAACGCAAGCGTTTCATACCACTTGTTTTACTAAGCCGTTTAATTCAATTTCTCATACGAGTGAGGTAAAGGTTTGTATATACTAGTAGATTGGAAAATGGTTTAAGAAAAGAGCTTTGTTATTGAAAATAGAGTTGAAATCATTTTGTTGAAAGAGTTTTGATATTTACTACTAGTATTGAAACCTTCATATTTTAAAGTGACAAATCATAGAAGTGATTGTAGAAACAATCAATCATAAAAATTCACATATGAAGACATGAATAAAATTCAAAGAAACCGATAAAGAATCCATCGAAATAGATATTCAAAAATCCATAAAATCAATCGAGAAGACCAAGATAGTTTGTCTCGAAGAATGGTCAACTCAGCATCTCAACAAAGTAAGTTCTATTGAATGTTTTTCAGATAAGATCCCCTACGGAGGGGGGTCCAGGGGGTTGGCAACCCCCCTAGGTGGGGGTGTGGGGGCAACGCCCCTGCTACGGGGTTCGACCTGCCCGGTCAGGTCGCGGGGGTCCAAGGGGCAGCGCCCCCGGCGGGGTGCGGGGCAGCGCCCCGTCCAAAACGGTACGACTTAGTGAAGACCTAAGTGAGGATAGGATCGAGCGGCCTAACGACCTAACGACCTAAACAAGGTCGAGCGAGTTAAGGTGATGCGCGACCTAACGTGTCACGCGACTTAACGAAAGCAAGGCCGAGCGAGTTAGGGTGATGCGCGACCTAACGGAGGCGAGTGACTTAAGGGGTCATGCGACCTAACTGGAATGGCCAAGCGACCTAACAACCCATGCAAGGACGAGCGACCTAACAGGGTTCCCGACATAAAGTTGTACGCGACCTAACGGGTTAAAGATCATGCGATCTAGCGGGTTAAAGGTCATGCGACCTAGTGCGATAACACGCGAGCGACCTAAGGGTTAGGTCGCGAGCGACCTAACGACTTAATACCCAACGACCTAATTCCTAGGCGAACGACCTAACACGTGCGAACGGTTTTAAGGCCAGCAACGAGCTATTCTCTGAGTGACTTTTCAACGCGAACGACATAACATAGGCAGAACGACCTAAGTGTAGTTTTTCACCAAAAACACTAAAAATTGGATTTTTGGTCAATCCAATCCAAACCAAATGCAAATGTACATGCTAAAGTGATGGAGAATCATTCCCAACAGTCCAATATGGTTATAAACAAGAATTATGAGATAAAAATCTCACCTTTTCACTAAAATGGATGAAGATGGAGCTTGAAATGCTATGCAAGGATCAACCACTAGCTTGAATCAATGTCTTCACTTGAGTTTTGGAGTTGATGTTGGATTAGCAATGAAGACTTAGCTTTTGGAGTTTTAATTTCTCTTTCCACTCACCATTAATGCAAAAGCTTGAGTTGGTAGGAATTTATGAAGAGTGAAGAGAAGGAGGGGGTTGGGCTTGAGTTATAATGGCTAAGCTAACCCAAAGTCCAAAGCAGGAAAAGTTAGTGAAATTCCACTAACTCCAAACCTATCAATGTTTATACTTAAAAAGTTGTAAACGACATTTCGAACTCAATGGAAGTGGTCTCGAGTCCTAATTTAACCGTTTGCAAAAAGTAGCTTTTCGGACCAAAATCCGATTAACGATAAAATATTTAAATATAAAATCGACAAATATACGGGTTGTTATAGGCCGTGGGCATGTGGACAGATGGCGACGTGGCAGGCGGTCAATGCCGGGTGGTTGAGTGGGTTCGATTGTGCTTTATTCGCGTGAAGGAACAGATGAAGGCATCGGCCTTGATTTGCTGTAACCAAAATTGATGACCATATTTGTAAGGATGAAAAAAAGAAATTTATTTACAAAATTTTATTTAAATCTTTAAAACCCAAAACTTTGTCATGCGAGGTCGGAATTGGATGAAATAAGCGACGCCGGAATCGCAGCGACGAGCACTACGCTCTAGAATAAATCTAGAGATGATTGAAGCTGGTAAAATATCTAGGTTAAATCGAACATGTTCGATTTACTTTAAAATTTGAAAGTTTGACAAATTAAAACTCAAGGTGAGTTAATCTCACTCAATTTTAGACTACTAGTGATTAATTTTAAATAGTTAAAATTAATTGATGATTGACTGGTTAAATTGATGCGTTTTTATCAATTGAATGTGATATTATACATAGTAGTATATATATATTAGAGTGGTTGATATTCCTGCATATATATAGCGGATGAGACCCTATGTGCCCCGCATAAAAAACGTAGGACCATATATACTGTGATATTCCGCCTCGAAGCGGAATTGGTATTTTTCTGTTATGCTAACATCTGTGGATGTAGGGAAATAGGTTGGAGGGATCCAACTGGATTCCTCAAAAATGTAGTATTTAATTTTATATATAGTGATATATGTTTTGTTGGAATAATCTGTGATAGATTACTGTGGGATTTTTATTGATTTGATGCTATGGTTGTTTGGCCTTGATTTTTGGTATTTTAAAATACCAAATAAAATATGGTTTGAGTGGAAGAATTTTAAAAAGGATTTTAAAGCAAAATGTTTGTAACGAATTTTGGGTTAATACATTGGATAAAATAAATGGTTTGAAATTTAAACTTAATAAAATCGGGATATTGTAGTCAGGGATTTTGGAATAAAGTATATAAAGGATTTTTAAATTAATAAATTCTTAAGGGGCACTTGTTTAAAAATAAAGAAAGTTTTTAAATCGAGATTTTTAATAAGTCGGAAGGATAGAAGTAAATTTGGAAATAAGTATAAATTTGGATATACTGGAGTTCAGTAAGATTTTCAAATTTACGAGATGAAATTAGAATCGAGAATATGGGCTTGTTTTAAAAAAATATTTTTAATTATTAATTAGGCAACTTTAAAACTGTTAAAAATATTCTATAAATTGGTTATTTAATTATTTTAAATTGTTTAAATATATTTAATTATAAATTAGTTACCTTATAATGATTGTTAAGGATTTATTATTAATTAAGAAATAGTCAGCATTTTGTTTTTAAAAGATAAATTATTAAATATTAACATGGCTTTGTGTAATAACTTCTATTTAAGTATATTTGCCTACACTAAACATGGAAATTTATTTTTGAACCCATAAGCATTATTTTGAGATGATTTTTAAATAAAGTTTCGGGAAGTAATGGTATACTCACATGGCGTAAATCGGAGGTAGTGAGTGTCTGTAGTTAAGTTCTGGATTTCTCTGGGATAGAGACGTAACCATTGAGCTGTAATCCAAGATTTGATAACATAGTGGTACTTTCCACATTATCTAAAAGAGTTTTCAAATATTTTTGAAAAGGACAATTTGTGAATATACTGAATTCGATAAGATAAGATAAGATAAGTACAAACTTTGGATAAAGAGATTTAATTTATTTAAAATTTAATTTATTTAAAATTTAGTTTAAATAAGACTTGGTGTTTCCAGCGAAAATTAAGTATTTGGTTGAATGATTGTTATTTGGTAGTTAAATAACGGACTATCAAATTTGGACCCAAATATAACTTTGGAGATATATAGAAGAAGCCCAAAATTATATAGTATAGTTACCGTTCGAGGTGTTATACCGTACGTGTAAACTCGTTTTTTTAGGACGTTTATAAGGAAATCCATCCACTAATGGTTAGGAGGTGATCTCCGACCTTATCTTCATCTGTTTATTTCCTAGAGAACCTGGTTGAGTTTACCGAGAAAAATTGAACGTTGTTTCGAGGAGACCGAAATCGGATTTATTATCCGAAAAATAACTACGATCCAACGAGTACGTTTTCAGAATGAAGACAAGAGCATGGAGTTGAAGGTGGAGTAGTGAAGTGCAAGGGCTAATCGCTACTAATCCCGAGCGTGATTCCAAAATGGATGCAGTAGGAATAGTGCCTTCGGTTCTGTTCGGACCCTGAATGGACTTGTATAGATGAATGCTATCAGAACATTGTCATTAGACGAAAATGAGCATTCTAAGTGAAAATTTCTTAAAATTTAATCGTAGCCTCCAGCGTAATCAACCGGGAATGACTGAAAATCAGGAGGGATTTGGTAAGGCTAAGTGGGTCGTACCCAATTAGGGTATGTTTATCACCTTTCTACATAACCTCGTATATTATTACTATGACTTATGGAAGGAGCTCGAAGAAGGGTGGGAACACCCAAGGTGATAGCATATTCGGTCTATCCAAGTCAGGGGTAGTCCAGTCTTGTGTTGCAGGGGATCCCGACATGGTCCTTGATATGCTATTCTAGACGTGTACTGTGACAGGTGGTACCCCAGTGCCTAGTCATTCGTATGGAATCAATTCTCCAATACATGCCGTTACGTTTTTGATTGTAGAGCCTGCTGGAATTTAATTAATGTAATAATTTTAGCTATTTGAATAAGTATTTGTACTTAGACATTATTCTAATATCAAAGGATTTTGATATGAAATGTTTTAGTTATCGTAAGGTAAAGTAAATCCTCATCATGTTTATGTGTAGCGTGGTCTTACGAGATACCTTTGATTTTCAAAGAATTTTGATAAATTTAATAAATCTAATTGAGTGTGTTTTCTCACGTTGGTTTTCCAGACTTACTCAAATGTTATTTTATTATAATGCTCGGGTCAGATCGAGTATTTCAGGTATAGGTTAGGATGCTATGGAGCTCAAGGGACGAGTTGGAGACCGAGATGTAGTACTTGTTTAATTCTGCCGCAGTGTTTATTTGAAATTACCAGTAATTGTGAGGGCAGGTTGTTATAACTTTCCAGGCTGGTCATTATCGATTTGTGTACTCAAATGTGAGATATATATATATATATATATATATTACATTTTTTATTTGTGTAAACAACTATTTATATTTTATGTTATTCGGTCCGTTGTGAGATTATGTTTTTGCTTAGTTTCTCCTTCTTCTACCTATTTTAACTTCCCTCAACAATCTGTCTTTCTAGCACTCTATCGTTCGGCATGTTATACAGTGGTCGTATTTATGTTGATTTTCGAGGGTCGAAAGGATGGGTTGTGATATTTTGGTATCAGAGCTTAGGTTGGCAGTATACCTAGCCTTTGGTAGGGAGTACTCATTAAAGATAGAGTCAATATTACTCTAGAATGAGTTGGGCATATTAATAGCTATGAGCGCGTATTTGTTACTGAATATAAAATGTTTTAATATTGTGTTGACTTATCGGTTGGGTGTTTATGAATTCCAGTCGGTACGGGAAGTAAGGGGTTTCTAAACTCTAAAATAAGGTAAACCGACATAGTATTGTTTTAAAATGGGTAAATGAAAAAATTTTACCCAAAAATTATATTTTGATATGAGAGAAATGATTTTCTGAAATTATTATACTGTACGTGCTTGGAATGTTGGGTGTTAATATTATAATTAAATAAGATTGTAAAATTGAAATGGTTTTATATATAACCAAATAGAAATTTATAAGTATTATTTATACAAAGAAGTATAACTAAAATTTGATTTAAACCAGAATTTAAATCCCGAAATGTTGAGAAATGGGTTAAAATGAATTTGAACCAAGTGTTTGGGAATTCTTAAATCTTGTGAATTTTGGAAATGTTTTCCAAAGTGGTTTGAAAGGGATAATGGGGTATCGTTTTGAGACATTTTTGAATAGAAATTGTTTTAAAATAGATTTTGGAAGTAAGGAAGCACTGAACTCACTTCAATCGCTAGAAGATAATTCTACCATATCATTAGTATTAATTTTCGAGTTTTTAAGTGACGGATTGCTACCATAGTGATTGGCTATGAATATTTGCTTTGGACTTGTTCTATAGAAAAGTTTTGTTATAGAAGTTCCAAAAGGAAAATTGTTTTAGGAAAAACAAAGTTGTTTCGAAAATCCGAAGGTATGATTTGATATATCAAGGGGATATACGCTATATTTATGATTTCAAAATGGTTTGAAATAAATCCAGGTAATTGAATTCTGGGATTTCCATTTAAATGGTTTGTAAAGTAAAAAATATAGATAAGAAAGGGAAAATGTAAATTTTAATCCTGGAATTAAAATTTAACTTGAGTAAATCAAAGTGAATAGGATATGTTGGAATTTAACTTAAAATAAGTTAAATAAAATAGAAATTGGATTTGAATTGAATGGAATAGAAAGTTGAATGTTAGATGATTATATAACTATAGGTCATAATTATTAAAAAAATGGGTAAATTCGAGTTATAAAATGTTATATATATAATATAGGGTTATGATTATAAGATGTAAATGGACTCAAATAAGCAATATAAGATTTTAAGTCAATAGGTTTTTAGTCTTGTGATTGAAAAGGAAATGGTAAACATAAATGAAAGTGGTTTGGTATTAAGGTAAAAGGAGTGGAAATTCAAGATTTGAATTTTAAGTGGAGGGTGAATTGAAATTGAGTAAATTGAATGTAAATATGAATTAGGAAGTTATTATATAAATATATGTTATAAACATGGAATGTGAACAAACTTAAGTGTTAAATTCAGGAAATTATGAATAAATAAGTGGTATAGCTTATTAAACTGGAAAAGTGGAAAAGTATAACCAAATTAAAAGGGTTAAGAAATTGATAAACAAGAAATGAATTCAAATTTAAGAGTAAATGAATTGAATATGATTTTGGAATATGGATTAGATAAGATTAAATATGAACTTAAGATATAAAGCTGAATGTGAACCCAAGTAGCGATATGGAATGTTATAATAAACATCAGAAATAGTTATATGAAATGTTCAAACGTGCGATTGTATTAAATTGGATATACTAAGTAAGTGGAAGCCAATAAATTGAATGCAATTTAAAATGAATTAGAATTTGATTTCCATGGAATACTTAACTTAAGTGATTATCTATGAAATGATTCATAAATAAAATTAACATGAATTGGAATGTTGTTTAATACAACATAAAGCAAGTAAAGTGTGAATAACTTAAACGGGCATCAAAAGGGAAAACAGAAACATTGATTTAGAGTCAATTTAAAAAGGGGTAAATTGAAGTTTAATAAAATGGATTTGCATGTAATGGAAGTCAATAATGAATGAATTGCAAATAATTTGATTGTAAATCAATTTGGAATTGAATAAAAGTGAATTTATGTAAGTAAGGCACATATAAATCAATTTGGAATGAATATGGGTTTGTTTGATGTAAATATGAATTGATTACCATGAATTTGGTTGAAAATCATTTCACTATTGGTTAGGAGACGATCTCTGATCTTATCTTTGTGTAAACTCGTTTTTTTTTCTAGGACGTTTATAAGGAAATCCATCCACTAACGGTTAGGAGGTGATCTTCGATCTTATTTTCATTTTTTTATTTCCTAGAGAACCGGGATTGAGTTTACCGAGAAATATCGAACGTTGTTTCGAAGAGACGGAGATCGGATTTGTTATTCGGAAAACCATTTCGATCCAACACGTACATTTTTTAAATGAAGACAAGAGCATGGAGTCGAAGATGGAGCAGTGAAGTACAACGGCTATTCCTACCAATCCTGAGGGTGATTCCAAAATGGATGTAGTAGGAATATGCCTTCGGTTCTGTTCGGACCCAGAACAGTCTTATATGGATTAATGCCATCAGAACATTGTCATTGGAGGACAATGAGCATTCTAAGTGAAAATTTCTTAAAAGGTAATCATAGCCTCTAGCCTCATCAACCGAGAATGACCGAAAATCAGGGAAGATGCAGTAAGGCTAAGTGGGTTGCACCGAAGTAGGGTATGTTTATCACCTTTCTAGATACCCTCGGATATTATTACCACGATTTATGGAAGGAGCTCAGAGAGGGTGGGAACACCTAAGGTGATAGCATATTCGGTCTATCCAGGTCAGGGGTAGTCCAGTCTTGCGTTGCAGGGGATCCCGGCTTGGTCCTCGGTACGCTGTTCTAGACGTGTAATATGACGGTGATACCCAAGTGCCTAGTCATTCGTATGGAATCCATTCTCCAATACATGCCTTTAAGGTTTTGATTATAGAGCTTAGTATATTGGAATTTGATTGATGTAACAATTTTAGCTATTTGAATAAGTATTTGTACTTAGACACTATTATAATATCAGAGGGTTTTGATATGAAATGATTTGGTTATCGTAAGGTAAGAACCCGTCGTGTTTATGTGTGGTGTGGTCTTATGAGAAACCTTTGATTTTTAAAGAATTTTAATAAAGTTAATAATTCTAATTGAGTGTGTATTCTCACGCTGGTTTTCTAGGTTGACTCGGTTGTTATTTAATTTAATGCTCGGGTCGGACGATTATTTCAGGTTCATGTTAGGATGCTATGGAGCTCAGGAGACGAGCTGGAGACCGAGACGTATTCTTGTGCTTGTTTAATTCCGCTGCAGTGTTTGTTTGAAATTACCAGCAATTGTGAGGGCATGTTGTTATAACTGTCCGGGCTGGTAATTATCGATTCGTGTTCTCTGATGTGAGATATGTATATTATAGTTTTGATTTGTGTACATAACTGTTTATATTGTATGTTATTTATTCCGCTATAAGATTCCCCTTTCGCTTAGTTTCTTCTTCTACCTTTTTTCCCCCTCAACCATTTGTCTTTCCAACACTCGATCATCGGCACGTTTTACAGTAGGCGTATTTATGTCGATTTTCGGGGGTCGAAAGGGCGGGTCGTGACAATCTCTTAAGTTTTTGCATGCAGACTAGACACTGGTAGGAGATGTAAAATCCCTTAAACATCTCTGAAGCCATTGCACTCATATTTATTTACTGTTGATTTAACTTGATAAAGATATTTTAGTTCCAACTCAAGTGTTTTGTCTTTTCATTATGCTCAGGTCAATCTGAGCTTTTCAATGTATTGAAGACCTTATTTCTAGAGGATGAAAATGGAGTTTGGTATTATACTATTAGTAAATTTTCCGCTGAAGTATGTTGTTCTGGTGCATTTTTTATTTATTCCTTCTGTATTTATAAATTTGATTTTATTGTAAAGTGTAATCGAATGTTATTTGTAAACGGCTTCAAGAACATTTTATTTGATTATTATATTTTGTCATTCCGCTGTAAGATGCTGTGTTTTATTTTTCCTTCTTTTATATTATTTTCTTATTTAACCCATTAACAACCCTCCCTTCTGAATGGTTTTGAGTTATCGTGTGTGATTTATTGTCGATTTAAACCATCCAAAAAGGCGAGTCTTTATAGTTGGTATCAAAGCTTTGGTTTAGCGATAATCTTCACTTTATGTGGTTTAACTCATTAGAGGTAGGGCAGCAATAGTCTAGAATGAGTTTTTTTGAGTGTATATACATCAGAGAGCGTACTTGTTAGTGTTATAAATGTTTTTATATTGTGTAAATTTGTTTTGCCCGGTATTTATAAATTCTGGTTGGAACATGGGACGCCATGGCATCGATGGGGATTTTTAAACACTTGATAGGGCAAACCACACATTATTGTTTTGAAATATAGCTAAATGAAATAATTTTACCTAGTGTTATATTTTGTATATAAAGGAATAAATTTTATAAATGTATATAGTTGTATGTGATATGTTTGTTTGTTGGAAGTGAAATTTTATAAATATTGGTTGCAAAAATAAAATTTACAAATAGAGTGAATTTAATTGGAAATTTGAGACTTAATTTCTGGGGTTTTGAAATTAGTTTTCAGAAGATTTTGGAATATAGTATTAGTATTATTTAGAAGTATCTTCAAATACAAATATTTTAAATGAGATCTAATAGAAATGTTTTAAAGGAATTTTAAAGGGGAAATAAGCTTTGTACTCACCTCTTTTGTCGTTGGAAAATAAATTCGGTAATGACGGCCGCATTATCAACATTCATTTTCGAGTTTTAAAGTGGAAAGGCCACTGTAGTAGCTTTACTACACATTTTTTGATAAAAAATCTAAATTTTAAATTTCTATATATGATTGGATATAAAAGATATGAGAGTGTGTGCGTGTGTATTATCTTAAAAAGATTGATATGACCCGATAGTTAGAAAGTTCTTGTTAAATTAATGATTTTCAGTTTAGAAATAAAGTGAAATTTTACTAGTTGGAAACTTCTAAAATGAAAAATAAGAAAATAAGAGTTAAGTGATTAATGAAATGTAAAGAAATTGAAGATATTTCACTTATAAATTAAAGAGTAATGAAATTAGAAGATGTAAATTATTTAATACTTTTGCTAACTAAAATGAGTAAGAGGAATTTTTATAACATTCAATTACATTCTAAATCGTATACATAATTTGCCAAATGTTTAAAAGCTGAAATGTTAATAGGGATATATAATAGAATATTATACAAGTAAAATCTTAATAACAAAAGTGCTTCAAAATGAACATACATTTATAAATGAAAAGTTAGATGTAGAAGAATATTATTAACATAAGTTAAAATTTGAAGTAATTATAATTATAGTGAATAGTAAAAGTGAATGCTATATTAAGTAAATGATTATAACTTCAGAAAATGTTGAAATGATTTAGAAGTAGATTTAATATTCAATAATACTATATATGAAAGAAATAAATGTGAAATAAAAAAGTAGAAAAACTTTAATATGCATTTATTCACTAATGAATGTTAATATTAAATAGAAATCAAGTTACATAAGTAATTGAATGTGAATTTATTTACGAGGAAACTTATATAATATTTCAAATATTGAGGTAACCACCTAGAGTTTCGGTCATTCGAAATTGAGATATTTAATTGATTTTAAATATTCACGAGTTAATTTAAATAACTTATATTTCGAATATCTTGATTTATTTGGATAATTAAATTGTCAATTTAATATTGGAAATATTGGAAATACTTGGATTTTGAAATTAATAAGAATGAAAATGATTTATAAAGTTGAATTAAATTCTATTTGAATTATAATGATGTTAATAAACTTTTAAAACTGAATTTAAAAGTTAATTTATAGAATTTTTAATATTTAATTAACGTTTAAAAATAGTCATTTTTGACACTGTCTCGAATTTCAATGAAACTAGTTTAATTGGATCCATAATGTTATATTATTGTAGGATTTCAGATTTTATGTCAAATGGACGTACGGCTTGGTCGTTCGAAGCTGAAACATGTAGAAACTTATTTAAGTAATTTTAATTAATATAAGACGATTCAAAAACCTATCTTCCAAATGCGATGGAATTGACACCCAATATATATTCCATTGTATTCGGAATAGGGGTAAAACATTATAAACGTCTAGCGGCACGTCTTGTGTAACAACCCTGTATTTTGTAATTATTTTATTCTGTATTTTAATTATTTTAATCTAAAATTTTGATTTAAAAACTTATTTTACTTATTTGGAATGATTAAATTTATTATTTAAATATAAAATCTTGATTTTATATGAGTTATAATTCCAAACTGTGTAAGTTAAATATTTGCTTGAAATGTTGATTCTGGTCAAAACAGTCAAACTGTGGCTTTTAACTTAAACATTTAAAAGATTGAAATTTAATTTTTTTTTTTCTTTTATTATGAAAGTACATAAAATTCTAAGAACACCACTTTTCGTTTCGTTGAAATTGGATGTAAATTGTGAAAGTTATACCCTTTACAATATTGTGCATATATAGGGTTATTTAACAATGACTATTTTAAATTGAATAAATTACTTCTTCTTTGTTATATTTTATTTTAATATGTAATAATATGTTTTTTTATGTATATTTTGACTTTTAAATATTTTTAAATGATAATAGAATTTTTTCAAAATTTACTGTATTTATTTCCTATTTTTAAAGGCTATTTTATAATTTTTTGCTATTTTCTTCATATAAATTTTACTTAATTAATTTTTTATTTATTTATTTTGTGAATGCATTTTATTTTATTTGTTATAAATATTTTTACAAGTTCATGAAGATTTTCTAAAGTTCATTTGAAATTTTTTCTAATTTTTAAAGCCTAGTCTGCAATTTTAAGCCATTTTCTTAATTTAATTATATATAATTAAAATTTATTGATTTATTTTATACATTCACTTTTATTTCTGTGTTTTACTTTATTTTATTCATTTTACATGTATTTAAATTTAAGAATTTTTTACCAAAGTGTATTGAAGTTATTTCTAATTCCTAAGTCTAGTTTTCATTTTTTGTGCCATTTTTCTTATTTTAATCATATCTAATTAATAATTAATTATTAATATTTTGTTTATCTGTTATATTTTCGAATTCTAACTGAAATTTATAAGTGTTTTCAGTTATTTAAGATGTATATGAATATATATAGGAAGTTTAAAAGGTTTGAAAGCAAAGAAACGTAAAACCGTTTTAACGTTTCTTCTTCCGTTTCTTTTCCAATTAATAGATTTAATTTCCTTTTACCGTTCCTTTCTTTATTGTAGCTGTGCATTTCTTACCTCATTTTCACGTGAAAACATTCCTCTCCACTTCATTTTTCACGGCTAGAAAGGATTGGTAATGGCTCCTCTTTTCCTCTTCTTTTTGCTCTTCTTTTTTCATTGTTTTCTTATATTTTCCCTAGTTTTCTCATGTGTATTGCTTGGCCTCTCCTCCACAGCCACAGCCACCACCTCCTACATCTCTTCCCAACCATCACCACCATCTACCCCATCAGATCTGACCATGGCCGAGCCCATTTTGATGGTCAAACCCCTCAAACTACAACCAAGATGCCTAGACCCATGCTTATTTGACCTCTACATGCTCATCCACTTCAACCACCACCCAAACCATCACCATAGCCGCCACCATTCCCGAGACCTGACCGCAACACACCCCTCCTCACCTCTGTCCAATCATGACACATCACAAGCCGAGCCCAATCCCCAAGGCTGATCCCTTGTTTTGACCAAAAACCACCTAATTGCCTTCAAAACCACATCACCTCCTCATGTACAAACTCCACCTTGTCTTGCCTTGAACCCGAGCTATGTTAGCCCAAATCTGACCCAAAACTTGACCACATCTGAACCACATCAGACCCCAAAGCCATACCAAACAATAGAGAAGGAAAAGCAAAAGACTGCGTAGTCGTATCTCCTTTTATTTCAATGTTATTGCATTTTAAAGTCGTATTGAATTTTGTTGTTTTGATTGTTTGTTTTGGGTTGTACACAAGAGTTGTAGATTGGATTCGTTCTCCACTCATGTCCATAGTCTTGTCATCGTGATTGTCGTGCTTTTGGAATCGCACTTGGGTTTGTTGTTTTGGTCTTCAGCTTGAAAAAGTGAGTCTTTCTCACTCTGACATTTATACTTATGAAAAGTGAATTGATGACAAGTGTTTAGTAATATAAAATGTTTATGCAAATTAATGATGATCATATGATATGCTATGCCATGTTATTACCATATTATTACCATGTTAAAACTGTTAATTTTCGCCTGACATCTGATATATGACTGTATATTGTGATATTGACCTTGTTTATATTATTTCTGTATATGATCACACTGCAAGTTCCCTGTTAGGAAAAAATGTTATGGGCTGAAATGATAGGCCTGAATGGTTTTAAATTTTTCATTTTGACTTGGGATTGCAGGTTTGAAATGATAAAACCCGGATTTTCTTTGTAAATTATGGGTTGAAATGATATATTACCCATATCACTTTACCTATCGTAGAAAATTTTATACAGGCCCGTAGTTAAAATATGTTTTTCTAAAATTTTAAATATTTTAGAAATTTGATTATTATAATATTTTGATTTTAAATTTAATAAAAAAAAGGATTTTTGTAAATTATTATTGATTTTTTGAATAATTGTAAGTGAAATGAATTAATGAAAAAGTTAGAAATTTTGAACGTAAGTTATTTTGGAAATTTTGATTTAATTAAAATTAGAAATTTAAGTGAATATGAAATTATGATAAATTTATGATAATTTGAAGTTAAATAAGTTTAAAGTGATTTTTATATCATATTAATGATTTTAATAAAGTTGAAATGTGAAATGAATGAATATTGTAAGTTGAAATATAACTAAAACTGAAAATTTATGAAATTGACGTAAAAGTGAACTTTTAGTTAAGTAAATAAAAATAAAACAAAGTTATATTTGAGAATTTGAACTTAAGTGTTAAGTTGAAATTTAATGTAATGGATTTTAAAAATTCAACATTGCATTTTCATAAGTGAATTATTATTAAATCTTGATTTTTGAATGTAAATTTAACTTTATAAAATCATGAACTTGAGGAAAATTAAATGATGTTTATAAATGTGAAAATGTATGATTTTATAAGTTAAAAATGTTTTTAATAAAAATATAATTGGTTGAGAAATTTTATTGAATATTTGAAGTTAATTGAATGCATTTTTGAAATGCTATTAATTACAATGTAAATGATATTGCAGCATTTGTAAACGTTGTAGTTGATGATAATGAAATAAAAAGCTAAATTGAATTAAAAGCTATTATAGCAATCTTTGTAAGTGCTATAATTTTTGAATTTAACTAAGTTATTCGAAATTTAAGTAAACCTAGTATAACATTTTAAAATGCTGTCTTTTGTTAAATTGAACTGTTTTGAATGTAACTTTCCGTATAAGTTTTCTAAATAGTGCGAAAAGTGAATTTTCACAGTTTTGATAAACTTAAGTGAATAAATAAACTTTGGAAGTTGAAATTTTTGAAAATTTAATAATTTAATTATTGAACATAATAACTTCATTGAAATGATAAAAAAGAATTTTTGGAATATAAACTGTTTTGAAATATGAATTGAAATGGTATTTTAGATTGAATAAAATGAATAATGATTTGAAATGAATGAAGTTTGAAAAGATATGATATTTTGATATATTAAAATGATTTGAAACGAAGTTTTGAAAGGATATGATATTTTGATATATTAAAATGATTTGAAACGAAGTTTTAAAAGATATGATATTTTTGATATTAAATGATTTGAAAACGGAGTATGAAAGATAGGACATTTTGATGTTAACATGATTTAAAAAGAAGCTCTGAAAGATATGATATTTTGAAACTGAAACTTTGAAAGGTTATGATATTTTGATATATTAAAATGATTTGAAAGGTAGTGTTAAAAGGGTATGAAAATTTAATATATTGAAATGGTTAGAAATGACTTGATATTTATTTTGATAAATATTTGAATTGAAAGATATTTTACGATGATATATTGAAATGGTTTTGGAAATGATTTAATCTTTATTTTGATAAAGATTTGGATTGAAAAGGATATTTTATTTTGAAGTATAAAATATTGTTTTAAAGTTATAACTACGGGTTATAATAAAGATTGGTTGTTAAAGAGACCGGGATCGGATATTGTCTTATAGCTGGCCAATACCGTAAACCACATTAACAACTGTGTACGTGGTGGAGATTCCAGAATGAAGTAGGATGGTGGCGACGTTCTCGAGGCATATTACATGGACCCAACCCACGTGAGTTGGCATATATGACTAAAACAGGAGCTATACCGGGCTACACAAAGGGTCGCACCCTATCATCGAGTATGCTCCATCGGAAACCATTCTATTACTGTTGTGATTCGATTCGGTGGCGCCACTTTTGATTCGGGGGTATTGTTCGAAGTGGGCGGAAGCTGCTGGCTTGCCGTCACCACCGATCCGGGAGTGCAAACGGTGTATCCACCCTGGCATTGCCTCGCGTGCCGTGTCATATCCTTATATCGTGCCCACTACGATTTTGGTTTTAAAGATCCGACCGCATTAAGGTTCACCATCCCCTTAACGCTATTTTCTATATGATTATACTTTACAGATTAGACACTACCGTATATAGCGTATATTACTACATAGTAAATAGTTTAACGGATCCTTAGAGGATGGACGGTCCCAAGCATCCTTTAAGTTACTGATGCATTTTGTTACTGTTCACTTGAGTTGATTTACAGTTTATAAGTATTTATGTCCTGACTCGAGGGTTTTGTGTTTTGCTTTACACTCGGGTCAGATTGATTGAGTTAGCATTCAAGATTCACCTTCGGCATTAGAGCTTTCCTTGAAGATCCAGCCATCTATTTTGTTTCAGTATCCAGTGGTTCAGTGATGTATCTGATTTGTACCTGATGTATCCTGTTACTCTTCTGTTGTATCTTATTTAACTCTGATGTATCTTGTGACGACCGCCCATGACTCCCGCACCAAAACAAGGGAATAGTGCGCTGAAAGGTGTGCAAGGAAGCCATGGACGATAGCCAGGGTAAAACAAAATTCGCAGAATCTATCGTATAACTCACAGCGCATGGATAAAATACAATAGAGAAATATAATATAGTGAAGCTCCATAGAACATAACATCATCATATAAGCAACATAGCAGTTTTATACAATCATTCACACAAATCCATACATGAAGCCTCACTACAAATCACTCAA
Organism: Allium cepa; assembly: GCA_030765085.1. Lineage (NCBI taxonomy): Eukaryota > Viridiplantae > Streptophyta > Magnoliopsida > Asparagales > Amaryllidaceae > Allium > Allium cepa. Next base: position 621,338,041 of record CM060931.1, read on the forward strand.
CCAAATACAGCAGCGGATACCCAGTACATATAAGAAAATAATATGCATAGCCTCCTGCTCGTCTTCGTCATCTTCAACGTAGAAACTCCAAGCACAGCACCTGTCACCTGCTTACCTAGTCTGCCCATCCCAACATGGATGAACAGCCCAAGGTAATAAGAGGAGACATAAAACCTTGAGTCAGACAAAGTCTTAGTGAGCAGTAAATTAACTATCAAACATACCAAAAGAGCATAAGGAAATAAAGGAATAGGAACCAAACCATCCCACTCCACCTCTTTCTACAGTGATAGCCCCCAGACACACACTAAGGAGAAGTAAGCATAACATAGCAGATAAGTAAGGTAAAGCAATAATCACTCGAGTCAAGGACGATGTTTTCCAAATACAAACCCCCAAGGCCTAAACCAAGATCAGATAAGCACCCAGAAAACACCGCTCTTGAAGCCGAATGATGATACAACCAAACATCCAAACATCCATGACTCTGCTATCACTGTTAACCTTGCTTCGAAATCACCGTTAATTGAATGACCGACTCCTTCCTGAGCCATCTGTCAAGGGCTAATGGTAACCCCGGTTCTAGACAAAACTCCGCACACTGCCTTGTGCCTAGGACTTATCTTCTTGGCCCAGAGTACTCGACTACCTTCCTGTAGTCTTTTAGGCGTCCCTATGTACCCTTGCTTTAAGTTTGCTAGAACCTTCAACAACGATAAAGTCCAAGCCTCCTAGTCATCCTCCTCGACGACTATTCTCAACCTAGCCCAAGCTACCTCTTGAGCAGCTCCATTATCAACCAACTTGAACTACCCTTCAAGTTATCAACATGCTTGGAATGATCCCTGCCTGGATTAAGCCAAGACTCACATCATACTTGAACTACCCTTCAAGATATCAACATGCCTCGCTTCATCACATCAAAGCAAGATCTCAACTCAACAACATGGTTTGCCTCATCGCATCATGGCAAAGTTCCATCTCAACATCATACATATGAGCTTCAACATCCGCTACATATGCCTTAAGCAGCTTTCACCATTCAAGAGCCTTCTTCCGTAGCTTTTGAATCATCTTCAATCACCTTGTTCCAAATCAACTACTAGCTAACTTGGAAACAATCAAATCTAGCATTCATTCAAACATTCAAGCATTCAAACAAGATATATTAAGCAATAACAATTATAATGGCAATTTCGTAATTAAGTGTGCAAAAGTCCAACATATGTGAAATCATGGTTTTTAGCATAGATCTATCAAATCTAAACATGGGTTTTATCTCTAATACTTGATAAATAACTTCTAAAGGTAAACATCTTCAAACATGATGGATCTACATGCAGACTTAAGGAAAATGCGAGAAAACGCTAACTTTAACACATAAAAATATCACCAATCCCATACACTCCTTTGGATCCGCGTGAGAGATAACTACCACTCACCAAATCACCCAAACACCTCAAAATCACAACACTACAGATCTGGACAGCGGAGATCACGGCTTGATCCGGCGATATCTCACTTGAAACGATGAATTCTAGCTCAAACGGGTGAAGATCTTCAACTTGGACACTTGGATCTTCGATCTTGATCTTCGATCTTCAATGGATGTTAGCACTTGATAGAAGTAGAGAAAGAAGTGAAGAAAATACTGTAGACAAGTCTTCAAAATGGCAGCACTTCGTCGCTTCAAAAACCGGTGCCAAAAAGTGAGAAAAACTCCACTATTTAAAGGCTGAAATCCCCCCCTAGCTCGGCTGCCGACTCATCCCCTAAGTCGTTCGCGACTTAGCCTTGTCGACTCATGACTCTACAAGCTTCTGCCGACTCAACTGCATACACGGGTTAACACACGCGGCTCATACACAGGCCGACCTAACTACACAGCATATTGACTCAAGACAACGACTCAAGAACCATGCCGACTTACGACTTAGTGCCGACCCAACCCCTGCCGACCTAAGTCCTAAGCACATAACCCAAGCCTATACGAGACATGACCTAACGGTTTAGCCTTGCGGCCGACCTAACTCAAAACAAAGGTACCGACTCACGACTCATTCCATGAGTCGTTCCTAACGACTCAACATCTACCCCGAGTCAAACGACTCATCAACCTACGACTTAACCCAACACAACACATACGACTCAATGGTTTATGTCTCTGCCGACTTAACAACACTAAGCTATACTGGGTACTTGCCGACCTAACCCCTGGCCGACTCAACCTACGTCCTAGGCCTTAACTCCTTAAGCCATTAACCCATGAGTCGGTCTTCTCTTAACTCGGCAACCCCCCCTATCTTCTATGAGTCGGTCACTAGTTAACTTCCTGTCTCGGTCAATCTACTAAGTCGCTACTTCTATAAGTCGGCAACTACTATGAGTCGGCTACTCAATGACTCGGTCCAACCATGAGTCGCTTCCTACTGACTCGCTAACTCGCACAAGCCTATAGGTCGCTACTCCTCTTAACTCGGCCATACGACTCAACCACCCATGAGTCGGCCCTCTATGAGTCGGCCACGACTCAAGACTCTAACCACTATCCCACTAAGTCGTGTACGACTTAGACCCAAGTCTTAGTTAACTCGGTAACGTGTTAACTCTTCAACTCCACTAACCTTAACTCCCTTAGGTCGGTCTACATGCTTAAGCCTTACCTCGGTCAAAAAGTATGAGTCGTTAACGACTTAAGAACCCCACTAACCCGGCCACTCTTGAGTCGCCCACTAACTTAACTCGGCCAAGCTTTATAACTCGTTAACAACCTAACCAAGCATCGTTCTAAAGACCCTACGAGCTATCTTCTTCACGACTCAGGCTATGGATGACCAAAACAATACTAACGACCTAATAATTCTACGATATATCGATACGTAAAATACGGGTCGTTACATTCTCTCCCCCTTAGGAATTTCGCCCCCGAAATTCCAAACAAACAACAGCAATCAAAGATATTCCGCATGCCTACCATCCATAGCAATCAACAAACCATGCATCCAATTCTAGCCTAGCATGCAGAATTCTAAGACTTAGAACAAGCTACAAATTCATGAGATGTCACGACACTTTAGGGCCATACCTCAAAGAGTTCTGGATGAGCTGCCTTCATCCTCTCTTCCTCCTCCCACGTACAGTCGTTAACATCGTCACTCCATTGTATCTTGAGCAACGTAATCGTCTTCCTCCTAAGCTGTTTCGTATCGGTTTCAACAATACGAAGCGGCTTACGAGGTCTCGAAACAACTGGATCAACCTCTAAGTCTTCATAGCTATCAGCAGAAACCACCGTAGTTGGGTCGTGCACATACTTCCGTAGATAAGATACATGAAAAACATTGTGCACACCCGCCATCTTTTCCGGTAACTCCAATCTATAAGCGAGCTTTCCAATTCGCTCGATAATCGGGAATGGTCCAACGAATCTCGGAGCCAACTTTCCTTTGTTCCCGAATCTAATAACATTCTTCAATGGAGAAATCTTCACAAAAACCATATCACCCACGTCGAATTCCAAATCCTTTCGACGATTATCTGCATAACTTTTCTGACGATCTTGGGCTGTCTTCATTCTTTGTCGAACGATCTCTATATAATCCGAAGTCTGTCGAATCATCTCTGGCCCAAGTATCAGCTTTTCTCCAGTTTCCAACCAACATGTCGGAGAGTTACACGGTCTTCCATATAATGCCTCATATGGTGCCATACCAATGCTCGACTGATAACTGTTATTATAAGCAAACTCCACCAAATGAAGGTGATCTTCCCATGATCCCCCGAAGTCCAAAACACAAGCTCTAAGAAGATCTTCCAAAACCCGGTTGACTCTCTCCGTCTGACCATCTGTTTGAGGGTGATAAGCTGTACTCAAACACAACTCAGCTCCCAAAACTTCCTGGAAGCTCTTCCAAAATTCACTAGTGAACAATGGATCTCGATCGCTCACTATACTCTTCGGAACACCATGGAATCGAACAATCCACTTCACATACAGCTCAGCCAACTTCGATGCAGTTCTAGTCGATCGAACAGGAATGAACCTTGCACTCTTGGTCAAACGATCTACAATAACCCAAATTCCTTCATTCCCTGTCCTGGTTCTAGGTAGACCATCGATAAAATCCATCGACACTTGCTCCCACTTCCACGTAGGAACTTCTAATGGCTGAAGTAATCCACTGGGCTTCTTCTGCTCAGCTTTCACCAACTGGCAATTCATACACTTGGAAATAAAATTTCCAACATCCTTCTTCATTCCTTCCCAGTAGTAAGCTCTCTTCATATCCCGATACATCTTATTTCCACCTGGATGAATTGTCAACTTCGAGTGATGACTTTCCCTCAGAACTTCATCTCTCAATCCATCTATATCGGGAACAACCAATCGTCCTTGCTTTCGAAGCCAACCCTCTCGATCGACCTCGAATCCTTTATCCTTCTCTGGATCCAATCCAGATTCCAAATCACGGATAATCTTGACAAGCTTATCATCTCGCCTTTGGCTCTCACCAATTCTTTCCACAAGTGTAGGCCTTATCGATAAGTTTGCCAACATCTCAGGTTCCAATTCGCATCTAGGCCTGAAATCAAATCCAGCCAAATACTCAAGACTCTTCCATTCTGAAAACATGGCTCCCAATCCTGCATGTCTTCGACTTAACGCATCAGCCACTGCGTTACCTTTTCCTGGAGTATAGGCTATACCAAAATCATAAGATGCTAGAAACTCTAACCACCTTTGCTGTCGAAGATTCAGATCCTTTTGGGAGAACAGATACTTCAACGACTTATGATCCGTAAACAACTCGAATCTAACTCCCAATAGGTAATGTCTCCACATCTTCAAAGCAAACACAATCGCCGCTAACTCCAAATCATGAGTTGGATAATTCCTTTCATGCGGCTTCAGTTGTCGACTAGCATATGCAACAACTTTATCCTTCTGCATTATCACTGCTCCCAGTCCAGTGCCACATGCATCGGTGTAAACCATCATCTCCTCATTCCCACTTGGAATAGTCAATACAGGAGCACTCGTCAGTCGCTCTTTCAGGATTACGAAAGCTTGCTCACACTTGTCATCCCATCTGAACACTTGGTTCTTCTTCGTCAATCCTGTCAACGGTGCAGCTATCTTGGAAAAGTCCTTGATAAACCGACGATAATATCCTGCTAATCCAAGAAAACTTCTCACAACAGATGCATTCTTAGGTCTAATCCAATCCTGGATCGCTGCTACCTTAGCGGGATCAACCGCTATTCCACTTCCAGAGATAACATGGCCTAAGAACCTCACTTCACTCTTCCAGAAGTGACACTTCGAAAACTTAGCCTTCAGCTGATGTTTCCGCAAGATTTCCAAAACAATCCTCAAGTGCGTCTTGTGCTCTTCCTCAGTTCTGGAATAAACCAAAATATCATCCACGAACACAAGCACGAACTTATTCAACTGATCTCTGAATACTCTATTCATAAGATCCACAAAATAAGCTGGTGCGTTAGTCAATCCAAACGGCATTACCAGCCACTCATAAAACCCGGACGGTGTCCTGAAAGCTGTCTTCGGCACACAATCCCTCGCCACTCTCAACTGGTGAAATCCCGTTGCCAAATCCATCTGAGAAAACACCTTAGCCTCGTGAAGCTGATCAAACAAGTCATCTATTCTCGGCAATGGATACTTGTTCTTTCTAGTCACTTTATTCAGCTCACGATAATCAACACACAACCTCAACGATCCATCCGCTTTGGTTGCGAACACAACGGGCGCACCCCATTCGGACACACTTCTCCGAATGAATCCTTTCCGTAAAAGGTCATCAACTTGCACCTTCAGCTCTTGCTGCTCCCTCGGTGCCATCCGCCTAAGAGGCATCACAACAGGTCTGGCTCCCTCAACTAGATCGATACGAAACTCGATCTCCCTATGCGGCGGCAACCCTTTGACTTCGTCAAAGACATCCTCAAATCCATTCACGATAGGCACCGATAACAGTCCATCCCGTGGAACAACCAGCGAATACATGAAGCTCATGAAGACGCCTTCTTCATGCTTACATCGTATCACAACCTTTCGCCCATCCACATTCCCGACTGTCACCTTCAGCCTCTCACAATCAATCCTAGCCGCATACTTCCTAAGCCAGTCCATACCCAAAATAATTCCGAACCCCGCAAAGTTCAGAACAAAGCAATCACAAACAAACGAGCAATCATGACTCGACACAACTAGACCACGGCATATCATACACAAACATGACGAACCCCCTACTGGATTAGTCACGACCAATGGCCTATCAACAATGTCCGGTTGCAAACCTAACCGGCTTACCAAATCATCACAAACAAAAGAATGCGACGCTCCAGTATCAAACAACACTCTAACTGGAACACCACAAATGGAGAGAGTACCTTGAACCACCACACTCTTCCCCTTTTCTTCAGCAGTAGGAGCTTTTGAAGATGACGGCACAGCTTCCAAAGCATAGGCCTGCACAATCTGCCTATTTTTCCTCGGCTCTGGGCAATCCTTCTTGATATGCCCCAGCTTGTCACAGTTGTAACATTTTCCCGGCACCTTGGGATTCCTACACTCCTTGGAAAGATGGCCCTTCTGCTGGCAGTTATAGCAAGTCACCTCACCCTTCAGCTTCTTCTGGCCATCCTTGCACCTCTGTTGCTGCTGCTTCCTCTTCTTATTTCCACCCTGCTGTGGTTTAGATCCTTCCCTGGTTACAGCAACAACAGAACTTTCCTTAGGGAACAGACTCTCATGCCTCAAAGCTTTCTCCACCAGCTTCTCGAATGGATCGTCCAAGTGATCCACCAACTGCCTTCCAAGATAAGCATCCAGACCGGTCACAAACTTTTCATTCTTCTGGTATGGAGAATCAATATACGATCTGGCATACTTAGACAAAGCTTCGAACTCCGAAATGTACTCAAGAACTGGCCTCCCTCCCTGCTTGAGCTCTACAAATCTCTTGAACAAAACAGACCTCTGAGCAGTAGAGATGAACTTGGCTTCAAATCTAACTTGGAATTGCTCCCAAGTAATCTCCTCCTCTGGTGTATCTATAGTGATAGAATTCCACCAATCCGCAGCTCTCCCTTGAAGTTGCCTCGATGCAAGCTTTCTCTTGGTTGCATCCTCAATCCCTAGATCACCAAAAATTCTTCGGCAAGCATCAATCCACCTCTGCACCTCAATAGTCGACTCCGTCCCTAAGAAAGCTTTTCCTCCAAGAGAAGTATAATCCTTGCAAAGCTTGGCAAAATCCACCGGTCTCGGAGCTTGGACTTGAACTCCAACATCAACAGTAGGCCCTGGAACGGGCATCCTCCTCATAATCGAAGTCATCATCGCTTCGAACATAGCCCCATAATCTGCAGCTCCTTCTGTAGGATGGCCTTCCCTAGCAGCTGGTCTTCCTCTTCGACTCATCCTTAATATCTGTAAAAAGAATGATTAGAACACCTTAAGAAACAACTGCATAAGGAGTTCAAATCCATCTTAGCTACTATATTATATATAGTAATCATCCATCAAAATACAATTACGTCTCTCTTACGTAGTCACGTCAGCGAGCGTTGGCTAAAATCGATTAACCAAAGCTTTGATACCAAATGTGACGACCGCCCATGACTCCCGCACCAAAACAAGGGAATAGTGCGCTGAAAGGTGTGCAAGGAAGCCATGGACGATAGCCAGGGTAAAACAAAATTCGCAGAATCTATCGTATAACTCACAGCGCATGGATAAAATACAATAGAGAAATATAATATAGTGAAGCTCCATAGAACATAACATCATCATATAAGCAACATAGCAGTTTTATACAATCATTCACACAAATCCATACATGAAGCCTCACTACAAATCACTCAACCAAATACAGCAGCGGATACCCAGTACATATAAGAAAATAATATGCATAGCCTCCTGCTCGTCTTCGTCATCTTCAACGTAGAAACTCCAAGCACAGCACCTGTCACCTGCTTACCTAGTCTGCCCATCCCAACATGGATGAACAGCCCAAGGTAATAAGAGGAGACATAAAACCTTGAGTCAGACAAAGTCTTAGTGAGCAGTAAATTAACTATCAAACATACCAAAAGAGCATAAGGAAATAAAGGAATAGGAACCAAACCATCCCACTCCACCTCTTTCTACAGTGATAGCCCCCAGACACACACTAAGGAGAAGTAAGCATAACATAGCAGATAAGTAAGGTAAAGCAATAATCACTCGAGTCAAGGACGATGTTTTCCAAATACAAACCCCCAAGGCCTAAACCAAGATCAGATAAGCACCCAGAAAACACCGCTCTTGAAGCCGAATGATGATACAACCAAACATCCAAACATCCATGACTCTGCTATCACTGTTAACCTTGCTTCGAAATCACCGTTAATTGAATGACCGACTCCTTCCTGAGCCATCTGTCAAGGGCTAATGGTAACCCCGGTTCTAGACAAAACTCCGCACACTGCCTTGTGCCTAGGACTTATCTTCTTGGCTCAGAGTACTCGACTACCTTCCTGTAGTCTTTTAGGCGTCCCTATGTACCCTTGCTTTAAGTTTGCTAGAACCTTCAACAACGATAAAGTCCAAGCCTCCTAGTCATCCTCCTCGACGACTATTCTCAACCTAGCCCAAGCTACCTCTTGAGCAGCTCCATTATCAACCAACTTGAACTACCCTTCAAGTTATCAACATGCTTGGAATGATCCCTGCCTGGATTAAGCCAAGACTCACATCATACTTGAACTACCCTTCAAGATATCAACATGCCTCGCTTCATCACATCAAAGCAAGATCTCAACTCAACAACATGGTTTGCCTCATCGCATCATGGCAAAGTTCCATCTCAACATCATACATATGAGCTTCAACATCCGCTACATATGCCTTAAGCAGCTTTCACCATTCAAGAGCCTTCTTCCGTAGCTTTTGAATCATCTTCAATCACCTTGTTCCAAATCAACTACTAGCTAACTTGGAAACAATCAAATCTAGCATTCATTCAAACATTCAAGCATTCAAACAAGATATATTAAGCAATAACAATTATAATGGCAATTTCGTAATTAAGTGTGCAAAAGTCCAACATATGTGAAATCATGGTTTTTAGCATAGATCTATCAAATCTAAACATGGGTTTTATCTCTAATACTTGATAAATAACTTCTAAAGGTAAACATCTTCAAACATGATGGATCTACATGCAGACTTAAGGAAAATGCGAGAAAACGCTAACTTTAACACATAAAAATATCACCAATCCCATACACTCCTTTGGATCCGCGTGAGAGATAACTACCACTCACCAAATCACCCAAACACCTCAAAATCACAACACTACAGATCTGGACAGCGGAGATCACGGCTTGATCCGGCGATATCTCACTTGAAACGATGAATTCTAGCTCAAACGGGTGAAGATCTTCAACTTGGACACTTGGATCTTCGATCTTGATCTTCGATCTTCAATGGATGTTAGCACTTGATAGAAGTAGAGAAAGAAGTGAAGAAAATACTGTAGACAAGTCTTCAAAATGGCAGCACTTCGTCGCTTCAAAAACCGGTGCCAAAAAGTGAGAAAAACTCCACTATTTAAAGGCTGAAATCCCCCCCTAGCTCGGCTGCCGACTCATCCCCTAAGTCGTTCGCGACTTAGCCTTGTCGACTCATGACTCTACAAGCTTCTGCCGACTCAACTGCATACACGGGTTAACACACGCGGCTCATACACAGGCCGACCTAACTACACAGCATATTGACTCAAGACAACGACTCAAGAACCATGCCGACTTACGACTTAGTGCCGACCCAACCCCTGCCGACCTAAGTCCTAAGCACATAACCCAAGCCTATACGAGACATGACCTAACGGTTTAGCCTTGCGGCCGACCTAACTCAAAACAAAGGTACCGACTCACGACTCATTCCATGAGTCGTTCCTAACGACTCAACATCTACCCCGAGTCAAACGACTCATCAACCTACGACTTAACCCAACACAACACATACGACTCAATGGTTTATGTCTCTGCCGACTTAACAACACTAAGCTATACTGGGTACTTGCCGACCTAACCCCTGGCCGACTCAACCTACGTCCTAGGCCTTAACTCCTTAAGCCATTAACCCATGAGTCGGTCTTCTCTTAACTCGGCAACCCCCCCTATCTTCTATGAGTCGGTCACTAGTTAACTTCCTGTCTCGGTCAATCTACTAAGTCGCTACTTCTATAAGTCGGCAACTACTATGAGTCGGCTACTCAATGACTCGGTCCAACCATGAGTCGCTTCCTACTGACTCGCTAACTCGCACAAGCCTATAGGTCGCTACTCCTCTTAACTCGGCCATACGACTCAACCACCCATGAGTCGGCCCTCTATGAGTCGGCCACGACTCAAGACTCTAACCACTATCCCACTAAGTCGTGTACGACTTAGACCCAAGTCTTAGTTAACTCGGTAACGTGTTAACTCTTCAACTCCACTAACCTTAACTCCCTTAGGTCGGTCTACATGCTTAAGCCTTACCTCGGTCAAAAAGTATGAGTCGTTAACGACTTAAGAACCCCACTAACCCGGCCACTCTTGAGTCATTTTATATAGTAGCTTCATGAACTACTATCTCCTCTTTTACTTCCGCTGCATTATCATTACTCTGTGTCTGTGGTCTGTGATTTTATTTACTGTATATTCTGAGGTTTGCCAAAAATTTTTATTTACAATGCGGTATTTTGAGCAATTACAATCCGGCATGAGTGTCTACCCATACACTTACAATGGTTGCGAATGGTTGAAAATACCGAGTCGTTACAGTTGGTATCAGAGCTTTGGTAGCTCTAGGCAAAACTCAGCATATGGAGTGAATGTATTTACAGAATCACTTTCATTAGAGTTTGAATCTCTTCCTTTTTGACTCGATTCCTTTGAATTTTGGAATGTTTTCTACGGTTCCAAAATCCATTCGTATCCCTCACTATTCATCTTCTTTTAACCCTGGAGTATTCCATAACTCCGCTTCGAATGATCTTTCTAGTGAGTCGGCGGTCATGCCAATTTCAAATTTAATTGAAAAAGGGGGAAAACTCCTTTGCAGTTAGCATCGATTCACCAGAGATTCTTATCTATCCTTGGTTTAGATGCTAATATTTTTTGTTATTTCAAACTCTAACTCTTGAGATCGAATGTAGATTTACCCTAGAAAAATCAACATTGATCTTATTCTTTAAGTCACGGTTGACCCGGTTAAGGTTGCCCGTGATTTATATAAGCTTATCCATCTTCCTATTCTGTTATTTAATCATGTCATCCTTGTTTCCAACTTATTTTTAAACCATAATCTCCTTTGATTTGTGTTAATCAAAAATTTGAATCTTTATCCTTCTTTGAAAATCTATTCATGTATAGTGTATTTGTAAACTAGTATTTAAAATTAAAATGTTTTATATATTGTGTTGTTTGAGTTGTTGATGTTGAGTTGGGTTTCTGATCGATACATCTGATCAGCGCTATCGATAAGATTTCCAAAATACTTTAACAGAACAAACGGACACAATATATTTATAAAAAAAAAATGGTTAATGAAACAAATTTTGATATATAAGTAAATTTATGGAACTTAATGAAATGATTTAAATTGATAATTTGAAATGATAATACTTGATTTATCATTTTGTTCTACAAATAGATCTATAAATATTTGTTTATAAATTTATTTGGGAAGTGAAATGAATTTAAAACAAGAATTTGAGGATTTAAATTCCGATTATTTCGAACTTTGGTTTAAAGTTTTAAAAGGTCATATTATTTAAAGTATTTTGAATAGAATTTGTTTTCAAAGAATTTTAAAGGTTTAAAAATTAGTACTCTTCTCTTTGTCGCTGGAAAATAACTTCGGTGATGATCGCGACATCATCGACATTCATTTTCGAGTTTCGAAGTTAAGAGACTGTTTTGTAGTCTTGCTACAGCTTTGTTTTAGGAAATTAAATTGATTTGAATTTCTAAAATATGACTTGATTTATAATATATATATATATATATACACATAGATATATGATTGAAATTTGATTTGACATATTATATATGTATATATATTATTTCTTATCTCTACATGGTCTGAAGAAATCAGAAATTTAATTCTTAAATTCTATTTTTAAAGAATAATTTCAATTATAAAAGGAAAATAAAAAAAAATTGAATAAATGATTTAAACTTGAAATGATTGAATTGGAAATTTTATTTGTATAATACAATTGCATTCAAGTATAACTTACCAAAATTTCAGAAGTTAAAAATGTAATTGGATAATATACGATATAAAAGGATTTTATAAATAAAATTTGAGTAGTTATAATAAATGTTATACACTTAAATTTTAATTATAAAATGATTAACAGAGGTAAATATAATAAAGGGTAATTGAATGACTTACAATAAAATGATGTTAAAAGAACTAAGAATAAAAGGAAGTAGTTATATAAAAAAAAGTGTAAATATATTTAACATGAGTGATAAATATATTGAGAGGAATAAATTTAATTTTGATTAGGAATAAAGAAGAATAAAATTTATTAAGTACATTGTGAGTGTAATAAATGATTATTTTTCAAACCCATGGTTTTAAAAATTGTTAATTTAAGATGATTGGATAATAAGATAATGAAATTTGAGATAGTTAAGATTTATTTAACTTGTGTAAAAGTTTATTTTCTATTTAAGTTGAAATTTCCATGGTTTCAAATTTATTTCCTTATTTTGTTTTTCAAACTATCTTTTGGTTGTCCTTATCATCCTTATCTTGCTATAGACCGGTATAGGCATCTTTCTATAATCTTTCTGCTTAGAAATCTTTCTATAATCTTTGATAGACCTTTGGTAATCATTTTGAATCCACCTTTTTCGTGCTTGTGTTCTTGATTCTGGAGGATCTTGGAAAGATCACCTCCACCTTGCAAAACTTACCTATAACAACAGTTATCAGGTATAACTTCAATCTACTTGTCATCTTATCTTAATCCTATTTCACTCTATCTTTTCTGTGCCCTTCCATGCCTCATTCCTTTTCGGGGACGAAAAGTTTTGAGTGGGGGAGAGTGTAACAACCATGTATTTTGTAATTATTTTATTGTATATTTTAATTACTTTAATCTAAAATTTTGATTTAAAAACTTATTTTACTTATTTGGAATGATTAAATTTATTATTTAAATATAAAATCTTGATTTTATATGAGTTATAATTCCAAACTGTGTAAGTTGAATATTTGCTTGAAATGTTGATTCTGGTCAAAACAGTCAAACTGTGACTTTTAACTTAAAATTTTAAAAGTTTGAAATTTAATTTTTTATTTTATTTTATTATGAAATTACATAAAATTATGAGAACACCGCTTTTTCGTTTCGTTGAAATTGGATGTAAATTGTGAAAGTTATACCCTTTACAATATTGTGCATATATAGGGTTATTTAACAATGACTATTTTAAATTGAATAAATTACTTCTTCTTTGTTATATTTTATTTTAATATGTAATAATATGTTTTATTATGTATATTTCGACTTTTAAATATTTTTAAATGATAATAGAATTTTTCCAAAATTTACTGTATTTATTTCCTATTTTTAAAGGCTGTTTTATAATTTTCTGTTATTTTCTTCATATAAGTTTTACTTAATTAATTTTTTTTATGTATTTATTTTGTGAATGCATTTTATTTTATTTGTTATAAATATTTTTACAAGTCCATGAAGATTTTCTAAAGTTTATTTGAAATTTTTTCTAATTTTTAAAGCCTAGTCTGCAATTTTAAGCCATTTCTTAATTTAATTATATATAATTAAAATTTATTGATTTATTTTATACATTCACTTTTATTGCTGTGATTTACTTTATTTTACTCATTTTACATGTATTTAAATTTAAGAAATTTTTTCCAAAGTGTATTGAAGTTATTTCTAATTCCTAAGTCTAGTTTTCATTTTCTATGCCATTTTTCTTATTTTAATCATATCTAATTAATAATTAATTATTAATATTTTGTTTATCTGTTATATTTTCGAATTCTAACTGAACTTTATAAGTGTTTTCAGTTACTTAAGATGTATATGAATATATATAGGAAGTTTAAAAGGTTTGAAAGCAAAGAAACGTAAAACCGTTTTAACGTTTCTTCTTCCGTTTCTTTTCCAATTAATAGATTTAATTTCCTTTGACCGTTCCTTTCTTTATTGTAGCTGTGCATTTCTTACCTCATTTTCACATGAAACCATTCCTCTCCACTTCATTTTTCACGGCTAGAATGGTTTGGTAATGGCTCCTCTTTTCCTCTTCTTTTTGCTCTTCTTTTTCCGTTGTTTTCTTATATTTTGCCTTGTTTTCTCATGTGTATTGCTTGGCCTCTCCTCCATAGCCACGGCCACCACCTCCTACATCTCTTCCCAACCATCACCACCATCTACCCCATCAAATCTGACCATGGACGAACCCCTTTTGACGGTCAAACCCCTCAAACTACAACCTAGATGCCTAGATCCATGCTTATTTGACCTCTACATGCTCATCCACTTCAACCACCACCCAAACCACCACCATAGCCGCCACCACTCCCCAGACCTGACCACAACACACCCCTCCACACCTCTGTCCAGTCATGACACATCATAGGCCAAGCCCAATCCCCAAGGCTGAGCCCTTGTTTTGACCAAAAACCACCTAATTGCCTTCAAAACCACATCACCTCCTCATGTACAAACTCCACCTTGTCTTGCCTTGAACCCGAGCTACGTTAGCCCAAACCTGACCCAAAACTTGACCACATCTGAACCACATCATACCCCAAATCCATAACAAACAATAGAGAAGGCAAAGCAAAAGACCGCGTAGTCGTATCTCCTTTTATTTCAATGTTATTGCATTTTAAAGTCGTATTGAATTTTGTTGTTTTGATTGTTTGTTTTGGGTTGTACACTAGAGTTGTAGATTGGATTCGTTCTCCACTCATGTCCGTAGTCTTGTCATCGTGCTTGTCGTGCTTTTGGAATCGCACTTGTGTTTGTTGTTTTGGTCTTCAGCTTGAAAAGGTGAGTCTTTCTCACTCTGACATTTATACTTATGAAAAGTGAATTGATGACAAGTGTTTAGTAATATAAAATGTTTATGCAAATTAATGATGATCATATGATATGCTATGCCATGTTATTACCATGTTATTACCATGTTAAAACTGTTAATTTTCACCTGACATCTGATATATGACTGTATATTGTGATATTGACCTTGTTTATATTATTTCTGTATATGATCACACTGCAAGTTCCCTGTTAGAAAAAAATGTTATGGATGAAATGATAGGCCTGAATGGTTTTAAATTTTTCATTTTGACTTGGAATTGCGGGTTTGAAATAATAAAACCCGGATTTTCTTTGTAAATTATGGGTTGAAATGATATATTACCCATATCACTTTACCTAGCGTAGAAAATTTTATACAGGCCCGTAGTTAAAATAAGTTTTTCTAAAATTTAAATATTTTAGAAATTTAATTATTATAATATTTTGATTTTAAATTTAATAAAAAAAAGGATTTTTGTAAATTATTATTGATTTTTTGAATAATTGTAAGTGAAATGAATTAATGAAAAAGTTAGAAATTTTGAACGTAAGTTATTTTGGAAATTTTGATTTAATTAAAATTAGAAATTTAAGTGAATATGAAATTATGATAAATTTATGATAATTTGAATTTAAATAAGTTTAAAGTGATTTTTATATCATATTAATGATTTTAATAAAGTTGAAATGTGAAATGAATGAATATTGTAAGTTGAAATTTGAAATATAACTAAAACTGAAAATTTATGAAATTGACGTAAAAGTGAACTTTTAGTTAAGTAAATAAAAATAAAACAAAGTTATATTTGAGAATTTGAACTTAAGTGTTAAGTTGAAATTTAATGTAATGGATTTTAAAAATTCAACATTGCATTTTAATAAGTGAATTATTATTAAATCTTGATTTTTGAATGTAAATTTAACTTTATAAAATCATGAACTTGAGGAAAATTAAATGATGTTTATAAATGTGAAAATGTATGATTTTATAAGTTAAAAATGTTTTTAATAAAAATATAATTGGTTGAGAAATTTTATTGAATATTTGAAGTTAATTGAATGCATTTTTGAAATGCTATTAGTTACAATGTAAATGATATTACAGCATTTGTAAACGCTGTACTTGATGATAATGAACTAAAAAGCTAAATTGAATTAAAAGCTATTATAGCAATCTTTGTATGTGCTATAATTTTTGAATTTAACTAAGTTATTCGAAATTTAAGTAAACCTAGTATAACATTTTAAAATGCTGTCTTTTGTTAAATTGAACTGTTTTGAATGTAACTTTCCGTATAAGTTTTCTAAATAATGCGAAAAGTGAATTTTCACAGTTTTGATAAACTTAAGTGAATAAATAAACTTTGGAAGTTGAAATTTTTGGAAATTTAATAATTTAATTATTAAACATAATAACTTCATTGAAATGATAAAAAAGAATTTTTGGAATATAAACTGTTTTGAAATATGAATTGAAATGGTATTTTAGATTGAATAAAATGAATAATGATTTGAAATGAATGAAGTTTGAAAATATACGATATTTTGATATATTAAAATGATTTGAAACGAAGTTTTGAAAGGATATGATATTTTGATATATTAAAATGATTTGAGACGAAGTTTTGAAAGATATGATATTTTTGATATTAAATGATTTGAAAACGGTGTTTGAAAGATAGGACATTTTGATATTAACATGATTTAAAAAGAAGTTCTGAAAGATATGATATTTTAAAACTGAAACTTTGAAAGGTTATGATATTTTGATATATTAAAATGATTTGAAAGGTAGTGTTGAAAGGGTATGAAAATTTAATATATTAAAATGGTTAGAAATGACTTGATATTTATTTTGATAAATATTTAAATTGAAAGATATTTTACGATGATATATTGAAATGGTTTTGGAAATGATTTAAGCTTTATTTTGATAAAGATTTGGATTGAAAAGGATATTTTATTTTGAAGTATAAAATATTGTTCTAAAGTTATAACTACGGGTTATAATAACGATTGGTTGTTAAAGAGACCGGGATCGGATATTGTCTTATAGCCAGCCAATACCGAAAACCACTGTAACAACTGTGTACGCGGTGGAGATTCCAGAATGAAGTAGGATGGTGGCGACGTTCTCGAGGTATATTACGTGGACGCAACTCCCGTGAGTTGGCATATATGACTAAAACAGGAGCTATACCGGGCTACACAAAGGGTCGCACCCTTTCATCGAGCATGCTACATCGGAAACCATTCTATTACTGTTGTGATTCGATTCGGTGGCGCCACTTTTGATTCGGGGGTATTGTTCGAGGTGGGCGGAAGCTGCTGGCTTGCCGTCACCACCGGTCCGGGAGTGCAAACGGTGTATCCACCCTGGCATTGCCTCGCATTCCGTGTCATATCCTTATATCGAGCCCACTACGATTTTGGTTTTAAAGATCCGACCGCGTTAAGGTTCACCATTCCCTTAACGCTATTTTCTATATGATTATACTTTACTGATTAGACACTACCGTACATAGCGTATATTACTACATAGTAAATAGTTTAACGGATCCTTAGAGGATGGGCGGTCCCAAGCATCCTTTAAGTTAATGATGCATTTTGTTACTGTTCACTTGAGTTGATTTACAGTTTATAAGTATTTATGTCCTGACTCGCGGGTTTTGTGTTTTGCTTTACGCTCGGGTCAGATTGATTGAGTTAGCATTCAAGATTCACCTTCGACGTTAGAGCTTTTCTTGAAGATCCAGCCATCTATTTTGTTTCAGTATCCAGTGGTTCAGTGATGTATCTGATTTGTACCTGATGTATCCTGTTACTCTTCTGTTGTATCTTATTTAACTCTGATGTATCTCATATTTTATATAGTAGCTTCATGAACTACTATCTCCTCTTTTACTTCCGTTGCATTATCATTACTCTGTGTCTGTGGTCTGTGATTTTATTTACTGTATATTCTGAGGTTTGCCAATTTTTTTTATTTACAACGCGGTATTTTGAGCAATTCAATTCCGGCATGAGCATCTACCCATACACTTACAATGGATGCGAATGGTTGAAAATACCAAGTCGTTACATCTTGTTTGGAGTTCGAAAAATTTGAGGATGAATAGTGTCATGAAATTTTATATAAAAGGACCTTAAGTCACATTCATTTTGTAAAACCTAATCCACTAAAAACCTAGCCTCCGCTTCTTGATTCAAAGGCCAGAAATTCGCCTCCTTTCCCCTTGACTTTCTTCCAACCCACACAAAATTAGATGAAGGCCTTAACTAGAAAATTGTAGACCTCGGCATGCTTTATATGATCAATGGTGGTGATCTGACTTTATGGCGCATAGAAGGAGAAATTGGCTCGCGTTCATCAGGGTTTCGGCACATTTTTCAAAGCAGCGATGAAGCAGAGGGTGCGTGCTCTGGCCTAAGGAGAGCTCGAGTAGGCGCATCGTCTGGAGGTCGTTGATCAACGTCTCGATGATCATGGTTGGAGTGGCGAGGAGAGAGGTGGAGGCGGCTGATGGGTTTAACAATTCGAGCAGATAGAAGAAGAGGGAAAAGGAAGTGGGTGATGCAGATTCAATGAAATAGAAATGGAAGGTCGGGATTTCTCTTAGTTTAAAATAAAAATAAAAGTTTATAAATTAATTTATATATAAAATCATGTAATATTTAAAAATGGTATAACTTTGTCATACGAGATCGAAAATTGACGAAACAAGTTGGGTTGGGTTCGCTTTAAAGAACACTACACGATGGAGATAGGTTGGAGTTGATTGGAGCTAGTGAAAATTTTGGGTAAAATTAAACGCGCTTTTAATTTTATTCGGAATAAAACGCTGCAATGGCTATTGGAATCAAAGTGAGTACAACTCACTCTATCTGGCTCGCTTATATTTTTATATAAGTGAGAATAAATTTATTTTATGTTAATTGATGATTGTTTTGGTGATATATGACATATTATATAATTGTTGATTGGTTCGGACATATTCCTTCCTATTAAAGCAGATGAGACCCTATACGTTCCCATGTATGAGCGTTGACCTTTTATTAGCATGTTTTCCTCGAAGCAGACATTGTACATATTTTCTCAGATGTATATTTGTTGTAGGTGACAGGTTGGAGGGAGCAAACTGGATTCCTCACCAATGTTGATTTTTATTTTACAAATATTGATATATATGATGTTATCATATGATATATGATGTTTGATGCCATGATTGATGTAAATTCCCTTATTTAGTGCTTTTACAGCATTGGGCCATATTTTGGAATTTTAAAAATATTAAAATGATGATTTCTAATTAAAAAGGTTGTTTAAGTAATTTTTGGAGTTATATGAGGTTTAATAATAAGTTGTAAATTATTAAAAGAAGAAGTTTATTTAAATGGAATCAAAATATGATTTTTGAAATATGGAGTTAACTATTTTATAAATTAAATTAAATGAGAATTTTGAATTTATTATAAATGGTTCATATATAAGATTTATAAAAATTGAACTTTTAATAATAAAAATGATGGAATTATAATGGAGTTTAATAAGTGTTAAAATGAAGTTATAAATGGATCTTAAAAGTGAATAAGATTTATAATTGATGAAGTTATAGAAAGAATGAACTCGTAATAGGAGATTTATAAGTGAATTAACTTAAAATCGGATTTTGGAATATAAATGAGATATAAATGGAATTGGTTAATAAAGGGATTTTATAAGTGGAAGTTTTTATAAAATATAAATGAAATTTATAAACATTGTTTTATAAATCCGAAATCAACTTATTTTAATAAGTTAAATATGAAAGCTTATTAGAGGGATTATATTCATGATTTTGGACAGTGGGTAATCCTTTTAAATTAAATATGTAGAAGTAATGAATTTGGTTAGGAATTATATTCACGATTTTAGACAGTGAACAATCCTTTAAATAAAATAAATATTTTGAAAGTGAACTTTTAAATGGAGTTAAATGGTTCGAAGATGTTTTAAAACATGTAAGCATAGAAAACATAGATTTCAACATTCATTGTTGAAATAGACGTTTTGGAGAAGTAAAGAAAGCATGGACTATAACATTGTTGTTATAGAAAATGATTTTCGAAAGGAGATCTTTTGTATAGTTAATGGCATTTATATATTTATCTAATTATTGAATCCCTATACTAGTCATTTTGGGTTGTCGTAACGATGTTTCACGCACCATTCGTTTTGACCCAATAAAGCGTGTTTTGAAAAATATTAAGCTTTCCTAAAGAGATTTGTGATATGCTTATACTGTCCATATAAATATATAGAAATGTTTTTCAAATAGTGAAATATTGAAATGGCTTTGAGGATATATATTTTTAAAGGTAATTTGAAGGGAATATTTGGAAAGAGATTTAACTAATAAAAGATTAATTATGAGGGCCTAGTGATTGCTTATGGTGCTAGATTTTATTTGATTGCTTTGACAGTTAAATAACCGAGTATCAAAATTCAGCCATTTTAGTTTCTCGACTTCATGTAGAAACTATTTATTCGTACACTTAGTATGTAGCCATCTATGTAGGCTTGATTATTGTTTGTGTTGAGAATGTTGATTCTTGTAGTGCGGAGTATTACTCCAATCTATCGAGCTTCCTTCTTGGCCGAAGGATAGCAAGTTGAAAGTTGGAGATGTAATAAGTCTATAAGACATAGTGTTTCTGCGTGATGTTGAGAATCGCTTTTGCGTTGTTGGTGCAAAAAGACCGGGATCAGATTTATCTGAAAACCACTTTGGACTAACGTATTGGCGTTCAATTGTGCAGGTTATTAAAGATATTGATATTTAGGATTTTCATAGTGAAGGACTACTTGTTCATTATTTGGGGTTAAAATCCCAATATACATCTAGTAGCAGTAGTCTCTTCGTTAATATCCAATACAAGGACTATTTGCTGCTAATCCTAGGGATTTCTCGACATGATGTGGTAGGGAATTACCTTCGGTTTGTCCTGTTCCTGGAACTTATACGGATGGGTGTCTAACATTTCATTGCTAAGATTACATACCTTGGTTTTAACAAACGTACATCAGTGGTGGCGAAGAATGCAACTTCTCATAGCTTAACACCGTCCTTGAGACGTATGAGCTCAAGGGTTGTATTTTGTGGAAGGCAATCAGTAGTCAACGGAAATGGTAATGTGGAATTCAAAGTGATGTGATATGTGATATATGAAAGGTAATCGTTACCTCAGGCCTCATCAACCAAAAATGACCGAAACAGGGTTAGATGCAGCAAGGCTAAGTGGGTTATTCCTAATTAGGATATGATCATCCCCTTCTAGATATATTTCTTCCATCTATGACATTTGGGATGTAAATTAATATGGTTTGTGTGCTATGAGGGCCCTCGGAAAGGTCGGTAACGACCGGGGGATGATATATTCGGCACTACCTAGTTATAGAGATAGGCTGATCTTGTGTTGGTAGAGGATCCTTTATGATGGCCCTCGGTACATTCCTTTAGAGATGTGTTGCCGGAAGGTAGTCCCTTCACCTGATCGTTTGTATGGAAATTCAAACTCCACTACGGGCTTGCGGTTTTGTTCGTATTGGCATATTGAATAGCCCTGAAATGCTATATGGATAACCATTTCGGCTATGGTTAATATTATTTGTATACTAGACACTAGTATAATATAACATGATTTGATATGAAAGGTTTTGATTATCGTAAGGTAAAAACATGTCCGCATTTATGTGTGGGTGTGTCTTACAATATACTTTTTGTTTTTGAAAAGAAAAGCTTTGGTAATTTAATAAATTCAGTTGAGTGTGTTTCTCACGCTGCTTTACCAGACTGATCCAGGCGTTCTTCCCTTTCAATGCTCAAGTCAGACCGAGTACATTTACTAGTTCAGATTTGGTGCTTTTGGAGCTTCAATAAGAGAGCTGAAGATCTTCATGTCGTATACACATATCTGATTATTTTCTACTGCTTTTTTATTGTTTATATTATCGACAATTATAAGGATAGGTTATTATAACTGTCCAGGCTGATGATTAGTGATTTATTGTTGAACTCTAATTGATGTATGCATATGTAGTTTCTGTTTTGTAAAGATCATTGATATGATATTATATGATATTCCACTGCTATGTGAGATTCTGCATTATTCTGTTTGGTTCTTTCTTCTCTCTATCTTCTCTTTTCTTTTTCTCTCTTCTTTTCTTTCTCGTGACTTTCCGTCAGCCTGTGCTTTTTAGGCGGACTTATGTGGTTTATTGTCGGTTCAAAGGGTACGGATTTTTGGGTCATCATAATTAATTTATTGATGACTTCAGATATTGAATGTGAAATAACTTATGTAAGTAAATGAATGAAAAAACCAAAAATTGTATGAATGAATGAAAATAAATGAAAGTAAATGATGCAAAAAGAAATCAATAAAAAAAACTTAAATAATGTGTTAGATTCTTTGTTGTTTAGCTTATGGGATGTTTGAGAAATGATATTTCAATTCGTTTGAGGTTGTATGAATAATCCATTAAGGAATTACCAAAGGCGGTTGAGCGTAAGGTATATTTGGTAGTTATTTATCACCTTTGAACGATGAGAAGTTTTAGAAACTGAATAAACCATTGGTTTAAGTGATAAGGATGTATGATCGATTTCTTTGTTGCATATAGCGGTTTTATTGCTTTGTTTGCATATGTTTTGTGTTGAATTGCTTTTGTTATAATTAAAACTACTAAATGTTTCTATTATACATAAATCTCACTATTTTGGATTATATAAGTGAAATATAGGTTTATGGAAGCAATATCTACTGCTTTTGATTTCATAAATAAAGTTGTTTGCCCAAAAAATAGGTACGTTTTTGAATTATGGTTTAGCAACGACATTTTAGTTCATTTTCCATGGTTTGGGATTTTTTATTATTTAAATATGATATATATATATATATATATTGAATTTATTGATATTATTATTTTTCCGAACTTGGCCACGCAAAGTAGACTCTGCCGAAATTTTTCGTGAATTTAAGACTTAGAAAATTTTGTGAAAGTGAAAATATTTTCAAACTTTTATTAAACTTGGATATGAAAGAATTAATTGTTTATAAATTGATATATTTTATTTAAAATACTTAATTATGTAAATTTAAAGTGTTTACAAATTGATTATTTTAAATAAAATTTTACCACGTTCTTAATCCATTCTTGTTGCTTTTCGAGGACAAAAAGTTTTGAGTGGGGGAGAGTGTAACGCCCCATATTTTTCGATTACTAAAATATTAAATTAATTAAGATTTTGCAATTTAATATTGTGAGAAATTAAAATTTTATTATTCATTAATGAGAAAATAGCTAAAATATGATTTAATAATGTTGTTTGAACGTTAATGACAATTATTTTAATGTAATTTCAATCAATTGAAATTATTGTAAAGTTAATTTGGTTGTAATTATAAGTAAGGAATTAAAATTTGTAACTAATGGAGTTAAAAAAAGTGAAATATTATAATTAATATTGTTAAAATGATAACTGTAAAATATGAATGTAATAAAATGTAAACCAATGTTAATTATATTCATAAGATAATAGTCGATTCAATAATAAGAGTGAAAACCTAAATAAAAGAAATAAACTGAAATAAAAATATAATTAACCGGGATTTTTTTAAGGTTGCAATTGAACATTGAATTTAATGAAATATTTTAATAATGAATTTAACATAGAAAAATTATTTTAATAGACTATTAATTTCTATGTAATCTAGATTGATGAAATTCTTAACTATTAAGTTTGAATTTAAAAGTGATTAAATCAATTTAATAATAATAATTTAATTAACGTGAAAATTACCAATTTTGGCCACTGTCTCATATTTTGATGAAACTAGTTTCTTCGAATCCGTAATAGTGAATTGTTGTAGGATTTCAAGTTTCGTAGCGATCGGACTTACCGTTTGATCGTGCGGCTCGTAAAGCGTAGAAATCAATTTAATTAATTCAATTAAAATAAGCTGATTTTAAAAGCTAACTTCAATATACGATGGAATTAGGGTTAGAAACTAGTTCCATTGAGTTTGAAAATATCAAAAACCTATATTTTGATATATTGGACGGCGTACTTTCATTTCAGAAACGAAACGTGCTTTTCGGGTCGTTATTATCGTTTATTACATATGTCCTTCAGTTCTTATCCATCTTTGTCTGTATAAATAGATATTGTTTCTCTAACCCTAGCAGCCTTTCATTTTTATTTCTGTACGTACTTTATTTTCATATGTTCCACCTTTTCAAAAGTTAGGACGTCAAAACCTAATTCCATATTTCAATTTAAAATCAAAATCAATTCCAAAAAATCTAACTCTTCAAATTATGTCATGTTATATATCATTAGAAAGATCTCGACGAGTGCAAGCTACTGCTATAGTTGGTTTTTGATTTGATGCATCGTTTTAACCAGAAAACGATGAAGAAGCTCGGCCGTCCTTATTAGGGCTTGTGATTTCAATGGTGGATCGTCGATTTTATGACGATCGGGAGGAAAGGATTGCATAGGGTGACCTGGGAGTAGATCCATTGGTTTACTTTGTGCCAAGGATCATTATAATTGCCTTGAATGGCATGTTCGTGGCGACGGTGGCGGTGGTTTTTTGGAGGGTTGCGCGACGTTGTGTCGGCATGCGCGAGGGCGCTTTGTCGAGGCGAGGCGGCCGAAGATATCTGATCATGCCGAAGTTGATCGATGGCGACACGATTGCATAGGGAAGGTTGGTGGCCTAGTAGGTTCTTACTCACGACTTGGCTGTTAGGATTAAGGGGGTAAACGATAGTTTCCATTTTTCCCTTTATTTTAATTTAATATAAATTTGAATTTCAAAACTTCTAACTTGAATAACTTTTTCAAACCTGCTCGGATTTGGATGTGGTTTCTTCCATTGCGATCGTATCGAAATTTCGGACAATCTCAAACTTGTTTGGCTGCATTCAAGGAATGTTCTAATTTGAGCCTTATTTGGATTTTAAATCGATTTGAAATCAAAGGTGAGTGTTTTAACCCACTCACGAATACTAAACTATCTTATGTTAGTTAAATTGATTTTATGATATGATTGGAAATTTACGGATTGCTGTTTGTTATATTTAAATTATCATTTAGAATTTAATTTGAATTTATATTGAATTTGATTGCCATTTAAAGTAATACTGAATTTAAATTGCAAGTTAAATACCTGCTAATGATAACTAGTTAATTGTTCTGATTTATTGGTTGATGTGAGTGATGATTGTGACGGATGCTTAATTGTTAGCATTTTGGATGATTTGATGTTATGTTTATTTTATAAGTTGCCATCGCTCTGTAAATTCCCTTAGTTATTGTTAGGAAAAAATCACTATGGGTTGAAACGATACATACCAGAACGATCTTATAGATTAGGGAAAAACCGTTATTGTTTGAAATGATGAACCCAAGCGATTTTATGGATTTGGAAATTGTGATTCGAGATACGAGTTGAAATGATATATATTCAAAAATTTAAATTTATTGTGAGTTGAAATGAATATATCCATATCACTTGACCAGAGGGTTGAAAATTATATAGGGACACCTGATTGGTTTAATTTATTGATTTTAAGTTCTTAATTTTGAAATACAGTTAAATGATATTATGAAATATAATTAGATTTATATGAACGGAATTATTTTCGAAATACAGGCTTTTAAAATATTAAAACTGAAATTAGTTTAAATAAATCGTCTAAAGAATTTAAATAGGAATCTCAAACTAGAATTTTGAAATATAAATGAAATTTATCGAAATTTAGTTATTGTAAATGTTTGAATATTTAAAATTTGAAACCTATTGAATTTGAAGTGGTTTGAATTTGTAGTTCAAACATGGATTTGAAATTGATAAATTGATTTGGTTTTAATGAGAATTTGAATTGAAACCTTTAGCCTTTTGAATTGAAATCGCTGAACTTAGATTGATTAAAATTTAATTTTAGGTCTAAAGCTGATTTGATTTGATTTGTGAATTTGGAAGAAACAATTCTAATTTGAAACTATTTTCGGTATAAACTCTTTAATATACAAACTCTTATAACATATAAACTATTTTCTCATATAAACCATTTTGAAATATTAATTTTTTTTAATACAGTAACAATTTTTAATGTATAACCTATTTTAAGATACAAACCATTTTAATCTATAAACTACTTTTAAAATATAAACTATTTTAATATATATTATTTTAAATTTATTAACAACTTTTAATGTATATATATTTTAATATCTATACTATTTTTTAATGTATAACTATTCCAATATTTAAACTACTTACAATATACAAACTACTTAAAGTTGGAAATGTTATGATTAGATTTAATTGATTTAAGTGAAAATATTTTGATATGATGGTTTGACCTATTTTGTGTTATGATTTTGAAAGTGAATCAAATTTAAAGTGAATAATGATTTTAAAAGTGAATAATTATTTCAAAAGTGAATAATGATTTCGGAAGCGAATAATGATTTCAAAAGTGAATATGATTTCGAAAGTATTCAATTTCGAAAGTGATATGATTTTGAAGTGAATATGATATTTTGATATCAATTACGAATCGATTTTGGAAATATAAAAGAAACAACCGGTGTGAAATAAGCATTTGGTTGTTAAAGAGACCAGGATAGGATATTGTCATACTCTCTGCCAATACCTAAAACCACATTAAAAACTATGCACGTTGTGGAGAATTCAGAACAAAGTAGGATGCTTTGGCGAATGCTACTGCATGAGCTATGAACGCAGCCTTAACCTCCTCGGGTCAGCCTAATATGACTAAAACAGAAGCCATGTTGGGCCAAGTGAGGTCGTTCCTCCGATCGGGCAAATTTCTTGGATACCATATCTGTTACTTTGTGATTGATTGGTGGCCACCCCTTGATTTGATTATGGGCGTGTGTCTCGAGGTAGGTTGTAGTGGCTGCTATGCCTTACCACCAGTCCGGATCTGCAAAACCGTAATATCCTACCCAGGGCATTGCCTTGCGTGCCTTGTCATATGCCTTATCGAGCCCATAATAGTTTAGTTTGTGTCGTACCTATGGAGTGCTCCCTGATAGCCCAACGGTTTGGTGGTGTTTACAGTACTGTATAGACTACGGAATTTAAATAAAAATGTGTTAGGGGGATATGGGTAACGCATTAATGCTATTTTTATACTACTTTACTGCAGACATATTATAATAGAGTACTTTATTATGTGTGTAGATAGTTTGAGTTGACATGTGTGGTTTATTATCGATTTAAATCGTCTAAAAAGGTGGATCACTACAGTTGGTATCAGAGCTTTGGTTTAGTGATAACCTTAGCTTTGTAGGGTTTGACTCATTAGAGATAGGGTAGTCATAACGACTTGGAAATTTTAACGATTTTTATAACGTAATTAGCTAAATTTTCATGAAATTAAAGAATAAAATTTGGCAATAAATATTTTATATTTGGTATGCTTCTATTGAAGCATAGCGAATGGCAGATTTTCATCAGAAAATTTGAAAGTTAGTTCTGTTGTGTAATTTTCAATTCCAATTTAAAATTAGTTAACTTGAAGAAAATTAAATATTTTCAAAAACCGAATATTTTTTTATAGTAAAAATGTAAATCATTTTCTGAGTGGGAAGTCATAATCCGTTTCATCAAATTTGGACTGCAATAGCCCCGTTAATCTTATTTTTGGCTTTTTTGCAGCATTTTCAGCAGCGAAAAATCAAGTTTTTATAACTTGGTCGTGTCACTAATATCTATGTACTATTCTGTTCATCTCATTGTGCTGATCTCCATAGTATATTCATTTATGCATTCTGGTGTCCGGTATGCTGTGAAGTTCGTGAAACGGTTAACCGTACGGTTACCATTTTGAGCCTCTAGAGTGTTCCATGACCTTTAATGTGTCCATTAGTTGGAAAGCAAATGTTTAGTAGCCTTTATTATTTACAGGAATCAACATCTGACTTTCTTTATTCTCCATATTCAATATATTATTTGATGGTCCATCTGCATATTTTATTTCTCTTTCCTTCTGATTTGTAGTCTTGTGCTCTTAACTAAAAAAATAAAATAAAATAAAATAAACACACACACACACACACACACACACACATATACATATATATTATAAATCACTTCTTATATGATAGGAATTTTCTACAGGTTGTGCAACTATTCATTTTCTCGTCCTTCTTTATACTTCTACGGGCCTCGTCCCTTTATTTGCCGCTGCACCTACCAGAAAACCACTTGCCCATCTCAGCCTTATCACCAAACACCATAGCCCACACGCCTATCTCCACCTCTTTATAATTACGCCACCACCCTCTGAGTTCTCCACCCCACCAGACCCGAGTAACCATCTCGACCACAGCTACGCCAAGTATCCAGAAACCATCCCTCCTCCTCCGCCTGGGCCAAGCACTGAACCTCACCTATCTACTTCTCCAGCCACATCTCCAACAGCCGCATCATCCAAGTCAGACCACTCCCCTTACCAATTGCCCAAAGACACCACACCATGCCACAGCTTACTCCTCAACAATAGCCTGCATTGCTTTGTGCCACCATCCCTCTGTACCTTTGCCGCCATTACACTCTTCGACCGCCCAAACTTTCAGCTGCTGCCGTAGCTCGCAAACACCGTGACTTCTCCACCTCCGATCCTCCGTGCAGCAGCACCACCCTAATAATCGCTGTCCTCCACCACACATCCCGCTTCCTTTCTCTCCGACCGTATCCGAGCCTCACCATTAAATCTCCACCGCCTGCTCTAGCGCCATCTGGCTCCGCATGTCCCATGTGCTCCAACAGCCTACCGCTTCATCACTACAAAACTAAGCACCTGTCACAGCCCTCCACTTCACTAACCACCTCAGCCTTCCACAATTCATCGAACCCTTCGACCACTTCATCACCTGAACGACCACCCGCCAACCGCTTCCCTTCCTTAATGATAAACAACCCTATCACCTGCCTGTTTTATGGTTTAAAATATGAGTTATGTTTTTATGTTTTATATTTTTTTCTTTTTACGGTTATAAGCGTCAAGTTTATTTAAGCATTTAGGTTTCAAAACTTATATATGTAAAAATTCGTGAATTTTAATTTTGTTGAATTTTAAGTATATTTGAAAATTTGTTAAATTTTAAGTGTAGTACTGTTATAATATATGTGTGTGTGTGTGTTTGATTTTAAAATTTACGTGTTTTAAATTAAGCAATGATTTTTTAATATATATATATATATATATATACACATACTGATATTTGTTTTAAATTAAATATTGATTTCGAAAAAGGATATACTATATATATACATATATATCTATGTATATATATATATATTATATTTTGATCAAATCCAAGTTCGTCCACATTGCTTTGGTTGTTTCTGTTACTGTCCGGATATTATTTCAATAACTCCAGCTTGTTCATGCATACTCATGTCTGTGCTTACCATTCCCATTGTTTTCTCTTCCCTCGAAAGGTGAGCTATCACTCACGATTAACATTTTTATATTTAGTAAATTTAATTCACACAAAATGACGATTGAAATATGTTGTTAAATTTGAATTGTTAAGTTATTTAATTGTTAAATATGATATGTTATTATCTGCAATTGTTTACCTATGACATATGACACCATAACATGTTGTATATATTATATTTAAATTTGTTACTGATGATATGCTATTGTTGATATGTTATATTATCATATTTATTCTCACACTGCAAGTTCGTTGTTAGTTTAGATATTCCCTAAGGGTCAAAATGATACATACCCGAACGATCTTATAGATTAGGGGAAAATTGTTATGGGTCGAAATGATAAACCCAAGCGATTTTCATTGATTTTGAAATTTCGAGATTGCGGGTTGAAATGATATATACCTACAAAAATTAAATTATTGTGGATTGAAATGATAAATATTCGTATCACTTTACTGTAGGATAGAAAATTATATACGAACATTGTTGGTCTATTTTTGAAAAATGATTTCCAAAATTTTGAAAGGAAATATATGGGTTTTATTAAAATTGATTTTTAAAATATAATATAAAGGTTATATTTTAAATTTTAAAATGTGTATAAATTTAGATTTTAAATTATATGTTTTGGAAATAAAAAAATTATAAGTTAAAGTTTTAAATTGTAAATTATAAATTTTTACTTATAATTTTATTATTTTAAATATATATAAAATAAGGCTTAATAATAATAAGATTTAATTTAATAATAATTAATATAACAAAATTTATTGACGATTTAATTTAACTAATAATATATAATATGTTTTTAAGTATTATTTAAATTTATATTAATATTTTGAAAATATATTTTGTAATTACTTCAATAAATTAAGGTTGGAAGGATAAATTAAAATTGATTCGCAATTTAATTTGTTAAGAGTTCAATTTAAATAAGAATTGATTTGGACTTATTGATTTGAGATTTTAAAGATATGAAATTTATAACCTATTAACTCGATTTTAGTTAAAAGTGAATAAATGAATATTTTCAGATTTAAATAAGATTGAAATTGAGTATTGAATTTTGATTTGAACTTGAATTTGAGATTTTATTTAAATGTTTATAAAAGTGATTAAATGAATATTTTCATAATTTAATATAATTGAAGTTAGATATTTAATTATTGATTTTATTAAAATTTGTAAATTTGAGATTTGATTTAAATGTTATTAAAATGAATGAGTGAATATTTTCAAATTTAAATAGAATTAAAGTTGAATGTCGAATTATAAATGAGTTTTATCAAACTGAGTTATTGTAAATTGTTTGAACATTTAAACTTTGGAACCTATTAAATTAGAAGTGGTTTAAATTTGTAATTCAAACTTGGATTTGAAATCAATATAAATTAAAATAGTTTAATGAGAATTTGAATTGAACCTTTAATCTTTTCAATTGAAATTGTTAAACTGAAATTGAATTATGGAATTAAAGTTGATTTGAATTAATGTGTGAAGTTGGAAAAAACAATTCTACTTTGAAACTATTTTTAATGTAAACTATTATAATATATAAACTATTTAATCTATAAACTATTTTTAATTTATAACTATTTCAATATAAAAACTATTTTCAATATTTAAACTTTTCAAGTTGGAACTATTATAATTTAAATTTAATGGATTTAAATGCAAATATTTTCATATAATGGTTTAAACTATTTTGTGGTTATGATTTTGGAAGTGAATATGATTTTGAAAGTGATATGATTTCGAAAATGAATACGTTTTCGAAAATGATATGATTTTCAAATGAATATGATATTTTGATATGAAGTATGAACTATTTGAAATAAAATGACCACGGTGTGAAATAAGCGTTTGGTTGTTAAAGAGACCAAGGTCAAATATTGTCATGCTCTCTACCACTGCCGAAAACCACTTTAGCAGTTGTGTACATGGTAGAGAATCCAGAATGAAGTAGAATGGTTTGACGACGATTCTGTATGAGGTATTAACGTAGCCTTGACTCCCTCGAATTAGCTTGACGTGGCTAAAACAAAAGCTATACCAGACCAAGTAAGGTCGCACCTCCGATCGAGCATGCTTCTTCGATACCATTCTATTACTTTGTGATTTGATTGGGTGCACCTTTGATTTGGGAGTGTGTCTCGAGGTGGGTGGTAGTAGCTGCTATGCGTTACCACCAGTCCAAGAGTGCAAACGTTAGAATCCTAACCTTGCATTGTCTTGCGTGCCTTGTCACATGCCTCGTTTCCCCTTCTACGAGTTTGTTTTGTAACGTACCTATGGAGTGTCCTCTAGGTAAACCACCGGTTTGGTGGAGCTAATGGCACTGTATAGACTACGAGAATATATAAAATGTGTTAAGGGAGATATAGGTAATGCCTTAATGCTACTTTAATACTTTATTTTACTTATAGACATATTATAATAGCGTATATTACTACATAGTAGATTGCTCCATGGATCCTTAGTGGATAGAATCCCAAACATCCTTTAAGTTATATTGTATTTCATTTAGATATTTCACTTGAGTTGATTTACTGGTACAAGAATGTTAATCCTAACCCAAGTGTTTTGCGTTTTGCTTTATGCTCAGGTCAGACTGAGTGTCACTGCATTTTGAGACTCGCCTTTGGATATTGGAGCTTTGCTTGAAGATCTGTCTTATATCTTTTCAGCCTTCTGTTATTTCTAGTTGCTTATGTTCAGTCTTGTCGGTTACTTTTGTATTTGAGACTACTCTGTATTTGAGATTTCTGTTGTATTTTGTTTTAAAATCTGATATTTATATAGTAGCTTCATGAACTACTATTTATCTATTCTGCTGCTTATTGCTATATTACTCAGTTTCTTTGATTCTGTAATAGATTTATTTACTGTATATGCTGAGTATTGCCAAATATAAATTAAAAATCTGTTGTTTTGAGCAGTGCAAGTTTGCCAGGAGTGGATGATTTTCGATTTGAATGGTTCAAATAGTAGGTCGTTACGTGTGGTATCAGAGCTCTGGTTTAGGCAAATTTAGCATAGGGAGCAAAAACTCATTAGAGATAGGGTAGTAATACCTTAGAATGAGTAAAGTCAATTACAAAATCCTCATCGTTCGACCTTGAACTTTCTTCGTTAGGATCCTCTTTGATTAGGATTTCCTTTGTATCTTGAAACTATTCCCTTTGCTCTGAAATCCATTCTTGTCTCTTCCTATTCGTGTTCTTTTGATATCGGAGCATCCCATAGCTCTATTTCTATTGATCGCTATAGTAAATTTGAGTTCATCTTGCCACCTCAATTGGAAACTTCATCCATTCTGTGACTAATCCCATCGGCGATTCCGCCAACCTTTGTATGATTTGTAAAGGGGTGAAACTCCTTTACAATAGGTGTCAATTCACCGGAGATTTCTACCTCCTCGGCTTTGATGCTATTATTTCTTGCAAAGCCCGAATCATTTCTCTAGTAGACGACCCGGGTAATTCTTCTGTGATCGAATGTCGAATACCTCTGGACTTGAATCTTCGCCTAGTGATCTAGACCCCACCCTGATAGTCAAGGATTATCCTGATGTTTTGGTGAACTCACTTCTCTTCCTCCTGATCGAGAAATTGAATTCCGCATTGATTTTATTCCCGGAGCTTGACCAGTTGTCCTTCCTCCCGGAAGAGTGGTTTCTATAAATGGTTGTTCATTCCCTTTAGATTAATCAGTGCTCCTACCTGCTTTGTGGATCACATGAATCGCGTCTTCTGCGATTTTCTCAACATGTTCATCTTATTTTTCGTTGATGATATTCTCTCTTTCCTAAGACCCGGTTGACCCGGTTAATGTCGTCCACTATTAATATAAGTCTATAAATCTCTTCTCTTTTGTAATTATCTTATCTTATTCTCCTTTCGTGCATATCCTCATAGTTGGAAATTCTCTTTGATTTGGTTCCCCTAAATTTGAATCTCTATATCCTTATTCTAAATCTATTCTGAATCATCCGGTGGGGGAATGTATTTGTAATGGATATAAAATGTTTTATATTGTGTTGTTTGAGCTGTTAAGTTTGATTTTGGATTTCGATCGATTCGTCTAACCAATGTTATTGATAGGAATTTCAGAACACTTCAAAAGAGCAAACTGACATAATATTATTTTCAAAATTGGTAAGTAAAATAATTTTATGTGTGATTATATTATATATATAATCAGAATTTTCTGAAATTAGATTGCTAAATGAATTGGTCATTAGAAATGTTAATACTAGATTATCATTTATTGCTTTGTTAACACTTCCAAATCATTAACCATTGTTCTATGAAT
Organism: Allium cepa; assembly: GCA_030765085.1. Taxonomy (NCBI): domain Eukaryota; kingdom Viridiplantae; phylum Streptophyta; class Magnoliopsida; order Asparagales; family Amaryllidaceae; genus Allium; species Allium cepa. Next base: position 621,372,021 of record CM060931.1, read on the forward strand.
TTTTTTTAAAACATGGTTTATAAATTTGATTTGCAAATGAAATAGATATAAAATTTGGATTTGAGAATTAAATTTCCAGTGCTTTTCAATTTTTGGTTTCAAAGTTTTAAGAAAATATATTATTTAGAAGTATTTTCAAATGGAAATTATTTTCAAAGAATTTTTAAAAGAAGTAAGTCAGTACTCTCCTTTTTATGTTAAGTGATGGTTTTTCAATTATTGAAATGAAGTTAAAAATTTAAATATTGGATTGTCTAAAATGAGAAATAGGATTTAAACAATTTGAAACAGTTTAACTGGGATAAAATATATTTGTATAATACTCAATTGCATATTTCAAAACATATATAACTTACCTGAATTATTCAAAAAGTTAAAATGTTAATATGAATTTGTAACTGAATGTTATAGAAGACAAAACTTAAGTAGTAGAATGTTCAAACTGAATTTTTGCTTAATAGAAATATTGTAAATAAAAGGTAAATTTGTATAGTGCTCAATTACACTAAGAAACATTAATAAAACTTACCTGGAAAGTTTGAATGTTAATGTGAACATGTAATTGAATAGCATACAATATAAAAGGTAATAAAACTTACCTGGAAAACTTAATGTTAATGTGAACATGCCGATGAACATCCCTACCACCTGCCTGTTCATGGTCCAAAATATGAGTTATGTTTTTATGTTTTATATTTTCTATTATTACAGTTATAAGCTTCAAGTGTATTTAAGCATTTAGGTTTTAAAACTTGCATATTTAAAAATTGTTAAATTTTAAGTATATTTGAAAATTTGTTAATTTTAAGTGTAGTATAGTTATAATACATACATACATACATACATACATACATATATATATATATATGTTTGATTTTAAATCTATATGTTTTAAATTTAGTAATGATTTTATAATATATATACTTGGATATATATTTGGATATGTTTTTTATATCGAATATTGATTTTTAAAAAGGATATAATATATATATATATATATATATATATATTGTATTTTCATCAAATCCAAGTTCATCGACCTTGCTTTGCATGTTTCCATTGCTGCCTAGAGATATTTCCGAAACTCTAGCTTGCTCATGCATACCTGTGTCCATGCTTACCATTTCCGTTGTTTTCTCTAGCCTCTAAAGGTGAGCTATCACTCACGATTAACATTCTTATATTTAGTAAATTTAATTCATATCAAACGACAATTGAAATATGTTGTTAAATTTGAATTATTAAGTTATTTAATTGTTAAATATATTATGCTATTATCTGCAATTGTTTACCTATGATATATGACACTATAACCTGTTGTATATATTATATATAAATTTTTACTAATGATGTGTTGTTATTGATATGTTATTTTATTATCATATATGTTCTCACTCTGCAAATTCCATATAGGTTGAAATGATACATGCCTGAACGATCTTATAGACTAGGGGAAAATCATTATGGGTTGAAACGGTAAACCTAAGCAATTTTCATTGATTTTGAAATTTTGGAATTGAGGGTTTAAATGATATATACCCGTAAAAATTTAATTATTGCGGATTGAAACGATAAATATCCGTATCACTTGACCATAGGATAGAAAATTATATACGGACACCAATGGTCTAGTTTTGATAAATGATTTCCAAAACTTTGAAAGGAAAAGTATGGGTTTTATTAAAATTTATTTTTAAAATATAATATAATGGTCTTATTTTAAATTTAATATGTGTATAAATTTAGATTTTAAATTATATGTTTTGGAAATTAAAAAATTATAAGTTAAAATTTTAAAATGTAAATTATAAAATTTTACTTATAATTTTATTATTTGAAATATATAAAAAATAAGATTTAAAATAAATTTAATAATAATAAGATTTAATTTAATAATATAGATATAATAAATTTATGAGAATTTAATTTAACTAATAATACACATTATGTTTTTAAGTATTATTTAAATTTATATTAATATTTTGAAAATAGATTTTGTAATAAATTTAATAAATTAAGGTTGGAAGGATAAATTAAAATTGAGTCGCAATTTTGTTTGCTAAGAATTGAATTTAAATAAGAATTGATTTGGACTTATTGATTTGAGATTTTAAAGATATGAAATTTATGACCTAATGGCTTGATTTTGGTTAAAGGTGAATAAATGAATATTTTTAGATTTACATAACATTGAAATTGAATATTTAATTTTTGTTTAAATTTGAATTTGAGATTTTATTTAAATGTTTATAAAGGTGATTAAATAAATATTTTCATATTTTAATATAATTGAAGTTAGATATTTAATTATTGATTTTATTTAAATTTGCAATTTGTGATTTCATTTAAATGTTATTAAAATATTAATTGAATATTTTCAAATTTAAATAAAATCAAAGTTGAATGTTGAAATATAAATGAGGTTTATCAAACTGAGTTATTGTAAATTGTTTGAGCATTTAAACTTTGGAACCTATTGCATTGGAAGTAGTTTAAATTTGTAATTCAAACCTGGATTTGAAATCGATATAAATTAAAATGGTTTAATGAGAATTTGAATTGAACCTTTAACCTTTCCAATTGAAATTATGGAATTAAAGGTTATTTGAATTAATGTGTGAAGTTGGAAAAAATCAATTCTACTTTGAAACTATTTATAATATAAACTATTTTTATATATGAACTATTTAATATATAAACTATTTAATCTATAAGCTATGTAAAATATAAACTATTTTTAATTTATAACTATTTCAATATATAAACTATTTTCAACATTTAAACTGTTTAAGTTGGAGCTATTATAATTTAGATTTAATGGATTTATATGCAAATATTTTTATATGGTGGTTTAAACTAGTTTGTAGTTATGATTTTGGAAGCGAATATGATTTCAAAAGCGATATGATTTAAAAAATGAATATGATTTCGAAAATGATATGATTTTGAAATTAATATGATATTTGATATAAAGTATGAACTTGTAACGACCCGGAATTTTCGAGCATTTAAAATCGGAATATTTAATTATTTAAAGGTTAATTATCAACTTAAATTACGAATATCATAATTTATTGGACAATTAAATTGTTGAATTAAATAATTTGAATTGGATGAAACATGAAACCTGAGATTTTAAGCCTGTTATAAATAATTTGAAGGCTCGTAAAATTTATATTGATAGTACAGAGGATAATAGAAGTTGTAAAATTGAATTTAACAGTGGTTTGTTCAGTTTTAAAATTTTATATTGTGTAAATGAATTTAAAAATAGCCTTCCGAGACACATTCTCAGAATTCAACGAAACCAGTTCCATTGGATCCGTAATATTATATTATTATTGGATTTCAATTTTCGCAGTGTTCGGAGTTACCGTTCGTACAAACCGTAATTGCATAGAAAAATTAATTTAACTTCAATTTCCATAGTCGAACCTTTCCATGGAAGCGACACTCGTTTGGCTTCTAACGCAAGCTTCTTCTACTCTCTTCTGATTCATTACCACTCTAATAACGCGACCGAAGCATTGTTCTTCATGGATCAAACCTTCAGTAAAAAAAAAAGAAACAAATGTTGGCCGATACCTCTTTAGTTTTCAAATCGAAACCCTTCAAACAAAATGGAACCCTCTTTCTTCTTCTAAGCATTCCGTTCGCCTATATCAGTAAGTAAATAAAAAAAAGGGGGGGGGATGGATCGAAAGCACAAAATCGGAGGCGCGACGTCGTGAGGTGCTCGGCCTTCTCAGTTCGTGACTAGGGTTGGTAATTTTGTATCGCGAGTGGAGTCGAAGGCCTGCGTACTCAACAAAGCAACCGAGGTCGTGTGGGATGTCGGCATCACTGACGAACGTGAGGCAAGAACACAGGGGGTGGGAATGGGCTCCAGTGATTCGCGAGCTCGATTTGGGTTTGTAGAGCCATGAGGTATTGTTTTTAAAATTCATTATATATATATATATATATTAATAGAAAAAAAAGAATTATTTACAGTACAGTACTTTACTGTTGTACTTGTAGAAATATATATATATATATAAGTATAATTCTATATATACATACATTTAAAACCTTACTGCTTAGTTTAAATAAGATTTATCTTTTCTGGGAAGGTAGTAGTCAGTATGCATATATAGGAAATTTCATATTTATATATGATAAATGTAACGACCCAGAATTTTATTAATTTAAATTTGAATATTTAATTAATTTTAAATATTAATTAGTGAATTTATAAGTCGAATAAATTTTATTTCGAATAATTGGATTTAATTGAATAATTAAATCAATAATTTAATAAGTGAAAATATAGAAATAATTGAAAATTGGGTTAAATATGATTGAAAATGATTTGTAAAATTTTATTTCATCATATTGAAGCTAGAATGATGTTTTAGAACTTTTAAAATCGAATTAAAAGTTAAATTGTGAAAATTGAATATTTTAATATTTAATCGACTAGTGAAAATAGCCAATTTTTGAACAGTCTCAGAATTGGACGGAACTAGTTCCATTGGATCCGTACTAGTTAGTTATTACCGGATTTCAATTTTCGTAGCAATCAGAGTTATCGTTTGATCGTGGCAGCTCGAAACGCATCGAAATTGTTTTAATATTAATTTGGTGAGTTAAAATAGCCATTTTTCAAACAGTCTCGGATTTCGACGAAACCAGTTTCATCGGATCCGCAATGTGATATTATTGTATGGTTTCAATTTTCGTGTCAATCGAATTTACCGTTTGTCCGGTGCAAATTAAAACGCCTAAAAAATCGTTTAAATCGGTTTAATTTAAATTGAACGTTTATTACCATAACTCGCACAGATGACCGAATTAGCTTCCGAAACATGTTCCATTGTGTCCGGAACGCGGGATAAACCCCAGAAACGCCAGTCACCGCGCGTAAATCGGAGTTTTGAAAACCCGGATGAATAGTGTTCATTTATTCTCTATAAATAGCCCATATTCTCACAAGGAAATAAAAAAAATTCTAAAACCCTAATTCTCTACAGCCGCCACCCCCTTAACCTATGGCCGAAAATTTACAGTTTTCTCTCCTCAATCTCTTCAAATCCGTGCAACGATTCGAGAAACTTCCAACATGAAAGATGTAGATCTAAGTGAGAGCTAAAAATCTATACGGTGATGATCGTCTAAAACGCAGCGTAGAGAGAGATAATTGGCCGCGTTCTCCTGCTATTCGCACGCGCAGTTCGAGGAGAGGGGGAGGCCGAGCTCCACCCTGCTATGGCCGAGTATAGTACTTGAGGTAGGCTACAATATGGAGGTCCCTGATCGTGTTTTCATGCATCGTGGTGGTCGGATTCGTTAACCCTAGTTCGTAACTAGATGGGTTGCGTGCGTATATGATAGCCTGGAAAGAAACGTGAGTGGGGAAGATGGATGGGGTGTTCGGCCTGATGGGTTTGGAGTTAAATTGGACGGTAGTGATTTAGTTTGGTTTAAAAAAATAAATTAAATTTATGTTGTAATTTAGTTATAAAAATTCGTGTAACTTTGAAATTGAATATCTTTTTCGTACGAGGTCGAAAACGCACGAAACCAGTTGCGTTGGAATCGTATGGACGAGCACTACGCTATGGAATTATATTGGAGTCGTTTGGAGTTAGTGAGAATTTCGGGTAAAATTAAACGTCCGTTTAATTTTATTCGAAATAAATCGCTAAAACGAAATTGAAATCAAGGTGAAAACTTCTCACTCAATCGAATCGGTTTCGATTTTAATTTGAAATAGTTAGATTTAAAATATTTGAATGCATGTTTGAATGATGATTGTTATCTATTGATTGTTAAAATAGACATTATGCGCCGTTAGTAAGCGGATGTTATTTATTAAAAACAGATACCGCGAATATTTCATAAACAGTGAAATTGGTATTACATATAATAGCAATATATATATATATTGGCATATGTATATATTGTAGTTATTGATTTCCCGCATTGTATATCGGATGAGACCCTTTTGCGCCGTCTATTAAGCGGATAATATTTTAAATCCCATATACCGCGATAATTTCGTACTGGAACGGAATTGGTATTGTGCTAACATCTTTGGATGCAGGAAAACAAGTTGGAGGGATCCAACTGGATTCCTCAACAGTATTTATTTGATTATGAATATTTTTATATTCGTTGATTATCATATCGATATATGATATCGTTGTTGTCGTGATTGACTATTTGGTGTGTAGCATCATTGGACCAAATTTTGGAACTTTAAGAGTGATTTTTAAAGTGATTTTTTGAAAATATACTATATTTTTGGAATTGATCCATTTTAAATCAATAAACGTATAATTTTAATGTTATAAAAAATTATAGTTTTTGAGAAATATAGTTAAAAGTTGATTTTTGAAAATATGGGGTTAATGATTTTATAAAATAGTTTAATCAGGATTTTTGAATTTATTATAAAAAGTTGAAAATATAGGATTTATAAAATTTGATTATTTTATAAATCAAAATGGTGAAATTATAAAGGGGATTAAAGATGTTTTAAAATAATAGTATAAATTGATTTATGTAAAAGATTTATAAATTGATATTTATAAATTAAAATATTTGAATTATAAAACGAGTTTTTATAAGTGTTAGAATGAATTGTGAATGAATTTCATAAATGAATGAAATTTATAGAATTATAATCGGTGAAGTTATAAATGGAATTTTATAAGCAGTAGGTTTATAAAATTTGTAAAGTTATTAAAGGAACGATTTTGCAAACAAATAAATTATAAGTATTTCACTTATAATATGAACTTTTGGTTTATAATTGAGTTATGAATTGAATAGGTTAATAAAGGAATTTATAAACGTTGTTTTATAAATCCGCAAACGACTTATTTTGATAAGTAAATTGTTATAACTTATTTATGGAGTTATATTCACATTTTAGATAGTGAATAATCCTTTAAGATAAAATGAATAGAAAGGATGAAGTTGGTTAACGAAGTACATTCACGTTTTTGAATAGTGAATAATATGTTAAAATAAATGTTTAGAATGTGATATTTTAAATAGAATTAAAACAAGTTAACGATGTTTTAAAATGTGTTGAGATTACTGTTATTATAGTAAATGATTTCCGAAAGGAAATGTTTTGTATAGTATTGGGATTTATATATCTATTTTAATTTCGAATCCCTATACTAGTGATTTTGGGTTGTCGTAACGATGTTTTACGCAACATTCGTTTTGGCCTAAATAAATATGTTTAAGAGAATGATTTCCTTAAAGAATGAAATATATACTTAATTTCGATTTAAGGATATTGAATATTTTCCAAGTGTTGAAAATAAATAAAATTTGTGAATTACTTATGAATAAATAAGTATGGAAATTTTTTTCCAATATAAAGTGAATATTTTGAGAATTTATCTTTTTGAAGATAAATTGAAATGAATAAGTGAAACCGTATATGCACGGATATTTTGGAATATAAATTCACTATGGAATTTATAAAGGAAAGGGGAATTTGTCAAAAAATAAATATTGATTTATTTTTGAAGTGTGAAAATTATAAATCTAGTAAAGATATTTTTGGGAAATAAATAATTTGGAAAATTATTTGGAATCTGGTGATGTTGTGCATATCCATTGATAGTTCAATAACCGACTATCAATATTTACCTTTGAAAGGTATTTGTTGTGATTTGCTGAATTTGAATGCTACACTTATTTTTAAATTATTGCGCTCGTTATTCGGATTACCCACTCCGAATAGTGATACAACGTAATGGATAGCATTGATGACCGGTGTTGAAGACCGGATATTTTTGAAAGCGAAAGGACAACACGTCGATTGTCTTTGCACCGAGTAGCTACGGTATAGAGACTCCCTATGTGATGGGAATTCCGGACGTGATTAGAGATTATCCGGATTGCGAGGACTTCTTTGTAAGTGCCATCGGTTCTGTTCGAGCCCAGAAAAGACTTGTATGGATTGTATGTCTGACATTACAAATTGAGATATAAAGCAGATTTCTTTCAAATATATTTCTGTTGGTGGCGGAGAATTTATTCTATTAGCTTAACACCCTTCTCTGAGACGTACGAGCTCAGAGGTTATGTAGTTGAAGGTTATTAGCGATATATTCCCAATTTGGTAATTTGACATGCTGAGTGTTGCTGTGAAATGATCATTGTGTTGATTATTTGTGATAGGATCATTTATTTGATCGTCTATCTTGGTGATCATTTCTATGATCGTTTGTTGACCCAAAGCATGGCTTTTGTATAAAGTATGTTGTTGTGGACGTGACTTCGTCGAGCCTAACACCCCGGAATGGTCAAAACAGGAAAGATGCAGCAAGGTTATGAGGGGTAGCTCCCTTTAGGGTATGTGCATTTCCTTCTGGAAAGGGTGGTATCATTGTATGGAGCCCAGATACTTACTCATGTTGAAACACTTTATTTATGATTGTGTGATGTTGATGACGAGCGCTCGGTTAAAGGTCCCAAAGGACCGGGGAATGGCATACTCGTGTCAGTTGTTACCCAGTTAGGGGTAACCCAGCCTTGTGTTGGTAGAGATCCGGTTTGGTTCTCGGGGACGTCCTTCCAGAGGCGTTCTCATGTGGCAATGGGAAGTTCCTTGGCTTGATCATTCATTGGAAATCCAATTCCCAATACCAAACCGTGTACGGTTTTAGTTGTAGAACCTGCCATTTACTTATGGTGGTCACCACTGTTTAGATGGTAGCTATAGTAGGCATAGTTCGAAATGTCTATGCTGGCTAAGATTTATATCTTTATTTTCGAAATGATTTTTCCTACACTATGCACTAGTAATAATATCAAATGTTCTTTTAAATGCGTATCAAGCATCTTTGACTATCATAAGGAGAAATCTCCTCCGATTCGGCGTTTGCATTGTGTGTGTGTGCGATAGGCCTTATGGTAGTCTCATTTTAAAAAGCATTTCGAATTGACTTTAAAAATATTCCACTATTTTGTTTTCAAAGATAAATAAACTGTTCCGAGTTCTCACACCAGTCACATGACTGACTCGGAGTTTATTGTTTTCCTTCCTAAACTCTGGGTGCCCACCAATTTTCACACGGGCAGTCAAGAGTTAAGGTTTATCAGGATATTCTGGAGTTGCTGGAGGCAAGGTGGATGGCATGGCGTATTACTAGTATATAGTATTTCTTTTCCGCTGTTTGTGGTTGTTTGATGTTGTACACTCTGATGTAATGTAATGAAATGTGATGTAATGTAATAACTGATATAGTTCTTTGTTTAAAGATTATTCATTTATCTATTATATGTTGTTCCGCTGCGATTGTAAGATTCTGATATTGTTGTGTTGTGTTTTCTGTTCCGTTCTATTTTCTTTTCTCTCTATTTTCTATCATTTCTCTCTCCTTCTCTCTCTTTCTTTTCCTTAAACATTGATAATTCGTATTTCTGTTCATCTTGAGTTAATCTATGGAGATTAGTGTATATTCAAGAAGTACGGATTTGCGGGTCTTCATAGGTGGTATCGGAGCTTATGGTTAAGCGACAACCATGGTTTTGTTGGGTATTACTCATTAGAGATAGTGTCAGTAGTACTCTAGAATGAGTTTGAGTGTAATAATAGCTATGAGAGCGTATTTGTTAGTGAATATATAAAATAGTTTTATATTGTGATGATTGGTTTGTTGAATGGCATATGAACTTTCGTCAGCACGGTCTGTACAACTATGCCGAAGGGGTTTATAAACACTTGAATAGAACAATTCGACACAGTATTGTTTTAAATTGGGTAAATGAAATAATTTTACCTTGATTATATTTTATATATAAAGGAATAATTTTTCAGAATTATTAAAGTGTATATAAGTTGATTATTTGATTGTTGAATAAGACGTTTGAATAATCTAAATAAAAGAATACTTGTATAAGCAAAAGAATTATAAGAATTGAATTATAATTAAAGTAATTTACAATTGTGAAATAAATTTATATATAAAAAAATGAGTTTGAATAAGTAATGAAATTTGACCTTGGTTAAAGTTAAATAAAAATTTATTTAGAATTGGAATCTGAATTGATTTATAAGTGGGAATTTAAGTTAAGTAAAACCAAGTGATGTTTGTAAAATGAAGTATAACTTAAGTGATGTAGAATGAAGTTGATTTTGGTATCAAAGTAAATTAATAAAGTTAAGTGATAAATGTGAACTTGAGTTTTATAAATGAAATTCAACTTTAGAAATTGAATTGAATGAATGGATTGAATATAAATCATTTGAATGTGAATAATTGATATGAAATAATGAGCTTAAGTATTAATTCATTAAAATCTAATGTTATTGGAAGTTGAATAATTGAATGAAAATCAATTTAAAGCAAAGGAATTTGGTTGTAATTAATATACTTTGGTTGTTATATGATTGTTAGTTGATTGTATATAATTCATTAAGAGTTAATGAAATTGGAAGCTAAAGTAATTGAAATTCAATTGGAAGTTAAGTGAATCTTAAATAGAATTGAATTTGATTTGGAAATGAACCAACTTGAATATGGATTAGTGAATATAAACTAATTGAAAATGAATGTTAGTAAGAACATCCACTGTTAATAAATCAAATGTGATTAAATTGAAAACCAATTCATTAATATTAATAAGAATATGAATGAATATTTATTAGTTGGTTGATGTTTGCATTTGTTTTTTTGTTGCATTTGCTATGTTGGCATATATAGTTATTATGTTGCTATATGTTGTATATTGATACTATTTTCATACATGCATGTTCTTATGTTGTTTGTTGAGTGATTAGTAGGTGCGGATCGCATTTGCTTCGCATTTGGAGCTCGCTTTCGCGCTATATTAGCGTATATGCTCGCTAACAAAATATAAGGTACATATCTCGGATTAAATACCGTACTTTTACAATTTTTTCCCTGTGGGATGCCTCATTACTTGATGAGATGTATATTTGTGACATATATATACTGTCATTTTTTTTTCGGATCGAGCCGCGCAAAGGAGACTCTGGCGAATTTTTCCGAAAATTTAAGGCGTTAGAATATTTTGAGAAAATTGGAAAATTTTGAAAACTTTAACTTTGATTTGGAATTGAAAGTTAAACAATAGTAGTTGTTTTGAAAAGATAACTAAGTATGATTTGAAAACTTAGTAAAGTTATTGTAAGAAATTTAATTGTGAATTTTGGGAAAGTTAATAGATTCTGTAACTTTTCTTACTTGTTAATTTCGAGGACGAAATTCTTTTAAGGGGGGAAGTATGTAACGACCCAGAATTTTATTAATTTAAATTTGAATATTTAATTAATTTTAAATATTAATTAGTGAATTTAAAAGTCGAATAAATTTTATTTCGAATAATTGGATTTAATTGAATAACTAAATCGATAATTTAATAAGTGAAAATACAGAAATAATTGAAAATGGGTTAAATATGATTGAAAATGATTTGTAAAATTTTATTTCATCATATTGAAGTAAGAATGATGTTTTAGAACTTTTAAAATCGAATTAAAAGTTAAATTGTGAAAATTGAATATTTTAATATTTAATGGACTAGTGAAAAATAGCCAATTTTTGAACAGTCTCAGAATTGGACGAAACTAGTTCCATTGGATCCGTAATAGTTAGTTATTACCGGATTTCAATTTTCGTAGCAATCGAAGTTATCGTTTGATCGTGGCAGCTCGAAACGCATCGAAATTGTTTTAATATTAATTTGGCGAGTTAAAATAGCCATTTTCCAAACAGTCTCGGATTTCGACGAAACCAGTTTCATCGGATCCGTAATATGATATTATTGTATGGTTTCAAATTTCGTGTCAATCGGATTTACCGTTTGTCCGGTGCAAATTACAACGCCTAGAAAATCGTTTAAATCGGTTTAATTTAAATTGAACGTTTATTGCCATAACTCGCACAGATGACCGAATTAGCTTCCGAAACCTGTTCCATTGTGTCCGAAACGCGGGATAAACCCCAGAAACGCCAGTCACCGCGCGTAAATCGGAGTATTGAAAACCCGGATGAATAGTGTTCATTTATTCTCTATAAATAGCCCATATTCTCACAAGAAAATAAAAAAAAATTCTAAAACCCTAATTCTCTACAGCCGCCACCCCCTTAACCTATGGCCGAAAATTTACAGTTTTCTCTCCTCAATCTCTTCAAATCCATGCAACGATTCGAGAAACTTCCAACATGAAAGATGTAGATCTAAGTGAGAGCTAAAGATCTATACGGTGATGATCGTCTAAAACGTAGCGTAGAGAGAGATAATTGGCCGCATTCTCCTGCTATTCACGCGCGTAGTTCAAGGAGAGGGGGAGGCCGAGCTCCACCCTGCTATGGCCGAGTATAGTACTTGAGGTAGGCTACAATATGGAGGTCCCTGATCGTGTTTTCATGCATCGTGGTGGTCGGATTCGTTAACCCTAGTTCGTGACTAGATGGGGTGTGCGGCCTGTTGGATTTGGAGTTAAATTGGACGGTAGTGATTTAGTTTGGTTTAAAAAAATAAATTAAATTTATGTTGTAATTTAGTTATAAAAATTCGTGTAACTTTGAAATTGCATATCTTTTTCATACGGGGTCGAAAACGCGCGAAACCAGTTGCGTTGGAATCGTATGGACGAGCACTACGCAATGGAATTTGATTGGAGTCGTTTGGAGTTAGTGAGAATTTCGGGTAAAATTAAACGTCCGTTTAATTTTGTTCGAAATAAATCGCTAAAACAAAATTGAAATCAAGGTGAGAACTTCTCACTCAATCGAAGCGGTTTCGATTTTAATTTTAAATAGTTAGATTTAAAATATTTGAATGCATGTTTGAATGATGATTGTTATCTATTGATTGTTAAAATAGACATTATGCGCCGTTAGTAAGCGGATGTTATTTAATAAAAACATATACCGCGAATATTTCATAAACAGTGAAATTGGTATTATATATAATAGCAATATATATATATTGGCATATGTATATATTGCAGTTATTGATTTCCCGCATTGTATAGCGGATGAGACCCTATTGCGCCGTCTATTAAGCGGATAATATTTTAAATCCCATATACCGCGATAATTTCGTACTGGAACGGAATTGGTATTGTGCTAACATCTTTGGATGCAGGAAAACAGGTTGGAGGGATCCAACTGGATTCCTCAACAGTATTTATTTGATTATGAATATTTTGATATTCGTTGATTATCATATTGATATATGATATCGTTGCTGTCGTGATTGACTATTTGGTGCGTAGCATCATTGGACCAAATTTTGGAACTTTAAGAGTGATTTTTAATGTGATTTTTTGAAAATATACTATATTTTTGGAATTGATCCATTTTAAATCAATAAACGTATAATTTTAATGTTATAAAAAATTATAGTTTTTGAGAAATATAGTTAAAAGTTGATTTTTGAAAATATGGGGTTAATGATTTTATAAAATAGTTTAATCGGGATTTTTGAATTTATCATAAAAAGTTGAAAATATAGGATTTATAAAATTTGATTATTTTATAAATCAAAATGGTGAAATTATAAAGGGGATTAAAGATGTTTTAAAATAATAGTATAAATTGATTTATGTAAAAGATTTATAAATTGATATTTATAAATTAAAATATTTGAATTATAAAACGAGTTTTTATAAGTGTTAGAATGAATTGTGAATGAATTTCATAAATGAATGAAATTTATAGAATTATAATCGGTGAAGTTATAAATGGAATTTTATAAGCAGTAGGTTTATAAAATTTGTAAAGTTATTAAAGGAACGATTTTGCAAACAAATAAATTATAAGTATTTCACTTATAATATGAACTTTTGGTTTATAATTGAGTTATGAATTGAATAGGTTAATAAAGGAATTTGTAAACGTTGTTTTATGAATCCGCAAACGACTTATTTTGATAAGTAAATTGTTATAACATATTTATGGAGTTATATTCACATTTTAGATAGTGAATAATCCTTTAAGATAAAATGAATAGAAAGGATGAAGTTGGTTAACGAAGTACATTCACGTTTTTGAATAGTGAATAATATGTTAAAGAAAATGTTTAGAATGTGATATTTTAAATAGAATTAAAACAAGTTAACGATGTTTTAAAATGTGTTGAGATTCGAAACCATAGATTTCAACATTCATTGTTGAAATAGACGTTTTTGAGAAATAGAAGGAAATGGTGGACTATAATACTGTTGTTATAGTAAATGATTTCCAAAAGGAAATGTTTTGTATAGTATTGAGATTTATATATCTATTTTAATTTCGAATCCCTATACTAGTGATTTTGGTTTGTCGTAATGATGTTTTACGCAACATTCGTTTTGGCCCAAATAAATAAGTTTAAGAGAATGATTTCCTTAAAGAATGAAATATATACTTAATTTCGATTTAAGGATATTGAATATTTTCCAAGTGTTGAAAATAAATAAAATTTGTGAATTACTTATGAATAAATAAGTATGGAAATGTTTTTCCAATATAAAGTGAATATTTTGAGAATTTATCTTTTTGAAGATAAATTGAAATGAATAATTGAAACCGTATATGCACGGATATTTTGGAATATAAATTCACTATGGAATTTATAAAGGAAAGGGGAATTTGTCTAAAAATAAATATTGATTTATTTTTGAAGTGTGAAAATTATATATCTAGTAAAGATATTTTTGGGAAATAAATAATTTGGAAAATTATTTGGAATCTGGTGATATTGTGCATATCCATTGATAGTTCAATAACCGACTATCAATATTTACCTTTGAAAGCTATTTGTTGTGATTTGCTGAATTTGAATGCTACACTTATTTTTAAATTATTGCGCTCGTTATTCGGATTACCCATTCCGAATAGTGATACGACGTAATGGATAGCGTTGATGACCAGTGTTGAAGACCGGATATTTTTGAAAGCGAAAGGACAACTCGTCGATTGTCTTTGCACCGAGTAGCTACGGTATAGAGACTCCCTATGTGATGGGAAGTCCGGACGTGATTAGAGATTATCCGGATTGCAAGGACTTCTTTGTGAGTGCCTTCGGTTCTGTTCGAGCCCGGAACAGACTTGTATGGATTGTATGTCTGACATTACAAATTGAGATATAAAGCAGATTTCTTTCAAATATATTTCTGTTGGTGGCGGAGAATTTATTCTCTTAGCTTAACACCCTTCTCTGAGACGTACGAGCTCAGAGGTTATGTAGTTGAAGGTTATCAGCGATATATTCCCAATTTGGTAATTTGACATGCTGAGTGTTGCTGTGAAATGATCATTGTGTTGATTATTTGTGATAGGATCATTTATTTGATCATCTATCTGGGTGATCATTTCTATGATCATTTGTTGACCCAAAGCATGGCTTTTGTATAAAGTATGTTTTTGTGGACGTGACTTCGTCGAGCCTCACACCCCGGAATGGTCAAAACAGGAAAGATGCAGTAAGGTTATGAGGGGTAGCTCCCTTTAGGGTATGTGCATTTCCTTCTGGAAAGGGTGGTATCATGGTATGGAGCCCGGATACTTACTCATGTTGAAACACTTTATTTATGATTGTGTGATGTTGATGACAAGTGCTCGGTTAAAGGTCCCAAAGGACCGGGGGATGGCATACTCATGTCAGTTGTTACCTAGTTAGGGGTAACCCGGCCTTGTGTTGGCAGAGATCCGGTTTGGTTCTCGGGGACATCCTTCCAGAGGCGTTCTCATGTGGCAATGGGAAGTTCCTTGGCCTGATCAATCGTTGGAAATCCAATTCCCAATACGAAACCCTGTACGGTTTTAGTTGTAGAACCTGCCATTTCCTTATGGTGGTCACCACTGTTTAGATGGTAGCTATAGTAGGCATAGTTCGAAATGTCTATGCTAGCTAAGATTTATATCTTTATTTTCGAAATGATTTTTCCTACACTATGCACCGGTAATAATATCAAATTTTCCTTTAAATGCGTATCAAGCATCTTTGACTATCATAAGGAGAAATCTCCTCCGATTCTGCGTTTGCATTGTGTGTGTGTGCGGGAGGCCTTATGGTAGTCTCATTTTAAAAAGCATTGCGAATTGACTTTAAAAATATTCCTCTATTTTGTTTTCAAAGATAAATAAACTGTTTTGAGTTTTCACACCAGTCACATGACTGACTCGGAGTTTATTGTTTTCCTTCCTAAACTCTGGGTGCCCACCAATTTTCACACGGGCAGTCAAGAGTTAAGGTTTATCAGGATATTCTGGAGTTGCTGGAGGCAAGCTGGATGGCATGGCGTATTACTAGTATATAGTATTTCTTTTCCGCTGTTTGTTGTTGTTTGATGTTGTACACTCTGATGTAATGTAATGTAATGAAATGTGATGTAATGTAATAACTAATATAGTTCTTTGTTTAAAGATTATTCATTTATCTATTATATGTTGTTCCGCTGCGATTGTGAGATTCTGATATTGTTGTGTTGTGTTTTCTGTTCCGTTCTATTTTCTTTTCTCTCTATTTTCTATCATTTCTCTCTCCTTCTCTCTCTTTCTTTTTCTTAAACATTGATAATTCGTATTTCTGTTCATCTTGAGTTAATCTATGGAGATTAATGTATATTCCAGAAGTACGGATTTGCGGGTCTTCACAATAAATAAATAGGAACTGTATGTATATAATTTACAATAAGTTATTTTGATTTAAATGATTTACTCTGAGATAGTATAGTAAAATAAATAAAAAAAATCATTTTTACAGTAAGGTTTAAGACATTGATTTTAAATAGATAAACTATAAACTGATAATATAAATATATATAGAAGATTTTGTCAAATAAAAGGGTTTTTAAATGTTGAAAAATTATATAAGTTATACTTTTATCAATTCTATATAAGTGTATATATATATATATATATAGTTTCAAAAGAAAATAAATATACCTATATACGTTTTAAAGTTATTATTTTAAAACCAAATGGTTAGTTTAAATTAACTTTTTGGTTAATTTAATTAGAGGTAAATTATTGGTAGATTATCTTTGGAGTTACTAAATCATATTGTAAAGGGGTAAAACTAAAATTTATTAGTTGATTGGATAATTTTTAGTCAATTAAATGATAAATTGTAAATATTTAAGGTTTATATAGGATTTCAAAATAAAATTTTAAATTGCATATTGTTTTTAAATTTTTGAAGTTGATGAATAAGTGATAGATTAAATAATTTGGTTATTTTAGTTACTAAGGTAATTTATTTTTGGAATCTAGATCAAATTCAATTTATTAGTTTAAAACCAAATGTTTAGTTTAAATTAAATAGTTATTCAATTAAATTATTAAATAGTAAGTCATTGGTTAATTTAAATTTATAAATGGAAATAAATGGTTCAAGTTATTTCAAGTGTTAATAAATCGTATGATTGTTATACAAGGTCAAAGTCTGATAGAAGCAAGCTGGGCTGGATCGAATTGCAAAACAAAATCAAAGGTGAGTTAATCTCACTCAGTTAATTTAAATTTGAATTTAAATGATTAAATTTAAATAATTGATTGAATGGTTGAGTTTGATTTATGTGCTATAGTATGGAAATTTTGGAATTGACATATTATGTGATGCTAACGTCTGTGGATGCAGGAAAAACAGGTTGGAGGGATCCAACTGGACCCCTCAATTTTATTTAATTATTTAATATTCTCTGTTCTGAATATTCGATATTCTGTAATGAATTTTGTGGAAATATTAAATGTTATGGCTTGATTGTTATAATCGGGTAATAATGAATTACCAAATATATAAGTTGAGTTTGGGAATGGAAATAAAGGAAGTGAAATTGAAAGTAAATAATTATAGAAGAGTTGAATAAATTTATGAATGAAATGGAAAGGAAATAAAGTGACTTTAAAATTTTAATAAATGAATCTTGAGTAGGAGAAGGAAAATTTAAATAAACAGGAAGTTAATGAAACATAAACTTCAATGTTATTGATTAAAGGAACAAAACATTTATTTTAAATTTAGGATTTAAATTATTTAAGAAGAATAAAGAAGGAATTGGGAATAACCTGAAATTTGTACTGTAACAACCCGCATATTTATCGATTTCATATTTAAATATTTTATTTAAATATTTTATCATTCGTCGAATTCTAGTCCGAAAACCTACTTTTTGCATACGGTCGAATTAGGACTCGAGACCACCTCCATTGAGTTCAAAATGCCGTTTGCGACCTTTTTGAGTATAAGCTTCGTTATGTTTGGAGAAAGTTGATTTTTACCACTTTTTCATTTAGGGCTTTGGTTTGGGTTGAGCCAATTAACCACTTACTAACTCAGTCCCAATCCCCCTCTCCTCTTCATTACTTCATTCCAACTCCTCTAACTCAAGCTCCAACTGAAAATGGTGGAGATGAAAGGGAATTAGAAACTCCAAGCCCTAGTTCCTCTTGCTAGCTCAAGTTCTTGCTCCAAACTCAAGAAGAACCCATTGGTAAGCTTCTTCTCTTCTTCTCCAACTCTTTCTCCATTCAATTTCAGAAATTTCCTAAACCTAACTTAGGGAATGTTCTTCTTTTAAGCTTAGATTCAAGCTTCTAGAGTTGTTTTTGAAGAGTGGTTGATTCCCCTTTGCTTTCAAGCTTCATCTTCATAAATTTAGTTCAAATGTGAGATTTTTATCTCACATCTATGACTATAATTATCTTTAGTTGTTAGGTTTGAACTCCTAACACTTCTTAATGAGAATTTGCTCTTGATTTGGATTGGTTTGTGAATATTCCAATTTTTGGGTTTTTAAGTCAAATTTGTGTGAAAATCCTTTTATGGATGTTTGATCATGCTTTTAGTGATGCACCGATGAGCATATAGGGCCGGGTTGCCGATTGGCATAAACCCTTAGAGCCAATGTTCGTCCGGTTGCATTTTGGAAGAATTTGCTCTTCATTTGAATAGGCTGAAAAACAGCCCAGGCATGATTCAGTCGACTGAAAACTCTGTTCAGTCGACTGAACCTGGAACCCGAAAGTTTCCAAGCATGATTCAGTCGACTGAAAACTCTGTTCAGTCAACTGAAACTGGAAACAGAAAGTTTCCTGAACCTGGAAAATTTCCAGGCACAAGGTCAGTCGACTGAAAACTCTATTAAGTCGACTGAACCTGCTGTTTGAGTCCAATTTGCCTTTTTGGATTGAATTTCCAATTTAAATCGATTCGTGATGATCCTATTTATTGTCATCATTTATTATCATCTTTGATGACTTATTTTCTTTGGGAATTTTAGATATATCCACTTCGATGGATCCTTTATCGATTTCGTTGGATTTTTATTCACATCTTCGAATGTGATCTTTGTGATTGATTGTTTCTACAATCCCCCTTGTGCTTTGTCACTTTAAAAATATAAAGGTTTTCTATACTAGTAGTAAATATCAAAACTCTTTCCTCAAACGATTTCAATACTATTTTAATACCAAATTCGTTTATAAAACCGTTTTCCAATCTATTAGTATATATAAACCTTTACCTCACTCGTATGAGAAATCTAATTAAACGACTTAGTAAAACAAGTGGTATGAAATGCTTGCGTTCACTTTGTTGGTTAATTCTTGGACTTGTTCGATTGAAACTCTTGTGACAATTTTCTAGTGGAGATATACAATTTGTTCGTAAATATTTAAGTTAAGCTAGTGGTTATGGGACATGATGCTAAGCTCATATATTTACTAGCTTACTATAATCGACACTGCTCGTTGATCATGACGATCATCTTTGTGATTTAGACTAGCAATGTGTGATGTCTCTTTGTCTGCGTGGGAGACTAAACCCCGTTTTGTGGAGTTTCGACTCAATTTGGTGGGGTAGCAACCCATGGTCTTCGGACCGTTTGTGGAGCTTCGGCTCAATTTGTGATGGTTAGCGACCATGGAATTAGCGTTCCGTTTGTGATACACGTGTTGGTGAGCTTTATGCTCCCGTTTGTGATAGGCCTCCCCCCTTTGTGATTTCTGGATTTCTTGAGATGATTTCTAGAATTTGTTTTTCACCAATTTTCGTGATTTCCATTGATAAGTTTTATCAATATATGCGCATTGGTGAATTTGTGTGTCATTGACTTTTGTGATTGACATTGATATTATTGTCAATATTTGTGCATTGGTGAATTTGTGTGTCATTGACTTTTGTGATTGACGTTGATATTATCGTCAATATTTGTGGTTTGGTGAACGAAATAAGGAGTATGACATTTCTTTGATTCTTGTGTAGACTTGGTGATATTGATTAATCTCTTGTTGATTTTCAATTACTTATATATATCACAGCTTGGCATAGTGATTATTATGTGTTTAGTCATATCTCTTATTCTATATCGTTTCATCTGATATTTATAGCTAGACTGATCCGTTTATTATTTTCTTATTAAATAATACTCGGGTCAGATTGTAACGCTCGCGGATTTTCGTTCTTCGAAAATTCGACATCGACACTCACTTTATCGACTGCCGAGAAATCAAAGGCCGAAAACCGAGATGTTATGGGTTTTAAAAAAAAAAAATTTAAGAAAAAGAAAAAGAGAGAAGAGTAGATAAGATAGAAAATAGAGAGGAAAGAAGATAGATAATTTTTAGAAAACAGAGAATTTTTAAAAATAGAAGATAGAAGAATTTTAAAGTAGAACGGACAAAAGAAAACAACAGAACAACAACAGAATCTCACAATTCGCAGCGGAACAACATATAATAATGAATGAATAATCTTTAAACAAAGAACTATATCAGTTATTACATTACATTTCATTACATCACATCATATCATCAGAGTGTACAACAACATACAACAATAAACAGTGCAGCGGAAAAAGAAATACTATATAAACTAGAAATACGCCATGCCATCCAGCTTGCCTCCACAACTCCAGAATATCCAGAATATCCTGATAAACCTTAACTCTTGACTGCCCGTGTGGAAATTGGTGGGCACCCAGAGTTTAGGAAGGAAAACAATAAACTGCAAGTCAGTCATGTGACTGGTGTGAGAACTCAAAACAGTTTATTTACTTTAAAATCAAAATAGAGGAATATTTTTAATCAATTCGCAATGCTTTTAAAAATGAGACTACCATAAGGCCTCCCGCACACACACACATGCAAACGCAGAATCGGAGGAGATTTCTCCTTATGATAGCCAAAGATGCTTGATACGCATTTAAAATAACATTTGATATTATTATTAGTGCATAATGTATAACAAATCATTTCGAAAATAAAGATATAAATCTTAGCCGACATAGACATTTCGAACTATGCCTACTATAGCTACTATCCAAACAGTGGTGACCACCATAAGTGAATAGCAGGTTCTACAACTAATACCGTACAAGTTTCGTATTGGGAATTGGATTTCCAACAAATGGTCAGGCCAAGGAACTTCCCATTGCCACTGAGAATGCCTCTGGATGGACATCCCCGAGAACCAAACCGGATCTCAACCAACACAAGGCCGGGTTACTCCTAACTGAGTAACAACTGACCGAATATGCCATCCCCCGGTCCTTTGGGACCTTTTTCCGAGAGCGCTCTCTAATCAATTCACACAATCATAACAAAGTGTTTTCAACATGAGTAAGTATCTGGGCTCCATACCATGATACCACCCTTTTCCAGAAGGAAATGGACACATCCTAAAGGGTGCTACCCCTCATAACCTTGTTGGTTCTTTCCTGTTTTGACCATTTCCGGGATGTGAGGCTCGACGAAGTCACGTCCACAAAAACATACTTTATACAAAAGCCATGCTTTGGGTCAATAAATGATCAACACAATGATCATTAAGATAGACGATCAAATAAATGATCCTATCACAATAATCAACACAATGATCTTTTCAGCATCACTCAGCATGTCACATTACCAAACTGGGAATATATCGCTGATAACTTCAACTATATAACCTTTGAGCTCGTACGTCTCAAAGAAGGGTGTTAAGCAAAGAATAAATTCTCCGCCACCAACAGAAATATATTTGAAAGAAATCGGCTTTATATCTCAAATTGTAATGTCAGGCATACAATCCATACAAGTCTGTTCCGGGATCGAACAGAACCGAAGGCACTTACAAAGAAGTCCTTGCAATCCGGATATTCACAATCCTGATCGGATTTCCCATCACTTAGGGAGTTTCTATACCGGCGCGACTCGGTGCAGAAACAATCGATAGGTCATCCTATCGCTCTTGCAAATACCGGTCTTCAACACCGATCTTCAATGCAATTTCACAACGACGTATCACATATTCGGAATGGGTTATACGACCCCATGGTCTTTTCCCGGTTAACCCGAATAGTGAGCGCTTATTCAAAAATAAGTGTGCATTCAAATTCAATCATATTCACATCAAATACCCATTCAAAGGGAAATATTGATAGTCGGCTATTGAACTATCAATGGATATGCATACATCACCAGATTCCAAATAATTTTCCAAATTATTTATTTTCCAAAATATCTTTACTAGATATATAGTTTCAACACTTCAAAAATAAATCAATATTTATTTTCATACAATTTCCACTCTTCATTCATAAATCCCATAATGAATTTATATTTCAAAATATCCATGCATATATGATTTCAATCATTCATTTCAATTTATCTTCAAAAAGATAAATTCTAAATATTCACTTTATACTGGAAAACAATTCCATACTTACTAAATAAGTAATTCACAATCTTTTATTTTCAACACTTAGAAAATATTCAATATACTTAAACCGAATTAAGTATATATTTTATTCTTTAAGGAAATCATTCACTTAACATATTTATTTGGGCCAAAACGAATGTTACGTAAAACATCGTTACGACAACCCAAAATCACTAGTATAGGGATTCGAAATTAAAATAGATATATAAATCCCAATACTAAACCAAAACATTTCCATTCGGAAATCATTTACTATAACAACAGTGTTATAGTCCACTATTTCCTTTTATTTCTCGAAACATCTATTTCAACAATAAATGTTGAAATCTATGGTTTCAATCTCAATACCTTTTAAAACATCGTTGAATCGTTTTAATTCTATTTAAAACATTCACATTCTAAACAATTTCTTTAACGTGTTATTCACTGTTCAAGAACGTGAATAAACTACGTTAACAAACTTCATCATTTCTATTCACTTTAACTTAAAGGATTATTCACTGTCTAAAACGTGAATATAACTCCATTTCTAAGTTATAACAATTAACTTGTCAAAATAAGTCCTTTGCGAATTTATAAAAACAACGTTTATAAATTCCTTTTCTATTTATTTATAAAAACTTCCTTTTTTTATAAATTCCTTTATTAACATTTTTGATTTCATATCTCAATTATAAACTAAAAGTTCATATTATAAGTCAATTGCTTATAAAACGATTATTTTACAAAATCGTTCTTTTTAAAGACTTTTCAATTTATAAACCTTATAACTTATAAAATTTATTTATTTAATAAATCTATTCTTCAAATAATTTCACCAAATTTATAAATCTTACTATTTATAAATTTCGTTTATAACTTCACAGTTTATAATTCTATAAATTTCATTCTATTATGAAATTCATTTTCACTACATTCAAACACTTATAAAAACTCGTTTTATAATGTCTATATTTCAATTTATAAATATCCATTTATAAATCTCTTAATATAAATCAGTTTATATTATTATTCTAAAACGTCTTTAAATTCCTTTATAATTTCATCATTTTGATTTATAAAATAATCAAATTTTATAAATCCCATATTTAAACTTTCATCATATATTCAAAAATCCAATCTAAATTATTTTATAAAATCATTAGTTCATATTTCTCAAAAATCGACTTTTAATCGTATTTCTAAAAATCAGCTTTTTAACTATATTTCACAAAAAACCATAATTTTTATAACTTTAAAAATTATAACGTTTATTTATTTATAATGGATCAATTCCAAAAATATAGTATATTTTCTAAAATCACTTTAAAACCATTTTAAAATCCCAAAATCTGGGTCCAATGATGCTACACACCAAATAGTCAATCACGACAACAACGATCCATCATATATCGATATGATAATCAATCAAATATCAAAATATCTGAAATAAAATAAATACTGTTGAGGAATCCAGTTGGATCCCTCCAACCTGTTTTCCTGCATCCAAAAACATTAGCACAATACCAATTTCGCTCCAGTACGAAATTATCGCGGTATATGTTCTTAATAAATATTATCCGCTTAATAACGGCGTAATAGGGTCTCATCCGCTAAACAAAAATTGCGGGAAATCAACAACTGCAATATATACATATGCCAATATATATATATTGATATTATATATAATACCAATTTCACTGTTTATGAAATATTCGCGGTATATGTTTATATTAATTAACATCCGCTTACTAACGGCGCATAATGTCTATTTTAACAATCAATAATTTACAGTCATCATTCAAACATGCATTCAAATATTTTAAATCTAACTATTTAAAATAAAATCGAAACCGATTCGATTGAGTGAGAAGTTCTCACCTTGGTTTTAATTTCCGTTTTAGCTTTTATTTCGAATAAAATTAAACGCGCGTTTAATTTTACCCGAAATTCTCACTAACTCCAAACGACTCCAAACCAATTCCATCGCGTAGTGCTCGTCCATACGATTCCAACGCAACTGAGTTTGCATTTTTCGACCTCGTATGAAAAAGTTATGCATTTTACAAGTTTGTACACGATTTTTAAACAAAAATTTACACTATCCTTTATAATTTTTACCATAAGCAATCTAGGCCCTAGGATCACACAATCCCCACATCACAGCCGTGTATTGCTTCCTCTTCCACCACGTTTCATCTCCAGGCCGACACTATTTGGTTTTGAACCCATGAACTTAGATATTAGGGTTAAACAATTCTCCTCCTATGCTCGATGAAAACTTGATCGGGGAACTCCGTTGCGAAGCCCATCTCCTCCACCAGGTTCGGCCCCCACCCTATGAAGCTCGGCCATGTTTATGCGTGGGAATTCGTGCCCAAAGCTGTAGAGAACGGCCACGTTTAGCTCCCTCTACGCAACTCCAAACTCGATCATCACCGTATGAAATTAAAGCTCTCTCCATGCTCTTCAATGTTGTAGTTAACAACTTTGGCCAATTCTTGATGGATTGGAAGAGATTAAGAGATGAAGAAGAATGATTTCTGGCCTTAGGTTATAAAGTGGCGGCTGCAAATTAGAATTAGGGTTTTAGTTTCTTTTTTTTTTTTCTTCTTTTTTTTTTTGAGAGGGTGGGGGTCTATTTATAAGGAACGAGCGACACTATTCATCCCGGAAATTCCGAACTCCGATTTAGACGCCGTAACCAGCGTACCTAGGGTTTACCCCGCGTTCCGGACACAATGGAACAGGTTTCGGAAGCTAATTCGGAAGTATGTGCGAGTTATGGCTGAAAACGCTCAATTTAAATTAAACCGATTTAAGTCGATTTCTAGGCGTTTGAATTTGTATAGGACAAACGGTAAATCCAATTGACTTGAAATTTGAAACCTTACAATAATATCACATTACGGATCCGATGAAACTGGTTTCGTCGAAATCCGAGACTTTTTGAAAAATGGCTATTTTGACTCGCCAAATTTAAATTAAAAATAAATCGATGCGTTTCGAGCTGCCACGATCAAACGATAACTCCGATTGACACGAAAATTGAAATCCAGTAATAACTAACTATTACGGATCCAATGAAACTGGTTTCGTTCAATTCTGAGACTGTTCAAAAATTGACTATTTTACAGTCGATTATTAAATATTAAAATATTCAATTTTCACAAATTTACTTTTAATTCGTTTTTAAAAGTTCTAAAATATCGTTCTAACTTCCATATGATTAAATAAAATTTTACAAATCATTTTAAATCATATTTAACTCTATTTTCAATTATTTCCATAATTTAACATATTAAATTATCGATTTAATTATCCAATTAAATCCAAAAATTCAAATAAAAATTTATTTGACTTAAAAATTCACTTATAAATATTTAAAATTAATTAAATATTCAAATTTAAATTATTAAAAATTCAGGGTCGTTACAATCTTTCCCTCTTAAAAGAATTTCGTCCTCGAAATTACAAGTAAGAAAATTACAGAATTTATTAACTTTCCAAAATTTATAATTAAACTTCTTACAAATCTTTACTAAGTTTTCAAATCATACTTAGTTATCATTTCAAAAACAAACTATATCATTTAACTTTCAATTCCAAAATCAAAGTTATAGTTCCCAAAATTTTCTCAATTTTCTCATAATTTTTCTAACGCCTTAAATTTCCGGAAAAATTCGCCATAGTCTCCTTTGCGCGGCTCGATCCGAAAAAAAAAAAATGACAGTATATATATCACAAATATACATCTCATCAAGTAATGAGGCATCCCGAAGGGAAAAAAGTGTAAAAGTGCGATATTTAATCCGAGATATGTACCTTATATTTTATTAGCGAGCATATACGGCTAATATAGCGCTAAAGCGAACTCCAAATGCGAAGCAAACGCGATCCGCACCTACTAATCACTCAACAAACAACATGAGAACATGCACATATGCAAATAATCTCTATATACTACATATAGCAACATAACAACTACATAATATAGCAAATGCAATATATATTCAACCATCAACCAACTACATCCATAATCAAATGAATTTTCATTCATATTCTCATTATATTCAATGAATTGGTTTTCACTCTAAATCATATTTGATTTATCAACATTGGATTTTATCAACATTCATTCTCAATTCAATTAGTTAACATTTACTAATTTAAATCCAATTCACATTTAATTCTATTCAAATTTATTTACTCCAAATTTGAATTCAATTACATAGCTTCCAATTTCATTAATTCAATTTCATTAATACTTAATGAACTTATATACAATCAATCAACAATCATATAACAACCAAAGTATATATAATACAACCAAATTCCTTTACTTATATTCATTCAATTTGGTTTAACACCATCACTTTCAATTGGTTTAATTAAATTGATTTTCATTCAATTATTCAACTTTCTAATAACATTAGATTTTAATGAATTATCACTTATATTCATTATTTCATATCAATCTAATTTACATTTAATTGCTTAACATTCAATCCATTCATTCAATTCGATTACAAAGTTGAATTCTATTACATAACTCAAGTTCATATTTATTTAATCCACTTGATTATTTACTTCGATACCAAAATTCAATTCCATTCAACAACACTTAAGTTATATTCCATTTAACTTTAAATTCATTTTTATTCACAACTCATATTCATAGATATATCCATAAAGTTTCACTTCTTATGTATATAAGTTTATTTCACAATTGTAATTCACTTTAATTATAACTCAATTCTTATAATTCTTTTGCTTATAAAATTATTCTTTTATTTAGATTATCCAAACAACCTAACAATCAACTTACATACACTTTAATAATTCTGAAAAATTATTCCTTTACATATAAAAATATAATCAAGGCAAAATCATTCCATTTACCCAATTTAAAAACAATATTGTGTCGAATTGTTCTATTCAAGTGTTTAGAAACCCCTTCGGCTCAGTTTCGAGGCTGTGCTGACGAAAGTTCATACACCACTCAATAAACCAATCATCACAATATAAAACAAATTTTATATTCACTAACAAATACGCTCTCATAGCTATTATTACACTCAAACTCATTCTAGAGTACTACTGACTCTATCTCTAACGAGTAATACCCAACAGAACCATGGTTGTCGCTTAACCATAAGCTCTGATACCAAATGTAACGCTCGCGGATTTTCGTTCTTCGAAAATTCGACATCGACACTCACTTTATCGACTGCCGAGAAATCAAAGGCCGAAAACCGAGATGTTATGGGTTTTAAAAAAAAAAATTTAAGAAAAAGAAAAAGAGAGAAGAGTAGATAAGATAGAAAATAGAGAGGAAAGAAGATAGATAATTTTTAGAAAACAGAGAATTTTTAAAAATAGAAGATAGAAGAATTTTAAAGTAGAACGGACAAAAGAAAACAACAGAACAACAACAGAATCTCACAATTCGCAGCGGAACAACATATAATAATGAATGAATAATCTTTAAACAAAGAACTATATCAGTTATTACATTACATTTCATTACATCACATCATATCATCAGAGTGTACAACAACATACAACAATAAACAGTGCAGCGGAAAAAGAAATACTATATAAACTAGAAATACGCCATGCCATCCAGCTTGCCTCCAGCAACTCCAGAATATCCAGAATATCCTGATAAACCTTAACTCTTGACTGCCCGTGTGGAAATTGGTGGGCACCCAGAGTTTAGGAAGGAAAACAATAAACTCCAAGTCAGTCATGTGACTGGTGTGAGAACTCAAAACAGTTTATTTACTTTAAAATCAAAATAGAGGAATATTTTTAATCAATTCGCAATGCTTTTAAAAATGAGACTACCATAAGGCCTCCCGCACACACACACATGCAAACGCAGAATCGGAGGAGATTTCTCCTTATGATAGCCAAAGATGCTTGATACGCATTTAAAATAACATTTGATATTATTATTAGTGCATAATGTATAACAAATCATTTCGAAAATAAAGATATAAATCTTAGCCGACATAGACATTTCGAACTATGCCTACTATAGCTACTATCCAAACAGTGGTGACCACCATAAGTGAATAGCAGGTTCTACAACTAATACCGTACAAGTTTCGTATTGGGAATTGGATTTCCAACAAATGGTCAGGCCAAGGAACTTCCCATTGCCACTGAGAATGCCTCTGGATGGACATCCCCGAGAACCAAACCGGATCTCAACCAACACAAGGCCGGGTTACTCCTAACTGAGTAACAACTGACCGAATATGCCATCCCCCGGTCCTTTGGGACCTTTTTCCGAGAGCGCTCTCTAATCAATTCACACAATCATAACAAAGTGTTTTCAACATGAGTAAGTATCTGGGCTCCATACCATGATACCACCCTTTTCCAGAAGGAAATGGACACATCCTAAAGGGTGCTACCCCTCATAACCTTGCTGCTTCTTTCCTGTTTTGACCATTTCCGGGATGTGAGGCTCGACGAAGTCACGTCCACAAAAACATACTTTATACAAAAGCCATGCTTTGGGTCAATAAATGATCAACACAATGATCATTAAGATAGACGATCAAATAAATGATCCTATCACAATAATCAACACAATGATCATTTCAGCATCACTCAGCATGTCACATTACCAAACTGGGAATATATCGCTGATAACTTCAACTATATAACCTTTGAGCTCGTACGTCTCAAAGAAGGGTGTTAAGCAAAGAATAAATTCTCCGCCACCAACAGAAATATATTTGAAAGAAATCGGCTTTATATCTCAAATTGTAATGTCAGGCATACAATCCATACAAGTCTGTTCCGGGATCGAACAGAACCGAAGGCACTTACAAAGAAGTCCTTGCAATCCGGATATTCACAATCCTGATCGGATTTCCCATCACTTAGGGAGTTTCTATACCGGCGCGACTCGGTGCAGAAACAATCGATAGGTCATCCTATCGCTCTTGCAAATACCGGTCTTCAACACCGATCTTCAATGCAATTTCACAACGACGTATCACATATTCGGAATGGGTTATACGACCCCATGGTCTTTTCCCGGTTAACCCGAATAGTGAGCGCTTATTCAAAAATAAGTGTGCATTCAAATTCAATCATATTCACATCAAATACCCATTCAAAGGGAAATATTGATAGTCGGCTATTGAACTATCAATGGATATGCATACATCACCAGATTCCAAATAATTTTCCAAATTATTTATTTTCCAAAATATCTTTACTAGATATATAGTTTCAACACTTCAAAAATAAATCAATATTTATTTTCATACAATTTCCACTCTTCATTCATAAATCCCATAATGAATTTATATTTCAAAATATCCATGCATATATGATTTCAATCATTCATTTCAATTTATCTTCAAAAAGATAAATTCTAAATATTCACTTTATACTGGAAAACAATTCCATACTTACTAAATAAGTAATTCACAATCTTTTATTTTCAACACTTAGAAAATATTCAATATACTTAAACCGAATTAAGTATATATTTTATTCTTTAAGGAAATCATTCACTTAACATATTTATTTGGGCCAAAACGAATGTTACGTAAAACATCGTTACGACAACCCAAAATCACTAGTATAGGGATTCGAAATTAAAATAGATATATAAATCCCAATACTAAACCAAAACATTTCCATTCGGAAATCATTTACTATAACAACAGTGTTATAGTCCACTATTTCCTTTTATTTCTCGAAACATCTATTTCAACAATAAATGTTGAAATCTATGGTTTCAATCTCAATACCTTTTAAAACATCGTTGAATCGTTTTAATTCTATTTAAAACATTCACATTCTAAACAATTTCTTTAACGTGTTATTCACTGTTCAAGAACGTGAATAAACTACGTTAACAAACTTCATCATTTCTATTCACTTTAACTTAAAGGATTATTCACTGTCTAAAACGTGAATATAACTCCATTTCTAAGTTATAACAATTAACTTGTCAAAATAAGTCCTTTGCGAATTTATAAAAACAACGTTTATAAATTCCTTTTCTATTTATTTATAAAAACTTCCTTTTTTTATAAATTCCTTTATTAACATTTTTGATTTCATATCTCAATTATAAACTAAAAGTTCATATTATAAGTCAATTGCTTATAAAACGATTATTTTACAAAATCGTTCTTTTTAAAGACTTTTCAATTTATAAACCTTATAACTTATAAAATTTATTTATTTAATAAATCTATTCTTCAAATAATTTCACCAAATTTATAAATCTTACTATTTATAAATTTCGTTTATAACTTCACAGTTTATAATTCTATAAATTTCATTCTATTATGAAATTCATTTTCACTACATTCAAACACTTATAAAAACTCGTTTTATAATGTCTATATTTCAATTTATAAATATCCATTTATAAATCTCTTAATATAAATCAGTTTATATTATTATTCTAAAACGTCTTTAAATTCCTTTATAATTTCATCATTTTGATTTATAAAATAATCAAATTTTATAAATCCCATATTTAAACTTTCATCATATATTCAAAAATCCAATCTAAATTATTTTATAAAATCATTAGTTCATATTTCTCAAAAATCGACTTTTAATCGTATTTCTAAAAATCAGCTTTTTAACTATATTTCACAAAAAACCATAATTTTTATAACTTTAAAAATTATAACGTTTATTTATTTATAATGGATCAATTCCAAAAATATAGTATATTTTCTAAAATCACTTTAAAACCATTTTAAAATCCCAAAATCTGGGTCCAATGATGCTACACACCAAATAGTCAATCACGACAACAACGATCCATCATATATCGATATGATAATCAATCAAATATCAAAATATCTGAAATAAAATAAATACTGTTGAGGAATCCAGTTGGATCCCTCCAACCTGTTTTCCTGCATCCAAAAACATTAGCACAATACCAATTTCGCTCCAGTACGAAATTATCGCGGTATATGTTCTTAATAAATATTATCCGCTTAATAACGGCGTAATAGGGTCTCATCCGCTAAACAAAAATTGCGGGAAATCAACAACTGCAATATATACATATGCCAATATATATATATTGATATTATATATAATACCAATTTCACTGTTTATGAAATATTCGCGGTATATGTTTATATTAATTAACATCCGCTTACTAACGGCGCATAATGTCTATTTTAACAATCAATAATTTACAGTCATCATTCAAACATGCATTCAAATATTTTAAATCTAACTATTTAAAATAAAATCGAAACCGATTCGATTGAGTGAGAAGTTCTCACCTTGGTTTTAATTTCCGTTTTAGCTTTTATTTCGAATAAAATTAAACGCGCGTTTAATTTTACCCGAAATTCTCACTAACTCCAAACGACTCCAAACCAATTCCATCGCGTAGTGCTCGTCCATACGATTCCAACGCAACTGAGTTTGCATTTTTTCGACCTCGTATGAAAAAGTTATGCATTTTACAAGTTTGTACACGATTTTTAAACAAAAATTTACACTATCCTTTATAATTTTTACCATAAGCAATCTAGGCCCTAGGATCACACAATCCCCACATCACAGCCGTGTATTGCTTCCTCTTCCACCACGTTTCATCTCCAGGCCGACACTATTTGGTTTTGAACCCATGAACTTAGATATTAGGGTTAAACAATTCTCCTCCTATGCTCGATGAAAACTTGATCGGGGAACTCCGTTGCGAAGCCCATCTCCTCCACCAGGTTCGGCCCCCACCCTATGAAGCTCGGCCATGTTTATGCGTGGGAATTCATGCCCAAAGCTGTAGAGAACGGCCACGTTTAGCTCCCTCTACGCAACTCCAAACTCGATCATCACCGTATGAAATTAAAGCTCTCTCCATGCTCTTCAATGTTGTAGTTAACAACTTTGGCCAATTCTTGATGGATTGGAAGAGATTAAGAGATGAAGAAGAATGATTTCTGGCCTTAGGTTATAAAGTGGCGGCTGCAAATTAGAATTAGGGTTTTAGTTTCTTTTTTTTTTCTTCTTTTTTTTTTTTTGAGAGGGTGGGGGTCTATTTATAAGGAACGAGCGACACTATTCATCCCGGAAATTCCGAACTCCGATTTAGACGCCGTAACCAGCGTACCTAGGGTTTACCCCGCGTTCCGGACACAATGGAACAGGTTTCGGAAGCTAATTCGGAAGTATGTGCGAGTTATGGCTGAAAACGCTCAATTTAAATTAAACCGATTTAAGTCGATTTCTAGGCGTTTTAATTTGTATAGGACAAACGGTAAATCCAATTGACTTGAAATTTGAAACCTTACAATAATATCACATTACGGATCCGATGAAACTGGTTTCGTCGAAATCCGAGACTTTTTGAAAAATGGCTATTTTGACTCGCCAAATTTAAATTAAAAATAAATCGATGCGTTTCGAGCTGCCACGATCAAACGATAACTCCGATTGACACGAAAATTGAAATCCAGTAATAACTAACTATTACGGATCCAATGAAACTGGTTTCGTTCAATTCTGAGACTGTTCAAAAATTGACTATTTTACAGTCGATTATTAAATATTAAAATATTCAATTTTCACAAATTTACTTTTAATTCGTTTTTAAAAGTTCTAAAATATCGCTCTAACTTCCATATGATTAAATAAAATTTTACAAATCATTTTAAATCATATTTAACTCTATTTTCAATTATTTCCATAATTTAACATATTAAATTATCGATTTAATTATCCAATTAAATGCAAAAATTCAAATAAAAATTTATTTGACTTAAAAATTCACTTATAAATATTTAAAATTAATTAAATATTCAAATTTAAATTATTAAAAATTCAGGGTCGTTACACAGATCGAGATGTTACAGGTGCTTCTACTTGACTTCTCTCTTGGGATTGATTTCTCATACTTTTGGTTAACTACTTAGATTAGTAGTTTTTGTTGTATACATTTGAGATATAGACTCCATAATGTATACTTATTCTTTTGTGTAGTTCATGTAACTATTCTTTTGTGATATTGTGGATCTTTTTAGACCACCACTCTGATGTACACTTCCTAGTGTAATATTCATATCTATTTCCGCCTTTGTGATATGAATTGTCTGTGACTGATTTGTGTTATGTTTATTTCTATATTTGTTTCCGAAGACCTTTATATCCACTGTGTAGTAGCTTTGAGTTTGTGTCGATATGTCGACTTTCCTCTTGATATGAAAAGTTATATTTTTATCCGGTATATCGGTACTCGCACAAAGCAATTATACAGATGGTCGCTCCTCAACGCCCTTATTCTCCGTGCTATTTGACAGCATTCACCGTAATGTTCTTGGCTAGCGTGGGTATAGAGGTGGGGCGTCACAGCTTGGTATTAGAGCCAAACTTCGGAACAATATGGAATATTATAACAAGGATCATCGTCCTAAGTCCATCTTAGGAGTCGTGCTTTAGGATTTTATTCGGGTCTTCGTACCGTCCTATCCTATTTTCTTTTATGATTCCTTGTTTTATCTATCAAGATTGCTTGGTATTTATTTTGAGAATAACTTTTTCCTCTTCTTTCTTTCTTTCTTAAAGAAGAGAAATGGTTAGACCAGGCCGCCCCAGCGTCGGTCAATCTAGTGCTACTCCCAGGATGGAGTTTTTATGTCTGCCCAGCAGCTTTTAGATCTTGTCAAGAACGCTCAAATAGCGGGTCCCAATCAGGAGCCTACTCATCCTAGATCCGGTTTTGCACGCTTGTGCCGAGACTATACCGATTTGGGTGGAAGGCCATTCACGGGATCCGAGAGTGTTGTAGAAATTCAAGCTTGGCTCAAATCATGCGATCGCATCTTTTCTCGCATGAATCTTATTGACCTTCATCGAGTCCAAGTGGCTTCTAGCATGCTCCAAGGAAGAGCATTAGATTGGTATGAGCTTTTAATTTCTAAAATCGTTGAAGCGGATCTTACTTGGGAACGATTCCGGGAACGATTCGAACTAAAGTTTGTGCCGGAGGCTGAAAAAGTAACTTTAGCACGGCGTTTTATAGACCTTATTCAAGGTCAATCCTCTGTGACTGATTACGTCGCATCCTTCGAGTCACGTTCCAAATATGGGGTTGAATACATCAATACCCCATTGAAGAAAAACCAGAGATTTGTCTATGGCTTGAATAAGAATCTTAAAAAGCCATTACTTCTGAAACTTGAGGTTTCATTTGATCAGCTTATTGATATCGCTCTTCGTCTTGAAGAGGCCGATAATGAAGGTGATGCTGAAGTTGTGCGTGCCCAACAGAACTTCAACAATACCTCGAAGAGGCCAATTAAGTTCAAAGGCCCCAATTCTAATAAGAAAGGGAAGCAACAAATTCCGGTAGCAAAGACTCCTACCTCTAGTCGTGGTCATTGCTACAATTGTGGTTCCATGGACCATTATGCAAGGGAGTGTCCGAAACACCTCTTTTGTCGCTATTGCAAAGGTTCGGGCCATCCTTTATCTTCGTGTCCTAAGCTTCCAAGCAAAAGAGAAGGAAGGCTGCAAGTTCCTAGCAACTCTTCTCTTGGTCAAGGTATTTCTCATTTAATAATTGATTACATTTATTTTGTGATCTTCTTTTTCGAGTTCTTTTTGATATGAGTTTCATCTCATTATTTTTATATCAAAAGAACTTGTCGATTCTTTTTCTTTGAATATTTTGGGCTTGATGACTTCTTTGAGGATTGTGAATCCAGATGGTAGATCTGCAACACTCAATTTGCTTTTGTTTAGATGTCGAGATTGTTTTATGTGACTTTTCTTTCCGAGCCGATATTTACTTTGGCTTCAGAATTTACTTTTGTGCGGATTGGCTTAATTATTATGAGGCCATATCCTTTGTCCCGTGTGGACTATTCATCCTCGACATTTTCAATCTGTTAAGCAGATTTCTATTTTTCCTTTGTGATTTTGATTCCAATTTGGTGGAATCATTTTATTCCTTAAGCCCACTTATAAGGAAAGTGTTATTTCTCTCATTCATGTAGTTAGAGAAATTTTCCGGTATTTTTGAGCTTGTCTTAGGATTATCACCTAAGTAATCTTTTGTGTGATACTAAGGCCTTTTTAGTTTGACTTTACCACCGGTTTTCGTTTGCTACGAGTTGCGGAAGTACCGCATTCCGCACTCGTTATGATTCTTATGAATGACTTATTTTGTCATTCAATTTGTCCAGCTTATTTCATCCATTTTATAAATCGAATATTCTATGAATATTTCGATGAGACCATTCTTGTATTTATTGATTTTGGATGAAAATAGTAATTTAAAATTTTGCAAATCTTTTTCATAAGATTTATTTATAAGTAAAACTGGATTTTGTTCTTGAAACGAACAAAGAATATTCTTAAAACTTTTTAAGAGATTTATTTATCCTATAGAAGATGATTTTGTGATTGTATTGCCCGTTGAGTGCTTTAAGAATTTGGTCGATGCGCTAGATCAACGTTATCGATAGGAATTTCCTAAACGCTTTGATGTGACAATCAGACACGATATATTGACTTGTAAAATGTAAATTCGTATAGAAATATTTTTACATCGAAATAATTTTGATTTTTGAAAGTTCTAACTTTTCGGGGAAGAGAATTATTTAAAAGAAGTTCTTTCTTTTCGATACTCTTATTCTTTCTTGTGATTCCAGAAGGGGAACCAAGACTTTACTATTTGTACCGATACTAGTCGTAGTGGTTTGGAATGCCATTCTCTTGCAAAGGAGAACGTGCTATCACTTGTGCTTCTAAATCATTATAGCTTATCGAGACTAGATATGCCACTCATGATCTAGTGTTCGTGGCTATTGTTTTTGCTTTTGGAATTTGGCATCATCATATTTGGATGACAAATTTGTTCTCTACCTCGATCATAAATCTTTGGAATATTTATGTTCTCTTAAGGAACTGCATGTTGACTCGAGTTCCTAGCTTCCTATGATCTTGATATTCTTTTTATTCCCGAAGGGGAAATCGTATTGCCAATGCGTTTAGTCGTAAGCAACAAGGGGTTGTTTCTTTGTTGATGACCGAATGAAATTATCTTTTTATCAAGTTCATCGGGCGTTTTGATGTACTTCGTTTTATTGAGTTTCATCTCATTTCTTTTATGAACTTGCGTCCGATGTTCTTTTATTGTGTTCGGTTCATTGGACGTACCGTTTTTGTACTACGTCGGTGTTCCGAAATCATTCGGGCTTCGGTTCATTGGACGTACCGTTTTTGTACTGCGTCGGTGTTCCGAATTATTTGCTTTGGATACATTGGATGTACCGTTTGTACTACATCAGTGTCTTTGATTCATCGGATGTACCGTTTGTACTACATCGATGTCTTTGCTTTTTGGATACATTGGATGTACCGTTTGTACTACATCGATGTCTTTGATTTTTGATTCATCGGATGTATCGTTTGTACTACATCGATGTCTTTGCTTTTGATTCATCGGATGTACCGTTTTTACTACATCGATCTCTTTACTTTTTGGATACATTGGATGTACCGTTTGTACTACATCGATGTCTTTGCTGTTTGGATACATCGGATGTACCGTCTGTACTACATCGATGTCTTTGATTTTTGATTCATCAAATGTACCGTTTGTACTACATCGATGTCTTTGCTTTTGATTCATCGGATGTACCGTTTGTACTACATCGATGTCTTTGCTTTTTGGATACATTGGATGTACCGTTTGTACTACATCGATGTCTTTGCTTTCGATTCATCAGATGTACCGTTTGTACTACATCGATGTCTTTGCTTTTGATTCATCGGATGTACCGTTTGTACTACATCGATGTCTTTGCTGTTTGGATACATCGGATGTACCGTTTGTACTACATCGATGTCTTTGATTTTTGATTCATCGGATGTACCGTTTGTACTACATCGATGTCTTTGTTTTGGATTCATCGGATGTACCGTTTGTACTACATCGATGTCTTTGCTTTCGATTCATCGGATGTACCGTTTGTACTACATCGATGTCTTTTCTTTTTGGATACATTGGATGTACTGTTTGTACTACATCGATGTCTTTGCTTTCGATTCATCGGATGTACCGTTTGTACTACATCGATGTCTTTGCTTTTGATTCATCGGATGTACCGTTTGTACTACATCGATGTCTTTGCTGTTTGGATACATCGGATGTACCGTTTGTACTACATCGATGTCTTTGCTTTTGATTCATCGGATGTACCGTTTGGACTACATCGATGTCTTTGTTGTTTGCTTCATTGGATGTACCGTTTGCACTACATCAATGACTTGGCTTTTTGGTTCACTGGATGTACCGTCTTTATACTACGTCAGTGTTCCAAATTATTCGAGTTTCTAGTTTCTCGGGCGTACCGTGATTGTACTACGCCGTTGCACCGGCTCAACTTTCTGCTATTCTTGACGTTTTCCACGTCTTTTAACTATGGAAATGCTTTTATGTTTCGGGTTTTTATTCTTGAGCCCGGCATTATTGAGGGATTGAAGTTTCACCAAATTTGACTTTTAAGCACCATTCCATTCGCATCATTGCTTCGGAGGTTGAGCGCCTTCGATATAAAGATATTCTTTTTGATAGAAGTTCAATGGTTCTCAAATCCTAAGGATTGCTCATGTGAAATCTTGAGAATTCATCGAACGAAAACTTTCGGATTTACTCCTTCGTGCTCTTTATGGTGAACTTCATGATTCAAATTTTCTTTTGTGTTAATATGCTTCTATGGTTGTTACTTCTTATATTTCCTTCTTAATTATTGCGAGGATGCAATTTCTTTAAGGAGGGGAGTCTGTAACAACCCGCATATTTATCGATTTTATATTTAAATATTTTATCATTCGTCGGATTTTAGTCCGAAAACCTACTTTTTGCATATGGTCGAATTAGGACTCGAGACCACCTCCATTGAGTTCAAAATGTCGTTTGCGACCTTTTTGAGTATAAGCTTCGATATGTTTGGAGAATGTTGATTTTTACCACTTTTTCATTTAGGGCTTTGGTTTGGGCTGAGCCAATTAACCACTTACTAACTCAGTCCCAATCCCCCTCTCCTCTTCATTACTTCATTCCAACTCCTCTAACTCAAGCTCCAACTGAAAATGGTGGAGAGGAAAGGGAATTAGAAACTCCAAGCCCTAGTTCCTCTTGCTAGCTCAAGTTCTTGCTCCAAACTCAAGAAGAACCCATTGGTAAGCTTCTCTTCTTCTTCTCCAACTCTTTCTCCATTCAATTTCAGAAATTTCCTAAACCTAACTTAGGGAATGTTCTTCTTTTAAGCTTAGATTCAAGCTTCTAGAGTTGGTTTTGAAGAATAGTTGATTCCCCTTTGCTTTCAAGCTTCATCTTCATAAATTTAGTTCAAAGGTGAGATTTTTATCTCACATCTATGACTATAATTATCTTTGGTTGTTAGGTTTGAACTCCTAACACTTCTTCATGAGAATTTGCTCTTTATTTGGATTGGTTTTGTGAATATTCCAATTTTTGGGTTTTTAAGTCAAATTTGTGTGAAAATCCTTTTATGGATGTTTGATCATGCTTTTAGTGATGCACCGAGGAGCATATAGGGTCGGGTTGCCGATTGGCATAAACCCTTAGAGCCAATGTTCGTCTAGTTGCATTTTGGAAGAATTTGCTCTTCATTTGAATAGGCTGAAAAACAGCCCAGGCATGATTCAGTCGACTGAAAACTCTGTTCAGTCGACTGAACCTGGAACCCGAAAGTTTCCAGGCATGATTCAGTTGACTGAAAACTCTGTTCAGTCGACTGAAACTGAAAACAGAAAGTTTCCTGAACCTGGAAAATTTCCAGGCACAGGGTCAGTCGAATGAAAACTCTGTTCAGTCGACTGAACCTGCTGTTTGAGTCCAATTTGCCTTTTTGGATTGAATTTCCTATTTAAATCGATTCGTGATGATCCTATTTATTGTCATCATTTATTATCATCTTTGATGACTTATTTTCTTTGGGAATTTTAGATATATCCACTTCGATGGATCCTTTATCAATTTCGTTGGATTTTTATTCACATCTTCGAATGTGATCTTTGTGATTGATTGTTTCTGCAATCCCCCTTGTGCTTTGTCACTTTAAAAATATAAAGGTTTTCTATACTAGTAGTAAATATCAAAACTCTTTCCTCAAACGATTTCAATACTATTTTAATACCAAATTCGTTTATAAAACCGTTTTCCAATCTATTAGTATATATAAACATTTACCTCACTAGTATGAGAAATCTAATTAAACGACTTAGTAAAACAAGTGGTATGAAACGCTTGCGTTCACTTTGTTGGTTAATTCTTGGACTTGTTCGATTGAAACTCTTGTGACAATTTTCTAGTGGAGATATACAATTTGCTCGTAAATATTTAAGTTAAGCTAGTAGTTATGGGACATGATGCTAAGCTCATATATTTACTAGCTTACTGTAATCGACACTGCTCGTTGATCATGACGATCATCTTTGTGATTTAGACTAGCAATGTGTGATGTCTCTTTGTCTGCGTGGGAGACTAAACCCCGTTTTGTGGAGTTTCGACTCAATTTGGTGGGGTAGCAACCCATGGTCTTCGGACCGTTTGTGGAGCTTCGGCTCAATTTGTGATGGTTAGCAACCAAGGAATTAGCGTTCCGTTTGTGATACACGTGTTGGTGAGCTTTATGCTCCCGTTTGTGATAGGCCTCCCCCCCCTTTGTGATTTCTGGATTTCTTGAGATGATTTCTAGAATTTGTGTTTCACCAATTTTTGTGATTTCCATTGATAAGTTTTATCAATATTTGTGCATTGGTGAATTTGTGTGTCATTGACTTTTGTGATTGACATTGATATTTGTTATCCCGCTTTTTAGCAAAGCCGTGATATCAACGGATCGATCAAAAACAAAAGACAATTCGTCTCAGAGATTGGTTGTACTTCACTTCGCTATGGATATCGATGAATTTTGTTCGAGTCCGGATCAGGCCACAATTGATAAGACATGACCAGAAAGGTCGTAGGAGTCGTCATTTCAAATTTCAAGTCAATCCGAGTTCGTATGCTCAAGATATGATGGATTCAATTTGAGAAAGGTAGTCATTGTCTGGTTCGAACCCATCACGTTGAAGTACTTCGAAACCATCACCCTCGGATCCATCGCAATGGCCTGCCTTCGAACCCATGACTTCGCCTAGCTTCGTATCCACCCTGCATTCCTACCTTCGAATCCATCCTCCCGAAACCTCATCGAATCCATGCATCGGTTCAAAGCCATGAACTTAACCTTGCTTCGACTCTAACATGCAAGCCCTTGCCTCGAATCCATCCTCACAAGAATGTTCGAATCCATTAAAAACCCTCTAGCTTTGAACCCTAGTCACTTCGAACCGATCCGGTTTGAATCGATCAGGTTCGAACCCATAGGAACTCCTTGATTCGAATCGATCGTGCTTGAAACCAGGAACGATCGAGTCAACTAGTCACTCCATCGATACGA
The DNA here is from genome assembly GCA_030765085.1 of Allium cepa. NCBI lineage: Eukaryota > Viridiplantae > Streptophyta > Magnoliopsida > Asparagales > Amaryllidaceae > Allium > Allium cepa. The sequence goes on from CM060931.1 coordinate 621,413,159, forward strand.
AGTTGGCACAATTCACGGAGACGAAGCGTCCAACCCGGAGAGAAGACCGGATCGATTCGATAAACACGCGCCACCTCATCACGAAGCCACGTGAGCCGATCGATTCGAAGTACGTGGTTTCGAAGTGATCGGTTCGAACTCAACAGCCAACCGAGAATCATCATTTCAAACCGATCATATCTCCTTAACCACTGATCCAAATGCAACGAAATTTTGACAGTAGCTTCCATACAAGGTAAAGATTGTTCCTGCCAAGTTTCAGCTCGATCGGACCATTTCTTGATGGGTTCGAAATCACTTCGAATCGATGTCAGATCGAGACGAAACTTGGTGGGGTCGGTCACGTGGGCCCACGCACGTGCCAGAAGAAGTCTCCCGAAGTTTGAGCGAGATCTGGGCCTCCAACGCCTATAAATAGCACCCTGAAGCCTTCAGAAAAGGGGATCTTCCAGGAACTTCTGCCATTGAACACCAAGACTCTGCCGGATTCCATCCATCATAATCACCGTTGTATTCGGATTTCAAAGCTATTATCAATTGTAATTCATTGTAATCGATCTATCAAGCAAAGCAATAAAGAGAAAACCTTCAAAGTGGACGTAGGCACGAACGCCGAACCACTATAAATCCTGTGTTTGTGATTGTTATCTGCGAATTATTGTGATTTGTTGCTTAGTTCTAAATTCTATATTGATTGTCGCTGAGTTCTGTGTTGATTATTATCGATTTAAGTACGTAAACAGGCGCTTTCGCGGTATTGGGTGTTTGTGACCAATTTTGGCACAAACATTTTGGCGCTTTCACTGAGAACTGAACTCAGGAGTTCTACCAATTGATAGTTGATTCAGAGAAAATTTGAAAGTTTAGATTTGAGAAATTATGACGAGACAATCGAGTAGAAGGCTAAGGCCAGAGAGAAGCGAACAACAAGGAAGTCAAGAGGCTTCCTCAGGAGCGAATCAACCATCGATCTTCATCACTAGGGACGAGATGGAGACTATGATGAAGAAGCAAGAGGAGTTGATTCAGAGTTTATTTCAACAGACAGGACAGCTTGGAGCACAGAATAGAGGAGCCAATGGAGTCCAGAAAGAAGCAGGACCATCCGGCGTCGCACCCGGATTAGGGGGCACACCCATGGTGAACGTTGATCCAGTTTCGGTGAGAGAAAGAGGAGCATCTGCGCAACCCGGTAGTAGTAAAGGGGTGAACTCTTAGTCAAGGGGGCATATCCCAGAGTTCCCTCATGAACTCGGGGGGTAGGTTGAAAGTAGTGAACGAAGATTACATCTTGGAGACAACAACAGGTTGGCAGAGATGGTTAGGCGAGCTTTGAGAGGCGGTTTGGTGAACAAAGATTTGGAGGATGTTAATAGGAGTCCTTTTACTTCAGCAATCAGGCAAGCTAGGAACCCACCGGATTTCAAACTACCATCGTTCGATATGTATGACGGGAGAACGGACCCCACGGTCCATCTGACGAAATATATGAGGCATATGGAAGTGCTGGGGGCATCAGAGGAGGTTATGGCCCGGTGCTTCCCATTGTACTTGGCGGATATTGTGGCGTTATGGTTCAGGAAACTGGAGAGTGGATCCATCGGAATATGGAATGATTTAACTGAGAGATTTATGAGGCAATTCAGGGTTCACATTACAAGACCCAAGAATGTGACGACGTTGGCAACTTTAAAACAGAAGGCTGGAGAAACATCGAGAAGTTTCCTGACACGGTTCAATGCGGCAGCAGCTTCGGTGGATCGACCAGATCCATCCATGGTTATGATGGCGGCCGTGTCTGGAATAGCTGATGGAACGGAGTTCAAAAATTCATTAACTAAGGATCCACCTGTGGATCTGGGAGAATTCTATCATGAGGCAGAAAAGTTTTTACGATTGGAGGATGCGAATGCAGAAAGAGAAGAAGGAGATGGAATAGAAGTTTATGCACTTAAAGACGAAAAGCCTCCTAAAAGGGACTCGGACAAGGATAAAGGTAAAAGAAAGACTGAGAATGACGGAGACAGATCAAAGCGGCAACGGAGGGAGCCGCGATTCACCACCTACACTGAGCTGAATGAGAGCCTGGAACGAATTTATCAGGATACCAAAGATCAGATTCTGTATCGTAGGCCAATGCGAAGGGATCCAACCTCTGACGAAAGGAAATCAGATAAGTTTTGTGTATTCCATGAATTAAACGGTCATAACACTAATGATTGTAGGCACCTGAAGGACGAGGTAGAAGGGCATATCAGGAACGGTATGCTCCTTCAATATGTAAGGAGGCGAGCTCCTGCGGCGGAACCAGAGCGACTACCATCCACTTCAGCTAGAGGCGGCCCTAAATTAAGGCACCGTTTGGTTATCAATTGAGTGAAATAACGATGCACAAGTTGTAAGCTTCCACTAACGCAATTAAATCATTTACACATGTGCGAGATCGCGAACGATCTCCAGGCATGCTCTGAGTGATCATTAACCGTTTCGTAGTGGGAACTTACACTTTGACATCCATGCTTTGCTTTCGTTTCGTTTTGATTTGAACATTTAGATTTTGCTTGTTTGGACATTTCTGTTTTAAAACTCATCCGTTTAATAGATATTTGATTCTGATAACTCTGGAATGGCTAAGCTACTTACACATGTATGGGGTCGCGAACGATCCTTAGGCATGCTCTGAGATGGCGATGAACCGCCCTGACAAACAATCCAGGAACTCACCCGAACGTGACCCTGGCATCGATAACATCAAGCCCTTCCGGGCACACTTTATCGCCTCGAACGGCATCCGACCTTGAACGGTCACAATCCGACCTCGAACGGTCACAACTCACCTCTCCTCAAATGGCTCGATCGCGAACGGTCGTCACTTGAGGTCCAACATTCGACCTCGAACGGTCACCATTCGCCTTGAACGCCATTTGGTTGCGAACGTCACCATTTGCCACGAACGGCAATCGACCGCGAACGGTCCCATCTCATCATTTGCCGCAAACGGCATCGACCGCGAACGGTCCTATTCCATCCTATGCCACGAACGGCGCAGACCGCGAACGGTCCTGATTCACCTCAAGCAGCATGCGATCCTGAACGATCGACGCATGGATTTATACGCTCGACCGCGTACGGTCGCACTTCACCTCGAATGACTCGATCACGAATGATCGTCATTTGAAGTTAAGCGCTTGTCCACGAACGGCCGCGCTTCATCTCAAATAACTCGATCCCGAACGATCGTCATTTGAGGCCATATGAAACTATCAAGTTCTTTGCAGGTTGATAATAGGATATGAACATCCAATTCAAGGCATTACAAAACACACCTTCCTACCGCAAGGCATGTTTTGGGGGGCAAATGTTATCCCGCTTTTTAGCAAAGCCGCGATATCAAAGGATCGATCAAAAACAAAAGACAATTCGTCTCAGAGATTGGTTGTACTTCACTTCGCTACGGATATCGATGAATTTTTTCCGAGTCCGGATCAGGCCACAATTGATAAGACATGACCAGAAAGGTCGTAGGAGTCGTCATTTGAAATTTCAAGTCAATCCGAGTTCGTATGCTCAAGATATGATGGATTCAATTTGAGAAAGGTAGTCATTGTCTGGTTCGAACCCATCACGTTGAAGTACTTCGAAACCATCACCCTCGGATCCATCGCAATGGCCTGCCTTCGAACCCATGACTTCGCCTAGCTTCGTATCCACCCTGCATTCCTACCTTCGAATCCATCCTCCCGAAACCTCACATCGAATCCATGCATCGGTTCAAAGCCATGAACTTAACCTTGCTTCGACTCCAACATGCAAGCCCTTGCCTCGAATCCATCCTCACAAGAATGTTCGAATCCATTAAAAACCCTCTAGCTTCGAACCCAAGTCACTTCGAACCGATCTGGTTCGAATCGATCAGGTTCGAGCCCATAGGAACTCCTCGATTCAAATCGATCGCGCTTGAAACCAGGAACGATCGAGTCAACTAGTCACTCCATCGACACGAAGTCGGCACAATTCATGGAGACGAAACGTCCAACCCGGAGAGAAGACCGGATCGATTCGAGAAACACGCGCCACCTCATCACGAAGCCACGTGAGCCGATCGATTCGAAGTACGTGGTTTCAAAGTGATCGGTTCGAACTCAACAGCCTACCGAGAATCATCATTTCGAACCGATCATATCTCCTTAACCACTGATCCAAATGCAACGAAATTTTGACAGTAGCTTCCATACAAGGTAAAGATTGTTCCTGCCAAGTTTCAGCTCGATCGGACCATTTCTTGATGGGTTCGAAATCACTTCGAATCGATGTCAGATCGAGACGAAACTTGGTGGGGTCGGTCACGTGGGCCCACTCACGTGCCGGAAGATGTCTCTGGAAGTTTGAGCAAGATCTGGGCCTCCAACGCCTATAAATAGCACCCTGAAGCCTTCAGAAAAGGGGATCTTCCAGGAACTTCTGCCATTGAACACCAAGACTCTGCCGGATTCCATCCATCATAATCACCGTTGTATTCGGATTTCAAAGCTATTATCAACTGTAATTCATTGTAATCGATCTATCAAGCAAAGAAATAAAGAGAAAACCTACAAAGTAGACGTAGGCACGAACGCCGAACCACAATAAATCCCGTGTTTGTGATTATTATCTGTGAATTATTGTGATTTGTTGCTTAGATCTGAATTCTATATTGATTGTCGCTGAGTTCTGTGTTGATTATTATCGATTTAAGTACGTAAACAGGCGCTTTCGCGGTATTGGGTGTTTGTGACCAATTTTGGCGCAAACAATATTATTGTCAATATTTGTACATTGGTGAATTTGTGTGTCATTGACTTTTGTGATTGACGTTGATATTATCGTCAATATTTGTGGTTTGGTGAACGAAATAAGGAGTATGACATTTCTTTGATTCTTGTGTAGACTTGGTGATATTGATTAATCTCTTGTTGATTTTCAATTACTTATATATATCACAACTTGGCATAGTGATTATTATGTGTTTAGTCATATCTCTTATTCTATATCGTTTCATCTGATATTTATAGCTAGACTGGTCCGTTTATTATTTTTTTATTAAATAATACTCGGGTCAGACCGAGATGTTACAGGTGCTTCTACTTGACTTCCCTCTTGGGATTGATTTCTCAGACTTTTGGTTAACTACTTAGATTAGTAGTTTTTGTTGTATACATTTGAGATATAGACTCCATAATGTATATTTATTCTTTTGTGTAGTTCATGTAACTATTCTTTTGTGATATTGTGGATCTTTTTAGACCATTACTCTGATGTACACTTCCTAGTGTAATATTCATATCTATTTCCGCCTTTGTGATATGAATTGTCTATGACTGATTTGTGTTATGTTTATTTCTATATTTGTTTTCGAAGACCTTTATAGCCACTGTGTAGTAGCTTTGAGTTTGTGTCGATATGTCGGATTTCCTCTTGATATGAAAAGTTATATTTTTATCCGGTATATCGGTACTCGCACAAAGCAATTATACAGATGGTCGCTCCTCAACAGCCTTATTCTCCGTGCTAGTTGACAACATTCACCGTAATGTTCTTGGCTAGCGTGGGTATAGAGGTGGGGCGTCACATGTACATTTCAGATAAAGGATTTAAAATCAAAATGAAAATAATAATTAATGAATTTTGAAATGAACTGATAAGTAAAGAAACTTATTTCAAATGGAATAAATTAGGAATCAATTTGGGAAATTGATTTAAGTGATTGAAGCTGGAATTCTCCCTGGATAACTAAGTACGTTTTCAAATAAATTTTTAAATATAAGTTAATAGTTTTAAAATTGTTTTAAAAGGCATGTTTTGAAAAATTTATTATTTCTAATATTTAAATTCTAAAGTAAGTATATTCTCAAATCTATTATAGTAGTAATTATTTATAAAGTGACTTAATATTTTGTTTCAAAAGTGGAAATCTAGTTTTATATTTTATTAAGTAACTTTATTTTCAAATATTCATATAAGATGTATTTTTACCAAATTATTAAAAGTAGTTTTAATTTAAATGTTTTAAAAGTATATATTTCAAAGTAAAGTGTTTTAAAATTATATTAAAAATCTAGTTTTGAGCTTGGTGTTTTCAGAGGAGATAGAAATAATTGGGAAAGTTGATTCTGAAAGGAAGGATGGTTTTGAAACTGTTTTCAAAGGATTGAAAATAGAAAATATATCTTGGGAAGATATTTTGAGGTTAATAAATAAGTTGGGAAATTATTTATTGTGTGACGGATGTTTGTGAATAGAAATTGATAGTTAAATAACCGACTATCAATATTGGACAATGCGTTGATCGTTTCGAAGAGACCGAGATCGAGATTTATTTCTCGAAAACCACTTCGATCCGGTTTGTACGTTTCGTGAAAAACGATTTTGGATTCGAAGATGGAGCAGTGAAGTGCAAGGGCTAGTCGCTACTAATCCTGAGGATATTTCCAAAATGGGTGTAGTAGGAATAGTGCCTTCGGTTCCGTTCGAACCCGGGATGGACTTGTATGGATGAATGCTTGCGAAACATCGTCAGGTGGACGATGGACATTCTAAGGAATATATTCTATAAAGGTAACGCTTAGCCTCAAGCCTCATCAAATGGGAATGGCTGAAAATCAGGGGATATGCAGCTAGGCTTCGTGGGTAGCCCCACTGGAGGGTGAGGTCATCCCTGTCGAGATGTCCCTTTATTTCGGCTTAGTGGGCTGTTGCTGATCCCAACCGCGGGGTGATCTTGCTCGGGACTGTCCAGTAAGGGATGGTTCCGGTCTTGTGTTGCAGGGGAGTTAGGGTGGCTCCTCGGTATGCTGATCTAGACCAGGTACTGTGACAGGTGGTACCCCAGTGCCTAGCCATTAGTTGGAATCCATTTTCCCTACACGCCCGTACGGTTTTGATTTTGCCCAACTATTGCTGAAACGTGAGATGCAAGCATTTCTGCTAGATTCTATTTACTTTCTATAGACACTATTATAATATCAGAGGACTTTAATAAAAATGTTTTAGCTATCGTAAGGTAAAAACCCGACATGTTTATTTATGGCGTGGTCTTACGAGATGCTTTTGTTTTCAAAGGATTTTTGAAACTTTAATAATCAATTGGGTGTGATTTTCTCACGCTGGTATTCCAGACTGACTCAGGTGTTATTTAAGTGTAATGCTCGGGTCAGACCGAGTATTATAGGATACAGGAGATGCTGTGGAGCTCAGGAGACGAGCAAGATGACGATACATACTCTCGTACTTGTGTATATATATATTCCGCTGTGTTTGCGTTGTTGTGTATCTTGAGTTTTTGTGTATTCATTGTAGGATATTGTTGTTCAGCTATGATTGATATACTCTGATGATGTAATATATATGTAAACAGATATATTTGTTTTTGAGTAAAGATTATTTATTATCTATTATATTTTACTCCGCTGCGATGGTTAGATTCTGTTGTTGTTTTCTATTCTTTTCTTCTACCTCTTCTTCTTTAACCCAAGTGGTTCGTATTTCTGTACATCTTGAGTTGATTTAGATAGAATAGTGTTGACTCAAAGGGTATGGATTTGCGGGCTGTTACACTTGGTATCAGAGCTTTGGTTGATGATAACCTTGGCTCTGGTGGGAATTACTCATTTAAATTAGAGTCTGTAGTACTCTATAATGAGTTTGAGCGTATTAATAAATATGAGCGTGTATTTGTTAGTGAATATAAATTGTTTTTATATTGTGCTGATTGATTTATCGAGTGGCATATGAACCTTTATCGGCACTGTCTGTACAACTGTATCGAAGGGGTTTCTAAACACTTGAATAGAACAATCGACACGGTATTGTTTTAAATGTGGGTAAATGAAATAATTTTACCCAAAATATATTTTGATATAAAGAAAAGTTTTGTGTAAACTGTTTTAGCTAACATATGGTTGCTTGGATGATAGAAATGATAATATTAAAGTATTATCATCGTTAAGTAAAAATTTAACTAGAAATTGAAATATAAGTAAAATTTAAGGGAATAAATTCAGTATGAAATGCAATTTATAAATATTAATTTTAAATTTAATTTATGAATTGAAATACAATCAGATGAGAATTTGTATAAGCATAAAGTGTACAAATGAATTATAGTTAAAAATTTATTTAAGCAGGATTTGGAAATCTAAATTTCAGAGATTTTGGGAATGTTTATCGAAGTGTTTTGAAGATAAATAATAACATTATTGTTTTGGAAGTATTTCTGAATGGAAATTTGTTTTAAAATGGATTTTGGAGGGGATATATCATTGAATTCACTTAAATAATTGGAAAATAACTTCGGTGATGACTGCAGCATCATCGATGTTCATTTTCGAGTTTCTAAGTGACAGATTGCTGCCAAATTTATTTGTTTAGGAAAACCTGGTTATTTTTGTAATTTCAAAGGGAATTTGTTGGAAATAAAAACCAGGATTGGTTTGAAATTTTTTAGAAGTGCGATTTTGAGATGTTGGAGATTTCAAGATGATTTGAAACCAAAGACGGGTATTAAAAAAATCCTGATGAGATAAATTGTAAGCTTGTAAATTGAGATGATTTTTAAATCAGGAAGGGAATATAAGCTTTGAATGTTGGAATTTAAATTTAAAGGGAAAAGTTAAAAATGAAATTACCTTGGATGGGGAAATAAGAAAATTTAACTAGATTGAAAATTAATAGAATGAAACTAATATCCAGCTGTATTCAAATTAAGTTGAAATCGAATTGAGTTGAGTAAATCTGAGTTAAATAAAATTGAATTGGAATAAGAAATTCAACTGAATTAATGAATGGAATTAAATTCTTACCTGAACAAATGGGAAATAAATTGAATAAGGGTTGGAATTGAAGTGAATAAATTTGAATAACTTATAAAAGAATCAGAATTAAATTGCATGGAATAAAAATATGCTTGGGTTATAAATAAGCATAAGGCTTGAGTTAAAAATAAAAGAATAATATATTCAAGCCTATGAGGAATGGAAGTGTGTAAAATAATAAGTTATGACTTATAAATTGAAAAATGGGATAGAAAATCCAAAATAAATAGTATTGATGAATTGGAGAATAGAAATAAAATCAAAACATGAATTATAAACTAAATTGAACTAAGGAAACTAAATGGAGTAATATTTGGAGTTAAAATTCAAGTATTGGATTATAAATAAGGAAAGTGGCCTTGCAATTAAGTAAATGACTTGAAATTGAATTGTGAGTTAATAAATTGGATGGTAAATTAAAAGAGAATGGTGAGATCATGACTTGAGTTATTAATTAAAATTTAACTTGAAGTATTAACAAATTAGATATAATTGAAATGTATCGAAAAAAAATGGAAATGGATTTAAATAGTAATGGTTTGAATTGAAAATAAAATCCAACTAAGTGGAAATACATTGGAAATGGCCATGTAATATTAAATTGAATGGAAGAGAAAGATTTACTTGAAACGAAATGAGCTTAAGTATAAAATTGGAGTGAATAAACTTAAGCTAAAAGATGGTAAAGAGTTGAATTGAATTCAACTAAAACTTAAGTTTAATAAGAGTGGATTGATTTAAATCAAGTAAAAATAAATTTGAATTGAAATAAAATTCGGTGAGTTGCCGATAATATTTAATGGAATGAAAATGCTTAAATAAATAATTGTAAACCATTTAAATTATTAAGGGATTGAAATAACTTGAGACAATAGGGAAAAGAGAATGTTTCAAGTTTACTAAAATGGTAAGTGAATGTGGATAAACTAATTATGGTGAATAAATAAATAGATAGAATGAATGAATAAGAATCAAACGAAAGATGGAAGTAGAACTTATTATAAAGAGAAATGGAAATGAACTTAAGTTTTTTTTGACTTAAGTAAGTGTGGAATAAAATTCAAACTCAAAATGAAGTATGGTTTAAATGAGTTGAGAAATAGTTATTGAATGGAATAGCCTGGATTGTTTTCGAGCTAAATAGGGTAGTTTGGAATAAACAATATGAAATGAAATGCATGTGAATGGATTCAAATTTGAATGCAATGAAAATGAGAGTATATAGATTGTGAATAAATTGAAAATGGAATAGAATTACGTATAAATTGAGTTGAAATCAATTTAAATTGGTTATAAAGCATAAATACTGATTTATTCACATAAATCTCGTCGAATTGCATGAAATAAATTGTCGTTTAGATGTAAATGGAAGTAATTAAAATCTTATGTGTTCATAAGGGTAAAATAAATTGATTTTGAAAGCAATTGAATTAAATATGAGTTCAGTTTGCTTGAAAATAAATTGAATGTAAGCGATTGAGTTTTAAACCATTCAAATTGAATGAAAATGGTTTGTAGATTAATTGAAATAGTTAAATTACTATGAAAGTTGTAAAAACATTGCTTACGGAAATGTTGGATGTGCATTTCTTCAGAATTCATATGTTTTAACCATTGCAACTAAGTGATATATAGTTAAACTGCATATATTCGGCACTTACATGTTTAATTGAGTAAGTACAGGTACCTGGAAGCCGTGTGGCTGGATTTCGTTGTGCTATTTGCTAAAAATAATAAGCCGCTTGCTTAAAATGCTAAATAAGGTACGCCTACGCAATAAAAATAGGAAATATGAACCTTTTTTGGTTTTTCCGACCGTGTGGGTCGATGTATATATATTTATCTCTTTTGTCAAATTGCAAAAGCTCCTCCGTACAAAGGGGACTCTGCCAAAAATTTTCATAAATTTTGGGAGTTAGAAAATTTTTGAAATTTTGTTAACGACAAACAAGTTCAAATTGGAAACCAAAATAAGATAGTAAATGAAACCGATTTAAAGTAATGACATGAGTTAGTAATAAATGACAAATAAAATTTATATATTCAGAGTTAAAAATAGATTGAATTCGTATGAAAATGAAAGAATCGATTTGAATGAGAATACATATAAACAGAAGTGGTAAGATGGAAATAAGTATAAGGAACATATTTCATACTTATACTAACTTAAGAGGGAATGGTGAATTTTTTTTAAATGAAAATTGATACTACTAATATAATTTAAGTCAATATTGGAATGAATAGATTTTGATATTTTGTTAGGAAGTCGATAAAATATTTTAGGATATTGTGATTGGATATTAGTGCTAAGCAGGATATGCAGGTATTATAAAGTGAAAAGAAAGTTGGATTTGATTTCAAAAGATAAAATGTGAAATGCTCGACAAAAAGGTATGTACTTAAATTTCTATGAAATTTGATTGGGATTTGGATTGAGCCACTTGGCCTTTTTGTTTTCTTTTTTGGATTTGGGAGGTCGTAGAGCCATTTTGTAGTTGTACCGAGTCAGCCGCGCAAAGGAGACGCCGGCAAATTTTTTCGGAAATTTAGGGAGTTAGAAAACTTTTGAGAAAATTTTGATAATTCAAAATTTAGTTTTGGGTTATAATTTGAATAGTTGAACAAGAAGGTTATTTGAAAAATATATAAGGTTTGGAAAAGTTTGGAAGTTAATAAGAATAATAATGGGTCTTTTATAAAAAGGTAGTTGGTAAGGTGTTGAATTGCTAGAAACCGGTTGGTTTCGGGGAAAAGTAAACGGGTATTAGACCATTCTTCCTAGCTAGTAATTTCGGGGACAAAATTCTTCTAAAGGGGGAGGAATGTGACGACCCAGAATTTTCAAGCATTTAAAATCGGAATATTTAATTATTTAAAGGTTAATTATCAACTTAAATTACGAATATCATAATTTATTGGACAATTAAATTGTTGAATTAAATAATTTGAATTGGATGAAACATGAAACCTGAGAATTTAAGCATGTTATAAATAATTTGAAGGCTCGTAAAATTTATATTGATAGTACAGAGGATAATAGAAGTTGTAAAATTGAATTTAACAGTGGTTTATTTAGTTTTAAAATTTTATATTGTTTAAATGAATTTAAAAATAGCCTTCCGAGGCACAGTCTCGGAATTCAACGAAACCAGTTCCATTGGATCCGTAATATTATATTATTATTGGATTTCAACTTCCGCAGTGTTCGAAGTTACCGTTCGTACAAACCGTAATTGCATAGAAAAATTAATTTAACTTCAATTTACATAGTCGAACCTTTCCATGGAAGCCACGCTCGTTTGGCTTCTAACGCAAGCTTCTTCTACTCTCTTCCGATTCATTACCACTCTAATAACGCGAACGAAGCATTGTTCTTCATGGATCAAACCTTCAGTAAAAAAAAAAAAAAAACGTTGGCCATACCTCTTTAGTTTTCAAATCGAAACCCTTCAAACAAAATGGAACCCTCTTTCTTCTTCTAAGCATTCCGTTCGCCTATATCAGTAAGTAAATAAAAAAAGGGGGGGGGGGAATGAATCGAAATCACGAAATCGAAGGCGCGACGTCGTGAGGTGCTCGGCCTTCTCATTTAGTGACTAGGGTTGGTAATTTTGTATCGCGAGTGGAGTCGAAGGCCTGCGTACTCGACAAAGCAACCGAGGTCGTGTGGGATGTCGGCATCACCGACGAACGTGAGGCAAGAACTCGGGGGGTGGGAATGGGCTCTAGTGATTCGCGAGCTCGATTTGGGTTTGTAGAGTCATGAGGTATTGTTTTTAAAATTTAGTGTGTGTGTGTGTGTATATATATATATATATATATATATATATTAACAGAAAAAAAAAGAATTATTTACAGTAGAGTACTTTACTGTTGTACTTGTAGAAATATATATATATATAAGTATAATTCTATATATACATACATTTAAAACCATACTGCTTAGTTTAAATAAGATTTATCTTTTCTGGGAAGGTAGTAGTCAGTATGTATATATACGAAATTTTATATTTATATATGATAAATAAATAGGAACTGTATATATATAATTTACAATAAGTTATTTTGATTTAAATGATTTACTCTGAGATAGTATAGTAAAAAAAAAATCATTTTTACAGTAAAGTTTAAGACATTGATTTTAAATAGATAAACAGTAAACAGATAATATAAATATATATAGAAGATTCTGTCAAATAAAAGGGTTTTCAAATGTTGAAAAATTATATAAGTTATATTTTTATCAATTCTATATAAGTATATATATATATATATATATGTAGTTTCAAAAGAAAATAAATATACCTATATGCGTTTTAAAGTTATTATTTTAAAACCAAATGGTTAGATTAAATTAACTTTTTGATTAATTTAATTAGAGGTAAATTATTGGTAGATTATCTTTGGAGTTACTAAATCATATTGTAAAGGGGTAAAACTAAAATTTTTTAGTTGATTGGATAATTTTTAGTCAAATAAATAATAAATTGTAAATATTTAAGGTTTATATAGGATTTCAAAATAAAATTTTAAATTGCATATTGTTTTTAAATTTTTGAAGTTGATGAATAAGTGATAGATTAAATAATTTGGTTATTTTAGTTACTAAGGTAATTTATTTTTGGAATCTAGATAAAATTCAATTTATTAGTTTAAAACCAAATGTTTAGTTTAAATTAAATAGTTGGTCAATTAAATTATTAAATAGTAAGTCATTGGTCAATTTAAATTTATAAATGGAAATAAATGGTTCAAGTTATTTCAAGTGTTAATAAATCGTATGATTGTTATACAAGGTCAAAGTCTGATAGAAGCAAGCTGGGCTGGATCGAATTGCAAAACAAAATCAAAGGTGAGTTAATCTCACTCAGTTAATTTAAATTTGAATTTAAATGATTAAATTTAAATTATTGATTGAATGGTTGAGTTTGATTTATGTGCTATGGTATGGAAATTTTGGAATTGGCATATTATGTGATGCCAACGTCTGTGGATGCAGGAAAAACAGGTTGGAGGGATCCAACTGGACCCCTCAATTTTATTTAATTATTTAATATTCTCTGTTTTGAATATTCGATATTCTGTAATGAATTTTGTGGAAATATTAAATGCTATGGCTTGATTGTTACAATCGGGTAATAATGAATTACCAAATATATAAGTTGAGTTTGGGAATGGAAATATAGGAAGTGAATTGTAAGTAAATAATTATAGAAGAGTTGAATAAATTTATGAATTAAATGGAAAGGAAATAAAGTGACTTTAAAATTTTAATAAATGAATCTTGAGTATGAGAAGGAAAAATTTAAATAATCAGGAAGTTAATGAAACATAAACTTCAATGTTATTGATTAAAGGAACAAAACATTTATTTTAAATTTAGGATTTAGATTATTTAAGAAGAATAAAGAAGGAATTGGGAATAACCTGAAAATTGCACATTTCAGATAAAGGATTTAAAATCAAACTGAAAATAATAATTAATGAATTTTGAAACGAACTGATAAGTAAAGAAACTTATTTCAAATGGAATAAATTGGGAATCAATTTAGGAAATTGATTTAAGTGATTGAAGCTGGAATTCTCCATGGATAACTAAGTACGTTTTCAAGTAAATTTTTAAATATAAGTTAATAGTTTTAAAATTGTTTTAAAGGGCATGTTTTGAAAAATTTATTATTTCTAATATTTAAATTCTAAAGTAAGTATTTTCTCAAATCTATTATAGTAGTAATTATTTAAAAAGTGACTTAATATTTTGTTTCAAAAGTGGAAATCTAGTTTTATATTTTATTAAGTAACTTTATTTTCAAATATTCATATAAGATGTACTTTTACCAAATTATTAAAAGTACTTTTAATTTAAATGTTTTTAAAGTATATATTTCAAAGTAAAGTGTTTCAAAATTATATTAAAAATCTAGTTTTGAGCTTGGTGATTTCAGAGGAGATAGAAATAATTGGGAAAGTTGATTCTGAAAGGAAGGATGGTTTTGAAATTGTTTTCAAAGGATGGAAAATAGAAAATATATCTTGGGAAGATATTTTGAGGTTAATAAATAAGTTGGGAAATTATTTATTGTGTGATGGATGTTTGTGAATAGAAATTGATAGTTAAATAACCGACTATCAATATTGGACAATGCGTTGATCGTTTCGAAGAGACCGGGATCGAGATTTATTTCTCGAAAACCACTTCGATCCGGTTTGTACGTTTCGTGAAAAATGATTTTGGATTCGAAGATGGAGCAGTGAAGTGCAAGGGCTAGTCGCTACTAATCCTGAGGATATTTCCAAAATGGTTGTAGTAGGAATAGTGCCTTCGGTTTCGTTCGAACCCGGGACGGACTTGTATGGATGAATGCTTGCGAAACATCGTCAGGTGGACGATGGGCATTCTAAGGAATATATTCTATAAAGGTAACGCTTAGCCTCAAGCCTCATCAAATGGGAATGGCTGAAAATCAGGGGATATGCAGCAAGGCTTCGTGGGTAGCCCCACTGGAGGGTGAGGTCATCCCTGTCTAGATGTCCCTTTATTTCGGCTTAGTGGGCGGTTGCTGATCCCAACCGCGGGGTGATCTTGCTCGGGACTGTCCAGTAAGGGATGGTTTTGGTCTTGTGTTGTAGGGGAGTTAGGGTGGCTCCTCGGTACGCTGATCTAGACCAGGTACTGTGATAGGTGGTACCCCAGTGCCTAGCCATTGGTTGGAATCCATTTTCCCTACGCGCCCGTACGGTTTTGATTGTGCCCAACTATTGCTGAAACGTGAGATGCAAACATTTCTGCTAGATTCTATTTACTTTCTATAAACACTATTATAATATCAGAGGACTTTAATAAAAATGTTTTAGCTATCGTAAGGTAAAAACCAGACATGTTTATTTGTGGCGTGGTCTTACGAGATGCTTTTGTTTTCAAAGGATTTTTGAAACTTTAATAATCAATTGGGTGTGATTTTCTCACGCTGGTATTCCAGACTGACTCGGGTGCTATTTAACTGTAATGCTCGGGTCAGACCGAGTATTATAGGATACAGGAGATGCTGTGGAGCTCAGGAGATGAGCAAGATGATGATGCATACTCCCATACTTGTGTATATATATATTCCGCTGTGTTTGCGTTGTTGTGTATCTTGAGTTTTTGTGTATTCATTGTAGGATATTGTTGTTCAGCTGTGATTGATATACTCTGATGATGTAATATATATGTAAACAGATATATTTGATTTTGAGTAAAGATTATTTATTATCTATTATATTTTACTCCACTGCGATGGTTAGATTCTGTTGTTGTTTTCTATTCTCTTCTTCTACCTCTTCTTCTTTAACCCAAATGGTTCGTATTTCTGTACATCTTGAGTTGATTTAGATAGAATAGTGTTGACTCAAAGGGTACGGATTTGCGGGCTGTTACAGAACTATTTGAAATGAAATGACCACGTTGTGAAATAAGCGTTTGGTTATTAAAGAGACAGGGTTCGAATATTGTCATACACTCTACCAATACCGAAAACCACTTTAACAACTGTATACGTGGTAGTGAATCCGAAACGAAGTAAGATGGTTTGGCGACGATTCTGTATGAGGTATTAATGCATCCTTGACTTCCGTGAGTCAGTTTGATGTGGCTTAAACAAGAGCTATACCGGGTTAAGTGAGATCACACCTCTGATCAAGCATGCTTCTTCGATAACATTATATTACCTTGTGATTTTATTTGGTGCACTTTGATTTGGGAGTGTGTCTCGAGGTGGACGGTAGTAGCTGTTATGCTTTACCCCCAGTCTAGGAGTGCAAACGGTAGAATCCTACGTTGGCATTGTCTCGCGCGCCTTGTCACATGCCTTATCGCGCCTTCTACTAGTTTGTTTTGTAACGTACCTATGGAGTGCCCTCTGGGTAAACCACCAAGTTGGTGGAGACTACGGTACTGTATAGACTATGGGAATATAGAAAATGTGTTCAGAGGGATGTGGGTAACGCGTTAACACTATTTTAATACTTTATTTTGCTGATAGACATATTATATAGCGTATATTACTACATAGTATATAGTTCCATGGATCTTTGGAGGATGGAAATCCCAAATATGCTTTATATATTGTATTTCATTTGGACATTTCACTTGAGTTGATTTACTGGTATAAGAATATTAATCCTAACACAAGTGTTTTGTGTTTTGCTTTAGGCTCGGATCAGATCGAGTGTCACAGCATTTGAGGCTCATCTTTGGAGATTGGAGCTTTGCTTGAAGATCTGTCTTATATCTGTTCAGCCTTCTGTTATTTTCAGTTGCTTATGTTCAGTCTTGTCGGTTACTTTTGTATTTGGAACTACTATGTATTTGATATTTCTGTTGTATTTTGTTTTAAACTCTGATTTTTATATTGTAGCTTCATGAACTACTATTTATCCATTCCACTGCTTATTGCTATATTACTCTATTTCTGTGATTCTGTGATTGATTTATTTACTATATATGCTGAGTTTTGCAAATATAAGTTAACAATATGTTTTTTTTGAGCAATTCAAGTCTGACGTGAGTGGATGATTGTCGATTTGAATGGTTTGAAATAGCGGGTCGTTATAGTGGTAATACCCTAGAATGAGTTTGTCTTTGTGTGTATACATGAGAGAGCATACTTGTTAGTGTTATAATATTTTTTTATATTGTGTTTATTTGTTCTATCTAATATTTATAAATTCTGGTTGGAACATGGGATGCCATGGCATCGATAGGGATTTCTAAACACTTGATAGAGCAAACCGACACAACATTTTTTTGAAATATAGGTAAATGAAATAATTTTACCTAGTATTATATTTTGTATATAAAGGAATAATTTTATAAATGGATATAGTTGTATGAGATATGTTTCTTTGTTAGGAAGTGAAATTTTATGAATATTGGTTGCAAAAATAAAATTTGCAAATAAAGTGAATTAAATTGGAAATTTGAGACTTATGTTCCAAGGTTTTGAAATGGGTTTTCGGAAGGTTCTTGGAATATATTATTAGTATTATTTGGAATTATTTTTGGATATAAATATTTTCAATGAGATTTGAAAGAAATGTTTTGAAGAAATTTTAAAAGAGAATAAGCTTCGTACTCCCCTCTTTTGTCGCTAAAAAATAATTTCGGTAATTACGGCCGCATCATCGACATTCATTTTTTAGTTTCAAAGTGGGAAGGCCACTGTAATCGCCTTACTAATCATTTGTTTTGATAAACAAAAGTTAATTTTAAATTTCTAAATATGATTCGATATAAAGGATATGAGTGTGTGTGTGTGTGTTTGTTATCTTAAAATGATTAATATGACCTGATATTTAGTTCTTAAGTTTCTGTTAAATTAATGATTTTTAGTTTAGAAATATAGTAAAATTTGAAAAGTTGGATACTTCTAAATTGAAAAATAAGAAATTAAGAGTTTTGTGATTAATAAAATGTAAAGAAATTGGAGATTTGTGACTTGTAAATTAAAGGGTAATGAAACTAGAAAAAGTAAATTATTTAATAGTTTTTCTAACTAAAATGAATAAGGGGAATTTGTATAACATTCAATTACATTCGAAAACATATATATAACTTGCCAAATGTTCAAAATTTGAAATGTTAATAGGAATATGTAATAGAATATTATACAAGTAAAATCTTAAAAACAAAAGTGCTTCAAAATGAACATACATATATAAATGAAAATTTATATGTATAAGAATATTATTAACTTAAGTTAATATTTGAAGTTATTTATAATTATAGTGAACAGTAAAAGTGAAAACTATATTAAGTAAATGATTATAACTTCAGAAAATTTTGTAATGATTCAGAAGTAGATTTAATATTCAATAATACTATATATGAAAGAAATAAATGTGAAAGAAAGAAAAGTAGAAAAAATTAAGTATGAATTTATTCACTAATGAATATTAATATTAAATGGAAATCAAGTTATATAAGTAATTGAATGTAAATTTGATTACAAGGAAACTTATATAATATTTCGTAAATTGATTTATTGATGACTTCAGATATTGAATGTGAAATAATTTATGTAAGTAAACGAATGAAAAAAGGGACATTGTATGTATCAATTGAAATAAATGAAAGTAAATGATGAAAAAAGAAACCAATCGACAAAACTTAAACAATGTGTTAAATTCTTTGTTGTTTGGTTTATGGATGTTTGGGAAATGATACTTCGATTTGTTTGAGGTTGTATGAATAATTCATTAGGAATTACCAAATGCGGTTGAGTGTAAGGTATACTTGGTCGTTATTTGTCACCCTTGAACGATGAGAAGTTTTAGAATCTGAACAAACCATTGGTTTAAGTGCTACGGATGTATGATTGACTTCTTTGCTGCATATAATGGTTGTATTGTTTTGTTTGCATATGTTTTTCGTTGATTAACTTTTGTTACTAACTGAAAGAACTAAGTATTTCTATTGTACATAATTATCACTATTTTAGATTATGTAAGTGAAGTACAAGTTTATGGAAGCAATAACTACTGCTTTTGGTTTCATAAATAAAGTTGTTTCCCCGACAAATAGGTATGTTTTCAAATTACGGTTTAGCAGTAGTATTTAATTGTTTTTTCTATGGTTTAGGTTATTTTATTATTGAAATATGATATATATATACACACATTGAAATTATTGATATTATTTTTTCGGACCTAGCCGCGCAAAGGAGACTATCGAAATTATTCGTGAATTTAGGAGTTAGAAAATTTTGTGAAAGTAAAAATATTTTCAAACTTTTATTAATCTTGGATATGAAAGATTTAATTGTTTATAAATTGATGTATTTTATTTAAAATACTAAATTTTGTAAATTTAAAGTGTTCACAAATTTTACCAAGTTCTTAATCCCATCTTATTCCTTTTCGAGGATGAAAAATTTTGAGTGGGGGAGAGTATCACGGCCCATATTTTTCTATGATTAAAAAATTGAATTAATTAAGATTTTGAAATTTAATATTGTTAGGAATTAAAAAAATTAATTTATTAATGAGAAAATAACTTTAATAATGTTGTTTGAACGTTATTGACAATTATTTTAATGTAATTTCAATCAACTAAAATTATTGTAAAGTTAATTTGGTTGTAATTATAAATAAGGAATTAAAATTTGTTATTAATGGAGTTAGGGAAATTGAAATATTATAATTAATATGGTAAAAATGAAAACTATAAAAAATGAATATAATAAAATGTAAACCAATGTTAATTATATTCATAAGGTAACAGTTGAATCCATAATAAGAGTGTAAATTGACATAAAAGAAATAAACTGAAATTAAAATATAATTTACCAGGATTTTGTTACAGTTGAAATGGAACGTTGAATTTAATGAAATATTTTAATAATGATTTTAATATAGAAATTTATTTTGATAGATTATTAATTTCTATGTAATCTAGATTGATGAAATTGTTAGCTATTAAATTTGAATTTAAAGATGATTAAATCCATTTAGTAATAATACTTTAGTTAACGTGGAAATTAGCCACTTTGGCCACTGTCTTGGATTCGACGAAACCAGTTTTATCCGATCTATAACAGTGAACTATTGTAGGATTTCAAGTTCGTAGCGATCAGACTTATTGTTTGATCGTGCGGGCTCGAAATGCATAGAAATCAATTAATGAATTCGACTAAAATAAGCTAATTTTAAAAACTAACTCTATATACGATCGAATAAGGATTTGAAACTAGTTCAATTGGGTTTAGAATTATCAAAAACCTATATTTTGATATATTGGATGACCCACTTTAGTTTTGAAAATGAAACGGGTTTTTCGGGCATTTATTATCGTTTAGAACCAATTCGATATGTCCATTCATTTTTTATTCATCTTTGTCCATATAAATAGATATTGTTTCTCTAACCTTAGCATCCATTTCATTTTTATTTCTGTACGTACTTTATTTTCATCTGTTTCTCCTTCTCAAAAGTTAGAACATCCAAACCTAATTCCCGATTTCAAGTTCAAATCAAAATCAATTTCAAACTCTCCAAACAATATCATATTATATATAGTTCGAAAGCTCTCGACGAGTGCAAGCTACTACTGCATTTCCTTTTTTGATTTGATGCAGAAAACGATGAAGAAGCTCGGCAGTCCAGATTAGGGCTTGCTATTTCAACGGCGGACCGTCGTTTTTACGACGAGCGGGAGGTATGGGTTTGTAGAGGGCGACCTACAAAGTTGATCCATGGGTTTACTTTGTGTTAAGGATTGTCAGAATTCCCTCAAAAGGTGTGTTAGTGATGGCGGTGGAACTGGTTGTCTGAGTGGTCGCGCGGCATCGCGCAGGCATAGGCTGTGGCGCTTGGTCGAGGCCAGGTGGGTGAACATGTCTGATCATGCCGAAGTTGATCGATGGCAGCGTGATAGCACGAGGAAGGTCGGTGTCCTGGTAGGTTTATGCTTGCGACTTTGCTGTTAGGGTTAAGAGAGTAAACGACAATTTCCATTTTTCCCTTTATTTTAATTTAATATAATTTTGAATTTCAAAACTTCTAACTTGAATAACTTTTCAAACCAACTCGGATTTGGACGTGGTTTCTTCCATTGCGATCGTATCAAAATTTCGGATGATCTCAATCTTGTTTGGCTGCATTCAAAGATTATTGGAGATTGTGCCTTATTTGGATTTTAAATCGATTTGAAATCAAAGGTGAGTGTTTTAAACCACTCATAAATACTAAACTATCTTATGTTAGTTAAATTGAATTTATGATATGATTGGAAATTTTCCGATTGCTGCTTGGTATATTTAAATTGTCATTTAAAATTTGATTTGATTTTATATTGAATTTGATTGCCATTTAGAGTAATATTGAATTTAAATTGCTAGTTAATTACATGTTGATGATAAACAGTTAATTGTTGTGTTTTATTGGTTGATGTAAATGATGATTGTGGTAGATGCTTAATTCTTGACATTTTGGATAATTTGATGTTATGTTTATTTTATATGTTGTTATCACACTGCAAGTTCCCTTAGTTATTGTTAGGAAAAATCCCTATGGTTTGAAATGATACATGCCCAAACGATTATATAGATTAGGGAAAAATCATTATGGGTTGTAATGATAAACCCAAGCGATTTTACGGATTTGGAAACTATAATTTGGCGTACGGGTTGAAATGATATATATATGTATATATATATATATATATATATATATATATATATATATATATCCGAAACTTTAAATTTATTACGAGTTGAAATGATATATATACTTATCACTTGACCATAAGGTTGAAAATTATATATGGATGCCGGATTGGTTAAATTAAATGATTTTAAGTTATTAATTTTTAAATCCAGTTAAATGGTATTATGAAATAAAATTAGATTTATATGAACTGAATTATTTTCGAAATCCAAGCTTTTAAAATGTTGGAATTGAAATTGGTTTAAATATATTTTTTAACGAATTTAAATTGGAATCTCAAAGTTGAATTTTGAAATATAAACGAAATATATCAAAATTTAATTATTGTAAATGTTTGAGTATTTAAACTTTGAAACCTATTGAATTTGAAGTGGTTTAAATTTGCAGTTCAAACGCGGATTTGATATCGATAAATAGAAATGGTTTTAATGAGAATTTAAAATGAAACATATAGCCTTTTGAATTGAAATTGTTGAACTGAGATTGATTTAAATTGAATTTTGAACTAAAGCTGATTTGAATTGATTTGTGTAATTGAAAGAAACAATTCTAATTTGAAATTATTTTTGGTATAAACTCTTTAATATACAAACTAAACATATAACTATTTTCTTATATAAACCATTTTAAAATATTAATAATTTTTAATGCAATTACTATTTTTAATATATGACCTATTTTAATATATATACTATTTCTAATATACAAACTATTTTAATCTATAACCTATTATTAAAATATAAACTATTTTAATATATATTGGTTTAAATTCATAAAGAACTTTTAATGTACATATTTTTAAATCTATACTATTTTTAATGTATAATTATTCTAATATTTAAACTACTTTCAATATTCAAACTGTTTAAAGTAAGAAATGTTATGATTTAGATTTAATTGATTTAAATGCAAATATTTTGATATGATGGTTTAACCTATTTTATGGTTATGATTTTGAAATGAATATGATTTAGAGTGAATAACGATTTCGAAAGTGAATAACGATTTCGAAAGTGAACAACAATTTCAAAGGTGAATAATGATTTCGAAAGTGATTATGGTTTCGAAAGTGATTTGATTTTGAAGTGAATACGATATTTTGATATCAATTATGAATCGATTTTGAAAATATAAAAGAACTAACCGGTGTGAAATAACCATTTGGTTGTTAAAGTGTCCAGGATAGGATATTGTCATACTCCCTGCCAGTATGGAAAACCACTTTAACAACTATGCATGTCGTGGAGAATTTAGAATGGAGTAGGATAGTTTGGCAAACGCTACTGTATAAGGTATGAACGCAGCCCTGACCCTCTCGGGTCGGCTTGATATGACTAAAACAAGAGCCATGTCAAGCCAAGTGAGGTCGCTCCTCCGATCTGGCACATTTGCTAGATACCATATATGTTACTTTGTGATTGATTGGTGCCACCCCTTGATTTTTTTATAGGAGTGTGTCTCGAGGTGGTCAGTAGTAGCTCCTATGCGTTACCACCAGTCCGGATACGCAAAACTGTGGTATCCTACCCTGGGCCTTGCCTTATGTGCCTTGTCATATGCCTTATCGAGCCTACTACAAGTTTGGTTTGTGTCGTACCCATGGAATTCTCCCTGATAGCCTACCGATTTGGTGGAGTTTATAGTACTGTAAAGTATACCGCATTTATATAAAAATGTGTTAAGGGGAATATGGGTATTGTCTTAACGCTATTTTCTACTTCACTTTACTATAGACATATTATAATAGCGTATTGTGTTATGTATGTAGATAGTTTCACGGATCCTTAGGAGATGGAATCTCGAACATCTCTTAAGTTATTGCATGCCCGTTAGACACTGGCTAGGAGATGTGAAATCCCGTAAACATCTCTGAAGCCGTTGTACTCATAATTATTTATTGTTGATTTAACTCGCATAAGATCTTTTAGTCATGACTCGAGTGTTTTGTCATTTCATTACACTTGGGTCATTCTAAGTTTTCAGTGTATTGAAGACCTTATTTTTGGAGGACAAAGACGGAGTTTAGTATTATATTATTTGTAAATTTTCCGCTACACTATGTTGTTCTGCTTCATTGTTTATTTATTCCTGTTGTATGTATAACTCTGATTTATATTGTAAAGTGTAATTAAATGTGAAATAAACTTAGATCACTAGAAATTTTGAAGAAATATATTACGTAAAAATGAATGTGAAAGAATACATAAGTTACGTAGACTATTTCGGTGCATAAATTTTTGATCTAAGATTTGAGTATAGAACTTTGAGGTTTTTACACCAATCCGAGAAAGAATTTATCACCCGATTCTTGACAGTGAACATTGATGAGGATTTCTAATTATGTACTTAAGATTTCTATCATAGTTGAGAGCTATGCAAAGAAAGCAAGGGTTTGTGATCAGGAAGTCTGATCAAAGTTCGCACGACAAAATCGGGGTATCAATACTAGTTCAGAATTAAAGCTGTATATCGAATAGTAGATCAAATCAAATATCACATATAGTATGATGTTTTGGATCTGTCTACATAGTAGTTGGATAGTTATCAAAAATAGTAGGCACTAAGATATAGGGGTTAGACTTATGTTTTGGTATGTGTGTATATATACATAGACCTCAGATGTGGTACATGCTCAGGTCAGGGGATGGGTTATGTTGGATGTATTCATTTATATAGTGTCAGTGTGGTCATTTTTGGAATTATAGTCTATTTCGTAGTTGTGTATATTA
Source organism: Allium cepa (assembly GCA_030765085.1). Classification (NCBI taxonomy): domain Eukaryota; kingdom Viridiplantae; phylum Streptophyta; class Magnoliopsida; order Asparagales; family Amaryllidaceae; genus Allium; species Allium cepa. The sequence goes on from CM060931.1 coordinate 621,437,940, forward strand.
TCTTAAGTGTACAGTGTGCACTAGGATAGGAGGGTAGGAGTCTGACATAACGTATGTCTGCATAACCTCAAGTACATGATAAGTACTCAGGTTGGGATGGGGAATCTCTGTTCCATGTATGTATATATGGTGTTAATTGTTTAGTTTTGTTATGGTATTGACCTTCTTTTTATATGAATTTTTCTCGATCATCAGTATAATTAAGCCAGAATGTTTAACGTTACGAGTATGAGGTAGATTCCTTTATCTACCTTTCATTTCGAGGACGAAACAGGTCCCAGGATCAAAACTAGCTCTGGTACCAAATGTCAAGGCCCGTTTTTTCGTATCCTTTAAGTCGACAGTAAACCACATATATCCAACTCAAATTGAACAAAAAGTCAGAACATGAAGGGTAAAAAGAAATAAGACATAACAGAATCTCACTCGAATGGGATAATATATAATATTGAATAATATCTTTACAGCGGAAAACTTTTAAAATTAATATATCAGAGTCTACCTAGATTTAGCTTGGACAGTTATAAACGTCTATCCTTACAAATGCTGATAAACATCACAAAACAATAGCATATAATAGTTTACATCCAAATGTAGATGAATATCTCCATCTCCTCTGGAAACTCCAATTGACTTCATCTAAACCTGAAACAACTTGGATCTGACCCGAGTATTGAAAACACTCGGATTAGGCTTGATAAACTAGCATAGGAAAACTCAATAATAAATGACAATGTCATATATCAGCCTTTAAATGAAATTCTTTTGAAAAGAAAGAGTATCTCACAAGACCATGCCGTACATAAACACGGATTGGTTTTTAACTTATGATAACTAAAACACTTTCATATCAAAACATTTGATATTACTTCTAATGACATTCTTTTGAAAACATTTGCAAATAAACTTATTAATCTAGCCAAAATTGTTACCATTATTCAATTCCAGGCCTAATCATTTAACGCTATACAAACAAAACCGCAAATTCTTATTAGAGAACGGATTTCCATACAAATGACCAGGTAAAGGGACTACCTTCTGATGTGTACACCTCTAGATGGATGTCTTTAGGATCCATCACGAAGATTCTCTACCAAATAAGACCGGCTTACCTATATAACTAGATAGTATCGAATATGTCATCCCTTGGTCGTTACCGACCATTATCCGAGCACTCGATTTCCACACACCATAATAATTTACATCCCGAATGTCATAGAGGGAAGAAGTATACCTAGAAGGGAATGATCATATCCTAATGGGAATGACCCATTTAGCCTTGTTGTATCTAGCATTTCGGTCATTTTCGGTTGATGAGGCTTGAGGCAACGATTATCTTTCCACATAGCACAAATTCCTTCCACATTGAATGACATGTTGTCATTCCATAATCAAATGACTGGTTTCTACAAATATATAACTTTATGAGCTCGTATGTCTTGGGAAAGGATGTTAAGCTAAGAGAAGGTGTCTTCTCCACCAGTGATAAATATACATTTTCTAGAGATCACACAATGTGATTAGAATGCAAGCTCAAGCACTCTTCCATACAAGTTCGTTCTGGGACTGAACGATACCGAAGGTACTTTCTTCGGCACATTACTAGGCCAGAAGTCCTATGGTTCTGAGATTTTTCGTAACAATGAGACCACTGCTACAATAAGTAATTCGGAAGTTTAGCCCCAATTAATCAACAAGTATTCCCTCGTTATTATTCGTCTCGATATCTCCGTCTTTAAACAACTTTATTCTTCGAAAACATGGATTGGTTCGTAGGGGTTTTCGGATAGTAATCACCCAAATCTGATCCTAGTTCCTTCAAAATCCAATAATTGATAAATATAAAAAGTAAATATGAGTACACACGATTTACTAAACCTCTTTCCATTCATTTCTTTCGGATGATCACAATATCTCTTCTTTTTGTCTTAGAGTAATTCCAGGTTAATTCATTCTTTTGCTTTGGACAATATTTTAAATTTGCCCTCTTAACACTCGATCCACATTACATAGTTTTTAGGTAGGTCAAAAACAATGTTATTTAAGATATTGTTTAATGTAAACCCAAAAATCAATCTAAGCAATCATTATTGAGTAAATAGGATCAAAGAAATCATTTTAATTTTATTTAACATCAATTTTCATATTCAACAAGTGTTATGGACGGAATAATGGTGATATCACTTTTTAATTTCTATGAATAAGATCAGTTCCTTCTTCGGAATTTAATACCAAGTATAAGAAGATTATCTCTATGCAGTCCAAGTTGTAATTTATTCATTTTGGAGATTTCTTAAATTTTGGATAATACTAATTTTCTTTTATTTTGGAAAAACTTAATATAATCTTTTTAGAGCATCCAAAATTTCCTTTCTATTTGTTCCACCCCTCACCTAAGAAGAGAAAATATAGAAACGTAAATTCAAGATACTGGTTTCTCTATTCCTAATCTTAGTTAAACAACTTGTTTTATCTTCCCAGATCTCACAAGCGGGACAAATGTACTAGTTGTTTACGCATACTCAGTTATTAGTTTTTATTTTAGAATTGATTATAAATACTCCAAATTAAATTTTAAATGCTTAACTATCATTTTTAAAATATTCATAATTGATTGTAGGAAAAACCGTTAGGTTTATTCATATTTCAAAAGTTATAGAATTCGTAGCAGAAAAAGTGCTACGGAAAGTGCTATATTCTGATTTATTTGATTTAATCAACTTTTAATATATGAAAATTCATATTTTCCAATTCAAATATCTTCTAAACTATTTAAATAGATTTTTCAAATTTATTCCATATTATTCCACAATTATATACGCTCATTTATAAAGATTTTATTTTATGGTCACTTAACTACAGGCGCGATTTTTCTATAAAATTGATTTGGACATAATTCAAAATCTACAAGATAAAATCTTGTTTTTCTTTCTCCATTTGAAAACTATGGTTATATTAGTTTGGACACTTCTTATTTTAATGAAATCTGAGCTATATTTCACTCCATACACCCATTTGAACTTTTCGGCATGAAATCGCGATTTATCGTTACGCGACGCGGCTAGTTTTAACTTGATTTACAATATTTGAAATAAATTTTGTAAATTGAATATAATTACTTATAAAAACATTACAAATCATTTCAAATCGATATTTTCAATTTTTAAAGTATTAAAAATAGATTTTCACTTTTCTCATATTATATTTTATATACCTATTATTTTAGTATTAAATTTTTAAATCCGATTTCAGTTAAATTTCAATTCTAACTTCAAATTAAACTTAAATAAAACTTAGATTTCAAGTATAATCTCAATTCTAATTTAAACTTCAACCATAATATCAATTCAAATTTTTAAAATCAATTTCAATTTCAAAATCAATTTTACTTTTAAACTCCAATTCGATTTTGATTTCAACCCAATTTTACTTTTAAATTCAAATTCTATGTTACTTTTGCTTTAATTTCAATTTCACTTAAAAAGTGACTTATTTTCCCACGATATCTCATATCACCAAAATTGGGTCTTATTTAGCAAAGGATATTACTTAATCAAAATGAGCATAATCAAGTAAACATTTATCACTAATATAATTATGGTTCATACATAAGCTAATATGATAAATAATCACAACCATAAACACTTACTACCATTCAAACATAACATAAACATAACCAAACATCCAAAACAACATTTAAAGGGGTGTATACTTACATATGTCATAAGATGATCATTATAGTAAAATCGAAGTACGACCTTTTAAAAGTGATGAGAATTTCTCGGCTTCCTTTCCAATATGTCAACCTATTGCAAACTAGTGTGCTCCTTCCCGAACTCTCGCCCTAATTTATTTTCCTTCCTTTTTCTTTCTTTTTGTTTCTTTTTTTATGAATGAATATGGGGTTCGGTGTAACGATCCCAGTTTAATGACGAATTTAAATTTATAATTTAATCGAATTTTTGGATTAAATTATGGATTTGTTTGAAATTTTCAAATTTAATAAGATGTATATACTAATATATTTTAAAATTTGGGTTTGAATCTCAAAATAAATGTTTTCAGTTGAATTGAATTATAAGTAAAGTGTTTAAAATAAAATAGACTAAAACTACTTATCAATATTGAATATAAATATAAAGTGTAAAATAAAATATGTTATAAATTTAATGTTTGATAGTTAAACTATAAAAAGAAATACAAATTCAAGAATTTAGGCTAATAATAAAATATATATGGTCATATGGCAAATAAAATCAAACTATAAAATAACAAAATTGAATCCATTTATATTGTAAAGCAATAAGACAAGGCAAATAGAATAATTTAAACAAAGGAAAACCAAAGCCTGCAAAAGTAGATTTGTGTACAAGGCAAAAGTACATATGAATATGCTTACAAAGCAAAGTAAAGAACTGTGCATATGCATACATAATTAAATAGTATAAGTTATAAACAAAAGTACATAAACACAAGCTTGTAAAATATAATAAAATAAAAACAAGACAAAAGTAATTAATGCAAAAATATCTTAGCACACATTTTTCTCATATCAGCCGAGTTAAAGTGGTATGTAGGCATGGGGGAACATGCATTTAATGTAATCAGTACATTGATATCTTCCAGCCGAAATTTGAAAACAAAATATGATTAAAACAAGTTAAGCTTGCACCAGAAGACACCTCTTGGTCAAAACTATATCTATATGTTTATCATCTTATTTTAGTTCATTTCAAAACATAGAAAAGCTTAGAAGCAAAACCAGAGAGAAAAACAATGCAAACACTATTTTCTACAAACTCAAAACATTCATTCAACTAAAAGGGGAACAAAATAGAATTCAAGAAAAAAGGAATCAACTGCAGTCATCAAACAAAAAGAATCCTCTGTTCTGCCTCTTCTCAAAACTGTGAGCAAACCTCCTATATTTAAAACTTTAAATCTTGATGTGCTTGCATGATTATGTTATGTATGCATGCTTATGATGATATAGGTGTGTTCAGATATACATATATAGGTCCCTGTTAGAGTTACAGGGTTTTGAATTCAAGTTTAAAATTTCAAACTCCCTGTCCAACCAAAAACATGTAAAATTAAATGTTGAGTTATTGATTCAAGTATACATCTGGAAACATCTCTAAAATATATATATATATATATATAAGATCTTTAAAACAAAAACAATAAAAAGAAAAAGAAAATTGTATTGAAATGAATGTGTGAATGTCCTGTACAACTTTTACCAACTCTGTTCTTCATATACTGGTGAGCAAATTTTTAAAACCATATGTACTTTGATTTGCATGTGATCAATGTTAGATGGTTACTTAAGAAATATGTTAGCATAAGTGTGAAAATGCCTGAATGTGTATATATGACTGTGTATACCTATATGTCTATGTACAGACATGTCTTTGGTTTGAAGTCTCAGGTTTTAAACTCAATTTAAGAAAAAATCCATATCTTTTTGAATAATAACATTTAGATTATGATGTTTGAATAAAAACTGTTTATAACACTCTAATCTAAGTTTTAAAAATAAATTCCAAGTAAAATTTTTTATAGGGTATTATAAAATGAGATATGACAGTGACAAATTAACTCAGATGGAAATATTTATTTCTAAATTTTCAAGTTTGGGTTGTATCCTTGAATTCGTGTGGGTAAATCATGAATTTTAATATAGATATTAGGATTTTTAAGTGAGTGAATAATGTGAACTCATGAGATGATAAGAAAATGCATATTTGTCAAATTCATTCAATCGGTGGGATTAAATTCTTCGAATTTTGGTCAGAAGAAGGATTTAGTGTCAAGAATCATGGGAAAAATATTGAAAAAAATTTCTATTGAGTAAATTGATCAATTGAATCGAATTTGGGGTTTAAAACTTGTTTTGGCCAGTAATGATTTTCGAATTTGTTCGTTGCCGTGAAGAGATCGAGCGTGGCCGGACCTAGGGGAATCGAAGCATTGGGGTGTGACGAAGTTCCTATCGAAATGGCGTGGGTAATCGTATACGAAATCTTCAGAGATGATGGGTTTTGTTCAAATCAGGTTGGTCCCAGTTTCGATTGAAGAGTTCGTTTTTGCTTGGTTGGTGGAATTGTGGTTCTGTGACGTCGGAAGGGATGGCGTGGTGAGCGTCGACTTGCTGAGTGCCTCGGCAATGGCTAGAAGGGGATAGCTCATCGGTGCACGTGCACGACCGTGCGCGATGTGTCAGGAAGCTCGGTGGTTGACAACTCGAGTTGATACTCGGGTAAATGTGGGGTTTGCTTCGAGTTGGGTTTAGGGGCCTAGGTGCGTGTTCCTGTATATAAGTTTAAATTTAAACCAAGCTGAAGAAAGAAAGAAAAAGATAAGAGAAGTGAGTACGAGAGGGGAAGAAGAAGGACTCGGGAAAAGCACAGTGGAGCTCGGGTTGTTACTCGAGTAAGAACGGCAATTCGCTCGGGTCAATTTCCTCAAGCCTGAAGCATGATAAAGGTAGATTAAGCAAACCCTTTAAACAAATTTTTAAAAGTCTGTTTGACAACTTGAGGTTAAAATTTTATTTCAGGTTTAATTATTGGAAGGAAATGCTTAACAATTTTTTTATATCTAAATTAACGTTTTGATTAAGTTGATGAATACTTAATGTAAATTACACTAAAGTTTCAAGCTAATAATGAATTGATTTCAAAGTAAGGAAGATTTTTATCGTTAATTGAGATAAACAATGACAATCATTTTTAATTTATTATTTTAAGGAGTAATCAAGAAATAATTAATCAAGTTGAATAATTATTATTAGTTAATTACTATTATTTTTGGGAGTAATTAAGAATAATTAAAGTAGTGTAATTAGAGGTTAATGAATGATTAAGTGATTTATAAATTTGTAAATAACCACTTAAGTAAATCTATAAATCATTAATAGTTAATCGATTAAGTAATTTAATTGAGAATTTATAAATGATAAATTAAGTTTCATTAATAATTAAGGTTATTGATTAATGGTTAAGGAATAGTTAATTAAGTTAATTAAAAAAAATAACTTGATAAAAAAGCAATTAATTAAATAGAGTGAATAAAGGAATTATGTAATAATAATTAAATTGAATTAATTACAATAAGAATTAGAGATGATTGCTTATAGATTGTGTATTGTTATTTTCTGTTTGTAATTGTGATGCCATGAGTTGTGAATTGCCTGATGCTGTACTGTAAATTGTGATTGATTCTATATATATACATGAAACTCCTTGGCCTTTAAAACGGCATATAAATTCCGATGCGACAGGGAGTCGGATTCCAGTTGGTTATCCGAAACCCACATCGAATCTTAATGATGAATCTTTGTGATTGATAAATTTATTTATCTATGAATCTATAAATAAAGATAAGCGTTATTGATTATATCGCTTATCGATATTGATATATCTGTGATGATTGATGTTGTGCACTATTGTGTAAAACCCCTGGACCACACTATACACACACAAATATGGATTTCACGTGGAAATCAGTTAAGTCACAGATTTTTAAGTAAGTTTGAATTTGAATTTTAAATTCAAATAGTTTTGGTAATAAATCAAGTCTAATATGAAAAGCTTTTGAAAAAACTATTTTAAGAATAAAAGTTATTTTTGAATAACTAATAAAGATTTGAAAATTTAATAATCGGATTTATATTGAAATTTAAATATCTAAAATTGAATTTTATATTCAATACTTATGATTTAAAAAGGACTTTACAAGTTATATGGGTTTAAACTATTTTTAAGCGTTGATTTGGAAATTTGAATTAAACCAAAGATTGTAACTTGTATAAATGGAATCGGGGTTTTTCCGAAATAAAACTATTGTTTCTAAGTGATAAATAGCTTTCATATGAGTAATGAATTTCCAATTTATATTAAAGGGATTTAAACTTTGAATTGAAAATGATTTTCCAAGTTATGGACGAAGCTTTGGAAACGAGTTTTGAAAGCTATAAGTTAAATCTTGATTTTAAGATTTAATTGAGTTAATATAATTGAAACGGAAATTGTTGTGAAATTCGGGAATGAATCTTTGTGAAAACTGAGTGAACTTTGTGAAATAAATCTTTTGGTTTAAAAGATTTGAAATGGTAATTGGTTTAAACCATTTGAAAGGAAGTTTGAATCATTAAGTTGTGACTTAATTGAAATCCCATATCCATATGTTTTTAAATGTTGCGCTCACTATTCTGTTTAGCCGGGAGAGGACCTTTGTGTCGTATAACCCATTACGAATATGTGATACGTCGTTATGGATGTCATTTGAAGACCGGTGGTGAAGACCGGGTATTTGCGAGAACGATAGGATGACCTATTGATTGTCTCTGCACTGAGTCGCGCCGGTATAGAGATTTCCTAAGTGATGGGACGTCCGATCGGGATTGTGAATACCCGGATTTACAAAGGCTTCTTTGGAAGTGCCTTCGGTTCTGTTCGAACCCGGAACAGACTTGTATGGATTGTATGTCTGACATTACATTTTGAGATATAAAGCAGATTTCTTTCAAATACATTTCTGTTGGTGGCGGAGAATTTATTCTCTTAGCTTAACACCCTTCTCTGAGACGTACGAGCTCAGAGGTTATGTAGTTGAAGGTTATCAGCGATATATTCCCAACTTGGTAATGTGGCATGCTGAGTGCTGCTGATTATTGGTTGATCAAAGCATGGCTTTGTGAAAAGCGTAGCTTTGTGGACGAGACTTCGTCGAGCCTCACAACCCGGTAATGGTCGAAACAGGAATTGTGCGGCAAGGTTTCAGGGGTAGCTCCCCTAGGGTATGACCATTCCTTCTGGAAAAGGGTAGTATCATGGTATGGAGCCCAGATACTTACTCATGTGGACACACTTTATTTATTACTGCGTGATGTTGTTGGTTAGAGAGCTCTCGTATAAAGGTCCCAAAGGACCGGGGGTGGCACATCTGAGGTTCTGTATATTCCCTGGTAAGGGGGGTAGCCGGCCTTGTTTGGCAGAGATCCAGTTAGGTTCTCGGGGCGTCCCGCTAGAGGCGTTCCCATGTGGCAATAGGAAGTTCCTTAGCCTGACCATTTGTTGGAAAATCCATTCATCCAATACGAGCCTTGTACGGTTTTAGTTGTATTACCTGCCATTCACTTATGGTGGCGCCCCACTGTTTGAATGGTAGCTATAGTAGGCATAGTTCGAAATGTCTATGCTGGCTAAGATTTATATTCTACTTTTGAAATGCTTTTCTGCACTGTACACTTATAATAATAATATCAAAGAAAGTTTTCTGCGTATCAAGCTTATTTGACTATCATAAGGAGAAATCTCCTCCAATTCTGCGTTTGCATTGTGTGTGTGGCGGGAGGCCTTATGGTAGTTTCATTTTCCAAAAGCATTGCGAATTTGAAATTTAAATCTTTGATTATTTTTAAAAGACAAACCGTTTTCGTTTGCTCATACCAGTCCCATGGCTGACCCGGAGTTTATTGTTCCTTTCCTAAACTCTGGGTGCCCATAAATTTTCCACACGGGCAGTCTAGAGTTTGGTTTTTCAGATAGTTAGGTTTAGTAGATTATATGGAGCTAGTTCAGTCTTTTGGATATGGACTACACTTGTTTATCTTGGAGCAATCTGGATAATGGATCGAGCTAGGAGTTTTGGAGCTTTATCTTTGGAGTTTGGTTTGGTGCTGCAGTATTAGGATTCTGTGAAGACTTATTTCATATTGTATCATGTTCCGTTGTATTTTGTATATGTATATTCTCTGATGTTGATGATTATCATTGTATCATATTGATGTATCGGATATTGTATTCATATTGTATCAGTGATATCATCTTATTTTTCCGCTGTGATATTTATAATCTAATGGGTGTTGCAAGCTCCGGCGATACGAATTCAATGTTGCTATCGGACATCGAGTTCGGGTCGTCACAAGTGGTATCAGAGCTGAAGGTTGATTAAGAATTTTAGCTATGGAGTGTAACACATTAGATGACTCATTAGAGATAGGGTGAAGTATACCCTAGAATGAGTACAACCAGTGGAACCAATCCAAATTACTTAATCTATTCTCTTTATCTGTTGTTATTCTCTAAGATATTTCGTCCGAATGCCTAAATCGATTTTCTTACTATTCACAGTAGTAAGAATGAGTGGAAGAAGAGGACGAAATAGGAGACAGAAAAGTACCACTTCACCTGGTCAAAGCCCTGCAACGACAGATATTCCCATTCAATCTCAATCAAATTTGGCTGATTTACATCAAAATTATTCTAGACTTGGTGGAAAGCCATTCACTGGCAAAGAAACGGTTATCGAAGTACAAGCCTGGATTCGATCGTGTGAAAAGATTTTCAAAGGACTAAAGTTAGAAGATGATCAGATGCGATTGATAGCCTCTTGGCAACTCCAGGAAGATGCTTTAATTTGGTGGGAAACTGTTACCTTGGATGAGTCGGCAGATCAATTTACTTGGAGTCGTTTCAAGGAAGTGTTTGAGCAACGATTTATGCCGTCTGCTGGTACCTCTAGAATATACCAGGAGTTTGTGGATTTGAAGCAAGAAAGTTTATCATTTGAGGAATACTTAAACAAATTTATTGAATTATCTCGATTTGGTCCAGAATTGGTGAATACACCGTTAAAGAAAAATGAAAAGTTTATTCGGGGAATGAACCAGGAGTTTCAGGAACGGATGACTACTCACGTCAAGGAATCTTTTTCTGAATTAATTGATATGGGCTATAGATATGATACTCCGGAAAAGCAAGAAGATCCGGAGAAGAATGGAAGTACAAGTAAATTGAATTGGAGAAAAAGGAAATTTGGTGGTAAGAAATCGAAGAAAAATAAAGGAAAGAAGGATGTACAGAAGAAGAAGAAGGATGTTACTTGTCTCAATTGTTTGGAGTAAGGTCACTACTCAGATAAATGCAAGAATGATTGGAAGACAGGAATGAGAGAACCATTTATGAGGCCAGATCAGGAATCTACGGGATGCTATAAATGCCGCAAGCCGGGACACAGGATCAACAACTGTCCAGCTTATAAGCAACTCTAGAAAAAATATGCAATCAAAGACGATTCTTCAACCTCAAAAGCTAATTAAGGAAATAAATTTTATAAGGTAACCTTCTCGTTTACGATTAAATTGTTCGAATTTTGTTCGACATGGAAACTATCCTTAGTTTTTCAGTAAATTGTAAATAAGTTAAATCTTGAATCTAAGATCGTGGTCGAATCTATTTCTGCCTTTATCATTGGGTTTCGATATTATCGACGAACGGTTAGTTATCCCTTCGAAATAACCAATACTCTGTATACTTCGTAGATCAGATAACCTAATTCTTTCGTAATTGATTGAGTTTGTTCTCATATCTATTGTTGATATTCTGATTTGGTAAACCAAATGCAGAATTGATATTCGCTTTGATTTGGAAAGATATTTCTCTATCTTTCATCTATCTTTGTTGTCTCCTTGGCAAATTTCGAGGACGAAATTTCTTAAGGAGGGGAATCTGTAACGATCCCAGTTTAATAAAGAATTTAAATTTATAATTTAATCGAATTTTTGGATTAAATTATGGATTTGTTTGAAATTTTCAAATTTAATAAGATGTATATACTAATATATTTTAAAATTTGGGTTTGAAGCTCAAAATAAATGTTTTCAGTTGAATTGAATTATAAGTAAAGTGTTTAAAATAAAATAGACTAAAACTACTTATCAATATTGAATATAAATATAAAGTGTAAAATAAAATATATGTTATAATTTTAATGTTTGATAGTTAAGCTATAAAAAGAAATAAAATTCAAGAATTTAGGCTAATAATAAAATATATATGGTCATATGGCAAATAAAATCAAATTATAAAATAACAAAATTGAATCCATTTATATTGTAAAGCAATAAGACAAGGCAAATAGAATAATTTAAACAAAGGAAAACCAAAGCCTGCAAAAGTAGATTTGTGTACAAGGCAAAAGTACATATGAATATGCTTACAAAGCAAAGTAAAGAACTGTGCATATGCATACATAATTAAATAGTATAAGTTATAAACAAAAGTACATAAACACAAGCTTGTAAAATATAATAAAATAAAAACAAGACAAAAGTAATTAATGCAAAAATATCTTAGCACACATTTTTCTCATATCAGCCGAGTTAAAGTGGTATGTAGGCATGGGGGAACATGCATTTAATGTAATCAGTACATTGATATCTTCCAGCCGAAATTTGAAAACAAAATATGATTAAAACAAGTTAAGCTTGCACCAGAAGACACCTCTTGGTCAAAACTATATCTATATGTTTATCATCTTATTTTAGTTCATTTCAAAACATAGAAAAGCTTAGAAGCAAAACCAGAGAGAAAAGCAATGCAAACACTATTTTCTACAAACTCAAAACATTCATTCAACTAAAAGGGGAACAAAATAGAATTCAAGAAAAAAGGAATCAACTGCAGTCATCAAACAAAAAGAATCCTCTGTTCTGCCTCTTCTCAAAACTGTGAGCAAACCTCCTATATTTAAAACTTTAAATCTTGATGTGCTTGCATGCTTATGTTATGTATGCATGCTTATGATGATATAGGTGTGTTCAGATATACATATATAGGTCCCTGTTAGAGTTACAGGGTTTTGAATTCAAGTTTAAAATTTCAAACTCCCTGTCCAACCAAAAACATGTAAAATTAAATGTTGAGTTATTGATTCAAGTATACATCTGGAAACATCTCTAAAAAAAAATATATAAGATCTTTAAAACAAAAACAATAAAAAGAAAAAGAAAATTGTATTGAAATGAATGTGTGAATGTCCTGTACAACTTTTACCGCCTCTATTCTTCATATACTGGTGAGCAAATTTTTAAAACCATATGTACTTTGATTTGCATGTGATCAGTGTTAGATGGTTACTTAAGAAATATGTTAGCATAAGTGTGAAAATGCCTGAATGTGTATATATGACTGTGTATACATATATGTCTCTGTACAAACATGTCTTTGGTTTGAAGTCTCAGGTTTCAAACTCAATTTAAGAAAAAATTCATATATTTTTGAATAATAACATTTAGATTATGATGTTTGAATAAAAACTGTTTATAACACTCTAATCTAAGTTTTAAAAATAAATTCCAAGTAAAAATATTTATAGGGTATTATAAAATGAGATACGACAGTGACAAATTAACTCAGATGGAAATATTTATTTCTAAATTTTCAAGTTTGGGTTGTATCCTTAAATTCGTGAGGGTAAATCATGAATTTTAATATAGATATTAGGATTTTTAAGTGAGTGAATAACATGAACTCATGACATGATAAAAAAATGCATATTTGTCAAATTCATTCAGTCGGTGGGATTAAATTCTTCGAATTTTGGTCAGAAGAAGGATTTAGTGTCAAGAATCATGGGAAAAATATTGAAAAAAAATTCTATTGAGTAAATTGATCAATTGAATCGAATTTAGGGTTTAAAACTTGTTTTGGCCAGTAATGATTTTCGAATTTGTTCGTTGCCGTGAAGAGATCGAGCGTGGCCGGACCAAGGGGAATCGAAGCATTGGGGTGTGACGAAGTTCCTATCGAAATGGCGTGGGTAATCGTATACGAAATCGTCAGAGATGATGGGTTTTGTTCAAATCAGGTTGGTCCCAGTTTCGATTGAAGAGTTCGTTTTTGCTTGGTTGGTGGCATTGTGGTTCTGTGACGTCGGAAGGGATGGCGTGGCGAGCGTCGACTTGCTGAGTGCCTCGGCAATGGCCAGAAGGGGATAGCTCATCGGTGCACGTGCACGACCATGCGCGATGTGTCAGGAAGCTCGGTGGTTGACAACTCGAGTTGATACTCGGGTAAATGTTAGGTTTGCTTCGAGTTGGGTTTAGGGGCCTAGGTGCGTGTTCCTGTATATAAGTTTAAATTTAAACCAAGCTGAAGAAAGAAAAAAAGAGAGAGGAGAAGTGAGTACGAGAGGGGAAGAAGAAGGACTCGGGAAAAGCACAGTGGAGCTCGGGTTGTTACTCGAGTAAGAACGGCAATTCGCTCGGGTCAATTTCCTCAAGCCTGAAGCATGATAAAGGTAGATTAAGCAAACCCTTTAAACAAATTTTTAAAAGTTTGTTTGATAACTTGAGGTTAAAATTTTATTTCAGGTTTAATTATTGGAAGGAAATGCTTAACAATTTTTTTATCTAAATTAACATTTTGATTAAGTTGATGAATACTTAATGTAAATTACACTAAAGTTTCAAGCTAATAATGAATTGATTTCAAAGTAAGGAAGATTTTTATCGTTAATTGAGATAAACAATGACAATCATTTTTAGTTTATTATTTTAAGGAGTAATCAAGAAATAATTAATCAAGTTGAATAATTATTATTAATCAATTACTATTATTTTTGGGAGTAATTAAGAATAATTAAAGCAGTGTAATTAGAGGTTAATGAATGATTAAGTGATTTATAAATTTGTAATTAACCACTTAAGTAAATCTATAAATTATTAATAGTTAATCGATTAAGTAATTTAATTGAGAATTTATAAATGATAAATTAAGTTTCATTAATAATTAAGGTTATTGATTAATGGTTAAGGAATAGTTAATTAAGTTAATTAAAAAAAATAACTTGATAAAAAAAGTAATTAATTAAATAGAGTGAATAAAGGAATTAAGTAATAATAATTAAATTGAATTAATTACAATAAGAATTAGAGATGATTGCTTATAGATTGTGTATTGTTATTTTCTGTTTGTAATTGTGATGCCATGAGTTGTGAATTGCCTGATGCTGTACTGTAAATTGTGATTGATTCTATATATATACATGAAACTCCTTGGCCTTTAAAACGGCATATAAATTCCGATGCGACAGGGAGTCGGATTCCAATTGGTTATCCGAAACCCACATCGAATCTTAATGATGAATCTTTGTGATTGATAAATTTATTTATCTATGAATCTGTAAATAAAGATAAGCGTTATTGATTATATCGCTTATCGGTATTGATATATCTGTGATGATTGATGTTGTGCACTATTGTGTAAAACCCCTGGACCACACTATACACACACAAATATGGATTTCACGTGGAAATCAGTTAAGTCACAGACTTTTAAGTAAGTTTGAATTTGAATTTTAAATTCAAATAGTTTTGGTAATGAATCAAGTCTAATATGAAAAGCTTTTGAAAAAACTATTTTAAGAATAAAAGTTATTTTTGAATAACTAATAAAGATTTGAAAATTTAATAATCGGATTTAAATTGAAATTTAAATATCTGAAATTGAATTTTATATTCAATACTTATGATTTAAAAAGGACTTTACAAGTTATATGGGTTTAAACTATTTTTAAGCGTTGATTTGGAAATTTGAATTAAACCAAAGATTGTAACTTGTATAAATGGAATCGGGGTTTTTCCGAAATAAAACTATTGTTTCTAAGTGATAAATAGCTTTCATATGAGTAATGAATTTCCAATTTATATTAAAGGGATTTCAACTTTGAATTGAAAATGATTTTCCAAGTTATGGACGAAGCTTTGGAAACGAGTTTTGAAAGCTATAAGTTAAATCTTGATTTTAAGATTTAATTGAGTTAATATAATTGAAACGGAAATTGTGTGAAATTCGGGAATGAATCTTTGTGAAAACTGAGTGAACTTTGTGAAATAAATCTTTTTGTTTAAAAGATTTGAAATGGTAATTGGTTTAAACCATTTGAAAGGAAGTTTGAATCATTAAGTTGTGACTTAATTGAAATCCCATATCCATATGTTTTTAAATGTTGCGCTCACTATTCGGTTTAGCCGGGAGAGGACCTTTGTGTCGTATAACACATTCCGAATACGTGATACGTCGTTATGGATATCATTTGAAGACTGGTGGTGAAGACCGAGTATTTGCGAGAACGATAGGATGACCTATTGATTGTCTCTGCACTGAGTCACGCCAGTATAGAGATTTCCTAAGTGATGGGAAGTCCGATCGGGATTGTGAATACCCGGATTTGCAAGGGCTTCTTTGGAAGTGCCTTCGGTTCTGTTCGAACCCGGAACAGACTTGTATGGATTGTATGTCTGACATTATATTTTGACATATAAAGCAGATTTCTTTCAAATACATTTCTGTTGGTGGCGGAGAATTTATTCTCTTACCTTAGCACCCTTCTCTGAGACGTACGAGCTCAGAGGTTATGTAGTTGAAGGTTATCAGCGATATATTCCCAACTTGGTAATGTGGCATGCTGAGTGCTGCTGATCATTGGTTGATCAAAGCATGGCTTTGTGAAAAGCGTAGCTTTGTGGACGAGACTTCGTCGAGCCTCACAACCCGGTAATGGTCGAAATAGGAATTGTGCGGCAAGGTTTCAGGGGTAGCTCCCTTAGGGTATGACCATTCCTTCTGGAAAAGGGTAGTATCATGGTATGGAGCCCAGATTCTTACTCATGTGGACACACTTTATTTATTACTGTGTGATGTTGTTGGTTAGAGAGCTCTCGTATAAAGGTCCCAAAGGACCGGGGGTGGCATATCTGAGGTTCTGTATGTTCCCCGGGAAGGGGGGTAGCCGGCCTTGTTTGGCAGAGATCCGGTTAGGTTCTCGGGGCGTCCCGCCAGAGGCGTTCCTACGTGGCAATAGGAAGTTCCTTAGCCTGACCATTTGTTGGAAAATCCATTCATCCAATACGAGCCTTGTACGGTTTTAGTTGTATTACCTGCCATTCACTTATGGTGGCGCCCTACTGTTTGGATGGTAGCTATAGTAGGCATATTCTGAAATGTCTATGCTGGCTAAGATTTATATTCTACTTTCGAAATGCTTTTCTGCACTGTGCACTTGTAATAATAATATCAAAGAAAGTTTTCTGCGTATCAAGCATATTTGACTATCATAAGGAGAAATCTCCTCCGATTCTGCGTTTGCATTGTGTGCGTGGCGGGAGGCCTTATGGTAGTTTCATTTTCCAAAAGCATTGCGATTTTGAAATTTAAATCTTTGATTATTTTTAAAATACAACCCGTTTTCGTTTCCTCATACCAGTCCCATGACTGACCCGGAGTTTATTGTTCCTTTCCTAAACTCTGGGTGCCCACAAATTTTCCACACGGGCAGTCTAGAGTTTGGTTTTTCAGATAGTTAGGTTCAGTAGATTATATGGAGCTAGTTCAGTCTTTTGGATATGGACTACACTTGTTTATCTTGGAGCAATCTGGATAATGGATCGAGCTAGGAGTTTTGGAGCTTTAACTTTGGAGTTTGGTTTGGTGCTGCGGTATTAGGATTCTGTGAAGACTTATTTCATATTGTATCATGTTCCGTTGTATTTTGTATATGTATATTCTCTGATGTTGATGATTATCATTGTATCATATTGATGTATCGGATATTGTATTCATGTTGTATCAGTGATATCATCTTATTTTTCCGCTGTGATATTTATCATCTAATGGGTGTTGCAAGCTCCGGCGATACGAATTCAATGTTGCTATCGAACATCGAGTTCGGGTCGTCACATTCGGTCTTGGGTGTATGAGGGGCACACAGGTTTTAGAAGGCGGGTGTGTGGAGGGTGTGTAGTATAGGAGTCGGGTAGGTAGGTTTTGGATGGCGGATATGGATGATATTGGTCTCAGGTGGAAGGTATGTGACGGGTGTGGGCTGTTAGAGGGCTATGGGTTTTAATGGTTCGGTTTTGTGGTTGTAGAGACGGGTATGTTTGGAGTTTGGGCTTGAGTTGGCAGGTCTGGGTGCATAAGGAGGTGGACCTCTTGGGTGTGGGTCCTAGGTACGGTGGAGCTCGGGTAGAGGTGTGTTTGGCTTAGGTGGAGGTATTTTGGGTGTTGTTGGAGTTTGCCTGAGATGGACGAAGATAATGGAGTAGTGTAGCTTTATGAAGTGAAGAGAAAGGAAGAAAGTAAAAAATGAGTTTGTGAAAAAATGGAAGGTATGGATGCTTATTTATACTTGAGCTTTATAACCAAATGACCATATTACTATAACAACCCAAAATTTTGGGTTATTTGAAATTCTTTATTTAAACGATTTTAAATACTGGATAGTGAAATTTTATCGATTTAATAGGTTGAATTTCAAATATAATGATTTATTGATAGTTAACTTATCGAATTAAATAATCGAAATCGTGAAAATAATTTAAATCTTGGATTTTTATTTGGAAAAAAAATATTTAACGGCTTATTTAATATCTATTTATACGAATGAAATAATAAAAAAATTAAATTTGAATTTAAAAGTGATTTACTTGATTTTAAAAATAACTTGTTTAAATGAACGAGTAAAAATAGCCTTCTGGGCACAGTCTCGAATTTTGACAAAACCAATTCTATTGGATCTGTAATAGTCCCTAACTCGAACTTCGAAAATCAGCATCCGTACTTCACTTGTACTCGAATGTCGCAGATTCAAACGTCGTATCTGGTTCACCGGAGCTTATAACACATTAAGTATAACAACACAATGGAAAAAAATGAATATATCATGGATACGCAAAATGAATATAATATCTGATACAATATGGTAAAACAATATCGGAGGCAAGATACAACAGCAGAAAGAGATAACATAAACTTGAATTCCAAAGAAGGAACTCCAATAGAATCTCCAAAAAAAGCCAACTCCATAATGCAACTGCAACTCCATCTCCAAACCAAAGATAGCTCGAACCATCATCACGATGCATTAAGCAAACTAGGTAATTCCAAAATGAAGCAAATGTGATCACCAAAATCCAAAGGCTTCAAAGATATCGAATCTACATCTACTAGCTAATTATCTGAAAATCTAACTCTAGACTGCCCGTGTGGAAAATTGTTGGCACCAAGAGTTTAGAAAGGGAACAATAAACTCCAGGTCAGTTATGGGGCTGGTGTAAGCAAACAAAAATAGTTTATCTTTAAAACAAACAACAAAATATTTTAAAAGAAATCCGCAATGCTTTTTGGAAAATGAAACTGCCATAAGGCCTCCCGCCACACACACAATGCAAGCACAATTGGAGGAGATTTCTCCTTAGGACAGTCAAAAATGCTTGATACGCGAAAACCGTTTGATATTATTATTAGTGCATAGCGCAGAAAACCTTTCGAAAGTATAATATAAATCTTAACCAGCATAGACATTTCACACTTATGCCCACTATAGCGACCATGTTCAATAGCAGGTTACCGCAACATTCCATGGCAGATTATACAACTAAAACCGTACAGGGATCGTATTATTTCTTTGGATTTTCCAACAAATGGTCAGGCTAAGGAACTTCCTACTGCCACATCTCTGGAGGGACGTCCCGAGAACCAACCCAGCCCTCTGCCAACACAAGGCCTGGTTACCTCTGTAGCTAGGTAACTATTACTCGAGCATGCAACCCTCGTTCGTTTGTGACCTTTATCCAAGGGCCCTCAATCACAAAGCAACAACCACATAGTAATGAGATTGCAGCAACCACATAGGTTAAGTATCTGGGCTCCATACCATGATACCACCTTTTTCAGAAGGGAATGACATATCCTAAAGGGCGCGGCCCTCATAACCTTGCCGCACCTTTTCTGTTTCGACCATTTCCGGTTTGTGAGGTCCTGATGTAGTCTCGTCCATAAAGCTACGCTTTTTCACAAAGCTATGCTTTGACCAACAAATGATCAGCAGCACTACGCATGCCACATTATCAATTTGGAAATGTATCACTAGTAACCATCAACTATATAACCTCTGAGCTAGTACGTCTCAAAGAAGGATGTTAAGCTAAGAGAATGAATTCTCCGCCACCAAACAGAAATGTATTTGATAGAAACCAGCTTTACATCTCAAAGTGTAATGTCAAACACACATCCATACAAGTCTGTTCCAGGTTTGAATAGAACCGAAGGCACTTCCAATGAAGCCCTTGCAATCCGGTTATTCACAATCCCGATTGGATTTTCCATCACTTAGGGAATCTCGATACCGGAGCGACTCGGTGCAGAGACAATCGACGGGTTATCCTTTTGTTTTCGAAAATACTCGGTCTTCACCACCGATCTTCAAATGTTATACATATACGACGTATCATTATTCGGAATGGGTTATATGACACAAGGTCCTCTCCCGACTAAACCGAATAATGAGCGCAATATTTTAAAAACATATGGATATGGGATTTCAGTTAAGTCACAACTTAAAACCCAAAACTTTCTTTTCAAATGGTTTAAACAAATTACCATTTTCAAATTTTTAAACAAAAATATTTATTCATAGCTTTTCAAAACAATTTCCTTTTCAAATTGGGTTAACTCATCCATTCTTTAAATCAAAGATTTAATTCATAGCTTTCAAACCAAATCCCATTTCAAATCTTTTATATATAAAAAATACACCATTTAAAATCCTCTTCAATTTCAAAAAAAGATTTAACCAATTTTCACAAAGATTCATTTATAGCCTTCAAAATAATTTCCTTTCCAATTTCAAAACGAAGTTCAACAATCATCACAAAGATTCAATTATAGTTTCAAAACTATTTCAATTCCATTTCAAACTTGAAATCTTTCAACAGAAATTAGTAATCCTTTCTTTATATGAAGGCTATTATTATTTGTAAACAAATAGTTTTGGTTTCAGAAAAATCCGATTAGTTAAAGCCTTTCAAATATAAACTTGGGTTAAATTCAAATTCCCAAAAAGATACTTTTAAAATGGTTTAGAACCCATATAAACACATTTATAACTTGCAAAACCTTTTTAAACCATAATTTCCAAATATAGGGTTCGATTTCAAATTTTGAATTCAAAATTGAAATAAAATTATTTAGATTTCAAACTTTATCAAGTTATTCAAATAACTTTTATCTTCAAAACTCCTTTTCAAAAGCTTTTCATATTTAACCCAATCCCCTTTCCAAAAGCGTTTGAATTTAAAATTCAACTTTTAAAACCATTTCATTAAATTCAAATATTTGTTACTTAACTGATTTCCTTGTGAAATCCATATTTGTGTGTGTATATTATGGTCCAAGGGTTGTACACAATAGTGCAACATCATTAATTATCACAGATTCAAGCACAATAATATCGATATCGATAAGCGGTATAATCTATAATGCTTATCTTCATTCACAGATAAACACAGATAAAATAAATTTATCACAAATAAATAAATCACAGCTTGAATTAAAACAATTCATATCAAAAAGCATCACACAGTAGAGATATCAAACAATTCACAACATTCAATAGAATATAGTCATCCATAAGTAGGTTAAATTAATTAACTGGTTAATTAAAACCAAACTAATCACTAATCCAGGTTGATTAACATTAGTTAATTACAGTTTAGGTAAATTAATTATTCCTTAATTATTTATTAATTAACCTCAATTAATAAATTAATCAACCTTTAATTATTAAATAATTAACTTTTAATTATTAATTTATCCTTTAATTAATTTCCCTTAATTAATTCAGTAATAAATCAATTAACCCTTAATTAATTACCATTGAGTTAGTTATCCTTATGTAACGACCCATAATTTCTGTTAATTAAAATTTATATATTTAGTTAATTTGAAATATTAATAAGTGAAATTTATAAGTCGAATAAATTTTATTTCGAATAATTGGATTTAATTGAATAATTAAATAGATAATTTAATAGTTGAAAATACAGAAATAATTGAAAATTGGGTTAAATATGATTGAAATTGATTTGTAAACTTTTATTTTATCATACTGGAGTTAGAACGATATTTTAGAACTTTTAAAATTGAATTTTAAGTTTATTTGTGAAAAAATGAATATTTTAATATTTAATCGACTAGTGAAATTAGCCAATTTTCGAACAGTCTCAGAATTGGATGAAACTAGTTCAGTTGGATCCGTAATAATTTGTTATTATCAGGTTTCAATTTTCGTAGCAATTAGAGTTTCCCTTTGACCGTGGCAGCTCGAAACGCATCGAAATCGTTTTAATATTAGTTCGGCGAGTTAAAATAGTCATTTTTCAAACGGTCTCGGATTTCGACGAAACCAGCTTCATCGGATTCGTAATGTTATATTATTATATGGTTTCAAATTTCGTGTCAATCGGATTTACCGTTTGTCCGGGGCAAGCTAAAACGCCTAGAAATTTGATTTAACGATTTAATTTTAAATCGAACGTTTGTTGCCATAACTCGCACAGATGATCGAATTAGCTTCTGAAACACATTCCATTGCGTTCAAAACGCAGGGTAAACCTTAGAAACGCCAACTGGCACGCTTCGTTTGGAGTTCGGAAAATCCGGGATGAATAGTGTTTTCGTCAATTTTCTATAAAAGCCCTCCATTATTCCTTCTTTTCACAAACCCTAGGTCAAAAGGCTCCAGCCGCCGTTTTTCAATCAATGGCCAGGAAAATTCGAAATTTCATCCCTCAACATTTCTCAATCCATAAACAATTAGTAAAAGCTTCCAACTACAATGTTGTAGAGATTCGTGAGGGCTTTAATTCTATACGGTGATGATCGTGTGAAGTCGATCGATGGGGTGGCAATTCGTGCTCAAAGTTGCTGCAGTTGCATGCGTTTTTTGAAGCATATAGACAGCTGAGCTTCAGGGTACTTCGGCCTGGGGGTAGCTCGTATAGGCGCAAGGATGGGTGGTGGCCGATCGATGTTGATGTGGAAGAAAGGGTCGCGTAGTTGAGGGTTTTTGAACGTGTATTTGGGTTTCACGTACGCGATGTTGAACGATGTGGAGAAGACAAAGACGTGCGGCCAGATCTGGTGTTTGCAAATCAAATGGCTCTGATTGGTTAGGGCTTAAAATTATAAAATAAATTGTAAATTAATTATAATTTAAATCGTGTAAAGTTTAAAATGTTGTATCTTTGTCATACGAGGTCCATTTTGGACGAAACAAATTGCGACGGGTTCGTATGGACGGGCTCTTCGCAATGGAGCTGGATTGGAAGCGATTGGAGTCGGTGAAAATTTCGGGTACACTCAATCGAATAGTTTCGATTTTTATTTTAAATAGTTAGATTTAAAATTATTGAATGTATGTTTGAATGATGATTGTTATCTATTGATTGTTAAAATAGACATTATGCGCCGTTATTAAGCGGATGTTATTTATTAGAAACATATACCGCGAATATTTCACCATATAGTGAAATTGGTATTATTTATGTACTTGGAGTTGATTTCCCGCATTATATATCGGATGAGACCCTATTGCGCCGCCTATTAAGCGGATAATATTTTTATAAATCCCATATACCGCGATAATTCTGTACTGGAACGGAATTGGTATTGTGCTAACATCTTTGGATGTAGGGAAATAGGTTGGAGGGATCCAACTTGATTCCTCAACTGTATTGATTTATTTACAGATATTGTGATATTTGATGATTATCATATCGATATATGATATTTGGATGTAGTGATTGACTATTTGGTGTTGTTGCATCATCGGATCTATTTTTGAAGTTTTAAAATAATGATTTTGGTTTTTAAAAGAATTTTTAAAGTGATTTTTGAAAGTATACGTTTTATTAAATTTTTGAACTGATTCATTTTAAATAATTAAAACGCTATAAATTCTTATGTTATAAAAATTAAGATTTTTGTGAAATATAACCAAAAGGTGATTTTTGAGATAAGTAGTTAATAAATTTATAAAATAGTTAAATTGGGATTTTTGAATTATTTTAAAACGGGTTGTATGAAAGATGTATAAATTTGATATTTTATAATTAAAAATATTGGAATTATAAAACGAGTTTTTGTATGTGTTAAAAATGAAGTATAAATGGATTCATAAGTGAATGAAAATTTATAGATTTACGAATTGTGAAGTTATAAAATGAATAGATGTTTTAAGACAAAATATTTTGGGAATTAACTTATAAATCGGATTTTTGCATTTAAATTGAAATCTTTGATGAAGCAAAAAATGGTTTATAGTTGAGATTTATAAAATATATATTTTATAAATCGAAATAATAGAATTTTAAAAGGAGTTCTATTAATGTTGAAAATAGGGTTATAAATGAAATCTTATAAGTAATAAGATTTATAATTTGTGAAGTTTTAAAAGAACGATTTTGTAAAAAATGGATTATAAACATTTAACTTATAATATGGACCTTTGGTATATAATTGAGTTATATGAATTGAACTGGATTAATAAAGGAGATTTATAAATCGAAGCTTATAAATAGAAATCAAATTTGTAGACATTGTTTATAAATTCGAAATCCATGGAATTTGATAAATTGAAAGTAGAAATTGGTTAAGGAAGTATATTCACGATTTTGGACAGTGAATATATTATCAAAAAAATGGATATGCTTGGGAAAATGAATATTATAAAATGAAGTTAATTGTTTTAACGATGTTTTAAAATGTATTATGAATCGAATACATAGATTTCAACATTCATTGTTGAAATAGACGTTTTCGAGAAATAAGGAAATGGTAGACTATAACACTGTTGTTATAGTAAATGGTTTCTGAAAGGAAACGATTTATATAGTATTGGGATTTATATATCTATTTTAATTTTGAATCCCTATACTAGTGATTTTGGGTCGTCGTAACGGTGTTTTACGCAACATTCGTTTTGACTCAAATAAATGTGTTTAAGTGAATGTTTTCCTTAAAGAATCAAATATACACTTAATTTCGATTTAAGTATAGTGAATATTTTCCAAATGTTGAAAATAAATAGATTGTGAATTACTTATTAATAAATAAGTATGGAAATGTTTTTCCAATGTGAAATGAAACGTTTTGAGAATTTATCTTTTTGAAGTTAAATTGAAAATTAATAATTGAAATCGTATATTCATAAATATTTTGGAATGCAAATTCACTATGAAATTTATAAATGAAAAAGGGAATTTGTTTAAAAATAAACGTTGATTTATTTTTGAAGTGTGGGAAATAAATTTACGGATTTGGAACGTACATATAAAGTAAATCGTTAAGGATTTATTTAATTGGTTTAAATGAACCATGTTGAAACGAAAGTAATCTCATATAGGGGAATGATTTGAAATTTGTTTTCAAAAGCGGTAAATGTGAAAAGTGATTTGAAAATTGTTTTCAAAAGGTTGAAGTATGGAAATTATATATCTAGTAAAGATATTTTGGAAAGTAAATAATTTGGGAAATTATTTGGAATTTGGGGATGTTGAACATGCTTATGGATAGTTAAATAATCCGACTATCAATATTTACCTTTAAATAGGTATTTATTGTGATTGCTTGAATTTGAATACCACACTTATTTTTGAATAAGCGCTCACTATTCGGGTTAGCCGGGAAAGGACCTTAGGGTCGTATAACCCATTCCGAATATGTGATATGTCGTAATGGATTGCATTTGATGACCGGTGTTGAAGACCGGATACTTTTTTGAAAACGGAAGGATTACCGTTGAATTACTCTGCATCAGTTGATCTCCGATATAGAGGTTTTATCACCCTTAGTGACGGCAAGTCCGGACGGGATTAGAAATTATCCGGAATGCAAGGACTTCTTTGTAAGCGCCTTCGGTTCTGTTCGAGCCCGGAACAGACTTGTATGGATTGTATGTCTGACATTACAAATTGAGATATAAAGCTGATTTCTTTCAAATATATTTCTGTTGGTGGCGGAGAATTTATTCTCTTAGCTTAACACCCTTCTCTGATACGTACGAGCTCAGAGGTTATGTAGTTGAAGGTTATTAGTGACATACTCCCAATTTGGTAATGTGACATGCTGAGTGTTGCTGTGAAATGATCATTGTTTGATCATTTGTGATATGATCATTTGTTTGATCATTTATCTTGGTGATCATTACTTTGATCATTTGTTGACCCAAAGCACAGCTTTTGTATAAAGCATGGCTTTGTGGACGAGACTTCGTCGGACCTCACACCCCGGAAATGGTCAAAACAGGAAGGATGCAGCAAGGTTATTAGGGGGTAGCACCCCTTTAGTGTATGTCATTCCTTCTGGATAGAGGTGGTATCATGGTATGGAACCCAGATACTTAACCTATGTTGTTGCTGCAAATTTATTGCTTTGGGATTGTTGGAAATCGAGGATCCTCGGATAGATCGGTTACGATCGGGGGATGACATATTCGTGTCAGTGGCTACCCAGTTAGGGGTAACCCGACCTTGTGTTGGCAGAGATCCGGTTTGGTTCTCGGGTCGTCTTTCCAGAGGCGTACCCATGTGGCAATGGGAAGTTCCATAGCCTGACCATTTGTTGGAAATCCAAAGAAACAATACGATCTTGTACGGTTTTAGTTGTATAACCTGCCATGGAATGTGGCGGTAACCTGCTATTGAACATGGTAGCTATAGTAGGCATACGATAATCGTCGTATGTTGGCTAAGATTTATATCTTTACTTTCGAAATTTTTCCCTACACTATGCACTGGTAATAATATCAAATGTTTCTTTTTAATACGTATCAAGCATCTTTGACTATCATAAGGAGAAATCTCCTCCGATTCTGCGTTTGCATTGTGTGTGTGTGCGGGAGGACTTATGGTAGTCTCATTTTTAAAAGCATTGCGAATCTATTTTAAAATTATCCTATTCTTTGTTTTAATGATAAACTGTTTTGAGTTCTCACACTAGTCACATGACTGACTCGGAGTTTATTGTTTTCATCCCTAAACTCTGGGTGCCCACCAATTTCCACACGGGCAGTCAAGAGTCAGGTTTATCAGGATATTCTGGAATTCAGGAGTTGCTGGAGGCAAGCTGGATGGCATGGCGTATTACTAGTATATAGTATTTCCTTTCCGCTGTTTGTTGTTGTATACTCTGATGATGAAATGTAATGTAATATGATGTAATGTGATAACTGAAATATTTCTTTGTTTAAAGATTATTCATTTATTTATTATATGTTGTTCCGCTGCGATTGTGAGATTTTGATATTGTTATGTTGCTTCTTTCTGTTGTTTTCTTTTTCTTTCTCTCTTCTTCTATCTTTTCTTCTTCTTTAACCCTAACGATACGGTTTTCCGACCTTTGATTGTTCGGCAGTTGATATAGTGGACGTATTAATGTCGGTTTTCGAGCGTCGAAAAATCGCGATCATCACATTTGGTATCAGATCATATGGTTAAGCGACAACCATGGCTCTGTTGGGAATTATTCATTAGAGATGGAGTCAGTAGTACTCTAGAATGAGTTTGAGTGTAATAATAGATATGAGCGCGTATTTGTTAGTGAATATGAAATTGTTTTATATTGTGATGATTGGTTTGTTGAGTGGTAATGGATTTTGGTCAACACGAGTAATTAACGTTGTTGATAGGGATCTCTAAACACTTGTACACAACAAATTGACACAATATCGTTTTAATTGGGTAAATGAAATAATTTTACCTTGATTATGTTTTATATATAAAGGAATAATTTTTCAGAATTATTAAAGTGTATATGAATTGATTGTTTGGTTGTTGAAAATATAAGATTTATGCAAGTTGATAAAAGTTGTTTGAATAAGTTGAATGAAATATATTGTAAAAGAATAAATTTTATAAGCAAATGAATTATAAGTATGAAGTTATAATTAAAATGATTTACAATTGTGGATAATCTTATATATGAGAAATGAAATTATATAAGTAAAAGATTTATAAATGTGATTTATAATATGAAAATAAAATTCCAGAGAAGTGTTTTGAAAGGATTTTATATTTTGGAAAATTGTTTTAGAGAAATTAAAGCTCTAAACTCTTTTCGATAGTTGGAAAATAATTCCGATGATGATCATGACATTATTGGTGTTCATTTTCGGGTTTCCAAAAGAGGGATTGCTGCCAAATTGTTTTAAATGGAAGTTGTATGGAAAATTCGGATTTGGGTTTTGGAAAATTCAAAAAGATAATTTGAATTGGTTTCAAAAATGGTTTGGAAAGTTTGAAAAGACTCTGGAATCCTATTTAAAATATTATGGGAATGATAAATGAGTTGATAACTTATACAATTTGAATTTTGATAGAATAAATTTAACTTAAAGGAGGGAGTTAAATTAAAGGAAGTATAAGTGAATCAATAAGAAAAATCCAAGTGGTAATTGTTGAATATAAGTTGTATAACTTGTAAAATGAGAAAATGTAAGTGAAACAAATTGTTAAAAATGGTTAAACAATTTTGTTAAGCAAAATAAAATATGTATTTGATTAAAGGATAAAATTTAGCTTTGGTAAAAAGTTAAATCTGAATTGGATTTATATGTGGAATATAACTTAAGTGAAGTTGAATAATGTTGATTTTGGTATCGAAGTAAAATAATCAAGTGAAGTAATGAAATGAAATCATTAGGAATATGAACTTGATTTATGTAAATGAAATTCAACCTTATGTTAATCAATTAAATGTAAATAATTGATATGAAATAATGAATGTAAGTGTTAATTCATTAAAAGCTAATGGAGTTGAATAAATTGAATGAAAATCAATTTAATATAAACCAATTGGAATTAAAAGTAAAAATGTTGGACCAAATTAAATGTAAATTAAATAATTTGGTTATGTTGAATATACATTGGTTGTTATATGATTATTAGTTGATTGTATATAAATTTATTAAGTGTTAATGAAATTGAATTAGCAAAATTAGAAGCTAAAGTGATTGAATCCAACTTGGAAGAAAATGAACTTGAATAGAATTGAATTTGATTTGGAAGTGAACCAACTTGAATGAAAATTAGTGAATGAAAACTAATTAAAATTGAATATGAATGAATGTTAGTAAATTCCAATGTTAATGAATCAATTGGAAAACCAATTCAATGAATATTAATGAGAAGTAAAATTATATTGATTTGGTGGTTGCATTTGTTGCTTTAGTTGCATTTGCTATATTATGTATTTGTTAAGTTGCTATATGATGTATATTGACATTATTTTCAAATATGCATGTTTCTCATGTTGTTATTGAGTGTTTAGTAGGTGCGGATCGCGTTTGCTTCGCATTTGGAGCTCGCTTTCGCGTTATATTAGTCGTATATGCTTGCTAATAAAATATAAGGTACATACCTCGAATTACATATCGTACTCTTACACATTTTTCCCTGCGGGATGCCTGATGAGATGTATATTTGTGATATATATACTGTCATTTTTTTTCGGATCGAGCCGCGCAAAGGAGACTTTGGCGAATTTTTCCGAAAATTTAAGGCGTTAGAATATTTTTGAGAAAATTGGGAAATTTTTGAAAACTAAGTTTGGATTTGGAAACTTAGTAAAGATTTTGTAAGAAGTTTAACTATAAATTATGGGAAAGTTAAACACATAAGAGATTTGGGAAAAAATCCAATTTGAATGGTTGATTTTGGGAAAATTAATAGATTCTGTAACTTTTCTTACTTGGTAATTTCGAGGACGAAATTATTTTAAGGGGGGATGTTTGTAACGACCCATATTTTCTGTTAATTAAAATTTATATATTTAATTAATTTTAAATGTTAATAAGTGAAATTTATAAGTCGAATAAATTTTATTTCGAATAATTGGATTTAATTGAATAATTTAATCGATAATTTGATAGTTGAAAATACAGAAATAATTGAAAATTGGATTAAATATGATTGAAATTGATTTGTAAAATTTTATTTTATCATATTGGAGTTAGAACAATATTTTAGAACTTTTAAAATTGAATTTTAAGTTTATTTGTGACAAATTGAATATTTTAATATTTAATCGACTAGTGAAATTAGCCAATTTTCGAACAGTCTCAGAATTGGACGAAACTAGTTCCATTGGATCCGTAATAGTTTTTTATTATTGGATTTCAATTTTCGTAGCAATCAGAGTTTTCGTTTGACCGTGGCAGCTCGAAACGCATCGAAATCGTTTTAATATTAATTCGGCGAGTTAAAATAGTCATTTTTCAAACAGTCTCGGATTTCGAGAAACTAGTTTAATCGGATCTGTAATGTTATATTATTGTATTTCAAATTTCGTGTCAATCGGATTTACCGTTTGTCCGTGGCAAGCTAAAACGCCTAGAAATTTGATTTACCGATTTAATTTTAAATTGAACGTTTATTGCCATAACTCATACAGATGATCGAATTAGCTCCCGAAACATTTTCCATTGCGTTGGGAATGCGGGGTAAACCTTAGAAACGCTAACCGGCACACTTTGTTTGGAGTTCGGAAAATCCGGGATGAATAGTGTTTTCGTCAATTTTCTATAAAAGCCCTCCATTATTCCTTCTTTTCACAAACCCTAGGTCCAAAGGCTCCAGCCGCTGTTTTTCAATCAATGGCCAGGAAAATTTGAAATTTCATCCCTCAATATTTCTCAATCCATAAACAATTAGTAAAAGCTTCCAACTACAATGTTGTAGAGATTCGTGAGGGCTTTAATTCTATACGGTGATGATCGTGCGAAGTCGATCTATGGTGTGGCAATTCATGCTCAAAGTTGCTGCAGTTGCATGCGTTTTTTGAAGCGTATAGACAATCGAGCTTCAGGGTACTTTGGCCTTGGGGGTAGCTCGTGTAGGCGCAAGGATGGGTGGTGGCCGATCGATGTTGATGTGGAAGAAAGGGTCGCGTAGTTGAGGGTTTTTGAACTTGTATTTGGGTTTCACGTACGCGATGTTTAACGATGGGGAGAATACGAAGACGCACGGCCAGATCTGGTGTTTGCAAATCAAACGGCTCTGATTGGTTAGGGCTTAGAATTATAAAAGAAATTGTAAATTAATACGAATTTAAATCGTGTAAAGTTTAAAATGTTGTATCTTTGTCATACGAGGTCCGTTTTGGACGAAACAAATTGCGACGGGTTCGTATGGATGAGCTCTTCGCAATGGAGCTGGATTGGAAGCGATTGGAGTCAGCGAAAATTTCAGGTAAAATTAAACGTCCGTTTAATTTTATTCGAAATAAACGCGGAAAAACTGAATTTAAATCAAGGTGAGAACTTCTCACTCAATCAAATAGTTTCGATTTTTATTTTAAATAGTTAGATTTAAAATCCTTGAATGTATGTTTGAATGATGATTGTTATCTATTGATTGTTAAAATAGACATTATGCGCAGTTATTAAGCAGATGTTATTTATTAAAAACATATACCGCGAATATTTCACCATATAGTGAAATTGGTATTATTTATGTACTTGGATTTGATTTCCCACATTATATAGCGGATGAGACCCTATTGCACCGCCTATTAAGAGGATAATATTTTTATAAATCCCATATACCACGATAATTCCGTACTGGAACGGAATTGGTATCGTGCTAACATCTTTGAATGCAGGGAAACGGGTTGGAGGGATCCAACTGGATTCCTCAACTGTGTTGATTTATCTACAAATATTGTGATATTTGTTGATTATCATATCGATATATGATATTTGGATGTCGTGATTGACTATTTGGTGTTGTTGCATCATCAAATCTATTTTTTAAGTTTTTAAATAATGATTTTGGTTTTTAAAAGAATTTTTAAAGTGATTTTTGAAAGTATACGTTTTATTAAATTTTTGAATTGATTCATTTTAAATAATTAAAACGTTATAAATTCTTATGTTATAAAAATTAAGATTTTTGTGAAATATAACCAAAAGGTGATTTTTGAGATAAGTAGTTAATAAATTTATAAAATGGTTAAATTGGGATTTTTGAATTATTTTAAAACGGGTTATATGAAAGATGTATAAATTTGATATTTTAAAATTAAAAATATTGGAATTATAAAATGAGTTTTTATAAGTGTTAAAAATGAAGTATAAATGGATTCATAAGTGAATGAAAATTTATAGATTTATGAATTGTGAAGTTATAAAATGAATAGATGTTGTAAGACAAAATATTTTAAGGAATTAACTTATAAATCGGATTTTTGCATTTAAATTGAAATCTTTGATGAAGCAAAAAATGGTTTATAGTTGAGATTTATAAAATATATATTTTATAAATCAAAATAACAGAATTTTAAAAGGAGTTCTATTAATGTTGAAAATAAGCTTGTAAATGAAATCTTATAAGTAATAAGATTTATAATTTGTGAAGTTTTAAAGGAACGATTTTGTAAATAAATGGATTATAAACATTTAACTTATAATATGCACCTTTGGTATATAATTGAGTTATATAAATTGAATTGGATTAATAAAGGAGATTTATAAATCGAAGCTTATAAATAGAAATGAAATTTATAGACATTGTTTATAAATTCGAAATCCATGGAATTTGATAAATTGAAAGTTGAAATTGGTTAAGGAAGTATATTCATGGTTTTGGACAGTGAATATATTATCAAAAAATGGATATGCTTGGGAAAATGAATATTATAAAATGAAGTTAATCGTTTTAACGATGTTTTCAAATGTATTATGAATCGAATACATAGATTTCAACATTCATTGTTGAGATAGACGTTCTCGAGAAATAAGGAAATGGTGGACTATAACACTGTAGTTATAGTAAATGGTTTCCGAAAGGAAATGATTTATATAGTATTGGGATTTATATATCTATTTTAATTTTGAATCCCTATACTAGTGATTTTGGGTCGTCGTAACGGTGTTTTACGCAACATTCGTTTTGACTCAAATAAATGTGTTTAAGTGAATGTTTTCCTTAAAGAACGAAATATATACTTAATTTCGATTTAAGTATAGTGAATATTTTCCAAATGTTGAAAATAAATAGATTGTGAATTACTTATTAATAAATAAGTATGGAAATGTTTTTCCAATGTGAAATGAAACGTTTTAAGAATTTATCTTTTTGAAGATAAATTGAAAATGAATAATTGAAATCGTATATTCATAAATATTTTGGAATGTAAATTCATTATGGAATTTATAAATGAAAAGGGGAATTTGTTTAAAAATAAATGTTGATTTACTTTTGAAGTGTGGGAAATAAATTTACGGATCTGGAACGTAAATATAAAGTAAATCGTTAAGGATTTATTAATTGATTTAAATGAACCATGTTGAAATGAAAGTAATCTCGTATAGGGGAATGATTTGAAATTTGTTTTCAAAAGCGGTAAATGTGAAAAGTGATTTGAAAATTGTTTTCAAAAGGTTGAAGTATGGAAATTATATATCTGGTAAAGATATTTTTGAAAGTAAATAATTTGGAAAATTATTTGGAATTTGTTGATTTTGAACACGCTTATGGATAGTTAAATAATCCGACTATCAATATTTACCTTTAAATAGGTATTTGTTGTGATTGCTTGAATTTGAATTCCACACTTATTTTTGAATAAGCGCTCACTATTCGGGTTAGCCGGGAAAGGACCTTGGGGTCGTATAACCCATTCCGAATATGTGATATGTCGTAATGGATTGCATTTGATGACCGGTGTTGAAGACCAGATATTTTTTTGAAAACGGAAGGATTACCGTTGAGTTACTCTGCATTGGATGATCTCCGATATAGAGGTTTTATCACCCTTAGTGACAGGAAGTCCGGACATGATTAGAAATTATCCGGAATGCAAGGACTTCTTCGTAAGTGCCTTCGGTTCTGTTCGAGCCCGGAACAGACCTGTATGGATTGTATGTCTGACATTACAAATTGAGATATAAAGCTGATTTCTTTCAAATATATTTTTGTTGGTGGCGGAGAATTTATTCTCTTAGCTTAACACCCTTCTCTGAGACGTACGAGCTCAGAGGTTATGTAGTTGAAGGTTATTAGTGATATACTCCCAATTTGGTAATGTGACATGCTGAGTGTTGCTGTGAAATGATCATTATTTGATCATTTGTGATATGATCATTTGTTTGATCATTTATCTTGGTGATCATTACTTTGATCATTTGTTGACCCAAAGCACAGCTTTTGTATAAAGCGTGGCTTTATGGACGAGACTTCATCGGACCTCACACCCCGGAAATGGTCAAAACAGGAAGGATGCAGCAAGGTTATTAGGGGGTAGCACCCCTTTAGTGTATGTCATTCCTTCTGGATAGAGGTGGTATCATGGTATGGAGCCCAGATACTTAACATATGTTGTTGCTACAAATTTATTGCTTTGTGGTTTTTGTAAATCGAGGATCCTCGGATAGATCGGTTACGATCGGGGGATGACATATTCGTGTCAGTAGTTACCCAGTTAGGGGTAACCCGACCTTGTGTTGGCAGAGATCCGGTTTGGTTCTCGGGTCGTCTTTCCAGAGGCGTACCCATGAGGAAATGCGAAGTTCCTTGGCCTGACCATTTGTTGGAAATCCAAAGAAATAATACGATCTTGTATGGTTTTAGTTGTATAACCTACCATGGAATGTGGCGGTAACCTGCTATTGAACATGGTAGCTATAGTAGGCATACAATAACTCGTATGTTGGCTAAGATTTATATCTTTACTTTCGAAATTTTTCCTTACACTATGCACTAGTAATAATATCAAATGCTTCTTTTTAATATGTATCAAGCGTCTTTGACTATCATAAGGAGAAATCTCCTCCGACTCTGCGTTTGCATTGTGTGTGTGTGCGGGAGGCCTTATGGTAGTCTCATTTTTAAAAGCATTGCGAATCTATTTTAAAATTGTCCTATTCTTTGTTTTAAAGATAAACTGTTTTGAGTTCTCACACCAGTCACATGACTGACTCGAGTTTATTTTTTTCCTTCCTAAACTCTGGGTGCCCACCAATTTCCACACGGGCAGTCAAGAGTCAGGTTTATCAGGATATTCTGGAATTCAAGAGTTGCTGGAGGCAAGCTGGATGGCATGGCGTATTACTAGTATATAGTATTTCCTTTCCGCTGTTTGTTATTGTATACTCTGATGATGAAATGTAATGTAGTATGATGTAATGTAATAACTAAAATAGTTCTTTGTTTAAAGATTGTTCATTTATTTATTATATGTTGTTCCGCTGCGATTGTGAGATCTTGATATTGTTCTGTTGCTTCTTTCTGTTGTTTTCTCTTTCTTTCTCTCTTCTTCTATCTTTTCTTCTTCTTTAACCCTAACGGTACGGTTTTCCGACCTTCGATTGTTCGGCAGTTGATACAGTGGACGTATTAATGTCGATTTTCGAGCGTCGAAAAATCGCGATCGTCACACCTTAATAAATTACAATAATTAATCCATTCTTAATTAATAATCATTCCTTAATCACTTTCATAAATTTAATTCCTTTAATTAATTAATTATTCCCAAACTAATTACCTTAATTAATAAATCACATTAATTAATTATTCTTTCCTTTAAACACTTGATTAATCAATCTTTAATCATAATTTATCCATTCTTAATTACTTTCATTAATTGATCATTTTTAATAAATTATTCACTTATTACTTGATTATTCAGACTTAAATTATTAATTAATTTATCATAATTACTTTTATTAAGTAATTATCATCAAGTAATTAATTTCCTTTAACAAATAAATTTAACTTGGACTTTGAAAGTTAATTAACAATTTTAAATCATCCTTTATATTATCCAAATTTTAAACCAAAACAATTATTTAAATATTACCTTTAAAATATAATCTTTAAAAATTTGTCAAGCTTGTTAACATTTTGCTTTGAAACTTGTTTAGATGTATTTAGTTATTTTAAAACTTTATTTTCTTTCAAAATCTGGTTTAAACATAACTTTTTTAAATTTAAAAACTTGTGAACTTTAAAACCTGGTGACAAAGAATAAAGACTCGAGCCTGCTTCATTTCTTCCCCGAGACCAAACTTCGTTTCCTGAGAAACAACCCGAGTCTCTCCTACTGTATTTTAAAACTTTGTTTTTAATTTTAAATTTTTTAAAAACCTGTTACACAGTTTAAAAACACTCGCGTGCCAACCTAAAAATCACTCGATCCAAAAACCCAAAATCCCGAGTATTCCTTCGAGCTCCTATCTTCTTCTCCTTCCACCATTACAAATCACGACACATGCACCACCATGTGCATCGTGCACGTGCAAGATTCATCTGAGAAATGATAATCGTTGCCGTAACCTCCCATACATCAACGACGGACCACGTTCGACACCAAGATTCTCGAGCAAACGCAAAAATGAAATTTGAGCCATTCGATCCAAATACTGGAACCACCCCTCATCAGAAAATCACCACATGCCGACACTCCTGACCACCAACGAACACGCCATCCCTACCAGAGATGCAACACGGCATCCTCGCCACATTCCCCTACCTATGATCGCTTGAATCGCAATGTCGACGACGCGAATAACTCGCGACTACCATGTACAAAACGTAGGGCTTAAACCCTAAATCAATTCAAATCTCCAACCATGATGAATTTGAAAATTATCTTGCGTTTTTCCTATGATCTACGATACTCCAACTACCACCATGCCAAGTTTCAATCTTTGAAAGTTAGCCGATCACTAGAAACTCACGAAAACCGATTTTTCATTCAACTCTCGAATACTACCCTAATTCAAAGCTAAAAATCCAAATTTTTGTTTTAAAAATCCTTGATTTTGAAATAGATTTGGATGGTGTAACTCAATCTCAAATGCATGTAGGTCGAAAATTGGACAAATTTTGAATTTATACTATAATATACAAATTTTTGAGATATTAAATCAATATTTCCACTTGTATTTATTTTTAAAAATGATGTAATACTCATATGAACATCTTTCATTCAGTAATTATAATCTAAAATTGTTTGGGTAGGATGGTTTGAATTTTTAAACTAAATTTTCAAACCTGTTAATATGACAGAGTAAATATCTGTACTCAGATATATCATCATACATACATTCACACAGGCATGCAAGCAAATTTATCGAACATTTCCATTATACTTTAAGAATTAATCATATTATCAAAGGATATAGGTAAGTTTGCTCACCTGACTTTGGCAAAGCAGAGAGGAACAGAGAAATTTGCCTGGAAAGTTTATTTTGAACTTGATCCATGATCTGAAATCTGGGTTTGATTTTGAAAGCTGAAATCTTTGAATTGATTTGCAACTGGAACTTGTTTTGTTGAGATGATTTCTGAATTCGAATTTATGTTGCTCTGATTTATGATTTAAATTTTAAATTGCCTGAAGCTTTTAAACTTAGGTTGAAGTTGAACTCTGGATTGCTTGTCCTTTGATGTTGAGGTGATCTTTGACTTGCCTGAAGCTTCATTCAGGTTGATTTACTTGAAACAGGTTCTTGATTTTTCTTTTGAAAAGCTGTCGTTTTGATTTCGAGGCTCGAGAACTTAATCAGGTTGTTGTTTGAATTGATTTTCTCTAATCTTTTGTTTTCACTTTCAGGGGTCTATTTTTTTTAGCAAACGAAGATGAGAAGTTTTGAAACCTGGTTTTTACTCTTCTTTTAACACATATTAAGTAAATTTAAAACAAATGTGCCACTTGTTTATTTCTATTTTTAAATGATTTACATTTGTAAATTTGTGTGGCAAAATCTTAACACTTGTAATATTGCATGAGAATGTGTTTTAATAAGCATTAACAAATTTTATAAATTTTTGTTTAGACCTTCACTTCAATTTATTTACAACTTAAGTTTAAACCCTTTGTTAAACTTAACTTTATTTTTGTAAACTATTTATTTTATATTTACATCTGTTTGCACTTTTATATTTTACAAGCCAATTCAAATTCATAAAAAAAATCAATCATACATAAATGATGATCTTATTTACATACATACATACATACATATATATTAATTCCTTAAAGCATAAAGCTTTTGAATTCAAATTATTTTCAATTTATTTATTAAATTTCAAAATCACATTTTATTTTTATTTTAAATTTTAAATTCAAGTTATCACAATTTTAAATAAATAAACAAACATATGTATATTGTAGAATTTAGCTTTAAACAATTGTTTTGAAAATCATTTCTATTTAATTCCAAAATATAACTTTCAAATTATATGTATATTAAAATTAGAAAACAAATTCTTATTAATTTTAAAATATAGTTTTAAATCCAATTTATATTTTCAGCCCATTTATATTTATTCCCAAATATTCAAATTAATTCACAATTTTATTCAAAAATTTATTTAATTAACTAGTTTAAAT
Organism: Allium cepa; assembly: GCA_030765085.1. Classification (NCBI taxonomy): domain Eukaryota; kingdom Viridiplantae; phylum Streptophyta; class Magnoliopsida; order Asparagales; family Amaryllidaceae; genus Allium; species Allium cepa. Next base: position 621,475,964 of record CM060931.1, read on the forward strand.
TCGATAAAAAATTGGCATCATTACAAATAGTGTTTTATTATCGGATTTCTAATTTTGTAGCGTTTGGACTTATCGTTTGGTCGTACGGGATAAAAATCCGTTGAGTAATATCGAAAATTCAATATAATAATTGGCTCCAAAAAGCTATCTTCTCCATACGATCAAATTAGGCCCGAAACCAGTTCCATTGCATTCAGAATAAGCATTATGAACGCCTGGCAGCATGCGGCATTTTGGATCTGAAAATTTTAGCTAGATATTTTTGAATTTTAAATAATGTTTATATTCGTTGATTTGACCACAGCCTCCAACCTTTCATTTCAGCCACTCTATTCAAATTCTGACCAAACCTATTTTCTGAGGCAAGCCATCCTATCTCCTTTATAAAATCACGTCTGCCACTTTTCATTCGTATTATAAACGTAGAAAAAAAGAATATGCATATTTATGTTAATCTTCAGCTTCATCCTAAAACCCACATTCATTTGGACCACCACAGACCATATCAACGTTCATCGCTAACTGGAGAAGTGGAGAGCTAAAGGAGACAAGGGGAATGATCAGAGGAAATTGGTTAGGCATGGTGAATTGGCAGTAGTTCATGGTTGAACTTCGATGTAGATGGTGACCTCGGCAGGTCGCTATTGGTGACGAGGGTGGCTAAGGTCAATAGCATTGGGAAGGTGTTGGCATAGGAGAACTTCGACTTGAGTATGGTGGAGGCTGATGGCCTGTGGCGGCAGCGAAGGCACGATGAACAGCTGATCTGATTTGGTTTTGTAATGGAGCTTCGGTCGATATTTGATGACCATGCCTAAAAGAAAGTCGAAGAGCATCTTCAAGGCTAATCGCTGACGAAGTTTGGGGTTGATCGGAGCTTCGAGGCGGCGATAGTTCCTAGTTGAACTCGTGGCAGTTTTTCGGTTCGTTCAAGTGAATTGTGAGGTGTTCGGGCATGAGACCTACGGCATAGCTCGGTGGGGACGCAAGGTGACTCTCGGTGGTAAGCACGAGTGGCGCGGCAGGCCGGAGATGCGTGCAGTTGTGCATTATCAATGTGCACAATTTTTCTAGGAAAGAAGAAGCACTAGGTCATTTTTTTGGGGCTTGGGCCTAATCATGGTGGGTAATGGGAATTATAATGGTGGATTAAGTTTATATAAATTGATTTTACAAATTAAGATGCTTATAAATTTAGTAACTCGTTCATTTTAGGTCGAATTCCAAAGCGGTCAATTGCGTTGTGCCCGTATTAACATGGTCTTCGCTATGGAACCAGTTTGGTTATATTTGGAGCTTTTGGAATTTTCAGTTAAATTCTAACGTGCTCGAATTTAATCGAAACCAGAACGCGAAAGCGACAATAGGAAATAAAAGGTAAGTGTTTTATAACACTCACAATGAACTAAAAATTTCTGATGCTCGTTAAATTGATATCATGAAGTATTTATTTTATTGACCGTCATTGGGAAGTTAAATTGACGTATAGATTAGATATCTGAATTAACTGTAGAAATTAAAATTGACAGTTAAATTTGAATTCAATTGCTAGTAAAATACTCGATGTCAATAACTAAGAAATAGTTGTGAATTATTTCGAGTGTTTGGATGATTGATTGTTGATGGATGCCAGTTGATTGATATTTGGATGATTGGATGTTTTTTTATTTTGATATACCAAGTTATCATCTTTTAATTATTTACAGTATATAAAACTATAAATTGAATCATTTCGAATAAATTAAGAAATAGGTAAAACGATATATACCTATGACCTTGTAATTTTGGATTGAAATGGTATATATCCATCCCTGAAATTAAATTGAAATAACTGATCACTTGGTCATAGGATAGAAAATTATATAAGAACAATGAATTGGTTAAATTAAATGATTTTAATTTTGATTTGAAATTTATTTAAATGATTTTATTTTCATAAAAATAAAAATTCAATTTATGGAAATCGAGCTTTTTTGAAATTGAGCTCGGAATTGAATTGTATTTGAGGATTTAAATTTCAAATTGGGTGTTGAAAGTAAATTGATTTAAGTGTTTGGAATCGATGTTTTGAAAATCGAACTCGAAATTGATAAAAATCGAAATGGTTCAAAATTGGAAATTGAAAGTAATTTGGAATTGTAATTTAAATTATTGTGAAATTGGAATTGAAATTAGTTTGGAATTCACATCGAAATTAATTTGGAATAGAAGTAAAATTCGACCTGAAATCGAAGTTGAATCGATTAAATCGAAATGGAAATAGAATTGATTTGAATTGAGAAGATTTGAAAATTGAATCAGTTTGACTTTGAACTTATTTTCAAATAAATTATTTTTATATAAACAATTTAAATCTATCTTTTTATATATTCAAATTACTTTGGATTTTCCAAACGATTTTGCTTTATAAACCATTTTAATACTTAAACTATTTTAACCATTTAAACTATTTTTAACAATTTTAACCACATAAACTATTTTTAACTATTTTAATTATTTAAACTATTTCAAAAAAATTCATACTATTTTTCAAAAAAAATTCAAACGGGTCAAGAGTGGAATATTTATATTTAAACCTTGGATTTAAATACGAATTTGGTTAAAACGAAGTTATAACCTAAATTGAAATTCGAAACAAAATTTGGAAGTGAAATCGAAATATTAAGGCGAAAAAGATTTTGAATTGAAATAGTATATTTTGAGTAAATATGATGATTTCAAAATGGATTTGATTTCGAAGCGAATATGATATTTTGATATCAAGTATGAACTATTTTCAAAATGTAAAAGTATCAATCGGTGTGTAAAACAACGTTTGAGTGTTAAAGAGACCGAGGCCGGATATGGGCATACTCGCTGTCGATACCCGAACCACTTTAACAACTGTGTATGTGGATTGATGATCTAGAATGAAGTGGTTGGATTTGGCATCGTTTGCAGGATTTGAAGAAAGAGAACGATGATGGGTTAGCTTGGCACTTGTGCTAATTTGAAATGACTAAAACAGGAGCCATACCGGCCAAGTTAGTTAGCTACCCGAGCGGACACACATCTTCATATTACCATCATTTATATTATGATTGATTGGTGCACACCCTATAATTTGATGGGAGTGTTAGACGCGGTGGGCGATCATGGCTATGATGCGTTACCACCAGCCGGGAAGGGAAACTGATAGAATCCTACCTTGGGCATTTCCGCACATGCCTTGTCATATTTTTATCCACATACGAGGCCCCTACGATTTTGGTTTAGTATTGTCGTATCACGATGCATCCCTATCCACTTATGGTATACTTGTGTCTTATACGCAAACTGTACGATAATACTTAAAAACGCGTTAAAGGTGATCAATGTAAAGCCTTAACTCTATTTTGATATTTATTTTAGTGATTAGACATTATATATATAGCGTATTCTACTACATATAAATATTTTCATACATCCTTACGAGATGGAAAATCCCATAACATCTCTTGAGTTATTGCACGCACGTTATACACTGGATAGGAGTTGTGAAATCCCGTAAACATCTCTGACACCGTTACACTCATATTATACGCGATATTGGTTTGACTTACATAAGGATATTTTAGTCCTGGCATGAGTGTTTTGTCTTTTCGTTATGCTCAGGTCAGCCTTGAGTTTTCAATTTATTGAAGATTATTCTCTGGAGGACGAAGATGAAGATTTGGTATATTATTACTATTATTATTCCTGCATCATGTTGTTTGCTGCATTATATTTTGTTCTGCTGTATATGTAAAACTCTGATAAATGTTGTATAAATTATAATCAAATGTATAGTAAACAGCATCATGAACTTTGTATTTGATTATTACGTTTTATCATCTCGCTGTGAGATTTTGTGTCGGTTTTCTTCTTCTCTTCTTATTTTTCTTAATTTACCCGATTGATTATCTATGTTCTGGATTGTTTAAGTTGGACATGTGTGGAATATTGTCGATTTAAACCTTTCAAAATGTGGGTCGTCACAGTTGGTATCAGAGCTTTGCTTTAGCGATAACCATAGCTTTGTGGGGTAAATCATTAGAGATAGGGTCAGTAGTGCTCTAGAATGAGGTTACTGTATGTACATATATATATATGAGAGCGCATATATGTTAGTGAATATAAAAATAGTTTTATATTGTGTCGGTTGATTTGTTGAGTGGCTTATGGATTCTGGTCAATACGAGTAATTAATGTTATTGATAGGGATCTCTAAACACTTCAACAGAACAATTCGACATAGTACTGTTTTGAAATTTTTTAAATGATATAATTTTACCCTGATTATATTTTGTATATAAAGGAATAATTTTAAGAAATTATTAGGGTATATATAGTGTGTTGCAGGTTAGGAATGATAATATTGATTATTATCTTTAATTGGTTGTTGCGCCTTAATAAAAGATGTTTATTATAAAATAAACAATGATAGAAAATTTTTGAAATGTTTCAAGGAAGTGAAATTTTGAAAATATGATTTATAAATGTGACTTACAAATTAAAATCAATTTAAATTGAGAAGTTTTGAACCTAAGTCCTGGAAATTTTGAAACGTGTCCCAAAGTGTTTTGGAAATAATAATTATAGTATTATTTTGGAAGTATTTTTTTTAATAAATATGGTTTTTCGAAAAAATTAAAAAAAGCCTGATAATGATCGCAACATCATCGGTGTTCATTTTCTGGTTTCTACGTGATGGATTACTACCGTAATAATTTGCTGATGAAGTCTTAATTTGATAAATAAGTTTTTGATTTTAAGAAATTAAATTTTTTGATTTGATATAAAAGTGAAATATGTATATATGTATATATATGGTTTCAAACTGATTTGAAATAAAAATGGGTGTTTAAATTCTGAATGCTATCTGAGTGTTGTGAAATAAATAAAGATACATTTTGAATTTATAATTTTTAGAAGTGATATAGATAAGAAAGGAAATTGTGAATTTGAGACAAGAGATTAAATTTAACTTAAAATAAGTTAAGTGAAGTGATTGTGGTAGTAGAATAAGTTAGTGAAGTGAACAAATTAAGTGAATTGAACTGAACTAATAAAGTGAAATCTGGAAATTTAGCCTAAGTTGTGCAAAATAAATAAAAAATTGGAAATGGAATTTATTGAGATTTGAAATAATTAATGAAATGGGTTAAGTGAACTAACTAATTTAATTAGTCAGTAAATATGGTTTGGGATATGATTGATAAAATTCAATGTTATAATTGGGAGATAAATCGAGTTAAATGAAATGTGTATAAACTTAAGTAGAATTTTATAATTCATCGATGGATATAGTATAATGTGAAAGGCGTTAAACATGAAAGTTGGATTTGAGTTTAAATGAATATAGACTTAAGTGGTGAAGTGGTAATAAGCATAAGAACTATTGTATAAAAGGTTTATAATTGACTTAAGAAAATTTGATGGTGAAATTCTTAAGTGGAATTGGTATTTAAGGGATACACCAAGTAAATAGGTGAATATGAAGTATAAATGTGAAGGATAACTGTGATTATTGAATGGAAATGATGTAACATCCCGCCTTTTCGCATGCTTTAAATCGATGCCTATGCCAATTCAAACCGTTCGAAAGGGCGGATTGTTATGGGGTAAATAAGAAAAATGAGAAAGAAATAAAAAAAAACAGAATCTCACAGCGGAAGGATAAAATATAATAATCAAATATACATTTTATAAAGCTGTTTTAAAATATTCGAATATACTTATACAGCATACATCAGAGTTACACATACCATATAACAATGCAGCTGAACAATATGAGTGTAGTGGAATATAATAAATAATAACAAAAAAATCTCCGTCTTCGTCCTCCTGAGCTAAAGTCTTCGATCTTGAAATGCTCAGGATGACCCGAGCGAATTGAAAAGATAAAACACTCGAGTCAGAACTAAAATATATTATGTGAGTTAAATTAAAAGAAATAAATATGAGTGTAGTAACTCAAGAGATGCTCGGGATTTACATCTCCTAAGGATCCGTTAAACTATTTACTATGTAGTATATTTCGCTATTATAATAGTGTCTAATTGTAAAATAAACTTACTTTTTTCTTAACATTAAGGGGTTACCCATATAGCCCTTAACATGTAATAATCCCAGTAGTCCATCCAATATCAGCGCATCTCCAAATCGAGAGACTATTGTAACGACCAGGTATTTTCAACCATTCGCATCCATTATAAGTGTATAGGTAGACACTCATGCCGGAATTGAATTGCTCAAAATACCGCGTTGTAATTAAAAATTTGGCAAATCTCAGAATATACAGTAATTAAAAATCACAGATCACAGACACAGAGTAATAATAATGCAGCGGAAGTAAAAGAGATAGTAGTTCATGAAGCTACTATGTAAATATATCAGAGTTAAATAAAATACAACAGAAGAATAATAGGATACATCAGGTACAAATCAGATACATCACTGAACAACTGGATACTGAAACAAAATAGATGGCTGGATCTTCAAGGAAAGCTCCAACGCCGAAGGTGAATCTTGCATGCTAATTCAATCAATCTGACCCGAGCGTAAAGAAAAACACAAAACCCTCGAGTCAGGACATAAATACTTATAAACTGTAAATCAACTCAAGTGAACAGTAACAAAATGCATCAGTAACTTAAAGGATGCTTGGGACCGCCCATCCTCTAAGGATCCGTCAAACTATTTACTATGTATAATATACGCTATATACGGTAGTGTCTAATCAGTAAAGTATAATCATATAGAAAATAGCGTTAAGGGGATGGTGAACCTTAACGCGGTTGGATCTTTAAAACCAAAATCGTAGTGGGCTCGATATAAGGATATGACACGGCACGCAAGGAAATGCCAGGGTGGATACACCGTTTGCACTCCCGGACCGGTGGTGACGGCAAGCCAACAACTTCCGCCCACCTCGAACAATACCCCCAAATCAAAGTGGCACCACCGAACCGAATCACAACAGTAATAGAATGGTTTCCGATGGAGCATGCTCGATGAAAGGGTGCGACCCTTTGTGTAGCCTGGTATAGCTCCTGTTTTAGTCATATATGCCAACTCACGGGAGTTGGGTCCACGTAATATATACCTCGAGAACGTCGCCACCATCCTACTTCATTCTGGAATCTCCACCGCGTACACAGTTGTTAAAGTGGTTTTCGGTATTGGCCGGTATAAGACAATATCCGATCCTGGTCTCTTTAACGACCAATCGTTATTATAACCCGTAGTTATAACTTTAAAACAATATTTTATACTTCAAAATAAAATATCCTTTACAATCCAAATCTTTATCAAAATAAAGATTAAATCATTTCCAAAACCATTTCAATATATCATCGTAAAGTATCTTTCAATTCAAATATTTATCAAAATAAATATCAAGTCATTTCTAACCATTTCAATATATTAAATTATCATATCCTTTTAAAAACTTCCTTTCAAATCATTTTAATACATCAAAATATCATAACCTTTCAAAGCTTCATTTTTCAAATCATTTAATATCAAAATATCATATCTTTCAAAAATTCGTTTCAAATCATTTTAATATATCAAAATGTCATATCTTTAAAAACTCCATTTTTCAAATCATTTAATATCAAAATATCATATCTTTCAAAACTTCGTTTCAAATCATTATTCATTTTATTCAATTTAAAATACCATTTCAATTCATATTTCAAAACAGTTTATATTCCAAAATCATTTTTTATCATTAAATGAAGTTATTATGTTTAATAATTAAATTATTAAAATGCCAAAATTTCAACTTCCAAAGTCCATTTATTCACTTAAGTTTATTAAAACAGTGAAAATTCACCTTTCGCATCATTTAGAAAACTCTACGGAAAGTTACATTCAAAACAGTTCAATTTAACAAAAGACAACGTTTAAAAATGTTGTAATAGAGTTTTCTTAAATTTCAAATAAACTTAGTTAAATTCGAAAATTATAGCACTTACAAAGATTGCTATAATAGCTTTTAATTCAATTTAGCATTTTAGTTCATTATCATCAACTACAGCGTTTACAAATGCTGTAATATCATTTACATTGTAATTAATAGCGTTTCAAAAATACAGTCAATTAACTTCAAATATTCAATAAAATTTCTCAACCAATTATATTTTTATTAAAAACATTTTTAACTTATAAAATCATACATTTTCACATTTATAACATCATTTAATTTTCCTCAAGTTCATGATTTTATAAAGTTAAATTTCCATTCAAAAATCAAGATTTAATAATAATTCACTTATTAAAATGCAATGTTGAATTTTTAAAATCCATTACATTAAATTTCAACTTAACACTTAAGTTCAAATTCTCCAATATAACTTATTTTTATTTTTATTTGCTTAACTAAAAGTTCACTTTTACGTCAATTTCATAAATTTCCAGTTTTAGTTATATTTCAATATTTCAACTTAGAATATTCATTCATTTCACATTTCAACTTTATTAAAATCATTAATATGATATAAAAAACACTTTAAATTCATTTAAATTCAAATTCTCATAAATTTATCATAATTTCATATTCAATTAAATTTCCAATTATAATTAAATCAAAATTTCCAAAATAACTTACGTTCAAAATTTCTAACTTTTTCATTAATTCATTTCACTTACAATTATTCAGAAAATCAACAATAATTTACAAAAATCTTTTTTTATTTAAATTTAAAATCAAAATATTATAATAATTAAATTTCTAAAATATTTAAAATTTTAGAAAAACGTATTTTCACTACGGGCCTGTATAAAATTTTCTACGCTAGGTAAAGTGTTACGGGTAATATATCATTTCAACATGTAATTTACAAAGAAAAATACGGTTTCTATCATTTCAAACCCGCAATCCCAAGTTAAAATGAAAAATTTAAAACCATTCAGGCCTATCATTTCAGCCCATAACATTTTTTTTTCTAACAGGGAACTTGCATTGTGATCATATGCAGAAATAATATAAACAAGGTCAATATCACAATATAGAGTCATATATCAGATGTCAGGCGAAAATTAACAGTTTTTACATGGTAATAACATGGCATAGCATATCATATGATCATCATTAATTTGCATAAACATTTTATATTACTAAACACTTGTCATCAATTCACTTTTCATAAGTATAAATGTCAGAGTGAGAAAGACTCACCTTTTTCAAAGCTAGAGACCGAAACAACAAACAAAAGTGCGATTCCAAAAGCACGACAAGCACGATATAGCATGACTTTTGATTTGAATGAATTTAGAGCATTGATATTTGTCTTGTAAACAATAACCAAAACAAGACAATATACACATAAATATTCAACGCAAAACAATGTTGAAACATTGAAAATACGAAGCAACAAAGGAATAGATTACTTGACCTTGCTTTAACCATTCAAATGCTTGGCCTAGGAGGTTCTTGGGTTCATCCATGATGATGATATAGCTCAGGTTTGGCACCATAACTCACGGCTAGAAGGAGTATGGAGTGGTAGGGTTATAGCATGAAGCATACAATTGGTCAAGGCAACATATACGAAGTATTTGAGCACAACAAGACTCGCCTTAGGTCAAGTGGGGCTTGGCCATACTTGTACAGGTTTGGACAGTAGATGGAGGGGTGTGGGGAGGTCTGGAAAAGGTGGTGGTGACGGCCTATGGTGGTGGCCAAGGTGGTGGATGAAAGGGGTGAAGTAATAGTGGTGGCTAGTGCATTGTTTTGGACATTATTTGCAATTCTGTGGAGTTTTGTCACCAAGGGAGGTGTGGCCATGGATGGATCTGAAATGATGGCTGGAGATGATGCCAAGGAAGAGTGGTAGGGGATGGTGGAGAGTATGGCGGTGATGGTGGGTGGTAGAGGCCAAGCAATACACATGAGAAAACTAGGCAAAATATAAGAAAACAATGGAAAAAGAAGAGCAAAAAGAAGAGGAAAAGAGGAGCCATTACCAAAACTTTCTAGCCGTGAAAAATGAAGTGGAGAGGAATGTTTTCACGTGAAAATGAGGTAGGAAATGCACAGCTACAATAAAGAAAGGAACGGTCAAAGGAAATTAAATCTATTAATTGGAAAAGAAACGGAAGAAGAAACGTTAAAATGATTTTACGTTTCTTTGCTTTCAAACCTTTTAAACTTCCTATATATATTCATATACATCTTAAATAACTAAAAACACTTATAAATTTCAGTTAGAATTCAAAATATAACAGATAAACAAAATATTAATAATTAATTATTAATTAGATATGATTAAAATAAGAAAAATGGCACAGAAAAATGAAAACTAGACTTAGGAATTAGAAATAACTTCAATACACTTTGGAAAAATTTTCTTAAATTTAAATACATGTAAAATGAATAAAATAAAGTAAAACACAGAAATAAAAGTGAATGTATAAAATAAATCAATAAATTGATGTATTAATTGCAAAAAGAAACGGATAAAACGCCTTTACGTTTCAGGCTTTTAAGATCTCTTAACTTTCTAAACGTTTTGCATTTCCTTTTCTTTTTAATTTTATAAAAACAAAATAAACACAGAAATGTTATTTAGAACCGAAACTAAGTAAGAATAAAAAAAAATTTAAGTAAAATAGAAAAAGAAAATAAGAAATTGCTTAAAAATAGCAACCTTGACATAAAAATTACAAGAAGATCTCCAATGACTGTGGAAAATTTATTACTTCACAAAAAAATATTTTAACACAAAATTTGAATTAAAAATGGTTTTAAAACATTTTCAAGGTAAAATAATAATTAATTTTTATTAAATAGAAAGTTAAATAAAGAAAAATGCAGTAAATACCAACTAGGCTTTATAAATTGAAATAAATTCAAATAAAGTTTAGAAAAATTATATTATCATTTTAAAAATACTTAAAAGTCAAAATATACATAATATAACATATTATCACATATTAAAATAAAATATAACAAAGAAGAAGTAATTTATACAATTTAAAATAGTCATTGTTAAATAACCCTATATACGCACAATATTGTAAAGGGTATAACTTTCACAATTTACATCCGAATTCAACGAAACGAAAAGTGGTGTTCTTAGAATTTTATGTGCTTTCATAATAAAAGAAAAAAAACTAAAATTTTAAACTTTTAAAATTTTAAGTTGAAAGTCACAGTTTGACTATTTTGACCAAAATCAGCATTTCAGGTAAATATTCAACTTACACAAGTTTGGAATTATAACTCATATAAAGATCAAGATTTATATTTAAATAATAAAATTTAATCATTACAAATAAGTAAAATAAGTTTTTAAATAAAAATCTTACATTAAAAATAATTAAAATATACAATAAAATAATTACAAAATACAGGGTTGTTACACTCTCCCCCACTCAAAACTTTTCGTCCCCGAAAAGGAATGAGGTATGGAAGGGCACAGAAAAGATAGAGTGAAATAGGATTAAGATAAGATGATAAGAAGATTGAAGTTATACCTGATAACTGTTGTTATAGGTAAGTTTTACAAGGTGGAGGTGATCTTTCCAAGATCCTCCAGAATCAAGAACACAAGCACGAAAAAGGTGGATTCAAAATGATTACCAAAGGTCTATCAAAGATTATAGAAAGATTTCTAAACAGAAAGATTATAGAAAGATGCCTATATCGGTCTATAGCAAGATAAGGATGATAAAGACAACCAAAAGATAGTTTGAAAAACAAAATATGGAAATGAATTTGAAAGCATGGAGATTTCAACTTAAACAGAGAATAAATCTTAACTATCTCAAATTTCATTTTCTTATTATCCAATCATCTAAAATTAACCATTTTTAAAACCATGGGTTTGAAAAATAATTATTTATTACACTCACAATGTACTTAATAAATTTTATTCTTCTTTATTCCTAATCAAAATTAAATTTATTCCTCTCAATATATTTATCACTCATGTTAAATATACTTACACTTCTTTTTTTATAACTACTTTCTTTTATTCTTAGTTCTTTTAACATCATTTTATTGTAAGTCATTCAATTACCCTTTACTATATTTACCTCTGTTAATCATTTTATAATTAAAATTTAAGTATATAACATTTATTATAACTACTCAAATTTTATTTATAAAATCTTTTAATATCGTATATTATCCAATTACATTTTTAACTTCTGAAATTTTGGTAAGTTATATTGGAATGCAATTGAGTATTATACAAATAAAATTTCCAATTCAATCATTTCAAGCTTAAATCATTTATTCAATTTTTTTATTTTCTTTTTATAATTGAAATTATTCTTTAAAAACAGAATTTAAGAATTAAATTTCCGATTTCTTCAGACCATTTAGAGATAAGAAATATATATACATATATAATATGTCAAATGAAATTTCAATCATATATCTATATATATATATATATATATTATAAATCAAGTCATATTTTAGAAATTAAAATCAATTTAATTTCCCAAAACAAAGCTGTAGCAAGACTACAGAACAGTCTCCTAACTTCGAAACTCGAAAATGAACGTCGATGATGTCGCGATCATCACCGAAGTTATTTTCCAGCGACAAAGAGAAAAGCACTAATTTTAAAACTTTAAAAATTCTTTGAAAACAAATTCTATTCAAAATACTTTAAATAATATAACCTTTTAAAACTTTAAACCAGAGTTCGAAATAATCAGGATTTAAATCCTCAAATTCTTGTTTTAAATTCATTTCATTAAATTCCATAAATTTACTTATATATCAAAATTTATTTCATCAACCAAATTTTTAAAATAATATTGTGTCAGTTTGTTCTGTCAAAGTATTTTAGAAATCCTATCGATATCGTTGATCAGACGAATCGATTGGAAACCCAAATCAACATCAACAACTCAAACAACACAATATATAAAAAAACATATATTTACAAGTATAATTCACAATGTTTGAAGATAGGTTGGAAACAAAAGACAAGATGATTAAATAACAAAATAGGGAGGTGGATAAGCTTAAATAAATCACGGGCAACATTTACCGGGTCAACCGTGGCTTAAAGAATAAGATCGAAGTGGATTTTCTGGGGTAAACCAACATTCGACCTCAAGAGATAGAGTTTGGGATAACAGGAGATACTAGCATCTAAACCGAGTATATAAAATTTTTGGTGAATCGATGCTGTTGTAAAGGAGTTTCACTCCTTTTACAAGAAAATTTTTGAGATTGGCGGGACCGCCAATTCACTATAAAGATCATTCGAAGTGGAGTTATGGGATACTCCAGAATCAAGTGAAGATGAGTAGCGGGGAATAAGAATGGATTTTTGGAACCGCAGGGAACGTTCCAAAATTCAAAGGAATCGAGTCAAAAGAGAGAGATTCAACTCGAATGAAAGTGATTCTGTAAATACATCTACTCCATATGCTGAGTTTTGCCTAGAGCTAACCAAAGCTCTGATACCAACTGTAACGACCTGGTATTTTCAACCATTCGCATCCATTATAAGTGTATAGGTAGACTCTCATGCCGGAATTGAATTGCTCAAAATACCGCGTTGTAATTAAAAATTTGGCAAATCTCAGAATATACAGTAAATAAAAATCACAGATCACAGACACAAAGTAATAATAATGCAGCGGAAGTAAAAGAAATAATATTTCATGAAGCTACTATGTAAATATATCAGAGTTAAATAAAATACAACAGAAGAATAACAGGATACATCAGGTACAAATCAGATACATCACTGAGCCACTGGATACTGAAACAAAATAGATGGCTGGATCTTCAAGGAAAGCTCCAACGTCGAAGGTGAATCTTGAATGCTAACTCAATCAATCTGACCCGAGCGTAAAGCAAAACACAAAACCCTCGAGTCAGGACATAAATAATTATAAACTGTAAATCAACTCAAGTGAACAGTAACAAAATGCATCAGTAACTTAAAGGATGCTTGGGACCGCCCGTCCTCTAAGGATCCGTTAAACTATTTACTATGTAGTAATATACGCTATATACGGTAGTGTCCAATCAGTAAAGTATAATCATATAGAAAATAGCGTTAAGGGGATGGTGAACCTTAACGCGGTTGGATCTTTAAAACCAAAATCGTAGTGGGATCGATATAAGGATATGACATGGTACGCAAGGAAATGCCAGGGTGGATACACCGTTTGCACTCCCGGACCGGTGGTGACGGCAAGCCAGCAGCTTCCGCCCACCTCGAACAATACCCCCGAATCAAAGTGGCGCCACCGAATAGAATCACAACAGTAATAGAATGGTTTCCGATGGAGCATGCTCGATGAAAGGGTGCGACCCTTTGTGTAGCCCGGTATAGCTCCTATTTTAGTCATATATGCCAACTCACGGGAGTTGGGTCCACGTAATATATACCTCGAGAAAGTCGCCACCATCCTACTTTATTCTGGAATCTCCACCACGCACACAGTTGTTAAAGTGGTTTTCGGTATTGGCCGGCTATAAGACAATATCCGATCCCGGTCTCTTTTACAACCAATCGTTATTATAACCCGTAGTTATAACTTTAAAACAATATTTTATACTTCAAAATAAAATATGCTTTTCAATCCAAATCTTTATCAAAATAAAGATTAAATCATTTCCAAAACCATTTCAATATATCATCGTAAAGTATCTTTCAATTCAAATATTTATCAAAATAAATATCAAGTCATTTCTAACCATTTCAATATATTAAATTATCATATCCTTTTAAAAACTTCCTTTCAAATCATTTTAATACATCAAAATATCATAACCTTTCAAAGCTTCATTTTTCAAATCATTTAATATCAAAATATCATATCTTTCAAAAATTCGTTTCAAATCATTTTAATATATCAAAATGTCATATCTTTCAAAACTCCATTTTTCAAATCATTTAATATCAAAATATCATATCTTTCAAAACTTCGTTTCAAATCATTATTCATTTTATTCAATTTAAAATACCATTTCAATTCATATTTCAAAACAGTTTATATTCCAAAATCATTTTTAATCATTAAATGAAGTTATTATGTTTAATAATTAAATTATTAAAATGCCAAAATTTCAACTTCCAAAGTCCATTTATTCACTTAAGTTTATCAAAACAGTGAAAATTCACCTTTCGCATCATTTAGAAAACTCTACGGAAAGTTACATTCAAAACAGTTCAATTTAACAAAAGACAACGTTTAAAAATGTTGTAATAGAGTTTTCTTAAATTTCAAATAAACTTAGTTAAATTCGAAAATTATAGCACTTACAAAGATTGCTATAATAGCTTTTAATTCAATTTAGCTTTTTAGTTCATTATCATCAACTACAGCGTTTACAAATGCTGTAATATCATTTACATTGTAATTAATAGCGTTTCAAAAATACAGTCAATTAACTTCAAATATTCAATAAAATTTCTCAACCAATTATATTTTTATTAAAAACATTTTTAACTTATAAAATCATACATTTTCACATTTATAACATCATTTAATTTTCCTCAAGTTCATGATTTTATAAAGTTAAATTTCCATTCAAAAATCAAGATTTAATAATAATTCACTTATTAAAATGCAATGTTGAATTTTTAAAATCCATTACATTAAATTTCAACTTAACACTTAAGTTCAAATTCTCAAATATAACTTAGTTTTATTTTTGTTTTCTTAACTAAAAGTTCACTTTTACGTCAATTTCATAAATTTCCAGTTTTAGTTATATTTCGATATTTCAACTTACAATATTCATTCATTTCACATTTCAACTTTATTAAAATCATTAATATGATATAAAAATCACTTTAAATTCATTTAAATTCAAATTATCATAAATTTATCATAATTTCATATTCAATTAAATTTCCAATTATAATTAAATCAAAATTTCCAAAATAACTTACGTTCAAAATTTCTAACTTTTTCATTAATTCATTTCACTTACAATTATTCAGAAAATCAATAATAATTTACAAAAATCTTTTTTTTATTTAAATTTAAAATCAAAATATTATAATAATTAAATTTCTAAAATATTTAAAATTTTAGAAAAACGTATTTTAACTACGGGCCTGTATAATATTTTCTACGCTAGGTAAAGTGATACGGGTAATATATCATTTCAACCCGTAATTTACAAAGAAAAATCCGGGTTCTATCATTTCAAACCCGCAATCCCAAGTTAAAATGAAAATTTTAAAACCATTCAGGCCTATCATTTCAGCCCATAACATTTTTTTTTCTAACAGGGAACTTGTAGTGTGATCATATGCATAAATAATATAAACAAGGTCAATATGACAATATACAGTCATATATCAGATGTCAGGTGAAAATTAACAGTTTTAACATGGTAATAACATGGCATAGCATATCATATGATCATCATTAATTTGCATAAACATTTTATATTACTAAACACTTGTTATCAATTCACTTTTCATAAGTATAAATGTCAGAGTGAGAAAGACTCGCCTTTTTCAAAGCTAGAGACCAAAACAACAAACACAAGTGCGATTCCAAAAGCACGACAAGCACGATATAGCATGACTTTGGATTTGAATGAATGGAGAGCATTGATATTTGTCTTGTAAACAATAACCAAAACAAGACAATATACACATAAATATTCAACGCAAAACAATGTTGAAACAATGAAAATACAAAGCAACAAAGGAATAGATTACTTGACCTTGCTTTAACCATTCAAATGCTTGGCCTAAGAGGTTCTATGGTTCAGCCATGATGATGATATAACTCAGGTTTGGCACCATAACTCACGGCTAAAAGGAGTATGGAGTGGTAGGGTTATAACATGAAGCATACAATTGGTCAAGGCAACATATAAGAAGTTTTTGAGCACAACAAGGCTCGGCCTTGGGTCAAGTGGGGCTTGGACATACTTGTACAGGTTTGGACAGTAGATGGAGAGGTGTGGGGAGGTATGGAAAAGGTGGTGGTGGCGGCCTATGGTGGTGGCCAAGGTGGTGGATGAAAGGGGTGAAGTAATAGTGGTGGCTAGTGCATTGTTTTGGACATTATTTGCAATTCTGTGGAGTTTTGTCACCAAGGGAGGTGTGGCCATGGATGGATCTGAAATAATGGCTGGAGATGATGCCAAGGAAGAGTGGTAGGGGATGGTGGAGAGTATGGCGGTGATGGTGGGTGGTAGAGGCAAAGCAATACACATGAGAAAACAAGGCAAAATATAAGAAAGCAATGGAAAACGAAGAGCAAAAAGAAGAGGAAAAGAGGAGCCATTACCAAACCTTTCTAGCCGTGAAAAATGAAGTGGAGAGGAATGTTTTCACGTGAAAATGAGTTAAGAAATGTACAACTACAATAAAGAAAGGAACGATCAAAGGAAATTAAATCTATTAATTGGAAAAGAAACGGAAGAAGAAACGTTAAAACGGTTTTACGTTTCTTTGCTTTCAAACCTTTTAAAATTCCTATATATATTCATATACATCTTAAATAATTGAAAACACTTATAAATTTCAGTTAGAATTCGAAAATATAACAGATAAACAAAATATTAATAATTAATTATTAATTAGATATGATTAAAATAAGAAAAATGGCACAGAAAAATGAAAACTAGACTTAGGAATTAGAAATAAATTCAATACACTTTGGAAAAAATTTCTTAAATTTAAATACATGTAAAATGAGTAAAATAAAGTAAAACACGGCAATAAAAGTGAATTTATAAAATAAGTCAATAAATTGATGTATTAATTGCAAAAAGAAACGGATAAAATGCCTTTACGTTTCAGGCTTTTAAGATCTCTTAACTTTCTAAACCTTTTGCATTTCCTTTTCTTTTTAATTTTATAAAAAAAAAATAAACTCAGAAATGTTATTTAAAACCGAAACTAAGTAAGAATAAAATAAAATAAATAATTTATTTTTAGTAAAATAGAAAAAGGAAATAAGAAATTGCTTAAAAATAGCAACCCTGACATAAAAATTACAAGAAGATCTCCAATGACTTTGGAAAATTTATTACTTCACAAAAAAAATATTTTAACACAAAATTTGAATTAAAAATGGTTTCAAAACATTTTCAAGGTAAAATAATAATTTAATTTTTATTAAATAGAAAGTTAAATAAAGAAAAATGCAGTAAATACCAACTAGGCTTTATAAATTGAAATAAATTAAAATAAACTTTAGAAAAATTGTATTATCATTCTAAAAATACTTAAAATTAAAAATATACATAATATAACATATTATCACATATTAAAATAAAATATAACAAAGAAAAAGTAATTTATACAATTTAAAATAGTCATTGTTAAATAACCCTATATACGCACAATATTGTAAAGGGTATAACTTTAACAATTTACATCCGAATTCAACGAAACAAAAAGTGGTGTTCTTAGAATTTTATGTACTTTCATAATAAAAGAAAAAAAATTAAAATTTTAAACTTTTAAAATTTTAAGTTGAAAGTCACAGTTTGACTATTTTGACCAAAATCAGCATTTCAGGTAAATATTCAACTTACACAAGTTTGGAATTATAACTCATATAAAGATCAAGATTTATATTTAAATAATAAAATTTAATCATTACAAATAAGTAAAATAAGTTTTTAAATCAAAATCTTACATTAAAAATAATTAAAATATACAATAAAATAATTACAAAATACAGGGTTGTTACAACTACCTTAAATATTCCAAGAGCTACGGGAGAAAACCAAACTCGTACAAGGCGCGATAGGGTAGGTGACACGGCACAACTAGGCAATGCCAGGGTAGATATACCAATTACGCTTCCGGGTCGGTGGTAACGCGTAGCCTCAGCTACCGCCCCCCCTCGAGCCACACCCCCAAATAAAATAAATCAAAAGTGGCCAACGAATCAATCCAAAAGTCAAAGTATAATATCGAATGGATGTGTCCGATCAAAGGTGCTCCCTTAATTAACCCGTCAATCGCTCCTGTTTTAGCCACCTTATGCCAACTCACAGGAGTTGGGTCCACGTATTTACCTCAAAGGAAACGCTGCCACCATCCTACTTCATTCTGGAATCTCCACCGCGTACACAGTTGTTAAAGTGGTTTTCGGAGTTGGCAGAGAGTATGACAACTTCCGATCCCGGTCTCTTCAACAACCAATCATTATTACAACACCGCGGTTATTTCAAAATAATTTATACCTTTAAATATCAGAATAAAATATTCATTTCAAAACTATATATATACGATATCATTTATATTTTAAAGACCCAAATCAATATGATATCACTCTTATTTCAAATATATCTTTTCCAAAAATCATAGCCTTTTCAAAACTATATACCTTGAAACCATAGCTTTGAAACATAACTTTTAATACTTAATGGTTCAAATACTATATTACTTTATAAAATAAATAACTTCTTTAAATTTCACAATAAATTTCCAATATCAATTTGAACCTCTAAATAAACCATTTTAATTCCCATATATTTCATAGCTTAAATATTCAATATTTGAAAACTTTATAGTTCATATATTTAAATCTTTAAATATTCCACTATTTCAAAATGGATTCTTTGGTAATTTAATATATATCAAATCCAATTCCTATTATTTAAATTTTAAATATTTACTTACTAAACAAATATTATTCAGGTAAAACCCTTAAACTTCAATAATAGGATATTCTTTTAATTAAATTAACTTGATAATATTCTTTAAATTAATTTGATATTCATTTAAATCCTCAAAACAAAAATCAAGTTATAAGATCATACCTTTTAAATCTTAATTTATTTACATTTCAAAACAAATTTTTCGAGGAAAATTCTTAAATACTTTAATTCAAATCATATTCACATTTATCTTCAACCTTACTTTTATTTGAGTTATTATAAACTCTATATACAATTGAATTTAAAATATGTTCTTAACCATATTATATAAACGAAATCAACTTCATTATTTAGCTTATTTTAAAATTCGAAACAAATTTATACATAGCTTTATTCAATTTTTTTACTGTATATATATATCAAAATTTAATCTTTATTAAACGGTATTCTTTCCAAAACCATAGAAAATCATTTCAAAAATAATTATATATATACCGCGGTGCCTGTATATAATTTCTAACCTATGGTCGGGCGATACAGATATTTATCATTTCAATCCGCAATTTAAAAATAAAATTCGGTTATATATCATTTCAAACCGCAATCCTAAATGAAATGAAATTTCATAGTCACTTGCAGTTTATATAGTATAAATACAGCATCCATTCATCCATCACGTCAATCATCAAACATTAATCAATTTATCATCCAATTCAAACAATCACATCAATAAATAATAATTAATTACTGGCACTTAATTTTTCGGTAATGAATTAAATATCTGTTTAACTGTAGTTTATATGCAATAATAAATAAATTTAACTAGCAGTTTATATGCAATAATAAATTTAACAAAAATTTTAACCCGCAGTTTATATGCAAAAATGAATTAAATAACAAGTAAATTATATGGATGCAAATTTACTGACATAATGATGAAATATATGCCAAACAGCTATAAATAAATTTCTAAACACATCATAAATCAATTTAACAAGCATAAAAAACTTTAGAAATTGTGAGTGGGTTAAAACACTCACCTTTTGAATTTAAATTGAATTTAAATCCAATTTAAACCCAAAAATCCGATCGTCTCAGAATTCATCCAAACCTGTCTCATAATGTTCGAAATTTCAATACGATCCTAACAAAAGAAACCGCGCGTAAATCGGAGTACGTATGTGAGAGTTATTCGTATTAGAAGATTCAAAAATTAAATTTACAAAATAGAATAAAATAAAACGAACGTACACGTCCTCCTACACGTCATCAAACACGTCATGCTTCTCTTTTACAGGAGCCGATCACGCCCATGTCGTTCAGAAACCCAACGTTGACCACCAAATTCCACCTCCCTGGACCATCGTAGCCAACGCCTTCGCCACCATTCGCCTCGTCTTCACCGTACGTACCCATGCCCTAAAAGCCACGTTGTCTGGTCCCCCCGTTCGACGCCACCATCGCTTCAAGATTTAGGGTTTTCGAACCCAAATCCACCAATTTCCGCCGCCATAGATCGATTCAACTCCGACGACCACCACCATAAGCTTCCCCTCCACATCCTCTATCAAACCCATATCTTAATTTCGCCAATCGCTAACTTGATTGAAAACCCCCAGCTCGAACATCGACTGTGATTTCCGGTTGATTCGGACGTCAATTTCAAAACAGAAACCATGCGTAGATTCGTATCGATGAGATCTACAACATATTTTTTTTTTTAAATTTTCCGAGGACTTTGAATTTTAGGCTTTGGATTTGATTTTTAAATTATGAAATTGGATCTAGGGTTTGCCGCCATTGGAAGAAGAGGAGCTGATGGAATTTTACGCGTAGACAATCGAGAATAAATGGAGGCTAGGGTTTAGCATGGTATTTATAAGAAAAGTTGGAATAGACAGAAGGATTCGAATTATAATGTGCTAAACGATAATTGGCCCAAAATGCCCATTCTACCCCCAGAACGAAATTGGGAAAACCCATATGTCAAAATAGGTATTTAAAAATATTTTAAACGCAATGGAAAAGGTTTCGGGTTCAAATTGCGTCATATGAAAAAGTTATGCTAAAAACAATATTGTCAAATCGATTTCAAATTGATTTCAATTACATCGATTTCAAGGCGTTTCGCGTTCGTATGATCAAATGACAAGTCTGATCGTTACGAAACTTGAAACCCCACAATAATTCACCGATACGGATCCGATGAAGCTAGTTTCGTCAAAATCCGAGTCAGTGGCCAAAATGGCTATTTTTCTATTAATTAAGTAAATTAATAAATAAATGAATTAAATCAAATTTAAAATTTTAATTCTAAGATTTGACAATTCTTCTTATTTATATTTCTTAATCATTTATAATGATTTTAAACAAATTTAGATGTCAAATTAAATGTTGATTCAAGTGTAAATTCAAATTTTATTATATTCATCAATTATAAATTATATTTTCAATAATTCCATTGAATTCACATTCATTCTTGTTATTAAATCTATTATGGTTAAATGGATGAAATTAACAGTTGGTTCAAAGCTATTTCATAAATATTTCCTGGTTTCAACTAAATTTTTAAATTAATGTAATAATCAAATATTTGATTTCATTCATTTGCAATAAATCCAATTTATTATAAATTAAATAAATTAACTAACTATTAAAAATTCAAATTCTATAATTCATAAATTTTATCATCTTGTATTACTTATAAATTTACAATTCTTTAAACCAATTCCCATCTCAATTTAAAGTAAATTAATTCACCAATTATAGTATTTATTTCAATTTCATAAAATAATCCTTATACTATAAATTGAATGCAATTTATTTCAATAAGTTTCCAATTAAACAGATTAGATTCAATTCCAACCCTTAAATTGAGTCTATTATAAATCTATACTACAATTAACACTTGTCGCACGTTTCATCCACTAATATATTCGAATTCCATTTTCACTTCAACTAGCGTAATAAATTAAATTTCATTTATAATAAATTCATTTACCAATTAATTTGGTAACTTTTAATAATTGCTCTTATACGTTCGTTACTTATCAACCCAGATTTAAATTCTATATATAACGCTAATTTTATTCTACTGCATTAATATACGCCTATTTATATTTTAATTTGATTGAATATTACGTTTTTAAATGTGTAATTCTATCAATTAAATGCATTCATTAAGGTTTTAAAACCAATAAATGAATTCTCCTTAAATTTCATCCTTAAACCAGCTTATTACTCTACATACATTGCGTATTAATTCATCAATTAACAATACTACGAACTATCTTCCCAATTTCAATTACTACCTTAAAATAAACTTGCACTTCTATTAATTTATATTCAGACTTCCGTTACTATATTAAAAATCATTAAAGTAACGTTTATTATCAACATTATAATTACTTAACTTTTAAATGAACTTTATTTCCAATAAATTCATTAACCACTTAATTAGGTAATTTATAATACTTGTTATCATACCCTTAAATTTACACTTAGGTTTATGTTAAATTCAATTTATTTTATTGCACAAATTGATTCAATATTTACATCCACTTATTACAAATAACTTCCATTTGATGTAAAACCTAGTATACATTTACATGAATTCAATTTCATTCCATCCATTAATGGGTATTGCATTGAAATTAAATTTATTAGCTTATATCAACATTACTACCATTAATTGCAATAGGATTACCAAATTTATTCAATACCCTAAATAAATAACATATATTAATTCATTAAATTAATTTAATATTTACCTTTGTATTCCTATATTCAAATCTTATCCTAGTACAACCATTTACATTACTTCAATTATTCGTAAATTTCTTTTCAACTGTTAATACTTATCCTAAATTTCCATAGATTCATTCCATTCTCAACATTCGCTTCATTATTAATTATATTTTTTTTTTAAATTAAATTCCAATATCTTATTAAAGTGACAAATTTAATTAACGAAATTTACGGGTCGTCACACTCTTCCCCACTCAAAACTTTTCGTCCTCGAAAAGGAAAAGAAGGGAAAAGAAGAATTAAGAAATAAATGTATTCATATCAATAAGTTTCCAGAATTGGAAAATTTGAATAAAATATATAGATTTGTAAACAATTAAATATTTTATATTCAAATTAATAAGGTTTGGAAATATTTTCGATAATTTTCTAAGTCCAAAATTTATGGAAAATTTCGACAGAGTCTCCTTTGTACAGAGAGGCTCGGGGGAAAATTTAATGTCAAATATACAAAATATCACGTATAATGTCCAACATATAATATCCCTACGCGGGAAAATATAAAGAATAGCGCTATAAAATCGTAATTCGAAAACGTACCTATTTGTCGGATAATTAACGCTTATTTTATGGAACCAAAAGCAGTAGCAATTGCTTCCGTAACCTGCATTTCACTTATATAATCTAAAAGGGTTAACAATTATATATAATGAAATATTTAAAGTCGTTTCAACCTTAAACAACAAATCAATCCAACCAACAATCATTTGCAACCATCACATAAAATCAATACAAATCAATCATTCATTCATATCAACAAAGCAAATAGTTGTTCGGGTGCAAACTTCAAATTGCACAGAATGAAAAAAAATAAACTATCAAGTGCATCATTTACTCAACAGTCTTAGATGAAACAAAATAGATTATTTATTCATCCAAACAATTTCAAATTTCCTTACCCGAACAACCATAAACCAAAACAACAACAATGATTAGTTTATTCTTATTAATCCTATTCATTTTCATTTATTTCCTACAATTATTCAATTTCATATATTCAGGTCATGTAAGTTTCTTTTTATTGCATTAGTTTATGCATTTCTCAATTTCATTCATTTATTTAATGCTTACATGTCTATTATATTTAATTATAGTAAAAATTTAATTACCACCTAAATTTATAACTCTATAACATCAATTCTTATAAATAAGGAATTTCATTAATTCTCTTCATTTATTAAAGAATTCCACTGAGTACCTTCATTACCTCAAGTTAATTACTTGTATAATATCTATTACATTTTCTTATCAACATTTTCAACTTTTATCTCTTTTGGTAAGTTTTATATATATATATGCCTTTAAGAATGTAATTGAAGTTATACAAGTTTCCTCATTTCCTTTAATTAATTTAATGTTCAATAATTATATCTTTCGTTTTATAATATTACAATTTCTACTTTCTTGTTATTTCATTTATAAACTATCCTTTAATTTCTTTTTATTTATAACTTAGCATTAAATTCTCTTATTTCCCTTAGAGGTTTCAATTATTAATTACTTACGTTCAAATTCACTACAATAACTGAAACTATTAATTATGTAACGGCCTGATATTTTCAACCATTCGCATCCACACATGTCGGACTTGAATTGCTCAAAATATCAGATTGTACAGTTGGTATCAGAGCTATGCTCTAGGCAAAACTTTGGACATATGGTAAATTTATTTACAGAATCTCTTTCGTTCGAGTTGAATCTCTTCCTTTTTGACTCGATTTCCTTTGAATTTTGGAATGTCCCTCGGTTTCGAAATTCATCCTTATCTCTTTCTATTTATATTCTTTTGATTCTGGAGTATCCCATAATTCCACTGAATGTTTTGTAAAGGGGGTGAAAACTCCTTTACAATTGGCATTGATTCACCGAAGATTTCTGTATCCTCGGTTTACGATGCTGTTATATCTTGATATGGTGAATTCTATCTCTGGCAATCGTATCTCGATTTGTTTTGGAATTCCACATCGATTATATTCCTGAAGTCACGGTTGACCTGTAACAACCCGCATATTTATCGATTTTTATATTTCAATATTTTATTTAAATATTTTATCGTTAATCGGATTTTGGTCCGAAGCTACTTTTTGCAAACGGTCAAATTAGGACTCGAGACCACTTCCATTGAGTTCGAAACGTCGTTTGCAATCTTCTAAGTATAAACATTGATATGTTTGGGGTTAGTGGAATTTCACCACTTTTTCACTCGAGCCTTTGGTTTGGACTTTTAGCCCATTAGGCCCAAGTTCCACCCCCCTTCTTCTTCATTGCTTCATTTCATTTCCTAACACTAAAGCTTCAACAAAAATGGTGAATGGAATGAGAAATTAAAACTCCAAAGTCTTTGTTTTATTGCAACTCCAACATTCAACTCCAAATTCAAGAAGAAGACATCGGATTCAAGCTTGTGGTTGCTTCTCCATTTGCCTTCAAGCTTTGTTCTTCATTTTCATTGGGTTTTGGAGCAAAGGTGAGATTTTTATCTCACAAATCTAGTCTATAACTATATTGGGCTATTGGGAATGATTCCCTATCACTTTTGCATGCACATTTGCATTTGGTTTGGATTGGATTGGCCAAAAACTCCAATTTTTTGCGTTTTGGTGAAATTTCTGCATTTAGGTCGTTCTGGCCATTTTCGTGTTTTCGGAGTTAGGTCGCTCAGGACCTTAGGTCGTAGGTCGCTCAGGACCTTAGGTCGTAGGTCGTATGGTCGTTAGGTCGCTCTGCTTTGACTCTGGCCATTTTTGCTCACTCGCAGTTAGGTCGCTCACGACCTAGGACTTAGGTCGCTCGCGAGTTAGTGGCTTAGGTCGTTGGGTCATATAACCCATTAAGTCGCGCTCCTTTAGGTCGCGCCTCTTTTAGGTCGCGCCTCTTTTAAGTCGCCCTTCTCTGGACCTTGTTAGTTCGCTCAACATTGACCTCGTTAGGTCGCTCAACACACCGTGTCGCTAGGTCGCTCGACTCTGGACTTCATTAGCTCGCTCAACCGTCTACCTTTATAAGTCGTAGGTCGTCTCCGACCTTAAACCACTCGGCCGCATTAGATCGTGTACCTTTTAGGTCGCGTGTTGCACTAGGTCGTATGACCTTAGGTCGTTAGGTCGTATGGCTTTAGGTCGCTAGGTCGTATGACCTTAGGTCGTTAGGTCGTTTGGCTTTTAGGCCGCTTCCACGCTAGGTCGTTCGACTCTTAGGCCGTAACACTTAGGTCGCTCGCCTCTTAAGTCGCTAGGTCGCGTGCCTTTAGGTCGCGTTTCTTTATTAGGTCGCGTGTCTTTGTTAGGTCGCTGACCTTCTTAACTCGCATGACCTAACCCCTAGGTCGTTGGGCCTCGTTTCATCTTAGGTCGCTGCTTCTTATAGGTCGCTCGGCTCCTTAATTTCTTTAGGTCGTTTGAGTGTTAGGTCGCGAACCCATTTTAGGTCGCATGACCTATACCCTTTAGGTCGCTGGACCACTAGGTCGTGCCCCTTAGACCCCTAGGTCGCAACCATTAGGTCGCTCGACCCTATCCCTCTTAGGTCGTTAGACCTCATTTTGTCTTCACTATGTCGTACCATTTTGGACGGGGCGCTGCCCCGCACCCCGCCGGGGGCGCTGCCCCCTGGACCCCCGCGACCTGACCGGGCAGGTCGAACCCCGTAAGCGGTGGCGTTGCCCCCGCACCCCCACCTTGGGGGGTTGCCACCCCCCCGGACCCCCCTCCGTAGGGGATCTTATCTGAAAAATATACAACAGAACTTGCTGAGCTGATTTCCTTGGATTTTTATCACATCTTCGAATGTGACCTTTGTGATTGATTGTTTCTACAATCGCTTCTGTGATTTGTCACTTTAAAATATAAAGGTTTCAAAACTAGTAGTAAATATCAAAACTCTTTCAACAAAATGATTTCAACTCTATTTTTAATAACAAAGCTCTTTTCTTAAACCGTTTTCCAATCTATTAGTTTATACAAGCCTTTACCTCACTCGGATGAGAAATCTAATTAAACGACTTAGTAAAACAAGTGGTATGAAACGCTTGCGTTCACTTCGTCGGTTAATTCTTGGACTTGTTCGATTGAACCTCTTGTGACAATTTTATTAGTGAAGATTTACAGTTTGTTCGTAAATATTTAAGTTAAGCAAGTGGTTATGGGACATGAAGCTAAACTTCTATATTTACTAGCTTAGTGTAATTGACACTTCTCGTTGATCTTGATGATCGCTTTATGAATTAGACTAGCAATTGCGCGATGTCTCTTTCATTGCAATGTTAGACTAGACACCAATTGTGTGATTCCATTCACACATACCTTTCTGCTTTTTGGTTAGTCTTGACCTCAATCTGTGTGATTCCACTCACACATGTGGGGTAGCTCCCCATGGTCTTCGGACCGTCATGTGATAGGCCTCTTTCCCTTTTTATGATTTCTGGATTTCTTGTGTTGATTTCTGGAATTTATCTCTTTGACTTGTCATGAGTACAAGTTTAGGGTATGATGCCCTCTTTGGATCTTTGAGAAGATTCTTGTGATATTGATTTATCTCTTATCGGTTGATCTCCTGTTGATCATTATTTGCATACTTATAGTAGTATGTCAGTATGGATATTTTATGTTTATGCCATATCTTTTATTTTATATCATGTCATCTGATATTTATAGCTAGACTGATCCGTTTATTATTTTCTTATAAATAATACTCGGGTCAGGCCGAGATGTTACAGGTGCTACTGCTTGACTCCTCCCCCAGTGATTCACTACTCAGACTTTTGGCTACTTGTTTAGATTAGCAGCTTTTGTTGTTTACACTTGAGATATAGACTCATAGTTGTATTCTTTTGTATAGCACGCGTTGCTATTCTTTTGTATTATCGTGGATCTTTTTAGACCACTACTCTGATGTACACTTTTATGTGATATATATTCATATCTCTTTCCGCCTTTGTGATATGGATATCTGTGATTGATTCGCATGTTATGCTTACTTCTATATTTGTTTCCGAAGATCATTTTATAGCCACCGTGTGATAAGAAATTACACGGATGGTCGCTCCTCAACAGCCTTATTCTCCGCGCTAGCTGACAGCACTACACCGTAGTGTTCTTGGCTAGTGTGGGTATAGAGGTGGGGCGTCACATGACTCGATTAAGGTCGCCACGATTTATAGAAGTATATCCATCTTCTAATTTGTAATTTAATTATCTCATCTTCGATCGGGCCTATCTTCGAATCGGGATTCTATTGATTGGAGTTCCTTTAATTTAAATCTTTATCATTGCTTTGAAATCCATTCTTGAATCATCCTTTGAAAATCGGGTTATGTTTGAAATTATTTTATATATCGAAATTATTATTTAGATAACCATGATTTTATTCTATATATAAAAGTGAAATGTTATTCTATATATTAAAGTTTTAAAAGGATTTGAAATTTCGGAAATGTATAAGAAATTGATTTATATAAAAATGATTTATAACTGAAGGGTAAAATTTGAAATTCGAGAATTGAATTCCGGTATTCTGAAATTGGTTTTAAGATTTTGGAAAATATATAAAAATGATACGATTTAAAAGTATTTTCCGAATAAGGAAATGTTTCAAATGAGTTCGAATGAATTCCAATAATTTTGAAGAAATTTCAAAGAAATTTTCAAGAAAATAGAAGTCCAGAACTCACTTATGTCGTTGGAAAATAATTTCGGTGATGAGCGCACGCATCATCAACATTGATTTTCAAGTTTCAAAGTGGGGGAGAGTCCACTTTAATAGCTTTGCTATGCGAGTGATTTTGTAAAACCGTTTTTGATTTCAAATTTCGAAGTAATTTGATATTTTCGAAAGATATAAGTATATATTTGAAACAATTTAAAGTGAGACCGGTATTCAGTCCTCGAGTTTTGGATTTGATTTGGTATAATCATATCTATTGAAATTGATTTATTGTTGATATTCAAGTCTTGAATTGGAAATTTGATTTCCCTAACTATTTTGAATGTTCAAAAACTTCCAAATCGAGGTTAAATTTTCAAAACTAAGAAATTTCGAAGAGTATAAATATTTGATCAAGAATAGAAGTTTAGTTTTGTATGTATAAAGTATGAAGGGTATGACTTAAGTAAATTTGAAACTTTTGTTACATACATAATTTGCAAAAAGGAAATTTGGATTTTTCTTATAGAAATAAATAGTTTAAAGGTTTTAAAGGGATAGTTATAAAGTTGGAAACTGGGATTATTTTCTAAACCTATTATTTTTGGAGCTTTGAAATTGAGATATTTAATTTGGAAGAAAATTAGTGAAATCATATATGATTTTGAAACTGAATTGATATTGAAGTAATTTGAAATTGAGAACCTAATATTATTAAGTACATGATTTGGGAATGGTCGAACTTATATAAAATGGATTTGTATAAGTATGAAGTTGATTTGAAATCTATTGATTTGAAAGGTACTCAATTTGGAAAGAGAGTTTTAAATAATCGAAGCCTACATAAGTGTGATTTGATATACTATTGATTTGGATAGTATTCGATTTGAAAATGGAATCCTATATATAATGGACTTTATATAAGTATGATAGTTGAAAGTATTTGGAAAGGTACTATATGATATATATTTCAAAGTAAAGATACAGAAAGTGCCTTCTGCTTGATATCCGATTTGTGGCTACATTGTGGATTCGTTCTATCGATATTATTCTCTCTGATTTTTGGTTTTCCGGATGTGATACTCGAGTGTTCCCACCGTGGCGTAACCTATGGTTTTTTTTCTCTCGCGACTGCATAGCGCACTTCCTGGCTGAGTCTGCCCTAGGGGTACGGATTGTTTCCGGGGGGATCCAGGCGTAATCATTGTGTATCCTGCAATCTGTGTAGTTCACATTAGTAGCGAAAATGCCTGGCTGAGATAGACTAGGGGTACAGATTGTTTCCTTGGGGACCCAGGCGTAACCATTGTGTATCCTTCACCCTACTAGTCATCATGGCATAACTCACAGTGCTGAGATAGCTTACGGATACAGATTGCTTACTGGGGGATCCAGGCATGACCATTGTGTATCTGCGAACCATAGTTGGACAAAGGTTTTGGTTTGGTTGTTTTGTTTGGATTGTACTTTCCATATCTGTTTTTAAGGTTTTTCAAGTATTTTCACTGGTTATTGAAACAGGTCTACTAAGTACTTGAAGAATTCTAGCTTTGCGCCTGATCAACGCATGGCCAGAGTCTGCAAGAACGAGGATAAACCTGTTAAGACATCGAGTTATAAAAGTATTTTGATAAGGTATTATATAAAAGACATTTTGGTCATTTTTTTGTCAATTCTAAATACTTTAAAATGTTTAACATATTGTTTAATAACTTACAACATGGTTTAATATTAAATTATCAATGTTGTAAATATTTAGAAGTTAATAATTACATAAAATATATTTAAAGTAAATGATTATTGATTTACTAATAATATTTGGAATGTATCTTGCGATAAAATTAATAAATTTATAAATAATGGATTTAATGTTTTTAATAGCTTCTTTGCAAATATAAGTAATAATGTAAATAATTATTTTCAAATAGTTTACATATATTTATAAAGATGTTATTTAAAATATTTAAATGGTATTTATAAATGAAGCAAGAAACTTTACAAATGAATTTTTGAAAAGTATTAAAGATGATTGATTTGCAAATAAAGCTTTCAAATGAATATTTCAAGTAAAATTTATATATGTTTCTTTGAATGTATAATTTAAAGATATTATATAAATGGGAAGACGAAAAAAATCTGATTTGCGAAGTTTATTTATAGCAATATACTTGACAAATAAATTTGATTCCCTATTTTGGAAGTGTAGATTAAAATATTTACTTGATTTCAAAGTACTAATAGTAAAGTTTATAAGTTTATTTACTATTTGAATTTTGTATTAGAATATTCATTTTGAAATAAGTGTTTAAATTAAATATGAAGGTATGAAATTTTATACTTTGATTTAGGAATTTAATGTAATATTTGAGTACACTATTAGTTTCAGTTTAATAATATTGAGTTTATACTTATTTTAAAAAATAACGAGTCTAATAAATTTGTTGGATTTAAGGAACCTTATTTTAAAGCTTATTATAATGTTTTGATATAAATTTCTAACATTGTTTTAGACTTTTGAAAAATCATTGCATAATGCTACGATGATGTTTTAAATATATCTTATATTTTTACTAAGTGAATGAGGTTAAATGTTTTAACTAATTTTTTAGATATGTTGAAATATTTCTTTTCTCTTCAAGGGCAAATACCTAAAAAACTTAAATTTTTATTCAATAACCGAATGGAGTTATTTTCAGATTTATATTAAATTTAAATATGTAAGTTAATTGTTTATAAATTGATCATTTTGAATTAAATATTTCAAATTCCTCGATTCCTTCTTGTTCCTTTTCGAGGACAAAAAACTTTTGAGTGTGGAGACTGTAATAACCCATATTTTAATAATTAAAAATATCAAATTTAACAAGGTTTTGGGCTATAATATTGTCAGAAATTAAAATTTATGATTTATTAAATTGAATCTTATTAGATTAGAAATTTTGACTTTAAGATAAATCTTAAAACAAATAATTTAATGAGATAGAACCTATAATTGGCTAATATTGATTGAATGTAATTGACTAATATACTATGTTAACGTAATTTCAATCAACTTAAATAATAAAGGTTAATAAGGAATATAATAAACGATGTATAAATTGATGTAATCTTATGTTATTAATTGCAATTGGTTTTAATATCGAGTATGAAATCAATTATTTTGTACGTAAATTTATTAATCTTTGTTTGTAAACAATAAGTTAATAGATATGGATTATTAACGTATAACCATTATTTATTTTCTTATAATTAAATCTGTTAAAAATTTATTTGGTAATTAATGGAGAATTAACGTAATTGAAATATTACAATTGATATAAGAAGAAACGTTAACTGTTGAGTGGTGAGTGTAAAACTTATGTTAATCAATTGCATAAGGGAATAGTTGATTTGATAAAAAGAATGTAAACCAAAATAAAAGGTTTTGTTTGAAATTTAAATATATAATGAACAGGTTTTATTACATTTGTAATTAAATGTTGGAATTAAATTAGTATATAGATATTGGGTTTAACATAGAAAATTGGATTTCAAAGGAAACAATTGGATTAATTATCTTCCCTATATTAGGGTATGTTTTGAGATTTAATCATTGTAAGTAATAGTAATTATATCTTGCCATTAATAAGAGATCGAAGTAAATGGTAATTGATTAATGATATGTGCAACATATGTTTTGTGTTAAAAATATATTGAGAATTTCATTGAGAAATATTACGTTCAAATTGTAAGCACTTAAATTTGGTACAAATATAACGATTTTATGAAATCAATTGATAAAGAAATGATGTGGTTGTACGAAGTATTATTTACGTGACTCTTTAATGGGATAATCTTTATATATGATTTGGTTTTAAAGGGGGAGGTGCTAATTATAAATGAATGTGTAATAAAAAGAAATATGTTTTGATAAAAAGAAAAGAATGGTTTCTTGATAAGAATATTCTTATCAAATAAAGTGAATATTTCATCTATGAATGTTAATATAATTTCATTGAAACAAAGAGTTGAATTTTGTTGTATGTTTCTGGTTGGAATATGTTAACTCTACTTTCGAGCGACCTAAAAGTAGCCCGACCTAAAGAAACGGCACGACCTAACTATAGCACGACCTAAAGAAACGACACGACCTAACTATAGCACGACCTAAAGGTAAACCACCTAATTGCCTAAAGGAATGGACGACCTAACGACCTAAAGGTAGACGACCTAGCGACCTAAAGGAATGGACGACCTAATGACCTAAAGGTAGACGACCTAACGACCTAAAGGAATGGACGACCTAACGACCTAAAGGTAGACGACCTAACCGCCTAAAGGAATGGGACGACCTAACGACCTAAAGGTGAACGACCTAACGGCTTAAGTTCTCTGCGACCTAAGGTGTTAA
The DNA here is from genome assembly GCA_030765085.1 of Allium cepa. NCBI lineage: Eukaryota > Viridiplantae > Streptophyta > Magnoliopsida > Asparagales > Amaryllidaceae > Allium > Allium cepa. The sequence goes on from CM060931.1 coordinate 621,509,374, forward strand.
AACGGCAGCGACCTAATGCTTTGACAACCTATTTTAAGTCGGCAGCGATCTAATACTTAGTGGAAAAACTATGTATCAACTATGCCGCTTCCCATAGGTCGTTAAGTCGTACCCATTAGTTCATATAGAGAGGGGCGCACCACTTAGGTCGTAGCTCGTGATTCCTTAGCTCGCCAACGACTCAAGACCTATTTTAGGTCGCTCACGACCTAAAACCCGTCCAGATAACCCTATAAATACGGCATATGCTCCAACATTGAGGGGAATTTTTTTGGGGGATCATTTCTAAAAAGCATCAAGGCCTTGTCATTTTCTTCAACCTTTGCAATACATTCGACACTCCAATCTCCAAGGACGCTACTATGAATTTCAAGAGAGAATCTACATCATTCAACATGAATCCGAAAAGATTATTCTTCTTTGAAGTTTGAGCTACTTGTCCGAAGTGTGTTGTAATTGAAGTGAATTGTAAAGGATTGTAATCAAATCGTCAATAAAAGAGTTTAAAGTGGACGTAGGCTCAATCTTAAGCCGAACCACTATAAAATTGCTGTCTTTTACTGCTTTTCTGTGATTTCTTTGCTTATACTCTAATACCCGTGCGAACAGGTGGTGCTTTCATACTTACACTACTTACACCGGGGTGTTAGCATCAGATTTTTACGTTAACATTTTTGGTGCTTTCACTGGGAGATCGAACTCAGGATACTGTCATCATAGCTTCATAGAAATTTATAGAAAGGATCTCTCTAAAAACCAGGAGTTTATCAGAAATAATGGCCCCCGGAAGAAAACGCAAGTCTGTTAGATCCGACGATGTTCGCAAGACTACTGCCACTTCTCCTCCTTTAAGTCAAACAACTCCAATTGTCGGAGTTACATGGGCAGAGCTGGATGCCGTGGTATCTGGGCTACATCGACAAATGGAAGCTCAGAATAACCTAATGATGGAAAGGTTGAATGCTTTATTTGAGGCAAACCGCCAGCCGGCAACTAAGGAGGGAAACCTTGCCGATGAAGTGCATAATGTGGAAGGGAGAAATATCCCTTAAAGGCCAGCTGACTCAATGGAAAGGACACCTCCCCAAGCCGGAGGATCGGGGCCGCAATCAACTCTCCGTGAACGGTTGTCAAGACAAAATTCGGAGAGAATGGCTGATGTTTGTCCCGCTGAGCCTCAAAATGATGAAGAGTATTTCTCAGGCATGGTTCGTCAGATTATGAAGGAAAGTATGCAAAGAAATGAAGATGAGAAAGAATGGGGTTTCGCTTCGAGCAAAACTACATTCACTGAAGAGATCTTGAAAGCAGAATTCCCAAGGAAGTTTGTCCCTCCAACTATTCCAGCTTACAAGGGAACGAGCGATCCTAATGAGTTTCTGTATAAGTATGATTGGCACATGACGGGTGCCAGAGCCTCTGATGAGATCAAATGCCGGTATTTTCCAGTATACCTGTAAGGAGTTTCTTTACTTTGGTTCACAAAGCTGCCGGTCCGATCGATAGACCAATTTTCTGATTTGACTCGGAAATTCAAGGAACAGTTTCGATTGTATGCATCAAAGGCAAAGGATATAATGTCATTATCCAGCTTGGAGCAGAATCCCGGAGAATCCATTAGAGCTTTCTTGAATCTCTTCAATATAGCTCTGGCTGAAGTAGACAACGCAGAGCCGAGAATGATTTTGACGTACCTGATGAAGGCTATTGATAAGACAAGTGAGTTCGGGAGGTGGTTGAAAATGAAAGAACCGAATTCACTTGACAAGTTTTATAAGAAAGCCGTTGAATTCATGCGCCTGGAAAGCCTCCAAGCACCGGCTAAGGTGGTATCGACAGGGGTTGGAAATAGTAATGTTGTTCCGAATAAGAAGGAATCTAGCAATCAGAAGAGGGGGAACGATGGTCAGAAGAGGCAAGGAGATGCAAAGAAAGGTCGTCCCTTCAACTTCACCCGTCTGACTGATACCCCAGAGAACATCTACTTTGCAAACAAAGACACAGTCGAATTCCCCGCGCCAGCTAAGCAAAGAGTTAATAGGAAAGCTGAGAAGAATGGAAGGTTTCGCCGGTTCCATAACCAACCCGGGCATGATACTAACGAGTGCCGTCACTTGAAGGAGGTAATTGAGGAACTATTGAAGGAAAACAAGCTCCAGCAATATGTAAAAAGGAACAAGAATGGCCCAACTTCGTCAACTCAAGTACAACAGGTTCCTGTTCATCGTCCTAGCTCAAGTGAAAAGGCGGCAGCCCATGAATCAGAGAGGCCTGTTATAAATGTGGTTATAGGGGGCCCTCACCGAGCTGGCAAGAGTTGGGGTGAGATGGAAAGATACGCCCGTGCTTTGAAGTATGCACCGGCATATGAAAGTGTTTTTGTGTTAGAAGATGCTACACCCCTGAAGCAGCAGAAAACTTTTAATGATGACATTATATTCAGTGCTGGGGATTCGATGGATATTGAAGCTCCTACCATTGATCCTTTGGTCATCTCCGCAGGCATTGGGCCAGCTACTGTGAAAAGAGTTCTGGTTGACTGTGGAGCTTCGTACAACATTATCTTCAAGAAGACTTTTGATCAGATGAAGATTCCAATAGCTGACGTTCAAGCTTCATTGCTAAAGATAGCTGGTTTTACTGGGGAGCCGAAACAGCCAATTGGGACTATCGATTTGTTCGTAGAGCTTGGAGAGGGGCAGAGAAAAGTGGCTCGAAAACAGACCTTTATTATTGTTGAAGAATTTTCTGCCTACAATGCCTTCCTAGGCCGACCAACTCTGGCAGCATTCAAAGCTATTCTTGCCCCATGATGTCTGACCATAAAATTCCCCACAGATAATGGAGTCGGTGTGATGAAAGGGGATCAGAATGCTGGGCGAGAATGTTATCTTATAGAGTTGCTTGAAACGAGGAAGAGAGAAATGGGAAAAGATGCGGCGGCCCCAATCCGCATTAAAGAATCAACCTTGTAGCAATTACAGGATGGACCCTGCACAGGTGAACATAGCGGTGCACGAAGAGAGATGGATCCCAGGGAAGCCAGTGCAGGGAAAACAGAGTCGTACCAGTTGAAGTGACAGTACCGGTACCTGTTGACCCGAAAGACCCGAACAAAGTGTTGAATGTGGGTTCGCAGCTTAATGCAACGATTCAAAATGTTTTGATATCATTTTTGAAAGCAAATCTGGATGTATTCACTTGGACTCATGCTGATATGTGTGGAATATCTCCAGAAATTGCAGTGCATACCTTGAATATTGATCCAAAGTTTACACCGATAAAGTAGAAAAAAAGAATTCAAGGTCCTGAAAGGTCAGCAGCGCTGAATGAAGAGGTTGATCGGCTCATGGAGAATGATTTTATCAGGGAATCTACTTATCCGAATTGGGTCTCAAATCCTGTGCTGGTTAAAAAAGCTAATGGAAAATGGAGAGTGCGCATTGACTTTTGAGATCTAAACAAAGCCTGCCACAAAGACTGCTTCCCGTTACCCAGGATTGACCAGTTGGTGGATGGAACGGTGGGGCATGAATTGCCATCTTTTATGGATGCATGCTCCGGATATAACCAGATCATGATGCATGAGCCATATCAGGAGGATACCAGCTTTATCACCGATGTTGGTCTTTACTTCTATAGAGTCATGCCTTTCGGACTTAAGAATGCAGGGGAAACTTACCAAAGACTTGTTAATGCCATGTTTAAACCACAGATTGGTAAGACTATGGAAGTTTATGTCGATGATATGCTAGTAAAGTCAAAGAAAGAAGTGGACCACATGGATCACTTGGCAGAGATGTTCTCAATCCGCCGAAAGCACGGTATGAAGCTGAATCCTTTGAAGTGTTCATTTGGGGTAGAATCTGGAAAGTTTCTGGTTTTCATTGTGAGTGCAAGGGGCATTGAAGCTAATCCTGCTCAGATAACTTCCTTAAGAGAAGTCAAAGCTCCTAGAACGAAGAAGGAATTGCAAAGTCTCAATGGAAAAGTTGCTGCCTTGAGTCGGTTCATTTCCAAAGCTACTGATAAATGAATTCCATTCTTTGATGCTCTAAAAAATGGAAGAAAAAACTTGGACTGGACTCCTGAATGCCAGAAATCTTTCGATGAGCTGATTCGTCATATGGAAACACCTCTTATACTTTCTAAGCCTGACAATGGTGAAGATCTTTTTGTATATTTGGCAATCTCGTCTCATGCCCTCAGTGCAACTTTGGTACGGGAGGATGCGAAAATTCAGCGCCCGGTCTACTACATCAGCAAGAGACTCACTGGGGCAGAGTTGAACTATTCAATGTTGGAAAAGCTCGCTTATTGTCTACTGATTGCATCAAGAAAATTGAGGCCATATTTCCAAGCTCATCCCATCAAGGTCCTCACCGATCAGCCCTTGAAGCAAGTCCTGTTTCGTCCTAAGACTTCGGGTCGTCTTATGAAGTGGAATATTGAGCTCAGTCAATATGACATCACTTATCATCCCTGGAAAGCAATCAATGGACAAGCTTTGGCAGACTTCATCGAAAAATGTACAGACAAAGGTGATAGTTAGGAGGTGGTAACCGATAATTCCCCAATTCTATGGAAATTGTATGTCGATAGCACACGAAACAATTACTGTTCCGGGGCTGGGGTTGTGCTTGAAACCCCTGAAGGACGGTCACTGTGTTATGCATTAAGATTAGAATTTCCTTCGACTAATAATGAGGCAGAATATGAAGCTCTCATTGCTGGCCTGAAGATTGCTAAAGAACTGAACATCAAGGCATTGCGATCTTCAGTGATTCACAGCTTATTGTGTGTCAAGTCAAGAAAGAGTTTCAAACCAAAGGAGGAAATCTGCCTGCTTACTTGTCAAGAGCCTGGGAGCTTCTCGAGGACCTGGACCATTATACGATAAACCATATACCTCGGGAAGAAAACATGAAGGCAGATTCCCTCGCAAAGTATGCAAGCACTGGTGAAGCTCAATTATTGGGATTAGTTCCTGTGGAAGTCCTGTCAACTCCAAGCATTGATGGAATGGATATTGACTGGATCATGACTATATCACAGGAGCGAGAATCATGGATGACTCTGATATTGGAATACCTGCGCGACGGCTCTCTACCAGAAAGCTCAAGAGAACGGTAGAAGCTGTTAAGAAAAGCATCCAGATTTGTAATTCAAGATGGTCGATTGTATAGGCGGGGATTCTCAATGCCATTACTTCGATGTGTGACCAAGGAAGAAGCTGAGACAATTCTAACTGAGGTACACGGAGGAGAGTGTGGAGACCATTTAGGAGGTCAAACTTTAGCAAAAAAATTCCCCGTTATGGATATTTTTGGCCAGATATTAATCGTGATGCTGCGAGTTACGCCCGAAAATGTGACCGATGCCAGAGGTTTGCAAAAATCCCAAGAGCACCTTCCACTGAGATAACACAGATGGTCAGTCCGTGGCCATTTGCTATTTGGGGAATAGATCTCATCGGGCCTTTGCCAAGTACAAAATCCGGAATCAGATATGCCATAGTTGCTGTTGATTATTTTACTAAATGGGCTGAATCTGAACCCTTAGCTACTATTACCTTTGAGAAAATGATAAACTTTGTAACTAAGAGTATCATTTGCAGGTATGGTGTGCCTCAAAAGATAATCACAGATAATGGAACCCAATTTGAAAGTAAAGAGTTCCAAGATTTTTGCAAGAAATTCAAGATCCAGAAAAGTTTCTCAGCAGTGGCTCATCCGTAGGCAAACGGGCAAGTGGAAGCAGTGAATAAAATTATCAAGTCAACCATCAAAAAGCAGCTAGAAAAAGAAAAAGGTGGTTGGGTTGATAAGCTTCCACTAGCACTATGGGCATACAGAACTACCCACAAAACTGCGACTGGACACACACCATTTTCATTGGCATATGGATCGGAAGCAATGATTCCAGTGGAAACAGAAGTCCCTTCGCACAGAAGAATCCACTTCAATCAAACCGAAAATGAAAAGCTGCAACTTGAAGCGCTTGACTTCCTTGATGAAAAAAGGGAAGAAGCTGAGCTCAGAATTGTGGCTCATCAGCAAAGAATAGCTAGGCATTTTAATTCCAAAGTTCGCCGACGCAGCTTTGAAGTTGGGGATCTAATCTTAAAAAGAATTATGACACCTACAGGTGCGCTTGGACCAAACTGGGAAGGGTTGTATGTTATAGGCCAGAAACTTCTTAATGGCACATTCAAACTTGTAACTGTCGAAAGAGACCCAATTCCAAGAGCTTGGAACAGCAATCATTTGTGCCCATATTTTACTTAAAGGCTTTAATGAAATATTGTAAAAGAATGATGAATGTATGATTCTTGTATTGAAAGCCGTTGTAAAGCCAGTGCAAGTGAATAATAAGAACTATAAAGTGGATGTATGCCCAGTTCTTGGCCTAACCACTATAAATCTTGTGTTCTTTACTATTTTAAACTGCTTTGTTTTATTTCGACATATAAAATACGTCAATTGTGTTACTAAAATGTCGATTTAATAATGCAGGCCATAGAAACAAAGCTTACCCCTCGCAAGACCAGGCAATCCCCAACATCACCCAACAAGCAAACGCTAAGCCGTTCAAAATTTCCGTACTCAAATCCTACGGAAGAAGCGCTTCAAACAAAAGTTAGTAATTTTTCTAGAAGTGGGCCCTTGCTAACTAACTGTGGATGTTTGTACAAACGAGCATCCAGTTAAATAGCCAGTGTCTGCCACCACCACCTCGCTTAACTATGAACTATATTTCTTTGGATAAAGGAAATTGTTGGCAACTAAAAGGGAAGTGTATTTGGAAAAGATAACGGGATCGTCGATATGAATAGATGGCAAAGAGACATGGGCGAGCAAGCATCAGACAACAAAAGAACTCTTCGAAGGCCAAGCCCTCTTCAGAGGGACAACTATTCGAAGGATAAAGACCTCAAACGGGGCATGCCGGAAGACTTTCTCAACAAAAAAGATTGGTATGGAATGACCGGGAGCACCTTCCCGACTGGAAGGCAAGGCGCTTGTTCACTAGTTGAGACAGTTTGCGCAGACAAGCATCCAAGTAACTTGCGTCCGCCCCGTGAATCCATACGATGATCGGAGGCACCTTCCCAAGTGGAAGGCAAGGCTCTTGTTAACTAGTTGAGACAATCGGCGCAAATAAGCATCCAAGTAACTTGCGTCCGCCCCGTGAATCCGGCCAACCATGAGGAAGAAACTTCCAGGTATCCTCGGAGGCATGCATTCCACCGAGATTTGAAATAAAACTTCACAAGTGATGGAATATGAAAAGCCCTCTTCGGAGGCCCTTTTCACCATAGTTGAAATGCTAAAAGACCTCGAGTGGGCCTCTCCATAAAAAGAGAGTTCTTTCTCGACAGAAAGTTGCGGACTAATCGGTGGCATAGAACACTTGTGTCCGTCCCGTGAATCCATCCAACTAAGAGAAAGAAGCTCCAAACTTCCAGGCAAAAGCCCTACTCAGAGGAACACATTTCTCCGTGATCTGAAATAAAACTTCACACGAGTCGAAATGTGAAAAGCACTCTTCGGAGGCCCGCTTCCCAGCGAACAGGGAAAAGATAAAAGCCTCTCCCAAGGGGCAGAAACAAAAAAGACCTCTTCCCAGAGGCACAATCAAACAAAAAAGACCTCTTCCCAGAGGCACAACCAAACAAAAAAGACCTCTTCCCAGAGGCCCAATCAACCAAAAAGCCTCTTCGGAGGCACAAGCAGGTCGAAACCCTTTTTCGGAAGCGTACTGTATTTAAAAAAAAAAAGAGAAGACTCCTCCAATATGAAGTGCATTCTACTAAACTAGAAAAATATTTTCTTGGAACGGAAATATTATCCTATAAAATACAAATGCAAACTTCCTTCAAATGGATGAGTTATTCTCTAAAGGAAGAGTACAAGTCTTCTCGAAACAGAAGAGTTGTTCTCCGAAACTTTGCCAATGTGAAAGAGATTGCAATAAACCATGGTATAGGGGAAATACAGTATAGTCATCACAAAAATGAAAACAATGCTCAATAAACATACCATAGGTTGACAGCAATCTCACATAAAGAGGATAAAGAAACTTGCATGAAAACAAAAAGTAAAAGCATTCTCAGATACAGACAGAAATTTGTATAAGTCAAAGAACCATTTTATTCCATACTATGAGAATTTTATACATATGCAGGATTCAAAGTAAAAGAAAGCGGGGACTGGTACCCGCATAGTCTCCAGTCAACACAAGCTTATATATGAGCAAAAAAGCAAAGAGTGAGATAAAAAGCACAGGACCAAAGCCATCATTTCTTCTTCCCTCCACCTTTTGAGCCTGCACCTGGCCGGATGACCAACTTCCAGCGACGGCTTGAAAGAGTAGGAGAAGAAAGAGAAGGGGGGACGATCGGACTTATTTCTGTTTTTTCCTCGCCAGCTGAAGCTTCTTTCTTCTTTGAGACTCCGCGTTTCCCCCTTTTCTTAGGTGAAGACCCGCTTCCTAGAGTAAAAAGTGTGGCCAACGGCATATCGTCGGAGCCAGTTAGTTCCGGAGTCTTTTCGCCCTCCTCAGTTTCTTCTCCCCTATGTTCTTGAGAAGAGATGGGATCGTCCAAGTCTTGGAGAGCTTCTATTTGCTCCTCTTGTGATCCTGGTTGAGAGGCAGAAGAAGGAGTGACTTGCAGAGACGAGGGAGGAATAACTGGAGGAGGGGAAGTCCAAACAATGCTCGGCACTTTCTCTACAGAAGAAAAGAAGTTAAAGTCTGTAAAGAGAGGAGATAAAGGCTCGTTGAGATTTAGGAAATAGTCGAGAAGCTCATCAAATTCATACGAAGCAAATAAGCAGTTTACTTGAGCAAGGTTAGCGTTAAGGTTACCTGGAGAAGTTGGCTTTCTAACGTCAATTTCATAAGCTTGTGCTTCAGTGCTTTCTTCGCCTTCGTCTCCACACTGTGCACTTGTAATTTCAGTTATAACTTTAGCCGTGGGCGGAGAATGGGAACCGGAACCCATGATATCAATGTCGGCCGAAGTCGAAGGAGGGACAGGGACAGTTAAAGGTGCTTCTTTCTCTGGATGCTCCCCTCCCATCGTTTCGGCTCGTACTTTAGCAAGCTGCTCCTTTCCTCTGGCAAGAGCAGCACGAGCTTCGTCATCAAAGTAATGCGCCTCAAGTTCATCTTCGGAATAACCGGCACCTTTGAGCATATCCAGTACAGCCTCCCACACTTCAGCTAAAGTGATTTCATACTTAGGCCCCAAAAATGCAAGGCTGCCACGCCCCAAGACGCTTTGGACGTAAAAATCAAATAGAGTAGAGCTGATGTTGGCTTTTGTCTCTTCATGAGATCGTTCAGCGGCTTTCTTTCCAGCCATGGCCTCATCACGTTCTTTCTCAGTCTTTGATAATTGAGCTTTCAGCTTCATGATTTCTAAGTCTTGGGAGTTAGCTTTCCCCCGTAACTTTGCAAAGTCAGCACGATATTTTTCTATCGTCTTCTGTGTACCTTCAAGTCGGGTTTCGATATACCATTGAGTGGCATGAGCATCTCGAACTTGCTTCTGAAGCACTTCTTCCTTTTGAGTATAAGAGGTGGAAGAAGTGGCGAGCTCGTGCTTAAGTTTCTCGACGTCCACCTCAAGCTTTTCGTTGTAGTCAGCAAAGTTTTTCATCTCGGTGTTGTGCTGATCAAGAATTTTCTGCCATTCTGACTTGTCGTTCTCCATCGTCAGCATAGCTTCAAGGTTGGCCCGGTTCACCCTCTGAAGCTCATCGACGAGCTTTTGCCACGTTGACATTCTCTCAATATCAAGTTTAACAGTGTCAAGATTTCGTAGCATGGCCTCTTTGTCGATGGGAACCAAGTCAAGGTCAAAGCGGACTCCCTTTAAGCACCAATGCGGGAACCGACTTTGAAGGGTTGGTGGACCTCTCTCAACTTGGTACGAGGGTCTGCCAAGAAGTATCTGAATGTCGGCTCCTTCAAGGGCAGGAGACTTTGAAGGAATTTTAAGAGAAGTGAGAGCAGCGGCCTTTCCTGAAGTTGCAGATGCGGTCTTTTCATCAAGCCTGGCCCGCTTGCTTGGGTCTCCGATGTCATGACTCTTTCCTCTATCGTCATAAGTTTTTCTTTTATGAGAGTCATCGCCTCTGCGGGAAGAGTCATGTTGCTCATCCCTTCTTCCGTACCTTTCTTCATACGCTCTTCTCTCTTGAGCCTTTATAGCAGCTCTCTCTTCATCAGTTTCCCTGTGGGTGGAAGATAGCGCCTATAATCATACTGATCACGCCTTCCGTACTGTTGAAAGTCATCATAATAGGAACCGCTACGCCCCATTGGAGAACCTGAAAATGAGAAAGAGGCAAAACTTGAAAATCCTGGAGGTAAAAGAGCATATAGGTACATATAATTGTTGAAAAATCCTAAGTGTGTGTAACATGCAGACTACGCGCGTTAAACAACGAACCACTCCTCGGTTGCGAAGAAATGATGGGTGTGGTAGCTAACGTCAACTCTTGAGTCGACGGAATCTGTTGCAAAATAGAAGTTGCTTCAACTACTGAAGAAGAAACCCTAGTGATAACAGGACCATCTTTAAAGAGCTTCTGTGAGGTGATAAACAGGTCGCTCAACCCTTCAAAAGTGTCATCCCCGCTCTGCTTGGCAGGACTTGTTTTCCCGGCTTCTCCATCACCGGACTTCCCTGAATGTTGGGGAGATTCTCGAGGCTCTTCTTCTTAAATGACCGGGGAAAGTGCAAATTTGCCAGATGACCCCACGACATTAATAGAAGTAGAGAACTTCACCAGAGAAGCCTCAGGAGCAGGATCTTTCAGTGTAGGCTCCTCAACAGAAACTGGGGCATCCGGCGCCTCGGCCGGAGAATCAGGAACTTCGTAAGGCTGAGTAGAGCGGGAAGGGTGTAAGAGTCCGAACTGATGAAGGAACTTGCCTCTTAGCAAAAACTTGATACTTCTCTCCTCAGCCGCCATAACGTTAAGCCTCTCAAAAGTCTGCTTGTGGCTTGGATCTCTACAAGGAGGAGGAAGAACTGCAAAAGTAGAGAGCGAGGTTAACATTTAGCGATTTGGATCTCGCAAAGCTCATAAAAGGAAAGAATGGGGATAAGTAAGCTTACCCCCTACTCTCCAGATAGCGTAAAATCCCTGGAGGCGACGTACAAAGAAGAACTGGTTTAGGAAACTATGAGCGCTGTCAGAGAGATCAGTGATATGCTTGCGTTTTATGGCGCTCCTCACATATATAATGGAAGGATGGTCTTTGTTTCTCGCAAATGTGCGTAAATAGCAGATTTCTTAAAAGCTTGGGAGGCGGTCAAGCGTCCTTCTGAAGAGAACGCATAATCCCATCAAAATGGCATAGCCGTTGGGGCGTAATTGAAAAGGAGAAATAGCCAATCGGTGAAGGATTTGTTGGAGAAAATTGTTGAAAGGAGGAATGGCTCCACAAAGGAACATTTGGAGGTTAACGGCAACAAACCCGAAGGGATGACTGTCAGTAAAATCATTTGGCCCAGGGAGAATAGCATCTGCTTCTACAATCCCAAATTGGGCGCGTAACTGGTTGAACACCCGGTAACTCAGGGTAGTTGGAGTTCTTTCTGGTGGGTTGACCAGTGGACCAGCCATCGGGAGGGCCTCTCCAGTTGGTACTGCTCCTTCTTCTTGATGAGAAGCCATTCTACATAAGCAGCTGGATACTTAAATGTGAAGTGCATGTTTCCTTAATGTGTGAAGTGTTGTGCAAAACTAGTAGGGTGACAAGAAAATATGACTGAAATTAAATTAATAAACATGAAAAATTTCAGGGCTTGTCCGAATTCAAGTGCAGTATTGATGCAAAAAAAAAATCAGCTCTAGTTGATTAATATCGCTTTACTACTTCACTTGAATTCGTTGATTCCCAGCATTTCATACGATTTCTTTAAGTTGATTATATTTTATAGACTAATCTGTCATTTGATGTGGGAAATCAGTGGCAGTATATTCGCCCTAGTTTTCTGCAAATGTTATATTTAACAGGTTATTAGCATTAAAGTTTGGTATAATCTGATTAACTAAGCATAGCAAAGTCATGCTAGTTATCTCGGCCGTTCAAAGTTCAAAAATTAAAAGCGCGATCAAGTTCTAGCAAAATTTTGAAGCTTTCAAGTTGCTCAGGTCCTAGGTTGTATGGTTGCAGAATGCAAGGAATAAGCGATCAAGTCTTAGGTCGTTCACGACCTAACCAGAAGGTCGAAGTGATTTTAGGTCGCGAGGAGTAACTTGGTAATGAAGAATTGTTCAAGTTTTAAGTCGTCTACACGACCTAAAAGCTAAGTCATAAAGCCTCACATCAAGACAGTGCAAATCAGACTAAGTCCTAAGTCGTCAAGAAACAAACACGACCTTAAAAGTTAGGTCGTGTGTAATTAAGGTCATAGAGATTCTTCGGTCGGTCAATTCGACAACCGTGCAAATCAGCTAGGTCGCGAGAATTTCACGTTATCTCTTCTCAACCCACTGATCCTTCTCCAACCCAATACCCGTCATCACCTCAATAACGTCGATCCATCATCCTCTCAATTAAGCCTATTATCCATTCATACCACCAGCTCACCCAATTCCGATTCGAATCGTCTCAAATCCATCTCACTGCTTTGCTCCCATGAATCGCAACAACAGCAAAACTCAATGCGATCGAAAGTGAAGCGAGGCGCACGAAGTTGGATTGAATCAGAACATGGGGATTCGTGGTTCGAAGGTGATCATGGTTGGATAAAAGTTGAATTTACTTACATGATGTGGAGTAGAGATGGATCGACGGCATAATTGGAGCAGATTTGCCTCTGGAAACTCGAGTAATCGCTAATGGCAGAAAGGGTTAGGGAAGCAATTAGGAAAGGGGGAAGAAATGAGCTAACGACTATATAGGGAAGAAGCAAATAGATGTGCAGATTAGGCTATCTCTTAGGTCGCCTGAAACCGAGTAAAGTTAGGTCGAAGCACACGACCTACGACCTAGGCGTGTACTTCGAGGGGCAAGTGTTAACTCTACTTTCGAGCGACCTAAAAGTAGACCGACCTAAAGAAACGGCACGACCTAACTATAGCACGACCAAAAGAAACGGCACGACCTAACTATAGCACGACCTAAAGGTAGACGACCTAATTGCCTAAAGGAATGGACGACCTAACGACCTAAAGGTAGACGACCTTGCGACCTAAAGGAATGGACGACTTAACGACCTAAAGGTAGACAACCTAGCGACCTAGAGGAATGGACGACCTAACGACCTAAAGGTAGACGACCTACCTGCCTAAAGGAATGGGACGACCTAAGGACCTAAAGGTGAACGACCTAACGGATAAAGTTCTCTATGACTAAGGTGTTAAAGCGGCAGCGACCTAATGCTTTGATAACCTATTTTAAGTCGGCAGCGATCTAATACTTAGTGGGAAAACTATGTATCAACTATGCCGCTTCCCATAGGTCGTTAATTCGTACCCATTAGTTCATATAGAGAGGGGTGCACCACTTCGGTCGTAGCTCGTGATTCCTTATCTCGCCAACGACTCAAGACCTATTTTAGGTCGCTCACAACCTAAAACCTGTCCAGATAACCCTATAACTGCGGCATATGCTCCAACATTGAGGGGACTTTTTTGGGGGATCGTTTCTAAAAGGCATCAAGGCCTTGTCATTTTCTTCAACCCGTGCAATACATTCAACACTTCAATCTCCAAGGACGCTACTACGAATTTCAAGATAGAATCTACGTCATTCAACATGAATCCGAAAAGATTATTCTTCTTTGAAGTTTGAGCTACTTGTCCGAAGTGTGTTGTAATCGAAGTGAATTGTAAAGGATTGTAATCAAATCATCAATAAAAGAGTTTAAAGTGGACATAGGCTCAATCTTAAGCCGAACCACTATAAAACTGCTGTCTTTTACTGCTTTTCTGTGATTTCTCTGCTTATACTCTAATTCCCGTGCGAACGGGTGGTGCTTTCATACTTACACTACTTACACCGGGGTGTTAGCGTCAGATTTTTACGTTAACAGAATATTTGATTATCTAAATATTCCTTAATTTGAATTTAATTAAAAAAATATACAATAATAAAATGGTAAGAAAACAACTTGAAGGTTTGGTTAAGTTTTTGATATGGAATAGTTAGCATATTAACATAGGAGATTTATTCCGTTTCAAATTTGACTTTGGGGTCTCAATTCATCTTTTAATGTGTGGGGTGGCCGTCCTCATTATGTCAATTGTAGTGTTTAATTTTATTTACTGTTTACTAAATAAAAATACATATATGTGTGTAAATTTGAGCGTATTAGGGTTAATAAAATATGTTAAAATGAATTTTTTTAGTATATTTGATTTGTGATTTCTATGTACGGATTACATTCTCAAATTTAAATTTGTCGCTTTCATTTATTTTATTTTATTACTACTTTCTTTCATTAAATACATGTCTCTTTTGGTCTTCCAGTAAGTTTTATTTATTTACACGCGAGCCTTGCCTTGAAATATTTCATTTGTGAATGTATATTTAATTTCATTAGAGTAAAGAATAGAATGATTTGTAAAAAGAGGAAATATACATTTATTTGAACGCTGTTTCAGCATACATATTGATTTCAAGAATAGGAATATAATTTAAGTAAGTTATTTATTACGGCGGTGTAAAACAACAAATTTATAAACATGTTTAAATGACTTAAGGAAATAATTATCCTATTTCTCGTCCATTTTGGTTTATCTATTTTGAATTTTAACTTTGTTATTAATTGCAATTAATGTAATGGAAAGATTTTGATTAAAAGGAAAGAAAAATTTGATTGCAATTAATACATTTAATAAAAGAAACGTACATTTTGTGTTAAACAGAAATGGTGCTTTAATGGAAATAAAAGAATTGAACGTTCTCATTTTAAGGTAGGTAAATTTTATTAATTGCGCGTGGATAAAAATTTGTATGTGTACAAATTGAGTATTATTTGAGTGAATGAAATTAATTTGGTCACATTTCGAAAGAAATTGAATTTCAAAATGTGTATGTGGTCCCTTCATTTCTTTTTATTTGTTGCATGTACGTTTTAAAATAGTTACCTCATTATTAAAACTTGGTACGTTCATTTCTCCTTCGGTTTAATACCTAAGCCTAAGCTTTCAGGCTATATTTAATTCTTTCCATCTCATTTTTAGTTATAAAATTTTTATTTTCCTTTGGTTTGCAAATTTTCTTATTCATACATACATTTCCTTATGCATTATCAATGCCTAAAGCATTTAAAACTAAAAGTGAATTTTGTCCCTCCACCTTTATTTCTGTAACGACCCGGAATTTTGGGTCGCTAAATTTGAACATTTAATTCATTTTAAATGATTAATGTGGATTCTTAATTGATTTTGAAATGGACGGATTCGGGTTCAATCAATAAAATAAGCTATAATTTTTAATTATAGTAACTCCGTTTGAATTTGAATAACGGAAAAATAAGAATTAAATATTGAATCGGAATAAATTGTAAATATGGAGGTAAATTAATATGGAATTGAGTTATAAAATTTATTTTTGGTTCATTTTGTTATAAACAATAATGTTGGGTTTTTTTAAATGAATTTAAAGTTAATAAGTTATTATTTGGATTTTATTATTAATTTAATAATAGAATTTAATATTATAATAATGCAAATAAACATATTTTGATTTGAAATGGATCAAAATAATTTCTAATGTGATTTTAAATTCTATATGATTTATAATAAAGTTAATAAAATTTTAAAGATGAAATTTTAGATGATTTCGACGATTTTGGAAATCGCTCGAATTTATCGACTAGTGAAAATAGCCATCCGGGGCACAGTCTCGGAATCGATGAAACCAGTTCCATTGGATCCGTAATAGTTAGTTAAATTTCAATTTTCGTAGCAATCGGAGTTGTCGGTTGATCCCGGCAGCTTAAAACGCATAGAAAATACTTTAACCGATCTAATTTTAAAATTGATCGTTTAATTCTGTAGCTCGCACATATGACCGAATTAGCTTTTGAAACCTGTTCCATTGTGTCCGGAACACGGAAAAGCCCTAGGAACGCCTTTTGGTACGTGAGAATTGGGGTTCGTTTGCAATAAGATGTTAAATTGAGAATTTTGTTAATAAAATAATATTAAATACTATTATATATACACACTTATATTTACAAAACCCTAGCGTTTTCTCAGGCCGCCGTTCATTACACTTTA
Source organism: Allium cepa (assembly GCA_030765085.1). Taxonomy (NCBI): domain Eukaryota; kingdom Viridiplantae; phylum Streptophyta; class Magnoliopsida; order Asparagales; family Amaryllidaceae; genus Allium; species Allium cepa. Next base: position 621,525,630 of record CM060931.1, read on the forward strand.
ATGGCCGAAAATTGTCTACCTCTTTCCCCAAATTATCGATCAATCCACTCATTATTTCGCGAATCTTCAAACATGAAAGTTGTAGAGAGTGAGAAGATATTCAGATCCAACGGTTGATTTCGTGTGAAGCTATCGATTGTGGGTGCTTTATGGCTATGTTCGCCGTACGTTTGCATGCGCATTTTGTCGAGATGGAAGGGCCGAGCTCGGTGCTGCTTCAGCCGAAGGGAGAGTGAGGGATGAGCTTCGTAGTGGTGGCGTTGGATCGTTGCCGTGTTCGCCGTGGTGGTCGCGGTCGTCAACCCTATTCTCGGCGTGATGGGTTCGTTGTACTGGGTAGTGACGCGTTGGGGAAGATGTTGACGGCCTTGATCTCACGTGAGGGAGTGACGGCCTGATTTGAGTTGGGTATAATAAAATTAAATTTAAAAGAAATTGTTTTCAAATTGATATTCAAACTTTAAAATTTAATATCTCACGCGTTTGTAATCAGATTTCAACGAAATTCGCGGCGCCGAGATCGCAGCGACGAGTACTGCGCAGTGGTACAGTTCGGGAATCATTTCGGGCAAGTAAAATTTGAGTTAAATCGAACGTCGTTCGGTTTAATTTAAATTCGAACGCTCACCGAAACCCAAGGTGACTTAATCTCACTCACATCTAGATGCTAGCTAATTTAAATAGTTAATATTTAAATATATGTGTGATTGGTTGAATATAAATGTTGTTATCAGTCTGGATTTATATATATATAATTGTTGTGCTAATATTTGTGGATGTAGGGAAAAACAGGTTGGAGGGATCCAACTGGATTCCTCACAATGTAGGAATAATTATGTATCTTGTTTATATTCTAAGATAGCTAAATTTTTGAATTCAGTTATTTAGTGTGATAATTTGATGAATAAAACCTAGAATATTAAAAGTGAATAAAATGAATTGGGTTTTAAAGGAAATAAAATGAATTGTTGAACAAAGAATTTAAAGGAATAAAATTTGGAATCTGGTTTGGATGAAGATTGAAAAATTTTAAATTTGGAAATATAAATAAAGTGGGAAATTTATCAGTTGATAAATGTGGAAGTATGAATTTCTAGTGAGAAATCCTATAAGGAGTTACAAATTGTTAAAAATAACGTTGGGTTAATTATTTGATAATGAATAGCGTTTGCCTGGGAATTTAATATGTTTTCAATGAAGCTTTCCAAAATATAAGTTAGCAGTTTAAATATATATAAAATACCATTGGAATTTAAGTAGATATTCATTTAAGTGATTTCTTAAGCGCGATTTTAAATAAATAAATATATAAAAGTTTATTTAATAATATTCTAAACCTATATTTTGGAAGTAAATTTCCGGGAATGGAAAAGGTGTTAAACTTCAAAAGGAGCTTATTTTTGAGCATGGAAAGGAAATTTACGTTATTTAAACATAAATTTTGGGTTAAAATGGATTGGGCAGGATTTATAAGAAAAGTTCTTTGGGGTGTTTGAATGGAAGTGTGTTTCCTTGGGAACCCAAGTTTGTGTTTTAACAGATTTTATTTAAGAATAAGTTAAAGTTTAGACTTGATTAAAAGAGTATTTTTGAAATTATTATTTTTAAGTAACTAATTAGTAAATTTGCAATAGTAATTATTTACGAATACATTAGAAATTATTTTTACAAATGGATTTATTTAAAGGCTAGTTTTGAATAAAGTTATTTTAAATTATTATGAATCCTTTTAAAATCTACTTTTAAATTTTGTTTAACTAAACCTTTACGTAAAATCAAGTTTATGTCTTAATAAATAGTTTTACTTCACATATTTTAAATTTATACTTTCAGTAAATAGCCAGAAGTAAATTTACATATTTTAAAGTATTTCAGTATAAAATGTTTTAACTGTTTTAAATCTAAATGTTTTGAACTTGGTTATTTCCAATGGGAAAAAAGGGTAAAGAATTTACCTTGTAAACGAAGAACTTTGGGAAATTGTTTTCAAATGAGTTTCGAAAATTTGGAATTATTTCTGGTAAAGATATTAGAGGCAAATAAATAATGTGGGAATTATTTATTGTGTAATGGATGCTTATGAATATTAATTGATAGTTAAATCACCGACTATCAATATTGGACAAATGCGTTGATCGTTTCGAAGAGACCGGGATCGAGATTTATTTCTCGAAAACCACTTCGATCCGGTTTGTACGTTTCGTAAAACGTGTTCGGAGTCGAAGATGGAGCAATGAAGTGCAAGTTCTAGTCGCTACTAATCCTGAGGATATGTCCAAAATGGACGTAGTAGGAGTAGTGCCTTCGGATTCGTTCGAACCCGAGACGGACTTGTATGGACGAATGCTTTCGGAACATCTTCAGGTGGACAATGGGCATTCTAAGGGATAAGTTCTAAAAGGTAACGCTTAGCCTCAAGCCTCATCAAATGGGAATGACTGAAAATCAGGGGATATGCAGCAAGGCCTCGTGGGTAGCCCCCACTTGAGAGTAAGGTCATCCCTGTCTAGATGTCCCTTTATATTTCGGCTTAGCGGTGCGGTTGCTGATCCCAACCGCGGGGTGATCTTATTCGAAACTGTCCCGTAAGGGATGGGTCCGGGCTTGTGTTGCAGGGGATCGGGCGTGGTCCTCGGTACGGTGACCTAGGCCACGTACTGTGGCAGGTGGTACCCCAGTGCCTAGTCATTGTTGGAAATCCATTCTCCCTACGAGCCTCTTACGAGTTTTGTTTGTATTACCCACTCTGTGGCTAGTAGCTTGAATTTTATAAATGTAACAATTTCGACTATTTTATAAGTATTTGTATATAGACCCTATTATAATAGTAGAGGATTTCTATAAAAAGTGTTTTAGCTATCATAAGGTAAAAAACCGACATGTTTATTTGTGGCGTGGTCTTACGAGATGCTTTTGTTTTAAAAGGGATTTTTTTTAAACATTAATAATCAATTTGGGTGCATTATTATCCGCTGGTATTCCAGACTGACTCGGGTGTTATTTCATTATAATGCTAGGGTCAGACCGAGTATTATTTGTTCAGGATAGGTTGCTATGGAGCAGGAGAGGAGCTGGAGTCTGAGACGTATTATCCATATTTGTATATATATCCGCTGCTATGATTGTATATTTGTCTGACTGGTAATATTGTGTATGAGATACTCTGATGATATGATGTGTAAAACAGATATAGTTTCATTTTGTGTAAAGATCTATTATTTACTATTATATTTTACTCCGCTGCGACTGTGAGATTCTGATATTGTTTAGTTCCTTCTTTCTTATACCTCTTCTTCTTTAACCCTAATGGTTCGTGTTTCTGTTCCACTTGGGTTAATTGATGTAGAATAGTGTTGACTCAAGGGGTGCGGATTTGCGGGTCATCACACTTGGTATCAGTGCTTAGGTTGGCGACAACCTAGGCTTTGGTGGGGAAATAACTCATTAAACAGAGTAAATAGTACTCTATAATGAGTTGAGTGTAATAATAGATATGAGAGCGTACTTGTTAGTGCATATAAAATTGTTTTTATACTGTGTTGACTTATCGGTTGAGTGTTTATGAATTCTGGTCGGTGCGGGAAGTACAACCGTATCGATAGAGGTTACTAAACTCTTAAACAAGATAAACCGACATAGTATTGTTTTTAAAGTGGGTAAATGAAATAATTTTACCCACATTTATATTTTGATATAAAAGAAAATAATTTTCTGAAATTATTATATATATTCGGATGATTGGTTGTTAATACTATAATTAAATAGAATCTAAAATTTGAGATGGTTATAATCTAATAAAATTGTATGAGTATAAGGTATACAAAAGAAGAATAACTAAATTCAAACCAAACCAGAATTTAAATCCCAGAAGTTTTGGAAAGGATTCTAAATGTAATGAAAATAAAAGTTTGGAAATTTAAAATCCTGGGAAAGTTTGAATTGTTGCTAAGGTGTTTGAAGGAAATAATGGAGTATTGTTTGGATGGAAACTGTTATGAAATGAATTTGGGAAGTAAGAAAGCACTAGACTCACTTCAGTCGCTGGAAAGTAATCCTGATGATGATGGCCACATCATTAGAATTCATTTTTGATTTTCTAAAGTGATGGATTGCTACCAAAGTGATTGGTTATGATATTCTTTGGGACCTGTTGGGTATAACAAGTGTTTTGGAAAATTCAAAATGGGGAAATTGTTTTGGTATAACCAAGTTGTTTGGAAATCTGGAGATTTGATTTGATATACCAAATGGGTAGGTGTTGATTATTATTTCAAAATGGCTTTGGTATAAAATCGGGTAATTGAATTCTGGAATTATTCTATTTAAATAATGTGTAAAAATGAATCAACTATTGGACTTATTTGGTGAAGTTGATGCTAATAAGAAGGAAATGAAGATTTTAATCCTGAAATTGAAAATTTAACTTGAGTAAATGGAAATGAATAAAATAATTTGGACTTAGAAGTAAATTGATTTGGGTTAAATTAAAATGTAAAATGACTTTGTAATTGTGAGTCATTATGTAATGAATTATACCCACAAGCTATTAAGTATTATACTTATAATCTGAAACCGAGGATTTGAAATGTGCAAAGGATTAAGGTGAAAAATATTTGTATCTTATAGAATTCAGTGATGCTTATATATATAAATTGGGATTGTGATTATAAGATGAAAATAATTAAAATGAGCAATATAATATAAGCTTTTAAGTAAATAATTTGATGAACTTTTAAACAGGGAATGGAATTATAATCACAAATGGAAAATAGTTGAATGGTACGGTGAATTCAAGCTTGATCTTAATTGAAATGTAATGTAAGGTGAAGAAAATATAAAAGATAAAAGGGTGAATGAACTTAAGTCGGTAAATAAGTTTTGAATTTGTATATGGAGAATTAAAATTGGATTGAATTAGATTTAACTTCGATTAAATAGAATTTGCTGAATTTGGAATAAAAAAAATTCAATTGTGTTATGAATAAAAATGAATGTAATTAAATTCTCATTTAAGATAGTAAAGGTAATGGTATAAATTCAAGATGGCTAAATAAATTTGGTTAAACTTGAATTGAATTTGGAGAAGAAGAAAAAAGTTGTGAGTGTGAATGAATAATGGAATTATTATAATGGTGATGGTTTGAATCATAAATAAATTCAAAAGAGTGAAATAATTTAAAGTGGTTTCTTTGCTAATAAAATAAATCTCAAATGGACTAAATGAATAAGAAAAGTGCATTAAAGTTTGTAAATGGATTGGAATTGATTTGTATGAGAATCAAATGAAAATAAAATAAAATTGATATAGATTTAGATGGATTTAATTGGAACTTTGTATAAGTTTATGTAAATGTTGTTTGTATAAATAACATGAGAATTTGCTTAAGAAATTAGTTGTTGTTGTAAACGAAGCTAATGAATTAAAGATGCAAACGAAGTTAGCTTTTGAACCACGAAATAAATAAAATCAAATTAAATGGAATTAAATTTGATGCAAGAAAAGATTGAGGTATATTGGAATTGAAAACATTTAGGAATTGTGAGGTGGTTATTGTTAAGTTTATGAGGAGGTTTTGAATGCAATTGGTTTAGATAATCAAATTGAAATGCAAGTGAATGAATTTTAATTAATTATTGGGTGGAAGTAAGAATGTATGAGTTGTAAATAAGAATGAAATGATATTAATACAAATTCAAGTTGGGTAATGAACTTGAAGTGTAAGAATAAGAATTTAATTTAATAATTGAAGTGGAATAAGAATGCTTGGATTGTGAACCATGCAGAATTGAATAAATTAATATAAATCGAAACTAGAATTAATTTTGATGGTTATGAGCTTAAGTGGTGATTATTTTTGCTTGAATGACATGAGTATTTGCATGTATTCAGAATTGAGTTGTTTAAACAGCAACTGAATTGGTTTTGAATTAGTTGGAATGGATTGAAATGTTATTAAGTGATTTTGCATATTAATGGAAATGGATCATAAAAGAAATGCAAATGTTTCAAGTTTAAGATAAAATTTGATTGTTAATCAAATTGGGAATGTAGTTAAAATAAAGAAATGTAAGTAAGGCATATGTTAATCATATTGAAATAGAAATGAATTGGTTGTAATAAATATGAATGATATATAGTAAACTTGAATGTAAATCATTCAAGTGAAATAAAATGAAGTTGGCTTGGATGAAAGTAGAATGGGATAAAATCATAATAAATGGATTTGAGTATAAATGTAAATGAATCATAATAGAAGTGCAAATGTACCAAATTAAAAAGGAAATTGACTGGGAAATCAATTCGAAAATGGGGTAGAATATGGAGGGAACATAGCAAAACTTGTATATAAAATCCTTTGTGTGAAATAACTTGGAGTTTGGCATTAGAAAAGGAACTTTGTATATGCTTTAAAATATGATTTACTTATGAAATTATGCAAAGAGTTGTTTGGGATGTAAATGGATGTGTTGGCTTACATTATATTGGAAATGTTGTTAAAATGTTCATATCTTTGGAAACTGATGAGTTTGTTGAGTAAGTACAGGTACGGGAGGCGTTCGAGAGAGTTGGAGCGCGTACACGCGTTATATTAGCTGCTTGCTTTAAAAATTTGCTAAAAAGGTACGCCTATGCAAATATAATTGGAAAACGATATTTATATTTTGGTTTCCGACCGTTGTGGGTCGATATATATATATATATTTATCTGTATCGCGATATTACGAAAGCTCCTCCGTACAGGGGAGACTCTGCCAAAAAATTTCGAAAATTTTGGAGTTAGAATTTTTTTAGGATTTTGGATTTGCTAAGAAATTGAATTTTTAAAGCAAATGGTAAAATTAAAGCTTTTGAGTACAAATAAAGCAAATGAGTTTGGATTTGAGCTAAAGGGTTTTGGGAAGTGTATATAAGTTGTGACTAAAGAAGTTGGGTTAAGTTAATGAATGTAGGAGCATTTGTTTCATTAGTGACAAGTTGATTTCAAATAACAATTGAAAATAAAGGATTTTAGGAATAGGATTGAATTAGTTGTTTCGACTTGAAACTAAAGGAGTTTAGGCAAAGTGAATTTGGTATTTTCACTAAGTGGATTTTGCTATTGGGTTTGGAACATTCTTCTACCTTAGCAAATTTCGGGGACGAAATTTTTATAAGGGGAAAGAATGTAACGACCCGGAATTTTGGGTGGCTAAATTTGAACATTTAATTCATTTTAAATGTTTAATGTGGATTCTTAGTTGATTTTGAAATGGATGGATTCGGGTTCAATCAATAAAATAAGCTATAATTTTTAATTATAGTAATTCCGTTTGAATTTGAATAACGGAAAAATAATAATTAAATATTGAATCGGAATAAATTGTGAATATGGAGGTAAATAGATATGGAATTGAGTTATAAAATTTATTTTAAGTTCATCTGGTTATAAACAATAATGTCGGGTTTTTTTAGATGAATTTAAAGTTAATAAGTTATTATTTGGATTTTATATTAATTTAATAATAGAATTTAATATTATAATATTGCAAATAAACAGATTTTGATTCGAAATGGATCAAAATAATTTCTAATCTGATTTTAAATTCTATATGATTTATAATAAAGTTAATAAAATTTTAAAGATGAAATTTTAGATGATTTCGACGATTTTGGAAATCGCTCGAATTTATCGACTAGTGAAAATAGCCTTTTGGGGCACAGCCTCGGAATTCGACGAAACCAGTTCCATTGGATCCGTAATAGTTAGTTATTATCGGATTTCAATTTTCGTAGCAATCGGAGTGGTCGATTGATCCCGACGGCTTAAAACACATAGAAAATACTTTAACCGATTTAATTTTAAAATTGATCGTTTAATTATGTAACTCACACGTATGACCGAATTAGCTTCCGAACCCTGTTCCATCGTGTCCGGAACGCGGAAAACCCTAGGAACGCCTTTTGGTACGTGAGAATTGGGGTTCGTTTTCAATAAGATGATAAATTGAGAATTTTGTTAATAAAATAATATTAAATACTATTATACACACACAATTATATTTACAAAACCCAAGCATTTTTTCAAGCCGCCATTCTTTACTCTTTAATGGCCGAAAATTGCCTACCTCGTTCCCCAAATTATCGATCAATCCACTCATTATTTCGCGAATCTTCAAACATGAAAGTTGTAGAGAGTGAGAAGATCTTCAGATTCAACGGTTGATTTCGTGTGAAGCTATCGATTGGGGGTGCTTTATGGCTACGTTCGCCGTACGTTTGAGCGCACGTTTCGTCGAGATGGAAGGGCCGAGCTCGGCGCTGCTTCAGACAAACGGAGAGTGAGGGATGAGCTTCGTAGTGGTGGTGTTGGATCGTCGCCGTGTTCGCCGTGGTGGTCGCGGTCGTCAACCCTATTCTCGGCGTGATGGGTTCGTTGTACTGGGTAGTGACGCGTTGGGGAAGATGTTGACGGCCTTGATCTCACGTGAGGGAGTGACGGCCTGATTTGAGTTGGGTATAATAAAATTAAATTTAAAAGAAATTGTTTTCAAATTGATATTCAAACTTTAAAATTTAATATCTCACGCGTTTGTAATCAGATTTCAACGAAATTCGCGGCGCCGAGATCGCAACGACGAGTACTGCGCAGTGGTACAGTTCGGGAATCATTTCGGGCAAGTAAAATTTGAGTTAAATCGAACGTCGTTCGGTTTAATTTAAATTCGAACGCTCACCGAAACCCAAGGTGACTTAATCTCACTCACATCTGGATGCTAGCTAATTTAAATAGTTAATATTTAAATATATGTGTGATTGGTTGAATATAAATGTTGTTATCAGTCTGGATTTATATATATATAATTGTTGTGCTAATATTTGTGGATGTAGGGAAAAACAGGTTGGAGGGATCCAACTGGATTCCTCACAATGTAGGAATAATTATGTATCTTGTTTATATTCTAAGATAGCTAAATTTTTGAATTCAGTTATTTAGTGTGATAATTTGATGAATAAAACCTAGAATATTAAAAGTGAATAAAATGAATTGGGTTTTAAAGGAAATAAAATGAATTGTTGAAGAAAGAATTTAAAGGAATAAAATTTGGAATCTGGTTTGGATGAAGATTGAAAAATTTTAAATTTGGAAATATAGATAAAGTGGGAAATTTATCAGTTGATAAATGTGGAAATATGAATTTCTGGTGAGAAATCCTATAAGGAGTTACAAATTGCTAAAAATAACATTGGTTTAATTATTTGATAATGAGTAGCATTTTCCTGGGAATTTAATATGTTTTCAATGAAGCTTTCCAAAATATAAGTTAGCAGTTTAAATGTATATAAAATATTTTGAAATACTATTTTAACCCATTGGAATTTAAGTAGATATTAATTTAAGTGATTTCTTAAGCGCGATTTTAAATAAATAAATCTATAAAAGTTTATTTAAAAATATTCTAAACCTATATTTTGGATGTAAATTTTCGGGAATGGAAAAGGTGTTAAACTTCAAAAGGAGCTTATTTTTAAGCATGAAAGGAAATTTACGTTATTTAAACATAAATTTTGGGTTAAAATGGATTAGGCAGGATTTATAAGAAAAGTTCTTTGGGGTGTTTGAATGGAAGTGTGTTTCCCTAAGAAACCAAGTTTGTGTTTTAACAGATTTTATTTAAGAATAAGTTAAAATTTAGACTTGATTAAAAGAGTATTTTTGAAATTATTATTTTTAACTAATTAGTAAATTTGCAATAGTAATTATTTACGGATACATTAGAAATTATTTTTACAAATGGATTTATTTAAAGGCTTTGAATAAAGTTATTTGAAATTATTATGAATCCTTTTAAAATCTACTTTTAAATTTAGTTTAACTAAACCTTTATGTAAAATCAAGTTTATGTCTTAATAAATAGTTTTACTTCACATATTTTAAATTTATATTTTGAGTAAATAACCAGAAGTAAATTTACATAATTTAAAGTATTTCGGTATAAAATGTTTTAACTGTTTTAAATCTAAATGTTTTGAACTTGGTTATTTCCAATGGGAGAAAAGGGTAAAGAATTTACCTTGTAAAAAAATAACTTTGGGAAATTGTTTTCAAATGAGTTTTGAAAAATTGGAATTATGTCCTGTAAAGATATTAGAGGCAAATAAATAATATGGGAATTATTTATTGTGTGATGGATGCTTGTGAATATTAATTGATAGTTAAATCACCGACTATCAATATTGGACAAATGCGTTGATCGTTTCGAAGAGACCGAGATCGAGATTTATTTCTCAAAAACTACTTCGATCTGGTTTGTACGTTTCGTAAAACATGTTCGGAGTCGAAGATGGAGCAATGAAGTGCAAGGGCTAGTCGCTATTAATCCTGAGGATATGTCCAAAATGGACGTAGTAGGAGTAGTGCCTTCGGATTCGTTCGAACCCGGGACGGACTTGTATGGACGAATGCTTTCGGAACATCGTCAGGTGGACGATAGGCATTCTAAGGGATAAGTTCTAAAAGGTAACGCTTAGCCTCAAGCCTCATCAAATGGGAATGACTGAAAATCAGGGGATATGCAGCAAGGCTTCGTGGGTAGCCCCCACTTGAGAGTAAGGTCATCCCTGTCTAGATGTCCCTTTATATTTCGGCTTAATGGTGCGGTTGCTGTTCCCAACCGCGGGGTGATGTTATTCGGAACTGTCCAGTAAGAGATGGGTCCGGCCTTGTGTTGCAGGGGATCGGGTGTGGTCCTCGGTACGGTGATCTAATCCCCGTACTTTGGCAGGTGGTACCCCAGTGCCTAGTCATTGTTGGAAATCCATTCTCCCTACGAGGCTTTTACGAGTTTTGTTTGTATTACCCACTCTGTGGCTAGTAGCTGGAATTTAACAGATGTAACAATTTCGGCTATTTTATAAGTATTTGTATATAGACCCTATTATAATATCAGAGGATTTCTATAAAAAGTGTTTTAGCTATCGTGAGGTAAAAACCCGACATCTTTATCTGTCGCGTGGTCTTACGAGATGCTTTTGTTTTAAAAAGTATTTTTTTAAACATTAATAATCAATTTGGATGCATTATTATCAGCTGTTATTCCAGACTGACTCGGGTGTTATTTCATTATAAAGATTTGGTTAGACCGAGTATTATTTGTTCAGGATAGGTTGCTATGGAGCAGGAGAGGAGCTGGAGTCCGAGACATATTATCCATATTTGTATATATATCCGCTGCTATGATTGTATGTTTGTCTGACTGATAATATTGTGTATGAGATACTCTGATGATATGATGTGTAAAACAGATATAGTTTCATTTTGTGTAAAGATCTATTATTTACTATTATATTTTACTCCGCTGCGACTGTGATATTCTGATATTGTTTAGTTCCTTCTTTCTTCTACCTCTTCTTCTTTAACCCTAATGGTTCGTGTTTCTGTTCCACTTGAGTTAATTGATGTAGAATAGTGTTGACTCAAGGGGTGCGGATTTGCGGGTCGTCACAATTTCCTTATTATTAAATAATCTATAATTTTATTTCTTCATTTGCATTTTATTTCTTCTATCACCTCATATTCATTTAGTTCACATCTTTCAATACTACGTTTTAGGGCTGTTCATATATTACTTTATTTTAATTCCTAGTTTGTTTATATATATACCTTATTAGCTTTTCATTTGTTTCCATCTTCATTCCTTTAGTCATATTTCATTTCCTAATCTCATCTTCTTTAGCTTCATTTTCCAAGTAAAACTTCCATCTCTGTAACAACCCGCATATTTATCGAGTTTACATTTAAATATTTTTATTTAAATATTAAATCGTTAATCGGATTTTGGTCCGAAAAACTACTTTTTGCAAACGGTCAAATTAGGACTCGAGACCACTTCCATTGAGTTCGAAATGTCGTTTACAACTTTTTAAGTATAAACATCGATAGGTTTGAAGTTAGTGAAATTTCACTAACTTTTCCCGCTTTGGACTTTGGGTTAGTTTAGCCTATTAAGCCCAAGTTCCAACCCTCTTCTCCTCACTCTTCATAAATTTCCTAACTAACTCAAGCTTTAGCATTAATGGTGAAGAGAATGGGAAATTAAAACTCCAAGCTCAAATTCAATTGCAACTCCATCATTCAACTCCAAATTCAAGTAGAAGATATTGGATTCAAGCTTTGGATTGCTTCTCCTTGCTTTCAAGCTTCATCTTCATAAATTTTAGTGCAAAGGTGAGATTTTTATCTCACAATTCTAGTCTATAACTATATTGGACTGTTAGGAATGATTCCCCATCACTTTAGCATGTACATTTGCATTTGATTTGGATTGGATTGGCGAAAAACTCCATTTTTTAGTTGTTTGGTGAATTTCCTGAGCTTAGGTCGCTCTGCCTAGGTTAGGTCGCTCGGAATCATTAGCTCGCGTGCGTGGAAAAGTCACGGCCTGCATATTTTGTTCGCCTCGGATTTAGGTCGTAGGTCGTTGGACTTTAGGTCGTTCGCGTATAGGTCGCTCGCGACCTAACCCTTAGGTCGCTCGCGTGTTATCGCGCTAGGTCGCACTGCCTTGAATCTTCACTTCGGAGTTAGGTCGTTTCTGGCCTTAAATCCCCCCTGCAGCGTTAGGTCGTTAGCCTTGGAATTAGGTCGTTTTCGACCTTATATCACAAGGCGGCTCTAGGTCGCTCGATCCTGCTAGGTCGTAGGTCGCGCATCACTTTAGGTCGCTCGCGTGTTAAAACCTTAAGTCGCTCGTGTGTTAAAACCTTAAGTCGCTCGCGTGTTAAACCCTTAGGTCGCTCGGCCGATGCACGCGCTAGGTCGCGAGTATTTAAGTCCTTAGGTCGCTTGGCATTGTGACCACTTAGGTCGCACGACCTTGTTAGGTCGCTCACCCTTAGCTCGCGTACCTTCTTAGGTCGCGCATCCCATTAGGTCGCTCGACCCTGTTGTATTTTTAGTTCCCAACCATTAAGTCGGTCGACCTTGCCTAGGTCGTTAGGTCGGTCGGTCCTATCCCTTAAGTCGCGTGACCGTGATAGGTCGCTTACCTTTAGGTCGCATGACCTATGGCCACTTGCTCCAGTTAGGTCGCTCGGCCACTTTGTTAAGTCGCCCACCTTTTTAAACTTAGGTCGCATGACCCATTAGGTCGCATGGCCCCTTAGGTCACTTGGCTTCACTAGGTTGCTTGTCTTCATTAGGTCGTACCGTGACGGGGCGCTGCCCCGCACCCCGCCGGGGGCGCTGCCCCCTGGACCCCCGCGACCTGACCGGGCAGGTCGAACCCCGTATAACTCTGCGTAGGCGATCTTATCTGAAGAACATTCAACCGAACTTCCTGAGCTGATTTCCTTGGATTTTATTCGCATCTCCGTATGCGATCTTTGTGACTGATTGTTTCTACACTTACTTATGTGTTTTATCACTTTATAATATAAAGGTTTCAATACTAGTAGTAAATATCAAAACTCTTTTAACAAACAATTTCAACTCTATTTTTAATAACAAAGCTCTTTTCTTAAACCGTTTTCCAATCTATTAGTATATACAAGCCTTTACCTCACTCGGATGAGAAATCTAATTAAACGACTTAGTAAAACAAGTGGTATGAAACGCTTGCGTTCACTTCGTCGGTTAATTCTTGGACTTGTTCGATTGAACCTCTTATGACAATTTTATTAGTGAAGATTTACAGTTTGTTCGTAAATATTGAAGTTAAGCAAGTGGTTATGGGACATGAAGCTAAACTTCTATATTTACTAGCTTAGTGTAATTGACACTTCTCGTTGATCTTGATGATCGCTCTATGAATTAGACTAGCAATTGCGCGATGTCTCTTTCATTGCAAGGTTAGACTAGACACCACTTGTGTGATTCCATTCACACATACCTTTCTGCTTTTTGGTTAGTCTTGACCTCATTCTGTGTGATTCCACTCACACATGTGGGGTAGCTCCCCATGGTCTTCGGACCGTCATGTGATAGGCCTCTTTCCCTTTTTATTATGATTTCTGGATTTCTCGTGTTGATTTCTGGAATTTATGTCATTGACTTGTTATGAGTACAAGTTTAGGGTATGATGCCCCCTTCGAATCTTTGAGAAGATTCTTGTGATATTGATTATCTCTTATTGATTGATCTTCTGTTGATCATTATTTACATACTTATAGTGGTATGTCGTTATGGATGTTTATGTTTATGCCATATCTTTTATGTTATATCATGTCATCTGATATTTATAGCTAGACTGATCCGTTTATTATTTTCTTAAATAATACTCGGATCAGACCGAGATGTTACAGGTGTTTCTGCTTGACTTCTTCCCAGGGATTCATCACTCTGACTTTTGGCTAACTGTTTAGATTAGCAGTTTTTGTTGTATACACTTGAGATATAGACTCATAGTTGTATTCTTTTGTATAGCACGTGTTGCTATTCTTTTGTATTATCGTGGATCTTATTGACCACTACTCTGATGTACACTTTCATGTGTTAGTTATATATTCATATCTTCTTCCGCCTTTGTGATATGGATATCTGTGACTGATTTGTGATATGATTATTTCTATGTTTGTTTCCGAAGATTATTTATAGCCACCGTGTGATAAGCAATTACATGGATGGTCGCTCCTCAACAGCCTTATTCTCCGTGCTAGTTGACAGCACTTCTCCGGAGTGTTCTTGGCTAGCGTGGGTATAGAGGTGGGGCGTCACAATCTCATTTTTTCTCTCTTCACCTTCCTCCTTCCTTTTTCATTTTTTCTTCTTTTAATCTCCTTCTTCTTTTTTTTCTTCTTTTTTTACTTTATTCTTTGTCTTTTTGTTCCTTCTTCTTCAAATCTTCTTCTTTTTGAAAGCTTCCTTTTCTTTTTCAATTCTTCATCTTCTTTAAATTTTATTCTTCTTTTCCAAACATTCTTATTTTTTCCAAATCTTTTTCTTTAAATCCAGATCTATAACAACTTCTCTATCTCTTCCAAAACATTCTAAAAAAAAGATTAAGATAGACGGAAACAATTCAAAAGGAGGAAGTAGTAGCGGATCCAAATCCAACTAGAAAAGGAAAATCCAGAAGGTGAGTGTTTAAGCTCACTCACGAAATACTAAAATTTTATTGCAAGTTAAACCAGGTCATATAGTGATAAATTTTTGATTGTTGGTTTGGAATATTTATTAATACTTAATTTGAATAGCTAAATTCCAATATGTGATGACTAATTATAACTGTGACATGTTATTGAATTGGTTGATTTGTTGAATTGATTGATTTGAATGTTGATTGTGTGTTGTGATGGATGCTATTGTGATTGAATCTATATTTGTTCATTTATTTGATATATCTTTGTTATCACCCTATAGTTTATTGTAATTATTTAAATTCCATATTGATTATTTGCACACTGAATAAGGATGTAAAACCCATGAATTTCAAGTATTTACATCAGAGAAAAATAGTATGCTTAGATTTATTGTTTGAACCATAAAAATGATTTTGGGAAGTAAACCGTCATTACCTTACTTGAAAGTTTGCAAAATTAAATTTTGAAACATTGGGAAGTTTCAGAAAAAAGTGAATATTGAAACTTTGGTACATTTTTATAAATCAAATCTCTAAAACTATGAAATTTAACTGGGAATTATTCTGTAAATTTGTAATTTACTAGAATGGATCTATTGTGAAATCCATTTTATTTTGAATGTGGAAGCAATAACATTTTCAAAAATTTGAACCTTAAAAAATGTAGTTATCTGCATTCCTTATTTCACATACTTTTGATTTAATTTTCATAAGAATTTTAGTTCTGACTCGAGTGAATTATTTTCCTTTATGCTCGGGTTAGCCTGAGTTTTTCAGCATTGAAGACTATTTCTGGTGGACGAAGACGAATATTCAGTATATTATTGCTATTTATTATTCCACTACATTCTGTGTTCCGCTGCATTATTTGGTTATTTATGATATATGTATAACTCTGATTTGAATTTGTAAAAGTGTAATGACATGTTATTTGTAAAACAGCTTCATGAACTGTTTATTTGATAATTATATTTTGTTGTTACGCTGTGAGATTCTGTATTTTGTTTTTCTGTTTCCTTTTTCTTTTTTTTCATATTTACCCCATTAACAATCCTCCTTTCTGAATGGTTTGATTCTGACATGTGTGTTTATTGTCGATTTGAACTATCCAAAAAGGTGGGTTGTTACAAATTAATGGAAACTTAAGAATTAAATACCGAGTTTTATTTCAAATTCATTTTAATATAATAGATAAATATACTTACAACTTATCTATATCCAAGTATATTTAAAACAAATTAAAAATTCTCTTCGTTTATCAAAATAAATCTGTAGTAAAACTACTACAGTGGCCTTCCCACTTCGAAACTCGTCGATGATGCGTGCACTCATCACCGAAATTATTTTCCAGCGACAGAGAGGGGAGTTCAAAACATACTTCTTTCCAAAAATGTTCTTAAAACAATTCTTCCAAATTATATTGAAATATTTATATCCGAAAAAACTTGTAAATAATATTATTATTATATTTCAAAATCATTCAAAAGACATTTCAAAAGCCCGAAACTTAAGTTCTAAATTTCCAATTTTCATTTATTTTATATTTTAAATCTTATTTCGCTGTTATTTTTATAAATTTCATTACCTAGCGACCAATACATTGCAACCAAATATATATATATATATATATATATATATCATTTAAAAACTTTATTATATATAGAAAATATAATAGGCAAAATTATTTCATTCGCCTACAATAAAAACAAATATTATGTCGGTCCGTCCTATTAAGTGTTTAGAAACCCCTATTGATGTCCAAGCATCCCATGCATCAACCAGAATTTATAAATACAAAACGGAACAGAATAACACAATATTAAAACCTTTTTATAACACTAACAAATACACTCTCTCATATATACACTCAGCGACTCGCATAGGGTATTTCTACCCTATTAATAAAGAGTCAGACCCCACAAAGCTAAGGTTTATCGCCAAACCAAGGCTCTGGTACCAGATGTAACATCCTGCCTTTTCGCACGCTTTAAATCGACACCCGTGCCAATTCAAACCGTTCGGAAGGGTGGATTGTTGTGGGGTAAATTAGAAAAACGAGAAAGAAATAAAACAAAACCGAATCTCTCAGCGGGAGGATAAAATATAATAATCAAATATACAGTTTATAAAGCTGTTTTAAAATATTCGATTATACTTATACAACATACATCAGAGTTACACATACCATATAACAATGCAGCGGAACAATATGAGTGTAGTGGAATATAATAAATAATAACAATAGAAATCTCCACCACCATTCGCCTCGTCTTCACTATACGTACCCACGCCCTAAAAGCCATGTCGTCTGGTCCCCCCCATTGGATGCCACCGTCGCTTCAAGATTTAGGGTTTTCGAACCCAAATCCACCAATTGCCGCCGTCTAGATCGATTCAACTCGGACAACCACCACCATAAGCTTCCCCTCCACAACCTCTATCAAACCCATATCTTAATTTCGCCAATCGCTGACATGATTGAAAACCCCCAACTCAAACTTAGACCGTGATTTTCGGTTGATTCGGATCTCAATTGCAAAAGCAGAAACCATGCGTAGATTCGTATCGATGAGATATACAACATATTTTTTTTTGAAATTTTCTAAAGACTTTGAATTTTAGGCTTTGAATTTGATTTTTAAATTTTGAAATTGGATCTAGGGTTTGCAGCCATTGGAAGAAGAGGAGCTGATGGAATTTTACGCGCAGACAATTGAGAATAGACGGAGGTTATGGTTTAGCAGGGTATTTGCAGGAAAAGTTGGAATAGACAAAAAGATCCGAATTATAACGTGCTAAACGATAATTGGCCCAAAAAGCCCGTTCTGCCCCCGGAACGAAATTGGTTAAACCCATATGTCAAAATACGTATTTAAAAATATTTTAAATGCAGTGGAAAAGGTTTCGGATTCAAATTGCATCGTATGAAGAAGTTATGCTAAAAACAATACTTTCAAATAGATTTCAATTAAATCGATTTCAAGGCGTTTCGCATTCGTACGATCAAACGTCAAGTCCGATCATTATGAAACTTGAAACCCTATAATAATTCACCGATACGGATCCAATGAAACTGGTTTCGTCAAAATCCGAGTCAGTGGCCAAAATGGCTATTTTTCTATTAATTAAGTAAATTAACGAATAAATGAATTAAATCAAATTTCAAATTTAAATTCTAAAATTTGAAAATTCTTATTATTTAAATTTCTTAATCATTTATAATGATTTTAAACAAATTTAGATGTTAAATTAAATGTTGATTCAAGCGTAAATTCAAATTTCATTATATTCATTAATTGTAAATTATATTTTCAATAATTCCATTGAATTCACATTCATTCTTATTATTAAATATATTATGCTTAAATGGATGAAATTAACAGTTGGTTCAAAGCTATTTCATAAATATTTTCCAATTTAAACTAAATTTTAAATTAACGTAATAATTAAATATTTGATTTCATTCATTTGCAGTAAATCCAATTTATTATAAATTAAATAAATTAACTCACTATTTAAAATTCAAATTCTATAATTCATAAATTTTATCATCCTGTATTACTTATAAATTTATAATTCTTTATAACTATTCCCATCTCAATTTAAAGTAAATTAATTCACCAATTATAGTATTTCTTTCAATTTCTTAAAATAATCCCTATACTATAAATTGAATCTAATTTATTTCAGTAAGTTTCCAATTAAACGGATTAGATTCAATTCCAACCCTTAAATTGAGTCTATTATAAATCTATACTACAATTAACACTTGTCTCACGTTTCATTCCACTAATATATTAAAATTCCATTTTCATTTCAACTAGCGTAATAAATTAAATTTCGTATATAATAAATTCATTTACCAATTAATTTGGTAACTTTTAATAATTGCTCTTATACGTTCGTTACTCATCAATCCAGGTTTAAATTCTACACATAACGCTAATTTTATTCTACTTCATTAATATACGCCTATTTACATTTTAATTTCAATGAATATTACGTTTTTAAATGTGTACTTCTATCAATTAAATGCATTCATTAAGGTTTTAAAACCAATAAATGAATTTTCCTTAAATTTCATCCTTAAACCAGCTTATTACTCTACATGCATTGTGTATTAATTCATCAATTAACAATACTATGAACTATCTTCCCAATTTCAATAACTACCTTAGAATAAACTTGTGCTTCTATTAATTTATATTCACACTTCCGTTACTATATTAAAAATCATTGAAGTAACGTTTATTATCAACACTGTAATTACTTAATTTTAAATGAACTTTATTTCCAATAAATTCATTAACCACTTAATTAGGTAATTTATAATACTTGTTATCATACCTTTAAATTTACACTTAGGTTTATGTTAAAATCAATTTATTTTATTGCATAAATTGATTCAATATTTACATCCACTTATTACAAATAACTTCCATTTGATGTAAGACCTAGTATACATTTACATGAATCCAATTTCATTCATCCATTAATAGGTATTGCATTGAAATTAAATTTATTAGCTTATATCAACATTACTACCATTAGTTGCAATAGGATTACCAAATTTATTCAATACCCTAAATAAATAAAATATATTAATTCATTAAATTAATTTACTATTTACCTTTGTATTCTTATATTCAAATCTTACCCTAGTATAACCATTTACATTACTTCAATTATTCGTAAATTTCTTTTCAACTGTTAATACCTATCTTAAATTTCCATAGATTCATTCCATTCGCTTCATTATTAATTATAATTTTTTTTCTAAATTAAATTCCAATATCTTATTAAAGTTACAAATTTAATTAACAAAATTTACTGGTCGTTACAAATGAAGTAAATGTAAACAAAGGAATTTGGTATAGCTATGAATCAAAAGAAATAAATACATAAGTTGTACGTATATTATTTTATTTGCATAACATTTGATCCAGACTCGAGCACAGAATTTCAAGATAATTTATATCGATTCGAATTGAATTTTTTCACTCGATTCTTGACGGCGAACCCTGAATATAGATTTTTGATTGATTTTGAAATTCTCTATCGTAGTATATAGCTATACAATTAGGAGACTAACGGTTTTTGATCATGGAACCAAATCTGAGTCTGCATTAGAGAATCGTGTGAACGATACTAGTTCGGAAGTGAAATTGTGTGGTCGAGTGAGCTATTAGATTTGATATTGCATACGGATGATATATGTCGTCATATAGGCTTAACTAAAGAAAATTTTGGAAATTGAAAATGCAAAATATAAAATGATTTTAAATTATATGATTGGATATCGTCGGTAAATAAGCTGAAGGTATTTAAAACCAAGAAAAAATTTGGATCGCCTGACAAAAAGGTACATTTTATTTTGTCATTTGATTTGATGGTTTTATCATTAAGCCACTTGCCTTTTATTTTCTTTTGTTGGTTTGGTGCCCGTAGTGGCATTTTGTGATTGTTTTGATCTTGCCATGCAAAGGATACGCCGATGAAATTTTTCGAAAAGTTAAGGAGTTAGAAAATTTTGAAAAAAAAAATAATGACTGAAATTTGATTTTGGATTATAACTTGAAATTATTGAGTAAACAATATTGTTTGGAATTTATGGATGAACTTGGTAATTAGTAAAAAAAATGACAATGTGGTTTCAACAAATTGATTTTTGGGAAATTGCTTCAACTAATTTCTTTCGGGAAAGATAATGGGTTTTAGGCTATTCTTCTTACCTTGGCAATTTAGGGTACGGAATTCTTTTGGGGGGGGGAGGAATGTAATGACCCAGAATTTTGGGTTATTTGAAGTTTTTTATTTAATTGATTTTAAATATTGGAAAGTCAAATTTTGTTGATTTAATAGGTTGAATTTTAAATATAATGACTTATTAATAATTTAATTGTTGAATTAAATAATTGAAATCATGAAAATAATTTAAATCTTATATTTTTATTCGTAAAAAATATTTTAAAGGATTATTTAATTTCTGTGTATAAAAATTAAAATAATAAAAAAAATTGAATTGAATTTAAAAGTGATTTACTCGATTTTAAAATAACATGTTCAAATGAACTAGTAAAAATAGTCTTCCGGGGCACAGTCTTTGTGATATCCTGGAATTTTTGGCAATATCAATTTAATAATCTGTATTAAAAATTAAATTGATTTGATAATTTTTGTTAATAAAATTTGAATTGATTTATTAATCTTCTTTTAATAAATATTTAATTGCTGAATTTTATCTTTTAAAAGCTAATAAATTGGTTTCTATTTATAATGTATATATATTTGTATATATTGTAAGTATATAAGCTTTGTTTTAAATTTAATAAATAAAAACATATTTTATAATTCTAATATTTTTGGTAATTTGGAAATTTGATTTTATTTAATATTAGTCTTTTCAAAGTTATTTAATAAATAACTATTTGATTTCAAATTGTTAAGGTAAGTGTAAATTGTTTAAATTGATTTTAGCTTAAGTTTAAATTTAAATTAATTAACAAAATGGTTTGTTTTGGTTTTTTAAATATAGCTTGATGTTAACGAAAAAATTTAAACGCTAACACCCTGGTGTATAAGATGTGATTGTGAAAGCACCACCCGTTTGTACGGGAAACAGAAATAAGCAGAAAGTATGTAGAAAAACGGTAAGAGACACAGTATTTATAGTGGTTCGGCTTATAATCCAGCCTACGTCCACTTTAATCTTTTTATCACTAGTTTGATTACAATTCTTTACAAGATCTTTCAATTACAACACACTTCAAGTGATAGGGTATGTGAAACAAGTAGCTCAAGCTTTGATGTTGACAATCATCTTCAAATCCATGGTGAATGTGGATGATTCCTTCATGGAGTTCCTTTAGAAGTTTGTTGGATCTAAAAAGCTTTGAAGTCGTCTGGAATTCGGCAGAGTAATGGCGCTTGAAGAGAATGAGCCCAAAGGTCCTTTGCATGTTGGAGATGGTTTCATATTTATAGAGAGTTCTGGGCGGAAAAAGTGCTAAGTCCTAACTCGTGGCCGACTTAAGATAAGTCGTGTTCGACTTAAGGTAAGTCGTCCCCGGGTCACTGAGCCGAGTCTATGGCAGTTCCCCTTTTTTGAACCCATCCCTAAGTTCTAAGTCGTGTGCGAGTTATCTGGCTGCAATTGCTAATTTCCCTTCTTAAGTCGTATACGACTCTTTTTATGTCGTAAGTCGTAGTCGACTTAACCAATTGCAACTGGTTTAAAGCAAGTCTTAACTCGTAGACGAGTTAAGAGGTGTGTCTTTAGGTCGTATCCTCCTTAAGTCGTATAACTTCTTTAGGTCGTAAGGGTCTTAAGTCGTACAAACTGCAGTTATCATTAAGTCGTAGGCCATCAATTTCCTTAAGTCGTAAAGACCTTAAGTCGTTAGCTTTTCTTAACTCGTATGCCTGCTAACTCGTAGAAGATCTTAACTCGCAGAGGATTAACTCGTAGAGGCTTAACTTGTGGAAGATCTTAACTCGTACACTTGCTAATTTGTAGATATGCTGACTCGTAAAGGCTTATCTCGCAAGTAGCTTAACTCGGGTACTCCTTAACTCGTAGGCTGCTTATCTCGTAAGCTTGCTAACTCGTAGAGGTCTTTAAGTTGTAGGAAGTTGCTGACTCATGTATCCTTTAACTCGTACATGCCTTGAGTCGTACATGCCTTGAGTCGTACATGCCTTGAGTCGTACATGCCTTAACTCGTGGACCTGTTAACTTGTGAACGAGTTAGGGTTAACATTTGCCCCTCGAAGCACACGCTTAAATCGTAAGTCGTGTGCTTCGACTTATCATAACTCGGTCATGTCGTTTCAAATCCCAACCTTTCCAGATATAAAAGCCTGAGTCGTCCTTCTTCTCATCACTTAACCTTTTAAACTGCTTTCTGCCATTAACGCATCTTCAAGCTCTCCGAGGCGATTTCGACCCGATTCATCTCTGATTCTTTCTAGCATCAAACAATCGTAAGAGATCTTGCTTCAAACTTCGACCGTTAACCATTGTTACTTTATGTATTCAGTTCATCATCTTTGGTTTGCCCCATTCAAACCCTGCGAATTCTATTCGAATTGATTACCGATGAACTAAAATTCATCTGATTTGGCCTATGGTGATTCGCGCTTTGGGGCGATTCATAGTGTAACGAGTTAAGGTTGTCGCTGCTGAAGAAGCCAAGGATGAACAGGTTAAGAGATTTGAAAGGGAGGCGAGTTGGTCGAATAGGTTGAGTGATGATAACAAGGGATCGTCTCATATATGACTCGGCTTCTTCCATGTGACTTAGCAATTTCCATGAGCCGTAGCCGAGTTAAGACTTGGAGGATTTCTAGTTGTTTTGGATCAGAGCCTTTCTCCTGTTCCCCGAGTTACGACTTAGGACTTAGAGGATAAGCAGCTTGATGTGTTTGATGGCTGAGGATAGGAACGACTCATCCCTTGAGTCGGTTGCGACTTAGTACTTGAGTCGGTTTTGACTTAGCACTTGAGTCCGATACGACTTAGCACTTGTGTTCGATACGACTTAGCACTTGTGTTGTTTTTTTTTTTTTTTTTTTTTTTTAGGATCTGCTTAAACCTTGAATTGTTGCAGTGATGTTGAACTGTTGAACTTTGATGCCTTCTTTTACAAATTACTTTGACTCGCAAGTTAACAACCTGTCCAATACAACATTTACAGAAAAACCGGGGCGAATATACTGCCATTGATCGCCCTCTTCGAATGACAGATTAGCTAATAACAGTCATTAAACTTAAACAGATTGTGTGAATGAAGTGCTCAACTTATTAACTTCAAGTAAAATACTAAAGCAATACTGAAATAGTCAATTAAAATTGACCAGCTCGCATTAATATTATACTTGAACTAAAGACTAACAAGTTCTGAAATTTTTGTAATCGATCAATCGTCGACTAGTTTTATTTCAGTTATATTTACTTGTTATTATTATTTATTTTTTTTTTGTTTTTTTTTGCACAACACTTCACACTTTTTTAGGAAACGTGCACCTTCATATTTGAATATCCAGTTGTTTGTGTAGAATGACTTCTCAGGAAGGTGATACAACAGTTCGGACTGGAGAGGTAACTGTTCTTCCGGCTCCACTGGTTAATCCTCCCGAAAGAGCTCCTACTTCACTATCATACAAAGTTTTTCGCCAGTTGTGTGCTCAGTTTGGTATCGTTGAATCAGATGCCATTCTTCCCGAAAGAAATAACACTGCCGATATAGCTCCTTCTGGCTTTGTGACAATTAACCGGCAAATGTGCCTAAGTGGAGGCATTCCTCCTTTCAACGACTTTTTCCAACAACTTCTCCGTCAACTGGCCATTGCTCCATCCCAGCTACACCCCAATGGCTATGCCATTCTAATGGGGTTGTGTGTGCTTTTTAGGAGAACACTTGATCGACTTCCAAGCTTTGGTGAAGTTTGTTATCTATGCTCTTTTTCTCGGACTAAGGATCATCCTTCCATTACTGTTGTGAGGAGCGCCCGAAACCGCAAACTGATTGTTGGCCTCCCTGATACTGCTCACGGGTTTTTAACCCAATTCTTCTATGTTCGTTGCCCTCCGGGGTTTTATGGTGTGTGGAGAGTTGGAAGTAAGGGCGTTCAGCTTTATTCCTGACACATGTTTTCCTTATAAAATCTTTTCATAGCCTGAGTAGTTAGATGTTAATTTCCCTTTTTACTTTTCAGCGCTTCCACCTCCTTCTAGAGACCCAGGCTATAAGCAAATTTTTGAAAGATTGAATGCTGTGCCAGTAGAAGAGAGGAATATAAAGTTTTTGCTGAGAGATGACTTTTTACATCAATACGGGCTTCTTCACTCTTCTCGCTATACTCAGCCTCATGAAGCCCCGACTGAAGTTCCCGATTCCCCGACTGAAGCATCGGATGCCCCCGTTACTATCGAACAATCTTCATCAAAAGAGTCTAACATCGAAGCTTCATTGGTGAAATGTTCCACCCCTACCGACATTATGGGGTCATCTAGTAAGACGGCACTTGCCCCGATTGAGGAAGAAGAAGAACCTTCACAGCCTCTCGGGGGATTAGCTGATGTAGGAACTGAGAAAACAAGTCTCACCGAGCATGATGGTGACGATGTTTATGATGGGTTGAGCGACATAATAGTGACCTCACAGGAGCTTTTTAGAGATGACGTGTCTAAAACTATCTCTCCTATGATTGAGGCGACGTCCCTTCTTCGACTAACACCAACACAAACACCAACTCCTCATACCCAAGCTATCATCACCCCTACACCAATGAGTGGTTTGTAGCTTAATGCGCGTAGCTTGCACATCACACAACACTTAGGATTTTTCGGCATTTGTTCATATTTAACTTCTTTTCTTCGGAAGTTTCTAAGACTCGCTATTTTTGCCTTTTCAGATTCCCCTATGGGGCGCAGCGGCAGCGGTTCCTATTACAAGGACTTTCGACGCTATGGAGGGCGTGGCAGCTATGACTACAAGCAATACTATGCCGATCCCAGAGAAACCAATGAGCAGAGAGCTGCGCGAAAAGCTGAAGAGAGGAGAAGGTATGAAGAACGTCATGAGGGAGCGGGCACGCGACATGAATCCTTCCCAAGGGATGATGACTCCCATAAACGTAAAACGCACGATGATAGGGGGAAGAGCCATATTGAGGATTCGAGAAAGCGGACCAAACTTGGCGAGGAGCACGTGCCCGTGACATCTGAGAGACCTGGTGCCTCAGTTTCTATTGACATCCCTTCCAAATCTCCTGCTCTTGAAGGAAGTGCCATCCAAACACTTCTCAACAGGCCTTCATACCATGTTGAAAGGGGGCCCCCGACTTTGCAGAGCCGATTCCCGAACTGGTGTTTGAGGGGGGTACGTTTCGACCTTGATTTGGTCCCCATCGACAAAGAAGCTATGTACAGAAATCTCGATGCTGTCAAGCTTGATATCGATAGAATGTCTGGATGGCAAAAGCTGGTTGATGAACTTCAAAGAGTTAATCGGGCTAACATCGAAGCAATGCTGACCATGGAAAATGACAAATCAGAATGGCAGAAGATTCTTGATCAACACAACGCTGAGATGAAGGAGATAGCCGAATACAATGAAAAACTCGAAGCTGAAGTAAAGCAGCTCAAAGATGATCTTGCCTCTTCTACTAATACTTACACCCAAAGAGAAGAGGTATTGCAAAAACAAGTGCGAGATGCGCACGCCAGCCAGAGGGACGCTGAAGCTAAAGCTGAGAGGTTGGAACAAGCTGTAGAGAACCACCGCACTGATGTCACCCAGCTGCAGAATAAACTGAGCGCCCGGGACATGGAGATTGAAGCGCTAAAAGCCCAGCTTGCTCAGACCGAAAAAGATCGAGATGAGGCCATGGCTGGCAAAATTGCAGCCGAAGAAACTGCTCAGACCATGGAAAACGATATCAATTCGACTTTATTCGATTTTTATTTACATTGTGTCTTGGGACGCGGCAGCCTCTCTTTTCTTGGTCCTAAGTATGAAATCACCCTGGCCGAGGTGTGGGAAGCTGCTCTTAACATGTTTAAAGACGCCGGGTATGGCGATGAAGATTTTGAGGCGCGTTACCTGGATGAGGGAGCTCGCGCTGCTCTTGCGAAGGGGCGAGAACAACTTGCCAGGATGAGAACTGGAATGGCGGAAGAGGAATGTTCTGGAAAGGAATTAACGCTTATTTCCTCTGTCCATCCTCCAGTTTCTCCTGTGGTTGACATCACGGGTTCGAGCTCCTCTACTCCGCCTGCAACTAAGACAGTAACTGAAACTACAAGTGCACAAGGCGGGGATGAAGGTGGTGAAAGCAACGAAGCACAGCGATATGAAATCAGCCTCAGAGATCCAACTACCCCAGGTAAACTTGACACCGGACCAGCTCAAGTGGTGAACTGCTCGTTCGCTCCTTGTGAACTTGACGATCTTCTTGATTATTTTTCAAATGTCAATGAATTCCCGACTTTTGATGAGCCGTCATCCCCTCTCTTTTCGAAAGATACTGATATTTTAAGTTTTTTCTCCTTTGTAGAGAAAGCACCGAGTCAAACTCAAGCTTCTCCTCCCCCGGTGATCCTTCCTCCATCTCTTCAAGTGGCGCCTCCCTCTGCTTCTCAACCTGGGTCACAAGAAGAACAAATAGAAGCTCTCCATGGCCTGGATGATCCCATTGCTTCGCAAGAGCAAAAAGATGAGGGACTTGAGGGAGGTGACATATCTCCGGAGCGGACTCCTTCTGACGATATAACTTTATCTAAACTTGTCACTCCAGGAAGTGAGTCTTCCTCAAAGAGGAGAAGGAAGCAAGGAGCATCAAGGAGGAGAGGGAAGATAATCACTGCCACTGAAGAGGAGCCAGAAGTTGGGCCAGCTGCGCCTACCTCTCCTTCCTCCCTTATACCCACTGGTCGACCTGAAAAGCTGATCATTCGGCCGGGTAAAGGGTCTAAAGGCAGCAAAAAGAAGTGAAGATCTTCAGTTTCTAGTTTTTTGTGTTTTGCATGTACTGGCCGAGAATTGTGCGGGTACCGGCCCCCGCTTTTCTTTATTTTGAAACCTGTACCTGCGTTGTAATTGAATAAAATGATTCCTCGTTTGTACAAACTTTTGTTTGAATTAAAGAATACATTTGTTATTCGTTTTGGCATGAGTTTATTTGATATTGCAGCGAGCTTATGGTATGTTACTTGAGCGTTACCTTTTGCTGGTTTAGTTATACCATATTGTGTGTAATTATACTATATTGCCCCCATTCCATAAGTATGCTGCAATATTCTATACCTCGAGGGGACTTACACTCTTATTTGCTAAAGAATAATTATTTTATTCTTTAAAGAAAATTTTATAGAGTACAACTCCCTTCGTATAAGTTTTTACGCTTGGTCGTTCGAAGAAATCACTTTTTTCTTTTGCTTATGTGCATATCTCATCAAGTGAATTCCTCTATGTGGTAAAGCGGACCTCTGAAGGGTACTTTAACTTCTTTTCTTTTTACGATCATTTCCCACAGTAGGCAAATTATTTTTCCTTTGAAAGTTAAAGTACGCTTTTGATGAGGATTTTTTTTTTTTTATAGAAAGTTGTACCTCTGAGGAGGGATTTTTTCACGTTTCAACACTTGGAAGTTTTATTTCAATCTCGGTGAAACGTGTACCTCCAAAGAGTTATGCTTTAGAAATCCTTTTCACGTTTCAACACTTGGAAGTTTTATTTCAATCTCGGTGAAACGTGGGTTTCCAAAGAGGTCTTTTTTCTTAATTGTGTTCCCGGGAGGGGGTTGTACCTCTGAGGAGGGATTTCTCACGTTCCAACACTTGGAAGTTTTATTTCAATCTTGGTGAAACGTGTACCCCCAAAGAGTTGTGCCTTTGAAGAAAGCCTTTTCACGTTTCAACACTTGGAAGTTTTATTTCAATCTCGGTGAAACGTGTGCTTTCAAGAAGGTCTTTGTTTTTACATTTCAACTTTGGTGAAGTGAAATTCCGAAGAGCGGCTGCTACACTTCAACTCCTGGCGAAATGGGCCTCCGAAGAGGGCTTTTATTTTGTTTACATTTCAACTCTGGTGAAGTGAAATCCCGAAGAGCGGTTATAACACTTCAACTCCTGGTGAAATGGGCCTCCGAAGAGGGCTTTTATTTTGTTTACATTTCAACTCTGGTGAAGTGAAATCCCGAAGAGCGGTTATAACACTTCAACTCCTGGTGAAATGGGCCTCCGAAGAGGGCTTTTATTTTGTTTACATTTCAACTCTGGTGAAGTGAAATCCCGAAGAGCGGTTATAACACTTCAACTCCTGGTGAAATGTGCCTCAGAGAGGGTTTTCATCGCCTGGAAGTTACTCTCTCATGGTTGGAGGGTCATGACTCCTCCAATCTTTTTTGTTGAGTAGAGAACCTTCTTTTTTGTGGCATATGACCCATTAGAGGTCTTTTATTATCCGAAGAGTTGCGCCTTCGAAGAGGACTTGTGGCGCTGATGGTAGCTTTGGTTGTTCCTCTGTTCACTTGCTTATGCCTTTTCAGCGATCCTTTTTTTTTTTTTTTTTTTTTTTTTTTTTTCAAGTTTTCATCCCCCTTTTTCTCACAAGTGGCTTGTTTAATCCAAGGAAGTGTACTTCATTGCCAGGCAAGTTCGTGAGAACGGGCACTAGCTTCCTAATTGGATGTTTGTTTGTTTAAACAATCTCAATTTATCAGCAAGGGCTCGTTCCTATCGAAATCATTAGCCGTTCAATTGAAGCATTTCCTATCTAGGATTTGAATTCGGGGTCTTTGTGACTTGAAATTTGTTTGTTGAATGATGGTGAGAATCGCTCGGTCTTATTATGCGCAAGTTTTATCTCCACTGTCTGCAAAAATTTAAATCGATATTTCAGCAATACATTTTGTGTATTTTTATATCGAAAACAAAGCAAACATATAATGATAATAAGGAACACAAGATTTATAGTGGTTCGACCATGAAATTGGGCCTACATCCACTTTATATTCTTTCATTATTTACTTGCATCAGTTTCACAATTGCTTTCAATTACAGGAATCATACATTCATAATTCTTTTTACAATGTTTCAACAAAATTTTCAAGTAAAGTATGGACGCAAGTGATTGCTGTTCCATGCCCTTGGAATTTGATCTCCATCAACTGTGGTGAGCTTGAATGTGCCGTCAAGAAGTTTCTGACCTATCACATACGGTCCTTCCCAATTTGGCCCAAACACACCTGTCGCAGTCATAATTCTTTTTAGGACTAGATCTCCAATTTCAAAGCTGCGTTGACGAACTTTGGAATTGAAATGTCTGGCTATCCTTTGCTGATGAGCTGCAACTCTGAGGTTAGCTTCATCTCTTTTTTCATCAAGGAGATCCAGCGCTTCAAGTTGCAGCTTTTCATTTTCTGCTTGATTGAAATGGATTCTTCTGTGTGAAGGGACCTCTGTTTCAACCGGGATCATTGCTTCCGATCCGTATGCTAACGAAAAAGGAGTATGCCCAGTTGCAGTTTTGTGAGTAGTTCTGTATGCCCATAGTGCAAGTGGTAGTTTATCGACCCAACCACCTTTTGCTCTTTCGAGTTGCTTTTTGATGGTTGATTTGATGATCTTGTTCACTGCTTCCACTTGCCCGTTTGCCTGCGGATGAGCTACTGCCGAAAAGCTTTTCTGGATTTTGAATCGTTTGCAAAAATCCTGGAATTCCTCACTTTCAAACTGAGTACCATTGTCTGTGATTATTTTTTGAGGCACACCGTATCTGCAAATGATATTCTTGGTCACAAAGCTTATCACTTTCTTAGAAGTGATAGTAGCCAATGGTTCAGCTTCAGCCCACTTAGTAAAATAATCAACCGCAACAATAGCATATTTAATCCCTGATTTAGCGGTTGGTAGCGGCCCAATGAGATCCATTCCCCAAATTGCAAATGGCCATGGACTGATCATCTGTGTGAGTTCGGTAGAAGGTGCTCTAGGAATTTTGGCATATCTTTGGCACTTGTCACATTTTCGGGAGTAATCTGCGGCATCCCGATTAATTTCTGGCCAAAAATATCCGTATCGGAGAATTTTCTTTGCTAATGTTTGACCACCTGAATGATCACCGCATTCTCCTCCATGCACTTCAGTTAGGATTGTTTTGGACTCTTCCCGGGATACACATCGAAGCAATGGCATTGAGAATCCTCGTCTGTATAATTGACCATCCTGGATTATATATCGAGAAGCTTTTCTCAGTAGCTTTTGTCGTTCTTTAGAGTTTTCTGGTAAAGAGCCATTGAGTAGATACTTTGTTATTGGAGTCATCCATGATTCTTGCTCTTGCGACATACTCATAACCCAATCGATATCCATTTCATCAATGCTCGGATTTGACAAAACTTCCACTGGAACTAACCCTAAGGATTGGGCTTCGCCAGAACTTGAGTATTTTGCGAGAGAATCTGCTTTCATGTTTTCTTCTCGAGGAATATGACTTATCGTGTAATGGTCGAATTCACATAAAAGTTCCCAAGCCTTTGACACATAAGCGGGCAGATTTCCTCCTTTCGTTTGAAACTCCTTCTTGACTTGGCATACTATAAGCTGAGAATCACTGAAGATCTGTAACGCTCGAATGTTTAGTTCTTTAGCAATTTTCAAACCAGCGATCAGAGCTTCATATTCTGCTTCATTGTTTGTTGAAGGAAATTCTAATCTTAGCGCATAGCATAATGACCGGCCTTCAGGAGTTTCAAGAACAATTCCAGCACCTGAACAGTAATCATTTCTTGCGCCATCTACAAACAACTTCCATTGGGTTGGGGAGTTCTCGATTGTTTCTTCCTCGCTGTTACCCTTGTCTGTAAATTCTGCAATAAAATCTGCCAAAGCTTGTCCGTTGATCGCTTTTCTAGGATGATAAGTGATGTCATATTGGCTCAATTCAATATTCCACTTTAAAAGGCGGCCCGAAGTCTCAGGGCGAAACAAGACTTGCTTTAAAGGTTGATCAGTGAGGACTTTGATAGGATGAGCCTGGAAATATTGCCTCAACTTTCTTGAGGCAATCAATAGGCAATAGGCGAGTTTTTCCAACTTGGAGTAATTCATTTCTGCCCCAGTGAGTCTTTTGCTGATATAGTAAACTGGATGTTGAATCCTTTTGTCTTCCCGTACCAGCGCTGCACTTAAAGCATGAGATGAAACTGCCAAGTATATAAGAAGATCCTCGCCATCGCCGGGCCTGGAAAGTATTGGAGGCGTTTCCATATGTTGAATCAATTCTTCAAAAGCTTTCTGGCATTCGGGAGTCCAGTCAAAGTTTTTCTTTCCTTTCTTTAGAGCGTCGAAGAATGGAATGCATTTATCAGTAGCTTTGGATATGAACCGACTTAAGGCGGCAATTTTTCCATTGAGACTTTGCAATTCCCTCTTTGTTTTAGGAGCTTTGACTTCTTTTAGAGCAGTGATTTGAGCTGGACTAGCTTCAATGCCCCTAGCGCTCACGATGAAACCCAAGAACTTCCCAGATTCTACCCCGAAAGAACATTTTAAAGGGTTAAGCTTCATTCCGTATCTTCGGAGAATTGCGAACATTTCTGCTAAGTGTTCGATGTGATCCACTGCTTTCTTAGATTTTACTAGCATGTCATCAACGTAAACTTCCATAGTCTTTCCCAACTGCGGTTTGAACATAGCATTAACCAGTCTTTGGTATGTTGCCCCCGCATTCTTCAACCCAAAGGGCATAACTCTGTAACAGTAAAGACCGACATCGGTGATAAAGCTTGTGTCCTCCTGATCTGGCTCATGCATCATGATCTGATTATATCCGGAGTAGGCATCCATAAAAGACAACAATTCATGACCCGCTGTTCCATCTACCAGTTGATCGATCCTGGGTAATGGGAAGCAGTCTTTGGGACAGGCCTTGTTTAGATCTGAAAAGTCGATGCACACTCTCCATTTACCATTGGCTTTCTTAACTAGCACTGGATTTGAAACCCAATTTGGATAGGTAGATTCTCTGATGAAATTATTCTCCATGAGCCGGTCAACTTCCTCTTTCAATGCTGTCGACCTTTCTAGACCTTGGATTCTTCTTTTCTGCTTTACTGGCGTGAACTTTGGGTCAATATTCAGAGCATGTACCGCAACTTCTGGGGATATTCCGCACATATCGGCATGGGTCCAAGCGAAAACATCCAGGTTTGCTTTCAAAAAAGATATCAAGGCATTCTGAACTGACACATTAAGTTGTGAACCCACATTCAGCACCTTGTTTGGGTCCTTCAGATCAACGGGCACCGGTATCGTTGTTTCTGCTGGTACCACCCTACTCTCCCCCGCACTGGCCTTTCTAGGATCCATCACTTTTCGTGCCCCGCTATGCTCGCCAGTGCAGGGTCCGCCCTGTAGTTGCTATAGGGTTGGTGTTTTGATGCGGATTGGGGTTGCCGCATCTTTCCCCATTTCTCTCTTCCTTGTTTCTCGCAGCTCTGTCATATAACATTCTCGCCCAGCGTTCTGGTCTCCTTTAATAACTCCTACCCCATTGTCTGTAGGGAATTTAATAGTAAGACACCATGGGGCAAGGACAGCTTTGAATGCAGCAAGAATAGGTCGACCAAAGAAAGCATTATAAGCAGAAAATTCATCTACTATCACAAAAGTCTGCTTGCGAACTACTTTTCTTTCTCCTTCTCCGAGTTCCACAAGCAAGTCAATGGTTCCTACTGGTTGCTTTGGCTCCCCAGTGAAGCCAACAATCTTCTGAGATGAGGCTTGCACATCCGCCATCGGGATTCTCATCTGGTCAAACGTTTTCTTGAAGAGGATGTTGCAAGATGCGCCGCAATCAATAAGAACTCTTCTGACAATAGCCGGTCCAATACCGGCCGAGATGACTAACGGGTCCAAAGTAGGGGCCTCAATGCCCGTGGAATCTCTAGCCCTGAACACAATATCATCATTAAAAGTCCTTTGTTGTTTCAGGGGTGTAGAGTCCTCTAAAACAAAGACATTCTCTTCAGTTGGCATATGTTTCAGAGCTCGAGTGTACCTCTCCATTTCACCCCAGCTTCTGCCTGCTGGGTGGGGTCCTCCTGTGATGACATTAATAACTGGCCTTCCAGATTCATGTCCTGCGGCCTTCTCATTTGTCCTGGGCTGATGAGCAAGAGCTTGTTGCCCCTGACTTGACGAAGCAGGATCATTACCACTCTTCTTCACAAATTGCTGCAGCTTATTTTCTCTTAGCAATTCTTCGATTATATTTTTCAATTGACGGCAGTCGTCTGTGTCATGACCAGGCTGATTATGGAAGCGACAGAACTTCCCACTTTGCACAGCTTTTCTTCCGGTTCTGAGAACAGGAGGTTTGGGATACTCAAAAGAATCTTTTGTAGCCAGGTAGATGCGCTCTGGTGTTTCTAACAAAGGAGTATATTCTGATGGCTTGAAGGATCGAGGCTTCTTCGAATTGTGTTGTTTCCTTCCATCATTATTTTCTCTTTTCTGTCCCACAGATCCATTCTTACGTGGCGCAGCAGTGTTGTCTTCAGCTTTCTCTACTGTTGCCTTTGCCGGGACAGGACGGCTTTCCAAACGCATGAATTCATCCGCCTTTTTGTAGAACTTTTCCAGAGAATTTGGCTCCTTCATGTTCAGCCACTTTCCGAATTCACTTGACTTATCAATAGCTCTCATCAAATAGGTCAAGACCATGCGGGGTTCTGCATTATCCACCTCAGCTAACGCTATATTAAAGCGATTTAAAAAAGACTTGATAGTTTCCCCCGGATTCTGTTCCAAACCGGATAACGACATGATGTCTTTTGCCTTTGAAGCATATAGCCTAAATTGCTCTTTAAATTTCCTGGTTAGGTCTGAAAACTGATCGATGGACCGGACAGGTAGTTTTGTGAACCAAAGCAGAGCTACCCCTTCCAAATACACAGGAAAATAGCGGCATTTTATCTCGTCAGAAGCTCTGGCACCTGTCATGTGCCAATCATATTTGTACAGGAACTCATTTGGATCACTTGTCCCTTTGTAAGCTGGAATGGTCGGAGGGACGAACTTCCTTGGGAATTCAGCTTTTAGGATCTTTTCAGTAAACGGAGTCTTGCTCGGAGCGAAACCCCACTCTTTCTCATCTTCGACCCTTTGCATACTTTCTTTCATAATCTGTCGAACCATACCAGAAAGATATTCTTCGTCATTCCTATTTCTGGATCCTCCAGCCTCAGGCAATGTCTGTTCAAAGGGGCTAGCAGCCCTTTCGGGAATGTTTCTAGTTTCAGCATCATGGACATTACCGACAAAGTTCCTTTCATTATTCGCAGGTTGACGGTTTGCCCCGAGCAGATCGTTTAACCTATTCAGAATCAGAGCATTCTGAGCATTCTGAGCTTCCAATTGCGCGTTCTGGGCATTTATTTGCTGATTCAACCCAAAGATAGCAGCGTCCAATTCCGCTTTTGAAACTCCAACAGCTGGAGTGGCTTGATTTGGTGTTGGGGAAGTGGAGGTTCCCTCTTGAATGTTTGCAGATCTCACAGATTTACTTTTCCTTCCAGGAGCCATGATTTCGGATAGACTTCTGGTTCTTAAAGAAACTCTATCTACAAATCTTTCTGAAACAATGATGATAGATGTCCTGAGTTCAATTCTAAGTGAAAGCACCAAAATGTTAACGAAAAAATTTAAACGCTAACACCCTGGTGTATAAGATGTGATTGTGAAAGCACCACCCGTTTGTACGGGAAACAGAAATAAGCAGAAAGTATGTAGAAAAACGGTAAGAGACACAGTATTTATAGTGGTTCGGCTTATAATCCAGCCTACGTCCACTTTAATCTTTTTATCACTAGTTTGATTACAATTCTTTACAAGATCTTTCAATTACAACACACTTCAAGTGATAGGGTATGTGAAACAAGTAGCTCAAGCTTTGATGTTGACAATCATCTTCAAATCCATGGTGAATGTGGATGATTCCTTCATGGAGTTCCTTTAGAAGTTTGTTGGATCTAAAAAGCTTTGAAGTCGTCTGGAATTCGGCAGAGTAA
Organism: Allium cepa; assembly: GCA_030765085.1. Lineage (NCBI taxonomy): Eukaryota > Viridiplantae > Streptophyta > Magnoliopsida > Asparagales > Amaryllidaceae > Allium > Allium cepa. Next base: position 621,561,264 of record CM060931.1, read on the forward strand.
TGGCGCTTGAAGAGAATGAGCCCAAAGGTCCTTTGCATGTTGGAGATGGTTTCATATTTATAGAGAGTTCTGGGCGGAAAAAGTGCTAAGTCCTAACTCGTGGCCGACTTAAGATAAGTCGTGTTCGACTTAAGGTAAGTCGTCCCCGGGTCACTGAGCCGAGTCTATGGCAGTTCCCCTTTTTTGAACCCATCCCTAAGTTCTAAGTCGTGTGCGAGTTATCTGGCTGCAATTGCTAATTTCCCTTCTTAAGTCGTATACGACTCTTTTTATGTCGTAAGTCGTAGTCGACTTAACCAATTGCAACTGGTTTAAAGCAAGTCTTAACTCGTAGACGAGTTAAGAGGTGTGTCTTTAGGTCGTATCCTCCTTAAGTCGTATAACTTCTTTAGGTCGTAAGGGTCTTAAGTCGTACAAACTGCAGTTATCATTAAGTCGTAGGCCATCAATTTCCTTAAGTCGTAAAGACCTTAAGTCGTTAGCTTTTCTTAACTCGTATGCCTGCTAACTCGTAGAAGATCTTAACTCGCAGAGGATTAACTCGTAGAGGCTTAACTTGTGGAAGATCTTAACTCGTACACTTGCTAATTTGTAGATATGCTGACTCGTAAAGGCTTATCTCGCAAGTAGCTTAACTCGGGTACTCCTTAACTCGTAGGCTGCTTATCTCGTAAGCTTGCTAACTCGTAGAGGTCTTTAAGTTGTAGGAAGTTGCTGACTCATGTATCCTTTAACTCGTACATGCCTTGAGTCGTACATGCCTTGAGTCGTACATGCCTTGAGTCGTACATGCCTTAACTCGTGGACCTGTTAACTTGTGAACGAGTTAGGGTTAACACTTGATAAGATAAGTAATTTATTAATAAAGAGATAATTTCTTTCATAAATTATTTAAAGTTGATAAATGAGTTATTTCTAAACACTAATAATAATGCATTGTTTTGCAAATAGATTTTTAATAAAAATAGAATTGTAATTTCAATTTGAATTTGTAAATATATAACTTGATTTCAAAATTGAATTTTAGAATTTGATTTGAATTTGAATTTAAAATTTTGAAATTCAAAGTATAGATTTCAAATTGTTTGGATTTTAAAATATTAGTGTAAACTTTTATTTATAAATATAATTGTTTTTTTCTTTTAAAATTGTTTATACACATATAAATACTAATTAACAAATCCATTAAGCTTGATCTTGTATTAATCTTCCATTAACATTTAAATTAAATACTAATTAACCTTAAAAAAGATATGTGTTAGATTGTTAAGTAACTTATATGACAAATGTTAAAATAAAGGACATGTGGCATTTCAAAAGTTAGTTTTTCTTTTATCTTTATTTAAAAAAATTCTTTTCGTTTTATATATTAACAATAAATTTCCTTTCATTCTTTTCCTTTTCTAAATCTAAAAGCTAAGTTTGAATCCAAAGCCCAACACAAAATCTGAAAACACTTCCTCTAAAACCAAGATCAGTAATTAAACAAACTCAAATCAAACTCCTTATATAAAGATCATTACCCTGTAACCATCTTCAAACCCTGCGAATTAAATCCCTGTAACATTTTCAAATCTGTAGCCTGCATATTTTCAAACAAAAGCAAATTTGAAATCTGTTCTAAAATCTGGAAGCATGCAACTACAATTTCAAATTTGCACATCTTCAAATCAAGGAAACTGCATTTTTCAAATAAGCCAGCAACTTCATTTTCAAGCACACAAGTTTTTAAAGCATGTCAGTTTTTAAAAGAGTTCAAAGTATCAAAAGGCTGTTTTCAAAAGGATTTCAGTTTTCAGGCTTTTCAAAACAATCTGGGAGGCTTTGTCTTCTTATAAAATCGGTGAGTAACTTTTAAAAAATTTAAATAAATTTGGTTGCATGCTAGTATGGTTGAAATAAATGTGTATTGCATGTATATATAAGTGAATGTCTAATGTGAATATTTATTTGTATGCATGTTGTGTATATGTACTATGTGCTCTATTTTGTTCCTAGGCTCACATTTTCATTTAAAATCCCTTACCACTTAATCTAGTTCTTGATCGGATCTGATTTACAAACCAATGTTGTTTGATTATCGTAGACTAAGGATTTAAAAATTTAATTAAAATAGATCCTGTTTGGCTCTGGAACTATAAAAATAATAGTGCATGTCAATATATGTGACAACTCAAACAGTGTAATTTATAAATTCAGTATTATAAATCGAATACATCAACTAAATTATGATATTTAAAACAAGAATCATAGTTTTTAGGTTGGGGGTGAAAGTGCAGTAAAGAGATGAACTCGGATGGGACTTTTGGGGTTTTCTGGTGATCCAAGAGGTTGGAAGGGTCGGGGTTCTTCCTGATGATGGAGGAGTGATCGTAGTAATTAGGAAAAATACTTGATGGCGATGCAATTCATAGTGGAAGTTGCAGCAGTGAAATCTCTTCTGGAACACTAGATTTAACTAGGTATAATACATCGATCACCATGTCTTCTACAATCGATCGAGTGCGATGGGATTTTGAGAGATGATATCTTGGTCGTAGACGAGGTCAGGGCCGGAGTTGCAGAATCTACGGTGGTCGGGGGATAGGAGGCGAAGTATTTCCAGATTTGGGGGTATTTGTTGTTTCAGTGTTTCTAGGTTTGTGATTTAACTCTCGAATTCATTTTCGAGAATTTGAGCACGATCTGATGATCGTGGAGTGATGTTTGAGTGATTGTGGATGTATGAAGATCATCGCTGATGATCGAAGATGACCAACGGCAACGTGCATGTGCACGGTGCACTGTTTTGGTAATGTTGCTTTGGTTCTGATTTATATTCGAGTTAATTGTGTTGACTCAAAGTAAGTGGATGGTTGTGACGCCCCACCTCTATACCCACGCTAGCCAAGAACACTCCGGATTAGTGCTGTCAACTAGCACGGAGAATAAGGCTGTTGAGGAGCGACCATCCATGTAATTGCTTATCACACGGTGGCTATAAATAATCTTCGGAAACAAACATAGAAATAATCATATCACAAATCAGTCACAGATATCCATATTACAAAGGCGGAAGAAGATATGAATATATAACTAACACATGAAAGTGTACATCAGAGTAGTGGTCAGTAAGATCCATGATAATACAAAAGAATAGCAACACGTGCTATACAAAAGAATACAACTATGAGTCTATATCTCAAGTGTATACAACAAAAACTGCTAATCTAAACAGTTAGCCAAAAGTCAGAGTGATGAATCCCTGGGAAGAAGTCAAGCAGAAGCACCTGTAACAACTCGGTCTGAACCGAGTATTATTTAAGAAAATAATAAACGGGTCAGTCTAGCTATAAATATCAGATGACATGATACAACATAAAAGATATGGCATAAACATAAACATCCATACTGACATACCACTATAAGTATGTAAATAATGATCAACAGAAGATCAATCAATAAGATAATCAATATCAGAAGAATCTTCTCAAAGATTCGGAAAGGGCATCATACCCCAAACTTGTACTCATAACAAGTCAATGACATAAATTCTAGAAATCAATGCAAGAAGTCCAGAAATCATAGAAAAGAGAAAGAGGCCTATCACATGACGGTCCGAAGACCAAGGGGAGCTACCCCACATGTGTGAATGGAATCACACAGATTAAGGTCCAGACTAACCAAAAAACAAAAAGGTAAGTGTGAGTGGAATCACACAAGTGGTGTCTAGTCTAACCTCGTAACAAGAGACATCGCACAGTTGCTAGTCTAAATCATCAGAATGATCATCATGATCAACGAGAAGTGTCAATTACACTAAGCTAGTAAATATAGAAGTTTAGCTTCATGTCCCATAACCACTTGCTTAACTTAAATATATACGAACAAACTGTAAATCTTCACTAATAAAATTGTCACAAGAGGTTCAATCGAACAAGTCCAAGAATTAACCAACGAAGTGAACGCAAGCGTTCCATACCACTTGTTTTACTAAGTCGTTTAATTAGATTTCTCATCCGAGTGAGGTAAAGGTTTGTATATACTAATAGATTAGAAAACGGTTTAAGAAAAGAGCTTTGTTATTAAAAATAGAGTTGAAATTGTTTGTTAAAAGAGTTTTGATATTTACTACTAGTATTGAAACCTTTATATTATAAAGTGACAAAACACAGGAGCAATTGTAGAAACAATAAGTCACAAAAATCGCATACGGAGATGTGAATAAAATCCAAGGAAATCAGCTCAATGTTTTTCAGATAAGATCCCCTACGGAGGGGGGGTCCAAGGGGGTGGCAACCCCCTAAGGTGGGGGTGCGGGGGCAACGCCACCGCTTACGGGGTTCGACCTAGTGAAGACAAAATGAGGTCTAACGACCTAACGACTCAAGGTTCATACGACCTAACGACTCAAGGGTCATACGACCTAACGACTCAAGGGTCATACGACCTAACGACCCAAGGGTCATACGACCTAACGACTCAAGGGTCATACGACCTAACGACTCAAGGGTCATACGACCTAACGACTCAAGGGTCATACGACCTAACGTTAACTCGTGAACGACTCACGACTTATGGACGAACGACTTAACTCCGAATGACCTAAAAACGGCCAGAACGACCTAAGTGCAGAAAATTCACCAAAACGCTAAAAATTGGAGTTTTTCGCCAATCCAATCCAAACCAAATGCTAACATGCATGCAAAAATGATAGGGAATCATTCCCAACAGTCCAATATAGTTATAGGCTAGAATTGTGAGGTAAAAATCTCACCTTTGCACCAAATATCAATGAAAATGAAGTTTTAAGCAAGCAAGGATCAATCCTTCTTCTATCTAAGCACAAGAAGCTTGAATCCAATATCTTCTTCTTGAATTTGGAGTAGAAAGATGGATTGCAATTGAATTTGAGTTTTGGAATTTTAATTTTCCATTCCCTCCACCATTAATGCCAAAGCTTTAATGGTTAGGAAATTTATGAAGAGTGAGGAGAAGAGGGTTGGAATTTGGGCTTAATAGGCTAAACTAACCCAAAGTCCAAAGCGGGAAAAGTTAGTGATATTTCACTAACTCTAAACCTATCGATGTTTATACTTAAAAAAAAATTGTAAACGACATTTCGAACTCAATGGAAGTGGTCTCGAGTCCTAATTTGACCGTTTGCAAAAAGTAGCTTTTCGGACCAAAATCCGATTAACGAGTTAATATTTAAATAAAATATTTAAATACAAACTCGACAAATATGCGGGTTGTTACAATGGTTTTCTCGTAGTAAAGTGGGTTTTCACTCGAAGCAAAATCGGTTTGCCTTGGGTTGATTTTTTTTGTTACACGTTTAAGGAAAACCTGTTCTGTTTTTAAAATTTTAAAATCAAACTTAAAAGCTGAGTTCAAATGTAAAGCAAAGTTTAAATAAGTTTTGAATCAAAGTTTAAAATCTGGAATTCAAGTTAGTGAATCCCAGTTTAAAAATAAATAAATCTTTTAAATTTAAATTGTTTTATCTACCTTTAAATGGTTAAGTAGTTTGAATTTTTAAAAATGAAGTTTTAAAAATGTAAGTAAGTTTTAAGGTTAAGTTTAATTCTGGAATCAAAGATCTAAATCCGTGTTCCATTTTTTGAAATTAAATGAAGTTTTTAAATTTGAAAAGATTTAAACAACTTTGTATGTTAATGTGTATTTTTAAATTGATTTGAATTTAAAATTGAATTAGGTTTTAAATTCTTCTAAACTTCTTTTATAAAATAGGTATTTCTTTTACATGTGAAATTAAAGGTTTTTGAATTGTTTTAAACTTTGTTAAAGTTAATTTGTTTTCATTTTTAAATTTGGAATTTGAAAATGAAATTTAAAAGTAAATTTAAAGTAAATTGTTTTTAAATGTTTTGTTAATGATAATTTGATCACTAGTAAGAAAACGTTTTTGTCTCTAAATAAATAAAGATTTAATGATTTGAATTATTAAGTTAATTAAAATGGATAATTAATTCATTTAATTAATTAATTGGATTAATTAAATATGTAATTAGAGTTTTAAATTAATTAATTAAGATTTAGTTAATTAATTAAGGAATAATTAATTTGTTATTAAGGATTATTAATTAGATATTAATGGATGATTAAGATTAATTAATCAAGTAATTAAGGATTAATTAAGTTATAGTTAAGACTTAATTAATTAAATAATTAGAGATCAATTAATTGGTAATAAAGATTAATTAATTTGAAATTAATAATGATTAATCTAAGTTTAATTACTTAAGAAAGTAATTAAAGAATTGTTAATAGTTAATGATGGTGATTAACTAAGGATTATTTAATAATTAATTAACGTGATTAATTTTAATAATTAATTAGATTAATTAATTTAAAGATAATCATTTATAAAATCTTTTGTAATGACCCGCAAATCCGTACCCCTTGAGTCAGCACTATTCTACATCAATCAACTCAAGTTGAATAGAAATACGAACCATTAGGGTTAAAGAAGAAGAGGTAGAAGAAGAAAATAGGAAACAACGTCAGAATCTAACCATCGCATCGGAATAAAATATCATAGATAATAAATGATCTTTACACAAAATCAAATATATCTGTTTATATATCACATCATCAGAGTACATCAATCACAGTTCAACTTCAATAACATACAACTGGATATACAGCTAATCAACACAGCGGAATATATATAAAACAAGTACGAAGTACGTATCGTCATCCAGCTCGTCTCCTGAGCTCCACGGCATTATAACCTGTATCGTATAATACTCGGTCTGACCCGGGCATTATATTTAAATAACACCCGAGTCAGTCTGGAATTCTAGCGTAAGAAAATCGCACTCAATAGATTATTAAAGTTTCAAAAATCCTTTGAAAACAAAAGCATCTCGTAAGACCACGCCACAAATAAACATGTGGTGTTTTTACCTTACAATAGCTAAAACAATTTTTATAGAAATCCTCTAATATTATAATAGGGTCTATATACAAATACTTATAAAATAGCCGAAATTGTTACATGATTAAATTCCATCTACTAGCCACAGAGTGGGTAATACTGTCAAAACTCGTAAAAGGTGTGTAGGGAGAACGGACTTCCAACTAATGACTAGGCACTGGGGTACCACCTGTCACGGTACATGTCCTAGATCTTAGTACCGAGGGCCCTCCCTAAGTCCCATGCAACACAAGGCGGGAACCATCCCTTACTGGACAGTCCCGAGCAAGATCACACCGCCGTTGGGATCAACAACTACCCATTAAGCCGAAATAAAAAGGGACATCTTGATAGGGATGACCTCACCCTGAACGGGTGCTACCCTCCTAGCCTTGCTGCATAACCCCTGATTTTCAGTCATTCCCGGCTAATGCGGCTTGAGGCTAAGTGTTACCTTTTTAGAACATATCCCTTAGAATTCCCATCGTCCACCTGACGATGTTCGGAAAGCATTCGGGTTCGAACGGAACCGAAGGCACTATTCCTACTACATCCATTTTGGATATATCCTCAGGTTAGTCGTGACTAGCCCTTGCACTTCACTGCTCCATCTTCGACTCCAAACTCGTTTTCCCACGAAAACGTACAAACCGGATCGAAGTGGTTTTCAGAAAATAAATCTCGATCCCAGTCTCTTCGAAACGATCAATGCATTTGGCCAATATTGATCAATATTGATAGTCAGTTATTTAACTATCAATTAACATTCACAAACAACCATCAAACAATAAATAATTTCCAAAATTATTTATTTATCTCGAAATATCTTCGCAAAATATATTTCCATTTTCAACCCTTTGAAAACAGTTTCAAACCATCTTCCATTTTCAGAATAAGCTTTCCTAAATATTTTCTATGTCCACTAAAATCGCCAAGGACAAACATTTAGATTTTAGAATAGTTTTAAAGACACTTTATTAGAAAATATACTTTAAAATATTTAAAATAAAAAATACTTCGATATTTTATTAAAAATATATACTTTAGGAATATTTAAAAATGATGTTACCTTTATAAAATATAAAACTAGATTTTCTCATTAAAACAAATACTAAGTCACCTTTAAATAATTACTTCCATAATAGATTAAAAGAAAATACTTACTTAAGAAGTTAAATATTTAGAAATAATAAATTTTCCAAAACTTGCCTTTTTAAAACAACTTTAAAACTTTTAACTTATATTTAAAAATTTAACTTGAAAATGTACTTAGCTATCCATGGAGAATTTCCACTTTCAATCAATTAAATCAATTTTCCAAATTGATTTCCAATTTACTGCATTTGAAATAAATTTCTTTACTTACTCAATTCATTTCAAAATTCGTTAATTATGGACTTTATTATTATTATTATTTTCCATTTGATTTTAAATCTTTTAACTGAAATATACAAATTTCAGATTTTTCCCAATTGATTCCTTATTCTTTTCAAAATTTAAATCTTAAATTTAAAATAAATGCTTTGTTCTTTTAAATAATAACACTGAAGTTTAAAATTCATTAACTTTCTATTTATTCAAAAATTCCTTTCCATATACAAAATTTATTAATTAGCATTTTGAAATCACTAATATTCTTATCCAATTCATTTTAATTTGTTTACATTCTTTATAATTACTTCACCTTTAAATTTGCTTCCTTTTGTTTCCAAAAGTTCACTTCTATATATTTTGATATCAGTGAACTGAAATATATTCAAGCAACTATAGAATTCAATATTTCAATATAATTCATCACAGAATATCAATTAATCACAATAGAGAATATTAAATAACTTAAATAAATGTTGAGGTATCCAGTTGGATCCCTCCGTCTTGCTTTCCCTGCATCCATAGACGTTAGCACAACATAAAATACCAATTCCACTTCGAGGTGGAATATCACGGTATATGGGTTTTAAAATATAAGAACATCCGCTATTCGATGTGGGAAATCAAAAATTCCAAGATATACTATACACTACTATATAATATAACACACCAAATCAAATCAATCAATCAACCAATTATTTAAATTTAACCATTTGAATAAAAAATAAAATTCAGCTGAGTAAGACTAACTCACCTTTGCTTTGCAGTTTGCAATCCATTCCAAACTGGTTTGTTTCCTTGATTTATAAACCTTGTATAACAATTCACGGCTTATTATTATTTGAACCAATCAAACAATTATTCACCATTTATTTATTTTATTTACTAATGATCAAATTTTAACCTTATATTTAATTTAACCAAAGTAGTAAATTTTAAACTAATTTTCCTTTCATAAATTACTTAAAATAATTAAGTAGGTTGAGCATGCACATAAGTATAAAATTTTCTTTTCAATTCCAGTTTAAACCTGATTACAATAACTATATCTAACCTCATTTACATATTCTTTTCTAACCAGACAATTTCCATTTCTATCTTTACACTTTAAAAATCTTAACAATTTACATATATTTCTGTTTACTGTTAAATCATTTCTTCTTCTTTTTATACTGTATATATAAATTTTACTCAATATTAAATTATAAACAGGAAAAGATACCTCACAACCAGATTGAAACTACACCACCAGGTCGCCGAGTTCATGATTCCAGACCAATCCAAGCGAAGACTTCACTGCTTCAGCCGACATCGAATAGAACTCGCCGAGCCTACACGTACGAACGCGATGTCGCGACAGCACGTTCCCCAACATGACCACTTCAACAACATCAAGTCAATTACCCCACGAACCCTCTGCCATCGACGACGGCCTTCCCCTCCTTCCAGAAATCAAGACCACGCGACACATTCCCAAGCCCTAATCGCGTTTCCCCCAAAATCTCTTGCTCTCATTCCAGGCGAACGCGAGCCTCCAGGTGGCTGTTATCCTCGATTTTGCACGCGAGATGCCTAGCTCAAATTCGATACAAGAATTCGAACCGAAGCGCGACCACTCTCTCTCTTTTTTTATTTCACGAAGAAATTCGATTTGATTCGGTAGAAAGAGGATATCGCGTTTCTTCTTGTTTCCCAAGGTCGTTCGCCATTATCCCTTCTTTTTATTAATTGGTTTGCACGACCGTGATAGGAAGAAGAAGATCTTGCTCGGCCATTAGTTGTTTGACTAAAGACAGTCAAAAAATGAAGAAGGTTTGGCTTTAAAAAAGAAGGAAAGGAGGCGTGCTAAATAAGGGATAGAGTAGTGTGATGTTATAAAAAAAAGAAACATGGATATGAAAAGAAGTCGGCTGAATATTAAAAGGGAAGCGAGTCTAAGAAGGCACCGATGACATTGATTTGATCAATTAAAGTTTTATTTAATTTTCAACGCGTTTACTTATCGTACGCGCACACAACAACTCCAATCAATACGAAATTTAAAATCCGATAATAATTCAATATTACGGACCCAATGGAACTGGTTTCGTCGAATTCCGAGACTGTGCCTCGGAATGCTATTTTTAAATATCGATTGAAATGATACAATTTCAAAACTTAACAAAATACTTCCGAATTCAATTTTAACACCTTTATTATCTTCAGTGTTATCATTATAAATTTATAAGCCTTCAAATTATTTTCAACGGGCTTAAAATTCCAGATTGAACATTTTATCCAGCTTCAACTTATTTAATTCAATAATTTAATTATCAAATAAATAGTGATATTTGAATTCAAGTTAAAATTAACTTTTAAATATTTGAAACCAATTAAATATTCCAATTTCAAATGCTCAAAAATTCCGGGTCATCACATTCCTCCTCCCTTAAAAGAATTTCGTCCTTGAAATGACTAGTTAGGAAGAATGGTCCAATACCCATTACTATTTTCCAAAACCAAAAAGTTTAATTAACTTGCCATAACATATTCTTTTTATTAAAGACCCACTATTACTTCAACCAACTTCCCAAAATCTTCCATAGTTTTCAAATACCTTTACTTATTCAACCATTCAAATTTAATTTTAAATCCAAATTTAAATTATCAAAATTTTCTCAAAAATTTTCTAACTCTCTAAATTTTCGAAAAATTTCGCTAGCATCTCCTTCGCACGGCTAGCTCGGTACAACTACAAAATGCCTCTACGGGCTCCCAAATTCCAAAAGAAAACAAAAATCCAAGTGGCTAGAACCAAAAACCCAATTAAATTTCACAGAAATTTTAACACATGCCTTTTTGTCGAGCATTTCAAATTTATCTTCTGAAATCAAAATCAATTATCTTTTCTCTTTATAATACCTGCATATCTTACTTAGCAATAATATCCAATCACAACTTTTAAAACATTTTATCGACTTCCTTACCAATGTCAATATCTATTCATCCCAAATATTAACCTTAGATTATATTTGTAATCTCAATTTCCAATCAAGAATTCACCATTCCTTTCTTAAGTTTAGTATAAGCATTTTATATGTTTCCTTATTTATTTTCACTTTGCCCCTTTAGTTTATATCTACTTCTATTCAAATTGATTCTTTCATTTCCATATGAATTCAATTTATCTTTAACTTTGAATATTTGAATTTTATTTTTCATTTATAACCAATTCATGTCATTATTTTAAATTAGTTTCATTCACTAATTTATTTCAATTTTCAACTTTGAAATCGTTTTGTCGTTAACAAAAATTTTCAAAAAATTTCTAACTCCCAAAATTTCCGAATTTTTTGGCAGAGTCTCCTTTGTACGGAGGAGCTTTTGCAATTTGACAAGAGATATAAATATATATACATCGATCCACCCGGTCGGAAAAACCAAAAACAGTTCATATTTCCGATTTTTATTGCGTAGGCGTACCTTGTTTAGCATTTAAAAGCAAGAGGCTTATCATTTTAGCAATTAGCGCAACCAAATCCAGCCCCACGGCTTCCAGGTACCTGTACTTACTCAATTTAAACATGTAAGTGCCATATATACGAAGTTTAACAACATTTCACTTACTTGCAGTAGTTAAACACATAAATTCCAACAGCAATGCACACTAAACTCTTTCAATAAGCAATTTATACAGTTTTCATACTAATTCAACTGTTTTCAATTAATTTATAAACCATTTTCATTCAATTTGAATGGTTTACAACCCACTTGCTTACCTCCAGTTTCTTTTATAATTTATAAACTAACCCATATTGTTCCAATTGATTTAAAAAAAAAATCAATTTTATTTACTTGCTATGATTCATAGAATTTATTTACTTCTATTTTCGTCCAACGACCAATTTTTCTCATGCAAATTGGTAATATTCATTTAAGTAAATAACCACTTAAGCCGATGACCATTTTAAATTTATTCGAACTCAATTTATTATTAATTCTATTCCATTCTACTTTACTCCCCACCCATACACTTGCATTTTCATTCCATATCCGTCTTTGTTTATCCAAAACTATTTTATTTAGCTCGAAACCAATCCAGGCTAATCCATTTAATAACCATTTCAATTTTATTCACGATCCATTCATTTGCGTTTCATTTCTTATCCGCATCCATTTAAAACCATTCTATTAAACTTGAAACATTCTATTTTTCTTATTGTCTCAAGTTGTTTCAATTCCTTAACAATTTAAACGGTTTACAATTATTTAATTAAGAATTTCATTCCATTAAATATTATCTGTAACTCACCGAATTTTATTTCGATAAAAATTTATTTTCTCTTGATTTATATCCAACCCAATATCATTAAACTTAGTTTAAGTTGACTTCAATTCAACTCTCCCCATCTATTTAGCTTAAGTTAATCTTCTTCCATTTATTCAAATTTTATACTTAAGCTCATTTTCATTTTACAAGTAAACTTTCTTTTCTATTCAACTTAATTTTATCACACTCAAATCTCATTCTAAATCTACAATTTCATTTGATTAGTTATTATAAAATTTAAAATTTTCAGATTCAATTCATCCGAAATTATTTTAATAATAACAAGGCCATTACCAATGTATTTCTACTTATTTGGATTTTATTTGCAATACAAACCATTACCACTTTAATCCAATTTCTTTTTATTTGGCAACATTTACAATTATATTTAATTTGTTAACACTTCAAGTCGAATTTGAATTAATAGCTCAAATTCTGATCCTACCATTCACTTTTAATTTACCATTCAATTTATAAACTCACAATTCAATTTCATTCTCAATTCATTTAATTAATTGCAAGGCCACTTTCAATTATATTTTCTTCACTAATGATTCAAGTCGAATTTAATTTATAACTTGAGTTTTATTTCCAAACTTCAATATTAACTCACCAATTCAGCTTCTATTTAACTACATTAGGTTCCATTTACATATTTCATTAACTAATTTATTATCTAATTAGTTCTTCCCCTATTTATAATCCAATACTTGATTTTAAATCCTAAAATCTCTTCATTTAATTTTCTTAAGTTTAATATATTTTATAATTTAAGTTTGGATTTTTGTTTTATTTTCCAATTCATCAAAAATATTTATGTTGGGTTTTCTATCCCATTTTTCAATTTATAAGACACAACTTATTATTTTACACATTTCCATTCATTCTAGGCTTGAATATATTCATCTTTATTTTTATCTCAAGATTTACGCTTATTTATAACTCAAGCATATTTTTATTACCATGGATTTTTAATTCTTTTATAAGTTATTCTAATTTATTTATTTCAATCCAATCCTTATCGAACTTATTTTTCATGTATTCAGGTAAGAATCTAATTCTATTCGGTAACTCAAATGAATTTTTATTCCAATTTAATTTTATTTTAACTAATTTTATTTAACTCAATTCGATTTCAACTTAATTCCAATACAACTGGATATTATTTTCAGCCTATTCAATTAATTTCAATCCAGTTAAATTTTATTCCCCAACCCAAGTTAATTTCATTTTTAACTTTTTACCTTAAATTTAAATTTCCAACATTCAAAGTTTATATTTCCTTCCTGATTTAAAAATCATCTCAATTTATAAGCTTATAACCTATCGTTTCAGGATTTTTAAACATCCGACTTTTGGTTTCAAATCATTTTGAAATCTCCAACATCTCAAATCACATTTCTCAAAAATTTAAACCAATCCTGATTTTATCCCCAACAAATTTCCTTTGAAATTTTCAAAAACAACTAGCTTTTCTGAACAAATCAATTTGGCAGCAATCTGTCACTTAGAAATTCGAAAATGAATGCTGATGATGCGGCCGTCATCATCAGAATTATTTCTCAATAATCCAAGTGATTTCAATGCTATATCACTTTCAAAATCCCTTTAAAACAAATTTCCTTTCAGAAATACCTCTAAAACAATAATGCTATTATTTATCTTCAAAACACTTTGACAAACACTTCCAAAATCTCCAGGATGTTAAATTTCCAAATCCTGCTTAAATCAATTTTAACTATAATTCATTTGTATAAATTCCCATTTGATCATATTTCAATTTATAAATCACATTGTTAATTTATATCTATTAATTTATTTTTATAAATGAATTTATTTTCCTTAACCTTTGGTTACATTTTAAATTTCTAGTTAAATTTCCACTCAACAACAATAATAATTTAATATTATATTTTTTTCCTAACATCCAAGCAATCATATATTAACTAAAATAGTTTATGAAAACTTTTCTTCATATCAAAATATATTTTTGGGTAAAATTATTTCATTCACCCATATTTAAAACAATACCGTGTCAAACTGTTCTATTCAAGTGTTTAGAAACCCCTTCGATACAGTTGTCCAGACTGTGCCGACGAAGGTTCATATGCCACTCAATAGACCAATCAACACAATATTAAAACAATTTATATTCACTAAGAAATACGCGCTCATATCTATTAATATGCTCAAACTCATTCAAGAGTACTACGGACTCTAATTTAAATGAGTAATTCCCACCAGAGCGAAGGTTATCACCAACCTAAGCTCTAATACCAAGTGTAATGACCCGCAAATCTGTACCCCTTGAGTCAACACTATTCTACATCAATCAACTCAAGTTGAACAGAAATACAAACCATTAGGGTTAAAGAAGAAGAGGGAGAAGAAGAAAATAGGAAACAACATTAGAATCTAACCATCGCAACGGAATAAAATATAATATATAATAAATGATCTTTACACAAAATCAAATATATCTGTTTATATATTACATCATCAGAGTACATCAATCACAATTCAACATCAATAACATACAACTGGATATACAGCTAATCAACTCAGCGGAATATATATAAAACAAGTACGAAAGTACGTATCGTCATCCAGCTTGTCTCCTGAGCTCCACGGCATCATATCATGTATCCTATAATACTCGGTATGACCTGAGCATTATAGTTAAATAACACCCGAGTCAGTCTGGAATACCGGCGTGAGAAAATCAAACTCAATTTATTATTAAAGTTTCAAAAATCCTTTGAAAACAAAAGCATCTCGTACGACCACGCCACAAATAAACATGTCGGGTTTTTACCATACGATAGCTAAAACAATTTTTATAGAAATCCTCTAATATTATAATAGGGTCTATATACAAATACTTATAAAATAGTCGAAATTGTTACATGATTAAATTCCAGCTACTAGCCACAGAGCGGGTAATACAAACTAAACTCGTAAAAGGCACGTAGGGAGAATGGATTTCCAACTAATGACTAGGCACTGGGGTACCATCTGTCACGGTACGTGGCCTAGATCACAGTACCGAGGACCCACCCTAAGTCCCCTGCAACATAAGGCCGGAACCATCCCTTACTGGACAGTCCCGGGCAAGATCACCCCGCTGTTGGGATCAGCAACCGCCCACTAAGCCGAAATAAAAAGGGACATTAAGACAGGGATGACCTCACCCTGAATGGGTGCTACCCACCTAGCCTTGCTGCATAACCCTTGATTTTCAGTCATTCCCAGTTGATGAGGGTTGAGGCTAAGCTTTACCTTTTTAGAACATATCCCTTAGAATGCCCATCGTCCACCTGACGATGTTCCGAAAGCACTCATCCATACAAGTCCGTCCCGGGTTCGAACGGAACCGAAGGCTCTATTCCTACTACATCCATTTTGGATATATCCTCAGGATTAGTAGCGACTAGCCCTTGCACTTCACTGCTCCATCTTTGACTCCAAACTCATTTTCCTCACGAAACATACGAACTGGATTGAAGTGGTTTTCGGAAAATAAATCCTGATGCCGGTCTTTTCGAAACGATTAACGCTTTCGGCCAATGTTGATAGTCGGCTATTTAACTATCAATTAACATTCACAAACAACCCTCAAACAATAAATAATTTCCCAAATTATTTATTTATCTCAAAATATCTTCGCAAGATATATTTCCATTTTCAACCCTTTGAAAACAGTTTCAAACCATCTTCCATTTTCAGAATAAGCTTTCCCAAATATTTTCTATCCCCACAGAAATCACCAAGGACAAACACTTAAATTTTGGAATAGTTTTAAAGACACTTTATTAGAAAATATACTTTAAAATATTTAAAATAAAAACTACTTCGATATTTTATTAAAAATATATACTTTAGGAATATTTAAAAATGAGGTTACTTTTATAAAATATAAAACTAGATTTTCACATTAAAACAAATATTAAGTCACCTTTAAATAATTACTTCTATAATAGATTAAAAGAAAATAATTACTTAAGAATTTAAATATTTAGAAATAATAAATTTTCCAAAACTTGCTTTTTTAAAACAACTTTAAAACTTTTAACTTACATATAAAAATTTACCTTGAAAATGTACTTGGTTATCCAGGGAGAATTTCCAATTGCAACCACTTAAATCAATTTCCAAATTGATTTTCAATTTACTCCATTTGAAATAAATTTCTTTACTTACTCAATTCATTTCAAAATTCGTTAATTATAGACTTTATTATTATTATTATTATTTTCCGTTTGATTTTAAATCATTTAACTGAAATATACAAAATTCTGATTTTCCCAAGTGATTCTTTATTCTTTTCAAAATTTAAATCTTAAATTTAAAATAAATGCTTTGTTCTTTTAAATAATAGCACTGAAGTTTAAAATTCATTAACTTTCTGTTTATTCGAAAATTCCTTTCCATATACAAAATTTATTAATTAGCATTTTGAAGCCACTAATATTATTATCCAATTCATTTTAATTTATTTACATTCTTTATAATTACTTCACCTTTAAAATCGCTTCCTTTTATTTCCAAAAATTCACTTCTGTATATTTTGATATCAGTGAACCGAAATATATTCAAGCAACTATAGCATTCAATATTTCAATATAATTCATCACAAAATATCAATTAATCACAATAGAGAATATTAAATAACTTAAATAAATGTTGAGTAATCCAGTTGGATCCCTCCAACCTGCTTTCCCTGCATCCACAGACGTTAGCACAACATAAAATACCAATTCCATTTCGAGAAGGAATATCACGGTATATGGGTTTTAAAATATAAAATCATCCGCTATTTGATATGGGAAATCAAACATTCCAAGATATACTATATACTACTATATAATATATTACACCAAATCAAATCAATCAATCAATCAATTATTTAAATTTAACCATTTGAATTTAAATTAAAATTCAGTTGAGTGAGGTTAACTCACCTTTGCTTTGCTGTGCAGTCCATTCCAAACTAGCTTGTTTCCTTGATTTTTAAACCTTGTACAACAATTCACGGTTTATTATTATTGTACCAATTAAAAAATTATTCACCATTTATTTATTTTATTTACTAATGATTAAATTTTAACCTTAGATTTAATTTAACCAAAGTAGTAAATTTTAAACTAATTTTCCTTTCATAAATTACTTAAAATAATTAAGTAAGTTAAGCGTGCATATAAGTATATAATTTTCTTTTCAATTCGATTATCAACCTGATTACAATGACGATATCTAACCTCATTTGCATATTCTTTTCTAACCAGACAATTTCCATTTCTAACTTTACACTTTCAAAATCTTACCTATTTACATATATTTATGTTTACTGTTAAATCTTTTCTTTTTTTTATACTGTATATATAAATTTTATTCAATATTAAATTATAAACAGAAAGAGATACCTCACAGCCAGCTTGAAACTACACCACCAGGTCGCCGAGTTCATGATTCCTGACCAATCCAAGCATAGACTTCATTGCTTCAGCCGACATCGAACAGAACTCGCCGAGCCTACACGTACGAACGCGATGTCGCGACAGCACGTTCCCCAACACGACCAATGCAACAACATCAAGTCAATTACCCCACGAACCCTCTTCCATCGACGACGGCCTTCCCCTCCTTCCAGAAATCAAGACCATGTGACACATTCACAAGCCCTAATCGCATTTCCTCCAAAATCGCATGCTCTCGTTCCAGGTGAACGCGAGCCTCCAGGTGGTAGTTATCCTCGATTTCGCACGCGAGATGCCTAGCTCAAATTCGACACAAGAATTCGAATCGAAGCGCGACCACTCTCTCTCTTTTTTATTCACGAAGAAATTCTATTTGATTCGATAGAAAGAGGATATCGCGTTTCTTCTTATTGCCCAAGGTCGTTCGCCATTATCCCTTTTTTTTATTAATTGGTTTGCGCGACCCTAACAGGAAGAAGAAGATCTTGCTCGACCATTAGTTGTTTGATTGAAGACAGTAAAAAAAACGAAGAAGGTTTGGCTTTAAAAAAAAGGAAAGGAGGCGTACTGAAGAAGGGATAGAGTAGCGTGATGTTATAAAAAAGAAACATGGATATGAAAAGAAGTCGGCTGAATATTAAAAGGGAAGCGTGTCTAAGAAGGCACCAATAACATTGATTTGATCAATTAAAGTTTTATTTAATTTTCAACATGTTTACTTATCGTACGCTCACACAACAACTCCGACCAATACGAAATTTGAAATCCGATAATAATTCAATATTACGGACCCAATGGAACTAGTTTCATCGAATTCCGAGACTGTGCCTCGGAAGGCTATTTTTAAATATCGATTTAAGCGATACAATTTCAAAACTTAACAAAATACTTTCGAATTCAATTTTAACACCTTTATTATCTTCAGTGTTATCAGTATAAATTTAAAAGCCTTCAAATTATTTTCAACGGGCTTAAAATTCCAGATTCAACATTTTACCAACTTCAACTTATTCAATTCAATAATTTAATTATCAAATAAATAGTGATATTTGAATTCAAGTTAAAATTAACTTTTAAATATTTGAAACCAATTAAATATTCCAATTTCAAATGCTCAAAAATTACGGGTCGTCACATGTTTGAGTGAAATTACTTAATGGAAGTAATTAAGGAATTAATTACTTAATGTAATTAATTGAGTTAATGTGATTAGATTAAGTTAATTAATTAAGTTTAATTAATTTAATCATAGGATGATTTGATAATAATTACTTAATGTAATTAATGGAGTATAATTACTCATTGAAGTAATTAATTGATAATTACAGGATGTAATTAGTAAAAGATGATTTAATAATGGAAGTAATTTGGATTAAATTACTTTGTGTAGTTAATCAAGGGATTAATTAAGATAATTAATTAAGGAGTAATTAATTTATTTAATGAGTAATTAAGTGAAGTTAATTACTGAATGTGATTAATGAAGGGTGATTAATAAATATGGTTTAATTAAAGATTAATTACTTAATGTAATCAATTTAAAACAAAATAATTAATTAAAATGTAATTAGGGATCGTTAATTAATATAATTAATGATGTAATTAAGGGTTGATTAATTAAGATTAATTAATCAATAATAAGTGATTAAGTGTAATTAATTAGTGTAATTAATTAATGATTAATGTAATTAATTATAGTTAATTAATTAATGAACTATTAAAGGTTAATTACTGTAAATGGTTAAGAGCGATTAATTTGTGAAATTAATTAAAGGATAATTTTTTGAATGTAATTAAAGGATAATTAATCGAGGGTAATTAATTAAGGTGATTAATTAGAGGATAATCGATTAATTAATTTGTAATTAATTAATGGTTATGTAAGTAAGATTTATATTTATGTAGTAATTAATTTAATTTACTTTAAATTAATTAGAGATGAAGTAATTAATTTAATTCACTTTAAATTAATTATATTTGGTGTGACTGTTGAACATTGCTTATGTATGAATGATATTGGTTTGCCTTGAATGGTTTGATATCTCAGATATGAGATAAGTAATGCTGTGTGATATGAATGCTTTGGTTGCATTGTGATTATAATATGGATTATCTATTTTGATGATAGTATAGATTATCTATTTATGATGATAATATGGACTATCTGTTTATGATGATAATGTTGGTTATCTATTGTGATTTGTGAATTACCTATCTGTGTGTATATAGATAATTGAATTGAATTGTTTTAAATTTTAAAACAACTTGGCCTTAAAAGATATGTTTTGGATTTCAATGAGACCGGGATCGGGTTTCCATATTTGGATATCCGGAAACCACATCGATCCAAATTAACTATAGGTCGTGAATATCAAGAGAAGATGAAGATTCAGAGTGCAAGGGCTATCGTCATTAACTCTGAGGATGATTCCAAAATGAGTGTAACGGGATAATGCATTCGGTTTCGTTCGAACCCGGAAGGAACTTGTAAGGATTGAATGCTTTCAGCACATCGTCAGGTGGACGATGAGCATTCTAAGAGATGTGTTCTCTAAAGGTAATCGTAGCCTCAAGCCTCATCAACCGGGAATGGCTAAAACGGGGAGGTGCAGCAAGGATAAGTGGGTCATTCCCAAGTAGGACGAGATTTTCCCCTGTCTAGAGGTCCCTTTTTATTCGGCTGTGTGGGCAGTTGTGAGCTCCAACTGTCGAGGTTGTCTTGTTCGAGACTGTCCAGTAAGGGATGGTTCCGGCCTTGTGTTGCAGGGGATCGGGAGTAATCCTCGGTACGTTGATCTAGGCCACGTACTACGACGGGCAGTACCCCAGTAGCCCTGCTGATGCAGCGCACTATGATAAGTCACGTGCCTTAAGTCGCGAACGACCTAGCGACTTACGATCTAACGAGATACGAAGGTTGGAAGAGACAGTGCTACATGATAGACAACCGACCCAAACACTTTATGCCGCTTTCCTTAGGTCGTTACGAAGTATCGAGCAATGACCTACCAAGATAAGCGACCTAGTCGCTGAAGCTAACCTTCCTTATGCCGCAACCTGAAGCTATGATATGTTGTTGACTCACTGATTTTCTTATGTCGCTGAACCTTATGTCGCTGAAGCTGATATCACTAAAGCTTAGGTCGTTCCTGAAGATGTGTTATCTACTTAGGTCGCTTAGGTCGATATGTCGTATTGTTGTTGTGTTGTGACTTTCTTATGTCGCTTGTATAGGTTAAGTTATATGTCGTGATGTTGTAACTTGTCTGTTGCCAGGTCGTGTGTTGTTGTTAAGTCGCATATGGTGATAAGTGATATGTTGTTATGTTGTTATGATGTTATGTTGTAAGTCGCATACGGTGTAAGTCGTAGGTCGTTGAGTCGTAGGTCGCCTATGGTTATGTCGCGTGCAGTTGTATGTGTTAGGTCGCGAGCAACTGTGTTAGGTCGTGTATGCTGTGTTGTAATCCCTATAAATAGGGGTGTTGTGTCACTTGTAAAGGGAGTTGATTTTGAATAAAATTGTTTGTGTGATTTTTCCACTTTTTTTAAAGTTTGGTGCGATCTCCTTCTTCTTCCATATTCGGATATTCGAGTGCGCTCGAATCAACAAATTTGAAGCTGATTCACGAAATCTCGTGCATGAGATCAACATCGAAGAATCGTAGATCTTCTAATGCGGAATCGTGTGCGATCAATGTGTTGAAGATAGCTAGAATCCGGTGTCTCGAGAGATCAACGGATTTGGGCATTTATCTTGGTATCATTTTATCGTTTTGCTTCATTTGTTAAATCCACTGCGTCAGTTTGGTATTGGAGCTAAGTAAGATCAAGGCTGGATTGGAGCTAAGTAAGATCAAGTTGAAGTTAAGTCAGAGGCGAGTTAAAGCAAGTTAGGTTGGAGCCGAACCAAAGTTAGAGCCGAGTCAGAGCTAAGTCAAAGAACCGAGAATGTTTGAAGCTCATGCCTCCGAGACGTTCTAATCGTTATCATAATGTTGAGGATGTGTATAGAAGAAAAAAAGCTGAGCAGATAGAGCAGCGTATTAATGAAAAGTTCAATGAGGGTATTGAGAAGTTAGAGAAATTGATGAAAGACATGAATCACAATCAAAGGTGAACGTCACCAGTTTCGCACCAGAGTGGAAACAGGGTTTCACCATCGGTTTCGGAAGAAAGGAGAATGTCACCCCAGTCTTATCGAGAGAGGAGAGAATCTTCAGTTTCAATGAGGCGAGAACAACGTGAGTATCGAAATGAAGAAAGAAGAACCCCACGTGAGTATGATCATGAACCTTATCGTGATGTTGAAAGACAGGGTAGAAGGGACATGCATAGTCGAAGTGATGTAGATGGACGGGATCGATATCGAAGTACATATGATTTTGAGGATGATGGTGATGGAGGTAGTATTCATTATTGAAATCGAGGCCAAGTGTGAAATCAATATCTTGATCCAGAAAATGATCGTAAATGGGAATCAGGTATGAGGATGGAAATTCCAGAATTCAAAGGTGGTATGCAAGCAGAAGAATTTCTTGAATGGTTGTCGAATGTTGAAGAAATTTTGGAATTCAATGAGGTACCTGAGAATCGTAGAGTTCAGTTAGTTGCTACAAGACTAAGGGGAAGAGCTATGGCATGGTGGCAGCAAACTAAACTAACTCGGGAGAGAATGGGAAAATCAAAAGTTGTTACTTGGGAGAAGATGAGAAAGATGATAAAAGCAACTTTCTTGCCGTACAATTATCAATCTCTTATGTATCAACATTTGCAGAATTTGAGACAAGGGACGAGGACAGTGAATGATTATGCTGATGAATTCTATCAATTGATTGCGAGGAATGATATTATAGAGACCGAGGAACAGCTAACAACTAGATATATTGGAGTGTTACGAATGCAAATTCAAGACATGGTGAATATGTTTAATCCAATGTCTGTTGCTGAAGCACATTAGAAAGCTCTAGCTTGGGAGAAGTAAGGGAGACGAGGAGGTGGTGTGTTTACGAGTTCTAACAATCAGAGTAAGGGTACTAGTAGTAGTGCTAATGTTTCCAAGGCAGTCAGTAAACCAATTGTTAATGGAGCCGCCAAAGAAAAGGTCAACAACAGTATCAAGTGCTATAATTGTCAGGAGATTAGCCATAAAAGCAATGAATGTATGAAGCCAAAGAAGAGAGCATTAGTTGCAGAGGAATGTGAGTATGAGGATGTGGAAGCTGAAGTTGACTATTCTCAACCATCAAAGTTTGATGAAGATGAAGAAGTTGTGTCAGGAGATGAAAGATGTAACTTGATGATGAGGAGGTCTTGTTTAGTGCCAAAGCATGAGAATGATTCTAGTTGGCTAAGAAGCAATATTTTTCAGTCTACGTGTACTATCTTGGGAAAGGTTTGTCGATTTGTTATTGATGCGGGAAGCTGTGATAATATTATTTCTTATGAAGCCGTCACGAAGTTAGGGTTGAAGACTGAAAAACATCCTAGAGCTTATAAACTGGCATGGCTAAAGAAAGGTGGAGAAGTGACAGTGGGAAGACGAGCATTTGTTACATTTTCTATTGGGAAGAAGTACAAAGATGATATATGGTGTGATGTTGTTGATATGGATGTGTGTCACTTACTATTGGGAAGACCATGGCAATATAATCGAGCTGTACAACATAATGGTCGCACCAACAGCTACAGTTTCATGTTCGAAGGTACTTAAATTACTTTGGTTCCTAAGAAGAGTGAACAAAGTGAAAGCAAGTCAGAGAAGAAGGTGGAATTAACTAGCCTATTATCTTCGAAAGAATTTGTTGAAGAAGTGAAAGATAGTGCTGAAATGTTTATGTTGATTGGGTATGAAACAAACGAAGTTCTTGAAATTCCTGCGGAGGTTAAACCGGTGATGGATGAGTTTAAAGATGTTTTTCCTGTAGAATTGCCCAAGGAATTACCACCGCTAAGGGACATACAAAATCAGATTAATCTAGTGTTAGGTGCTGTTTTACCGCATAGGCCACATTATCATATGAGTCCGAAGGAGCATGAAGAGTTGAGGAGACAGGTTGAGGAGTTGCTTGAGCAAGGGCGTGTTCGAGAAAGTCTCAGTCCTTGTGCTATACCAGCTCTTTTGGTACCAAAGAAAGATGGTTCGTGGAGGATGTGTACGGATAGCATGGCACTCAACAAAATAACTGTCAGATACAGATTTCCTATGCCAAGACTTGATGATCTATTGGATCAACTTAGTGGGTCTGTAATCTTTTCAAAGATTGATCTCAAGAGTGGTTATCGTCAGATTCGCATTATACCAAGTGATGAATGGAAGACAACATTCAAGACTTGGGAAGGATTATATGAATGGATGGTTATACCGTTTGGTCTATCTAATGCACCAAGTACATTTATGAGGGTGATGAATCAAATTTTCAGACCTTACATTGGGAAGTTTGTTGTTGTCTACTTTGATGATATCTTGATCTATAGTGCTAGTACAAAGGAGCACATTCAACACGTGCGGAAGGTGTTAACTAGTCTTCGTCAAGAACAGTTCTATGCAGCAACGAAGAAATGCATGTTCATGATGCCAAGTGTTTTTTTTCTGGGTTATGTTGTGTCTGAGGAAGGGATACAAGTGGACCAAAGCAAAGTAGCCGCAATCGAAAATTGGCCACAGCCCAAGACTATAACCGAAGTCAGAAGTTTTCATGGGTTAGCTTCATTTTATAGAAGATTTATACCACACTTTAGTAGTGTGATGCCTCCTGTTACAAAATGTATGAAAGGAAAACAGTTTTCATGGACGGAAGAGGCAGGATATGCTTTTGAGCAAATCAAGGAACTTTTAACCTCGGCACCGATTCTAGATTTTCAGTTACTATTTGAGTTACGTACGGATGCATCGAAAGTTGGAATTGGAGGAGTGTTGAGTCAGAAGGGTTGTCCAATTTCTTATTTCAGTGAAAAACTTTCTGGAGCAAAGATGAGATATAATACTTATGATATGGAGTTTTATGCTATTGTGCAGGCTGTGAAGCATTGGAGACATTACTCATTTCACAAAGAATTTGTTTTGTATACGGACCATGAAGCATTGAAGCATTTACAAGGGCAGAATAAAATTACAGCTGGGCATGCATCGTGGATAGCTTATATGCAACAATTTACATTCGTCGTAAAACATAAGTCTGGAGTAACTAATCGCGTTGCCGATGCATTGAGTCGGAGGAATAATTTACTAACAACCATGCGAGTAGAGGTGATGGGTTTTGACTTACTTCCAGATTTGCTTACATCAGATTCTTATTTTTCCAAGATCCTAGACAAAGTCAAACAGGGAAGCATGGATGGATATATGCTGGTTGATGGTTTTCTATTCAAAGGAAATCAATCGTGTATTCCAGATTGCAGTCTACGAATGAAAATTACCAAAGAATTGCATGAAGAACGACATATGGGCTGTGACCATACTATGCAGTTGATCTCAAAGTCTTATTTTTGGCCGTCAATGAGAAAAGAAGTGGAAAAGTTTGTTCAGAGGTGCCATATTTGTCAAGTTTCAAAGGGAACCACTACAAATGCAGGTTTATACAAGCCGTTGCCTATACCAACTAAACCATGGGTGGATGTTAGTATGGACTTTGTATTGGGTTTGCCGAGAACGCAACGTGGCAAATGATTCTATCTACGTGGTGGTTGATCATTTTTCAAAAATGGTACGTTTTATTACGTGCAAGGAGATGGCAGATGCAGTTAATGTTGCACAGTTATACTTCAAATAGATCTATCACCTTCATGGGTTGCCTGAATCTATTGTATCGGATAGAGACACTCGTTTTCTGAGTCATTTTTGGATGAGTCTATGGAGAATGGTCGGGACAAAACTGGAATTTAGTAGTGCTTATCATCCACAGACGAATGGACAGACAGAGGTTGTGAATAGATCCCTAGGTAATCTATTGAGATGCCTTGTGAATGACTATTTGAAGAGTTGGGATTCCAAGCTGTGTCAAGCTGAGTTTGCACACAACCATGCAGTTAATCGTAGCACTGGTTTCAGTCCATTTCAGGTTGTTTATTTAACTATTCCTAAAGGACCATTGGATTTATCTGTAGTACCACAGCAGAAAGGAGTGATCAAACGAGCTAGTGATTTGGTGAATGAATTGCAAGAATGCCACAAGGTTGTGCAAGAGAGATTACTTAAGGCGAATGAGAAATATGAGCAATCCGCAGATAGTAAATGGAGAAATGTTGAATTCAAAGAAGGAGATTTTGTGTATGCAGTGTTGACCAAGGATCGATTTCCTGTTGGAACTTACAACAAGCTAGCTGCTAGAAGGATTGGTCCTTTTGAAGTCGTGAAGAAGATTAATGAGAATGTTTATCAGTTAAGATTGCCGAATCATATCCATACCGCTGACATTTTCAACGTTAAACACTTGATTCCATATCATGAGGATAAGTGCGTCGAAGAAGAGGAAAGTGTAAATTCGAGGACGAATTCTTTTCAGCCGGGGGAGGATGATGCAGCGTACTGTGATAAGTCGCGAACAACCTAGTGACTTACGACCTAACGAGATACGAAGGTTGGAAGATACAGTGCTACATGATAGACCAGCGACCCAACCACTTTATGCCGCTTTCCTTAGGTTGTTACGAAGTACCAAGCTACGACCTACCAAGATAAGCGACCTAGTCGCTGAAGCTGACCTTCCTTATGCCGCAACCTGAAGCTATGATATGTTGTTGAGTCGCTAATTTTCTTATGTCGTTGAACCTTATGTCGCTGAAGCTGATGTCGCTAAAGCTTAGGTCGTTCCTGAAGATGTGTTATCTACTTAGGTCGCTCAAGTCGATATGTCGTATTGCTGTTGTGTTGTGACTTTTTTATGTCGCTTGTATAGGTTAAGTTGTATGTCGTGATGTTGTAACTTGTTTGTTGCTAGGTCGCGTGCTGTTGTTAAGTCGCGTATGGTGCTACGTGATATGTTGTTATGTTGTTATGTTGTTATGTTGTAAGTCGCATACTGTGTAAGTCGTAGGTCGTTGAGTCGTAGGTCTTCTATGGTTATGTCGCATGCAGTTGTATGTGTTAGGCCGCGAGCACCTGTGTTAGGTCGTGTATGCTGTGTTGTAATCCCTATAAATAGGGATGTTGTGTCACTTGTAAAGGGAGTTGATTTTGAATAAAATTGTTTGTGTGCTTTTGCCACTTTTGTGGAAGTTGAGTGTGTTCTCCTTCTTCTTCCATATTCGGATATTCGAGTGCGCTCGAATCAACGAATTTGAAGCCGATTCACAGAATCTCGTGCGTGATATCAACGTCGAAGAATCGTAGATCTACTAACGCGAAATCGTGCGCGATCAACGTGTTGAAGATAGCTAGAATCCGGTATCTCGAGAGATCAACGGATTTGGGCATTTATCTTGGTATCGTTTTATCGTTTTGTATCATTTTTTTATTTCCGCTGCATCACCTGCCATTGTATGGAATCAAAATCGATTTGATTATATTACCCAATTTTATCTCTAGTATGCTGGAATTTAATGAATGTAACAATTTCAGCTATTTTATATTTATTTGAAAACCCTAGACCCTATTATAATATCACCGGATTTCCTATCAAATGTTTTGGTTAGCGTAAGGTAAAAACTTACCCATGTTTATGTGTGGGAAGTCGTACGTGATACCTTTTGTTTTCAAAGGTTTTCAAAGTTAAGCAACTTTAATCTGTTACTCACGCCAGACCCATGTCTGACCCGGAGTTTATTTCTGTTTTTCTTAAAACTCTTGGGTACTCAAATTTTTACGAATAGCTAAGGGATTCAGGTTAGCTTTGACGAATTGCGAAAGAGCAATGGAGCAGGAGGCTTCAGTGTAGTAGATAGATAGTGTTCCGCTGTGTTATCTGTATTGTGTATTTAGTTGTATAACAGACAGGTGTTTATAATTGTCTAGTATGTGATGTATAATCTGTGTAACTCTGATAATTGTTATATATTATGTAATACTTATGTTATTAATATAATTTATTCGTTCCGCTGTTGAGATTCTGATGTTGTTTCTTCTTTCTCTTCTCTCTTTTCTCTTTTCTATCCCTTTCTTTCTTCAAGATGATGCGATTTTCTATGGAGAGTAAGTCGGGTCATCTCATTTGGTATTAGAGCGCTAGATTGAGTGAATACATAGGCTCTGGAGTGGTGTCTATATTGAGAAAGTGTATTTGTAATTTTTATATATAACTATATATATTTATCTCTACCTATTTGCTGGGTTACCCGTACAGGTTTTCCAATATAAGTTATAACGGTAGATAGGGTAGTGATGTGTGTAACACGACTACCATTGGTTGGAGTTTGAATGTTTGAGGTTGAAAGTGTATCGGTCGAGACTGTAGATCTAATATCGTCTTGAGTGTGTTTTGTAGTGGTATAAGGATTTCATCAATCTCTGAAGGAAACCTTTTAAAGGTTCGGAGTCTATCTTTGAAGTTGGATGAGTAGAGTTTGGATCTATCGGTTTGGTAGAAGCGAGTGATGGTATCTTGAATACCTCGGGAAGTAGAAGCTGCGTGACGAGATGCAGTGACTATGGATCTTTTAGAAGGTGTTTCTTCTGGAGAAAGTTAAGGAAGTGTGTCTGCTTCGATGATGTGGCTGAGTTCAGCAAGGTGTTTCTGTTTGGTTTGAGGTCCGAGTTTCTCGAAGAGCTTTGGATTAGGAAATCTTTGGCATCTATGTCCGCAGTGCAGCTCGGAGTGTTCTGTGTGCTGGCAAGGAGGTCTCCTGGCTTAGCATTTTTTCTAGAGGTGGAGTTCTGAAGCTGCAGAGTGGATCCATTTCTTCGATGGATTGGCTAGATAAGCGTAAGCTGTTCTGTTTGGTAAAGAGAGAATAGTTTTTCTTTGGAATTAGGCTGGGTTGATCGCAAAAGTGACTTGCGATAGTTTGAGTGTTCTCTTTTGGGTTATCAGAGTTTTTTCGATTGTTTTCAGGGAAGTTTGAGTTTTGTCGACATCTGGAGATTGAGTTTCCTTATCGACTAGGATTCCAGGAGTGGTACCGGTGGTTCAGCTGAGTAGAAGGATGGTTTCTATAGATAGTGTGGGTGAAGAAGCTCAGGATTTGATGGAACTTCTGAGTTTTTCTTATGGATCTGTTGAATCATATTTCTGGGATGTGTTGTCCAGTTTGTGCTCGTGTTCTTCATCAGCATTCTTATCTACTTCGTATCAGAGTTATGCAACGGAAGCAGTTTAGGAGTGCTTTTGTTTTATCTTTTCCAGATAGGAGAAGTTTGTTTTCTTCTGATGTTTGAGGAGTAGAGTTGGTGTTCTTGATCTTGGTTGATCTTGAGGAGATCATTGTGTCGGGTTGTTTTTGGTCTAGTTGTTTCTAGAGGCATCAGCAAGGGTTGAGCTGATCAGTAAGGATGTAGGCAGCCCAGGATCGTCCGAAGGATTTTGTGGATAAGAGACGGAGGAATTTGGATTCCAAAGTCGGGGATTTGATTTTGGATAAGTGTTTGATCTTCAAGATTGAATTGCCAGTTTGGATAACTGGGATTCGATGTGTTTCACGTATCTCTGAGGGAGTACGTGTTTGATCTATCTCTGTTTGTAGAACCAGAAGTTCAGGAGTTTTGGTTGTTGAGTCAAACTCGTCTGTAGTCTGATATCCTATTTAGTGTTGTAGATCTGGATGAGTAGAAGCTCTGTAAGTTCGTAGTATTGATCATTTGGATTTTGTAAAGCGAGTATCCCGGTATATATACTTGGGAAACTCTTGGAAATTCTATTCAGTATTTTATCCGGATAGCTAGTTTTGTTTGATTGGATGACTTGGTTGCTATGGTTGTTAGCATATGATTGATAGCATATGCTTGTGTTTTAAAAATTAAAATCTTTAATGAGATTATTAAATTACCTTTGTTTTTAATTTTGGGGACGAAATTCTTTTAAGGTGGGAGGATTGTGATATCCTAGAACTTTTGGCAATATCAATTTAATAATCTATATTAGAAATTAAATTGATTTGATATTTTTTGTTAGTAAAATTTAAATTGATTTAATAATCTTCTTTTAATAAATATTTAATTGGTGAATTTTATCTTTTAAAAGCTAATAAATTGGTTTCTATTTATAATGCATATATATATTTGTATATATTGTAAATAGATAAACTTTGTTTTAAATTTAATAAATAAAAATATAGTTTCTAATTCTAATATTTTTGGTAATTTGGAAATTTGATGTTATTTAATATTAGGCTTTTCAAAGTTATTTAATAAATAACTATATGATTTTAAATTGTTAAGGTAAGTGTAAATTGTTTAAATTGATTTTAGCATAAGTTTAAATTTAAATTAATTAACAAAATGGTTTGTTTTGTGTTTTAAATATAGCTTGATAAGATAAGTAATTTATTAATAAAGAGATAATTTCTTTCATAAGTTATTTAAAGTTGATAAATGAGTTATTTTTAAACAATAATAATAATGCATTGTTTTACAAATAGATTTTTAATGAAAATAGAATTGTTATTTCAAATTGAATTTGTAAATATATAACTTGATTTCAAAATTGAATTTTAGAATTTGATTTGAATTTGAATTTAAAATTTTGAAATTCAAAGTATAGATTTCAAATTGTTTTGGATTTTAAAATATTTGTATAAACTTTTATTTATAAATATAATTTTTTTTTTCCTTTTAAAATTATTTATACATATATAAATACTAATTAACTAATTCATTAAGCTTGATCTTGTATTAATCTTCCATTAACATTGAAATTAAATACTAATTAACCTTAAAAGAGACATGTGTTAGATTGTTAAGTAACTTATATGACGAATGTTAAAATAAAGGACATGTGGCATTCCAAAAGTTAGTTTTTCTTTTATCTTTATTTTTAAAAAAAACATTTCAGTTTATATATTAAAAAAAAAATTCCTTTCATTCTTTTCCTTTTCTAAATCTAAAAGCTAAGTTCGAATCCAAAGCCAAACACAAAATCTGAAAACACTTCCTCTAAAACCAAGATCAGTAATTAAACAAACTCAAATCAAACTCCTCATATAAAGATCATTACCCCGTAACCATTTTCAAACCCTGTAAATCAAATCCCTGTAACCTTTTCAAATCTGTAGCCTGCACATTTTCAAACAAAAGAAAATCTGAAATCCGTACTAAAATCTGGAAGCATGCAACTGCACTTTCAAATCTGCACGTCTACAAATCAAGGCAACTGCATTTTTCAGATAAGCCAGCAACTTCATTTTCAAGCACACAAGTTTTTAAAGAAGCATGTCAGTTTTTAAAAGAGTTCAAAGTATCAAAAGGTTGTTCTCAAAAGGATTCTAGTTTTCAAGCTTTTAAAAACAATCTGGAAGGCTTTGTCTTCTTATAAAATCGGTGAGTAACTTTTAAAAATTTAAATAAATTTGGTTGAATGCTAGTATGGTCGAAATGAATGGGTATTGCATGTATATATAAGTGAATTCTGATGTGAATATTTATTTGTATGCATGATGTGTATATGTACTATGTGCTCTGTTTTGTTTCCAGGCTCACATTTTCATTTAAAATCCCTTACCACCTAATCTAGTTCTTGATAGGATTTGATTTACAAACCAATGTTGTTTGATTATCATAGGTTAAGGATTTAAAAATTTAATTAAATTAAAATAGAGCCTGTTTGTCTCTGGAAGTATAAAAATAATAGAGCATGTCAATATATGCGAAAATTCAAACTGTGTAATTATAAATTTAGTATTATAAATCGAATACATCAACTAAATTATGATTTTTAAAACAAGAATCATAGTTTTTAGGTTGGGGGTGAAGGTGCAGTTAAGTGATGAATTGGGATGGAACTTTTGGGGTTTTCTGGTGATCCAAGAGGTTGGAAGGGCCGGGGTTCTTCCCGATGACGGAGGAGTGATCGTAGTAATTAGGAAAAATACTTGATGGCGATGCAATTCATGGTGGAAGTTGCAGCAGTGAAATCTCTTCTGGAACCCTAGTTTTAACTAGGTATAATACATCGATCACCACGTCTTCTACAGTCGATCGAGTGCGATGGGATTTTGAGAGATAATAGCTTGGTCGTAGACGAGGTAAGGGCTAGAGTTGTAGAATCTACAGAGGCCGAGGGATAGAAGGCGAAGTATTTCCAGGTTTTGGGGTGTTTGTTGTTCTAGTGTTTCCAAGTTTGTGATTTAGCTCTCGAATTCAGTTTCGAGAATTCGAGCACGATCTGATGATCGTGGAATGATGTTTAAATGATTCTGGATGTGCGAAGATCATCGCTGATGATTGGAGATGACCAGCGGCAACGTGCATGTGCACGGTGCACTGTGTCATGGTGATGTTGCTTTGATTCTGATTTATATTCGAGTTAATTGTGTTAACTCAAAGTAAGTGGATGGTTTGCTCATAGTAAAGTCGGTTTTGACCCCAAAAAAAATAGGTTTGCCTCGGGTTGATTTTTTTGTTACAGGTTTAAGGAAAACCTGTTCTGTCTTTAAAATTTTAAAATCAAATTTAAAAGCTGAGTTTAAATGTAAAGAAAAGTTTAAATAAAATTTGAATCAAAGTTTAAAATCTGGAATTCAAGTTAGTGAATCCCAGTTTAAGAATAAATAAAGTTTTTAAATTTAAATTGTTTTATCTACCTTTAAATGGTTAAGTAGTTTGAATTTTCAAAAATGAAGTTTTAAAAGTATAAGTAAGTTTTAAGGTTAAGTTTAATTCTGGAATCAAAGATATAAATCTGTATTCCAGTTTTTGAAATTAAATGAAGTTTTTAAATTTGAAAAGATTTAAACAACTTTGTATGTTAGAGTGTATATTTAAATTGATTTGAATTTAAAAATGAATTCGGTTTTAATTCATTTGAACTTCTTTTATAAAATAGGTATTTCTTTAACGTGTGAAATTAAAGGTTTTTGAATTGTTTTAAACTTTGTTAAAGTTAATTTGTTTTCATTTTTAAATCTGAAATTTGAAAACGAAATTTAAAAGTAAATTTAAAGTAATTTGTTTTTAAATTTTTTGTTAATGATAATTTGATCACTAGTAAGAAAATGTTTTTATCTTTAAATAAAAAAAGATTTAATGATTTGAATTATTAAGTTATTAAAGTGGATAATTAATTTATTTAACTAATTAATTAGATTAATTAAATATGTAATCAGAGTTTTAAATTAATTAATTAAGGTTTAGTTAATTAATTAAGGAATAATTAATTTGTAATTAAGGATTATTAATTAGATATTGATGGAGGATTAAGATTAATTATTCAAGTAATTAAGGATTAATTAAGTTACAGTTAACACTTAATTAATTAAATAATTAGAGATTAATTAATTGGTAATAAAGACTAATTAATTTGAAATTAATAATGATTAATCTAAGTTTAATTACTTAAGAAAGTAATTAAAGAATTGTTAATAGTTAATGAAGGTCATTAACTAATGATTATTTAATAATTAATTAATGTGATCAATTTTAATAACTAATTAGATTAATTAGTTTAAAGATAATCATTTATGAAATGTTTAAGTGAAATTACTTAATGGAAGTAATAAAGTAATTAATTACTTAATGTAATTTATTGAGTTTAATGTGATTAGATTAAGTTAATTAATTAAGTTTAATTAATTTAATCATAGGATGATTTGATAATAATTACTTAATGTAATTAATGGAGTATAATTACTTAGTGAAGTAACTAATTGATAATTACTGGATGTAATTAGTGAAAGATGATTTAATAATGGAAGTAGTTTGGATTAAATTACTTTGTGTAATTAATCAAGGGATTAATTAAGATAATTAATTAAGTATTAATTTATTTATTTAATGAGTAATTTAGTGTAGTTAATTACTGAATGTGATTATTCAAGGGTGATTAATAAATATGGTTTAATTAAAGATTACTTAATGTAATTAATTTAAAATAAAATAATTAATTAACATGTAATTAGGGATCATTAATTAATACAATTAATGATGTAATTAAGGGTTGATTAATTGAGATTAATTAATCAATAATAAGTGATTAAATGTAATTAATTATTGTAATTAATTAATGATTAATGTAATTAATTATAGTTAATTAATTAATGTAGTAATTAAAGGTAAATTACTGTAAATGGTTAAGAGTAATTAATTTGTGAAATTAGTTAAAGGATAATTACTTGAATGTAATTAAAGGATAATTAATCAAGGGTAATTAATTAAGGTGATTAATTAGAGGATAATCAATTATTAATTAATAGTTATGTAAGCAAGATTTATATTGATGTAGTAATTAATTTAATTTAATTTAAATTAATTGGAGATGAAGTAATTAATTTAATTCATTTTAAATTAATTACATTTGGTGCGATTATTAATCATTGCTTATGTATAAATGATATTGATTTTCCTTGAATGGTTTGATATCTCAGGTATGAGATAAGTAATGTTGTATGATATGAATGCTTTGGTTGTATTGTGATGATAATATGGATTATCTATTTTGATGATAGTATGAATTATCTATTTATGATCATAATATGCATTATCTGTTTATGAGGATAATATTGGTTATCTATTGTGATTTGTGAATTATCTATCTGTGTGTATATAGATAATTGAGTTGAATTGTTTTAAATTTTAAAACAACTTGGCCTTACAAGATACGTTTTGGATTTCGATGAGACTGGGATCGGGTTCCCGTATTTGGATATCCGTAAACCACATCGATTCAAATTAACGATAAGTCGTGAATCTCAAGAGAAGATGAAGATTCAGAGTGCAAGGGTTATCGTCATTAACTCTTAGGGTGATTCCAAAATGAGTGTAATGGGATAATGCCTTCGGATTCGTTCAAACCCAGAATGAACTTGTACGGATTGAATGCTTTCGGCACATCGTCAGGTGGACGATGAGCATTCTAAGAGATGTGTTCTCTAAAGGTAATCGTAGCCTTAAGCCGCATCAACCGGGAATGGCTAAAACAGGGGAGGTGCAGCAAGGCTAAGTGGGTCATGCCCAAGTAGGACGAGATTTTCCCATGTCTATAGGTCCCTTTTTATTCGGCTGTGTGGGCAGTTGTGAGCTCCAACTGCCAGGGTTGTCTTGTTCTGGACTGTTCGGTAAGGGATGGTTTCAGCCTTGTGTTGCAGTGGATTGGGAGTAATCCTTGGTACGTTGATCTAGGCCACGTACTGTGACGGGCGGTACCACAGTAGCCCTTCCATTGTATGGAATCCAAAATCCAATAAGTGCCATCGGATTTGATTGTATTACCCACTTTTGTGGCTGGTATGCTGGAATTTAATGAATGTAACAATTTCAGCTATTTTATATTTATTTTAAAATCCTAGACCCTATTATAATATCATCGAATTTCCTATGAAATGTTTTGGTTAGCGTAAGGTAAAAACTTACCCATGTTTATGTGTGGGAAGTCTTACGTGATACCTTTTGTTTTCAAAGGTTTTCAAATTTAAGCAACTTTAATCTGTTACTCACATCAGACCCATGTCTGACCCGGAGTTTATTTCTGCTTTTATTAAACTCTTGGGTACTCAAATTTTACGAGTAGCCAAGGGATTCAGGTTAGCTTTGACGAATTGTGGAGGAGCAATGGAGAAGGAGGCTTCAGCGTAATAGATAGATAGTGTTCTGCTGTGTTGTTATATGTATTGTGTATTGAGTTGTATAACTAGACAGGTGTTTATAGCTGTCTAGTATGTGATGTATAATCTGTGTAACTTTGATAATTGTTGTATATTATGTAATACTTATGTTATTAATATAATTTATTCGTTCCGCTGTTGAGATTCTGATGTTGTTTCTTCTTTCTCTTCTTTCTTTCTCTTTTATATCCCTTTCTTTCTTCAAGATGATGCGATTTTCTATGGAGAGAAAGTTGGGTCATCTCAGTCTTGGATTTCGACGAAACCAATTACATTGGATCTGTAATAGTTTGTTATTATCAGATTTCAAATTTCATAGTGTCTGGAGTTATTCTGACTCATGTCTACTTAAATTTTTAGCCGATTGGACAGAAATTTTTGAAAAAGATAAAAGGAAAGCGAACCCATTGTGAATTCTGACCTTAGCTTTTTGTCTTTGATTAGTATTAGCGAAATCTCGCTCGACTTCCTAGGCGCGATAAATGGGGGGTGCATAGCGACTTGCTCATTATTAGCTGGAATTACTCACTTGCTTACTTTGGTCGTAAGGGATAAAAATGCGTTGAATTTAATATCGAAAATTCAATATAATAATTGGCTCCAAAAAGCTATCTTCTTCATACGATTGAATTAGGCCTTGAAATTTGTTCCATTGCATTCAAAATAGGGGTATAGTATTATGAATGCCTAGCAGTACGCATCGTTTGGGATCCAAAAATTTTAGCTAGATATTTTCGAATTTTAAATAGTGTTTATATTTGTTGATTTGACCACGGCCTCCAACCTTTCATTTTAGCCACTCTATTCAAATTCTAGCCTAACCTATTTTATGAAGTAAGCCATCGTATCTCCACCTTAAAATCACGTCTATCCCTTTTCTTTCATTTTATAAAAAAAAAGAATATGCATATTTACGTTAATCTTCAGCTTCATCCTACAATCCACATTCACTTGGACCACTGCAGACCATATCATCACTCGTTACCAACTGGAGAAGTGTAGAGCTAGGGGAGACTAGGGAAATGGATGGTAGTGATTGGTTTTGGCGTGGCGAATTGGCGGCAATTCATTGTTGAACTTCGATGAAGATGGTGTAACGTCCCGGAAATTTTTCGACTTTCGAAAATTCAACATCGATACTCACTTTATTGACTGCCGAGAAATCGAAGGCCGGAAACCCGAAATGTTATGGTTTAAGAAAAGAAAAGAGGTAAGGAGAGATAAGAAGATAGAAAATAGAGAGAAAAGATGGAAAGTAGAGAGGAAAGAAAATAGAAAATAGAACGGAACAGAAAGAAAACAACAGAACAATAACAGAATCTCACAATTCGCAGCGGAACAACATATAATAAATAAATGAATAATCTTTAAAAAAAAGAACTATATCAGTTATTACATTAGATTTCATTTCATTACATCATATCATCAGAGTGTACAACAACAACAATCAACAAATAGTGCAGCGGAAAAAGAAATACTATATAAACTAGTAATACGCCATGCCATCCCTCTTGCCTCCAGCAACTCCAGAATATCCAGAATATCCTGATAAACCTAACTCTTGACTGCCCGTGTGGAAATTGGTGGGCACCCAGAGTTTAGGAAGGAAAACAATAAACTCCGAGTCAGTCATGTGACAGGTGTGAGAACTCAAAACAGTTTATTTATTTTTAAAAATAAAAATAGAGGAATATTTTTTTTTTAAATCAATTCGCAATGCTTTTAAGAATGAGACTACCATAAGGCCTCCCGCACACACACACAATGCAAACGCAGAATCGGAGGAGATTTCTCCTTATGATAGTCAAAGATGCTTGATACACATTTAAAAAGAACATTTGATATTATTACTAGTGCATAGTGTAGAGAAAATTCATTTCGAAAATAAAGATATAAATCTTAGCCAACATAGACATTTCGAACTATGCCTACTATAGCTACCATGTTCAATAGCGGGTTACCGCCACATTCCATAACAGGTTATACAACTAAAACCGTACAAGGCTCGTATTTGAAGAATGGATTTTCCAACAAATGTTCAGGCCAAGGAACTTCCCATTGCCACATGGAAACGCCTCTGGAAGGACGCCCCGAGAACCAACCGTTCTCCGCTAAACAAAGCCGGGAACCCCTTTTCCCAAGGGATATTACAAACCCTCAGATATGCCACCCCCGGTCCTTTGGAACCTTTAAACGAGAGCTCTCTAACCAACATCACACCATAATAATAAGTGTTTCAACATGAGTAAGTATCTCGGCTCCATTCCATGATACTACCCTTTTCCAGAAGGAATGGTCATACCCTAGGGAAGCGATCCCTGAAAACCTTGCCGCACAATTCCTGTTTCGACCATTACCGGTTTGTGAGGCTCGACGAAGTCACGTCCACAAAAACAGACTTTATACAAAAGCCAGCTTTGGATCAACAAATGATCATAGAAATGATCACCAAGATAGACGATCAAACAAATGATCCTATCACAAATAATCAACACAATGATCATTTCACAGCAACACTCAGCATGTCACATTACCAAATTGGGAATATATCGCTGATAACATTCAACTACATAACCTCTGAGCTCGTACGTCTCAGAGAAGGGTGTTAAGCTAAGAGAATAAATTCTCCGCCACCAACAAAAATATATTTGAAAGAAATCGGCTTTATATCTCAACTTGTAATGTCAGACATACAATCCATACAAGTCTGTTCCGGGCTCGAACAGAACCGAAGGCACTTACAAAGAAGTCCTTGCAATCCGAATAATCTCTAATCACGTCCGGACTTCCCATCACATATGGAGTCTCTATACCATAGCTACTCGGTGCAAAGACAATCGACGAGTTGTCCTTTCGCTTTCAAAAAGATCTGGTCTTCAACACCAGTCTTCAAATGCAATTCATAACGACGTATCACATATTCGGAATGGGTTATACGACCCCATGGTACTTTCCCGGTTAACCCGAATAGTGTGCGCTTATTCAAAAATAAGTGTGGCATTCAAATTCAAACAAATCACATCAATTACCCATTCAAAGGGAAATATTGATAGTCGGTTATTGAACTATAAATGGATATGCACAACATCACCAGATTCCAAATAATTTTCCAAATTATTTATTTTCCAAAATATCTTTACAAGATATGTTATTGTCAATACTTCAAAAATAAATCAATATTTATTTTTAAACAAGTTCCCCTTTCTTTTATAAATTCCACAGTGAATTTATATTTCAAAATATCTATGAATATACGATTTCAATTATTCATTTCAATTTATCTTCAAAAAGATAAATTCTCAAAATATTCACTTCATATTGGAAAACATTTCCATACTTATTTAATAAGTAATTCACGAACCTATTTATTTTCAACACTTGGAAAATATTCAATATACTTAAATCGAGATTAAGTATATATCTCATTCTTTAAGGAAATCATTCTCTTAAACATATTTATTTGGGCCAAAATGAATGTTGCGTAGAACATCGTTACGACAACCCAAAATCACTAGTATAGGGATTCGAAATTAAAATAGATATATAAATCCCAATACTATACAAAACATTTCCTTTCGGAAATCATTTACTATAACAACAGTGTTATAGTCCACCATTTCCTCTTATTTCTCAAAAACATCTATTTCAACCATAAATGTTGAAATCTATGGTTTCGAATCTCAACACATTTTAAAATATCGTTAGATCGTTTTAATTCTATTTAAAACATCACATTCAAAACAATTTCTTTAACATGTTATTCACTATTCAAAAACGTGAATATACTTGTTAACAAATTTCATCACTTCTATTCATTTTATTTTAAAGGATTATTCACTGTCTAAAACGTGAATATAACTCCATAAATAAGTTATAACAATTTACTTATCAACATAAGTCATTTGCGAATTTATAAAACAATGTTTATAAATTCCATTTCTATTTATTTTATAACAACTTCCTTTTATAAATTCCTTTATTAACCTATTCCAGTTTATAACTCAATTATAAACTAAAAGTTCATATTATAAGTTAAATACTTATAATTTATTCGTTTGCAAAAATCGTTCCTTTGAACTTCATAATTATAAACCCTATAACTTATAAGATTCAATGATTTATTCAAAACTATTCTTTTAATAACTTTATAAAATTTATAAATCTTACTATCTATAAATTTCATTTATAACTTCACCATTTTTAATTTTATAAATTCCATTCATTTACAAAATTCATTTCCACTTCATTCAAACACTTATAAAAACTCGTTTTATAATTCAAATGTTTTAATTTATAAATATCAATTTATAAATCCTTTATAAAATCAATTTATACTATTATTTTAAAACATCTTTAATCTCCTTTATAATTTCACCATTCTCTTGATTTATAAAATAATCAAATTCATAAATCCTATTTTTTAAAACTTTTTATAATAAATTCAAAAATTCAATTTAATTATTTCATACTTACATTAACCCATATTTCTCAAAAATCAATCTTTAACCGTATTTCTCAAAATCATAGGTTTTATAACTTTAAAAATTATAACGTTTATTTATTTAAAATGGATCAATTCAAAAAAAATATTCTACAAACGTATACTTTCAAAAATCACTTTAAAATCATTTTAAAATCCCAAAATTTGGTTCAATGATGCTACACACCAAATAGTCAATCACGACTACAACGACATCATATATCAATATGATAATCAATCAAATATCAAAATATCTGAAATCAAATAAATACTCTTGAGGAATCCAGTTGGATCCCTCCAACCTGTTTTCCTGCATCCACAAACATTAGCACAATACCAATTCCGCTCCAGTACGAAATTATCGCGGTATATGGGATTTAAAATATTATCCGCTTAATAACGGCGCAATAGGGTCTCATCCGCTAAAAAATGCGGGAAATCAACAACTGCGATATATACATATGCCAATATATATATATATATATATATATATATATATTGCTATTATATATAATACCAATTTCACTGTTTATGAAATATTCGCGGTATATGTTTTTAATAAATAACATCCGCTTACTAACGGCGCATAATGTCTATTTTAACAATCAATAGATAACAATCATCATTCAAACATGCATTCAGCAATTTTAAATATAACTATTTTAAAAAATCGAAACCGATTCGATTGAGTGAGAAGTTCTCACCTTGATTTCAAACTCGTTTTAGCGATTTATTTCGAATAAAATTAAACGGACGTTTAATTTTACCCAAAATTCTCACTAACTCCAAACGACTCCAATCCAATTCCATCGCGTAGTGCTCGTCCATACGATTCCAAAGCAACTAGTTTCGCGCGTTTTCGACCTCGTATGAAAAAGTTATGAATTTTTGAAGTTTACACGATTATAAACTATATATAAATTTACAACATAAATTATTATTTTCAAAACCTAATCTATCATCACCATCCATTCCTATTGCATTGCATCTGGGCCGCTCTCTTCCCCTTCTCTCCCACGCGTGTTCATCAGTAACCCAAAACCCATAGCCGCCACCATAAGTCGAATTATCACGACCAACTCGAGCAAAATGAAGATGATCGGTGAGTACCACCCAAATGCCTTCGACAAGAGCTGCCTGTGGCCCCAATATGGTAGAGCTCGGCCCTATATTGGCCTCGGCATACGCGTGCGAACGGAACCCCTATCGGCCACTATAACCTCTTCGACACGATGCTAGAACTCATCACAACCGTATGGATTTGTAGCTCGTAGCGTGTTCTTCATCTTCCACGTTGGAAGTTTTCGAAAATATTGATTTGAGCAAGAGATAATAGAAGAAAAATATAGGATGATTTCGCCCATTGGTTTCATTTCTGGCAGCTAGGTTAAAGAATTAGGGTTTTGATACTTTTTTTTTATTTTTGTGAATTTTAAGGTGTATTTATAGAGAATTATCGAACACTATTCATCCGGGTTTTCAAAACTCCGATTCACGCGCCGTAACCAGCGTTTCTAGGGTTTACCCCGCGTTCCGGACACAATGGAACAGGTTTCGGAAGCTAATTCGGACATCTGTGCGAGTTATGGCAATAAACGTTCAATTTAAATTAAACCGATTTAAACGATTTTTTAGGCGTTTTAGCTTGCACCGGACAAACGGTAAATCCAATTGACACGAAATTTAAAACCTTACAATAATATCACATTACGGATTCGATGAAACTGGTTTCGTCGAAATCCAAGACTGTTTGAAAAATGGCTATTTTAACTCGCCAAATTAAAATTAAAAACAATTCGATGCGTTTCGAGCTGCCGCGATCAAACGATAACTCCGATTGCTACGAAAATTGAAATCCAGTAATAACTAACTATTACGGATCCAATGAAACTAGTTTCGTTCAATTCTGAGACTGTTCGAAAATTGGCTAATTTCACTAGTCGATTAAATATTAAAATATTCAATTTTCACAAATTAACTCTTAATTCGATTTTAAAAGTTCTAAAATATCATTCTAACTTCAATATGATAAAATAAAATTTTACAAATCATTTACAATCATATTCAACTCAATTTTCAATTATTTCCATAATTTAACATATTAAATTATCGATTTAATTATTCAACTAAATCCAATTATTCAAATAAAAATTTATTCGACTTATAAATTCACTTATTAATATTTAAAATTAATTAAATATTCAGATTTTAATTAATAAAAATTCTGGGTCGTTACAATCTTCCCCCCTTAAAAGAATTTCGTCCTCGAAATTAACAAGTAAGAAAAGTTACAGAATTTATTAACTTTCCATAATTCATAGCCAAACTTCTTACAATACTTTACTAAGTTTTCAAATCATACTTAGTTTTCTTTTCAAAAACAATTACTATTGTTTAACTTTCAATTCCAAATCAAAGTTATAGTCTTCAAAACTTTCCAATTTTCTCAAATTTTTTCTAACGCCTTAAATTTTCGGAAAAATTCGCCATAGTCTCCTTTGCGCGACTCGATCCGAAAAAAAAATGACAGTATATATATCACAAATATACATCTCATCAAGTAATGAGGCATCCCGAAGGGAAAAAAGTGTAAAAGTACGATATTTAATCCGAGATATGTACCTTATATTTTATTAGCGAGCATATACGGCTAATATAGCGCGAAAGCGAGCTCCAAATGCGAAGCAAACGCGATCCGCACCTACTAATCACTCAACAAACAACATGAGAAACATGTATATAGACAATAGTATCGATATACAACATATAACAACATAATAACTATACATGCCAACATAGCAAATGAAACTAAAGCAATATATTCAACCATCAACCAATTATCATTCATAACCAATAAATATTCATTCATATTCTCATTAATATTCAATGAAATAGGTTTTCAATTTAATCACATTTGATTCATTAACAGTGGATGTTTACTAACATTCATTTTCAATTAGTTTATATTCACTAATTCATATTCAAATTGGTTCACTTCCAAATCAAATTCAATTCTATTTAAGATTCACTTAACTTCCAATTGAATTCCAATTACTTTAGCTTCCAATTTCATTAACACTTAATGAATTATATACAATCAATCAACTAACAATCATATAACAACCAATTTATATTTATTTCAACCAAATTCCTTTGCTTTCAATTGGTTTAATTAATTGATTTTCATTCAACTATTCAACTTCCCATAACCTAAGATTTTAATGAATTTACACTTATATTCATTATTTCATATCAATTATTCACATTTAATTGATTATTAGTCAATCCATTCATTCAATTCAATTACAAAAGTTGAAATTCATTTACATAATCTAAGTTCACATTTATCACTTAACTTTATTATTTTACTTTGATACTAATATCAACCTCATTCAACATCTCTTAAGTTATATTCATATAGTTTCACTTTTCATATATATAAGTTTATTTCATAATTGTAAA
This sequence comes from Allium cepa, assembly GCA_030765085.1. Lineage (NCBI taxonomy): Eukaryota > Viridiplantae > Streptophyta > Magnoliopsida > Asparagales > Amaryllidaceae > Allium > Allium cepa. The sequence continues at coordinate 621,604,970 of CM060931.1, forward strand.
TCACTTTAATTATAATTCAATTTTATAATTCTTTTGCTTATACAATTATTCTTCAATTTAGATTATTCAAACAACTAAACAATCAACTTATATACACTTTAAATAATTCTGAAAAATTATTCCTTTATATATAAAAATATAATCAAGGCAAAATTATTTCGTTTACCCAATTTAAAACAATACTGTGTCGAATTGTCTTGTTTAAGAGTTTAGAAACCCCTTTCTACGATAGTTAGCTAGACTACATCGACCGGAATCTATAAACAATCAACCGATAAGTCAACACAATACAAAACAATTTTATATTCACTAACAAATACGCTCTCATAGCTATTATTACAGTCAAACTCATTCTAGAGCACTACTGACTCTATCTCTAATGAGTAATACCCAACAGAACCATGGTTGTCGCTTAACCATATGCTCTGATACCAGATGTAACGTCCCGGAAATTTTTCGACTTTCGAAAATTCAACATCGATACTCACTTTATCGACTGCCGAGAAATCGAAGGCCGGAAACCCGAAATGTTATGGTTTAAGAAAAGAAAAGAGGTAAGGAGAGATAAGAAGATAGAAAATAGAGAGAAAAGATGGAAAGTAGAGAGGAAAGAAAATAGAAAATAGAACGGAACAGAAAGAAAACAACAGAACAATAACATAATCTCACAATTCGCAGCGGAACAACATATAATAAATAAATGAATAATCTTTAAACAAAGAACTATATCAGTTATTACATTAGATTTCATTTCATTACATCATATCATCAGAGTGTACAACAACAACAATCAACAAATAGTGCAGCGGAAAAAGAAATACTATATAAACTAGTAATACGCCATGCCATCCCTCTTGCCTCCAGCAACTCCAGAATATCCAGAATATCCTGATAAACCTAACTCTTGACTGCCCGTGTGGAAATTGGTGGGCACCCAGAGTTTAGGAAGGAAAACAATAAACTCCGAGTCAGTCATGTGACTGGTGTGAGAACTCAAAACAGTTTATTTATCTTTAAAAATAAAAATAGAGGAATATTTTTTTTTAAATCAATTCGCAATGCTTTTAAGAATGAGACTACCATAAGGCCTCCCGCACACACACGCAATGCAAACGCAGAATCGGAGGAGATTTCTCCTTATGATAGTCAAAGATGCTTGATACGCATTTAAAAAGAACATTTGATATTATTACTAGTGCATAGTGTAGAGAAAATTCATTTCGAAAATAAAGATATAAATCTTAGCCAACATAGACATTTCGAACAATGCCTACTATAGCTACCATGTTCAATAGCGGGTTACCGCCACAATCCATAGCAGGTTATACAACTAAAACCGTACAAGGCTCGTATTTGAAAAATGGATTTTCCAACAAATGGTCAGGCCAAGGAACTTCCCATTGCCACATGGAAACGCCTCTGGAAGGACGCCTCGAGAACCAACCGTTCTCCGCTAAACAAAGCCGGGAACCCCTTTTCCCAAGGGATATTACAAACCCTCAGATATGCCACCCCCGGTCCTTTGGAACCTTTAAACGAGAGCTCTCTAACCAACATCACACCATAATAATAAGTGTTTCAACATGAGTGCGTATCTGGGCTCCATTCCATGATACTACCCTTTTCCAGAAGGAATGGTCATACCCTAGGGAAGCGATCCCTGAAAACCTTGCCGCACAATTCCTGTTTCGACCATTACCGGTTTGTGAGGCTCGACGAAGTCACGTCCACAAAAACATACTTTATACAAAAGCCTTGCTTTGGGTCAACAAATGATCATAGAAATGATCACCAAGATAGACGATCAAATAAATGATCCTATCACAAATAATCAACACAATGATCATTTCACAGCAACACTCAGCATGTCACATTACCAAATTGGGAATATATCGCTGATAACATTCAACTACATAACCTCTAAGCTCGTACATCTCAGAGAAGGGTGTTAAGCTAAGAGAATAAATTCTCCGCCACCAACAGAAATATATTTGAAAGAAATCGGCTTTATATCTCAACTTGTAATGTCAGACATACAATCCATACAAGTCTGTTCCGGGCTCGAACAGAACCGAAGGCACTTACAAAGAAGTCCTTACAATCCAGATAATCTCTAATCACGTCCGGACTTCCCATCACATATGGAGTCTCTATACCGTAGCTACTCGGTGCAAAGACAATCGACGAGTTGTCCTTTCGCTTTCAAAAAGATCCGGTCTTCAACACCGGTCTTCAAATGCAATTCATAACGACGTATCACATATTCGGAATGGGTTATACGACCCCATAGTCCTTTCCCGGTTAACCCGAATAGTGAGCGCTTATTCAAAAATAAGTGTGGCATTCAAATTCAAACAAATCACATCAATTACCCATTCAAAGGGAAATATTGATAGTCGGTTATTGAACTATAAATGGATATGCACAACATCACCAGATTCCAAATAGTTTTCCAAATTATTTATTTTCCAAAATATCTTTACAAGATATATTATTGTCAATACTTCAAAAATAAATCAATATTTATTTTTAAACAAGTTCCCCTTTCTTTTATAAATTCCACAGTGAATTTATATTTCAAAATATCTATGAATATACGATTTCAATTATTCATTTCAATTTATCTTCAAAAAGATAAATTCTCAAAATATTCACTTCATATTGGAAAACATTTCCATACTTATTTAATAAGTAATTCACGAACCTATTTATTTTCAACACTTGGAGAATATTCAATATAAATCGAGATTAAGTATATATCTCATTCTTTAAGGAAATCATTCTCTTAAACATATTTATTTGGGCCAAAACGAATGTTGCGTAGAACATCGTTACGACAACCCAAAATCACTAGTATAGGGATTCGGAATTAAAATAGATATATAAATCTCAATACTATACAAAACATTTCCTTTCGGAAATCATTTACTATAACAACAGTGTTATAGTCCACCATTTCCTCTTATTTCTCGAAAACGTCTATTTCAACCATAAATGTTGAAATCTATGGTTTCGAATCTCAACACATTTTAAAATATCGTTAGATCATTTTAATTCTATTTAAAACATCACATTCAAAACAATTTCTTTAACATGTTATTCACTATTCAAAAACGTGAATATACTTGTTAACAAATTTCATCACTTCTATTCATTTTATTTTAAAGGATTATTCACTGTCTAAAACGTGAATATAACTCCATAAATAAGTTATAACAATTTACTTATCAACATAAGTCATTTGCGAATTTATAAAACAATGTTTATAAATTCCATTTCTATTTATTTTATAACAACTTCCTTTTATAAATTCCTTTATTAACCTATTCCAGTTTATAACTCAATTATAATTTAAAAGTTCATATTATAAGTTAAATACTTATAATTTATTCGTTTGCAAAAATTGCTCCTTTGAACTTCATAATTATAAATCCTATAACTTATAAGATTCAATGATTTATTCAAAACTGTTCTTTTAATAACTTTATAAAATTTATAAATCTTACTATTTATAAATTTCATTTATAACTTCACCATTTTTAATTTTATAAATTCCATTCATTTACAAAATTCATTTCCACTTCATTCAAACACTTATAAAAACTCGTTTTATAATTCAAATGTTTTAATTTATAAATATCAATTTATAAATCCTTTATAAAATCAATTTATACTATTATTTTAAAACATCTTTAATCTCCTTTATAATTTCACCATTCTCTTGATTTATAAAATAATCAAATTCATAAATCCTATTTTATTAAACTTTTTATAATAAATTCAAAAATTCAATTTAATTATTTCATAATTACATTAAACCATATTTCTCAAAAATCAATCTTTAACCGTATTTCTCAAAATCATAGTTTTTATAACTTTAAAAATTATAACGTTTATTTATTTAAAATGGATCAATTCAAAAAAAAATATTCTATAAACGTATACTTTCAAAAATCACTTTAAAATCATTTTAAAATCCCAAAATTTGGTTCAATGATGCTACACACCAAATAGTCAATCACGGCTACAACGACATCATATATCAATATGATAATCAATCAAATATCAAAATATCTGAAATCAAATAAACACTGTTGAGGAATGCAGTTGGATCCCTCCAACCTGTTTTCCTGCATCCACAAACATTAGCACAATACCAATTCCGCTCTAGTACGAAATTATCGCGGTATATGGGATTTAAAATATTATCCGCTTATTAACGGCGCAATAGGGTCTCATCCGCTGAAAAATGCGGGAAATCAACAACTGCGATATATACATATGCCAATATATATATATTGCTATTATATATAATACCAATTTCACTGTTTATGAAATATTCGCGGTATATGTTTTTAATAAATAACACCCGCTTACTAACGGCGCATAATGTCTATTTTAACAATAAATAGATAACAATCATCATTCAAACATGCATTCAGCAATTTTAAATATAACTATTTAAAATAAAATCGAAACCGATTCGATTGAGTGAGAAGTTCTCACCTTGATTTCAATTTCGTTTTAGCGATTTATTTCGAATAAAATTAAACGGACGTTTAATTTTATCCAAAATTCTCACTAACTCCAAACGACTCCAATCCAGTTCAATCGCGTAGTGCTCGTCCATACGATTCCATCGCAACTGGTTTCGCGCGTTTTCGACCTCGTATGAAAAATTATGAATTTTTGAAGTTTACACGATTATAAACTATATATAAATTTACAACATAAATTATTATTTTCAAAACCTAATCTATCATCACCATCCATTCCTATTGCATTGCATCTGGGCCGCTCTCTTCCCCTTCTCTCCCACGCGTGTTCATCAGTAACCCAAAACCCATAGCCGCCACCATAAGTCGAATTATCATGACCAACTCGAGCAAAATGAAGATGATCGGTGAGTACCACCCAAATGCCTTCGACAAGAGCTGCCTATGGCCCCAATATGGTATAGCTCGGCCCTATATTGGCCTCGGCATACGCATGTGAACGGAACCCCTATCGGCCACTATAACCTCTTCCACACGATGCTAGAACTCATCACAACCGTATGGATTTGTAGCTCGTAGCGTGTTCTTCATCTTCGACGTTGGAAGTTTTCGAAAATATTGATTTGAGCAAGAGATAATAGAAGAAAAATATGGGATGATTTCGGCCATTGGTTTCATTTCTGGCGGCTAGGTTAAAGAATTAGGGTTTTGATACTTTTTTTTTATTTTCGTGAATTTTAAGGTGTATTTATAGAGAATTATCGAACACTATTCATCCGGGTTTTCAAAACTCCGATTCACGCGCCGTAACCAACGTTTCTAGGGTTTACCCCGCGTTTCGGACACAATGGAACAGGTTTCGGAAGCTAATTCGGACATCTGTGCGAGTTATGGCAATAAACGTTCAATTTAAATTAAACCGATTTAAACGATTTTCTAGGCGTTTTAGCTTGCACCGGACAAACGGTAAATCCAATTGACACGAAATTTAAAACCTTACAATAATATCACATTACGGATTTGATGAAACTGGTTTCGTCGAAAGCCGAGACTGTTTGAAAAATGGCTATTTTAACTCGCCAAATTAAAATTAAAAACAATTCGATGCGTTTCGAGCTGCCGCGATCAAACGATAACTCCGATTGCTACGAAAATTGAAATCCGGTAATAACTAACTATTACGAATCTAATGAAACTTTTTTCGTTCAATTCTGAGACTGTTCGAAAATTGGCTAATTTCACTAGTCGATTAAATATTAAAATATTCAATTTTCACAAATTAACTCTTAATTCGATTTTAAAAGTTCTAAAATATCATTCTAACTTCAATATGATAAAATAAAATTTTACAAATCATTTACAATCATATTCAACTCAATTTTCAATTATTTCCATAATTTAACATATTAAATTATCGATTTAATTATTCAATTAAATCCAATTATTCAAATAAAAATTTATTCGACTTATAAATTCACTTATTAATATTTAAAATTAATTAAATATTCAAATTTTAATTAATAAAAATTCTGGGTCGTTACAGATGGTGACCTCGGCAGGCTGCTATAGGGGACGAGGGTGGCTAAGGTTAGTGGCATTAAGAAGGTGGTGGCGTATGTTAACTTTGGCATGAGTTTGGTAGAGGCCAATGGCTTATGGCGGCAGCGACGGCATGATGAACGATGGATTTGATTTGGTTTTGTGGAGAAGCTTCGGTCGACGTTTGACGACGACGCTTGAAGGAAAGTCAGAGAGCATCTTGAGGGCTAATCGTTGACCGAGTTTGGGGTTGATAAAAGCTTCGAGGCGACGACAGTTCCCAGTTGAACTTGCTGCAATTTTTCAGTTCATTCAGGAAAACCATGGGGTGTTTGGGCATGAGACCGGTGGCATAGCTCGGCGGGGAGGCAGGGTGAGCCACGGTGGACGGTGCAGATGGCACGACAGGCCGAGGATGCGTGCATTTGGGCGTTATCAGTGTGCATGATTTTTCTGGGAAAGAAGAAGATCTGGGTCATTTTTTTGTGGGCTTAGGACTAATCATGGTGGGTAATGGGAATTAAAATGGTGGACTAAGTTTATACAAATTGATTTTATAAATTAAAATGCTTATAAATTTCGTAACTCATTAGTTTTAGGTCAAAATCCAACGCGGTCAGTCACGTTGTGTCCATATTAGCGTGGTCTTTGCTACCGAACTAGTTTGGTTGAATTTGGAGCTTTTGAATCAATTAATTTCGAACATATTCGAGTGTAATCGAGACCACATGAAAGTGACAACAGGACATAAAAGGTGGGTGTTTTATAAGGCTCACAACGTGCTAAATTTTTCTGATGTTTGTTAAATTGATATCATGAAGTTATTTATTTTATTGATTGTCATTAGGTAGTTAAATTGACGTATAAGTTTGATATCTGAATTAACTGTAGAAATTAAAATTGAAGGTTAAATTTGAAATTGGAATTTAATTACCAGTAAAATACCTAATATTTATAATTAAGAAATTGTTGTGAATTATTTCAACTATTTGGATGACTGGTTGTTGATGGATGCCAGTTGATTGATATTTGGATGATTGGATGTTTATTTATTTTGATATGCCATGTTATCATCCTGTAAATTATTTACAATACATAAAACTGTAAATTGAATCACTTCAAATAAATTATGTAATAGATTGAAATGATATATACCTATGACCCTGTGATTTGGATTGAGATGATATATATCCATCCTAGAAATTAAATTGAAATAACAGATGCTTGGCCATAGATAGAAAATTATATACGAACACCGGATTGGTTAAATTAAATGATTTTAAAATTTTAATTTGAAATTTATTTAAATGATTTGATTTTGAGAAAATGAAAATAGAATTCATGGAAATCGAACTATTTCGGAATTGAGCTTGGAATTGAATTATATTTGAAGATTTGGATTTCAAATTGGGTGTTCAAAGTAAACCGATTTAAGTGTTTTGAATCGATGTTCTGAAAATCGAACTCAAAATTGATAAAAATCTAAATGGTTCAAAATTTGAATATGAAATTATTTTGGAATTGTAATTGAAATTATTTTGAAATTGGAATTGAAATTAATTTGGAAAATCTAAGTATAATTCGACATGAAATCGGAATTGAATCGATTAAATCGAAATGGAAATTGATTTGATTTGAATTGAGAAGATTTGGAAATTGAATCGTTTGACTTTGAATTTATCTTCAATAAATTATTTTAATATAAACTATTTAAATCTATCTTTTAAATATTCAAATTATTTTGGATTTTCCAAATTATTTTGCGATATAAACCATTTTAATACTTAAACTATTTTAACCACTTAAACTATTTTTAACTATTTTAACCACTTAAACTATTTTTAACTATTTTAACCATTTAAACTATTTTAACTATTTTAATCATTTAAACTATTTTAAAATTAGTCATACTATTTTTCAAAAAGAAAATTCAAACTTGTGAAGGGAGGAATGTTTATTTTTAAACCTTGGATTTAAATTTCAATTGGGTTAAAATAAAGCTATAACCTAAACCGAAACTCGAAAGAAATTTTGGAAGCGAAATCGAAATATTAAGGCGAAAATGATTTTGAATTGAAATAGTATATTTTGAGTAAATATGATGATTTCAAAATGGATTTGATTTTGAAGCGAATATAATATTTTGATATCAAGTATGAACTATTTTCGAAGTGTAAAAGTACCAACCGTTATGTAAAATGATGTTTGATTGTTAAAGAGACCAAGGCTGGATATAGGCATACTCTCTGTCCATACCGGAACCACTTTAACAACTGTGTATGTAAAGTGATGATCTAGAATGGAGTGGTTGGATTAGGCATCGTTTGTTGGATTTGAAGAAAGAGAACGATTATGGATTAGCCTAGCACTTATACCAATTCGAAAGGACTAAAATAGGAGTTTGTGACGCCCCACCTCTATACTCACACTAGCCAAGGACACCACGGAGTAATGCCATCAACTAGAACGAAGAATAAGGCTGTTGATGAGCGACCATCTGTGCAATTACTTTGTACGAGTACCGATATGTCAGATAGGATTGCATGATTTCATTTCAAGAGGAAATCTGCACATCAATTACAAACTCAAAACTTCTACACGGTGGCTATGTGATCTTCGAAAAAATATATAAAATAATCATAGCATAAATCAGTCACAGATATTCATATCACTAAGGCGAAAACGGATATAAATATAACGCATAAAAGTGAACATCAGTGTAGTGGTCATGTAAGATCCACTAGATCACAAAAGAATAGGTACAAGTGCTAGACAAAAGAATATGTATACATCAAGGAGTCTCTGTATTGAATGTATAAAACAAAAACTACTAGCTAAGTAGTTAGTCAAAAGTCAAAGGACGGACCCTGATACAAAGTCAAGTAGAAGCACCAGAAAAACCTCGCTCTGACCCGAGTATTATTTAAGAAGAAAATAATAAACGGATGATCTAGCTATAAATATCATATAAAATGAGATAGGATAAGAGATATAACAAAAACGTATGATAACAATAATGCCATACCGTGACAAGTATATATTAATTAATCAACAAAAATCATACGATATCTCCAGAATCTCCAAACACCAAAAAGAATGTCATATTCTTTATTTTATTCACCAAACCGCAAATATTGATAAAGCTTATCAATGTAAGTCACAAAAATTGGTGAAACACAAATTCTAGAAATCATCAATTAGAAATCTAGAAATCAAAAGGAGGGAGGCCTATCACAAACGGGAGCATGAAAACTTACCAACATGTGTATCACAAATGGGTCGCTATCCCATGGTCGCTAACCAAAGAGCCAGTGCAACGACGTAGTACAATAACGGTACGCCCGAGGAACCTGAAACTCGAATAATTCAAAACATTGACGTAGTACAATAACAGTACCCCCGATGGACCTGAATGAGACGACCCGACTTTCTTACCACAGAAAATCGCATCATCTTTAAGAAAGAAAGGGATAGAAAAGAGAATAGATAGAGAAGAAGAAGAAAACAACACATCATAATCTAACAGCGGAACAAATAAATTATATTAATGACATAAATATTACATAGTATCATATACATCAGAGATACATAGCTAAAACAACACATACTAGACAGTTATAAACACCTGTCTAGTTATACAACTCGATACAACTCAAAGACAACAACTCAGAGAACACACAGCGGGAAACTCTATAGCTATACGTAGAAGCCTCCTGCTCCATTTGCTCCTCCACAATTCGTCAAAGCTAACCTAAATCCTAATCCCGAATTCCCTTGGCTACTCGTAAAAATTTGAGTACCCAAGAGTTTAAGAAAAATAGAATAAACTCTAGGTCAGACATGGGTCTGGTGTGAGTAACAGGTTAAAGTTGCTAAACTTTCGAAAACCTTTTGAAAGAAAGGTATCACGTAAGACTTCCCACACATAAACATGGAAAAGTTTTTACCTTACGCTAACCAAAACATTCGATAGGAAATCCGATGATATTATAATAGTGTCTAGGGTTTTCAAATAAATAAGAAATAGTCGAAATTGTTACATTCATTAAATTCCAGCTACTAGCCACAAAAGTGGGTAATACAATCAAAACCATTGGCACTTATTGGATTTTATATTCCATACAATGGTAGGGCTACTGGGGTACCTCCCGTCACAGTACATGGCCTAGATCAACGTACCGAGGAGTATGCCCGCTCCCCTGCAACATAATGTCGGACCCATTCCTTACTAAATAGTTCCAAACAAGACGACCCCGTGGTTGTAGCTAGCAACCACCCACACAGCCGAATATAAAGGGACTTCTAGACAGAGGTAAATCTTGCTCTCCAATGGGTGCGTCCTACGAAGCCTTGCTGCACCTCCCCTGTTTTAACCATTCCCGGTTGATGAGGCTTGAGGCTACGATTACCTTTATAGGACATATCACTTAGAATGCTCATCGTCCACCTGACGACGTTCTGAAAGCATTCAATCCATACATGTTCGTTCCGGGTTCGAACGAAACCGAAGGCATTATCTCATTACACTCATTTTGGAATCACCCTCAGAGTTAGCGACAATAACCCTTGCACTTGAACCACCATCTCGAATCTATAAGTACTATTCCGTCAACTCATTACAGAATCACCCACAGAGTTATACTGACTCATAGTCCTTGCACCTCGAGTCTTCACAAAGCTCCACTTTGATACACGACCTAACGTTATTTGGAATCGATGTGGTTTTCGGATATCCAAATATGGAAACCCGATCCCGGTTCATCGAAATCCAAAGCGTGTCTTTTAAGTCCAAGTTTTTTTAAAGTTTTAAAACAGTTCAATACAGTATCTATATACACACAGATAGATAACTCACAATCATAATTGATAGTCAACATTATCAAATAACAGGTATCCACATTATCAATAACAAAATAGATAATCCATATATCAACATCCCAATTGATAATCTAAGTTATCATCACAATGCAATCAAACATCCATACCACACAATATCATTTATCTCATTATTGAGATTACAAAGCATCCAAGACAATCAATGTCATCCATTCATACATAAGCAATGATTTATTCATCATCAATATAATTAGTTTAAAATGAATTAAATTAACTATCTCTACCTCTAATTAATTTAAAGTGAATTAAATTAATTACTTCATCTTTAGTTAATTTAAAATAAATTAAATTAATTACTATCAATATAAACCTTGCTTACTCAATCATTTAATTGATTACAATCAATTTATTAATCCATTATTAATCAACTTAATTAATCATCCATTATTAACTACCATTAATTACGTTCATGTAATTATCCTTAATTAATTTCACAAAATTAATTATTCTCAACTAAACAGTAATTAACCTTTAATTACTTATTATTGAATAATTAATCATAATTAATCAACTTTAATTACTTCATTAATTAGAATAATTATTGATCTTTAATTATTTCTTAAATTAATTACTTTAAGTAATTAACTTATAGTTATTAATTATCCCAGATTAATTACATTTCGTAATTAACTAACTTAATTACTTTATTTAAACAAATTAATTATCCTTAATTAATTTCTTAATTAATCCATTGATTAGTTAATAAGTAGTTTAATCCAAATTACTTCATTCTTAACATCTTCATTTAAATTATACTCTGTAATTATCAATCAATTACTTAACCGAGTAAATTTCCAAATCATTAATTACATAAAGTAATTATTTATAAAACCCAAGTGTTTAAAATTAATTAAACTAAATTAATTAAAATAAACATTCTCATTAAACTAAACTAATTACATTAAGTAATTAATTTCCGAATTACTTTACTAAGTAATTATACTCAAACCATTCATAATTGATTATTATTAAATTAATTAATCCAATTAATTATAAAAATTAACAATATTAATTAATTGTTAAATAATCCTGGTTAATGACCTTCATTAACCATCCTCTAATTATTTCATAAAGTAATTAACTTAAATTAATTACCATTTAAATTATCTTTAATCATTCATTAATTAAAGTTAATTATTAAATTAATTAACCTTAATTTTAAAACTTAATTACATAATTAATAATATGCATCATCATTAATTAATAACCTAATCAATGATCTTAATTATAAATTGATTAATCATTAATCAATTATTAATTCCAAATTCAATTAATTAATTAATTAATCATAATTAACTTATTAATTAAAACATAAATCTTAATTTAAATTTCAAGATAAACATAACTTAATTATGTTTAAAACAATTTAATTAAAACAAAGTACTTTTTTGAACTACTTTTAAATTTCCATTTTAAAATACAAGGTTTAAAATAAAACTAATTTTAAAACTTATCAAAGTTTAAATAATTTAAAACTTTTTAAATTTTTTTCAAACAAGTGCTTATATACAAAATTTAAAGTTAAATTTATTTCAAAATTTTAATAACTTAAATTTACTTTTAATTTAAAACTTTAATTTAAACCTTCTTTAAAATTTAAAACTGAAATTCAAATTTAACTTTTGAATTTCCAGATTTTAAATAAACTTCAAAACTACTCATATTTTAAAACCTCATTATTAAAAGTGTTTAAACTATTTTACCCAAAACAAATAGTTATTTAAATTAAATGTCTGAAACTTTTATTTTATTTTAAAAACTGGGATTTAAATTTGAATCTGAAATTCAAACTTGCATTTGAATTTAAACTTAAACCTTACCCTAAACAAAACTACAGATTTTAAAATTTTTAAAAACCCAGATTTTTAAAAACAGTTTTTCCAAAACCTGGAATTTACAGTCAACCCGAGAAAACCCAAATCCCACTTCGAGTCTTATGCTTGCCTACTTCGAGTTTCTAATATACTTGCTTCGAGTAAAACACAGACCTACCCTGCAACACACCCCAAACCCAAAATCAATTCACCTGAATCTCATCGCCATGCATATGCACAGCGATCCTCGCCCTCTCTGATCATCAGTGACAATCAAACCTCAACCAGTAGCTCATCCATGCCTTAACAACAACACTAGGTCGAACATAAATCAAAGAATTCAAATTTAACCCCTAAAACCCCAAACCTGATGTAGGTAGAAGATGCAGTAGCTAATTCCTCGCATGCATGCTATCATTCCCAGGTTTAAACAGAATGCAGAAGAAATAGTGCAGGCTCTTCTTCTTCTTTTTTTTAAATGGCATGCAGATCAATGCATATTGATGATTGAATTTTGAGGAAGATGGGTTTGATTTTGAAGAAGAGTGGAATATGCAGATTGATGGATTTTGAGGAAATGCAGATCTGATTTTTGATGAGGGGTTTTAACTTGCAATTTGCAAACTAATTTCAAACTTTGAAGAAGAATTTAATATGCAGGTTTGCTTGAATTTGATTTTAGAAGTTTGAAGATTTTCTTTGATTAAGGAAAAATGAAAATGCAATATGAATGAAGATGCAAGCTTAACTAAATGTATTTTCAGATTTAATGAAATAAAAGAAAGATTAAAACCAAAATTTAACACTTGTCGAATTGTGATGCTAATTTTTAAACACATGTTACATGAATGTAACACTTGTCTCTTAAAATAATTAGTACTAATTACAATTTAACGTGTATGTTAGCCTAAGTTAATATGTTAGTTTATATTTAAACATGTGTATAAATTTATAAATGAAAATAAAAACAAACCATGTTTTACAAATTGAAACTTATACATATTAAAGATTAAAACAATTTAAAATTTATAATTTTGAATTTAAATTAAAACTAAATTCAAAATCAAATATTTTTCAAATCAAGTTATAAATTCAATTTGAAATAAAAATTACAAATCCTATTCAAAACTTATTTATAAAGACAATACATTATTAATATTGCTTTTATAAATATCTTTTTATTAAATTAAAAATCATTTTACAAGAAATTATATTTTTATCAATAAAATATCCATTTTGTTAAGCCATGAAACCATTTTATTGAATTTATTCTAAATTTAAACTCAAGCCAATTTACTTTAAACATTTAAATATTTTCCTTATCAATTTTAAAATCATATATTTATTTATGAAATAGTTTTAAAACTCAATACTAATTAAAATCAAAATTTCCAACTTATAATGTATATATTAGAATTTTAAAACATGATTCATTTATTAAATTTAAACCAAAATCATTTATTTAACTTTGAAAAGCTTAAATATTAAATAAAACAAAATTCCAAAGTACCACAAATATTTAAAACTAAAAAAATATGCTTACTTATTAAAATTAAAACAATACCAATCTATTTAAAATATAAACCATATATTTATATTGTAAATAGAAATCAATTTATTATTTTCAAAAGATAAAATGACGAATTTTGAATAATTATTGAAGAAGATTATTAAATTTATTTAAATAATTCTTAACAGAATATCAATATCAATTTAATTTTTAATATAGATTATTAAATTGATATTGTTAAAAATTCCGGGATATTACACCGAAACTCCAATAATTCGGAACAACAACGTAGGACAATAACGGTACACCCGATGGACCTAAAAAGTCGAGACATCGATGTAGTACAATAATGGTACATCCGATGATCCTGAAAAACCGAGACATCGACATATTACAATAACGGTACACCCGATGAACCGAACACCATAAAAGAACATCGTTCGCTAGCCCATAAAAATGAGTCGAAACACCAAAAAACCCATACATCGTTAGCCTATAAAAGAAATGAGACGAAACTCAATAAAACGAGGTACAGTCCCCCACGTGGACAAAAGACATCGCATATCGCTAGTATAAACCATAAGATGATCACCATTGGTCAATAAAAAGTGTGAATTGCACTAAGCTAGTAAACAAATGAGTTTAGCTTTGGGTCCCATAACTATCGGCTTAACTGAAGTATTTACGAACGAATTGTAGATTTCCACTCGAAAATTATCATAAGAGTTCAATCCAACAAGTCCAAGAATTAAACGACAAAGTAAACGAAGCGTTTCATACCACTTGTTTTGCTAAGTCGTTTAATTAGATTTCTCAAATGAATAAGGTAAAGGTATGGGTACATTAATAGATTGGAAAACGGTTTTAAAAGCGAGCTTGATATTAAAAGTAAATGTTGAAATCATTTTGATGAAAGAGTTTGAATATTTACTATTAATATAGAACCTTTGTGTTTTAAAGTGACAAATCATAGAAAATGATAGTAAAAACAATTGATTACCAAAAATTCACATTTAAAGGCATGAATCAAATCCAAAGAAATCGATAACAAATCCATCAAAATGGATGTTCTCAAAAATCTAGAAAAAGAAGTCATCAAAGTCGATAGAAGTGATAATAACTAATCGGACCAACAAAAATCGATAAACATTGGAAACTCGCTCAAAAAATAGGAAAATAGGCAAAACTGAACAGTTCTAGACATCCGGGGGTTCATCTAGACGTCTGGATATAGGTTCTGGAAATATTCCAGAAAACCTTCTAGACGTCCGAACTCAATCCAGGCGTTTGAGTACTAACCAAAGTCTAAGCCATAAATTCCGATGTTTGGAATTGGTCTCTGCCCTTTATATTTTTCTGCAGTATGTATTTTTCTCATCTGCTGCCCTTACCAGACGTCTGGACCTTACAACCAGACGTCTGGTTGCTTGTTCTGGGCAACAGTTTGCCTGGGACAATAATGGGCAAAATGATTCGGAAGCGATCGGAAGAGCGATGGAGGCTAGAGATTTATGCCAAGAGACAACCCTGCCTTATAGGCTCTTCGATTCACCCTAAATAATATATCCATGTATCCAAGATAGGGTCTTTAAAGATTTTGACTTCAAAATACCAAAATTTGGAAAATTCACCAAATCAATTCAAATCAAAAGCAAATGAACATGAAATAGATGTTAGAAATTCATACCTAACAACAAGGAAAGCTATAGTCATAGATGTGAGTTCAAGAACTCGCCTTTAAACACAAAAACAACAAGTGAGAAGCTTTAAAAAAAGCAAGACCATTTTCTCTTCAATACACCTCTAGAAGCTTCAATTTATTATCAAAGGTGAAGTTTTTCCTTAGTTAGGGTTTAGGAATTTCTAAGAATTTGAAAGAGATTGAGATGGAGAAGATGAAAAGGATGCTTACCTGTGCTTCTCCTTGATTTCTAGAACTTGAATTTGAATTTCCTAGTAAAACTAGGGCTTAAAAATTTTGAATCTCCTTTCTTTCCCCCATTTTTACTTTAGCTTGAGAGTATTAGGAAATGAGAATGAATGAAAAGAAAAGGGTGGAGTTAGTGTATTATGTTGGGTTAATGGGCTGAAACCCAAAACCAAACCCAACAGAAAAATATCAAAATTCTACTCAACTCCAAACATATCAATGTTTATACTAAAAAAGGTCGCAAAAGTCATTTTGAACTCAATGGAATTAATCTCGAGTCCTAATTCGACTGTTTGCATAAATTAGCATTTCGGACTTTAATCCGACTGATGATGCTATATTTAAATAAATCATTTAAATATACAATAGTAAAATATGTGGGTTGTTACAGACTCCCCTCCTTAAAGAAATTACATCCTCGCAATTCTTAAGAAGAAAATAAAGAGAAACAACCGTAAAAGCATATCAATACAAAAGAAAATTTGAAATAAGAAGTTCACCTCAAAGAGCTCGAGAGAGTAAGTCCGGATGTGTTCGCTTGATGAATTCTCTGGATTCCTGAGAGCAATCCATAGGATAAGAAGACCATTGAACTTTCACAAGCAAAACAACTTTATTTCGAAGGCGTTTACTCTCTGTAGCAATGATACGAATAGGATGTTGCTCATAAGTCAAATTAAGTGAAACTTCAATTTCTTCAACAACACCAGGCTCAAGAATAGATTCAGAATCCCTAAGGCATTTCCGTAGTTGAGAAACGTAGAAAACGTTATGAATGGTAGAAAATTAAGCCGGTAATAAAAGGCGATAAGCCATGGAACCAATATGTAACAACCCTGGTTGGAGAGTACCGTAAATATTAAATTATAATGAAGATTATAATTTAATATTGGAATTAATTGAATTTATTGGAAGAAAATGATGAATTATATTGTTTATTTGGAATAAACAATATAATATGAATAAATTTTGGGAGAACAATATAAAATAAGGTTTATTTCAAAGTAAATGATTGAAGCAAATTTAAGATGAAGGAAAGATGAAGTAAACAACTTAATTGTGATCTTTGAGTTGGAAATTATCATTGATGGAATTTAGTAGGAGCATTAAAGGAATATTGGCAATTTATTCCAATATTCTCCTTTTATTGTAAAATAAAAGGGAAAATAAAAGTAGAAAGATTTCATTGTATTAATAGTAATAAACATATGTGTGAGATAAACTTGTTCCTTTATTTCATGAATTTTGAATATAGAGATGCAACTATATTCAATTAACATGTATGATTTGGCGATAATGTAATTTATTGTCAAATTGCATCTTTTCTTTGTTAAATACAAAGAAAATTGTTAAATAATTGTTTAAGCATCATATGCATAATGAATTTGAATTTTTGGGCTAATGAATTGTAACAAAATAAATTAATCACTCCATTTCGATGGTTGGAGTGGTTTGGAATAATTAATGGAATTTGGTTTGTGTTGGGGAAATCATATTGGTAATTTTAAAACCAATAATACATTTTATTGTAAAATAAAATGTGGGGAATAAGGGAAAAAAAAAAATCTTCTTTGAGTATAAAAAAAATGATGGACATGAGTAAAATAAAGTTTCTACTTTATTTCATGAATTTGAATGTAGTTAATTGACTACATTTGATTAAATTGATAATTTGTACAATATTGTGCTTGTTTGCCAATATTGTCATTTTATTAATTAAATATAAATATAAGAATGAGTTAATAAAATAATTAATCATGATAACTATGATTAAAAATGTGAGAAATAATTTAATAATGTCTAAACCTATATTTGTTTTGTTTTGGGTACATAATATCTTTTTATTTAACCAATTGCATTAAATTTGCAATTTATTTTGCAATTATGGGAAAATTGGATAAATTGAGTAATAAATGGAAATTTAATAACAAATTTGTTAAAACTTATGTTTTGATAATTTTATTAAAAACTAGATGACATAACGAATCCAACGCATCCAAAATCATTAAAAACGGATTAAAAATGTAGAAGTTATGAAGATTTAAGCATTGTATAAGTGTAAATAAACTTAAACAAATTTTTGCCTAAGTAAAATTAATATGGGTCATTGGGTTAAGCCCAAACCCAATATACACTAGAGAAACTTCTAGAGCCAGGAAAGAAGTACATACACTTCTTCCTCCTTCAGCTCATTTGAGAAAAGAAACCCTAGAAGCTCAAAAATTAGAAACAATGGCCGCCATCTCAAACCCTAGCCATAATTAATAAAATTCTTTGCTAAATCAATAGAAATTTGGATCTAATTCAACAAGAAGGTAATCTCCATCCTTCTCTATCTTGAATTTGAGGAGAAATCCATATTTGTTTATTGTAATTCTTGTTTTGTAATTTATCTTCTCTTGCATGCCTATTTTCAACAATCATAGGTCCGGCAAAGGCGAATTCGAGTTGAAAGCTTCCATCTTCAAGCCTAAATCATCATCTTTTTGCTGCTAATAGGTAAGCTAAGGCTTATAGCAACTGTAAACAAATAAATTTCAGCAGCAAATAATCTCTTGCTTGAAATATTTGGTTAAATATGTTGAATTTTACCTCTGTTCTATATTGATTGGTGCTGAAAATGCCCTGTCTTGTTTTACTCATATCTGGCTCGTCCGGTATCGGATTGACGCCAATCTTTTTTCAGATTGTAGAGGACTGATTAGGATTTGTTTATTTTAAATTTCATTGAGTTCTGAGTCCGTTTGGACCTTCTTAGTTGCTGTCAAAAATGAAAATCCGAGAGGGACTAAGCCCAGAATATTCTAGTGGCTGGTTAGTGTTTTCACCGTAACTTTTGTGTTTCTTATCGGAATTTTGATTTCTTGGATGTTCTGAAATCCTTGTGAAATATCCCACAACTTTCATGTTTTCGGTTTTGACTGATTTTGAAGTCTACATAGTGGAAAATTGGCATTTTCATCGCTGGCCTGTGTTGACAGGCAGCGCAAATAATTTCTTTCTTAGTAGTATTTTGATCATAACTTCTTCGTTACTCATCGGAATATCAAAATTCATGAAGTTTTGGAAACCTGAGGCTGTTGGATACAATTTTTGTATTTTGTGTTTTGTAGAATTTCAAAGTTTGCATGGTGGAAAATTGATGTTTTCAATGTTGGTCTGTTATGAACTGCCCCAACATTGATGTACTTGTTCGACTTTGATGATTTCATTTGCATGCTTTTGCAAGAATTTTACTACGAAATTTGATGCTAAAATTTGATTCTTTTTTTCCAGCAATGGACTAGTAAATTTAGAATGTGACTTGAATTCAAATTGGTTTTAAATGCGATTTAAATTTTGAATATCGGTTTTTACCGATTAAATTGCAAATTGATGTTTTTCTGAGTTTTAAAAATCCGAATAAATTGCATAAAATCTTCTAAAATCATGGGTTGAGCAATAAATGTTTTTATACATTTTTAAAGGTTTTTAAACAATTATTCTTTATTTTCTAGGCTTTCAAAAATCATTAAAATTCTTTAAATGATGGGTTTTCACTCATAATCCTTTAGATAAATTTCTATAAATTGGTTTAAAATCCCGTTTTCTCTAGTAAAATATATTATAATTAATTTTATTTACTTTAATTACTTTTATGCTTTTTCGGACATATAAGGAAACAAATTAAAAGATTTAGTAAATCCGTAAGGTATGGGACTTGAGTATTTACTTTTTCGGTTAAATTCGGACTTGTACTATCGAAACGACATTGAGAAATCTTTTTGATTTCCTCCTTGGGATTTACCACTTTGTGGTCTGGGATAGAGTGTTATATTAGTCTTTTAGACTAATAACTTTAGTCTAATATTTCGTATTCGGAAGCATATACGACATGGGACTATCTTGGGAAAAACACTATTGCCGATGATATGAGGCAATTGTTTTATATGAGATTTTCTGAGATTTATAATTTTATGGAATTTTCCACTTGTCAATGAGATGAGACAGGTTAGATATTTTATGCCTTACGCCAACGACATGAGGCAATTCTTTGAGATTTTGATGCATTTGTTAGTGTGGCATCGACTAGCGGCTAGAAAACCGCTGAGTGAGGACGTACGGTATGGGACGTACGTAACCACTTTTCGGGTTACTATCCGAGAGTTTCTGACACATTCTGGGAATTACTAGTGCTATGACCTTTGGGTCATCTGAGAATCTGGGAATCTGAGAATCTGGGAATCTGAGAATCTGGGAAATTAAGAATCTGGGAAAGTGTGACTTCGGTCGCCTTAGAGATTCATGTGGGTACCTAACTATATTACTAGCACTAGTCTGAGAACTTTAGCACGTGCAACATGCTTTAGCATGTAATTATTGGCCAATCTGAGATTTATTTTATGAGTTAAGAAAATTTTGATTTCACCATATTTTGATGTGTTTACTTAGCCTTATAGAGATGAATAAGGCGAAATATGAGTTTTTGAGGATTTTGGTGATTTCAATTTTATGGTTTTATACTTGGGTTTCATTTACTACTTTGAGAAGTTTATTTATTCATGTATCATATTTGGATGTTTTCTTTATATGCATGAATCCCCTAGTATTAACCCAAGTAAGTGTAGAATTATGCCATCTTTGAGATAGACAATTCTTGATATCAACCTTAGTCATTCTTATCAACTATTGGTCCCTTGATGTATGTTTCCCCTTATACCTTATCGTATTTCCTTTCTAACGATAAGATTCAGTTGCCTGACCCTTGTGTTTATCACTCGGGTCAGACCGAGTTGTTTCAGGTATCATTTATTGGACTTAGCTTGAAGTTGATGTTGGATATCAGCTCTTCTTTCTCTTGAGTAGTTTTGTTCTTCCGCATACTCTGATGTAGTTATATTTGATTCGATATTTATGGTGTGGTCGAGTACCATCTTTATTGTATTCATATTGTATTGTACTAAATATGTATCAGTGTATATGTATATATATGATGTTGGTTACTGTTCTGTGATGTGATTTGCATTCAGTTATTGTATTTTGTTCTGATAGATCCGTTAACCACCTATAGTTTTGGATTAAGCATTTACTGGGTAGGTCGATCCACTTGAGTTGAAAAAAAGTTATATTGCATTTATCGACGTATTCAATAGATGTTTAAGACAAAATTATAGATGGTCGCCCTTAACCAGCCCTATTCTCTGCTTTAGTAGATGGAATTACTTGTTAGTTCTCTTTACTAAGGTGGGTCTCGGGGTGGGGCGTTACAGCTTGGTATCAGAGCTATGTTCAGAACAAAGTAGAATAAACACAGAACAGTACGTATATCACAATACGTCAAAGTACAATACGAGTGAATCATTGTCCTTCATTTGAGCTTGTTTTCGAATAGTGCTTTGATTCTTTTTCGAGTTTTGGGATATGTTGAGATGGAATATGTCTAGGAATATAAATTGTATTCCGTAGTATTTCATAACTGAGTTTGATGTTATCTTATCTTATGAATAATCTTATTTGGGATTATTCTATTCTTTTCTTTTTTTTGTCGATACGAGTGAGTTCGTATCGATGGAGTTGATCGATTTCTTTGAGCATTCTTGTTGCATTCATTTGTGAGTTGTGAATCCTATTGAAAGGATCCACAATGATTGGCTCATTGTGGGCATTCTGAGATTTTTATTTGATGTTGCTTTTGCGAGTATTTGTTTGTTACTCACAATCTTGAGATGTATCTGATTTGAGATGGACTAACTTATTTGATGTTAAGCTCAATCCTTTTGTTGTTATAGGATCCTGTATTTATTTAGGCATCCTAATTTTATTGGGTTATTATTTCTATCACTTTGAAATGTTAATGATGATTTCAAAGTTTCTGTATTCGCTCTTGAATATCGAGATGTTGATGATATATCTCGAATTCCAATCAAGGTGACTTTGTTGAGTTTTGTAAGTCAATTTGGATTTGACATCCAATCGAAAAATCGAGTGTTGAGGTAACCTTATTCCTAGCTCTTAGCTCTTCGGTTATCCCTCCACGGGGATATCCACTAAGGAATGAGGAGAGTTTCTAGATTATTCGAGTTAGATTGAGTTTATCATTCTACTTTGTTTGAGTGTTCTTTTCAGACAGTCAATCATTGTTATCCTTTAGCATTACTCCGTTTGAAGTAGCGATTCGTGGATTGTGTGCTTCTTCTCCTTCGAGAAGAATATCTTGCTTATCTTATATCTTGCTGTTTTTTTTTCTTGGAGCGGCTTGTGATATTGTAAGATTGACGAACACTCTATCTCCTTTTGATGATTTTGAGAATCAAGTATTCTGGGAAAATCTCGATGCATTCTCTTAATGTTCTTTGGTTTGATTTTTTTTTTAAAGCTATATATATATGAGTTTTAAAAAGAGAAATTGGAGTTTTGAGATATTTTAAAAATCAAAGAATGTTTTGGGAATATATTTATATGAGTAGTATTCTTTCATAGAAATGATTTTAGAGTGTTGGGTTATCCATCGAGTAGTTAAGAGTTCTGGTCGATACGCTTGATCAACGTTATCGATAGGAATCTCCTAAATGCTATGATGAGGCAATCAGACACAATGGTTTGTGTTTTAAAAATTGAGATTTTGAAAATAATATTTTGAGATTATATATTAAATTTATTAGAGATTCAATGGAGAGGCAATGCCATTTATTTATTTATATATTTATTTTGAAATTATAAAGATGAGAATATATGAGAATATTCTTAAGTTATACTTTATTGGAAGTATATTTTGAGATTTTTAAATCTATATTAGATATATTGGATATTTTAAGAGAAGAGTTACAAGAATATTTGAAGATTGTTTTTAAAATATTTAAGTGTTTTAATAAAAAGAGTAAAGAGAATTTAAACCCTTAATTTATTTTGAGGGATATTATTATGGGTTTACAAATCTCTTTGGAAATTAATTTTGAAGTAAGAGAAGAAATTTGGACTTTTAATTTGAGTTTAAATTACTTACAAAGTAGTATAGTAAAGAGTTTGAAAATTTTCAAATGTTAAAAATCTAGATTTAAAATTTAAAAGATGTTGGGATTTAAAAATTCTAAATATCTTGGATTGAAAAGTAATTTGAGCTTATATCCTTATTTCTTGAGTATATTCTATCCTTGAGTTAATATCAACGACATGCCTTATCGCGGTCGTTCGACTTTGGTGGCCTTGCAAGAAGTCATTCCGTGATTTATTCATCTTGTCTATCGTGTTTATCTTGTTGTGAGGATGTTCTTTCCGCATTATTATGCAGAAAATCTTATTGATGATATTCTTTATTGCTTAGAGTTTGGGTTTAAGTGAGTTTGGTCCCGACTCTATTCGTAGAGTTTTGTGAAATCAATCATTTTCGATTGATTAATTGTTGAACATCTTATTGAGTTTTTTCTTCGAAGATGGGATATCTTCGAAATTCTTTCAAGTTACTTGGAAAATTCGATGATTTGCTAATCGCTATATAAGCATTTGATGGGCCATTGGATTAACCAAGGAAGTTTTTCCTTATTTCTCTCTACCACTCTATGTTGAGAATATGAATAGTTTGAGTTTCGAGCTTCTCTTTTATCCTTTGTCGATTGAATAAATTGTGTTGAATACAGATTTCCTCTATGAATTGCGAGGACGCAATTTTTATAAGAGGGGGAGTCTGTAACAACCCTGGTTGGAGAGTACCGTAAATATTAAATTATAATGAAGATTATAATTTAATATTGGAATTAATTGAATTTATTGGAAGAAAATGATGAATTATATTGTTTATTTGGAATAAACAATATAATATGAATAAATTTTGGGAGAACAATATAAAATAAGGTTTATTTCAAAGTAAATGATTGAAGCAAATTTAAGATGAAGGAAAGATGAAGTAAACAACTTAATTGTGATCTTTGAGTTGGAAATTATCATTGATGGAATTTAGTAGGAGCATCAAAGGAATATTGGCAATTTATTCCAATATTCTCCTTTTATTGTAAAATAAAAGGGAAAATAAAAGTAGAAAGATTTCATTGTATTAATAGTAATAAACATATGTGTGAGATAAACTTGTTCCTTTATTTCATGAATTTTGAATATAGAGATGCAACTATATTCAATTAACATGTATGATTTGGCGATAATGTAATTTATTGTCAAATTGCATCTTTTCTTTGTTAAATACAAAGAAAATTGTTAAATAATTGTTTAAGCATCATATGCATAATGAATTTGAATTTTTGGGCTAATGAATTGTAACAAAATAAATTAATCACTCCATTTCGATGGTTGGAGTGGTTTGGAATAATTAATGGAATTTGGTTTGTGTTGGGGAAATCATATTGGTAATTTTAAAACCAATAATACATTTTATTGTAAAATAAAATGTGGGGAATAAGGGAAAAAAAAAAATCTTCTTTGAGTATAAAAAAAATGATGGACATGAGTAAAATAAAGTTTCTACTTTATTTCATGAATTTGAATGTAGTTAATTGACTACATTTGATTAAATTGATAATTTGTACAATATTGTGCTTGTTTGCCAATATTGTCATTTTATTAATTAAATATAAATATAAGAATGAGTTAATAAAATAATTAATCATGATAACTATGATTAAAAATGTGAGAAATAATTTAATAATGTCTAAACCTATATTTGTTTTGTTTTGGGTACATAATATCTTTTTATTTAACCAATTGCATTAAATTTGCAATTTATTTTGCAATTATGGGAAAATTGGATAAATTGAGTAATAAATGGAAATTTAATAACAAATTTGTTAAAACTTATGTTTTGATAATTTTATTAAAAACTAGATGACATAACGAATCCAACGCATCCAAAATCATTAAAAACGGATTAAAAATGTAGGAGTTATGAAGATTTAAGCATTGTATAAGTGTAAATAAACTTAAACAAATTTTTGCCTAAGTAAAATTAATATGGGTCATTGGGTTAAGCCCAAACCCAATATACACTAGAGAAACTTCTAGAGCCAGGAAAGAAGTACATACACTTCTTCCTCCTTCAGCTCATTTGAGAAAAGAAACCCTAGAAGCTCAAAAATTAGAAACAATGGCCGCCATCTCAAACCCTAGCCATAATTAATAAAATTCTTTGCTAAATCAATAGAAATTTGGATCTAATTCAACAAGAAGGTAATCTCCATCCTTCTCTATCTTGAATTTGAGGAGAAATCCATATTTGTTTATTGTAATTCTTGTTTTGTAATTTATCTTCTCTTGCATGCCTATTTTCAACAATCATAGGTCCGGCAAAGGCAAATTCGAGTTGAAAGCTTCCATCTTCAAGCCTAAATCATCATCTTTTTGCTGCTAATAGGTAAGCTAAGGCTTATAGCAACTGTAAACAAATAAATTTCAGCAGCAAATAATCTCTTGCTTGAAATATTTGGTTAAATATGTTGAATTTTACCTCTGTTCTATATTGATTGGTGCTGAAAATGCCCTGTCTTGTTTTACTCATATCTGGCTCGTCCGGTATCGGATTGACGCCAATCTTTTTTCAGATTGTAGAGGACTGATTAGGGTTTGTTTATTTTAAATTTCATTGAGTTCTGAGTCCGTTTGGACCTTCTTAGTTGCTGTCAAAAATGAAAATCCGAGAGGGACTAAGCCCAGAATATTCTAGTGGCTGGTTAGTGTTTTCACCGTAACTTTTGTGTTTCTTATCGGAATTTTGATTTCATGGATGTTCTGAAATCCTTGTGAAATATCCCACAACTTTCATGTTTTCGGTTTTGACTGATTTTGAAGTCTACATAGTGGAAAATTGGCATTTTCATCGCTGGCCTGTGTTGACAGGCAGCGCAAATAATTTCTTTCTTAGTAGTATTTTGATCATAACTTCTTCGTTACTCATCGGAATATCAAAATTTATGAAGTTTTGGAAACCTGAGGCTGTTGGATACAATTTTTGTATTTTGTGTTTTGTAGAATTTCAAAGTTTGCATGGTGGAAAATTGATGTTTTCAATGTTGGTCTGTTATGAACTGCCCCAACATTGATGTACTTGTTCGACTTTGATGATTTCATTTGCATGCTTTTGCAAGAATTTTACTACGAAATTTGATGCTAACATTTGATTCTTTTTTTCCAGCAATGGACTAGTAAATTTAGAATGTGACTTGAATTCAAATTGGTTTTAAATGCGATTTAAATTTTGAATATCGGTTTTTACCGATTAAATTGCAAATTGATGTTTTTCTGAGTTTTAAAAATCCGAATAAATTGCATAAAATCTTCTAAAATCATGGGTTGAGCAATAAATGTTTTTATACATTTTTAAAGGTTTTTAAACAATTATTCTTTATTTTCTAGGCTTTCAAAAATCATTAAAATTCTTTAAATGATGGGTTTTCACTCATAATCCTTTAGATAAATTTCTATAAATTGGTTTAAAATCCCGTTTTCTCTAGTAAAATATATTATAATTAATTTTATTTACTTTAATTACTTTTATGCTTTTTCGGACATATAAGGAAACAAATTAAAAGATTTAGTAAATCCGTAAGGTATGGGACTTGAGTATTTACTTTTTCGGTTAAATTCGGACTTGTACTATCGAAACGACATTGAGAAATCTTTTTGATTTCCTCCTTGGGATTTACCACTTTGTGGTCTGGGATAGAGTGTTATATTAGTCTTTTAGACTAATAACTTTAGTCTAATATTTCGTATTCGGAAGCATATACGACATGGGACTACCTTGGGAAAAACACTATTGCCGATGATATGAGGCAATTGTTTTATATGAGATTTTCTGAGATTTATAATTTTATGGAATTTTCCACTTGTCAATGAGATGAGACAGGTTAGATATTTTATGCCTTACGCCAACGACATGAGGCAATTCTTTGAGATTTTGATGCATTTGTTAGTGTGGCATCGACTAGCGGCTAGAAAACCGCTGAGTGAGGACGTACGGTATGGGACGTACGTAACCACTTTTCGGGTTACTATCCGAGAGTTTCTGACACATTCTGGGAATTACTAGTGCTATGACCTTTGGGTCATCTGAGAATCTGGGAATCTGAGAATCTGGGAATCTGAGAATCTGGGAAATTAAGAATCTGGGAAAGTGTGACTTCGGTCGCCTTAGAGATTCATGTGGGTACCTAACTATATTACTAGCACTAGTCTGAGAACTTTAGCACGTGCAACATGCTTTAGCATGTAATTATTGGCCAATCTGAGATTTATTTTATGAGTTAAGAAAATTTTGATTTCACCATATTTTGATGTGTTTACTTAGCCTTATAGAGATGAATAAGGCGAAATATGAGTTTTTGAGGATTTTGGTGATTTCAATTTTATGGTTTTATACTTGGGTTTCATTTACTACTTTGAGAAGTTTATTTATTCATGTATCATATTTGGATGTTTTCTTTATATGCATGAATCCCCTAGTATTAACCCAAGTAAGTGTAGAATTATGCCATCTTTGAGATAGACAATTCTTGATATCAACCTTAGTCATTCTTATCAACTATTGGTCCCTTGATGTATGTTTCCCCTTATACCTTATCGTATTTCCTTTCTAACGATAAGATTCAGTTGCCTGACCCTTGTGTTTATCACTCGGGTCAGACCGAGTTGTTTCAGGTATCATTTATTGGACTTAGCTTGAAGTTGATGTTGGATATCAGCTCTTCTTTCTCTTGAGTAGTTTTGTTCTTCCGCATACTCTGATGTAGTTATATTTGATTCGATATTTATGGTGTGGTCGAGTACCATCTTTATTGTATTCATATTGTATTGTACTAAATATGTATCAGTGTATATGTATATATATGATGTTGGTTACTGTTCTGTGATGTGATTTGCATTCAGTTATTGTATTTTGTTCTGATAGATCCGTTAACCACCTATAGTTTTGGATTAAGCATTTACTGGGTAGGTCGATCCACTTGAGTTGAAAAAAAGTTATATTGCATTTATCGACGTATTCAATAGATGTTTAAGACAAAATTATAGATGGTCGCCCTTAACCAGCCCTATTCTCTGCTTTAGTAGACGGAATTACTTGTTAATTCTCTTTACTAAGGTGGGTCTCGGGGTGGGGCGTTACACAATATGTTTGGTGATGGGAAATCGACGCGCTAATTTTCCCGATCGACTGAAACGCATAACACCCTTCTTAGGTGAAACACGAATAAACATAAAATCTCCCACAGAAAATTCTAATTTCCTTCTTCGGTTATCGGCATAAGATTTTTGTCTACTTTGAGCTTCTTTCATCCTATGACGAATACAGTCAATCTTTTCTGTGGAATCACGAATAAAATCTAGACCTAAAACCAGCATCTCACTGGCCTCAAGCCAACAAGAAGAAGATCGGCATGACCTTCCATAGAGCGCCTCGAAAGATGCCATACCAATACTAGAGTAGAAGCTATTATTATAGGTAAACGCAACAAGAGAAATATGATCTTCCAAACATCCACCAAAATCAAGAACACATGAACGAAGAAGATCTTTAAGAGTTCGATTCACATGTTTGGTTTATCCATCTAACTGAGGATGATAAGCGGCGCTAAAATTAAGCTTAGTTCCTAAAGCTTTTTGAAGACTCTTCCAAAATACACTGTCAAACAATGGATCACGGTGGCTAACAATAGAAGTAGAGACTCCATGCAATTTAACAATTTCTCTAATATAAAGTTTGGCCAAAAGTGGTATGGTATGTTTAGACCAAACGAGAATAAATTGGGTGGATTTGTAAGTCTATCTACTATCACCCACAAACTATCATGACCCGAACGAGAACGGGGAAGACCGTCAATAAAGAGCATCAAGAATGCAGTCCAAAAGAGAAGGATGAGCGTCAAGGCAACATAAAACAAGAGATGAACATGAATCGGATTCACGATCTCGAATCTGATAAGTAGACAAAGTCTCGATATTATTCCATTCGGATATCATCATAGAAACAACCGCTTGTTGCTTACGACTAAGGGCATCGGCAACACGATTTCCCTTTCCATGAGTATAAAGAATATCAAGATCATAAGATGCAAGGAACTCGAGCCAATGTTGTTAACGTAAATTAAGTTCCTTTTGATAAAATAAATACTTCAAACATTTATGATCGGCGTAGAGAACAAATTTCTCTTCCAAAAGATAATGACGCCAAATTCTAGAGGCGAAAATAATGGCCACGAGCTCTAAATCATGAGTGGCATATCTAGTCTCGGAAGACTTTAATTGCCTAGAAACATAACCGATAACAAGTTCCCTTTGCATGAGAACGGCTTCCAAACCAACACGACTAGCATCGGTATAAACAATAAAGTCTCGCTTCCCTTCGGGAATCACAAGAACAGAAGCATCGAAAAGGAGTTCTTTTAATTTCTGAAAGGAAGCTTCACATTTGTCTGACCAAATGTACTTAACTCCCTTCTTTTTCAAACTAGTAAGAGGCACAGAAATTTCAGAAAAGTCTTTTATGAACCGATGGAAATAGCCAGCCAATCCAGGAAAACTACGAATTTTCATCACACACTCAAGTCTCTTCCAATTTTGAATCGCTTCAATCTTCGAAGGATCCACAGAAATTCCGGATTCAGAAATGATGTGTCCTAAAAATTTCACATGGGATGTCCAAAAGTTACACTTAGAAAAATTTTCTTTCAATTGATTGCTCCCAAGTAAGATCCGCTTCGATAATCTCAGAAATCAAAAGCTTATACGAATTTAATGCTCTTTCTTGGAGCATGCTAGAAGCCACTTGAACTCGATGGAGATCAACAAGATTCATGCGAGAAAAGAGGCGATCGCATGATCTAAGCCAAGCTTGGATTTCTATAACTCTTTCGGATCCCTTGAATGGCCTTCCACCTAAATCGGTATAATCTCTGCACAAGCGTGTAAACCCAGATCGAGAATGAGTAGGCTGTGGAATGGGTCCGAAAGCTTGAGCATTCTTTACAAGATCTAAAAGATGCTAGGTAGACATGAATACTCCATCCAGAGGAGTAGCACTAGATTGACCGGCGTTGGGTCGGCCTGGTCTAACAATTTCTCTTCTTTAAGAAAGAAAGAAAGAAGAAGAAAAGGTTATTCTCGGAATGAATATCAAACAATCATGATTGATAAAACAAGGCATCATAAAAGAAAATAGGATAGAACGGGTCCAATGACTCGAATTAAATCCTAAGGCACGATTCCTAAGTGAGACTTAGGACGATGATCCTTGCTGTAAAATTCTATATTGTTCCGAAGTTTGGCTCTGATACCAAGCTGTGATGCCCCACCTCTATATTCACACTAGCCAAGGATACTACAGAGTAATGCCATCAACTAGCAAGAAGATTAATGCTATTGAGGAGCGACCATCTGTGTAATTGCTTTGTTCGAGTACCGATATGTCAGATAGTATTACATGCATTTCATTTCAAGAGGAAATCTGACACATCAATTACAAACTCAAAACTTCTACACAGTGACTATGTGATCTTCGAAAACAAATATAAAATAAGTATAACATATATCAGTCATAGATATTTATATCAATAAGGCGGAAAAAGATATGAATATAACACATAAAAGTGTACATCAAAGTAGTGGTCATGTAAGATCCACTAGATCACAAAAGAATAGGTACACTTGCTAGACAAAAGAATATGTAAAATGTGACAACCCGCCTTTCATTCCAGAGAAAGACGCATCATCAATAAGAAAGAAAGAGGTAGAAATAGAATAGATAGAAGAAAGAACTAAACAATTATCAGAATCTCACTGCGGAAACGGAACAAAATATAATATATCACATAGATATTACATAGTCATTACATCAGAGTTACACAGATTATAACAACATTTCACATTAGATAGTTATAAAGATCTGTCTAATACATTACATTCCAAAATACAACAGACAAAGACTTCAACACAGCGGAAACAAATAGATATTGCTGCGTCTTGACTCTTGCTCCAAGCTATCAAATATTCGTCAAGCCAAAACCTGATCACTTGGCTACTCATAAAAACTTGAGTACCCAAGGGTTTATGAAAAACAAAAATAAACTATGGTTCAGAGAGGGCCTGGTGTGAGTAGACAAGTTAAAGTTGTTTAACTTTGAAAAACCTTTGGAAGGAAAAGGTATCTCGTAAGACTTCCCACACATAAATATGGAAAAGTTTTTACCTCATGATAACCAAACATTTAATAGGAAATCCAGTTATATTATAATAGGGTCTTGGGGTTTCAAATAAATATTCATATAGCTGAAATTGTTACATTATTAAATTCTATCATACTAGCCACAAAGTGGGTTATACAATCAAGTCCGATAATCACTTATTGGAGATTGGATACCATATAATGGCAGGGCTACTGGGTACCGCCCGTCACAGTACGTGGCCTAGATCAACGTACCGAGGATCCACCCTAAATCCCCTATAACACAAGGCCGGAACCATCCCTTACTAGACAGTCCCGAATAAGACAACCCCGTAGTTGGCTGCAGATCCAACTACCCACTAAGCCGAATAAAAAGGGATATCAAGACAGGGGAAGCTCTTATCCTACTTGAGCGCGACTCACTTAGCCTTGATGCATCTCTCCTGTTTTAGCAATTCCCTGTTGATGAGGCCTGAGGCTATGATTATCTTTATAGAACACATCTATCTTAGAATGCTCATCGTCCACCTGACGATGTTCTGAAAGCATTCAATCCATACAAGTTAATTCCGGTTTCGAGTGAAACCGAAGGCATTACCTCGTTACACTCATTTTGGAATCACCCTCAGAGTTAACGACAATAACCTTAGCAGTCTGAAAACTCCATCTCGATCTTCACTTTGAGATATCACGACCCATCGTTTAACTTGGATCGATGTGGTTTTCGGATAATTAAATTTGATACGCGATCCAGATCTCATCGAAATCCACACGTACCTTAAAGGTCAAGTTGTTTAAGGTTAAACAATCATTTCAGTTTAATTCAATACATTGAATTCATAGCACATTATCACAGATAAATATCACACATTTATCACCGATATGTCAAATATCACACCACGGAATATCACAGCATATCATTCAATAGATATCATCCAATTTAGACATTCTACACAAACAATTATTCACAAACAGGAATTATTAATCCATGTTATACTTAATTTAATTTATTTAAATTAAATTAATTACTTAAGAATTAATCACCTAATCCAACTCAATTTATCATTAATTAATTACAAACAAATTAATTAATCATTACCTTAATTAATCATCCCCTTAATTAATCATCGTTGATTAATTATCCTTTAATTTCTTTATAATCGATTAATTAGTCTATAGTCACAGATTAATTAATTCTTTATTATCAATTAATAAACCTTAATTATTAATTAATATCCTTCAATAAAAAGTAATCAATCCTTAATTACTTTTATAATCAATTAATTACCCTTTAATTAACTGATTAATTATCCCTTAGTTATTAACTAATAAACCTTAATCATTAATTAACAAAACTTAATTAAAAATTATTTAATCTTTAATCACCAGTTGATTAATCCTTAATTAACAGTTAACCAATCTTTAATTAATCTTCAGTTACAGATTAATAATCCTTTAATTATTAATTAATAAAATCTAATTGTTAATTAATAAAACTTAATCAATAATTAAGCACTTCTTAATTTCTAGTTAAGTAACCTCTAATTACTTAATTAATCAATCTTAAATACTCAATCGATTAATTCTTAATTACATTTAATTAGTTAATTAATTAATCTTTAATCATTAATTAATAATTTTTAATTATCTAATTAATGATCTTAATTACAAATTAATCAACCTTTAACTGATTAATTTATAACCCTTAAATTACTAATTAATTAAATCAATTAATTACTCTTAATTAATTTCTTAATTAATCCTTTATAGTTAAATAATTAAATTAATTAATTGTACTTAAATTTCTTAATTAACTTAATTAATCTCACCTATTAAGTCATTAATTATCTTTAAGATAAAACATTATCGTATTAATGCCTTTATTACCATTATCATTTTAAACCATTTTGTCTTCATAGTTAACTTTACTTAATTAAATCATTAATTTAGTTTTAAAATAAAATAATCATTTAACTGGATAAATTAAAGTTAACAAAACTTCCTTTAAATACTTAAAACATTATCATGTAATAGTTTAAAACTGGTTTCAATTTAAATTTTAAAACTTGCTTTCAAAAAATCTTAAAATTTCATTTTAACTTAAGTTTTAAAATCACTTTAAACTTAACTTAACAAAATTTTAATTAAACAAAATTTTAAATCTTCATAACCAATTGGTAAAAAAACAATTATTATATATAAAGTAAGTTTATATAAAAAAATTAAACTAGATTTAACTTTAAATTTCAAGAACATTGATTCTTAAAACTTTTAAAAACTGCACAACACTGTTGCTTCTGGTCGAGCCAGAAGACCACCCGGGTTTAGCCCTGAGTTAACCACCTTTTCCCATTATTTCAAAACATAGCTTAAATTTTAAGTTTTAAAAACCTACAGGCTTAATTCCCACAAATTACTCGAGTACAAACTCTAGTCTTTTTCACAAACACTCAAGCAATTCTTCGAGCAAAATCCCAAACCAAAACATCAGTCATGAACAGGCCACCGTGCACATGCACCAGTCATCGGTGACGATCCAGCCACCAAGATCACCTCTGACACGTCGCTCTCTACCCGCACTTGCCACCTGACCACCCAGAAACGCAGGTCAACCTCGAAGACGAAATCGAGTTACCTCGATCAAATAGGTTCAGCAGCTTTTGCCACGAAAATTGCCTCGAACTCCCAATACCGACCACCAGCATCCCTATAACTCCGGATATACCTCCACGAACCTTCCACGCAGCTGTCGCCAGAGCCCGATGCTACTCGATCAACCAGAGAACTCGCATTACTTCCGTTACCTGACTCTACCAAAATTTGGTTTTAAAACCTAAATCAACTCACCGTCAACGCCACGACGATCTATATTCCCTTCGAACATTTTTCCCGATATCCCTTATCGCCACTCAAGCTTCGACAAGAACCCTGACCATCCAGTTGCTGCCGATCACCAGAAAACTTTCAAAAACCATTTCCCAGTCAACTTTGAAAGCTCATCAAATTCAATATTAAAAATTATGATTTTCCTTTTAAAAATCAAGTTTTCCTAAGACAATTCAAGATATATACTTAAATCAACATATTTCAACATTTGATTTTATCATGTTAATAAGATTGCCACTGTTATTTCCAGATGCTAGCATACTTTCAAACTTAAAATAATTGTATATATTTTTGAATCTTAGATTAAGTTTAAACTTAACTAATTTGTTTGAAGTCCAAAATTTAACAATGAACAGATAAAAAGAATTGGGAATTTGTTCTAGATTTTAAACCCAGTATCAAGAACAAGGAAGAACAAGAAGGCATCAACCATGCACACCTGAACACAAACATATGTACAGATACTATACTCATATATATACATGCAGGGCATCATCATCACA
Source organism: Allium cepa (assembly GCA_030765085.1). NCBI lineage: Eukaryota > Viridiplantae > Streptophyta > Magnoliopsida > Asparagales > Amaryllidaceae > Allium > Allium cepa. The sequence goes on from CM060931.1 coordinate 621,639,680, forward strand.
GAAATATCCGAGCATGGATTATTTTTACATAAACTTTTTAAATAAAAAGTTTACTCACAAGATTAAAGAGGCAGAGGGCTTGAAATTGGGGATGAAAACTTGAATTGCTGAAGCCTGATTGGTTTTTAACTGGAAAACTTGGTCTTGTTTTACTGGAATCTTTGAATTATTGAGATGATTCAAGGCTTTTCAAAACTGATCTGAAGTTGCTTGATAATTTGTTTGGTTTCAGGTTTGCATTTTTAAGATGTTACAGGCTTGCTTGCTTACAGATTTTGGGTTGAAGCCTTGAAGCATGATTATTTATAGGCTTTTTGAAAAAAATGTTTTTAGAGATTTTGGACTTGAGCTCTTTTGATTTTCTTGTTTGAGAAAGTTTTCAGGTTTGGAGAATAGTTTTTACATGGTTTTGAATTTTCTTAGAAATGGAGATAGAAACGAGATGGAAAAGGGAAGATATAAGTTTTTATAATGTAATTTAGGATTTACTTAAAATTAAGGAAAATAAAATCTAATCATGCCACTTGTTCAAATGTTAACACTTGTCATTACCCATTTTTAATTAACTTACACATGTATTTAGCATGGTTTTAAAGGCTACACTTGTAATTGTTTCATTTTTATTTATTTTTAAATGATTTTTAAAGCTTTATATTAATTTTCCTAATTAATAAATTCTTTTATAAATCAATGAATTCTTTTCTAAATTTATATAAATAAAAATCTTTAAAAGAAAATTAAAAAAATCAATTATATTCCAAATAAAAGCATATATAATATATTTAATCCATTTTTAAATGTTAATATAAACCTTTTGTATTTGTTTTACTATTTAATGAACACTATCTTAATTTATAAAAATAAATTCCTTTTAAGGAAAATAAATCTTAGTTCAAATAAAAACTTACCCATATATATTTATATTTAAAATATTTTCAAGATATATATCCATTTAAATTCGAATTTAAATCTAAACTCAAATTCAAATTCAATTAAAAAAATCTAATTTAAAATCAACTTAAATAAATATAAATTTTAAACAAACACATTACTACTCTGAAAGTAATAACTTTATTTTAAAATCTACTTTAAAACCAACTCAAATATATATATTTGTTTTAAAACCAACTCAAATATATATATATATATATATATATTTAAAAAAACGCCTTATTAACTAGAAAATAATAATTCTATTTTAAAATCCATTTACATCTACATTCAAAAACATCACATTGTTAATTATTCTTGTTATTTATACTTTAAAATAACAATTTTATCAATTTTAAATAAATTAAAAAAGGAGATTATCACATTTTAAATTCCTTGAAATTCCAGGATATCACATTCCTTCCCCCTTAAAAGAATTTCGCCCCCGAAATTTAAAACAAAGATAATCCAAAATCCTTTATTTCATTTCAATAATCCAAGCATAGCTATCAGCCATATACTATCAATCAAACAACAATTGACCCTCAAAAAACAGTTTATTCAAACAAAATTCATTCAAACAAACAACCCTAGCTATCCGAATATAGATCTGGATAAGCCTTCCTAAAACTAACCAGAGTTTCTCAAGACAAACTCTGGAATCCTTGCTTCTCAGAACCACAACTAGTTATACCACTATGATCCAGAGCTTCCTCTCACTCTGATCCAAAAATATGAACCAAATATCAGACCACACTTAAAACCAGCTCAACTACCAGATCCTACTGAACTACAGATCCCAACTAAGATGGATCATTCACGTATTTCGTTAGGTGAGATACGTGAAAAACATTGCAAATTCCAGGCATCCAGATTGGCAATTCAATCCTATAGACCACAACCCTAATCCCCTCGAGCACTTGGAACGGACCAATATACATTAGGGCAAGTATTTCCGTCTTGCCAAATCTTATAACTCCTTTAATCGGGAAACTTTGACAAAGACTAAATCTCCAATCTTAAAATCCAAATGTCTTTGTCTCTTGTTTGAATCTCTTCTGGCGATCCTGCGCTGCTCTCAATCTCTTCTAAAAAAGCTCCATCTCCGCAGTTGCCTCTCGGATCAAACTGGACCAAGAACACGACAAACTCTCGACTCTACCCAACAGAATGGGAAACTACAAGGTCTTCCATACAAAACTCCGTGGGGTGCCATCTAGATACTTGCCTGATAACTGTACGAGAATTCCATTTAATGCACATGGACCTCCCAAAATCCACCAAAATCCAAAACATTAGCTCTCGGCACAACCTCAAAAATTCTATTCAGCCTTTCTGTCTGTCCGTCGATCTGGGGATGATAGGCTGAACTCAAACCCAAAGCTGATCGCAAAGTCTCCAGAAATTGGCTGGTGAAGTTAGGATCACGGTCGCTAACAATGCCGAATGGAACACCAAGCACAATTTCCTTTAAGAAAACTCAGCCAAAGATGCTGCAGTACGGGTTGCCTTAACCGGAATAAAATGGGCGCTCTTGGTTAGTCGGTCCACGATTACCCATAATTCTTCATTACCCTCTTTGGTCCTTGGAAAACCGTCGATGAAAACCAAAGAAATCACTTCCCACTTCCACTTCGAAACTTCCAAAGGTTACAACAATCCTGCGGTCTTCTGCCGATCTCCTTTACCTGCTGACAGATCGAACATCCATTGACGAAATCAGCAACATCCTTCCTCATGATCGGCCACCAGAAGACTCTCTGACAGAACTTCTTGCCTCAAAACCTTGATATTTGAAACACAAATTTCCTTCCGATGATCCTCAATGATCTTTGCCCATCAATCACAAAACTAGAACTCTGACCATTCTTGACTCAATCCATCCACTTCCGGCACATACAAAAGTCCGATTAGACCTCAAACCAACTCTTACCATCAGGAATAGCTAGAAAAGGCGCACTGATCAGCCTTGCCTTCAAATCTGAGAAAGCCTCGTCACACTCAGGTCCACTTAAACTTTGCTCTTTTCCGAGTCAACTTGGTTAAGTGCGAAGAAATCTTAGAAATATCCTGATAAACTTCCTGTAGAACCCTGCCAAACCCAAAAAAATACGGATGCTACCACTCCTGAATAGTAGCTATCTTGGCTGGATCTACAGAAATACCCTTACCAGAGACAAAATGCCTCCTCAAAGTCCCTAACTCTAACCCAAATGTCGCTTGCGCTCCTCTTCAGACTAGGAGTAGGCAAGAAAATCACTGGTGAACACAAGAACAATCTTATTCAACACATCCCAAAAACTTGATTCATCAAATCCACACAGAATCTCAAAGATCTATCCAACTTGGTCACAAAGACAACGGTTGAACTCCAATTGGAAAAACTAGGCCGGATCAAACCTCCTCAAAGAAATCTTGGTCTTCCCCTCCAACTTTTCTCTCTTCTTCAGTGCCATCCTTCTATTAGTGCAGAACAACAGGAACTGCTCTCGGAACTAAGTCGATCCAAATCTCTATCTCCCAACGCGGGCAACCTTTCACTTCTGCAAAAATATCCGAATAATCTCTGACCACTTCGATGGACTCTACGCCTTCTGGAGATGCCTCGATTTCATGCAACAGATGATCAAATGAACTCCGGAATCATCGCAAGTCACTTTTGCGATTCTTCCCAACTCAGTCTCCAAAGACACAATCTTCTCTTCACACATCAAAACAGCCTTGCTAATCCAACCAATCCATATCCAGAATAAGATCAAACCCTTTGAAATCCAATATAAAGGGTCACAAGAAAACTATGGGGAAGATAAGAAAACCTTAAACCACTACAGATCATATCTAACACGGTTGCTCCACTTATAGGATTAGATACAAGGATAGGACAGTCAACCAAACAAAGAGAAAGATAAAACATCTCTAGAACTCATGTTGGAAATCCGAACAGATACCCAACAAATATAGATAGGTATATAGTTATATAAAAATTACAAATACACGCTCTCGATACTACTCCAGTGCCTAGGTATTTTCTCAACCTATGCTCTGATACCAAGTGTGACGACCCACCTTTCATTCCATAGAAAGACGCATCATCAATAAGAAAGAAAGAGGTAGAAATAGAATAGATAGAAGAAAGAACTAAATAATTATCAGAATCTCATAGCGGAAACGGAAAAAAATATAATATATCACATAGATATTACATAGTCATTACATCAGAGTTACACAGATTACAACAACATTTCACATTAGACAGTTATAAAGATTTGTCTAATACATTACATTCCAAAATACAACAGACAAAGACTTCAACACAGCGGAAATAGATAGATATAACTACGTCTGGACTCTTGCTCCAAGCTATCCAATATTCATCAAGCCAAAACCTGATGACTTGGCTACTCATAAAAATTTGAGTTCCTAAGAGTTTAAGAAAAATTGAAATAAAATCTGGGTCTGTGAGTAAACGGGTTAAAGTTGTTTAACTTTGAAAAACCTTTGGAAAGAAAAGGTATCTCATTAGACTTCCCACACATAAACATGGAATAAAATTTACCTTACGATAACCAAACATTTGATAGGAAATCCAGTTATATTATAATAGGGTCTTGGGTTTTCAAATAAATATTCACATATCTAAAATTGTTACATTATTAAATTCTAGCACACTAGCCACAAAGTGGGTTATACAATCAAGTCCGATGATCACTTATTGGAGATTGGATTCCATACAATGGCAGGGCTACTGGGGTACCGCCCATCACAGTACGTGGCCTAGTTCAACGTACTGAGGATCCACTCTAAATCCCCTGCAACACAAGGTCAGAACCATCACTTACTGGATAGTCCTGAATAAGACAATCCTGTAGTTGGCTGCAGATCTAACTTCCCACTAAGCCGAATAAAAAGGGACATGTAGACAGGAGAAGCTCTTATCCTACTTGAGCGCGACTCACTTAACCTTGCAGCATCTCCCGTGTTTTACCCATTCCCTATTGATGAGGCTTGAGGCTACGATTACCTTTATAGACACATCTATCTTAGAATGCTCATCGTCCACCTGACGATGTTCTGAAAGCATTCAATCTATACAAGTTCGTTCCGGGTTCGAACAAAACCGAAGGCATTATCTCGTTACACACATTCTGGAATCACCCTCAAAGTTAACGACAATAACCCTTGCACTCGAAAAACTCCATCTATATCTTCACTTTGAGATGTCACGACCCATCGTTTAACTTGGATCGATGTGGTTTTCCGATAATTAAATTGATACTCGATCCCGGTCTCATCGAAATCCAAACGTATCTTAAAGATCAAGTTGTTGAAGGTTAAACAATTCATTTCAATTCAATTCAACACTTTGAATTCACACAGCATTATCAAGATAAATATCACACATTTATCACTGATATGTCAAATATCACACCACAGAATATCACAGCGTATCATCTAATAGATATCATCCAATTCAAACATTCTACACAAACAATTATTCACAAACAGGAATTATTAATCCATGTTATAATTAATTTAATTTATTAAAATTAAATTAATTACTTAAGAATTAATCACCTAATCCTGCTCAATTTATCATTAATTAATTTCAAACAAATTAATTAATCATCACCTTAATTAAACATCCCCTTAATTAATCATCCTTGATTAATTATTCTTTAATTTCTTTATCGATCGATTAATTAATCTCTAATCACGGATTAATTAGTTCTTTATTATCAATTAATAAACCTTAATTATTAATTAATATCCTTCAATACAAAGAAATCAATCCTTAATTACTTTTATTATCAATTAATTGTCCTTTAGTTAACGGATTAATTATCCCTTATTTATTAATTAATAAACCTTAATTATTAATTAACAATACTTAATTACAAATCAATTAATCCTTAGTCACCAGTTGATTAATCATTAATTAAAAGTTAACCAAACTTTTATTAACCTTCAATTACAGATTAATTTTCCTTTAATTATTAATTAATAAAATATAATTATTAATTAATAAAACATAATCACAAATTAAACACTTCTTAATTTCTAGTTAAGTAACCTCTAGTTACTTAATTAATCATTCTTAATTACTCAATCGATTAATTCTTAATTACACTTAATTATTTAATTAATTAAACTCTAATCATTAATTAATAATTTTTAATTATCTAATCAATGATCTTAGTTATAAATTAATTAACCTTTAACAAATTAACTTATAACCCTTAAATTATTAATTAAATCAATTAATTACTCTTAATTAATTTCTTAATTAATCCTTTATAATTAGTTAATTAAATTAATTAATTATAATTAAATTTCTTAATTAACTTAATTAATCTCACTCACTAAATCATTAATTATCTTTAAGATAAAACATTGTCTTATTAATGCCTTTATTACCATTATCATTTTGAACCATTTTGTCTTCATAATTATCTTTACTTAATTAAATCATTAATTAAGTTTTAAAATAAAATAATCATTTAACTTGATAAACTAAAGTTAACAAAACTTCCTTTAAATACTTAAAACATTATCAAGTAATAGTTTAAAACTAGTTTCAATTTAAATTTTAAAACTTGCTTTTATAAAAATCTTAAAATTTCATTCTAACTTAAGTTTTAAAATCACTTTAAACTTAGCTTAACAAAATTTAAATTAAACAAAATTTTAAATCTTCATAACTATTTGTTAAAGAAACAATTATTATATATAAAGTCAGTTTATATAAAAAGTTTAAACTAGATTTAATTTTAATTTCAACAACATTGATTTTTAAAACTTTTAAAAACTGCATAATATTGTTGCTTCGGGTCAAGCCCGAATAACACTCGGGTCTAGCCCCGAGTTAAGCACCTCTTCCCATTTTTTGAAAACTCAAATTAAATTTTAAGTTTTAAAAACCTATAGGCTTAACTCCCACAAATTATTCGAGCACAAACTCGAGTCTTTTTTCCAAACACTCGAGCAATTCTTCGAGCAAAATCCCAAACCAAAACATCAGTGACGAATAAGCCACTGTGCAAATGCACCAGTCATCAGCGACGATCTAGTCTCCAAAATCACCTCCGACACGTCTCCCTCCACCCACACTTGCCACCTGACCACCCAGAAATGCAGATCAACCTCGAAGACGAAATCGAGCTACCTCAATCAAATAGGTTCAGCAATCATTGCCAGGAAAATCGCCTCGAACTCCCAATACCGACCACCGACATCCCTATAACTCTGGCCATACCTCCACGAACCTTCCATGCAGCCATCGCCAAAGCCCGATGCTACTCGATCAACCGAAGAACTCGCATTGCTCCTGTTACCATACTCTACCAAAATTAGGTTTTAAAACCTAAATCAACTCGCCGCCAATGCCACGACGATCAATATTCCCTCCGATTTTTCTCGGTATCCCCTATCGCCACTCAAGCGTCGACAAGAACCCCGATCATCCAGTTGCTTCCAATCACTAGAAAACTTTCAAAAACCATTTCCCAGTCAACTTTGAATTGCTCATCCAATTCAATATTAAAAATTATGATTTTATTTTTAAAATCATGTTTTCCTAAGACAGTTCAAGATTTATACTTGTATCAACACATTTCAACATTTGATTTTATCATGTTAATAAGATTGCTACTGTTGTTTCCAGATGCTAGCATATTTTCAAACTTAAAATAATTGTACATACTTTTAAATCTTAGATTAAGTTTAAACTTAACTAATTTGTTCGAAGTCCAAAGCTTAACAATGAACGGAAAAAAGAATTGGAATTTTGTTCTAGATTTTAAACCATGTATCAAGAACAGGGAAGAACAAGAAAGCATCAACCATGCACACGTGAACACAAACATATGTACAGATACTATATTCATATATATACATGCAGGGCATCATTATCACAGAAATATGCAAGCACTAAACTTTTAAATCAAAAGTTTACTCACAAGATTAAAGAGGCAGAGGGCTTGAAACAGGGGATGAAAACTTGAATTGTTGAAGCCTGATTGGTTTTCAACTGGAAAACTTGATCTTGTTTTGCTGGAATCTTTGAATTGCTGAGATGATTTAAGGTTTTTCAAAACTAATCTGATGTTGGTTGATAATTTGTTTGATTTCAGGTTTGCATTTTAAAGATGTTACAGGCTTGCTTGCTTATAGATTTTGGGTTGAAGCTTTGAAGCTTGATTATTTATTGGCTTTTTGAAAAAAATGGTTGTATAAATTTTGGACTTAAGCTGTTTTGATTTTATTGTTTGAGAAAGTTTTCAGGTTTGAAGAATAGTTTTTACATGGTTTTGAATTTTCTTAGAAATGGAGATAGAAAAGAGATGAAAAAGGGAAGATATAAGTTTATATAAGTCGAAATTAGCCTCAAGGGACTCTTTAGCAAGTGCAATTAGTTTCTAGGGCACACAACTGAAATAATTACTTTTAAGGACAAAATGTAAAATAATTAGTTTCTAAGGCCTAAAAACCTATGAAATTATGTCCTTGAAAGTAATTGGACTGCTGACTTTGTCCTTAAAAATAATTATTTTGTTGACTTTGGTCTTGAAATTAATTTCTATGGATGTGTGTCCTAGAAACTAATTGGACTGCAAAATTTGTCCTTCTAGTGAAATGCCCCTTTATATAATGTAATTTAGGATTTACTTAAAATTTAGGAAAATAAAATCTAATCATGCCACTTGTTCAAATGTTAACACTTGTCATTGCGCATTTTTAATTAACTTACACGTGTATTTAGCATGGTTTTAAAGGCTACACTTGTAATTATTTCATTTTTATTTATTTCTAAATGATTTTTAAAGCTTTATATTAATTTTCCTAATTAACAAATTCTTTTCTAAATTAATAAATGCTTTTCTAAATTTATGTAAATAAAAATCTTTAAAATAAAATAAAATAAAAATCAATTATATTCCAAATAAAATCATATATAATATATTTAATCCATTTTTAAATGTTAATACAAACCTTTTGTATTTATTTTACTATTTAATAAACACTATCTTAATTTATAAAAATAAATTCTTTTTATGGAAAATTAATCTTACTTAAAATAAAAACTTACCCATATATTTTTATATTTAAAATATTTTCAAGATATATATCCATTTAATTTCAAATTTAAATCAAAATTTAAATTCAAATTCAATTAAAAAATCCAATTTAAAATCAACTTAAATAAATATAAATTTTAAATAAACACATTATTACTTTGAAAATAATAAGTTTATTTTAAAATCTATTTTAAAACCAACTCAAACATATATATTTAAACAAACACCTTATTAACTTGAAAATAATAATTCTATTTTAAAATCCATTTATATCTATATTTAAAAAAAACACATTATTAATCATTCTTGCTATATCTATTTTAAAATAACGATTTTATCAATTTTAAATAATTTAAATAAGGAGATTATCACATTTTAAATTCCTTGAAATTCCAGGATATCACATAAACATCAAGGAGTATCTAACTTGAATGTATAAAACAAAAACTGTAGCTAAGTAGTTAGCCAAACGTCAAAGGACGGACCCGGATAAGAAGTCAAGTAGAAGCACCTGAAATACCTCGGTCTGACCTGCGTATTATTTAAGAAGATAATAATAAACGGGTCAGTCTAGCTATAAATGTCATATAAAATGATATAGGATAAGAGATATAACAAAAACGTATGATAACAATAATGCCATACTGTGACAAGTATACATTAATTAATCAATAAAAATCATACAATATCTCCAGAATCTCAAAATACCAAAAAGAATGTCATATTCTTTACTTTATTCACCAAACCCCAAATATTGATAAAGCTTATCAATGTAAATCATAAAAATTGGTGAAACAAAAATTCTAGAAACCCTCAACTAGGAATCCAGAAATCACAAAGGGGAAGGCCAATCGCAAACAGGAGCATGAAAACCCACTAACATGTGTATCACAAACGGGTCGATATCCCATGGTCGCTAACCATAGAGCCCGTGCAACGGCGTAGTACAATAATGGTACGCCCGAGGAACCTAAAACTTGAATAATTCAGAACGTCGACGTAGTACAATAACGGTACGTCCGATGGATCTGAAACTCCAATAATTCGGAACAACGACATAGTACAATAAAGGTACTCTCGATGGACCTAAAAAGCCGAGACATCGATCTAGCACAATAACGGTACATCCGATTATCCTGATAAACCGGGATATCGACGTTGTACAATAATGGTACATCCAATGAACCGGACACCATAAAAGAAAATGGGTCGCTAGCCCATAAAAATGAGTTGAAACTCCAAAGAACCCTTAGGTCATTAGCCTATAAAAGAAATGAGACGAAACTCAATAAAACGAGGTACAGTCCCCCACGTGGACAAAGAGACATCGCATATCGCTGGTCTAAACCATAAAATGATCACCATTGATCAACAAAAAGTGTGAATTACACTAAGCTAGTAAATAAATGAGTTTAGCTTCAATCCCATGACCACTGGCTTAACTTAAGTAATTACGAATAAATTGTAGATTTCCACTTGAAAATTATCACAAGAGTTCAATCGAACAAGTCCAAGAATTAACCGACAAAGTAAACGCAAGCGTTTCCTACAACTTGTTTTGCTAAGTCATTTAATTAGATTTCTCGAACGAATGAGGTAAAGGTTTGTATATATTAATAGATTGGAAAATGGTTTTAAAAGCTAGCATGATATTGAAAGTAAATGTTGAAATCGTTTTGATGAAAGAGTTTGAATATTTACTATTATTATTGAAACCTTTGAATTTTAAAGTGACAAATCATAGAAAACGATTGTAAAGACAATCGATCACCAACAATTCACATTCGAAGGCGTGAATCAAATCCAAAGAAATCGATACCAAATCCATCAAAATGGATATTCCCAAAAATCTAGAAAAAGAAGTCATCAAAGTCGATAAAAGTGATAACAACGAATCGGGCCAACAAAAAGCGATAAACATTGGAAATTCACTCAAAAAATAGCAAATAGGCAAAACTGAACAGTTCCAGACATCTAGGGGTACATCCAGACATCTAGATTTAGGTTCTGGAAATATTCCAGAAAACTTTCCAGACATCTAAACTCCATCCAGGCATATGAGAACTAACCAGACGTCTAAGCCATAAATTCAGACGTTTGGAATTTGTCTTTGCCCTTTATATTTTTCTGTCGTATATTTTTTTTCATCTGCTGCCCTAACCTGACGTCTGGACCTTACAATCAGACATCTGGTTGCCTGTTCTAGCCAATAGTTTGCCTAGGCCAATGATGGCCAAAATGATTCGGAAGCGATTGGAAGAGCGATAGAGGCTAGGGATTTTTGCCAAGCGACGGCCCAGCCTTATAGGCTATTCGATTCACCCCAAATAACATGTCCAAATATCCAAGATAGGATCTTTAAAGATTTTGACTTTAAAATACCAAAATTCAGAAAATTCACCAAATCAATTCAAATCAAAAGCAAATGAATATGAATAGATGTTTGGAATTCATACCTAACAACAATGAAAGCTATAGACATAGATGTGAGTTCAAGAACTCACCTTTAAAACCAAAAACAACAAGTGAGAAGCTTTAAAACAAAGCAAAACCAATTTCTTTTCAATACACCTTTAGAATCGTCAATCTATTTTCAAAGGTAAAGTTTTTTCTAAGTTAGGTTTAGGAATTCTGATAATTTGAAGAGAGATTGAGATGGAGAAGATGAAGAGGATGCTTACATATGCTTCTCCTTGATTTTTAGAACTTGAATTTCCTAGTAAAACTAGGGCTTAGGAATTTTGAGTCTCCGTTCTTTCCTCCATTTTTAATTTAGCTTGAGAGTATTAGGAAATGAGAATGAATGAATAAGAGAGGGGGTGGAGTTAGAGTATTATGTTGGGTTAATGGGCTAAAACCCAAACCCAAAGCCCAATAGAAAAATATCAAAATTCTACTCAACTCCGAACATATCGATATTTATACTCAAAAAGATCGCAAACGTCATTTTGAACTCAATGAAAATGGTTTCGAGTCCTAATTCGACTGTTTGCAGAAAGTAACATTTCAGACTTTAATCCGACTAACGGTGCTATATTTAAATAAATAATTTAAATATACAGTCGTAAAATATGCGGGTTGTTGCAGAGTCATACCGGCCGAGTGGGTTAGCAACCCTGAGCGGATGCACTTCTTTGTATTACCATCATTTACGTTGTGATTGATTGGTGTGCCTGCAATTTTATGGAAGTGTTGGATGCGGTGGACGATCATGGTTATGATGCGTTATCACCAGCTGGGAGCGGTAAACTGGTAGTATCCAATCTTAGGCGTTGCCTCATGTGCCTTGTCATACTTTTATCTCTATACGAGGCCCCTACGATTTTGGTTTAGTGTTGTCGTATCACGGCGCATCCCTATCCACCGGTAGTTTATTGGTGTTTTATAGCAAACTGTACGAAAATGTTTAAAATGCGTTAAGGGGGATCATTGTGAAGCCTTAACGCTATTTTGATTTTTTTTTTTTTTAAAGTTGGTTCAAACTTTTCTATTAAGAAACCCGTAAAGTATTCACAAGAGCCACATAGAGGCTATTCAAAACAAAACAAAATTATTTGCGAAATACAATCACAACCCAATACTTAACTAGGACCAAATACGTAGAATGGCCGACTTTCCTTCAGCAGCCCATGTGCCTACATATTCGAGACAATTCTCGAATTAAATTAGGCAACTCATATCTAACTGGCTATTAATCTACTCTTTGAGAAAAACATTAACCGAAACTCTAAGCTAAATGACTTTAATGGCGGCGCATGAAATGAAGCTTAGATCTAACTGGCTATTTTGATATTTATTTTACTGATTAGACATTATATATATATATCGTATTCTACTACATATAAATATTTTGATGGATCCTTACGGGATGGAAAATCCCTAACATCCCTTGAGTTATTGCACACACGTTATACACTAGATAGGAGTTATGAAATCCTATAAACATCTCTGATGTCGTCACACTCGTATTATATACGACATTGATTTGACTTACATGAGGATATTTTAGTCCTGACTTGAGTCTTTTGTCTTTTCGTTACGCTCGGATTAGCCCAGAGTTTTCAGTTTATCGAAGATTATTCTCTGGAGGACGAAGACAAAGATTTGGTATATTATTACTACTATTATTCCTGCATTATGTTATCCGCTGCATTATATTTTGTTCCGTTGTATATGTATAACGCTGATAAATGTTGTATAAGTTGTAATCAAATGTATAATAAACAGCTTTATGAACTTATTATTTGATTGTTATATTATATCTTTCCGCTGCGAGATTCTTTGTTTGTTTTCTTCTTCTTTTCTTATGTTTTTAATTAACTATGTTCCAGATTGTTTAAGTCGGACATGTGTGGAATATTGTCAATTTAAACCTTTCGAAATATGGATCGTCACATTTACCTTTGTCTACTTTTTCAGCTTTTAACCATATTAGAAACTCCTTTCCAATGCATGAAAAGAGAGGTATTAAATGTGAAATGATGTTAGGATTTAGTTTATGTCCTTATGTAATGATTTTTGCCACTTTTACATTAATTATAAAATACCAAAATACATTTTTCTCCTTTTCCATATAAGATAAGACTTGTGCATTAATGAGATATGTTAGTCTTTTGTGTAATGATTATGGTTTTGTAAATTAATTTTAATTATAAATTGTCAAATCATGTTACTTTTTGAATTATTTGTTAATTTTGACTTTTCAAAATGAATGTGCATTTGCATGATAATCTAAAGTGTGCATAGTCTATTAATATGCATTATATAGGTTAATAAAGTGATCATGTTGTGAAAACGTTGCGATAACTTATTTTGGTTAAAAACAATGTTTTTATCGACATATTTTACTTTGAAAATTTGACTTTTTTTGCTAAATTATATATTAAAGCAAACCAATCTTAAAAATTTATTCCCTATTATATTAAATGAATTAAAAAAAGTATATTTTTGTTAAAATTCCATATCATTAGGGTTAATATCAAAATATTGGATTTTGGGTTGCATTGACAAAATGTGGCAAATTTCAAATATTTTTGTAAAACGATTATAAACATATTTTTAACCCTTTAATATACTTCTATTATCTTCATTAAGAGATTTTGATAAGATTTAACATTTCAAATAAAAATTTAAACTTATTTATTTACGCAATTATATATTTAGCAAAACTTAACTTTTGCTGATTTGTGATTAAATCCAAATTTCATACTTTTAGTTATTAACTACAAGCATAAATAATTTCTCTATTATTATTTATTATATATAACTTATTTATGTAAGTTTTAAATCTTTTTAAATTTTAAAAATAAACAAAATCTCTCATTTTTGAAGTAGCGAAATTACGTGTCGTTGCATTTTCCATACTTAAAAGCATTTCCTCCTCGAAATGTAAGTTAGATAAAGGAATCTGTCTCATATTCATATCCTCAAACACCCTAGCTTATTTATACGAATGATGAAAAAATGCATATATAAAAAAAGGTCAATACCTTAACAACACTGAACAATTAACACCAGACACACATACATCAAGCCAAACTCATATCCTACCCATCCTAGTGCATACTGCACACTTAAGACAATATACATAACTATGAAATAGACAATACTTCCAAAAACAACCACACTGATACTATATAAATTAACACGTCCTAGCTAACCCATCCCCTGACCTGAGTATGTACCACACCTAAGGGGTGTGTGTGTGTGTACAAACACACATACCAAAACATAAGTCTAACCCTTTTATCTTATTGCCTACTATTTAAGATAACTATCCAAATACTATGTAGAAAGACCCAAAATATCATACTATATGTGATATTTGATTTGATCTATTATTCCAATCCACAACTTTACTTCCGAACTAGTATCAATCCGTTGATTTTTTAATGCCGACATTAATCAGACGTCTTAATTACAAACCCTTGCTTTCCTTACATAGCTCTCAACTATGATAGAAAACTTGAGTACATAATAAAAAACCCTCATCAATGTTCACTATCAAGAATCGAGTCATAAATTCTTTTTCGGATTGGTGTAAACATCTCAAAGTTCTGTACTCAAATCTTAGATCAAAAATTTTATGTGCCGAAATGATCTACGTATAACTTATGTATTTACTCACATCCGTTTTTATCTTGTATATTTCTTCAAAATTTCAATTAATCCAAGTTTATTTCACAAACATTTACTTTTTACTGAATCCATTATTACTTAATCATATAGTATATGACTTAAACTTGTATAATATACCTTTACTTCCTAAGAGTATATATACACATCCCCAAACTTCAAACCATTATTACTTCAATTTGGGTGTTTAACAAATGTGGACTTTTACTATTATCTCAAATTAATAAGTTATGAAAATTAATCCTTAGTTTTATCCCCAATTAATCATCGGAGATAGGATTAGTAAAATCCTAGGATGGGTAACTCATTAGAGATAGGGTTAGTAACACCCTAGAATGAGTTTTGAGAGTATTATATATGAGTGCATATTTATTAATTTTATAAAAATGGTTTTGTTTTAAAGGATTTGGTAAATGAAATAATTTTATCTTGGGTTTACATTTTGAATATACAAACGGGATATTTTTGGTTAGGAATTAAGGATTGTTTGAAATTTGGCTTAGTAAAACTAAAATATGAATATTTTGTGATTATAATTTCACAAACTTACAAAAGAATATTTTAATGAAAATATTAAAAGTTGATAAGCTAGAAAATATAGTCTTTAAAAGGAAAATTTGTAATAATATGGTTAGTAGGTTGATTGTTGGAAAAAAATGTTTAAATAACAAATACCATGTGAATTAAGTTTCACAATTTGACTACAAGGTATTTGATGGGTATAAGGTTAAGAAAATTGATTTAGAAATGGGTAGGTAAATGAGTAAAGAATATAATCATAAGATTTGTAAGAAAAATAAGTACACTTAGTTAAGTTGTCATATTAATATATGGATAAGATAAATAATATTAGCTAAATTAAGAACTTAGGTAAATGAAACTAAGGATTAAGTTTTATAACTTATTAATTTGAGATAATCGTAGAATTCCATATTTGTTATACACCCTAATTGAAGTAATAATAATTTGAAGTTTGGGGATATGTATATATACTCCTAAGAAGTAAAGGTATATTATACATGTTTAAGCCATTTTTGTATGCTTAAGTAATAATGGATTTAGTAGAAACTAAATGGTTGTGAAATATACTTGGATTAATAGAAATTTTTTAGAAATATATTATATAAGAATGAATGTGAATAAATACATAAGTTATACATAGGTCATTTTGGCATATAAATTTTTGATCTAAGATTTGCGTACAGAACTTTGATGTGTTATGCCAATCCAAGAATGGATTTACC
This sequence comes from Allium cepa, assembly GCA_030765085.1. Taxonomy (NCBI): domain Eukaryota; kingdom Viridiplantae; phylum Streptophyta; class Magnoliopsida; order Asparagales; family Amaryllidaceae; genus Allium; species Allium cepa. The sequence continues at coordinate 621,656,064 of CM060931.1, forward strand.
ACCCAATTCTTGACAGCGAACATAGATCGAACATTGATGAAGATTTGTGATTATGTACTCAAGTTTTCTTTAATAGTTTAAAGCTATGCAAGGAAAGCATTGTGATCAGGAAGTCTGATCAAAGTCCGCACTAGAAAATCAAGGGATCGATACTAGTTCAGAAGTAAAGTTATGGATTCGAATAATAGATTGAATCAAATATCACATATAGTATGATGCTTTGTGTCCGTCGGCATAGTAGTTGGATAGTTATCGAAAATAGTAGGCACTAAGATATAGGTGTTAAACTTATGTTTTGGTATGTACATATCTAGACCTCAGGTATGGTACATGCTCAAATCAGGGGATGGGTTATCTTGGATGTATTCATTTATATAGTGTCAGGGTGGTTGTTTTTGGAAGTATAGTCTATTTTATAGTTGTGTATATTATCTTAAGTGTAGTACGCACTAGGATGGGTAGGATAGGAGTATGACTTGATGTATGTATGTGTAACCTTAAGTACATGATAAGTACTCAGGTTGGTATGGGGAATCTCCGTTCCATGTTTGTATGTCTTGTGTTAATTGTTCAGTGTTGCTATGGTATTGACCTTCTTTTTATATGCATTTTTTTCTATCATTAGTATAATTAAGCCAGACCGTTTAAGGATACGAGAATGAGGTAGATTCCTTTATCTAACTTTCGTTTCAAGTATGATTTCTGTTTCGAAATATATTTTCATATTGAAAATTGTTTTCTATGTATTTCTTTGAGTTCAAGATATTTGATTAAAGAACTCTCCACTGTAAACTAGTTGTAGTATATGAAATAAACAAACTATATTAGGTAAATGATGGACCTTCACATTTAGTGTGCTATTATAGTAATGGAAAAAACACCGGGAGCATGTCATATAACACTTATTGATTGCATCAAATTACGAAAAATTGTTTTCGTAAAACATACCGACATTATTTGTGAAATAATGACTATTTTTTGGTGTCGACTGAAAAATAGACATAGTTATATTTCAGTATGAATATTATGAATATTAGTTGTGAAATAAAACTATAGTGTGGTGTTTTCTTTGAAACAAAATGATGCACTAAAAATAAAGATGTATCTAATATTATTTCCAATTATTTTGCAATTATGGCTAAGTCGTAGGTTTGAGAAATAATTTTTATTATATGATTATGAATCATATGATAATAGTTAATTATATCTCAAACAATTAAAGAGCTATGCACCTATTTAGTGTGAGCACCATGAGAATTGATGAACTCTTCAAATTAATACATATAAATGTTTGCAATCGTAAGTCTATGAATACCAAAACATTTCCATATACTTCGTCATATTCACCGTTGAGTCCTCACATACATGGACATGTGTATTTGATATACTTGTGAAGTGTAAGATAAGCTCATATAATATAAAATGGAAGTAAATAAGGTTACATGCGGCATAAACGATTCAATTTGATCGAATGGGTGAGCATATTGGAAAGAGTTCTGAAGTACCAACAAATGAATAAATATTCAATCTCAAAAGTCCCTCCTCCATGTGATACATAATAATGTATCGATAAGGAGTAATCAAACTTTATTGGACACAGTACGATTAACTATAAGTGAAGTTGAGTTAGTTTCTTTCTATAAGATCGTGTATTTAAGATTAGTACACAAGATTAATATTATTTCACCTAAATAATACTTTACAATCGTACAAGATAAGGGTTTACAAGAAACACCAATATATCCTAGGTCAAGGAGTTGGAAGGTTATGCAAGTCAAAAATTTGATTGTAATAATTGTTCATGAGGGATCATGTATGAATCTTAATGAAAGGGGTTGGGAAGGACTATAATTGGATGACATATTTATGTTTTGAACATAGATTTTGTAAAATAAAACTGAATTAATTTTATATAAGCAAATTCATAAAATGTTTATGAATTTACATTCCATTGCAATAAGAAACGATTGTTTTTTCGAGAAATACCAACTTCGTAGTGAAAGAATTTCTTTTAGAAATTATTGCAGTTAATTGGAAGCAGATACAATCGAAAGATAAAGCTGATTAAATGAGACGTAATGAAATTAACCTAACCTAAATGAATGCATCACATTAGAGTATCTAATAGGTATTCTTGCACACTGATGAGAAACTATGGGTTTCTTACCATTGTCAAAAATATACAATCCTTGGTTGTTTAGTTAAACCATTGAGTGTTGACCTTATAGTATGGTTGATGCGAAGATTCGAAAATGAATTCCAAGTTCGTTATCAAAATATGATTTTGGTAGTCGTAACTGAAGGGATGTGATCCATCGACTGTGATTGTGTCTTTATGAGTAAGACTAATGCAGTTGGAATTAAATGAGCAATGTTGATAAGTATAATCTCATAAATTTCAAACATTGAGATTAGCATAATAGATTCATCATCCAACATGATCAGGTTATTTCGGATTTACTCACAAAATTATTGCTTTGTAAAATTTTGTGATTTGGTACATATGCTAAAATGGAAAATTCTAATTCATGATTTACAATATATTGTTTATGCATAACAACCAAAGTGTCTTAAAGTTAGTGGGATCGATATTTGGGTTTATGAATGTTTGGATATGATCCAAGAGAAGATACGAAAGCATCATTTAATAAGCATCAAAACTGAATAAGTATTTTGATAGAAATATCAAATTTGTTTGATTGTTAATCAAAATGCAAAGGAAGCGTGTGCTCATAAGAAAGAACGTTAAAAGGTACATAGATATTTCTAAATCATAAGTAAACAACAAGCTATTGATTTTTAATGACGTACTTGTATTAAAACCCGTTTTAGACGTCTTTAGTACTCAACTTTGGATTTGTAAACGATGTTTTTTATAGAAAGTATAAAAGATAATGGGAATGTCCTAAAACTGTATGCATGGATGCCTTATTAAAATGTTTAATATGGAACCTATAAGATGGATTCCTTATGCATTGGCAATAAGAACTATCATACATGTTATGTTGTCTATGATATCATAATTTCTTTAGGTATTTGATACATGAAGCATATATCAAATATAAATTGATATCTCTAAATATTTGTTGAGTTTTTCTCGTGTATTTATGAAATACTAGAGAATTATTTACAGAAATAGCGAAGTCCTTATGAAGGAATGTTCAGACTCAAATTCTCGTAAGTGAAATTGAGTATAATATGTCAATAATAAATTCATATTAAGAATCTTTAAGTTGGAAATGTTCTAAATGAAAGAATGTAGTTGGTTTGATGAAAAAAATCTATGTACATTGCCTTGAATAGTTCCACAGTAAAAGTAATGTATATAAATATAAATACACAAATCTATAACTGAGCTGAGGGTGACTCCAAATGCTGAGAACCCGTAACATTATTATATGATAACAATGTCAGAATATATTTCATAACAGAACTTAGAACTCATTGGGAGTTGAGAGACATATGAATTTTTCGAATAAAAGTAGTTTATCATCATTAGAGAGAGTTTACTGACAATGCAGATAATTAAAACATAATAGCATACCCATTTATTTAGGGACTGGCCCAACTGGTTTTGATAAAACCAATTAGGGAAGTCGGAATAAGATTGCATAAATGTCTTCGAGTTCAAGTGGGTTATTGATAGAGTTAGGGGTAGATCCTAGAGGCAATTATGTAATTTGTTACATACATCTTACTCACTAACCAATCTTGTTCAAAATAAAGGTGTTTTCTTTTTATTATATACTTGATATAATGTGTTGTATTGATAAATTAATTTAATTAAAAGCATATTTAATATAAAATCCATAAACGGTATGTTTTTTATAGTAGTTACAAAGTTTTATAACCGTGAGTAATTTAACAAAATGAAAATAAATATACCATTTTGAATGTTCTTAGTCAAGATACATCAAGATTGGATATCGATGTATCTGTGGAGATTAGAATACGTAATGCTCTCTAAATGGTAGGCAGTGTATTACTCATGGTTATTGAGGGCACCTAGTGGTTACGTGCTGATAGCTATTGGATAACTATGGAACGACTCACTCGATAGTTTTATGTTAGTTAATATAACTAGGATCGAACATAAAATATCGATGTGACTGATTTACATAGTTTTGTCAAATTGAGAATACTATGGATCTTTAATATGAAAGATCCACTTTGATATAGTCAAATCACGACATAGCGTTCCATTAAGTAACTATAGTTAGGTCGATGGAAGTATTTGAAGTGGAGCACTATTCAAGAGAAGATTCATCTCCACAGTTATATGGGGTTAATATCATGGCCAACTCAAATCAACTCAAAGTCAAAGTTTTTGGCCAGAGCGCTTTGGTTAATAATAATTGTTGTTATTGAACCAAGGACTTTGCATTTGGACTATAGAGTTGAATATGGATGATACTGGAATTTTGACCATTACCAAATTCCATAAGTCCAAAGTGATAGTTTTGACGAGGAGAATTGGTGTAAATATGCCACAACTAGGTAACACTTATTAAACTAAAATTGGATTTTATCGAAATTAAGTGACAAATTTAGCCATAATGTCACATCACCTACCAAGCGACGTGTAAATGTTAACATTCGAATAGTTCTATGTTAATTGCTAACCAAATTTACACCCAAGAGTCACACAACCAAAATGATGAGTCATCTTTAGACCAAATGATTTAATTAGTTTATAATTGTTATAAATTACTTAAACTAATTTATTTTTATGAAATATTAATTATAAAAATTGAATATGATATGAGAAATAAAGTTGTCATATACTATTTATAATAGTTACAAATATATCAATTGAATAAGATATCGATGACGAATTAAATTGGATTTAATTAAACATATTTAATTGGGGTTAAATAGGCTATTGGCACATGTTGTTTGGGTATGGTTCAGTAGCAATAAAAAAGCATAGGAGTGGCAAAAGATGTTGCACGTTCGTTTTGAAATGCATGGTTGAGATTAGGTGAGAAAAAGTATGAGATACTATCCTATTTTCTCTCTCATTCAATCAATATAAAATCATCTCTAAACCTAACTTCATCTAACTTTTTGGTGCCTCCTTCACCATTATTTTTGCCAAAATACTTCCTCAACAACCCTTGAAAAAATTCAAATTAAGTTTACTCAAAGCTATTTGATAGCAAAAGGTCTACGATTCAAAACTAGCAATCTAATGAATCGAGAAAAACTCTGAAGGAAGAGGATTCATATTTTCAACGTGGACTTGAGGGCATCAGTTATGGGTAACTATTTATTTACTTAATAAGATATATGATTACGGTATAATAATTCATTGCTTAAGTACATCTTTGTATATATGTTATTATTGCTTAGTTCGTTAGGTGAGATTTCTATGAGTAATGTTGTTGTCACAATAATGATTGGCTATGTGCATAAGTTTTATGTATCAATACATACACATACATTATTAATAATCTAATGTACTATACCAAATAAATATATTTTATTATAATATTACATTAATTAATAAATATACATATACACACACACACATAGACTTCTCTATGTATGTGTGTGTAAATCAATTTATTTACATAATTTATATCAAAGCAGATATATATATATATATATAATATAATGTTTGATCTAACAATTTTCTAATATATTTTTATACTAATTACGTATTTTAACAGTCAAAAATAATTTTTATATTATTATTAAATATATTTTATCATTATTTAGTCTCTTTAAGATTTAATAAAATCATATAAAATAAATAATGTATGAAAAATTCGTTCTAAATTTTTTGGAATTAGTTTATCATCTCAAAAGATCTCATAAAAAAAATTGACTAATTTTTTATATTTTGAAAAATTAACCCAATAGCTAACCAATCAATATTTAGTTAATTAAAAATATAAATGTACTCAAAAAAATAAAAAAAATTCCACATTTAAAATATTATTCTTTATTTTCGAACAACTTAAAACATAATATTTTTATTATATACTGTTTTTATATTATTTATTTATTACAATTTGACTAGTTAATTCATAATAACAACATACTAATATATTAAAATTATAAAAAATCTGGATTTGTAATGATTTCAAATGGGAATATTAAAATAAAATAAAAATTTATATATATATTATAATACAAACTTATATTTAATTATTATATGTATATAACATAATTAATTTACTTTAATCCGTATGTATATATAAATAACTAAAACAATTAATTGTCATAAATTTATAATTTTATATGTACATATATATATATATATATATATATATAGAATTGTTATTTATAATATAATATATAAATATGTATAGTATGTATATATTCATAATAATTACTTGGATATTTATGACTATAAATATATGCACAAATTTGGACAACATACAATACATATAGAATGAGCTTTTGTGCTTATTGCATTGTAAATCTCAGCATCTATATACGGGCAAATTATACCTTGCATGGAATATCATATTACATATGCACGCACATTTACATATGTATATGATGATATGTAAACTTATATAATAAGTGAAAATAAATCAAATAAATTTCAAAAACAAATTTATGAATATAAATAAAATACATGATTTTACTTAAACTAAATTTAGAAATGCTCTAAATAAATTAGACTTCATAGGCCCAATAAAGATCCAATGGGGTAAAAAAATTGAAATTCACCCATTACTTTCGACGCGGCCTAGCCCGGTTCCTATTGTGAAAAGGTGCACCGGTGCATCGGTGCATCGGTCTCCATATCAATTTCCTGAAAAACAATTTCCAAGTTTCAATCTTTTTTCCCCGGTTCAATTTGCACCTCAACATTTACTGTTTTAACACTTGCTATTTCACTTAAACATTATTTTCCCTAATTTTATCCTTACATATTTCATATATTGTTAATATATTCATATTGAATTCCTTAATTACCACAATCTAATCATTATATTTAGTTTCAAATCAATAAACAATCGAAATGAAACCTAACCCCAATTCGATCATTGTTTGTATCATTAACCTTTGTAATCATTTCAATATTGATTTTCTAACTTAAATTATAAAAATTCACTATTTATTTGACCTAAATAGTAATCATACAACATATACTACTCTTGTTCAATCAATATGTCATCGATAATGATTCACACTCATTTACGTTCCAAAACCCTAGAATCCATCAATTTGCCCCAAAACTATGCTGCCCAAAATCTATAATGAACTTTTCGTTATTCTTTAATGGAACATCAATAAAGGACATCTCGCACTTTGATAAAGCATCAGTCTCTGCCACATATTCAGACACCAACATATCTTCCTGCTTCAACTCTGGAAACTTCTAGAACAACACTAATTTTTGGGCTGCTGGTATGAACTTCTCCTTAAATATGGACTTAAAACTGATCCCAAGTAAACTTTTTCTTGAGAGTAGAAAAGTTTATAGCATTCCACCAGTTCATAGCTCACCCTTGGAGCTGTCAAGAAGCAATCTCCTCCTTGTAGCATTATCTAGTTTCAATTCGTCAAAAATCCTCTCAGAGGTGTCCAGCCAATCTTGCGCTTTCATAGCCAATTCCATTCTTTGGAACGATTAGCCACCAAAACTAGCAAAACCCTTATTCAACTTCACGAAATAGGCTCTAAGAGCCCATACTTAAGCACCACCACTAATAGCAACATTCGAAGCGACCGTTTGGGCATTTTGTGGCATGTTCGCCATCATGGTATTAAACATTTCTTGCAAGTCAAGATTAGAAGCCCCCTAGCCTAATCCTTCCTCCTCGACTTTAAAGATTGAGTTCTTAACAACGTTTGTGACATGCCAGCTCATTCTTGATCTGTAACAAGATTGATCAGTCTTCTAAGAAAACAACATCAGTGGTATTCTTGTGCACAATGCAACTTAAATACAATATGTATATTACTATAGAGTTGTAAAAACCAAAATATCTAACAAGTATGCTTTATCTTATACTCTCGTTCCATTCTAAGGTGGTAGATCCTCCTTATCTTTAATGGATCCCAATATCAACTAAGAATTAAGCATTAACCAATGTCAAGTCGCTTAACCTCGCTTTGATACCAAATGTGACAACCACGCTACGTCTCCGGCACCTAATATGTGTATAGTGTGCTACGACTATGCCTTACCGATGTAAGATGGTTATTAAGGGTTGTAAATAAAAAAAATCACAAAACCTGTTGCATATCTAAAAACGCATTAAATAAAATGTAATAGTCATCATAGATATAAAACAAATGAGATAGTAATAACTAAATGAACCACGATTTCAGAGTACACAAGTTCAAACAGTTATATAAAGATGTAATAGATTTGATACAATAGATAAATAAACTCAAAAAATAAACTGCCTAAAAATGAAATAAACAAACATTTTCTAGGCTCCACACTATCACATAGCGGAATAGGCAATAATGAGACCAAATAAAAGTACAAGAAAGCATTGCCTCCTTCTCATCCATTTGTACAGCACCACGTATCACCCAAACCTGATATATATTCTACTCATTTAAAAGTACCCAAGATAATATAAAGCAAAGCATAAAAGCTTGATTTAGGCAATGGTTCGGTGTGAGCGATAAATAATCCCAAAATATTTTGAAATCAACATAGTAAGGAACAATAATATGAAGAATCATACCTGACATGTCCCTGCATTCATAGCATTAGCACATAATAATAATATGCTAATTTACTAACACCATAAAGTGTACAAACATCTAGGTATGCATCGTGTGTTTGGATACTAGCCTCCTAGGTTTCTACATCCTGTGACAACCCTAAAGTAACAATTAAACATGACAACCATATCATCCATCAAAAAATCATCACTGTCACTCAATGTGCGTTGAATATATGATAACTCCTATGCCAATCATCTATTATGGATTAATGAAAAAACCTTGATTTTCAACATACTCGAATGCAAGCCAAATGATAACCAAATCGCTTCAACGATCCAGGGTATACGAATCCCTTCAATGATCTTGGGTATACTGATCCATTCAACGATCCGGGGTACTGACTAAGTATGCAATGGACCTCCTCACATACCCCTTTTTACAAGTACAACAAAAAACACTACGATTTTTAAAGATCCCTTCTCATGCGTATCCGAGACTTTCCTTGCTTCATTTGTTTCCATTCACCATAGCACAACCCTTCAAATCTTTGAAAACAGAACCCTTGAATGTTCTACACATTAGTTCCCTTCAACGAACCCTCCTATATGGACGATCATCACAACTCGTTTGTTCGAGTCATCATCATCGGAATAATTCTAGGTGTCCACATTGTTTTTAGAATCAACACATCAAAGTTCGGAAGCCATCACGTTGAAGCGTTACTCTTTCACCTTATTATTTATCATCGTTCTTCACCGCACCACAGTCATAAAAAATGAACGTCGAGCGAATGCACATAAGCTATCACTAAAAAATTTATAACATGCCCCCTTCAAGGCCTTGACTTCAATTTCCAATCTCCAAAATGGTTGGCACCGACCATATATGGTCAGCGCCAAACATATGTGACCACTCAAAACCTGCCAATTTGAAGTTCACATCTTGTCATCTTTCCCATAGCCAATCTGAAGTTCCTTAGCCCAAAACTTAAAGCATTCATATGAAAAACCTAAAGCTTCATATGGTCGGTACGTCTATGTGACCCCAACTGAAAATTAGCTAAGTCCACAAAAGCTTTCCCACTTCGTTCCCAGGCCTAGCGTAATGCACCTTGTCAAAAAACCTAAAGCACTTGCTACTTTAATCCGAAGTTTCAAAATGCCAAGATGATTTTGCCAACCAAATTCACCTAAGTCCTAAACTCCAATACCGATCATACTTTCCCTAGGTGCAACCTGAAGCGTAAGCCTTCAAAACCCAAAGTTTTCCACGTATTGACTTGAAGTGCCCAAATCACGACATAATTTTCACCACCGCTAACATGATTTTGACGACCGAGCTATCAAACCAACATCAATTCACTTATGACTTTTTTTTAGGTCTCTTCAAACTTCAAACAACATCATATCCAAGTCGCGTCACGTTTCAAATAATTTGAAGCTATTTTATACCAAATGACGTATCATATTTCTAACTGCACAAAATAACTAGTAAACAAATCAGAACAATTCATACATCTATCTAACATAATTCCATAACATCCAAGCAATGTTATAAGATTCATTCAAATAAATTTACGAGCATATATCATCCAAGATTTGACTTTGTATAAAATAGAGACCATGGTTGGCGACTGATGTAGAACATATTAAAATCCAAATCTATCTTGTAAACATAGTTTTAGAGAGTTATTAACATCAAATCTAGGTTTCAAAGCACATTAACTTTGAAAATCATTTCAAAAACAATATTTTAACTATATCAACATGGATAGCTTAGTGAGAGAAGAAATATCAATCACCTAGTACCAATTTACCCGAAAAAATGCAAATCCAAGATTGAATAGTGCCTTTGTAGATTCCAAGGTAGCCAAATAGTAATTACCTGATTCCTTCTTTGCTATTCACCTCTTAACGATGTGTTCAAGCTAAGTAGAATATGAAAAGTGGAGCTTTTTAGTTGAAAATAAATTAATGAAGGTTTAGATAAGTTTTGGAAAGAGGGGAACCCATATTCCCCAATTAAACACAATTCCCAAAATGGGTTCGTGTGCTTAATTTGAACATGATTAATTGCCCACTGATCTGACCAATAACTATGTAAACTTCGAATGGCCAAATCTATTAAATAATAAGTGCAAATTCATATTATAACCATTCTACAAAAAGAGAAACCATCATCTCAATCTAAGGAAAGTGGTTTCTGACCCTAATGCGACTCCTATAAAAAGATACAGGCCTTACAAGAATTTGAGGACTAAAATCGTTCTACAAAAATTCTAAGGATAGAAAATGTCACTAGTAGACATTTTTAAAGTAATAGAATCATATAACCTTACATGAATTTAAAATAAATTTTTATGATCCTTTGATATGTAAAATGTGGGTCATTACACCCATGTTTCCAATTGTATATGGTTTGTATTTATAGGTAAAGAGGAAGATTCTAGATGCATTAGTTCGTTATTGATATCTCCTAAAAGTTGACTGAAAAGGATTAGATCCAAATCTCATGAAATAAGAAGAAAACTAGGACAAAGTTGAATTAGCTCCCTGCTATGTTCTTATGTATCAATATTAGTCAATGATTATGGATCGATACCAATTTGTCCATTTTTCACCGCATGTCTTGTATTTTTAGTGATTGACTTATATTATCTAATAGATTTGTCCATATCATGGTTTACACCTTGTAACGACCCTAAATTTTAATTTAATTTAAATTGATAATTTAAATAAATTTTTGAATTAAAATTGTAAAATTGATTTAAATGGAAGCGAGTTTCCCCGAATTCGAATAGAAATTATATTAAGTCATATGAACTTGAAAATTAGTATATATGTGAATGTATATGTATATATTGGATTTGAAATAAAAATTTAAATAAATGGTTTTAAAAATAAATAGGAATAAAAATACAACACAATAAGTATTTAAGTTGAAAACTAATATGTGAGTCGTAAGAAAAGAAAAGAAATGACATTTAAATATGAAACAAAGTTGAAAATAAATATGCAAAAGAAACGAAACAAAAGTATAAAATGATAACAAATAAAATACATTCACTTATGTATGTTATAATAAGATCATATGGTTATAAAAATGACCTAGAAATACATATAAGCTTATATGAAACTTTTATAAAACAAGGAGACAATAAAATAAATATGTGATGAATTCAATGTTAAAAGCAAACACAAATCAAACAGCATATCTATATAAGTGTATGCATAATGTACTTGCAAGAATTAAAATAAGATGGCTGTTACATTGAAGCATGAAGCATTTAATGCTTTCAAACAGCCCATAATACAAAAGAAATCATCAGCCGAAGTACATACAACAACTTCAACCATACCTATTGTGTACAAAACAATATAATACCCTGTACAAAGTTTGTACATCACACAGTCAACTTCTCTTTATATATCCACCCTCTTTATCATCAGTTTGATCAGTTCAAAGCTAAGAAAAAAAATCTGATCAAAGCCTGTGCATATTTTCTTCAATCTGGAAATTTGTTTCTGCATGCAAACTTGAGTTTTGAAGCAATACCATCTAAATCTTAAAAAAATTCAACTGGAACAACAATTAGCTCAATTCAAACAAGGCTCATTCATTCCTCTTCAAGAATGAAACCTGGTGATTGAAACTCAAAAACAAAAGCATGCAAGATCAACATCAAACTTTCAAACTTCAGATCAAAAAAACAAATGCAGGTTTCCACATTCAAATCATTTTCCAGGATTTAAGAAAGAAAAGTTTCTAAACCTGAGCCTCTGTTCTTTTTGACAGGTGAGTAACACTTGCTTTAAATTTTAAAAATATTGATCTGTATTGTCATAAGTATGTTTAGTCATAAACATTAAATGCTCTGTGTATACTGATTTATGAATATGGATGTGTAGGCTGATGTTATAAATACTCTCTGTTTAAAGATTTTTAAACGCAGGATTTTGATTCAAAAATCCATTGTCACTTGTAATCAAGGTTAGAACTTAAGATCAAAACAAAGATTTTTAGTTATCATAAATATTAAGTTTTAAAATTTAATTCAAGTAAAATAACCTGTTAAAATTTCTGGAAACCTTGTTTACAAGCAATTAAGTACTAAGTTGATAAATTCGAGTGTTACTAAAAGCTAATTCAAGTTTATATCTTGAATGCTTACAGTAATTCATGATTTTTAAAACTAAAACGAAGAATTTTAGTTTTGGGGTTTTAAGAGCAATTTGAATTTGAACCAAAACTGCATTTTTTCAAATTTCTAGTGAATTAATCAATTTAAAAGGTTGAAATTTGAATTGAAGCAAGATTGAGCACCTTTGATTTTGAAAAAATTATCAAAAATTTATTCCATTGAGTAAAGTTTCGAAACGAGATCAACGTAGGGTTTAAGGTCAAGATGGTAATGGGTGGGTTCTCGTGATTGTTGCGTGGTCTCGGGTGATGTGGAGAAGATCGGTGGTGGGGGAATATATTCGTGGGTGTCTGGAACAGATGTAGGCGCGACGGCGAGTTCGTCAGTGGCTGGAGGTGACGGCGAATGGGGATTTCTTTTCGATGGTTTGAGTTACAGGCATTGACCAAATGGCTAAATTTCGATCCTCGGTTCGTTTTGATGTTTTGGGTGGTTTGATGAATTGTGTTGGTCATTGATGACCTGTGGATAGTGGCGACGATGATCAAGGCGTCGACGATGAGCTGTGCACGTGCACAGGTGTGGTTGATTTGGGTTTAGGAGATGTGCTGTTGAGTTGTGAAAAGGGAGAAGGACTCGCGTGTTAGAGCTCGGGAATGTCGTGAGTTGACTCGAGTTGATCCTGATGTTATACGCGAGGGTCTCGAATGAGCTGTTAGTTTTAACAGATTAAAATTTTACCCAAACTATTTTTTTTTTTAAAAACAAAAAAACAAAAAGAAAAGAAAAGAAGGAGGGGTGCACGCGAGAAGACGAGAGATGACTCGGGGAATAGGGGGGAAACTCGAGTGGAACCTGCGTAATCTCAGGTTTTGTTTAAAAAGGGTTAAGCCCAACAAATTTTAAAAGTTAATAATGTTAAAACAAATTTCAGTAATAACAAAGTAAATAAATGTTCGATTATTTCCGAGTTATGAATTTATTTCAAATTGAATAAATACGTAAGGATGTTTTAAAAATATCAATTAATATTTTAATTAAGTAGTTAACCTAAGTTAAGTGTTAAAGTTAATTAACATTAAAGTCTCAATTTAGTGACAATTTGATTTTAAAGTTTAAAGAAGTTTTGTTTTAAATGATAATTAAGATAATTTTTATTATAAATTAATTGTTTAAATGTTATTAAAAATGATTTATTTATAATGGTAAGCAAAGATTGGTTAATTAAATTTTTAATTATAGTTCATTAGGGGTTTATCACTTTGTGACTAATAAATTGGTAAATTAATAAATTAGTGTCTAATTTATTTGAAATTAATAATTGTTGATGATAATTAATTTCAAGATGGTTAATTAAAGATTTCTAATGAATGGTTAGTGATTAATTGAAGGATAATTGAATAACTAAAGGTTAATTTTTCAATAAATTTAAAGTTGATTTAATTTGATAAATAAATGACGTAAAGATCTTTAATCAAATGATTTGGGATCGATTAATGATAATTAACCATGATTGATGACTTATCTGATTTAAATTAATCAGATAATTAATTGAGCTTACATATGGATGTTTGAATTATATTAATCGTTGAATTGTTTGATATCCCTGATTTGTGATGCTTTGTGATACATCCTGATTTATGTTGTGATCTGTAATTTACTTATCTAGGATATATATCTGTGATCTGTGAATAAACGATATGCGTTATAGTTAATACCGCTTATCAACTATATTTATGTATTCTGATCTGTGATGATTGTATGATATTGCACTACTGTGTAAAACCCCTGGACCACACTTATACACACACCAATATGGATTTCACGAGGAAATCGATTAAGTCACAGATTTTTTGAAATAGTTTTAAATTTGAATATTTGAATTCAAATGTTTTGGAAATGGATTGGGTTTAAAGTGAAAAGCTTTTGAAATGGAATTTCATAGATGAAATTTATTTTGAATAACTCGATAAAATATGAAGTTGAATAAATTGATTTGAACTTAAATTCAAGATTTGAAATTGAATTCTATGATTTAAAACTAGGGATTAAAAAGGTTATACCAGTTATATATGGGTTAAACTATTTTAAAAGTATTGATTTGGGGATGTGAATGGAATTCAAGGGCTTTAACTCGTGTAAATATAATTGGATTTTTCTGAAACGAAAACTACTTGTTTTCATATAATAATAGCTTAAATTATGTTGAAAAGGTTTCAAGTTTGAAATTGAATTGAAATTGTATTTGAAAGGCTATGAATGAATCTTTGGAAATGATTTTTAAAAGCAATAAGTTAAATCTTTGATTTAAAGATTCAACAAGTTAATCGAATTTTGAAAGCTATGAGTTAAATCTTTGATTTAAAGATTTAATGAGTTAATCCAATTGGAACGGAAATTGTTTTAAAGTCTATAAATTGATCTTTGTGAAATAAATCTTTTTTTTGTAATATAAAGATTGAAAATGGTAATTTGTTAAGCCATTTGAAAGAAAAGTTTTGGATTATTAAGTTGTGACTTAATTGAAATTCCTTATCCATATGTTTTAAATACTGCGCTCACTATTCGGTTTAGCCGGGAGAGGACCTTTGTGTCATATATCCCATTCCGAATATGTGATATGTCGTTATGGATAGCATTTAAAGACCGGTGGTGAAGACCGGATATTTTCGAAAACGTAAGGACAACTCGTCGAATGTCTTTGCATCGAATGGTCCCCGGTATAGAGACTCCATATGTGATGGGAAGTCCGAACGTGATTAGTGAATATCCGGATTTGCAAGGACTTCTTTGTAAGTGCCTTCGGTTCTGTTCGAGCCCGGAACAGACTTGTATGGATCGTATGTCTGACATTACAATTGAGATATAAAGCTGATTTCTTTCAAATATATTTCTGTTGGTGGCGGAGAATTTATTCTCTTAGCTTAACACCCTTCTCTGAGACGTACGAGCTCAGAGGTTATGTAGTTGAAGTTATCAGCAATATATTCCCAATTTGGTAATGTGACATGCTGAGTGTTGCTGTGAAATGATCATTGTGTTAATTATTTGTGATAGGATCATTTGTTTGATCGTCTATCTTGGTGATCATTTCTATGATCATTTGTTGACCCAAAGCACGGCTTTTGTATAAAGTGTGTTTTTGTGGACGAGACTTCCTCGAGCCTCACAAACCGGTAATGGTCGAAACAGGAATTATGCGGCAAGGTTTTCAGGGATCGCTTCCCTAGGGTATGACCATTCCTTCTGGAAAAGGGTAGTATCATGGTATGGAGCCCAGATACTTACTCATGTTGAAACACTTATTATTATGGTGTGATGTTGGTTAGAGAGCTCTCGTTTAAAGGTTCCAAAGGACCGGGGGTGGCATATCTGAGGGTTTGTAATATCCCTTGGGAAAAGGGGTTCCCGGCTTTGTTTAGCGGAGAACGGTTGGTTCTCGGGGAGTCCTTCCAGAGGCGTGTACATGTGGCAATGGGAAGTTCCTTGGCCTGACCATTTGTTGGAAATCCATTCTTCAAATACGTACCTTGTACGGTTTTAGTTGTAGAACCTATCATTCACTTATGGTGGCGCCCCACTGTTTGGATGGTAGCTATAGTAGGCATAGTTCGAAATGTCTATGTTGGCTAAGATTTATATCTTTACTTTCGAAATGATTTTTACTACACTATGCACTAGTAATAATATCAAATGTTTCTTTTAATGCGTATCAAGCATCTTTGACTATCATAAGGAGAAATCTCCTCCGATTCTGCGTTTGCATTGTGTGTGTGTGTGCGGGAGGCCTTATGGTAGTCTCATTTTTAAAAAGCATTGTGAATTGACTTTGAAAATCTTTTGTTGAATGTTTTTAAAGATAAACTGTTTTTGTTGCTCACACCAGTCCCATGACTGATCCGGAGTTTATTGTTTCTTTCCTAAACTCTGGGTGCTCAAAATTTCCTACACGAGCAGTCTAGAGTTGGGTTTTTTTCCAGATAGTCAGGTTTAGTAGATTATCTAGAGTTAGTTCAGTCTTTGGATCGCACCAGTCTT
This sequence comes from Allium cepa, assembly GCA_030765085.1. Taxonomy (NCBI): domain Eukaryota; kingdom Viridiplantae; phylum Streptophyta; class Magnoliopsida; order Asparagales; family Amaryllidaceae; genus Allium; species Allium cepa. The sequence continues at coordinate 621,672,889 of CM060931.1, forward strand.
GCTTAGCTTGGTGCATCGTTATTGGGGGTTTGAGCTAATGCTGGATTGATTCTTGGAGATGGAGTTGCAGTTTTCGGAGTTCTCTTTTTAAGACTATCTTAGAGTTATATTGTTCCGCTGCTATTTATTGTATCGTATCTCTGATGTATATTGATATCTATTGGATCATCTGTTGTATCAGATATTGTATCAAAGCTGTATATCAATGTATTATTCTTTTATTCCGCTGTGTTATTTACTTAATGTTGTTATAAGCTCCGGCGAATCGGATTTGAATGGTCGAATCTATGGCATTCGAATACGATTTGAAGTATGAATGTCGATTTTCGAGCGGGCAAAATTCGATATCGTTACATTTGGTATCGGAGCTAAGGTTGAACTTTAGCTCAGGAGTGTAACACATTAAGTAGCTCATTAGAGATGGGATGAAGTATCCTAGAATGAGTATATCCCTAAGATATCTGTTTGAAAGTCTCAGTAAATTCTCTTGCTATCCACTGATAGTGAGTATGAGTGCAAGAAGAGAACGAGATAGGGGACAGGAGAATACGACTATAAATGGTCGATGCCCTGCAATAGTGGAAACAAACTTTCTCTATCAATCTCTTTCGATTCATCTTTCCAAATTCTTTTGATTTGCCTTGTGGCAGTTGCAAGAAAGAAGTTCGGTGCATTGATGCCCTACGTAATCGTTGTACAAAATCCTTATTTCGTATCTTCATCAATTTCTTATCAGTTTTTCATTTTAAACTATAATGAATTTGAAATTTGGAATTGAAAATTTTGAATAAATTGGAAATTCTGTATAAATGGGAAATTTGAAATTGAAAATTTAAATAAATTGGAAATTTTAAATTGAGTTAACTTGATTAATAGAATATGAAGAATGATTAGAATTATATCGATAAAGCGATTTTGTTTAAAACCAAATTTGAAATTTTATTGTAATTTCTTGTGAATATCAAAGTCCGAAGAGGGACAAATTGGTATATATTTCGAGATATTCCGACTTGAATTTGGAATCCATATCTTGTATTTGAGAAATTGTAGAGATTGAGTCTATCTCTGTGTTGTTTTCATGCCTGCGAATTTCGAGGACGAAATTCTTTTAAGGGGGGAAGTTTGTAACGACCCTAAATTTTAATTTAATTTAAATTGATAATTTAAATAAATTTTTGAATTAAAATTGTAAAATTGATTTAAATGGAAGCGAGTTTCCCCGAATTCGAATAGAAATTATATTAAGTCATATGAACTTGAAAATTAGTATATATGTATATATTGGATTTGAAATAAAAATTTAAATAAATGGTTTTAAAAATAAATAGGAATAAAAATACAACACAATAAGTATTTAAGTTGAAAATTAATATGTAAGTCATAAGAAAAGAAAAGAAATGACATTTAAATATGAAACAAAGTTCAAAATAAATATGCAAAAGAAACGAAACAAAAGTATAAAATGATAACAAATAAAATACATTCACTTATGTATGTTATAATAAGATCATATGGTTATAAAAATGACCTAGAAATACATATAAGCTTATATGAAACTTTTATAAAACAAGGAGACAATAAAATAACTATGTGATGAATTCAATGTTAAAAGCAAACACAAATCAAACAGCATATCTATATAAGTGTATGCATAATGTACTTGCAAGAATTAAAATAAGATGGCTGTTACATTGAAGCATGAAGCATTTAATGCTTTCAAACAGCCCATAATACAAAAGAAATCATCAGCCGAAGTACATACAACAACTTCAACCATACCTATTGTGTACAAAACAATATAATACCCTGTACAAAGTTTGTGCATCACACAGTCAACTTCTCTTTATATATCCACCCTCTTTATCATCAGTTTGATCAGTTCAAAGCTAAGGAAAAAAAATCTGATCAAAGCCTGTGCATATTTTCTTCAATCTGGAAATTTGTTTCTGCATGCAAACTTGAGTTTTGAAGCAATACCATCTAAATCTTAAACAAATTCAACTGGAACAACAACAGTTCAATTCAAACAAGGCTCATTCATTCCTCTTCAAGAATGAAACCTGGTGATTGAAACTCAAAAACAAAAGCATGCAAGATCAACATCAAACTTTCAAACTTCAGATCAAAAAACAAATGCAGGTTTCCACATTCAAATCATTTTCTAGGATTTAAGAAAGAAAAGTTTCTAAACCTGAGCCTCTGTTATTTTTGACAGGTGAGTGACACTTGCTTTAAAATTTAAAAATATTGATCTGTATTGTGATAAGTATGTTTAGTCATAAACATTAAATGCTCTGTGTATACTGATTTATGAATATGGATGTGTAGGCTGATGTTATAAATACTCTCTGTTTAAAGATTTTTAAACGCTGGATTTTGATTCAAAAATCCATTGTCACTTGTAATCAAGGTTAGAACTTAAGATTAAAACAAAGATTGTTAGTTATCATAAATATTAAGCTTTAAAATTTAATTCAAGTAAAATAACCTGTTAAAATTTCTGGAAACCTTGTTTACAAGCAATTAAGTACTAAGTTGATAAACTCGAGTGTTACTGAAAGCTAATTCAAGTTTATATCTTGAATGCTTACAGTAATTCATGATTTTTAAAACTAAAACGAAGAATTTTAGTTTTGGGGTTTTAAGAGCAATTTGAATTTGAACCAAAACTGCATTTTTTCAAATTTCTAGTGAATTAATCAATGTAAAAGGTTGAAATTTGAATTGAAGCAAGTTTGAGCACCTATGATTTCGAAAAAATTATCAAAAATTTATTCCATTGAGTAAAGTTTCGAAAAGAGATCAACGTAGGGTTTAAGGTCAAGATGGTAATGGGTGGGTTCTCGTGATTGTTGCGTGGTCTCAGGTGATGTGGAGAAGATCGGTGGTGGGGGAATATATTCGTGGGTGTCTGGAACAGATGTAGGCGCGACGGCGAGTTCGTCAGTGGCTGGAGGTGACGGCGAATGGGGATTTCTTTTCGATGGTTTGAGTTACAGGCATTGACCAAATGGCTAAATTTCGATCCTCGGTTCGTTTTGATGTTTAGGGTGGTTTGATGAATTGTGCTGGTCATTGATGACCTGTGGACAGTGGCGACGATGATCAAGGCGTCGACGATGAGCTGTGCACGTGCACAGGTGTGGTTGATTTGGGTTTAGGAGATGTGCTGTTGAGTTGTGAAAAGGATGAAGGACTCGCGTGTTCGAGCTCGGGAATGTCGTGAGTTGACTCGAGTTGATCCTGATGTTATACGCGAGGGTCTCGAACGAGCTGTTAGTTTTAACAGATTAAAATTTTACCCAAACTATTTTTTTTTTAAAACAAAAAAACAAAAAGAAAAGAAAAGAAGGAGGGGTGCACGCGGGAAGACGAGAGATGACTCGGGGAATAGGGGGGAAACTCGAGTGGAACCTGCTTAATCTCAGGTTTTGTTTAAAAAGGGTTAAGCCCAACAAATTTTAAAAGTTAATAATGTTAAAACAAATTTCAGTAATAACAAAGTAAATAAATGTTCGATTATTTTTGAGTTATGAATTTATTTCAAATTGAATAAATACGTAAGGATGTTTTAAAAATATAAATTAATATTTTAATTAAGTAGTTAACCTAAGTTAAGTGTTAAAGTTAATTAACATTAAAGTCTCAATTTAGTGACAATTTGATTTCAAAGTTTAAAGAAGTTTTGTTTTAAATGATAATTAAGATAATTTTTATTATAAATTAATTGTTTAAATGTTATTAAAAATGATTTATTTATAATGGTAAGCAAAGATTGGTTAATTAAATTTTTAATTATAGTTCATTAGGGGTTTATCACTTTGTGACTAATAAATTGGTAAATTAATAAATTAGTGTCTAATTTATTTGAAATTAATAATTATTGATGATAATTAATTTCAAGATGGTTAATTAAAGATTTCTAATGAATGGTTAGTGATTAGTTGAAGGATAATTGAATAACTAAAGGTTAATTTTTCAATAAATTTAAAGTTGATTTAATTTGATAAATAAATGACGTAAAGATCTTTAATCAAATGATTTGGGATCGATTAATGATAATTAACCATGATTGATGACTTATCTGATTTAAATTAATCAGATAATTAATTGAGCTTACATATGGATGTTTGAATTATATTAATCGTTGAATTGTTTGATATCCCTGATTTGTGATGCTTTGTGATACATCCTGATTTATGTTGTGATCTGTAATTTACTTATCTGGGATATATATCTATGATCTGTGAATAAACGATAAGCGTTATAGTTAATACCGCTTATCAACTATATTTATGTATTCTGATCTGTGATGATTGTATGATATTGCACTACTGTGTAAAACCCCTGGACCACACTTATACACACACCAATATGGATTTCACGAGGAAATCGATTAAGTCACAGATTTTTTGAAATAGTTTTAAATTTGAATATTTGAATTCAAATGTTTTGGAAATGGATTGGGTTTAAAGTGAAAAGCTTTTGAAATGGAATTTCATAGATGAAATTTATTTTGAATAACTCGATAAAATATGAAGTTGAATAAATTGATTTGAACTTAAATTCAAGATTTGAAATTGAATTCTATGATTTAAAACTAGGGATTAAAAAGGTTATACCAGTTATATATGGGTTAAACTATTTTAAAAGTATTGATTTGGGGATGTGAATGGAATTCAAGGGCTTTAACTCGTGTAAATATAATTGGATTTTTCTGAAACGAAAACTACTTGTTTTCAAATAATAATAGCTTAAATTATGTTGAAAAGGTTTCAAGTTTGAAATTGAATTGAAATTGTATTTGAAAGGCTATGAATGAATCTTTGGAAATGATTTTTAAAAGCAATAAGTTGAATCTTTGATTTAAAGATTCAACAAGTTAATCGAATTTTGAAAGCTATAAGTTAAATCTTTGATTTAAAGATTTAATGAGTTAATCCAATTGGAATGGAAATTGTTTTAAAGTCTATAAATTGATCTTTGTGAAATAAATCTTTTTTTTGTAATATAAAGATTAAAAATGGTAATTTGTTAAGCCATTTGAAAGAAATGTTTTGGATTATTAAGTTGTGACTTAATTGAAATTCCTTATCCATATGTTTTAAATACTGCGCTCACTATTCGGTTTAGCCGGGAGAGGACCTTTGTGCCATATATCCCATTCCGAATATGTGATATGTCGTTATGGATAGCATTTAAAGACCGGTGGTGAAGACCGGATATTTTCGAAAACGTAAGGACAACTCGTCGAATGTCTTTGCATCGAATGGTCCCCGGTATAGAGACTCCATATGTGATGGGAAGTCCGAACGTGATTAATGAATATCCGGATTTGCAAGGACTTCTTTGTAAGTGCCTTCGGTTCTGTTCGAGCCCGGAACAGACTTGTATGGATTGTATGTCTGACATTACAATTGAGATATAAAGCTGATTTCTTCCAAATATATTTCTGTTGGTGGCGGAGAATTTATTCTCTTAGCTTAACACCCTTCTCTGAGACGTACGAGCTCAGAGGTTATGTAGTTGAAGTTATCAGCAATATATTCCCAATTTGGTAATGTGACATTCTGAGTGTTGCTGTGAAATGATCATTGTGTTGATTATTTGTGATAGGATCATTTGTTTGACCGTCTATCTTGGTGATCATTTCTATGATCATTTGTTTACCCAAAGCACGACTTTTGTATAAAGTGTGTTTTTGTGGATGAGACTTCGTCGAGCCTCACAAACCGGTAATGGTCGAAACAGGAATTGTGCGGCAAGGTTTTCAAGGATCGCTTCCTAGGGTATGACCATTCCTTCTGGAAAAGGGTAGTATCATGGTATGGAGCCCGGATACTTACTCATGTTGAAACACTTATTATTATGGTGTGATGTTGGTTAGAGAGCTCTCGTTTAAAGGTTCCAAAGGACCGGGGGTGGCATATCTGAGGGTTTGTAATATCCCTTGGGAAAAGGGGTTCCCGGCTTTGTTTAGCGGAGAACGGTTGGTTCTCGGGGCGTCCTTCCAGAGGCGTTTCCATGTGGCAACGGGAAGTTCCTTGGCCTGACCATTTGTTGGAAATCCATTCTTCAAATACGTACCTTGTACGGTTTTAGTTGTAGAACCTATCATTCACTTATGGTGGCGCCCCACTGTTTGGATGGTAGCTATAGTAGGCATAGTTCGAAATGTCTATGTTGGCTAAGATTTATATCTTTACTTTCGAAATGATTTTTACTACACTATGCACTAGTAATAATATCAAATGTTTCTTTTAATGCGTATCTAGCATCTTTGACTATCATAAGGAGAAATCTCCTCCGATTCTGCGTTTGCATTGTGTGTGTGTGCGGGAGGCCTTATGGTAGTCTCATTTTTAAAAAGCATTGCGAATTGACTTTGAAAATCTTTTGTTGAATGTTTTTAAAGATAAACTGTTTTTGTTGCTCACACTAGTCCCATGACTGATCCGGAGTTTATTGTTTCTTTCCTAAACTCTGGGTGCTCAAAATTTCCTACACGAGCAGTCTAGAGTTGGGTTTTTTTCCAGATAGTCAGGTTTAGTAGATTATCTAGAGTTAGTTCAGTCTTTGGATCGCACCAGTCTTGCTTAGCTTGGTGCATCGCTATTGGGGGTTTGAGCTAATGCTGGATTGATTCTTGGAGATGGAGTTGCAGTTTTCGGAGTTCTCTTTTGAAGACTATCTTAGAGTTATATTGTTCCGCTGCTATTTATTGTATCATATCTCTGATTTATATTGATATCTATTGGATCATCTGTTGTATCAGATATTGTATCAAAGCTGTATATCAATGTATTATTCTTTTATTCCGCTGTGTTATTTACTTAATGTTGTTATAAGCTCCGGCGAATCGGATTTGAACGGTCGAATCTATGGCATTCGAATACGATTTGAAGTATGAATGTCGATTTTCGAGCGGGCAAAATTCGATATCGTTACATTTGGTATCGGAGCTAAGGTTGAACTTTAGCTCAGGAGTGTAACACATTAAGTAGCTCATTAGAGATGGGATGAAGTATCCTAGAATGAGTATATCCCTAAGATATCTGTTTGAAAGTCTCAGTAAATTCTCTTGCTATCCACTGATAGTGAGTATGAGTGCAAGAAGAGAACGAGATAGGGGACAGGAGAATACGACTATAAATGGTCGATGCCCTGCAATAGTGGAAACAAACTTTCTCTATCAATCTCTTTCGATTCATCTTTCCAAATTCTTTTGATTTGCCTTGTGGCAGTTGCAAGAAAGAAGTTCGGTGCATTGATGCCCTACGTAATCGTTGTAGAAAATCCTTATTTCGTATCTTCATCAATTTCTTATCAGTTTTTCATTTTAAACTATAATGAATTTGAAATTTAGAATTGAAAATTTTGAATAAATTGGAAATTCTGTATAAATGGGAAATTTGAAATTGAAAATTTAAATAAATTGGAAATTTTAAATTGAGTTAACTTGATTAATAGAATATGAAGAATGATTAGAATTATATCGATAAAGCGATTTTGTTTAAAACCAAATTTGAAATTTTATTGTAATTTCTTGTGAATATCAAAGTCCGAAGAGGGACAAATTGGTATATATTTTGAGATATTCCAACTTGAATTTGGAATCCATATCTTGTATTTGAGAAATTGTAGAGATTGAGTCTATCTCTGTGTTGTTTTCATGCCTGCGAATTTCGAGGACGAAATTCTTTTAAGGGGGGAAGTTTGTAACGACCCTAAATTTTAATTTAATTTAAATTGATAATTTAAATAAATTTTTGAATTAAAATTGTAAAATTGATTTAAATGGAAGCGAGTTTCCCCGAATTTGAATAAAAATTATAATAAGTCATATGAACTTGAAAATTAGTATATATGTGAATATATATGTATATATTGGATTTGAAATAAAAATTTAAATAAATGGTTTTAAAAATAAATAGGAATAAAAATACAACACAATAAGTATTTAAGTTGAAAATTAATATGTAAGTCATAAGAAAAGAAAAGAAATGACATTTAAATATGAAACAAAGTTGAAAATAAATATGCAAATGAAACGAAACAAAAGTATAAAATGATAACAAATAAAATACATTCACTTATGTATGTTATAATAAGATCATATGGTTATAAAAATGACCTAGAAATACATATAAGCTTATATGAAACTTTTATAAAACAAGGAGACAATAAAATAAATATGTGATGAATTCAATGTTAAAAGCAAACACAAATCAAACAGCATATCTATATAAGTGTATGCATAATGTACTTGCAAGAATTAAAATAAGATGGCTGTTACATTGAAGCATGAAGCATTTAATGCTTTCAAACCAGCCCATAATACAAAAGAAATCATCAGCCGAAGTACATACAACAACTTCAACCATACCTATTGTGTACAAAACAATATAATACCATGTACAAAGTTTGTACATCACACAGTCAACTTCTCTTTATATATCCACCCTCTTTATCATCCGTTTGATCAGTTCAAAGCTAAGAAAAAAAATCTGATCAAAGCCTGTGCATATTTTCTTCAATCTGGAAATTTGTTTCTGCATGCAAACTTGAGTTTTGAAGCAATACCATCTAAATCTTAAACAAATTCAACTGGAACAACAATTAGCTCAATTCAAACAAGGCTCATTCATTCCTTTTCAAGAATGAAACCTGGTGATTGAAACTCAAAAACAAAAGCATGCAAGATCAACATCAAACTTTCAAACTTCAGATCAAAAAACAAATGCAGGTTTCCACATTCAAATCATTTTCCAGGATTTAAGAAAGAAAAGTTTCTAAACCTGAGCCTCTGTTCTTTTTGACAGGTGAGTGACACTTGCTTTAAATTTTAAAAATATTGATCTGTATTGTGATAAGTATGTTTAGTCATAAACATTAAATGCTCTGTGTATACTGATTTATGAATATAGATGTGTAGGCTGATGTTATAAATACTCTCTGTTTAAAGATTTTTAAACGCAGGATTTTGATTCAAAAATCCATTGTCACTTGTAATCAAGGTTAGAACTTAAGATTAAAACAAAGATTGTTAGTTATCATAAATATTAAGTTTTAAAATTTAATTCAAGTAAAATAACCTGTTAAAATTTCTGGAAACCTTGTTTACAAGCAATTAAGTACTAAGTTGATAAATTCGAGTGTTACTAAAAGCTAATTCAAGTTTATATCTTGAATGCTTACAGTAATTCATGATTTTTAAAACTAAAACGAAGAATTTTAGTTTTGGGGTTTTAAGAGCAATTTGAATTTGAACCAAAACTGCATTTTTTCAAATTTCTAGTGAATTAATCAATGTAAAAGGTTGAAATTTGAATTGAAGCAAGTTTGAGCACCTATGATTTCGAAAAAATTATCAAAAATTTATTCCATTGAGTAAAGTTTCGAAACGAGATCAACGTAGGGTTTAAGGTCAAGATGGTAATGGGTGGGTTCTCGTGATTGTTGCGTGGTCTCGGGTGATGTGGAGAAGATCGGTGGTGGGGGAATATATTCGTGGGTGTCTGGAACAGATGTAGGCGCGACGACGAATTCGTCAGTGGCTGGAGGTGACGGCGAATGGGGATTTCTTTTTGATGGTTTGAGTTACAGGCATTGACCAAATGGCTAATTTCGATCCTCGGTTCGTTTTGATGTTTTGGGTGGTTTGATGAATTGTGCTGGTCATTGATGACCTGTGGACAGTGGCGACGGTGATCAAGGCGTCGACGATGAGCTGTGCACGTGCACATGTGTGGTTGATTTGGGTTTAGGAGATGTGCTGTTGAGTTGTGAAAAGGATGAAGGACTCGCGTGTTCGAGCTCGGGAATGTCGTGAGTTGACTCGAGTTGATCCTGATGTTATACGCGAGGGTCTCGAATGAGCTGTTAGTTTTAACAGATTAAAATTTTACCCAAACTATTTTTTTTTTAAAACAAAAAAACAAAAAGAAAAGAAAAGGAGGGGTGCACGCGGGAAGACGAGAGATGACTCGGGGAATAGGGGGGAAACTCGAGTGGAACCTGCGTAATCTCAGGTTTTGTTTAAAAAGGGTTAAGCCCAACAAATTTTAAAAGTTAATAATGTTAAAACAAATTTCAGTAATAACAAAGTAAATAAATGTTCGATTATTTTTGAGTTATGAATTTATTTCAAATTGAATAAATACGTAAGGATGTTTTAAAAATATAAATTAATATTTTAATTAAGTAGTTAACCTAAGTTAAGTGTTAAAGTTAATTAACATTAAAGTCTCAATTTAGTGACAATTTGATTTCAAAGTTTAAAGAAGTTTTGTTTTAAATGATAATTAAGATAATTTTTATTATAAATTAATTGTTTAAAAGTTATTAAAAATGATTTATTTATAATGGTAAGCAAAGATTGGTTAATTAAATTTTTAATTATAGTTCATTAGGGGTTTATCACTTTGTGACTAATAAATTGGTAAATTAATAAATTAGTGTCTAATTTATTTGAAATTAATAATTGTTGATGATAATTAATTTCAAGATGGTTAATTAAAGATTTCTAATGAATGGTTAGTGATTAATTGAAGGATAATTGAATAACTAAAGGTTAATTTTTCAATAAATTTAAAGTTGATTTTATTTGATAAATAAATGACGTAAAGATCTTTAATCAAATGATTTGGGATCAATTAATGATAATTAACCATGATTGATGACTTATCTGATTTAAATTAATCAGATAATTAATTGAGCTTACATATGGATGTTTGAATTATATTAATCGTTGAATTGTTTGATATCCCTGATTTGTGATGCTTTGTGATACATCCTGATTTATGTTGTGATCTGTAATTTACTTATCTGGGATATATATCTGTGATTTGTGAATAAACGATAAGCGTTATAGTTAATACCGCTTATCAACTATATTTATGTATTCTGATCTGTGATGATTGTATGATATTGCACTACTGTGTAAAACCCCTGGACCACACTTATACACACACCAATATGGATTTCACGAGGAAATCGATTAAGTCACAGATTTTTTGAAATAGTTTTAAATTTGAATATTTGAATTCAAATGTTTTGGAAATGGATTGGGTTTATAGTGAAAAGCTTTTGAAATGGAATTTCATAGATGAAATTTATTTTGAATAACTCGATAAAATATGAAGTTGAATAAATTGATTTGAACTTAAATTCAAGATTTGAAATTGAATTCTATGATTTAAAACCAGGGATTAAAAAGGTTATACCAGTTATATATGGGTTAAACTATTTTAAAAGTATTGATTTGGGGATGTGAATGGAATTCAAGGGCTTTAACTCGTGTAAATATAATTTGATTTTTCTGAAACGAAAACTACTTGTTTTCAAATAATAATAGCTTAAATTATGTTGAAAAGGTTTCAAGTTTGAAATTGAATTGAAATTGTATTTGAAAGGCTATGAATGAATCTTTGGAAATGATTTTTAAAAGCAATAAGTTGAATCTTTGATTTAAAGATTCAACAAGTTAATCGAATTTTGAAAGCTATAAGTTAAATCTTTGATTTAAAGATTTAATGAGTTAATCCAATTGGAATGGAAATTGTTTTAAAGTCTATAAATTGATCTTTGTGAAATAAATCTTTTTTTTGTAATATAAAGATTGAAAATGGTAATTTGTTAAGCCATTTGAAAGAAAATTTTTGGATTATTAAGTTGTGACTTAATTGAAATTCCTTATCCATATGTTTTAAATACTGCGCTCACTATTCGGTTTAGCCGGGAGAGGACCTTTGTGTCATATATCCCATTCCGAATATGTGATATGTCGTTATGGATAGCATTTAAAGACCGGTGGTGAAGACCGGATATTTTCGAAAACGTAAGAACAACTCGTCGAATGTCTTTGCATCGAATGGTCCCCGGTATAGAGACTCCATATGTGATGGGAAGTCCGAACGTGATTAGTGAATATCCGGATTTGCAAGGACTTCTTTGTAAGTGCCTTCGGTTCTGTTCGAGCCCGGAACAGACTTGTATGGATTGTATGTCTGACATTACAATTGAGATATAAAGCTGATTTCTTTCAAATATATTTCTATTGGTGGCAGAGAATTTATTCTCTTAGCTTAACACCCTTCTCTGAGACGTACGAGCTCAGAGGTTATGTAGTTGAAGTTATCAGCAATATATTCCCAATTTGGTAATGTGACATTCTGAGTGTTGCTGTGAAATGATCATTGTGTTGATTATTTGTGATAGGATCATTTGTTTGACCGTCTATCTTGGTGATCATTTCTATGATCATTTGTTTACCCAAAGCACGGCTTTTGTATAAAGTGTGTTTTTGTGGACGAGACTTCGTCGAGCCTCACAAATCGGTAATGGTCGAAACAGGAATTGTGCGGCAAGGTTTTCAGGGATTGCTTCCCTAGGGTATGACCATTCCTTCTGGAAAAGGGTAGTATCATGGTATGGAGCCCAGATACTTACTCATGTTGAAACACTTATTATTATGGTGTGATGTTGGTTAGAGAGCTCTCGTTTAAAGGTTCCAAAGGACCGGGGGTGGCATATCTGAGGGTTTGTAATATCCCTTGGGAAAAGGGGTTCCCGGCTTTGTTTAGCGGAGAACGGTTGGTTCTCGGGGCGTCCTTCCAGAGGCGTTTCCATGTGGCAATGGGAAGTTCCTTGGCCTGACCATTTGTTGGAAATCCATTCTTCAAATACGTACCTTGTACGGTTTTAGTTGTAGAACCTATCATTCACTTATGGTGGCGCCCCACTGTTTGGATGGTAGCTATAGTAGGCATAGTTCGAAATGTCTATGTTGGCTAAGATTTATATCTTTACTTTTGAAATGATTTTTACTACACTATGCACTAGTAATAATATCAAATGTTTCTTTTAATGTGTATCAAGCATCTTTGACTATCATAAGGAAAAATCTCCTCCGATTCTGCGTTTGCGTTGTGTGTGTGTGCGGGAGGCCTTATGGTAGTCTCATTTTTAAAAAGCATTGCGAATTGACTTTGAAAACCTTTTGTTGAATGTTTTTAATGATAAACTGTTTTTGTTGCTCACACCAGTCCCATGACTGATCCGGAGTTTATTGTTTCTTTCCTAAACTCTGGGTGCTCAAAATTTCCTACACGAGCAGTCTAGAGTTGGGTTTTTTTAAGATAGTCAGGTTTAGTAGATTATCTAGAGTTAGTTCAGTCTTTGGATCGCACCAGTCTTGCTTAGCTTGGTGCATCGTTATTGGGGGTTTGAGCTAATGCTGGATTGATTCTTGGAGATGGAGTTGCAGTTTTCGGAGTTCTCTTTTGAAGAATATCTTAGAGTTATATTGTTCCGCTGCTATTTATTGTATCATATCTTTGATGTATATTGATATCTATTGGATCATCTGTTGTATCAGATATTGTATCAAAGCTGTATATCAATGTATTATTCTTTTATTCCGCTGTGTTATTTACTTAATGTTGTTATAAGCTCCGGCGAATCGGATTTGAACAGTCGAATCTATGGCATTCGAATACGATTTGAAGTATGAATGTCGATTTTCGAGCGGGCAAAATTCGATATCGTTACACACCTAGTTTCTTCAACATCTGCCTAAGTCCAATCCATCTTTTGGATCAGTATTGGTCGATATAAGGATTGGTACCGATTGATACCTCTTCTCCTAAATTCATTTTCTAATTGGCTAACTCATGTTGCTCCATATCCATCGTTGCCTTGCCAATAGCAGTGAATATGATATTCACCCATTGATCGGCACTGATTGATAATTTCTCGACACTTGTCCAATCTTCCTACCTTTCTTCCTTTGTCCCATATTGCACTCTATTGTACTCAATCATCCACAAGCTTTGTATCCATTTTTTATTCCTTTGAAGTCTAGTATCATCAAACTTTGAGTAATTCATTTGATGAATTAACTAATAAACAAATAACAAACTATCTACTTTTAAGCAAAAGATAAAAGAATGTATCATTAACCGTTATACAGATATATGTGTGTATGTATGTATGTATGTATGTATGTATGTGTATGTGTATGTGTATGTGTATATGTATGTGCGTATGTATGTATCATAAATACCATGAGTCCCAATTTTTGGTAGTAGCACCCATCAAGCAACAACTCTACCTTTTAGAAAAGTAGCAACAAAAGATATCATAGGATAACAATGAGTAAACTGGAAAATACATGCTTCATAAGTTACATTAATATTCTCAAATTCAGCAATTTTTTCAGAACAAAAACTTCTTATTCGTATATAATAATAGATTAATGCAAGATCATAGTCTCTTCTAACACATTTAATAATTTTCCTTGTATTTCTCAATGGTTCTTCACAAATTAATCCAAGATAACATTTTAGAAATATAATTATTAAGAGAAGGACTACAAACTTAATGTAAGATGCCACCGCAAGAATGATTTAGCTCATAATTTCTAACTAAAAAGTGACCCAATAATTTAAATTTGCGATAACCATGAATCCTGCAAGAAAAACCATCTATCGCACACTTAACACTAACTTTTCTTTACAAATCTTTACAAATTTAGGTTAAAACCTAATTTTCAAATAATACACACTAAATTTTTAACAAAATTCAACCACAAAATCAAAATTCTCTAGAATACTTATAACTAATCTAAATCAAACCCTTCTTCATCAATTCATTAAATTATCGTTCCATTGAAGAAGAAAAAACTGAATTATCAACAACATCAAATAAACAACTACTAGAATCGTCAAAAACAACATATTTACTATTTGAGCAAGATCTACTACCGCCACTACCAACATTTGCACCTGAAACTACATTTAATCAAGTAACCAAAATTCCTCTTTTTTGGAATATGACAAACACAGGTTAGCTTGAGCAACATCCCCCATTTTGAGATCCTAAAATGAATGTCGATGATGCTGCAGACATCACTAGAATTACTTTTGAGCAACAAAATAAGATCAATATTTTTTTTACAATATTAAGTATAAAAGGCAGCTAAATACTTTCATTATATAAAATAGTCCTACACAAATGTTGTTACGTTTTCATTAACCCGATTTATGCCTACGTAAGGTAAATATATTAACACATAAATAGTAGTGTTATACCGACATACGAAGATACAGACATGAATACTAAACCAGTTATATACCCTGGTTTTACAAGAAGTGGAATAAGATAACTTTTACTAGCTACAAGTCTCTTCTTCATCTTTGGGGTCTTTATTCAACCTTCTAAAAGAAATATGTCTGAACTATAAACTCGGCCTAATTGAATGAGCATCCGTGAGTACGGAAAATAATAAAAACACGAGTTGGACATAAAGCCTGGTATAAGTAAAACTTCACCCTAAACAATCCAATCATATAATGATACCATGTTGTTGAAGCATGGAACTAGTTTTCCCTTTACTAAATAAATAGTGAATATCTTCACATAGACATAGTTATAATCATCACTGCATTCAAAATGCGCCTCTCTTTCTTACTGTATCCTAACTTAATTCATTAGTCAAGGTGTTCATCTTGCCCCTTCGGACTACCTCTAAAGTTTTGGAATCATGTCGTGAAAATACTTTTGGCTACCACTAGTGGCTTTACACCACCAAATTCATTCTCATATTGGAAATAGTCTTTCGGATGTCACATATAGCCTCACACCAAAGTTCTCATCATTTGTCGTGAATAGACATTTGGCTGCCACTTATGGCCTCACAACGAAGTTCTTGCCTTTTATCTTCAATAGACATTTGTGCCACTTATGGCCTCACACTAAAGTTCTCGTCATCTGTCATGAATAGACCTTCAGATGCCACTTATGCCCTCACACCGAAGTTCTCATCATTTATCATGAATGGAATTTAGATGCCACTTATCTCCTCACATTAAAGTTCTCTGTGTTTGTCATGAATAGACTTTCAGATGATATTTATGGCCTCACACTAAAGTTTTCATCATTTGTCGTGAATAGATGGCCTCACACTAAGTTCTTGTCATTTGTTATGAATAGACATTCATTTATAGCCTTACACCTAAATTCTCATTTTTACTTCAAGGTTATTGCTTATCTTTACTTAACCTTTCTAAGGTTAGTTTCCTCTTTTGATTTTTAATAAGTCTTCATATTCTACTTATTATTCTCTATGGTCATTTTATCCCTATGAAATTTTCAACCATCACTTTAGAAGATGGCTTCCAATGTGCTACTAAAAGTTTAATTACTTTACTTAAAATAATCATAGCATCACTAGATATCGCATGATGAAACTATAATGTTTTTACATTTTGACATCATATAGATATCACATGTTACAATAGAGCCATCGCACATTGATTTCATATAGTTATCACATGTCTACCTTATGCTCCTATCACATGTTGACATAAACTATCACTTGTTGGCATTAGGCTATCGCAAGTTGACAATAAATAGCTATCGCATGTCAAGCTTTTAAAATGAAACAACCCATATTTTTTACGACGATATATATAAATAATTGATTTATATATTTGATCGTTAACTGATTGATGGCCCGAAATGTCACTTTTTGCATACGACCGAATCTACACTCTAGACCACTTCCGTTGAGTTCGTACTGATGTTGCGAATTGAAATAAGTACACGAATCGCTATATTTGAAAACCAAACAATCTGATGGTCAAAATGTTCTCGAAAAGCATGATGTTGATGCCAAAAATGGACATCAACACCCATAGAATCTAACGGAGATTAAACAATGAGTGAAATTGAAAACAAGCATAAAAGCAACGAGCACACAGATTTTTATAGTGGTTCGGCAAACTTAGCCTACATCCACTTCACACTTATTTTAATTATTCACCGGATTACAATTACAAGAATATTTGGATCAGATAGTATTCATTCATACAAGATTTGAGAATAAAAATAGCAGCACCCTGAGAGCAGGCAGAAGAAGAAGAAGCCACATTTTCTGAAGCTATGCTTGCTATATTTATAGCAGGAGACACCGCTTGGATTGGGTTGAAACTTTGCAAGAAGGCACACTAGGTCTAGTAGAGCCCACCATATCGATCGACCACAATAACTCTATGATCAAGAACGATCGGTATACATATAGCCGATCCTTTTTCTTAGCCCCAATCACTGTGTGATCGATGTTGGAGGGTCCTGCATGATTCTAAATGTTGCTCCTAAAATATGGGAACATTCTGAATTATAAATAGTGAAATATGGAACAATCTTTGTCGAAGCTAGAAGGTAAACTGAAGTTCATCGATCGTTATGTTGAGCCATTCAACAATGATCGGCCTTCCTTCCCCTACCACTTTGGGATGCATGATCATCATGGTACGATCCATTTGCCACTTTGTTGATGTCCTGAAAGTCTCACATGGATTGGCTTCATGGATCTCAAGATCTTTAACGTTCTCTAATGAACTGAATTGTTTCCTTGATCATTCTTAGGTCGATCCAAGAAAATCAAGTTCTCATCCATAGATTGCGCATATGAAGTTCAAGAAACTCCAAACATGAAATATAACTTCATGGGGCCAAGTTCATGCTTGATATACTTCGACTTGGTCCTCATTCAAATCTGTTTGACTATTATCCACAGTACTGTATATAACTGAATCTTCAAGATATCGAGCATCTATTCCTGGACAAATCGATGATATCACGGCTTTGCTAAAAGGCGGGATAACATTTGCTCCCTAAAGTACGTCTTGTGAGTAATATAACGTGCTTTGAATCGAAAAGAGTCTGAATTTCCATAAAAAAATCCATTCAGCTTCCTGTTGATTCCTATTCCTCTATTGTCTATTGATAGTGTAAATCCGGAGTCGTATTTTATTTGCATAAACAAATTTGGTCATGCGGGACCTATATGTCCTCTTTTATCCGATCCAGTCTCAAAATTGACAGTTCCAGGTTCGATTGCATTCTTTTATTGATTTCAAAAGATTGAAATTTTAAACTGTTTTCATGCATATTCATACAAACATTTATGTTGTTGGCTCCAGGTCGTGTTTGAATGTTCCTAGGTCATTGCCAACTTTTATGATACACCGAATGTTCGCATATGCAATCGAGCTTCTACCATCATTCATCATTCTCTTCTCATTCACCACATTTTTCATTCACTTCATAATTTTTTCATATTTTTTAGATATCTAGATCTCAAACCATTTTCGATCATGGAATTGAGTGTCATAACTTAAGCAGAGAAACGACTGTTCTGAGGCATAAATAGGTGACAAAAGGATCAGTTGGCATATAGGGTAGGATGGATCGGCACGTGACGATGTGATCAGCAGGATCGGTCTAACCCTTCGAAGTAAAAAAGATCGGCAAAACTTGTCCCCTATATAAGGCTTGAGACTTAGAAATCTTTTCTCCACTTTACTCTTTACCTTCTTCCCGAAACAAAGACGCAAGACAAAACACTCCTCTCATTCATCCACCAATCCTCACATCAGTCTCCATCTTCCTCCATACCTGAGCTTCGAATTGCCTTCGAATCCATCCCTTTTAGATCTCAAAGTTAGGTAAAGATTCGTTGCATAATCTCTTAGGACGATCTCGAACTTATGACACGGTTATGGATTTTTTGGTTATACTTACGATCGTGTAGAATGGAGATGAGGGGGTCACCTGGAAGTGAAGTGAGTGAACTACGATCGTAGTTGATCGTATATTGATGGTATTAAGTTACAGAGGTGAGGGTGCTGTATGATCGATCATACATGGTTGTTCGTGGATGGCGAGTCTTTTCTTGGTGGAGATAAGGTGGTGGAGATGGAGAAGTTTTAGATGATCGGTGAGGTTCTGGTTCAAAAATGCAGGAGTTCAAAAATGGAGGAGTTCAAAAATGGCTTGCAAACGATTAGCTACCTTTTGGGCATAAGAATAATTGGTGGGTAGGATCGATGTTGGACGATTGATGGATGTTGCCTTAGGAGACGACCGGCATACTCAGAACGTTCGTCCTACATGACACTTAGAACGATCGACCCACGCAACACTAGAACGTTCGGTCTACAATCGAACTTAGTGTTTTTACCCTATATATGAACCATTCTTCCACTTTTCTAATATAATGGGATAAAAATAGGTTAACTCGAATTAAGCAACGAGCTCTAGTTTCTCGTACACACTTAGGTATGAACTTGACTAGCATACGATATGACCTCCACGACTAATAGCATATTGCCTTAGAACAAGTGCCATGAATTAAAAAGCTTTAATTACCATGTTAGTACGTATCTATAACTTAGACAATAATCTGATTTTAATTGGCTAACAATTATCTGTGAAACTCTAGCTGCGTCTTTCTAAACAAATCTTTACATCTTGTTGCCTCCTTTGTTTTTAGTTTTACATAATTCATGACTGTACTGAACAACACTTTATCACACTACACTTACACTAACTATACACTGGAGCGGTACAAGTTGTTTTTTATAATTATGATCTTTACCTAGTATGATAGCAACAAAATCTAGGTGTTTTGGCTCCACAATCATGCCAAGTTGAATCTTCTTCACATAGGACTAATTCCGATGTAGAGCCAAGTTCAGCGATTGAGTTTGACAGCTTACCACTTAGTCAAAATTTGGAACAATCAAAAGCCTCTAGTTCCCAGCTTGACCTTTCCGAGATTATCCCCAGCCACGATCGTTACCCCTTGCTCTAAAACTTACAAATGTATTAACATTCATAAATCATATTACTACTTGGTCATCGATCTCATTATTTCATTCCTTTATAAGGGTAGTAGACTTAGTTTCATGGCCTTATGAAATAGTTTTCCATTTAGATTTCTTTCAAAATTTGAGTAGAATAAGAAATTTATCAATCAAAAGATGGATCTATCTCGAGAACGTGGAAATTCATCAGTAGAAAATGAGATCGAATCGAGGAGATAATTCTTTTCTCAATGAAAACACCAAAATGTTGGTGCCAGAAATGGGCAACAACACCCATAGAATCTCATGAAGATTGAACAATGAGTGAAACTGAAAACAAAGAATAAAGGTAAACGAACATACAGATTTTTATAGTGGTTCGGCAGTCGAAGCCTACATCTTTTCTCACTTTTATTAATCTTTCACTGGATTACAGTTACAAGAATATTTGGATCAGCTAGGATCCATAAATAGAAGATTCGAGAATAAAAATGGTAGAGCCTTCGGAGCAGGTAGAAGAAGAAATCCCCTTTTCTGAGCCTATGCTTACTGTATTTAAAGTAGGAGATGCATATAGATTGAGTTGAAACTTTGCAAGAAGGCTCCCTATGTCCAGTAGAGCCCACCATATCGATCGGCCATAATAGCTCGACGATCAAGAACGATCGGTATACATATAGACGATCCTTTTTCTTAGCCCCAATCGTTGTACAATCGACATTAGGGGGTCGTACATGCTTCTATATGTTGCTCCTAAAATATGGAATCATTTCGAATTATAAATAGCGAAATATGGATCGATCCTGGTCGAAGCTAGAAGCTAAACCGAAGTTCGTCGACCGTTGTGTCAAACCATTCAATAATGATCGATGAATAATGAGCAGCCTTCCTTCCCCTACCACTTTGGGATGCACTATCATCATGGTATGCTCCACTTGCCACTTTATTGATGTCCTGAAAGTCACACATAGATTGGCTTCATGGATATCAAGATCTTGAACGTTCTCTAATGACCTGAATTGTTTCCTTGATCATTCTCTGGTCTATGCAAGCAAATCATTTTCTCATCGTAGATTGCGCATATGAAATTCAATCAACTCCAAACATGAGATATAACTTCAAGGGGCCAAGTTCATGCTTGCTATACTTCGATTTGGTGCTAGTTCGAATCTATTTGACTGTCATCCATAGTACTGTATTAATTGACTCTTCAAGCTATTAAGCATCTATTCCTGGTCATATCGATGATATCATGGCTTTGCCAAAAGGTGGGATAACACGTGAAATTATCAGCCAGAGCGCAGTCTCATATAGCAATAAAATTTATACCATCGAGACCATAAAAATAAGCACTACAAGGGGAGGGGGGATTTCCGACGGCTGAAAACCGTCGGCGGCCGTCGGAAGCCGTCGGCGGCCGTCGGAAAAAGCCGTCGGAAATGAAGGCGTCGGGGAGCAGTATTTCCGACGGCTACCGACGGGTGATGCCGTATACATTATCGACGGTTTCCGGCGGTTTCCGGCGGTTTCCGACGGTTTCCGACGGCCGTCGGAAACCGTCGGAAACCGTCGGAAATCAGGCCAATAAGCCGTCGGAACCCGTCGGAAACCGCCGGAAAAATTCGACCAATAAGCCGTCGGGAGCCGTCGGAAGCCGTCGGAAACCTGCTGTTTTTTTTTAAATCTCCTGCAAATAGAGCCTTCCAACCACATTTCTCTTCCAAACACTACAATATCAATACTGCACAATCAAATAAACAATAATCCAACCAAACATGCAAACCAATACTCCAAAATATTCAATAGACACAGAAATAAACAAAATTAGAATAAAAATAAAATACAAAATATACATAACATTCCAACATTAACAATAATACTAACAATAACTGTTCTAATCATGCATATCCTGATACAGCTACAGAACCAAGTGTATTATACATAATTATACATATCAACAATTAATTGTTCCTTCTACCAAATCATTGTAAACTAAAACTAAACATACCTGCACGAACGAATTAGAAAGCAATGAATCAATCTGCCCCAGATCCAGAGCCAGCCGATGAAGGGAAGCGGCCACCAAACTGCTACATGTACTCAAATAACTGTGCCGTCTGCATGGCCTGTTGGCGGTTCTGCTCCTCCAACTGCTGAACTCTAGTCTGCAATTCTTCTATACTTGCTAGCTCGCTCTGAGGTCTACTCCGCCGTCTCCTACTCTGACTACTGGACTGCAATAATTGAAAAATAAATAAAATCAAAGTTTATTGTTTTGAAAAGGTAAGAATATCATATTTTAAGTATTTTAAGAAAAATTAAATTATTTACCGCTAAATTGCCAAATCCGTATCGTCGACCATGCTCTGGTGGACTCATAACGGACTCAAAAATAACGTCCTCTTCATCGGTCGTCAGCTGCTCTCGACCCGTATCAGAAAGGAGTTTCTGTCGCTGCTCCATAAACATCTCCTGCATTGACAAATTAATAATATCATATCTTATTTCATAATAATTTGACAACTAAAACAATTACTAATACTGAATAAAATGAAATATGCTTACATGGCTTTTACTGGATTTATCGTCCTGCCATGTGTACAAAACAGTCCCGTCTGGATTAACATGCTCAACATCATGCGTACGGGTGAACACGTCCATATAGCTGACAGGACCATGTGCCTCGGCTTCCTGAAGTTGATTGTTACATACAATTATTATACATTTAAAATCATATAGCATAAACTATTTACATTTATTATTCAGTAATTAAATTTACCAACTCCTGCCGATACTGCTGAAACGACTTCGATCCTCCGCGATGAGTAACGGGATTCTTATTTCTATTTGCAGAGTTTCTATCTGACTCTGCCTGTACATTCAAAATTTGATACATTATTTTTCAATCACGTTAAATTAATAATTGAAAAAAAATTAGTATACTTGCCTTCGCCTCGTCCGTCTCCCAGTAGCTCAACCAAGCTTGCCACACGCTCTCCCCCATCCACCGTGGTCTCTTCCCAGATTTCTTAACCTCAGATATCGTGTCTCTGTAGTTCTTTCGCATCTTCCTCATCCAGTATGCTCGTGCCAGCTGCATATCATCTGTCTGGATGTCTATCTCAGCCTGTGTTAAAAAAAGATTACACTTTAAACGATAAACGGTAGAAAAACGACAAAAACGAATTAAAAATGGAAAACATAAAAATTACACATACTAGGACATCCTGCCATATGCACTCTATGATGTGCGGAGGGATGGTATCCCACTTTGGCCAGCACGCACTCATCCTACTACGATATGCTGCTCTGGAGACGTCCAACACTACCTTAGTGGGTAGTAGCTCGAACCCCCTGTTTTTAAGTACGATACAGATAAGTACATACGTATAGTATAGAAAAAATAAGATGATGAATAAGATTTAATTTTTACCCATCTGCTTTGGGGACTAACGTAACAACTGGACGGTGTGGCGCTTGCGATGGGCCACTGCCATCGCCTCCTGAAGAACGGGAAGAGCTCCTCCCTCTATGTGACATAATGATAAACCTGTGACGTTTACACATCATTATATAAGAGAATAAAAACATGATAATGAAATATATTTCATATGAACATGACATCAATGGTATAAATTGCTTAATTATAATGACTGAAATGTAAATAGACATGTAAGTTTGTTATACCTGATTCATGATGGGTGTACTCTTCCTACGATAAGCAGAGTTCATTGCATTTTTAATAAAAATTGCTAAATAAATGACAAATTGAAATAACATAAAACAATAGTAAACGGATTTAGTTTCATAGTTACATCAATTTCATAATACATCAAGAATTCAACATAGTTACATCAATTGCAAAAAAACAGATTCAAATTTATATCAGTCATCATCGTCTTCTGATTCAGATTCGGTCTCGTTTTCGACGATATTTTCCTCTGCACTGTCAAACGCTTCTACCAAAACATTTGATTCATCGATCAAAGGACCAAAATCTGTATGATCGTCTGTAATTATTATTTCGTTATTTTGCTCAAGATCTGCCTGATAAGCTTGTTCGTCCGGAATATTCTTCCCATCGAATGTGAATCTGGCCTTTGTTTTAAAAACTGCAGACCAATCTGCTTTATCTCTTTTTAGAGACGGATAAGGAGCGTAATAAACTTGCAATGCTTGTTTGGCTAGTACAAAAGGATCATACTTGTGATAGTGCGATGTATGCTTTATTTCGATAAGATTATAATCCTTATGCACATTAATTCCAGAACCTGGAACATTGCTAAACCAATTGCATCTAAATAGAAACACCTCCTCCGCGGGTCTTGAGAAATATGTCAGTTGCAAAATTTGTGTTAGAACGCCATAAAAATCATTTAAATGGTTTTCTGGATCGTCACTACCTTTAACAAATACACCAGTATTATTTGTTAATTTTTCTGCACCGTATTCTTTAGTGTTAAATTTGTATCCATTGACGAAATATATTGGATATGTCTTGACCACTCTTTTTGGTCCCATTGCAAGATGTTTCAACCCTTCGTCAACAACACAATTTTTCGGCTCATAAACGTAATTTGAAAACCAACGGGAAAATTCTTTACTGAGATCTCCGTTCGGATGTTCCCGTTCATAAACACTGTTTATATAAACAAATTATTACATTAGGTTATACACGCGCATGCATTACAGAAAAGAATAAAACAAAAATTATTATTTCAGATTACCGAACAAACGGTGCAACCTCGGCACAATTTAGAAGAATATAAGTGTGTGCTACACGAAGATCTCTATCGTCTAGCCATATTTCCATACATTTTCCAGAAGGCCGACCATGTTGTCTAAAAATAGATAACATTGCTTGAGAGGACTCTTGTTCGTCGCCTTCATCATTACGAGGAACACTTTGAAATGAAATATTCACATGGTCACTGAAATAGTGAGAGAAAAAGAACGAAGCTTCTTCTTCGATGTAAGATTTACATATCGAACCTTCAACTCGTGCTTTTTGTCTCACTTTTTTCTTCAGATGATTCAAATATCTATGCAACATTAATTTATATTAACTTCATCTTTCAAATGCAATTAAATTACGTTATAACATATTACATACCTCTCAAATGGATACATCCATCCGTATTGGACAGGACCTCGAAGTCGTGCTTCAGATGGAAGATGAACAGGTAAATGTTCCATCACATTAAAAAAACCTGGCGGAAATATTTTCTCTAATTTGCAAAGCAATATAGGAATGTCCACTTCAAGTTTACGTAAATGTTGCACTTTTAAAGTAGTCGAACAAAGCTCTTTGTAAAACATACTAAGCTCCGTTACTACCTTCCAAACTTTTAACGGCAGTAGTTCTTTAAACATAACGGGAAATAAATTTTCCATCATTATGTGACAGTCGTGAGTTTTCATTCCGCTCAATCTACTATTTTTAAAGTCAACACATCTACGAAGATTTGATGATATCCCATCAGGAAATCTTAACCCTTCCACCCATTTTAACACAGCTTTAACTTGATTATTATCTAATTCGTAACAAGCTTTTGGTTTTTTACTGTCATTTGGTTTCATATGAAGCTCGGGACGTTTGCATAATTCTTCTATATCACGTCTTGATTTCAAATCATCCTTCGTCTTCCCTTTCACATTCAAAATTGTGTTAAACACATTATCAAATACATTTTTCTCATTGTGCATCACATCTATGTTATGGCGAAGCAGAAGATGTTTCCAATACGGCAACTCCCAAAAAATAGTTTGTTTGCACCAGTTATGAACAACTGATTTGCCTTCAATTTCTGTTTGCTCCCCCGTTTCATATATCTTTGGATAGTCCTTAACAAGTTCATATATGTCTTCGCTTGACCATATCGTCGGTGGTTGTCTGTTTTCTACTCTATTAGCTAAAAAGTTTTTCTTGTCTCCTCTGAAGGGATGATTTACATGGAGAAAATATCGATGACAGTCAAACCATGAAATTTTCTTACCATGAGGTAAAGAAAACGCTCGTGTTTCATCCATGCAATATGGACATGCTAGACGACCGGCAGTACTCCATCCCGAAAGCATTGCATAGGCAGGAAAATCACTTATAGTCCACAACAAAGAAGCAAACATACGAAAATTTTTCTTCTTTGACACATCGTATGTTTCTACTCCTTCGTTCCACAGTATTTTTAACTCCTCAATCAACGGTTGTAAATATACATCGATTCCTTGTGTCGGATCGTCGGGGCCAGGAACGACAACAGTAAGAAACATATATTGCGTTTTCATGCACATCCATGGAGGTAAATTATACGGTGTGACGATAATGGGCCAGGATGAATATTTAGAACCAAATTGAGAAAATGGAGAAAAACCGTCCGTACATAATCCTAATCTAACATTTCGACTCTCCGCTGCAAAATTTGGATACGTTTTATCGAAATGCTTCCATGCTTCTCCATCGGCCGGATGTGTCAACGTACCCTCTTCCTCCGTTCTCACGCTATGCCACCTCATATTAGACGCAGTTACAGAAGATGCGTATAATCTTTGAAGTCTTGGAGTTATGGGTAAGTAGTGCATACGCTTGTACGGAACTTCCTTACCCTTCTTTTTTCTTGGTTTGTATCTCTCCTGGTTACAAACTTTACAATTTCTAAGGTTTGCGTCTTCTTTCCAAAACAACATGCATCCTTTTAAACATGTATCTATTTTCTGATACGGTAAACCAAAAGCCGACATAAGTTTTTTAACTTCGTAGTGATTTTCACACATTAGATTATCGGGCGGCATATGTCTTTTTGCAGCTTGTACAACAGCCGTAAACCCAGCTTCAGTGATGTTGTATTTTGACTTCATCGCAATGTATTCTGCGATTACTGACAGCTGCGTGCCGCTTTTACAACCATCCCAAATAGGTTTTTTAGCTGCATCTAGTAAATCATAAATTTTCTTAGCTTCAATATTTGGTTCTTCAACATTTACATCATCGTCGTCAACTTCAACCATAGGAAACATTGATCGTGCTGCATCTTCGACCATATTTTCTATACGGGTCGTTGAAACTATTTCGTTAACGACACTTTCAGACTCTACAGAAGTATTTGCTACAACTTCTCCATGCCGATCCCAAACATAATATTCGGGTGTGAAACCGTGTTGGCACAAATGAACTTTCACAATATCTGGTAACAAAAACTTCAAATGTCTACACCTACTACACGGACAACGAATTTCTGGATCGTTTCCGTTATTACTTAAGGCGAATTCAACAAACACGTTTATACCGTTATAAAAATCTTCTTTTATTGAGCCCCTCATTCCTTTTCTTTGGTACATCCATCTCCTTCGATCAACAAAATAATCAATCATTTTTCCTATTTGACAAAATGAGAAGTTCAAAATTTAATATTTATTTTGAAGAATACACATTCGAAAAAGATTATTTTCATGTTCGTATAATATTTTGAATTTAAAGAACAACTTCACAAATTTAAAAATATTTTCAAATAGGGCACATTTCATTTTTTAACGTACGTAACGATTAAAAATATATAATTTTTTTTCATTGGTCAGACATCCTACCTCCCATTACAAACACAGTAAGCATTTACATTTCGTATATTACTTCGTCCCAAACGATTCAATAAAATTTCGGCAGCATTTCCCTTTTGTTCCCTGCATTGTACACAAATGCGTGTACGCAGGAAACAAAAAAGAAAAGTTAGGGCGAAATTTTATGAACCGTTTGAGACGAAGTAGTATACAAAATGTAAATTCTTACTGTGTTCATAACTTGTCCAATACAGGGACAAATCCGACAAACATTGTACCAGATGAATATAAATGGTCGTTTTTCGAAAAAAACGACTATTTATACAACGATCATGTACAACACTCGTCAGACGGGGCCAAAAACTCTCTAAGGGACATTTGTCGGTTAACATGCGCGCATTTTACTCAAAAATACAGTTTTACTCACTGTTCACATTTATATATTAATTTCACACATTTATTCGACGTATTACGCATCAACTTAGGGCTGGTTTAACATTTTGTCATTTTTCAATACACACAATTATAATTTAGAGTAATGCATTTTTTTTGTGTCATAAGTAAAAACGTGCACAATATAATACTCCTAGTTCATTCAATCATTTTATCTTATTCCAAATAACGTATACAATCGTCGAATCAAGGCATACACAACAAAATACATATACATGAACATGCACAAATTATACGTGTTTATCACAATTTCACGATAAAAGATGAAATCGGTATACCATGTGATGCTATAAACCGTTATTACGCTAGTGGAAACAATTGCAATCATTAATTCGCCCTAATTTATCAATTTATGCAAATCTATAATTAGGGTAAAAACTGAATTTTTCATAAAAATAAGAGATTATACCTGAGATTAAGAGTACTGAAGCTTGATTAGAGTGCGTTGGAAGATCCGGAAGCTAAAAATTAGGGATTGGAAGTTTAGGGGTTGAATTTGGGGGGTTTTTTGGGTTTTTTTCGTATGAAATGGAGGAGGAAGAAAGGGCTCGGCTGGCTGGTATAATCGCAAATTTGCGACGGCTTCCGACGGCCGCCGACGGCCCGTCGAAAGCCGTCGGAAAATGGCCGTCGGAAGCCGTCGGTCTTGGCTGTCGGTATTCTGCCTTTTTCTTGTAGTGAAGGTGATGCACAAAAATGAGTTTCATTGCGATGGGATTCATGTTTGATCGTGTGAGCTCAAAACACGTGATCGCTTTATTTGAGAAATTAAATAAAAAATATAATATTATTATTTATATCGCCCAAATTCCTTCTCCTCTATAGGTTGATTGTTGTTCCATTGAATAGATAATGGAATCATGGCGGCCTCCCTTATTTGATCTTCAAAAGTCAATATCTCATTATCCGTTCAATGAAAAAAAATCCTAAACCACCTTCAATCAACTCACGTCAATGAGATCTTCATGACCATGTCATTCAAAATATTATAATTAAATATTAATTAAAAGTGTGATCTTGGCAACATGTTTAAACAACATCAGTTAAACTAGCTCTTTGTTCGGTATGATCTTTATAAAATAAGGAGCATCAGCTTGGCTTATTTGATCACTTCATCCAACGAGATGCTTTTGAAGCACTTGAAATAAGGTTGCAAGTGTTCCTTATGCATCTCTTGTTTTCTTGCTTCGGGAATTCCCTCGCCGTTCGAGGGAACAACTGCACAATCAAATAGTAGGGCATGTAAGTATAATATTATTAGGCTATGATGCTCTATGTGGTTCGTTCTTATCAAATGCTTTTTAAGCTATTACGTTTCAAAAATACATTGACGCATTTAAAAGGTTCAAACTATTGATCTATGAGAATGCCTCAACTGCATACAACGCTCATCGTGTAATAAAGACCATCTATAAAACTCCTCTCCCTCAGAATTACCTTAACGGTCTAAATAATGTGCCAGTACTCGAAGGTGAGAGCAAGATATCACCTAACGAACAAACAAGCTCCAAGGAGGCCTAAACACAAGCAGGAGCTTCTATTACCTATGGACATTCCAACAACAACTCCCTTTTGTTTATACTAAGCAAGCCCTTGTCGTTCGTGGAAGATGTTATTCACCGAATGTAGCAAGTTTTTCATAGCCAGTCTTGTATCTAAGTCAACAATGCTAGATTGAGAAATTCGAACTTCTTTGTTTGATTCACTCACGATGCGCCTCCTCTATTGTTTGCAACACCTCCATCTCCTAAGAGCTCCTCAATAAGCTTTACTCATTTGGCATATTTGGTCTTAAAGAGTAGTTCCCTAAAGGTGGCCGAAGGGAGTTATGCCTCGGAGGTGACCGAGCAGGCTTGTGAGACGTAGTCAAGTAGCTCAAGCCCTATCTTAACTGCTTAAGAGTTAATTCTTTGTAAAAAAACGATAGTTTTTTGGGGTGTAGTTCCCCTAGCCAATTAATCAGATGACATTCCCGCTCTTTCAATTTCCTTCCATGAAGTTAAGAACTTAAACCCAAGTTCTTTCTTTGACTTCTAGGACTTCTAAGTACCTCAAATGATCCATCTATACACGCTGAAGTTTAATATGTAATGCCATAATGTATGCACAAAACATGTCTTTTTCGAAGAAATAAGTGGTCAAATGTAGGAAAAACAAAAAAAGGATAGCTACCTTACTGATTGAAGGACTCGAGGGTTGTAGCCGCTAGAATCCATAAATTTACCTTTTCTTAACGTATATCTTTAAACAAAGACTATGTTTTTTATCTTCCCAAATGTTAAATATTTCTCTCTCGCTTCGCTATGGTATGGCGTATTTCATTTTCTCTAGGTTGGCACTTCTTCTGCTAGACGACCAGCGGAACCCGTTGTTATTCTCGAATTGGTATTAGGTCAATAGTCAATAGTAGTGAGGAAGGAAGATTTGTCCCCACTAAGGCCGGTTAGCTAATGAGGGGAAGATGGTAAATCGACTAGAAGAAATAAGGAACTCTTGAACGCCTATTAATGACCTAAACTTAGATACTTGAGGAATATTTATCATTCGAAAAGAGAAAAAATTAAAGTCAATGTCCAAAAAGATACATTAAGAAAGGGCAAATGCATTATTAAACTATTGGCTAACATACATATCCTAAAGTTCATGGTACACACTATACTTTGATGGTTTTA
The DNA here is from genome assembly GCA_030765085.1 of Allium cepa. Classification (NCBI taxonomy): domain Eukaryota; kingdom Viridiplantae; phylum Streptophyta; class Magnoliopsida; order Asparagales; family Amaryllidaceae; genus Allium; species Allium cepa. The sequence continues at coordinate 621,703,217 of CM060931.1, forward strand.
TTTCATTTTCTTAAAGATCAAAAGTAAATAAACATGAAAATGCTCGTTTATGTCATGATAAATGCAAAGTAAAAGAGGCATTTTTTAGCTTATCAACGAAAGTGCGAGCATTGTTGTTGTGCACACATTGACTTTCAATACAAACAGATAACTAATTTCTTTTGGGGTAATGCAACAATAAACATCTGTGAGAATGTTATAATAGAATTAAATATAAAAGAATAAATGCAATAAACATCCACAAGAATGTTATAATAGAATTTAATGTAAGAATAAATGCAAGACTAATTATTTAATTAAGTGTTAAAAGAACATTTAGAAAATAATAATTAATATTATGAAAAAGGGTAGTTAAATTAGATTGATTAAAAAATTTAGCCTAGTGCTAATGGCATAAAAAAAATGCTTACTCATACCATGAAAAATAATAATAAACCAAATAAAATTTGTATGTTTTCTACCAGAACTTTTTTACATGGTAATCAATCACAGCTTTAAATTATTTTGCATAGCAAACAACCGTAAATCAATACATTTTTCCCGACCATCAATCACCAAACGATAATGATTTGGTGGTTTATAATCATGGAAAACAGTGTTTGTCAGTAGGTGGTCGCCATGCTAAAATAATCGAAGATGTTTTGATGGCTTCTTAAAAAAATCTGCTATTAAAAAAACCATAAATCGTTGGCTATAATTTAACAATGTTATTAATAGGCACTTTTAATGATGGCCTTAACATCACACTAAATTTAATTAGTTAATTACCTAAACTGAAATAAAAAGATAAAAGTGTGACATGTAAAAAAAATTCAATTATGATATTACATATTATCACGGAAAATTATATGAATATAAAATTAATCATTGCATTTTGCTAAAGATGGCATAGTTTAGAACGTAGACAAGAGAATGTAGATCCACTAAAGGACCATACCCATGAAAGAAATACACTAAACAAGTATTCCTTCACATTTTGGCTAAAGCAAAAACTTCAAAAGAAAAAATATATACTTTCGTATCACAACAATGTTCTCCACTTCAAAAAAAAGTTGAGAAAAAAAATGCATACTAATATGCAAACCCAACGTTCAATGTACTAAATTTATCTATATATTTATTTTTTCTATAGCCATTTACAGCATTCTCAAAACAGGTTAACATAGCTGAAAATTGATATACGTACAAAGTAACATTCACCAGGAAAAATATTTGAAAAGAAAAGGATTAATAGTCAAAATACATATGCCTTAAAAATAAAGAAAAAACACAATAAAAGTATAAAATCGGTCCACCAGCAAATTACATGTCATCAATCAAATTGACATATCAAAAACTTAGCACTACCGAAAAATAAGGATTAAAATTTTTATACTTCGTTAAAACGTAAATAAAAATTACCGTATTGTAAAATAATCAGCATTTAATATTGGTATTGGCTCGGACAGCTAAGGGTTCGTCTTCAAGCTGATACATGACTAAATTAGAAACTCTAGTCCAGATATAGTATCATCATAGCATCAAAAACCACTAAATAGCAATAAAATTCAATTTGCCAACAGTAAGCTTAACTATTTAGAAAAGACTGGGAAAACTACCACGACAAGAGGCAGATCATTTTTCGACAGCTCCAATCCGTCTGCACTCATGGGAAGCCGTCGGGAGCTGTCAAAAATACCGCTGCAAAAAAACCCGTCGGTGAACCAATTTTCTGACGGCTCCCGACAGGCTTCGTCAACAATTTTCCGATGGCTATCCGAGGCTTTCGACGGCCGTCGTAAGACACATGGACAATCATGCTTTGTGCCAAAAGCCGTCGAAATTGGGCCGTCTCGAGCCGTCGGAATCTATTGGTAATTTTTGGCCTACAGGCCGTCGGGAGCCATCGGAAGCCATCAGAAAATGTGAAAAAAAATTCTAAATTTCTATTGCGATTTGTCCTTCCATCCATAATCTATAAATAAAATATATTTCACCGAACTCAATATATCCAACTCAGATATTCAATATGAAATCAAACCATAGAAAGATAATCAAATGTCATAAATAAATAAATCAAATATAATTCATATAAAATCAAACCAAACTTCACTACCATAATTTACATACGTTTAATTGTATAATATATACATCAATGACCTGACAACGGTTCTGCTCTTCCTGCTGCGCCACCATAGCTCTCAACTCTTCGATCTCTACTAGACCGATATTAGCTCTAAGTGTTTGACTGGTTTACCTCTGCCTACTGGCCCGCAACACTAACTTAATTTAGTCCATAATCTTATTATCAAAATTACAACATAATGTGTTAATTGTTATATCTATAAACTTATTATGGAAACTAAAGCGTTGTGAAGTTCTTTAGAGCTAAAAGATTATTAAATCGTTCTAACTTAATATATTAATCATTACTACTTGATTTCCAAAGCCGTAGCGCCTGTTCCATGATGGTGGATCCATGACCGACTCGAAAATAACGTCCTATGCATCCGTCGTGAGCTTCTCTCGATCGGTATTCTCCAGGAGTTTCGGATGTTGTTCCATAAACCTTGTCAACATGAACAAATAAAAATATAGTTAAAATTAATATCATGATATCTTAATTCAATATAATTTAATAAGTAAAACAATTACTAATAGTACATAAACTAAATTATGCTTGTATGGCTCTTTCTCTATTTATCGTCGTATCATGTATATGAAACTGTCCCGTTCGGATTTGCATGCTTGACGGCATGCGTACGGGTAAACATATCCATATAAGACATAGGACCCAACACCTCAGCTTCTTGAAATTGATTATTATGTACTGTTATTGTATATTCAAAATTATATATCACAATAACCATTTACAATTCACATTTAATAAATTTACCAACTTCTAACGATATTGTTGGAATGACTTTGACCATCCTTGATGAGTAACGAAATTTTTGTTCCTATTTGCAGAGTTTCTTTCCAACTCGGCCTATACATTTAAATTTAGTACATTATTTACTTGCCAAATATTTTTTGATATTTACGTATCAATCAAATAATTAATAAAAGTTCAATTCTCTTATCTTTGCCTCGTCACTATCCTATTGTGCCAGCCACTCTTCCCATACACTCGTCCCCATCCAGTTTGGCTTCTGCCCTTTATGCTTCATTGTCGACATGGAATCCCTATAGTTCTTCCTCATCTTCCACATCCAGTAATGTCGTACTAGCTGCAGGTCATCGATTGTATGTTCACGGCGTCCTGTGTTTCATGGTAAACAAGCAAGTAAAAATTAAACAATAAAAGCTGAACAACAAATAAGCGACAAAAAAAGATTATGAATGGAAAACAGAAGATTATAATTACAATGAAATCCTGCCAATTAGCTCCAGGATGTGGGGAGGGACGTTATCCCACTTCGACCAACAAGCCGACATCTTACTCTTGTACACCTCTCTTGAAACCGATAGAACTGCAGCTAATGGTTGTACCTCAAACCCCATGTGTTATATATGATACAGATTAGTATATTGTACACAAAATATTTAAGATGCTGAAAAAGTTTAATACTTACCCCTCCACTCTAGGTACTAGAGTCACAACACATGTCGCTATGGCAGTTACGATGGACCGTTGCCATCGCCTCTTGAAGAATGGAAAGAACTCCTCCTTCTGGATGACATGATACCTGTCACAAACACATCATTTTAAAAGAGAATAATAACATGATAAAAATATATTTTATAATTAAATGACATGAATGATATAAAGTACATAAAGTGCAAAGTATACTTAATTCACATTGGCTCTCATATTCCGACGCTAAGCAGAATACTTTGCATTTTAATATAAATTGATACATAAGTGATAGAAATGGTAATGCCATAAAAGATATAAATGACGGTAAGCAGATTCGCTTTCATAAATAATATAAATTACATAACTAGCAAAATAAATCTCATCAATTAAATCAATTTCGTAATACACCAAGAATTGAACATAATTACATCGATTGCATAATTACATCAACTGCATAATCTCATCAATTGCATAATTACATAACTAGCCAAATAAATATCATCATTTACATCAATCCCCATCATCTTCTGATTTAGATTCGGTCTCATATTCTACGTTATTTTCCTCCCTGCTCTCGAATGCTTCTACCAAAACATTTGATTCATCGTTTAGAGGTGCAAAATCAGTACGGTTGTTTGTAATTATTATTTCGTTGCTTTGCTCAAGATCTACCTGATAAGCTTGTTCGTCAAAAATATTCTTCTCATCAAACGTAAATCTTGCCTTTATTTTAAAAACCGCCGACCAATCTGCTTTATCTTTTTTAGAGACGGATAAGGAGCGTAATAAACTTGCAATGCTTGTTTAGCTAGTACAAAAGGATCGTACTTGTGATAATGCAATGTGTGCTTTATTTCATTAAGATTATAATCTTGTGCACAATAATTCCAGAACCTGAAACATTTCTAAACCAATTGCATCTATACAAAAATACCTCCTCCACGGGTCGTGAGAAATATGTAAGTTGAAAAATTTATGTTAAAAAGCCATAAAAATCATTTGTGTTATTTTCTGGATCATCGCCACCTTTAACAAATACACCTGTATTATTAGACAATTTTTCTACACTGAGATCTCCGTGCGGATGTTCACATTCATAAATACCGCATATATGAATAAAACATTGCATTAAATTCTACATGCGCATGCATTATGGAATGAATAAATCATATATTATGTGATATCCCGGAAATTTTGGCAATATCAATTTAATAATCCGTATTTAAAATTAAATTGATTTGACAAATTATGTTAATAAAATTTGATTTGATTTAATGATCCAATTAAATAAACGTTTAATTGGTGAATTTTATCTTTTAAAAAGCTAACAAATGCTTTCTATTTATAATGTATATATAAATTTATATATATTGTAGATGGATAAGTTTTGATTGAAGATTAATAAAAAAATAAAATCTTGTTTTTAAATCCTGATCTTCATTTTGATAATTTGGAAATTATTAATTTATTTAATAAATAACTATTCAAAAACTATTTAATAAAAACTATTTGGTTTTAAGATACTTAAAGAAAATGTTTTAAATTGTTTGAATATATTTTAAAGCATAATTTAAATTTTAATAAGATAAACAAAAGTCTATTTTATTTCTTTTTGAATATAGCTTAATAATTATAATTTGGAATTATATATGGAAATTTAAAATTCCATTTATATATTAAACATTATTTAATTTAATTAAGATAAAAAAGATAAGTAATTTATGATTTCTTTTATAAATGATTTAAAATTGATAAATGAGGTATTTTCAAATGATAAATGTATAAGTATAGATAAATTTTAAAAGACAATATTATTATTTTAAAATTAAAATATGTTGATAAATTAGTTTTAAAATTAGATTTTTAAATATATGAATAACATTTGGAATTGAATTAATTTTGAACTCAAATGAATAAAGATATCTAAATTATATAAATAAGCTTTCATTTTTACATAAATTGTTTTATTTCTATAAAAAGAAAATGCATATACATTTATTTATGAAAATAATTTATATATATGTATTTAATAAATAAAGAAAGAGGATTTCATTTACTTTTAAATTATATAAAAGTAAATAAAATTACTTAAGACACATGTTACTATCTTAGGTGATATAATGACAAGTGTATCTAGGTTAAGAGACTAATGTAACAGGTGTCCTTTATTTTTAATTTTTTTCTTAATTTTTTTTTAAAATAAATCAATTACACTTATATATAATCATGTTTTTCAATCTTCTTCTTTTCTAATCTTCAATTTTTTTTCAAAGTTAAAAAGATATGTTTTCAGCTGAAAACAAATCAATAACAAATTCGCAAAAACCAAATCAATCTGTAATTCCTTTCTAAAGAAAATCCTTTGTAAAATCATTTTCAAAAGCAAAACGAAAATCTGCATGCATCTTTCAATCTGGGTTTTGTCTTCAACAAATTTCATTCCAACTGCAAGTTCAAATCTGAAGCAAGTTCAAGTTTCTTCAGGCCTACATGCAAGTTTAAAGCAACAGCAAACACTCAAGTTAAATCAAATTTCAGCAACTCAGTTTTAAAGCATAGAAGAAAAAGCTTTCAAAACAGTTTTCAAATTAAAAGGGCTCTGTCCTCATTTGTTCAGGTGAGTAACACTTTTAAAAACTTAAGTATAAATTTGTTGCTTAAATAAGTATGTTTGTGTATGTTTATCTGGTTGCATGTTGATTTGTATGTTGTGAGTAACTCCTATTTTTACTTAAATATAGATTTATTGCTTGATTTATGACTGAAATAGTATGATTGTGAGTAACATCACAGTTTTGAGATTTAAGTAAATACTTATGTTGCCTGCTTATCTATAAAATTTGTACTTCCTCTGATTTTAGTTCCAGGTCCAGTTTCTTGTAAAAAGAAATCCTCTTGCTCTTGTTCAATATTCTTGTTAAGGTTTAAGTCCTGAAACCAACATGTTAATTATACTTTAGTTTTAGTTTAAAATTTTTTAAGTAAAAACAAAATTGGTGATTGTCTTTGTAAAATTTGAAACATCAGGTTATGTTAATAAAGCTAAAATCTCAAACATGATAATTAGTCAATTCAGTATTATAAACTGAAAACTTAAACAAAAAGATGAATTTTAAAACTAAAATCATATTGTGTAGTTTGGAATTGGGACTGCAGTATTTGTAAACCTAATTTCGGGGTTGTGCAAAGTTTTGATTGGCATGAAGGCTTCAGAGGATCAAGTGCTTATATTTTTGGGGGGATGAATGCTAGAGTATTGAAGAGGAGATGATCGGAGTCCTATAGCCTCCGATGGCCGGAAAAGAGTGAATGCGGGATTTTCCAGGTTTGGGTTTGAAGGTGAAACTGTTACAGTATGCTTCAGGTTTTGGATTAGGGGAACTCAGTTTGATTTCGTGATGCTTGTGTGAATCTGATGATCATGAATGGATCTGGGTGCTAGCATCGACTTGTTTGTTTTCTGGGTGGTGGTCGGAGGTGGCCAAGACCACCGTGCATATGCACGATGCAGAGGAATGGTGTCAGGATAGATTTTGTTTTGGCAGTAATTTTGTACTCGAGATAGACTCTTGTAATTCGAGTTGTTACTCGAAGTTGTTCAGGGTTGTACCCGAAGTCAAATACAGGGGACTCGGTTATTTTTGAAGTTACAGGTTTCAGAGAAATCTTTATATGTTTCCAATTCAATTTTTTTAAAATCTGAATGTAGATTTTAAACAAGAATCTAAAACTAAATTTAAAGTATGGTTTTCAATCTGAGTTTGAATTCCAGGTTTGAAAATTTAATTTAAACTTTATAAATTAAAATGTTTAAAACAACTTTAAAGGGTTTAAATAAATCAGAAATTAAAGCTAAAGCTTTAATTTAAAGTAGAGATTTAAACATAAGCTTTTAAATCTGGAAATCAAATCCAATTTGAATCATGATTTGAAAATACAGGAATTTTTAAATATTTTAAATGTTTAAACAACTTTTGATGTTGTAACATATTTTGAACATGATTTGTATCTTAAAATAATATAGGTTTAAATTAGTTTGAACTTCTTTATAAAATAGGAAATTCTTTTGCATAAGTTTTAAAAAGGGTTTTAAAATGCTTTTAAAACTTTGATAAAGCTAAGTTTTGAGTTCATTTTAAATTTAAAATTTAAAATGTAATTTGGAAACAAATTTTAAAATAAGTGTTTTAAATTTGCTTTGTTAATCATAATGAAATCATTAGTAGGAAATGTTTTATTTTTATAATAAATCAAAGATTTAATGATTTTGGTATATTAAATTAATAAGGTAATTAGATGGATAATTAATTAATTTATTTAATTAATTAAATAAGGATTTTGAATTAATTAATTAATGTTGAGTTACTTAATTAAGATTAATTAATTTGAAAATAAGATCATTAATTAAATAAGTTAAAATTTTAATTAATGATTAGAAATTTAATTTATCTAAAGGTTAAGATTAATTAAGTTAGAACTTAATTAATTAAATAATTTTTAAAGATTAATAAATTTGTGATTAATAATAATTAATTTCAGTTAATTACTTAAGTAAGGTAATTAAGGAAATTTTTGATAAGTTAATGAAGGTCATTAATTTGGGATTATTTATTAATTAATTTAAGTAATTAATTAATTTTGATAATTAATTAGATTAATTAAATTAGATAATCATATGGTATTTGGTTAAATATGATTACTTTGTGAAAGTAATTAAAGGTATTAATTACTCATTGTAATTAATAAATAAATTTGTTTAAATTAATTAATTAAGTTTAATTAATTTAGAATAATCATTGATGGGTTGATAAATAATTAATGATGAATAATTACTTAGAGATGTAATTAAGATGAGTAATTACTGAATGTATTGAAGTATGAAAGAGTTGGGGTTATTTTCTTATGTAATTGTTATGGAAGATAATTACTTTTTGAAAGAAATTAATAATTAATTACTTGGTGTAATTAATTTAAGCAATTATTTATTAAGTCATTTGGAAAATAATTAAGAATGTAATTAATTAAGGATGATTAATTATCAATATAATTCATCAAAGATGATTAATAATTAATTAATTATTAAATATAATTAATTTATAGGTAATCAATTTACTCAATGTAATAATTAAAGAATAGTTAATTACTGAAGTTAATTAATCAAAGTGATTAATAATTAAGGATAATTACTTAATGAAGTTAATTTATTTAAAATGTAATTAGGAATCATTGATTAATATAATTAATGAAGTAATTAAGGATTAATTAATTGAGATTAATTAATTAATTGAGATTAATTAATTAATGATAAGTGATCAAAATAATTAATTAATGTAATTAATTAAGGATTTATGTGATTAATTATAATTAATTAATTAATGAAGTAATTAGAGGTTAATTACTATATTTGATTAAGAATAATCAATTTGTAAAATTAATTACTTGAATGTAATTAAAGAATGATTAATCAAAGTGAATTAATTCGTGGTTAATTAACTAGTTAATTGGTTTGTAATCAATGGTTATATAAGCAGGATTTATAGATTGAGGTAATTAAGTTAATTTACTTAAAATTAATTAAAGATTATGTAATTAATTTAATTCATTTTAAATTAATTATATACGGTGTGATTATTAATCCTTGTTTATATATGGATGATATAAATTTCCTTGGATGGTTTGAATCTCAGATATGAGATTAGTAATGATGTGTGATATGGATGCATTGGTTGCATTATGATGATGATTGGATTATCTTCTGATAATGATAATAGGGATTATCTGTGGTGATGATTATCTATTATGATGATGTGAATTATGTATCTGTGTGTATATAGATAGTTTAAATTGAATTATTTTAAACTTTAAAACAACTTGGACCTAAAAGACACGCTTTGGATTTCGATGAGACCGGGATTCCATATTTGGATACCCGAAAATCACATCGATCCAAATTAACGATAGATCGTGAATCTCAAGTGAAGGTGAAGATTCAGAGTGCAAGGGTTATCGTCGTTAACTCTGAGGGTGAGTCCAAAATGAGTGTAACGAGATAATGCCTTCGGTTTCGTTCGAACCTGGAACAAACTTGTGTGGATTGAATGCTTTCAGAACATCATCAGGTGGGCGATGAGCTTTATAAGAGATGTGTTCTCTAAGGTAATCGTAGCCTCAAGCCTTACCAACCAGGAATGGCTAAAACAGGGGAGGTGCAGCAGCACAAAGTGGGTCATGCCCAAGTAGGACAAGATTTTCCCCTGTCTAGAGGTCCCTTTTTATTCGGCTGTGTGGGCGGTTGATTCGCGACAACTGCCGGGGTTGTCTTGTTCGGGACTGTCCAGTAAAGGATGGTTCCGGCCTTGTGTTGCAGGGGAGTTAGGGTGGCTTCTCGATACGGTGATTTAGGCCACGTATTGTGACGGGCGGTACCCCAGTAGCCCTGCCATTGTATGGAATCCAAAATCCAATAAGTGCCAACGGTTTTGATTGTATTACCCACTTTTGTGGCTAGTAGCTGGAATTTAATAGATATAACAATTTCAGCTATTTCTTATTTACTTGAAAACCCTAGACCTATTATAATATCATCGGATTTCCTATCAAATGTTTTGGTTAGCGTAAGGTAAAAACTTTTCCATGTTTATGTGTGGGAAGTCTTACGTGATACTTTTCTTTTCAAAAGGTTTTTCGAAAGTTAAGCAACTTTAACCTGTTACTCACACCAGACCCATGTCTGACCCGGAGTTTATTTCTGTTTTCTTAAACTCTTGGGTATTCAAATTTTTACGAGTAGCCAAGGGATTCAGGTTCGCTTTGACGAATTATGGCGGAGCAAATGGAGTAGGAGGCTTCTGCGTTATAGTTATCTAGTATTCTGCTGTGTTGGTATCTCTGAGTCGTTTGTTTGATTGGTTTTGTACTGTGTTATAATAACTAGACAGGCGTTTATAACTGTCTAATATGTGATGCATAATCTGTGTAACTCTGATAGTTGTGGTATATCTATGTAATACTTTTGTTATTAATAAAATTTATTCGTTCCGCTGTTTATATTCTATTGTTGTTTCTTCATTCTTCTCTTTCTTTCTCTTCCTATCTCTTTCTTTCTTAATTCATGATACGTCTTTCTGGTTAGTGGAAGATGGGTCGTGACAGTTGGTATCAGAGCGTTAGGTTGAGTGAATACCTAGGCTCTGGATTGGTGTCTATCTTGAGAGAGCGTATTTGTAATTATATATATATATATATATATATATATATATATATATATATATATATATATATATATAGTTATTTCTACCTATCTGTTGGGTTACCTGGTCGGGTTTTCCAATATAAGTTATAAAGGTAGATAAGGTAGTGGAGTGTGTAACACAATTACTACCAATGGTTGGAGTTTGAATGTTTGAGGTTGGAAGTGTATCTGTCGAGACTATAGACCTAATACCGTCTCGAGTAAGCTTTGTAGTGGTGTAAGGATTTCATTGATCTTTGAAGTTAACCTGTTAAGGTTCGGAGTCTATCTTTGAAGATGGATGAGTTGAGTTGGATCTATCGGTTTAGCTGAAGCGTGTGATGGTATTTTGATACCTCAGGAAGTGGTAGCTGCGTGATGAGATGCAGTGACTATGGATGTTTCCAAAGATGTTTCTTTGGAATAAGTTTTAGGAAGTATGTCTGCTTCGGTGATGTGGCAGAGTCCAGCTGGTTGTTTGTGTTTGGCTTTGAGGTCCGAGTTTCTCGAAGAGCTTTCGATTAGGAAGTCTTTGGCATTGGAGTCTGTGGTGCAGCTTGAAGTATTCTGTGTCGACAGGAAGTCTTCTGGCTTAGCAGTTTTTTGAAGGTGGAGTTTAGAAGCGGTAGGGTGTAACCGTTTCTTCAGTGGATTGACTAGCTAAGTGTTAGTTGTTCTGTTTGGTAAAGAGAGAACTGTTTTCTTTGAGATTGATTGCAAAAGTTACTTGCGATTGTTTGAGTGATCTCTTGGGTTATCAGAGACTTTTCTGGATGTCTTCTGGGAAGATAGAGGATTGTCTGTATCTGGAGATTGAGTTTTCTTATCGACCGGATTCCTGGAGTGGTACCGGTGGTTCAGCTTGTAGAAGGATGGTTTCTCGAGATAAGGTTTCGTGAAGTAGCTCAGGATTGGTGGAACTTCTAAGTTTTCTCTTATGGATCTGCTGAATCATATTCTAGGATTTGTTGTCCAGTCTGTGCTCGTGTTCTGCATCAGCATTTTTCTTCTTTTCCAGATCATAGTTGTGCAGCGGAAGCAGTTTGGGAGTGTTTCTGTTTTTCCTTTTCCGGATAGAAGAAGTGAGTTTGTTCTTCTGAGGTTTGAAGAGTAGAGTTGTGTATTTGGTCTTGGTTGATCTTGAGGAGATCGTTGTATTGGATTGTTTTGGGTCCAGATTGTTTCTTTTTGGGGACATCAGCTAAGGTTAAGCTGATCAGTTTGGATATAGACAGCCCAGGATCGTCAGAAGAGTTTTGTGGCTAAGAGACGAAGAAATTTGGATTACGAACCCGGGGATTTGTTTTGGATAAGTTTTCTCCGATCGAGGGAGCTATAAAGTTTTGGTAAGTCTGGAAAGCTAGCTCCGAGGTGTTTTGGAATCTCTTCTGTGTTTTGGTTATATTGGTGTTTGGTTTTCAAGAGTTGAATTGCCAGTTGGATAATTGGATTCAATGAGATTCACGTATCTCTGAGGGAGTATGTGTATGATTTATTTCTGGTTGTGGAACCAGCTGTTCAGGAAGGTTTGGTTGTTGAGTCAGACTAGTTTGTAGCCTGATATCTTGTCTAGTTTTGTAGATCTAGATGAGAAGGAGTTCTATAGCTTCGTAGTTTTGATTGTTTGGATTTTGTAAAGCGAGTATCCCGGTATGTGTGTGTGTGTATATATATATATATATATATATATATATATATTTGGGGAAACTCGAGAAGATTTTATCTAGAATTTTGTCTGGATAATTAAATTTATTTGATTAGATAAATTGGTTGCTTTTGATTGTTAGCATATGATTGATATATGCTTATGTTTTTAAATTAAATCTTAAATGAGATTATTAAATTACCTCTGCTTTTAAATTTCGGGGACGAAATTCTTTTAAGTGGGGAGGAATGTAATATCCCGAAAATTTTGGCAATATCAATTTAATAATCCGTATTTAAAATTAAATTGATTTGATAAATTCTGTTAATAAAATTTGATTTTATTTAATGATCCAATTAAATAAATGTTTAATTGGTGAATTTTATCTTTTAAAAAGCTAATAAATGCTTTCTATTTATAATGTATATATAAATTTATATATTGTAGATAGATAAGTTTTGATTGAAGTTTAATAAACAAATAAAATCTTGTTTTTAAATTCTGATCTTCATTTTGATAATTTGGAAATTATTATTTTATTTAGTAAATAACTATTCAAAAACTATGTAATAAATAGCTATTCGGTTTTAAGATACTTAAAGAAAATGTTTTAAATTGTTTAAATATATTTTAAAGCATAGTTTAAATTTTAATAAGATAAACAAAAGTTTATTTTATTTCTTTTTGAACATAGCTTAATGATTATAATTTGGAATTTTATATGGAAATTTAAAATACCATTTATATATTAAATATTAATTCATTTAATTAAGATAAATAAGATAAGTAATTTATGGTTTCCTTTATAAATGATTTAAAATTGATAAATGAGTTATTTTCAAATAATAAATGTATAAGTATAGATAGATTTTAAAAGACAATATTATTATTTTAAAATTAAAATATGTTGATAAATTAGTTTTAAAATTGGATTTTAAATATATGAATAACATTTGGAATTGAAATAATTTTGAATTCAAATGAATAAACATATCTAAATTATATAAATAAGCTTTCATTTTTATATAAATTGTTTTATTTTTTTAAAAAGAAAATGCATGTACATTTATTTATGAAAATAATTTATATATATGTATTTAATAAATAAAGAAAGAGGATTTCATTTACCTTTAAATTAAATAAAAATAAATAAAATTACTTAAGACAGATGCTATTATCTTAGGTGATATAATGACAAGGGTATTTAGGTTAAGAGACTAATGTAACAAGTGTCCTTTATTTTTAATTTTTTTCTTTATTTTTTTTTAAATAAATCAATTACACTTATATATAATCATGTTTTTCAATCTTCTTCTTTTCTAATCTTCAATTTTTTTTTTCAAACTTAAAAAGATATGTTTTCAGCTGAAAAAAAATCAATAACAACTTCTCAAAAACCAAATCAATATGTAATTCCTTTCTAAAGAAAATCCTCTGTAAAATCATTTTCAAAAGCAAAATGGAAATCTGCATGCATCTTTCAATCTGGGTTTGTCTTCAAAAAATTTCACTTGCATACACCTAAATTTTAAATCTGAAGCAAGTTCAAGTTTCTTAAGGCCTGCATGCAAGTTTAAAGCAACAGCAAACACTCAAGTTAAATCAAATTTCAGCAACTCAGTTTTAAAGCATAGAAGAAAAAGCTTTCAAAACAGTTTTCAAATTAAAAGGGCTCTGTCCTCATCAGTTCAAGTGAGTAACACTTTTAAAAACTTAAGTATAAATTTGTTACTTAAATAAGTATGTTTGTGCATGTTTATCTGGTTGCATGTTGATTTATATGTTGTGAGTAACTCCTGTTTTTAATTTAATATGGATTTGTTGCTTGATTTATGACTGAAATAGTATGATTGTGAGTAACATCACAGTTTTAAGATTTAAGTAAATACTTATGTTGCCTGTTCATTTATAAAATTTGTACTTCCTCTGATTTTAGTTCCAGGTCCAGTTTCTTGTAAAAAGAAATCCTCTTGCTCTTGTTCAATATTCTTGTTAAGACTTAAGTCCTGAAACCAACATGTTAATTGTACTTTAGTTTTAGTTTAAAACTAATTAAAAAAAACAAAATTGGTGATTGTCTCTGTAAAATTTGAAACATCAAGGTATGTTAAATAAAGGTAAAATCTCAAGCATGATAATTAGTCAACTTAGTATTATAAATTGAAAACTTAAACAAAAAGATGATTTTTAAAACTAAAGTCACATTGTGTGGTTTGTAATTGGGACTGCACTATTTGTAAACCTAGTTTCGGGGCTATGCAAAGTTTTGATTGGCATGAAGGCTTCAAGGGATCGAGTGCTTCTATTTTTGGGGAGATGAATGCTAGAGTATTGAAGAGGAGATGGTCAGAGTCCTATGGCCTCCGATGGCCGGCAAAGAGTGAATGGGGGATTTTCCAGGTTTTGGGTTTGAGGGTGAAACTATTACAGTATGCTTCAGTTTTTGGATTGGGGGAACTCAGTTTGATTTCGTGATGCTTGTGTGAATATGATGATCGTGGATGGATCTGGGTGCTAGCATCGACTTGTTTGTTATCTGGGTGGTAGCCGGAGGTGGCCAAGACCACCGTGCATATGCACGGTGAAGAGGAATGGTGTCGGATAGATTTTGTTTTTGTAGTAATTTTGTACTCGAGACAGACTCGAGTAATTCGAGTTGTTACTCGAAGTTGTTCAGGGTTGTACCCGAAGTCAAATACAGGGGACTCGGTTATTTTTGAAGTTACAGGTTTCAGAGAAACCTATATAATTTTCCAATTCAATTTGTTTTAAAATCTGAATGCAGGTTTTAAACAAGAATTTAAAACTAAATTTAAATTATGGTTTTCAATCTGAGTTTGAATTCCTGGTTTGAAATTTTAATTTAAACTTTATAAATTAAAATGTTTAAACAAGTTTAAAGGGTTTAAATAAATCTGAAATTAAAGATAAAACTTTAGATTAAAGTAGAGATTTAAACATAAGTTTTTAAATTTGGAAATCAAATCCAATTTGAATCATGATTTGAAAATAAGGGAAGTTTTAAATATTTTAAATGTTTAAACAACTTTTGATGTTGTAACATATTTTAAATTTGATTTGTATCTCAAAATAATATGGGTTTAAATTACTTTGAACTTCTTTATAAAATAAGAAATTCTTTTGCATAAGTTTTAAAAAGGGTTTTAAAATGTTTTTAAAACTTTGATAAAGTCAAGTTTTGAGTTCATTTTAAATTTAAAATGTAATTTGGAAACAAATTTTAAAGTAAGTGTTTTAAATTTGCTTTGTTAATGATAATGAAATCATTAATAGGAAATGTTTTATTTTTATAATATATCAAAGATTTAATGATTTTGGTTTATTAAATTAATGAGGTAATTAGATGGATAATTAATTAATTAATTTAATTAATTAAATAAGGATTTTGAATTAATTAATTAAGGTTGAGTTAATTAATTAAGATTAATTAATTTGAAAATAAGATCCTTAATTAAATAAGTTTAGATTTTAATTAATGATTAAAAATTTAATTTATCCAGAGGTTAAGATTAATTAAGTTAAAACTTAATTAATTAAATAACTTTTAAAGATTAATAAATTTGTGATTAATAATAATTAATTTAAGTTAATTACTTAAGTAAGGTAATTAAGGAAATTTTTGATAAGTTAATGAAGATCATTAACTTGGGATTATTTATTAATTAATTTAAGTAATTAATTTTGATAATTAATTAGATTAATTAAATTAGATAATCATTTGGTATTTGGTTAAGTATGATTACTTTGTGAAAGTAATTAAAGTTATAAATTACTCATTGTAATTAATAAATTAATTTGATTAGTTTAAATTAATTAATTAAGTTTAATTAATTTAGAATAATCATTGATGGGTTGATAAATAATTAGTGATGAATAATTACTTAGACAAGTAATTAAGATGAGTAATTACTGAATGTATTGAAGTATGAAAGAGTTGGGGTTATTTGCTTCTGTAATTATTATGGAAGACAATTACTTTGTGAAAGAAATTAATAATTAATTACTTGGTGTAATTAAATTAAGCAATTATTGATTAAGTCATTTGGAAAATAATTAAGAATGTAATAAATTAAGGATAATTAATTGCCAATATAATTGATCAAGGATGATTAATAATTAATTAATTATTAAATATAATTAATTTATGTGTAATCAATTTACTCAGTGCAGTAATTAAAGAATAGTTAATTACTGAAGTTAATTAATCAAAGTGATTAATAATTAAGGTTAATTAGTTAATGAAGTTAATTTATTTAAAAGGTAATTAGGAATCATTAATTAATATAATTAACCATGTAATTAAGGATTAATTAATTGAGATTAATTAATTAATGATAAGTGATCAAAGTAATTAATTAATGTAATAATTAAGGATTAATGTTATTAATTATAATTAATTCATTGATGAAGTAATTAGAGGTTAATTACTGTATTTGATTAAGAATAATCAATTTGTAAAATTAATTACTTGAATGTAATTAAAGAATGATTAATCAAAGGGAATTAATTAGTGGTTAATTAATTAGTTGATTGGTTTGTAATCAATGGTTATATAAGCAAGATTTATAGATTGAGGTAATTAATTTAATTTACTTTAAATTAATTAGAAATGATGTAATTAATTTAATTCATTTTAAATTAATTATATACGGTGTGATTATTAATCCTTGTTTATATATGGATGATATAGATTTCCTTGGATGGTTTGAATCTCAGATATGAGATTAGTAATGATGTGTGATATGAGATTAGTAATGGTTTGAATCCTTGTTTATATGTGGAGATATGAGATGGTAAAAACTTTTCCATGTTTATGTGTGGGAAGTCTTACGTGATACTTCTCTTTTCAAAAGGTTTTTTGAAAGTTAAGCAACTTTAACCTGTTACTCACACCAGACCCATGTATGACCCGGAGTTTATTTCTATTTTCTTAAACTCTTGGGTACTCAAATTTTTACGAGTAGCCAAGGGATTCTGGTTAGCTTTGTCGAATTATGGAGGAGCAAATGGAGCAGGAGGCATATGCGTTATAGTTATCTAGTATTTCGTTGTGTTGGTATCTCTGAGTCGTTTGTTTAAGTGGTTTTGTACTATGTTGTAATAACTAGAGAGGTGTTTGTAATTGTCTAGTATGTGATGTATAATCTGTGCAACTCTGATAGTTGTGGTATATCTATGTAATACTTTTGTTATTAATAAAATTTATTCGTTCCGCTGTTTAGATTCTGTTATTGTTTCTTCTTTCTTCTCTTTCTTTCTCTTCCTATCTCTTTCTTTCTTAATTCATGATACGTCTTTCTGGTTAGTGGAAGAAGGGTCGTGAGATATTATTATTTCATATTACCTAACAAATGATGCAACCTCAGCATAATTTAGAAGAATATAAGTGAGTGCTACATGAAGAACTCTATCGTCTAGTCATACTTCTACACATTTTCCAAAAGGCCGACCATGCTATCTAAAAATAGATAACATTGTTTGAGAGGAATTTTGTTCGTCGCCTTCATCATTACGAGGAACACTTTCACATGATATGTTCACATGGTCACTAAAATAGTGAGAGAAAAAGAACGAAACTTCCTCTTCGACGTAAGATTTACATATCAAATATACAACTCGTGTTTTTTGTCTCACTTTTTTCTTCAAAAGATTCGAGTATCTATGCAAAATTAATTTACATTAACCTTAACATCCGAATGTAATTAAATTAATAGGTAGCATATTACATACCTCTCAAATGGATGCATCCATTCATATTGCACAAGATCTGGAAGTCGTGCTTCAGATAAGAGATGAACAAGTAAATGTTCAATACATTAAAAAAAAACCTAGAAGAAATATTTCATTCAATTTGCTGAGCAATATAGGAATATCTTCTTCAAGTTTACGTAAACGTTGCACTTTTAAAGTATTCGAACAAAGCTTTTTGTAAAACAGACTAAGCTCCATTATTACCTTCCAAACTTTTAACGGCGACAGTTCTTTAAGTAGAACTGGTAATAAATTTTCCATCATTATATGACAGTCACGGTTTTTCATTCTGCTTAGTCTACCATTTTAAAGTCAACACACCTACGAAGATTTGATAAAATCCCATCAGAAAATCTTAATCAATCCACTCATTTTAACACAACTTTAACTTGATTATTATCTAACTCATAACATGCTTTGGGTTTTTTATTATTATTTGGTTTCATATGAAGCTCAGAACATTTGCATAATTCTTGTATGTGGCATCTGATTTCAAATCTTCCTTACTCTTCCCCTTGACATTCAAAATTGTGTTAAAAACATTATCAAAGACATTTTTCTCGTTGTGCATCACATCAATATTATGACGAAACAGAAGAAGTATCCAATAAGATAACTTTCAAAATATACTTTGTTTGCACCGATTATGAATAGTTTATTTTCCTGCAATTTCTGTTTGCACTCCATTTTCATATATCTTTGAATAGTCCCTTACAAGTTTGTATATGTCTTCGCTTGACCATATCATTGGTGGTTGTCTGGTTTCTACTCTATTAGCTAAAAAGTTTTTCTTGTCTCCTCTAAAGGGATGATTGACATGGAGAAAACATTGATGGCATTTAAACCATGAAATTTTTTACCATTTGGTAAAGAAAAGCTTATGTTTCATCCATGCAATATGGACATGCTAGACGACTGTATGTACTCCATCCTGAAAGCATTGCATAGGAAGGAAAAATCACTTATAGTCCACAACAAAGAACAAAACATATGGAAAAAAAGTACTTTGAAACGTCGCATGTTTCTACTCCTCCGTTCCACAGTGCTTTTAACTCCTCGATCAACGTGTTAGCACCAGGATTGGTCACTAACACCCAAAGAAAGATTTGTGTAGAGAGATTAATGAGGATACGAAATTAAAATAGGGGAATATATGCAGAATTAATTGCAAAAACCAGAACACCAGATTTATAGTGGTTCGGCGTAATTGCCTACGTCCACCTTGAGTTTAATCTTTATTGCTTTTCTAAACAATTGAATACAATTATAATCTGTACACCAACTACTTGAATGCAAATGCTAACTGGAAAAAAATGAGTCGTGAAAGCGGTAGAGTCTCCCTGGTGTTCTCGAAAAAAGGTCCATTTCATTGTGCCCCTGACCCTCTATTTATAGGTGAAGATATGCTGGACTTCCTTTGCAGGCCCAGGGCAAGGTACTTCAGCCCACAGCAAGTTGCTTTTGTGCTTCGAGCCAGGGATACCGAACGGAAGTTGCCGAGCGAGGGATGCCGGTCGAGAACTATTTGCAGCGTTCATCGTGTGAATCAAAGCAGAGTCATGCCGAATGCTCTTGCTTTGTTATGGGCTTAACAACTTGATAACACCTCTAGTATGCACCAAGACAGGGATGTCGAACGGAAGTTACCGAGCAACCTTGCTGAGTGATTTTGGCAGACGATGTTGTCAAATAAAGTTGTCGAATGGTAGAAGCCGAACCAGAGAATGCCGAGCGATGGAGTTAGAACTCAAGAATGCCGAACGATGAAGTAAGGACTCAAGAATTCTGAGCGATGAAGTAAAACCGAACGGTACCTAGGCCGAATGAGATATCCCTGCCGAACAACATTCGAATGCCGAGCGAGGCATTTAGGCCGAGCTATGTTTTTCCCTAAGGTGTGCTTGCTTGACGAACCTCTCGTTACCGGGTCAAACAACTGGGTAACACTTTCCCTCCAAAGTGTGTCGTGTGGGGCAACACGACACGCTTTGAGCCAATATCCAGTTCCTGCTACTAGAAGTTAAATGTGCTCAACGACGGTAAGAGCACTGCAGTCCTGAGTCTATTCCTACCCTTCCTTTCTTTTATACATAAACAAGGAGCCTCATGGCATATGGATGCCAAAACCACTTGTTCGGCATGTCTTGTACCACAAAGCTAACTACTTACCGATCCATCGAGATATCTTGACCGGGCCACAGGTTGATGCTTGTTCACCTCCACTTCTTCATATATAAAAGCCAATACTTCTCCTTTTCTTCCTTTTACTTCTACTTCCACTCTATAAGACTTTCTAACTTGCTTTCCTCCAAACTCCTGCTAACACCTCAATCTTCCTCTTTCCTCCTTAGTCCAATACGTTTGCCTCACAACCTCTCCCAATTACGAACCTGAACGGATTTCAAATCCAAATCAAGCATTTCCATAAGCTTCGACCTATTCTCTTAGGTACGAACTTTTCACTTGATCGACTCTCCCAATTAGGGGTTTTGTATGAGATTTGAATTCAAGACTTTCTTTCAAACCACGGGCAGTAGAAGTTGTCTAGATGAGCAAGGTAAATATGAGGTTTAAGCATGCCTATGGGTTAAATGGAGAGAAGGAAGGAAGAGGATACCAATGGCATCTAGGACGTAGGTTCCTGTTGGGTTGCCGAGTTAGGGGAGAGGAAGTGTTGTTGGCGCGGTAGGAGTTAGCGAGATTAGGAAGTGCTGGCTAAGCGTTAATGTTGAACTACTAGGTTGTGCGTGAGTCTACTAGTTGGTAGGTTGATCATGGTGTTCGAATGAGAGTGGCGTCCGGTGAGCAACTAGTAGGGTGTTTAGATTACTCGAAGAAATGAGTTAGAGGAGAACGTTTGGTTCGGTTGTTATAGGCGATTTCTGGACCTAGGGACAGTGGCTCGGTATTGTCCAGTATGAAGGAGAGAGCATGGTTTAATCACCTGAGTGTAATGCTACGGCCCGGTTGGGACCATGAGTTAGGCTCGGTATACCGAGCAAGTGCGGCTCGGTATGACCCCCGCATGCTGAATGGTGAAGAGAGAGTGTCAGAGAGAAGAGTGATTGATTCAACAATGTTGGTCAAGTACGACATTCGGCTTCGGGCCTTAGGGGCTGACACTGATATTCATGACTGTCCCCACTTAAGCACAACGTATACCCAAACTTCATACTCCCATGCCTTATCACAAAACAATGACAGCAATTTAAGAATATCAAACTGATTTTGACGGATAATTCCTCAATTCCATTAACTATAAACTGGAGTCCAACTTGATGAAAAAAAATAATAGCCTTCAACATATAGTGCCAATATCTGACTTCAAAATTGAAACCATCACAGGACAGGCTCTCGGAGATGTCAACGATGACAGTCTCCGAAGTTGACAGTTCAAAGCTTAACTTTACTTCATCGGCTTCATGACTTTTTGTTCCTTTACATTTATATTTGAACGATTGCATTAGTCCATACACGACATGGGAGGAGCTTTTTTGTCGTTATGTCTAATATTGATTGTATTTCAAGTATAGTTCAAACAGGTGTTTATCCAATCTCCGACGCTCATTAAAGATGTCTAGAAAGTCGAGTTCCTCTACGGTATCAGGTAAACCTGAGCCAAATTTTCAACAAGAAGTAGTTGGAACTTCAAATCCATTGACAACTCCTGTACAGAATATGCCGAGTCCAACGACTGCATCTGTTGACTTGGCCCATGATGCCATAGACGCAGCAATCATCCTAGATGATTCGGTTGATTCTCAAGCTTCGAGAATTAGTGAAAACGCTCTTCTCCAACTATGCTCAATCCACGGAATTCCTTTTGATGATGTACTGGTTCCATCGAGACAGGATCGTCCTTACCTGCCCCAGCTCGATATATTGCCTACAACAAATTCATATGCTGGGTTGGTAGTGTGCCACCATTCAACTCCTTCCTCTACGATCCGTTGCAGTATACTGAGATTGCCCCATCACAGTTACATCACAACAGCCACGCGTTCATATATGGCACGTGCATTCTTTTCATGAGCATTCTATTTAGGCTCCCCACTCTCGGTGACACCCGTTATATTTATCGTTTCAAGAGACGATCAACAGCCCATCTTTCATATTCCTAGTGCCACAGAACAAGTGCCAAATCTTGACAGGAGCGTGGAGGAAATTCACCCAATATAAGCAAGAATGGTTTTATATGCGTTGTCCCCCTGGCTTTGCGAGGAGATGGCTAGAGGGGAGTAAGTTTCTTCTCTAGGTCAATATTTGTGTTCGGCGGAAAGTGCATCCTTTCTAAACCCTTTCCTTACTTTTATAGGTATCAGCCCACATCCCAAAGGCTCCGGGTATTCTGAGGCCGTTGAAGCTATTCGATTTGTTCCCATGGAAGACCGGGATTTCAGATCCATCAACACCAATGAATCTCTCTCCAAATTTGGACTGTTAGCGGAAGGTTGCCGAATAAGTCTTCCTCATGGTGTCACTATAACTGGGTCTGCCTTTGACAAAGGAAAAAGACAAGCTGGGCCTTCAATACGCGATGCCCCCGGCACACTGAGGAGGATGAGATCAGAGAAGCTGAGGTGTCAAAAGCACGGGCTGAGAACGTAAGTCCTGGTCTACAACTAGTGGCTGAGACACACGGCACCGATGCAACGCCACCCCTTCGAAGGGAAAAAAGAAACAGGCTTACAAATTAATGAAAAAGACGGTAGGTAGAACCTCAAAGGTCACGATTACTCCAATGGAGAAAGATCCGTCTCCACAACATTTAGAGAGTTCACTGAAAGGCTTATCTGACCTTATATTCCCGATGACTTGCTTAATCATGACTTCAACGATCCAGAAGCGCTAAAACTCCATTCATCCGTGAGAGGCGATGAAGGCGTTCAAGCCCATAATCAAGGAGAAAAATTCCCATAAGTAAAGTCAAAGAAACTGGTCGGTCGGAGGGAAACACTAGGACACACACAATAACACTTACACTTCATCTTGCGCTTAAACTTCGGTCATCATGTGATTCTGGCTAACTCGTGCTCACTTAATTTCTGTGCAGGCGATATGGGACGCACTCACGGATTTGACCACCTTCGCGAGTCATCTATTTTCTATCATTCTGGCTAGGATTCGGGCTCTGGCAAACTCCGGGATGGAGATGACGACGGTGATAGGGACTATCGCTCTCGAGATTCATCATCTCGAAGTAAAACTCACGATCAGTCTTCATACCATCACGATCCTCCCTCTTACCTGGAGCAAGGCAAGGAGAAATCTGGTCATAAGGGGACCCAGTCCAATATTCCCCACGACCAACACCCTGGTTCATCTAGCACCAGGCAATCTCGGGAACTTTATAAAAACCCGTAGTCTCCAGACAAACCTCTTCTGCTCCTATACATGATCCGTTAATAGAGGAAAGGCAAACCGAGCTTAAGACCACGTTCCCAAAAGTATGCTTCGACGGTCTGAAGTTTCTTCCAGCGATTCATCACATTCCAGGGCACGTCAATGCCATCGCTTGTAACAATGATGTCTACGTTCAACACGACGCGTTTTTTCATTTGGCAGAGAAAGTGTCAGAAGTTTCTATCGAACGCCAACATGAAATTGATCGTTTGAAATTCAAAGCCATTCATGACAAAGACATCATTAAGGCTCAGGATGAAGAGCTTTCCTCATACAAATCTCGGCTTGAACCTGCTCAGAAAATGCTAAACACACAGTTGAGGCAGTTAATCGTCTGGAGGCCACACATAAGAAAGAGATCGGTGAAGTGGTTCAACGGTGCGGCGCCCTGGCTTTAGAGAAAGACTCCGTTCAGAAGGAGAGGGATGTGTTCGCTTAGCTATTTAAAGAGTTGGAAGAGCCGCTTCTCAAAGGGAAAGAGGAAAAGGCTGCTACTCAGGAGGAGTTGCAACGATATTGCGACGAGATCGTTGCTACATGACTCCAGAAGACAAAGCTCGATGAAGAACTCTCCAAGGCCAAAATGCTAAAGGATGAGGCTCGTGAAGAGGGCAAAACGTCGGTGCTCATGGAAATTGATTCTCGCCTTGAGGCGGCCACTGAGGCTGGTAGGGAGGAAGTTATGTGCATGTTTGATCTGCTTATAGCCGAGTATAATGCTCGAGTTCTCATGCATCGTAACCTTACATTTCTTGGCGAGGTTACCTCAAATCATTGGCCGAAGCACGAGAAATTTTGATAGAGATCAAAAAGTTTGAGTCGGGCGTCGAGGAGGTTAACGAAGAAGCTTTAGTGAAGGAATTACGCTGGGGAATGTTTGGACTTGTCTACAGCGAAGGCTCTCTATAGCAAAGATTCCTCCTCATCAAAAGGAAAGAACGACATTGCTGGTCCGTCTAGAGCCGAGTCTCCAGCTCCTCCCCCTACTCAACCAACTGGTCACCCAGTACTTGTTCCCTTCGAGCAGCATGCTGGCTACGACCCAAAAGATCTTGGCCTTAACATTCATGTTCTATCTCCCATTCTAAAGGGTGAAACTCCTCGGATGGTTGAGAGTCAGCCAAAAACCAGTATATAACTTTTCTTCTTAAAGTTCGTAGGGCCGTCATTTTCGACGAGTAGTTAATGTATTCTGACATTTGTCTCTTATTATTTCGTGTAGGCCGTTCTGACCCGTAGCCAACTCCAAGGAGCGATGGTGCCATGGAGAATGAGGAGAAGATGGATAAGGCAACTCAAATGGGAGAGATTCCCAATCCTGATACTCAAGTGATTAAGGCGCTTAACGAGGACGAGTTTGAAAATCCGTTACCCGTCGAAGGAGATTGGTAAGTTGAGATTACAGGCGCCTCCGAACCTACTTCAAAGTTGAGCATGAAGAAGCAACTTACGGAAGAGAAGAAGAAGAAAGTTGAAATCAAGGTCGAGCCCCAAGTAGTGGAACTAGATGATCCTTTGAACAGACCTTTGAAAGTCATTCTTCCCGGTGGGTCCAGGCCACCAGAAGTTCCTCCTCCTTCCTTAGATGTCACTTCACTAACAAGCAAAGCATCCAAGCGAAAACGCATGGGGGAGGAGTTATCTGAGAAACTGAGGAAGGAGAAGAAACAAAATAAGTAGTTGTCGTACTCTTTCAACGAGAGTTAGCCTAAATTATGCAATTATTATTTTTGTTTATTCTCATAGTTAATGAAAATAGACTTTCGACTCCGAGCTTAGAAGGGATTGTAGTGGAACCTCATTTTGTATTAATAAATGAAACTTAGTTTCTTCGTCTTTCGAATGACTTTTATTGTTTAGCTCATCGTATAAATATGGTCAAAATCCAAAATCTTGTGAGTTACATAAACCACAGTTCACTTTCGTATGACTCGGAGATTTTTTGGAATCGTAGATCCTCTATTTCACGCTACGGGTACTTAGCATATTTTTAGTTTGCACTCCGGAGACTTAGAGTACTCTAGTCCAGATGCTAGAGACTTGGATACTTTTCAAGTCGTTTATACTCTAGTCCGCATTCTGGGGAGTTAGAGTACTCCAGTCCACACCATGGGGACTTGGAGATTTTTCAATTCGTTTATACTCTAGTCCGCACTCTGGGGAGTAAGAGTACTCCAATCTGCACTCTAGAAACGTGGAGATTTTTAAATTCATTTATACTCTAGTCCGCATTCTGGGAGTTAGAGTACTCCAGTCTGCACTTTGGGGACTTGGAGATTTTTCAAGTCATTTATACTCTAGTCCGCACTTTGGGGAGTTTGAGTACTCCAGTCCGCACTCTGGGGACTTGGGGATTTTTGAAGTCGTTTACACTCTAGTCCGCACTCTTGGGACTTAGAGTACTCCAGTCTGCACTCTGGGGACTTGAAGATTTTTCATGTCGTTTATACTCTAGTCTGCATTCTGGGGAGTTCGAGTACTCCAGTCTGCACTTTGGGGACTTGGAGATTTTTCAAGTCGTTTATACTCTAGTCCGCACTCTGGGGAGTTAGAGTACTCCAGTCCGTAGTCTAGAGACCTAGAGATTTTTCAATTTGTTTACACTCTAGTCCACACTCTGGGAAGTTAGAGTACTCCAGTCCGCACTATGGGGACTTGGAGTTTTTTCAAGTCGTTTATATTCTAGTTTGCACTCTGGGGACTTAGAGTACTCCAGTCTGCACTCTGAGGACTTGGAGATTATTCAAGCCATTTATACTCTAGTCCGCATTCTGGGGACTTAGAGTACTCCGGTCCACACTCTGGGGACGTAGAGATTTTTCAAGTCATTTATACTCTAGTCCGCACTTTGGGGTGTTAGAGTACTCCAGTCCAGAGTCTGGGGAGTTGGAGATTTTTCAAGTCCTTTACACTCTAGTCCGCACTCTGGGGAGTTAGAGTACTCCAGTCCGCACTCTGGGGACTTGGAGATTTTTCAATTCGTTTACACTCTAGCTCGCACTCTGGGGAGTTAGAGTACTCCAGTCCGCACTCTGGGGACTTGGAGATTTTTCAAGTCGTTTACACACTAGTCCACACTCTGGGGAGTTAGAGTACTCTAGTCCGCACTCTGGGGACTTGGAGATTTTTCAAGTCATCTATGCTCTAGTCCGCACTCTGGGAGTTAGATTACTCTAGTCCGCACTCTGGGAACTTGGAGATTTTTCAAGTTGTTTACACTCTAGTCCACACTCTGGGAAGTTAGAGTACTCCAGTCCTCACTCTGAGAACTTGGAGATTTTTCAAGTCATTTATACTCTAGTCCTCACTCTGGGGACTTAGAGTGCTCCAGTCCGCACTCTGGAGATTTGGAGATATTTCAAGTCGTTTATACTCTAGTCCTCATTTTGGGGACTTAGAGTACTCCATTCTGCACTCTGGGGTCTTGGAGATTTTTCAAGTCATTTATACTCTAGTCTGCACTCTGGTGAGTTAGAGCACTCAAGTCCGCACTCCGAGGACTTGGAGATTTTGAATCATTGTGTGCGTTCATATGCCAAACGGAATAATGTAACTTTTGTTTTTTCCATAGAATTATCACACACATAAACATCAATAATTCATGGAAAAGATGGCTTCAAGCCTTTATTAATGAAAACAAACTAAATTGTCTTATTACATACCAAAACTAAGAATCAACGAAATAAAAATATACTGGAAATAACTGAAACTAAAATACGAAAGAAATAAACTAAGTATAATAATGCCATAGATGCTCGTTATTCCATGCTCGACGGAGTGTCGCTCCATCAACGGTCGCTAGCCTGAAAGTTCCATTTCCAAGCCTTTGTTCAATGACGTATGGACCTTCCCATATGGGATTCATATGCGATGGGGCAGGGAAAACTCATTTCAAAACGAGATCGCCCATATCAAAGATTCTCGATCAGACTTTTTCCTTATAATATCGAGCGAGTCGGTGCCTATATGCGGCTGCCCTTAAATCATCTTCTTCACTTTTTCATCAACGAAGTCCAGTGATTCCAGTAAAAGATCCTAATTCATCTTAGGGTCATAATGAGTTACCCGATGTGAAGGAACTTCAAGTTCCATGGGTATAACAACTTTCGTACCATATGCCAATGCGAATGGAGTGTGGCCAGTCGTAGACTTGTGGGTGGTTCTGTAATCCCAAAGTGCTGTTGGAAGTTCATCCACCCACTTATCTCTAGCCTTTTCCAAACGTTTTTTAATATGGACTTGATTATTTTGTTCACAGCTTCTATTTGTTCGTTTGCTTTTGGATGAGCAACTGCTGCAAATCTTTTTTGAATGTCATACTTTTAACAAAATTCTTTGAACTCACTACTTTCTAACTAAGTTCCGTTGTATGTAATGATAGTCCGCGAGAGGCCAAAACGGCATATAATGTTTCGTACAACGAAATTAATGACCTTCTTGGTAGTGATTGTGGTTAAGGGCTCTGCTTCTTCCCACTTAATAAAGTAATCGACCGTAACTATTGCGTATTTTGCACCACCTTTGGATATGGGCAAAGAATCGATTATATCGATCCACCCACATTGCAAGCGGTCAGGGACTAACCATTTGTGTGAGTTCCATCGATGGAGCTCTTGGCATTTTTGCATACTTCTGACATTTTCACATCTCCTTACGTAGTCTGCAACATCGCCATTTACAGTTGGCCAATAGTATCCATAGCTTAGGATCTTCTTTGCTAATGTCTGCCCCCTAGTATGGTCACCACATTCTCCTTCATGAACTTCCTTCAGGACTCGTTTTATCTCATCATGGGCAATGCACCGGAGTAAGGGGGCCAGAATCCCTTTCGATACATTATTCTGTCCTGCATTACTTACCGCGATGCTTTACAAATGACTTGTCATCTTTTGCTCTTTCTTTCGGGCAGGACCACATGTAGCAAGTATTGCTTGAATGGGTGTCATCCATGATTCCTTCTCTATTTCTGTTTCTAATATGAAATCTACCTCCATCACATTTATACTCGGAGCATGTAAGGTTTCGATGGAAACCAATCCCATTTGATGTGCATTGCCAGTACTCGCAAATTTGGCCAATGCATTGGCTTTTCTATTTTTTCACACGGGACATGCGAAATATCATAATATTCTAGATCTGCTAACATCTCTTGAACCCGAACAAGGTATAGGACAAGTCTCTATCGGTTTGCTTGATAGTCCCCCCGCACCTGGTATACCACCAATTGTGAGTCACAAAATATTTCAACCGAATATACTCCAAGTTTCCTGATAACTTTCAAGCCAGCAATCAATTCTTAATACTTGGCTTCGTTATTTGTAGCTAGAAAATTGAGCTTCAAAGCGTAACAAATTGATCGGTTTTCGGGAGTCAAAAGAACAATACCAGCCCCAGAGCAAAGGTCGTTAGATGCCTATTCGGTTTACAGTTTCCATCGAATGGGGGGAATGACATCATGACTGTTTGGTTCATCTAACATGGTGAATTCAGCGATGAAGTTTGCTAGCGTTTTCCCTTATATGGCCCTTCGTGGCAGGTAGGTAATATCGAACTAACTCAACTTGATATTCCATTTTAACATCCTTCTAGATGTTTCTGGTCGTTGGAGTACCTGACGCAAGGGTTAATTGGTATAAACATTGATCGAGCGTGCCTGAAAGTATGGACGAAGCTTGCGTGATGTAATCACCAAATAGTAGGCCAGTTTCTCAATCTTAGGAAAATTTCTTTCCACCTCCATTAAACGTTTACTGACATAGTACACCGGATTTAGAACTCGGTCCTCCCCGCAAACCAAAGCCATATAGAGGGCATGCTGGGATACGACCAAGTACACATACAATACTTTATGGTTTATAGGCTTCGACAGCATCGGGCGACTTTCCAAATGCCTTACCAAAGCTCGGAATGCGTCCTCATAGTTGGGCGTCCGTTCGAAATTTCTGTTTCCTTTATTTATTACATCAAAGAAGGGAATACATTTATCTATGGCTCTGGAAAAGAAGCGACTCAGCATGGCCACTTTTCCGTTCAGGCTTTGTAATTGCTTTATAGTTTTGGCCACTTGTATATCTCGAATAGCTTGAATCTTTTCCGGGTTAGCTTCAATTCCACGCGCATTAGTAATGAAACCCCAAAACTTCCCTGATGCAACGCCAAAGGAATTTTCATTCCATAATATCTGAGTATATCAAATATTTCCGCCAAGTCTCGAATGTGGTCGTTTGACACCCGTGACTTCACGAGCATGCCATCCACATAGACTTCCATTGTTCTACCTATCTGGTCTTTAAACATTAGTTTCACTAGACGCTGATAAGTCGCTCCTACATTTTTCAATCCGAAAGGTATCACTACATAGCAATATAGTCCAACATATGTGGCAAAACTGGTGTGTTCTTGGTCTGGAATGTGCATCGGGATTTGATTATGTCCCAAGTACGCTTCCATAAATGACAATAACTCGCGTCCTGCCGTTGAGTCGACCAGCTGGTCAATCCTCGGCAAAGAAAAACTATCCTTAGGGTATGCTTTGTTCAGATCAGTGTAATCTACGCAGGTTCTCTATTTCCCATTTTCTTTTCTCACTAGCATGGGGTTAGACACCCATTCAGGGTAGAGGGCATCGCAGACGAACCCATTGGCTTTGAGTTTTTCCACCTCCTCTTTGAGAGCAGCGGACCTCTCCGGGTCCATGCCTCTTCTTTTCTTCTTTACTGGTACGTACCTCCGGTCTATGTTCAACATATGACTCGTAATAACAGGAGAAATCCCGCACATATCAGAATATGTCCAAGTGAAAACATCCAGATTCGCTCGAAGGAAATCAGTAAGATCCTCAGTCATCGAGGGGTCGAGTTGTGATCCAATCTTAAGTACTCGCGATGGGTCATCTAGGCTGACTGGAATGTCAATCGTCAGTTCAACCGATGCTGCTTCGTTTCCCTGGGTTCCTCATCATCATCTCTCGGATCTATGTCTCTATAGATCCGATCGTGTTGCTTGAGCCAGGGCTCGGACTATAATTGTCAATTTTCAATGATCCGGGTGAGGACGAAGCTGTCCGCTACCTTTCCTTTCTCTCTCCACTGGGCCTCTCTCAGCTCGACCACATAACACGCACGACCAGTCGCCTGATCGCCATGCACAATGCCAACTCCTTTGTCTGTCGGAAATTTCAAAGTTAAACACCAAGGAGCCAAAGCTGCTCAGAACTCTGCCAGGGCCGGTCGACCCAGAAACACATTGTACGGAGAATCGACATCCAAAACGATGAAAGGCAGGATTCGCACCCTCCTACGTTCTCCATGCCCAAGTTCAACTGGTAATTCAACATATCCCACTACATTGGTTGATGCACCATTAAAGCCATGGATATGGGCTTTAGATGGTTTTAAATCCTTCGTCTCCAACTTCATCTGGTCATATGCTTTCCTGAAGATGATGTTAGCAGAACTTCCACAATCAATCAAAATTCTTTTCATAAATGTTGGCCCGATTGTCGCGGAGATGACCCTCGGGTCAACGGTAGAAACCTCCACCTGATCAGCATCTCTGCTCTTGAAAACTATATCGTCTGTCATCGTTCGCTGCTGCTTAGCTGGGGACCCATCCTCCATATTTGAACAACATTCAAAATTTGCATTCCTCGGGGAATTAGTATATCGCTCTATTTCTATCCAATTCTTATCTGTAGGGTGAGGTCCATCGACTATCATGTTTATGACTAGTCTACCCAGAGTTCAAGCAGGTTCCTTTGGATGGCGTGGAGCTTTCCCGCATCCGGGGTCTGATGTTCCTTGTCTACCTTCCTGTGGGTTTTTGACAAACTCCTACAACTTTTTGCACCGAATCAGCTTCTCTATAGCATCGTGGAGGTGTCTACACTCCGGGTATTGTGCCCGTAAGTCTCATGGAAGTAGCAGTACTTCCCAGTTCGCTATTGTTCCTCCGTAGACTCCTTTGGGCGTGGCTTTCGGTATTGAAAAGTATCACAAGTTAACAGGTAAATATTTTCCAGAGATGCACTCAGAGGAGTGTATTAAATGTTAAGTTGGAATCGTTGGCTTCCATTTTCCTGCTTCTCTTTTCTTTTCGAGAGTTCCTCCTCCAAACCCTTTAGATTATCCAGGCTAGTTCTAGACATTGACCTGAACCTTCCTCGAGTTATCACCGGATTGTTTTATAGCAATGTTGCTCTTCACAGTCTCTTGACCAGGCCCTGGTGCCTTATCTCTCCTCGTACACCTGGCTTCCTCTCTTTTTATGAATTGATAAGGCTTTGAATAAAAACGCTCTAGCATAGTCGAAGGCTTTCCTGCCAACCAATCGCCAAAATGGGGATCCGGATCCACTCCTCACATCACAACCATCAAAATGGCATGGTCATTTGGGTTGCTAACTTCAGTAGCCGCAACGTGAAATCTCTGTAAGTACTCCTTCAACGATTCCCCTGGAGCCTGAATTACACTGGATAGAGACACCAAGTCCTTGGGACAAGTGGCATGTATCCTGAACTGTTCTACAGATTTCGTCGCCAATTCATCAAAGCTAAATATAGACCACGGAGGAAGTCGAGGGAACCACATGGTCGCAATTTCAGATAAAGTTATTGGGAAGCATCTACACTTAGTAGCATCATTTGCTCTAGCTGAATCCATCAACCATTCATATCTTATCACATGCTATCAGGGATCAGTCTTCCCTTCGTAGGTCGGGATAGATGGGATGTTAAACTTACTGGGGTACTCGATATGTAGAATAGTATCTGTGAATGGAGTATGACTCCTGGATATCCCCTAATCATCATTAGTCAAGCCTTGATTTTCTCTCATCAGCAGTCTGACCATAGCTGATAGATCTGGGGTTTGTATAGAAGACGGCAGGTTGGAATCTGTTCTACGAGATCATTCGGGTTGATGTTTCCTCTGTTAGCGATCTACCAAACGTGTATCTTGGGGACCAGCTTCATTAGGGCCTTAGTGAG
This sequence comes from Allium cepa, assembly GCA_030765085.1. Taxonomy (NCBI): domain Eukaryota; kingdom Viridiplantae; phylum Streptophyta; class Magnoliopsida; order Asparagales; family Amaryllidaceae; genus Allium; species Allium cepa. The sequence goes on from CM060931.1 coordinate 621,735,813, forward strand.
CCGGGCGCCCAGCTTCAACTTGCGCTCTAGATCCTAAGTTTCCTGCTCCATCTTGGGTATGATTACCTTGACGTAAGTGAGGCACCATGGCTCTAGGTAAGGAACCTGGACCATCCCTGGTTGATCGATCTGCGACAACTGCTTGTGTTGCTTCAGTTTTGCGACGTCTATGCCTATGAGGTTCATCGGATGAAGTCGAGCTGCCAGATGAGGAGTAAGGAGAGGGGATACCTCCAACATTCTAATGTTGTTGTTGAGTAAGCTGAGTCCGAAGGTTGGCGTTAGCTTGAATCTGTTCGCTAAGTTGTCTCCTACTTTCCTTGAGTTCTCTCTTCAAGTCGTTGAACTCCATTCTAGTGACAACTTCTATCTGGCTTTGGGTGGCGACAGTCCCTACACACGGATTAACTTGATGGTTGCTTGGTCCTACTTGTTGGACGCTAGCAGTCTCATTGACATCTGCGTTGTGCGAGGCTGATCTGGTACAAGGTCTTCCCATTGTAGATTTATTGGTAGGAACTCTGAGTAGAATCAATGGGCTTCATGTGAATGACTTGGATCTCCTTCGGGGTATTTCTTCAATCCAGTAGCTACAAAGTAGATCCTAATAACCTGAGAATGCGATTCTCAGTGAAAGCACCAAAATTGGTCACTAACACCCAAAGGAAGTTTTGTGTAGAGAGATTAATGAAGATAGGAAATTAAAATAAGGGAATATATGCAGAATTAATTGCAAAATCTAGAACACCAGATTTATAGTGGTTCCGCGTAACTTCCTACCTCCATTTTGAGTTTAATCTTTATTGCTTTTCTAAACAATTGAATACGAATACAATCCATACACCAACTACTCGAATTCAAATGCTAACTGAAAAAGAATGAGTCTTGAAAGCGGTAGAGTCTCCCTAGTGTTCTCGAAAAAAGGTCCATTTCACTGTGTCCATGCCCCTCTATTTATAGACGATGATAGGCCGGAATTCCTTTGCGGGCCCAAGGGCAAGGTACTTTGGCCCCACAGTAAGCGGGTTATAGGCGCCGAGCGAGTGATGCCGAACGGCAGTTGTCGAGCGAGGGATGCCGAACAGCAGTTGCCGATCGAGGGATGCCGGTCGAGAACTGCTTGCAGCGATCATCGAGTGACGCGAAGAAAATTCATGTCGAATGCTCTTGCTTTGTTGTGGGCTTGACAACTTGCTAACACCTATATTATGCACCGAGCCAGTGGTGCCGAATGGCAGTTGCCGAGCAGCAGCTGCCGAGCGACCTTGCTGAGTGACTTTGAAAAAGGACATTGTCAAAGAAAGTTCCCGAATGGTAGATGTCGAACCATAGAATGCCGAGCGATGGAGTTAGAACTCAAGAATGCCAAGCGATGAAGTAAGGACTCAAGAAATCCGAGGGATGAGGTAAGGCTGAACAGTACCTAAGTCGAACGAGATATCCCTGCCGAACAACGTTCGAATGCCGAGCGAGGCATATATGCCGAGCGACACTTGTATGCCAAGTGTGGCGTTTAGGCCGAGCGATGTTTTGCCCTAAGGTGTACTTGCTTGACGAACCTCTCGTTACTGGGTCAAACAACGGGGTAACACAACGGTTGTAAATAAACATCAATTCCTTGTGTCGAATCGTCGGGGCTAGGAACGACAATAGTAAGAAACATATATTGCATTTTCATACACATACACGGAGGTAAATTATAAGATGTGATGATAATAGTCCAAGATGAATATTCAGCACCAAGTTGAGAAAATGGTGAAAAACCATCCGTATATAATCCTAGTCTAACATTACGACTCTCCACTGCAAAATTGGGATATGTTTTGTCGAAATGCTTCCATACTTCTCCATCGGCTGGATGTGTCAATGTGCACTCTTCCTCCGTTCTCACACTATGTCATCTCATATGAGATGTAGTTACAAAAGATACATATAATCTTTGAAGTCTTTAAGTGATGGGAAAATAATGCATACGTTTGTATGAAACATTTTTTCCTTCTTTTTTCTTGGTTTGTACCTTTCCTCGTTGCATATTCTAGGCTTCCTAAGAGTGATGTTCTCTTTCCATAATAGCATGCAGCCATTTAAACATGTATCTATTTTCTGATAAGGTAAACCAAAAGTGGACATAAGTTTTTCTAACTTCATAGTGATTTTTGCACGTTAAATTATCGGACGGCATATGTCTTTTTACAGCATGTACAACAGCTGTAAATCCGGCCTCGGTGATGTTGTATTTTGACTTCATCGTAATGTATTATGTGGGTACTGATAGCTGGGTGTCGCTTTTACAACCATCCCAATGAGGTTTCTTAGCAGTATCCGATAAATCATAAAAAAATTGCTTCAATATTTGGTTCTTCAATATTTTCATCGTCGTCGTCAACTTCAACCGTAGGGAACATTGATCGTATAGCATCTTCAACCATATTTTTTATACGGTTCTTCATAACAATTTCATTACCAGTAATGTCTAATTCAGACTCTGTAGAAGTATTTGATACAACTTCTCCATGACGATCCCAAACATAATACTCCACCACGAAACGGCTTTTGCACAAATTGACTTTCACAGTATTGGGTAACAAATACTTCAAATATCTACACCTACTACACGGACAATGAATTTCTACACCGTTTTCGTTATTACTTCAAGCAAATTCAACAAATACGATTATACCATTATAAAAATATTCTTTTATTGAGCCTCTCAAAACCCTTCATTGATACATCCACCTCCTCTGATCAACAAAATAATGATCAGTTTTCCTATTTGTAAAAATATGTCAAGAATTCAAAAATAAATATTGGTCAATTACGAATTCACGTTATACTTTTCAATTTATCGATACAAAAACTTATACACCTCAATTTTACCTCACCTATGAGATAGCCCGCAAATCCGTACCCCTTGAATCAACACTATTCTACCTCTATTAACTCAAGTGGCACAGAAATACGAACCATTGGGATTAAAGAAGAAGGGATAGAAGAAGAAGAAACTAAACAATATCAGAATCTCACAGTCGCAGCGGAATAAAATATAATAGTAAATATAGATCTTTACACAAAATGACATCTATAACTGTTTATACATCACAAAATCAGAGTATCTCATACATCATCAAATACCAATCAGACATACCATACAATAACAACAGCGGAATATATATATATACATATATACGTCTCGGTCTCCAGCTCCTCTCCTTCTCCATAGCAACCTAACCTGAACATATAATACTCAGTCTGACCCGAGCATTATAATAAAATAACACCCGAGTCAGTCTGGAATACCAGCTGATAAATAATGCATCCAAATTGATTATTAAAGTTTCAAAAATCCTTTGAAAACAAAAGCATCTCGTAAGACCACGCCACAAATAAACATGTCGGGTTTTTACCTTACGATAGCTAAAACACTTTTTATAGAAATCCTCTGATATTATAATAGGGTCTATTTACAAATACTTATAAAATAGCCGAAATTGTTACATTCATTAAATTCCAGCTACTAGCCACCGAAGTGGGTAATACAAACAAAACTCGTACAAGGCTCGTAGGGAAAATGGATTTCCAACAATGACTAGGCACTGGGGTACCACCTGTCACAGTACGGGGACTAGATCACCGTACCGAGGACTACTCCCTTCATCCCCTGCAACACAAGGCCGGAACCATTCCTTACTGAATAGTCCCGAACAAGATAAACCCCGTGGTTGGCGCGACCAACCACCCACTAAGCCGAAATAAAAAGGGACATCTAGACAGGGGAAATATCTTGTCCTGCTTGGGCATGACCCACCTAACCTTGCTGCATATCCCCTGATTTTCAGTCATTCCCGGTTGATGAGGCTTGAGGCTAAGCGTTACCTTTAGAACGTTTTCACTTAGAATGCCCATCGTCCACCTGACGATGTTTCGCAAGCATTCGTCCATACAAGTCCGTCCCGGGTTCGAACGGAACCGAAGGCACTACTCCTACTACATCCATTTTTGAAATATCCTCAGGATTAGTAGCGACTAGCCCTTGCACTTCACTGCTCCATCTTCGACTCTGAACACGTTTTTCGCACGAAACGTACAAATCGGATCGAAGTGGTTTTCGAGAAATAAATCTCGATCCCGGTCTCTTCGAAACGATCACGCATTGTCCAATATTGATAGTCGGTGATTTAACTATCAATTAATATTCATAAACATCCATATGCATCCATCACACAATAAATAATTCCCAAATTATTTATTTGCCTCAAATATCTTTAAAAGATATATTACCAAATTTTCAAATCTCATTTGAAAACATTTCCCAAAATTCCTCCTTTACAAGGTAAATCCTTTACCATATATTCCCATTGGAAATAACCAACTTCAAACCATTTAGATTTAAAATAATTAAAAACAGTTTATACTGAAATATACTTTAATATGCAAATTTACTTCTAGTTATTTACTCAAAATAAAATTTTCAAAATGTTTAAAGTAAAACTACTTTATAAGATATAACTTGATTTAAAGTATGGTTTAATAACATAAATTTACTTTCACATTTTTCAATTTATAACATTTCTCTTTGTTTATCTTTACAAATTTCCAATTTCCATTTTTAAATAGATTTCAGATTTTAATTCTTTTAAATCCATTATTTAACAATACCATTTATTTCTCAAAAATTCAATTTATCCATTTACAATTAATTATGGATTTATAATTTACTCAGCATTATTCCAATTGAATTTTATTTCAGTTTTCCATCCAATAGATCCAAATTTTTATATTCTTTTAAAATTCCTTTTTTAATACTTTTCTTAGTTTCCTTTGAAACTCAATTCAATTCCTTTATAATTAAACTCCAAATTTCTTATAATTAATATTCTGGATTGGTAATTTATACCACAATATCACAATACCAGTTAATTCCAAATTTATCCATCACAATATAAAAATAGGCATCATCATCAATTATAAAAAAATACACTACATTGTGAGGAATCTAGTTGGATCCCTCCAACCTGTTTTCCCTGCATCCACAAATATTAGCACATCACATATATATATAAATATCAATCCAGACTGATAACAACAATTATATGCAACCAATCACACAGATATTTAAATATTAATTATTTAAAACAACCAACATCCAGATGTGAGTGAGTTAAACTCGCCTTGAGGTTCGGCGAGCGTTCGAAATTTAAATTAAACCGAACGACGTTCGATTTAACCTAAATTTATACTTGCCCGGAATGGATCCGGATCTGATCCACTGCGTAGTCTGCATCTCTGCGATTCCGACGCCGCCAGTTTCGTCCGAATCTGATAACGTACGCAATAGTTATGAATTTTAAAAGTTTAATTACCAATTTAAAGCAATTTCCTTTATATTTAATTTTATTATTTACCACAAACAATCGAGGCCGTTCAAAAAGTGATACCCAGATCTAGGCCGCACCTATGATACCCTCTCTTCTTCGTTGCTAAAACAGGATGAACGAACGAACGAACCCCAAAACCGTCACCCCAATCGAAAATCGCGACCCGGAAGAAGCACCGATACAACAATCCATCACCACCCCTACGTGCGTCGGCCCCACCTCCTCCATCGGCCGTGAAACGGCAAAGCTCGGTCGAACTCAGACCGTGAAAAACGAGCGCAAAGCTCACACGAACACAGCGAGAAATCCGGTGATCTATCACGTTACATACGACTTCGACCGTTGGATGCGCTCGCCTCGAAGAGCCCTACGACCTTTGTTTAGAATGTTTTTGAAATTAATTTGTGGATTGATCAGAAATTGAAGAGAAAGGTTGGTGATTTCCGGCCATTGAGTAAGATAGTGTTGGCCGAACTAGGTCTAGGGTTTTAGAGATTATAATGAATATATAATAGTTTTAATATTATTTAATTAATAAAATTCTCAATTTAACAAGTTTATGCATACGACCTCCAAACTTCGCGATCCGACAGGCGATTCTAGGGTTTTTCCGCGTTCCGGACACAATGGAACAAGTTTCGTAAGCTAATTCGGTCGTATGTGCAAGTTACGAAATTAAATGATCTATTTAAAATTAAACCGGTTAAAACGATTTCGATGCGTTTCGAGCTGCCACGGTCAAACGACAACTCCGATTGCTACGAAAATTGAAATCCGATAATAACTAACTATTACGAATCCAATGGAACTGGTTTCGTCGAATTCTGAGACTGTGCCCTGGAAGGCTATTTTAACTCGTCTATTAAATCAAGCGATTTTCGAAATTATCGAAATCACTCAAAATTTCTGCTTTTAAAATTTTATTAACTGAACAATAATTCATATAAAATTTATAATCACATCAAATATCATTCTGACTCAATCCGGACTAAAATCTGATTATTTTCATTTTTATAATATTAAATCCCATTATTAAATTAATATAAAATTTCAAATATTAATCTATCGACTTTAAAATTCATCTAAAAATCCTACCACACTATCTAATGACCAAATAGTCTTAAAATAAATTTTAAACTCATTCCCATACCTATTTACGCTCCGAATTACCAATTAACCCAATCCCAGTATTAAATTATTATTATTATTCAATTTCAGTTTAATTGCCATATTTGAAATTTAACAAAGTTTATTAATTTAACCAAATTCTTTTATTTAAAATTTCAAATTATAATCCATATTCAACATTTAAAATGAATTAAATGTTCAAATCTGGCGAACCAAAATTCCGGGTCATTACATTCCTTCCCCCTTATAAAAATTTCGTCCCCGAAATTTGTTAAGGTAGAAGAATGTTCCTATACTCATTACCTTAACCCAACTTCCCTAGTTACAACTGAGATACACATCCCAAACTCTTTAGCTCAATTTCAAACCCATTTGCTTTATTAACACTAAAGCTTAAATTTTTAACTTATACTTCCCAAGTTAATTAACTCTTCCCAAAACCCAAAAAATTTTCTAACTCCCAAAATTTACGGAAAATTTTGGCAGAGTCTCCCCTGTACGGAGGAGCTTCTGCGACATCGCAGGATACACAAATATATATACATCGGCCCACACGGCCGGAAACCAAAATATAACACAATATATATATATATATATATATATATATATATATATATATATATATATATATATATATATATCATTTTCCCAATTATATTTGCGTAGGCGTACCTTTTTAGCAAATTTTAATAGCAAGCAGCTAATATAATGCATATACTCACTCCAACTCTCTCAAACGCCTCCCGCACCTGTGCTATACTCAACAAACACATTAGTTTCTAAAGATATGAGAATTTTTAACAACATTACCAATAAAATATAAGCCAACATATCCATTTTCATTCCAAACAACACTTTGTATAATTTCATAAGTAAATCCATATTTTTATAACATGCATAAAGTTTCTTTTCTGATTCCAAGCTCCATTTTACTTCATACAAAGGGTTTACATACAAGTTCGGCCATTCCAATTCATAATTACTACAAATTCATTTCTATTTCAATTCAATTCCAAATTGATTTACAAACCAATTTTATTTCCAATGTTGAAACATCTCCATTTCTTTTACGATTTATTTCTCGTTCATATGCAAACATCACTTATCCAAAAGTCAATCCATTCCAATTGATTTTAAAAAAAACCATTCCATTTGCTATTTTAAATCAATCACTTGCATTCTTTTACAAACTCTTTTAATTAGATTCCAATTCAGTTCAATTTATTTTAAACATCAATTTCAATTATTTGTTAAACAATTCAATTTCGAATACAAGCCAACTTCATTCCATTCAGGCAAAATAATTTATCACTTAAGTTTATAACCATTAAAATTAATTCTACTTAGATTCATATTTTCACAAGCCAAGTATTTTTATCCCATTTCAATTTTTAATTCAATTTCTTATTCACACTTCAAAATCATCATTTAAGTTCAAATTAATAACATCCCATTCTATTCTACTTACAGCCCAACATTCTTGCTTTATCTCAATTATTGAATTATACCTCAAATCTTATATTTCCAATTCATTATCCAATAGATTTATATGAATATCATTCCATTCTGGATTATTGACAACTCATACATCTTTAATTTATCTCAGAAATTAATTAATACCATTTCACTTGCAATTCAAATTTATTACCCAAATATAATTTATCCCAAACAAAATTATAAAGCTTAATCACAATTAACATTCAGCATGCTTAAGTTCTTTCACAATATTTTCATTATCTTCTTATTAAGCAAATTTTATTTTCATTTGATTCTCATCCAAATCAATTCTAATCCATTTACAAATTTTAATGCACTTTGCTTATTTATTCAATCCATTTTAGATTTATTTTATTAGCAAAGAACCCACTTTAAATTATATCCTCCCGTTGAATTTATTTACAATTTCAACTATTCCAATATACGCTAAGTCCATTTCCATCCACACAATAAATATTTGTTACCACAAATTTAAATCCCATGCCACAATTGGATTTTTATTTACTTTCCAAACTTGACTAAACTATCAAAATTCTCCATTACAATACAAATTCCAATTAATTGTAATTCAATTTAGTCAATAAGCTAATCCATATTAGGTTTTTAATTCACCTTCCCAATTTACTCTGAATCCATTTATAATATCACCATTTTCCCATTATTCCATTTAACAATTTAAATTCCTACCTTTCCTTATACTTCTTCAAATAGAATTTAAATTTCTTTCAATATTGTTTATTACACAATTGAAATTCAATTTCAACTTCATTACCAAACAATTTTCCATTTTTCCTATACATAAGTCCAAGACTTATTTACTAACTTAAGAACATCCACCTTTATATACTCATTTGCTTTATTACATTTTACATTTCATTTATGGTCAAGTTTGAATTTGTCTCACCATCCAACTCTTTTCATTAATGAATTTCAATTTCACTTCCATTCAAGAGTTTAAATTTCTCATTTATGTCCACCTCTATTTTATAATCACAAGTTCAAATTATAATTTATAACTTAAGAATATGATTTTCTTTATGCAATTATAAGCAATTTATATTTCACCTTTATATCCAATTTAATGTAATGCTATTTCATTACCTTACACATTCCATTTAATTTAGTTTATACAAAATTCATTTCCAAACAATCATTTCGGGATTTCATTTAGTGAGCCTTTACTTCATTCATCATCTCAACCACAAGAAACTTCTTTTCAATTTGATTCTTATCTAACTTTATTCCAAGTTTAACTAAACTTTGTTTAGCCAAATTTCATTTAACCCAATTTATTTCTCCACAAATAAGTTTGAAACTTATTTTCTAGTTTAAGTTCATTCACAGCTTTTATATTCCACTTCACATTATCTCAATTCACATTCAATTTGAGACTAAGTTTGAAGTCACCATACCATTCAACTACTTCCATTTGTGATTATAATCTCACTATCAATTTATAAGTTCACCAACTTATTTATTTTAAGATCATATAGCTCATTTCAATCCATCTACATCTTACAATCACAATTTCAGATTTTACATATATATATGTATCACTAAATTCTTAAGGATATAAGTTTTCTCTCACCTGAATCCTTTACTAATTCCAAATCCATAGTTTAAAATTATAAGTATAACACCTGATAGCTCAGGAGTTCAATTCATTTCACAATGACCCTCAATTACAAGGTCATCTTACATTTTAATTTAACCCAAATCCATTAATTCTAAGTTCAATTTATTGAACTTGTCCAAGTTAAATTCAAATTTTCTATTTACTTCAATATATATTATTCACTTTCATTTACTTAGGTTAAATTTTCATTTCTTACTTCTTATTAATATCAATTTCACTTACTAAGTTCAATAGTTAGTTCATTTTAATTTTACACATCATTTAAATATCATTTCCTAGTATTCAATTGCCCGGTTTCATTTTAAACCATTTTGAAATATATCAAATATATACCGATTTGGTATATCAATCAAATCAAATTTCCTCCTTTGAAATTTCCAAAACAACCAGTATACCCAACAAATCCAAACAATACCATAACCAAATATTAGGGAAGCAATCCCTCACTTTAGAAACTCGAAAATGAATTCTAATGATGTGGCCAGCATCATCAGGATTATTTTCCAGCGACTGAAGTGAGTTCAATGCTTCTTACTTTCCCAAATTCATTTCAAAACAGTTTCCATTCAAAAATATTTCCCAAAACAATTTTCCATCATTACCTTCAAATACCTTCAAATCTCAACAAACATTTCAAACTTTCCCAGGATTTTAAATTTTCAAACTTTTATTTTTATTTTATTTAAAATCCTTTCCAAAACTTCCGGGTTTTAAATTCTGGTTTAATTCACATTTAGTTATTCTTCCCTTTATATAATTTATACTCATGGAAGTTATTTAGTTATAACCATTTCAAATTTTAGATTAAATTTTAGATTCTCATTTGATTAGGTTATTCACATCCAAACAATCCAGTATATATATAATAATCTCAGAAAATGATTTCCCTTATACCAAAATATAATTTTTGGGTAAAATTATTTCATTTACCCACTTTAAAAACAATACTATGTCGGTTTATCTTGTTCAAGAGTTTAGAAACCCCTATCGATACGGTTGTACTTCCCGCACCGACCAGAATTCATAAACACTCAACCGATAAGTCAACATAGTATAAAAACAATTTTATATTCACTAACAAGTACGCTCTCATATCAATTATTACTCTCAACTCATTATAGAGTACCGTCGACTCTGTTTAATGAGTAATTTTCCCCACCAAAGCCTAGGTTGTCGCCAACCTAAGCTCTGATACCAAGTGAGACAGCCCGCAAATCCGTACCCCTTGAATCAACACTATTCTACCTCTATTAACTCAAGTGGCACAGAAATACGAACCATTGGGATTAAAGAAGAAGGGACAGAAGAAGAAGAAACTAAAAAATATCATAATCTCACAGTCGCAGCGGAATAAAATATAATAGTAAATATAGATCTTTACACAAAATGACATCTATAACTGTTTATACATCACAAAATCAGAGTATCTCATACATCATCAAATACCAATCAGACATACCATACAATAACAAGAGCGGAATATATATATATATATAGACATATATACGTCTCGGTCTCCAGCTCCTCTCCTGCTCCATAGCAACCTAACCTGAACATATAAAACTCGGTCTGACCCGAGCATTATAAAGAAATAACACCCGAGTCAGTCTGGAATACCAGCTGATAAATAATGCATCCAAATTGATTATTAAAGTTTCAAAAATCCTTTGAAAACAAAAGCATCTCGTAAGACCACGCCACAAATAAACATGTCGGGTTTTTACCTTACGATAGCTAAAACACTTTTTATAGAAATCCTCGAATATTATAATAGGGTCTATTTACAAATACTTATAAAATAGCCGAAATTGTTACATTCATTAAATTCCAGCTACTAGCCACCGAAGTGGGTAATACAAACAAAACTCGTACAAGGCTCGTAGGGAAAATGGATTTCCAACAATGACTAGGCACTGGGGTACCACCTGTCACAGTACGGGGCCTAGATCACCGTACCGAGGACTACTCCCTTCATCCCCTGCAACACAAGGCTGGAACCGTTCCTTACTGAACAGTCCCGAACAAGATAAACCCCGTGGTTGGCGCGACCAACCACCCACTAAGCCGAAATAAAAAGGGACATCTAGACAGGGGAAATATCTTGTCCTGCTTGGGCATGACCCACCTAACCTTGCTGCATATCTCCTGATTTTCAGTCATTCCCGGTTGATGAGGCTTGAGGCTAAGCGTTACCTTTAGAACGTTTTCACTTAGAATGCCCATCGTCCACCTGACGATGTTTCGCAAGCATTCGTCCATACAAGTCCGTCCCGGGTTCGAACGGAACCGAAGGCACTACTCCTACTACATCCATTTTCGAAATATCCTCAGGATTAGTAGCGACTAGCCCTTGCACTTCACTGCTCCATCTTCGACTCCGAACACGTTTTTCGCACGAAACGTACAAATCGGATCGAAGTGGTTTTCGAGAAATAAATCTCGATCCCGGTCTCTTCGAAACGATCACGCATTGTCCAATATTGATAGTCGGTGATTTAACTATCAATTAATATTCATAAACATCCATATGCATCCATCACACAATAAATAATTCCCAAATTATTTATTTGCCTCAAATATCTTTAAAAGATATATTACCAAATTTTCAAATCTCATTTGAAAACATTTCCCAAAATTCCTCCTTTACAAGGTAAATCCTTTACCATATATTCCCATTGGAAATAACCAAGTTCAAACCATTTAGATTTAAAATAATTAAAAACAGTTTATACTGAAATATACTTTAATATGCAAATTTACTTCTAGTTATTTACTCAAAATAAAATTTTCAAAATATTTAAAGTAAAACTACTTTATAAGATATAACTTGATTTAAAGTATGGTTTAATAACATAAATTTCCTTTCACATTTGTCAATTTATAACATTTCTCTTTGTTTATCTTTACAAATTTTCAATTTCCATTTTTAAATAGATTTCAGATTTTAATTCTTTTAAATCCATTATTTAACAATACCTTTTATTTCTCAAAAATTCAATTTATCCATTTACAATTAATTATGGATTTATAATTTGCTCAGCATTATTCCAATTGAATTTATTTCAGTTTTCCATCCAATAGATCCAAATTTTTATATTCTTTTAAAATTCCTTTTTTAATACTTTTCTTAGTTTCCTTTGAAACTCAATTCAATTCCTTTATAATTAAACTCCAAATTTCTTATAATTAATATTCTGGATTGGTAATTTATACCACAATATCACAATACCAGTTAATTCCAAATTTATCCATCACAATATAAAAACAGGCATCATCATCAATTATAAAAAAATACACTACATTGTGAGGAATCCAGTTGGATCCCTCCAACCTGTTTTCCCTGCATCCACAAATATTAGCACATCACATATATATAAATATCAATCCAGACTGATAAACAACAATTATATGCAACCAGTCACACAGATATTTAAATATTAATTATTTAAAACAGCCAACATCCAGAGTGAGTGAGTTAAACTCACCTTGAGGTTCGGCGAGCGTTCGAAATTTAAATTAAACCGAACGACGTTCGATTTAACCTAAATTTATACTTGCCCGGAATGGATCCGGATCTGATCCACTGCGTAGTCTGCATCTCTGCGATTCCGACGTCGCCAGTTTCGTCCGAATCTGATAACGTACGCAATAGTTATGAATTTTAAAAGTTTAATTACCAATTTAAAGCAATTTCCTTTATATTTAATTTTATTATTTACCACAAACAATCGAGGCCGTTCAAAAAGTGATACCCAGATCTAGGCCGCACCTAAGATACCCTCTCTTCTTCGTTGCTAAAACGGGATGAACGAACGAACGAACCCCAAAACCGTCACCCTAATCGAAAATCGCGACCCGGAAGAAGCACCGATACAATAATCCATCACCACCCCTACGTGCGTCGGCCCCACCTCCTCCATCGGCCGTGAAACGGCAAAGCTCGGTCGAACTCAGACCGTGAAAAACGAGCGCAAAGCTCACACGAACGCAGTGAGAAATCCGGTGATCTATCACGTTACATACGACTTCGACCGTTGGATGCGCTCGCCTCGAAGAGCCCTACGACCTTTGTTTAGAATGTTTTTGAAATTAATTTGTGGATTGATCAGAAATTGAAGAGAAAGGTTGGTGATTTCCGGCCATTGAGTAAGATAGTGTCGGCCGAACTAGGTCTAGGGTTTTAGAGATTATAATGAATATATAATAGTTTTAATATTATTTAATTAATAAAATTCTCAATTTAACAAGTTTATGCATACGACCTCCAAACTTCGTGATCCGACAGGCGATTCTAGGGTTTTTCCGCGTTCCGGACACAATGGAACAAGTTTCGTAAGCTAATTCGGTCGTATGTGCAAGTTACGAAATTAAACGATCTATTTAAAATTAAACCGGTCAAAACGATTTCGATGCGTTTCGAGCTGCCACGGTCAAACGACAACTCCGATTGCTACGAAAATTGAAATCCGATAATAACTAACTATTACGAATCCAATGGAACTAGTTTCGTCGAATTCTGAGACTGTGCCATGGAAGGCTATTTAACTCGTCTATTAAATCAAGCGATTTTCGAAATTATCGAAATCACTCAAAATTTCTGCTTTTAAAATTTTATTAACTTAACAATAATTCATATAAAATTTATAATCACATCAAATATCATTATTATTTTCATTTTTATAATATTAAATCCCATTATTAAATTAATATAAAATTTCAAATATTAATCTATCGACTTTAAAATTCATCTAAAAATCCTACCACACTATCTAATGACCAAATAGTCTTAAAATAAATTTTAAACTCATTCCCATACCTATTTACGCCCCGAATTACCAATTAACCCAATCCCAGTATTAAATTGTTATTATTATTATTCAATTTCAGTTTAATTGCCATATTTGAAATTTAACAAAGTTTATTAATTTAACCAAATTCTTTTATTTAAAATTTCAAATTATAATCCATATTCAACATTTAAAATGAATTAAATGTTCAAATCTGGTGAACCAAAATTCCGGGTCGTTACATTCCTTCCCCCTTATAATAATTTCGTCCCCGAAATTTGTTAAGGTAGAAGAATGTTCCTATACTCATTACCTTAACCCAACTTCCATAGTTACAACTGAGATACACATCCCAAACTCTTTAGCTCAATTTCAAACCCATTTGCTTTATTAACACTAAAGCTTAAATTTTTAACTTATACTTCCCAAGTTAATTAACTCTTCCCAAAACCCAAAAAAATTTCTAACTCCCAAAATTTACGGAAAATTTTGGCAGAGTCTCCCCTGTACGGAGGAGCTTCTGCGACATCGCAGGATACACAAATATATATACATCGGCCCACATGGCCGGAAACCAAAATATAACACAATATATATATGTATATCATTTTCCCAAGTATATTTGCGTAGGCGTACCTTTTTAGCAAATTTTAATAGCAAGCAGCTAATATAATGCATATACTCACTCCAACTCTCTCAAACGCCTCCCGCACCTGTGCTATACTCAACAAACACATTAGTTTCTAAAGATATGAGAATTTTTAACAACATTACCAATAAAATATAAGCCAACATATCCATTTTCATTCCAAACAACACTTTGTATAATTTCATAAGTAAATCCATATTTTTATAACATGCACAAATTTTCTTTTCTGATTCCAAGCTCCATTTTACTTCATACAAAGGGTTTGCATACAAGTTCGGCCATTCCAATTCATAATTACTACAAATTCATTTCTATTTCAATTCAATTCCAAATTGATTTACAAACCAATTTTATTTCCAATGTTGAAACATCTCCATTTCTTTTATGATTTATTTCTCATTCATATGCAAACATCACTTATCCAAAAGTCAATCCATTCCAATTGATTTTAAAAAAAACCATTCCATTTGCTATTTTAAATCAATCACTTGCATTCTTTTACAAACTCTTTTAATTAGATTCCAATTCAGTTCAATTTATTTTAAACATCAATTTCAATTATTTGTTAAACAATTCAATTTCGAATACAAGCCAACTTCATTCCATTCAGGCAAAATAATTTATCACTTAAGTTTATAACCATTAAAATTAATTCTACTTAGATTCATATTTTCACAAGCCAAGTATTTTTATCCCATTTCAATTTTTAATTCAATTTCTTATTCACACTTCAAAATCATCATTTAAGTTCAAATTAATAACATCCCATTCTATTCTACTTACAGCCCAACATTCTTGCTTTATCTCAATTATTGAATTATACCTCAAATCTTATATTTCCAATTCATTATCCAATAGATTTATATGAATATCATTCCATTCTGGATTATTGACAACTCATACATCTTTAATTTATCTCAGAAATTAATTAATACCATTTCACTTGCAATTCAAATTTATTACCCAAATATAATTTATCCCAAACAAAATTATAAAGCTTAATCACAATTAACATTCAGCATGCTTAAGTTCTTTCACAATATTTTCATTATCTTCTTATTAAGCAAATTTTATTTTCATTTGATTCTCATCCAAATCAATTCTAATCCATTTACAAATTTTAATGCACTTTGCTTATTTATTCAATCCATTTTAGATTTATTTTATTAGCAAAGAACCCACTTTAAATTATATCCTCCCGTTGAATTTATTTACAATTTCAACTATTCCAATATACGCTAAGTCCATTTCCATCCACACAATAAATATTTGTTACCACAAATTTAAATCCCATGCCACAATTGGATTTTTATTTACTTTCCAAACTTGACTAAACTATCAAAATTCTCCATTACAATACAAATTCCAATTAATTGTAATTCAATTTAGTCAATAAGCTAATCCATATTAGGTTTTTAATTCACCTTCCCAATTTACTCTGAATCCATTTATAATATCACCATTTTCCCATTATTCCATTTAACAATTTAAATTCCTACCTTTCCTTATACTTCTTCAAATAGAATTTAAATTTCTTTCAATATTGTTTATTACACAATTGAAATTCAATTTCAACTTCATTACCAAACAATTTTCCATTTTTCCTATACATAAGTCCAAGAGTTATTTACTAACTTAAGAACATCCACCTTTATATACTCATTTGCTTTATTACACTTTACATTTCATTTATGGTCAAGTTTGAATTTGTCTCACCATCCAACTCTTTTCATTAATGAATTTCAATTTCACTTCCATTCAAGAGTTTAAATTTCTCATTTAAGTCCACCTCTATTTTATAATCACAAGTTCAAATTATAATTTATAACTTAAGAATATGATTTTCTTTATGCAATTATAAGCAATTTATATTTCACCTTTATATCCAATTTAATGTAATGCTATTTCATTACCTTACACATTCCATTTAATTTAGTTTATACAAAATTCATTTCCAAACAATCATTTCGGGATTTCATTTAGTGAGCCTTTACTTCATTCATCATCTCAACCACAAGAAACTTCTTTTCAATTTGATTCTTATCTAACTTTATTCCAAGTTTAACTAAACTTTGTTTAGCCAAATTTCATTTAACCCAATTTATTTCTCCACAAATAAGTTTGAAACTTATTTTCTAGTTTAAGTTCATTCACAGCTTTTATATTCCACTTCACATTATCTCAATTCACATTCAATTTGAGACTAAGTTTGAAGTCACCATACCATTCAACTACTTCCATTTGTGATTATAATCTCACTATCAATTTATAAGTTCACCAACTTATTTATTTTAAGCTCATATAGCTCATTTCAATCCATCTACATCTTACAATCACAATTTCAGATTTTACATATATATATGTATCACTAAATTCTTAAGGATATAAGTTTTCTCTCACCTGAATCCTTTACTAATTCCAAATCCATAGTTTAAAATTATAAGTATAACACCTGATAGCTCAGGAGTTCAATTCATTTCACAATGACCCTCAATTACAAGGTCATCTTACATTTTAATTTAACCCAAATCCATTAATTCTAAGTTCAATTTATTGAACTTGTCCAAGTTAAACTCAAATTTTCTATTTACTTCAATATATATTATTCACTTTCATTTACTTAGGTTAAATTTTCATTTCTTACTTCTTATTAATATCAATTTCACCTACTAAGTTCAATAGTTAGTTCGTTTTAATTTTACACATCATTTAAATATCATTTCCCAGTATTCAATTGCCCGATTTCATTTTAAACCATTTTGAAATATATCAAATATATACCGATTTGGTATATCAATCAAATCAAATTTCCTCCTTTGAAATTTCCAAAACAACCAGTATACCCAACAAATCCAAACAATACCATAACCAAATATTAGGGAAGCAATCCCTCACTTTAGAAACTCGAAAATGAATTCTAATGATGTGGCCAGCATCATCAGGATTATTTTCCAGCGACTGAAGTGAGTTCAATGCTTCTTACTTTCCCAAATTCATTTCAAAACAGTTTCCATTCAAAAATATTTCCCAAAACAATTTTCCATCATTACCTTCAAATACCTTCAAATCTCAACAAACATTTCAAACTTTCCCAGGATTTTAAATTTTCAAACTTTTATTTTTATTTTATTTAAAATCCTTTCCAAAACTTCCGGGTTTTAAATTCTGGTTTAATTCACATTTAGTTATTCTTCCCTTTATATAATTTATACTCATGGAAGTTATTTAGTTATAACCATTTCAAATTTTAGATTAAATTTTAGATTCTCATTTGATTAGGTTATTCACATCCAAACAATCCAGTATATATATAATAATCTCAGAAAATGATTTCCCTTATACCAAAATATAATTTTTGGGTAAAATTATTTCATTTACCCACTTTAAAAACAATACTATGTCGGTTTATCTTGTTCAAGAGTTTAGAAACCCCTATCGATACGGTTGTACTTCCCGCACCGACCAGAATTCATAAACACTCAACCGATAAGTCAACACAGTATAAAAACAATTTTATATTCACTAACAAGTACGCTCTCATATCAATTATTACTCTCAACTCAATATAGAGTACCGTCGACTCTGTTTAATGAGTAATTTTCCCCACCAAAGCCTAGGTTGTCGCCAAACTAAGCTCTGATACCAAGTGAGACAGCCCGCAAATCCGTACCCCTTGAATCAACACTATTCTACCTCTATTAACTCAAGTGGCACAGAAATACGAACCATTGGGATTAAAGAAGAAGGGATAGAAGAAGAAGAAACTAAAAAATATCAGAATCTCATAGTCGCAGCAGAATAAAATATAATAGTAAATATAGATCTTTACACAAAATGACATCTATAACTGTTTATACATCACAAAATCAGAGTATCTCATACATCATCAAATACCAATCAGACATACCATACAATAACAACAGCGGAATATATATATATATATAGACATATATACGTCTCGGTCTCCAGCTCCTCTCCTGCTCCATAGCAACCTAACCTGAACATATAATACTCGGTCTGACCCGAGCATTATAATGAAATAACACCCGAGTCAGTCTGGAATACCAGCTGATAAATAATGCATCCAAATTGATTATTAAAGTTTCAAAAATCCTTTGAAAACAAAAGCATCTCGTAAGACCACGCCACAAATAAACATGTCGGGTTTTTACCTTACGATAGCTAAAACACTTTTTATAGAAATCCTCTGATATTATAATAGGGTCTATTTACAAATATTTATAAAATAGCCGAAATTGTTACATTCATTAAATTCCAGCTACTAGCCAGCGAAGTGGGTAATACAAACAAAACTCGTACAAGGCTCGTAGGGAAAATGGATTTCCAACAATGACTAGGCACTGGGGTACCACCTGTCACAGTACGGGGCCTAGATCACCGTACCGAGGACTACTCCCTTCATCCCCTGCAACACAAGGCCGGAACCATTCCTTACTGAAAAGTCCCGAACAAGATAAACCCCGTGGTTGGCGCGACCAACCACCCACTAAGCCGAAATAAAAAGGGACATCTAGACAGGGGAAATATCTTGTCCTGCTTGGGCATGACCCACCTAACCTTGCTGCATATCTCCTGATTTTCAGTCATCCCCGGTTGATGAGGCTTGAGGCTAAGCGTTACCTTTAGAACGTTTTCACTTAGGATGCCCATCGTCCACCTAACGATGTTTCGCAAGCATTCGTCCATACAAGTCCGTCCCGGGTTCGAACGGAACCGAAGGCACTACTCCTACTACATCCATTTTCGAAATATCCTCAGGATTAGTAGCGACTAGCCCTTGCACTTCACTGCTCCATCTTCGACTCCGAACACGTTTTTCGCACGAAACGTACAAATCGGATCGAAGTGGTTTTCGAGAAATAAATCTCGATCTCGGTCTCTTCGAAACGATCACGCATTGTCCAATATTGATAGTCGGTGATTTAACTATCAATTAATATTCATAAACATCCATATGCATCCATCACACAATAAATAATTCCCAAATTATTTATTTGCCTCAAATATCTTTAAAAGATATATTACCAAATTTTCAAATCTCATTTGAAAACATTTCCCAAAATTCCTCCTTTACAAGGTAAATCCTTTAGCATATATTCCCATTGGAAATAACCAAGTTCAAACCATTTAGATTTAAAATAATTAAAAACAGTTTATACTGAAATATACTTTAATATGCAAATTTACTTCTAGTTATTTACTCAAAATAAAATTTTCAAAATATTTAAAGTAAAACTACTTTATAAGATATAATTTGATTTAAAGTATGGTTTAATAACATAAATTTACTTTCACATTTGTCAATTTATAACATTTCTCTTTGTTTATCTTTACAAATTTTCAATTTCCATTTTTAAATAGATTTCAGATTTTAATTCTTTTAAATCCATTATTTAACAATACCTTTTATTTCTCAAAAATTCAATTTATCCATTTACAATTAATTATGGATTTATAATTTACTCAGCATTATTCCAATTGAATTTTATTTCAGTTTTCCATCCAATAGATCCAAATTTTTATATTCTTTTAAAATTCCTTTTTTAATACTTTTCTTAGTTTCCTTTGAAACTCAATTCAATTCCTTTATAATTAAACTCCAAATTTCTTATAATTAGTATTATGGATTGGTAATTTATACCACAATATCACAATACCAATTAATTCCAAATTTATCCATCACAATATAAAAACAGGCATCATCATCAATTATAAAAAAATACACTACATTTTGAGGAATCCAGTTGGATCCCTCCAACCTGTTTTCCCTGCATCCACAAATATTAGCACGTCACATATATATAAATATCAATCCAGACTGATAACAACAATTATATGCAACCAATCACACAGATATTTAAATATTTATTATTTAAAACAGCCAACATCCAGATGTGAGTGAGTTAAACTCACCTTGAGGTTCGGCGAGCGTTCGAAATTTAAATTAAACCGAACGACGTTCGATTTAACCTAAATTTATACTTGCCCGGAATGGATCCGGATCTGATCCACTGCGTAGTCTGCATCTCTGCGATTCTGACGCCGCCAGTTTCGTCCGAATCTGATAACGCACGCAATAGTTATGAATTTTAAAAGTTTAATTACCAATTTAAAGCAATTTCCTTTATATTTAATTTTATTATTTACCACAAACAATCGAGGCCGTTCAAAAAGTGATACCCAGATCTAGGCCGCACCTATGATACCCTCTCTTCTTCGTTGCTAAAACAGGATGAACGAACGAAAGAACCCCAAAACCGTCACCCCAATCGAAAATCGCGACCCGGAAGAAGCACCGATACAATAATCCATCACCACCCCTACGTCATCGGCCCCACCTCCTCCATCGGCCACGAAACGGCAAAGCTCGGTCGAACTCAGACCGTGAAAAACCAGCGCAAAGCTCACACGAACGCAGCGAGAAATCCGGTGATCTATCACGTTACATACGACTTCGACCGTTGGATGCGCTCGCCTCGAAGAGCCCTACGACCTTTGTTTAGAATGTTTTTGAAATTAATTTGTGGATTGATCAGAAATTGAAGAGAAAGGTTGGTGATTTCCGGCCATTGAGTAAGCTAGTGTCGGCCGAACTAGGTCTAGGTTTTAGAGATTATAATGAATATATAATAGTTTTAATATTATTTAATTAATAAAATTCTCAATTTAACAAGTTTATGCATACGACCTCCAAACTTTGCGATCCGACAGGCGATTCTAGGGTTTTTCCGCGTTCCGGACACAATGGAACAAGTTTCGTAAGCTAATTCGGTCGTATGTGCAAGTTACGAAATTGAACGATCTATTTAAAATTAAACCGGTTAAAACGATTTCGATGCGTTTCGAGCTGCCACGGTCAAACGACAACTCCGATTGCTACGAAAATTGAAATCCGATAATAACTAACTATTACGAATCCAATGGAACTAGTTTCGTCGAATTCTGAGACTGTGCCCTGGAAGGCTATTTTAACTCGTCTATTAAATCAAGCGATTTTCGAAATTATCGAAATCACTCAAAATTTCTGCTTTTAAAATTTTATTAACTTAACAATAATTCATATAAAATTTATAATCACATCAAATATCATTCTGACTCAATCCGGACTAAAATCTGATTATTTTCATTTTTATAATATTAAATCCCATTATTAAATTAATATAAAATTTCAAATATTAATCTATCGACTTTAAAATTCATCTAAAAATCCTACCACACTATCTAATGACCAAATAGTCTTAAAATAAATTTTAAACTCATTCCCATACCTATTTACGCTCCGAATTACCAATTAACCCAATCCCATTATTAAATTATTATTATTATTATTCAATTTCAGTTTAATTGCCATATTTGAAATTTAACAAAGTTTATTAATTTAACCAAATTCTTTTATTTAAAATTTCAAATTATAATCCATATTCAACATTTAAAATGAATTAAATGTTCAAATCTGGCGAACCAAAATTCCGGGTCGTTACAACCTAATAATACAATATAGAAATGATGATTTATGGTTATTTTTTTCCAATCAGTCATCTTACTTCCCATTACAAACACAGTAAACACTTGCATTTCGTACGTTATTTTTTAAACAATTCAATAAAATTTCGCCAGCACTTCCTTTTTGTTTCCTGCGTTGTACACAAATGTGTGTAAGCAGGAAACAAAAAAACATACGGTGAAATTTAGTGAACCGTTCGAAACGAAATAATATGAATGTGATTGTTTACTATGTTTATAACTTATCCAATATAGGGACAAATCCAACAAGTATTGCATTAGATGAATATAAATGGTCGTTTTGTGACAAAAATGACCATTTATACAAGTGTTACGGGACGCGCTTCGCACGTGACGATGACATGTGCTTTGCGCATGAATTATTCTTATATATGATTAAAGCATTCAATAGAAAATGATTTGCAAAAATATTTAGTCATGTTTTTACGTTGAAATCATGTATAGTTAATTTAAATTTTTATTTCTAAGTTGCAACATTTAATTTTTTGTTAGTTTGAATTTTATTCATATTATTAATTAATAAACAATGAATTTGTAAATGATGTCTATTTGTTTAAATGATATTTATTTGTTACATCCAAATCTTAAGCGTAATGGGATAGTTTGAATTTGTAAAAAAGTTTCACTGTTTTAACTTAGTTTGAATAGTTAAAGTCTAGCCTAGAAACAATAGGCTAAAAATAATAGGAATAACATCTGCATTTAATTAGGGAATTACCGATTCTTTTCAGGTATTTGTACATGGAATAATAAAAAATAATTATATTATATATGAGTAAAGGTATTTTGGAAAATTCATGGTCGGACTAAAAGTTTGCGCTTCCAAGTCAACTATTAATTTATATAATGATCATGTACAACACCCGTCTGACAGAGCCGAAAATTCTCTAAGGGACCTAAAAAGAAATATTTTGTATAAAAAAATATTTTACTAATTTTACACATTTCAAAAAATTATTAATTTACCACATTTGTTCCGTATATTTCATCAAATAAGGCTGCTTTAATACTGTTGTCATTTTTCAATACAGTTAAACTTTTTAGCCTTGGGCATTCATTATTGTTATACAAGTCAAGATGTTATACGACTCATGTTTTATTCCAATTAACATAATACAATGGTAGAAACAATAGAGATACAATGGTTTACAAATACACACACAATCACAAATTACATACTTTTTAAAATTCCACGGCAACATATGAAATAGATATACCAATGGATGCTATGAACCATTATTACGCTATTGGAAATAATTAAAATCACTAATTAGCCCTAATTTATTGATTTATGAAAATCTAGACTTATGGTAAAAATTAGTTTTTTGACGAAAATAAAAGGATTATACCTAAGATTGAAAGCAATAGACTTTGATTACATAGCCTTGGAGGATGCAAAAGCTCGAAATTGGTAAATGGAAGCTTAGACAAGGGATTTGGGGATGAAAAAATTCATGCTGAAAATGAGGAAGAAGGCTCGGCCGATCCCTGTAATTCACGAATTTCCGACGGCTTCCGACAACCGCCGACATCAAGTCGAAGCCGTCGAAAAAATACCGTCGAAAGCCGTCGCTAGGCACTATCGAAATATTAGCCTTTTCTAATAGTGTACAGGCCAAGTTTGCCTTCAATCAGATGATTATAAGATATTAATCACATTTGATTTATCATAAATTTACACCAAAAATTGCTAATAAGTCTTTCATCATTGGTTAAAATGAAAAATAAAAATAGGCTAACCATGAATTCATGAAGGCAAAAATAATAATAATAAGCATTTTGTACTGATCATATTTGGAAGGGTGAAGGGTTTGGGTCCATCTTAATTGATCGAAAGCCGGAAGCTTATCAAAATACGAACTTCTAAGTGTGTAACAAAGAAGTTGCTTTCGAACAAATCAACTACATTATTAGAAGTTAATTTTTGACATAACAAAAATAATGAAGGTTATGATTAATCAGGATCAGTTAATATGTTAAAAATTAACTTCTGAAAATATAAAATTACAAAAAAGAAGATCCACATGTTACGATTAATCATGATGAGTTAATATGTTAAAATTAACTTCAGATGATATATTATTATTAAAAAGAAGATCCAAATAGACCTAAGACTATAAAAAATAAAGCTTTTTCAGTATTTCATAAAAATATAGAAAAACATAACCCAAAATAATTACAAAATTCACCAAAGATTCATGCAGTAAAATATAAAAAGTTATGAAAAAAACAATTTGCTCAGCAAAACCATGCTTACAACATATTCAAAATCTTAAGTTATTTCCATACATAATGGATAAATCCTTAATGTTATAAAATGACCAAACTTAGATAAGTAATAAAAATAAAAATAAAGTACAATAGAACCTAATAATAATAATAAATGCATACTTATATATACCGACCGTGGTTCAAAATTCCGACGGAATTCCCGTTATTACAGTGATTCTGTTCCGGTTCCGCTCATAACCAGAACGGAATCCATTCAAAGTTTTGGGTGCGGTCTAAATTCTGGATTTGTTTTCAAATATTGAAAAAAAATAAAAAAAATACAACAATCATATAATAATTTAAAAAAGAAAACAAATTAAACGAGACAATAAATAATAGACAAGAAATCATGTGGTTTCATAAAAAAATTGTTATACTTTTGTTTATATACATTGAATCACAATAAAAAAATTCAAAATTTCTAAAATAAATCAAAATTTTAAAATCTCAAATGAACAATATAGAGTCTTAAACAATGGTTTTTTAATTACAGTGTGTATTTCATATGTAATATATAACATATACTGTAAACTTATGATAGTGTTGGATATTTATTAACGTATATAGCAAATTAAAGTAAAAATGTATCGGAATTAGAAAATCAGAATTAAAACGGAACTTTTGAAACTTTCGAAACGGAACCGGAAATTTATAAGTACCAAAGATAGAAACGGAAACGAAAAACGGAATTTTGAACCTGATACTGACCCAAAACCAAATATCGAAAACAAAATTAAACACCGATCACTAGTTCTTAAGTTGGCCTGTAAAAATATGGAAAGTTAAAAGAAACAAAACCATTATAGACATTTATATCTGTAGGCATTAATAGACACAACCAGCGATGAACAAATGCAGTTCGCTTGGATAATGCATAAACTCTCACTATTAAATACAAAATCAACAACAAAGAGTTCATACTATACGAGAAAGTCCTCTAAAAACGGAATAACTAACACCATTTCCTTCCTCTCTCCCTTCTCGAATCATAACAATCCGTTTTAAAGATAATACAAATGCAATTGATGTGAGAAGTTCGGCAAGCGGATTGCTTTAGAAATCCAATAACAAACTGACTAGTTTTAATGTCAATTTGTATTTATTTTGCTACAGCCATCCCTGGAAATTTCAAGATCAAATTAGCATAAGTTGAGACTTAATCTCGGTAATATGTAGCATTAAAGAGAAAGAAAAAAGAGGAAATAAAAAAATGGAGTTTATTCTTTTACTGCCGGAAGCAGTTTTAAATAATATCATTAACAGAAACAAACTGAGGCTATGGATATGATAAAAAGACAATCAACATAAGCATTACCATAAAACCAAGCATTGATGGTCAATGTAGAGACAACTTCCTCCTGAAAAGGTTCATTTAGACCATAAAACAACAGTAGAGTTTAACATCTGTTTGATCAATCAAGGAGTGCATTAAAATTTGAATCGACATAAACATAGCGGTAGATATGGGACATCAATGTCTACAACTAATGCATTAAAAAGAATAAAATGTCCAAAGCTCATATGAGGACAATATAAATATGAGAAATCATACAATGTATTCAAACAGCATTGGATGGCCAAGTGCCAAGTGAACACAACTTATTGGTTAAAACTGCTATTTTGAGGTCTAATGCGAACTTATTGGTTAAAATAGCAGTACCATCCTGTTCGCCTAGTCGTACTGATTTCCGTAGTATATTCATTTCTGTATTTTGAGGTCTGATATGCAACGGTAATGATGAAACAGTTCACCGTAGCGGTATCACATTTTGACTTTACACTTTCCCGTGGTTTCAAATCTCTAGCGTGCAGCCCAAACAAATAATTAATTGCTTCAATAAATTTCACGAAATCAAGGGATTTGACCGTTACAATTACTTTTATTTGTCTGTCCATTCAATAAATTTCACGGAATCTCTAGCGTGCACCTGCTTCCTTTCTATTTTAATGAGTTTCTTGAATTCTTGACTGATTTTCTACTCTTTTAAATTAAGATTTGATCAATGAAGAAGACTATGTGCAGCCACTATTCCCTAGGCGAGGCAATAGTCTTTGGAGACAAATCTTATACTGCCCAAATGGTGGAAAAATTGCTGATGGGTGACTAATTTTCAAATGATGAGGTTTCTCTGATGGAGATTAGTACCTTTTTTATCTGAGAATTTTCAGTGCAGTTTTGTCTTATACGGCTCTGATACCATGTTAGAATTTGAAGAAAATTTGAATAAAATGAAATGAGAGAGATTGAAATTATAAACCGATATCTTTTTATTGAAGAGAAAGATTTTATAGCACTGATATTACAAAAGTTACATTTATGTATCTTGTAGACAGACTTTATATAGACCTATTACATAAATGGGCCGTGATACATTTCGGGTAGAACCTGCATATACTGACCGCATTTACTTTTTAGATAAAACAATATAGCAACTGCCTTATACTTCATTTTTTTACTGCCAATTCAACCATCACTAATGACATTGTTTTGAGTGTCAAGAAATCTTCTTATTTTGCCTCTAATGATCACATCTCTCCTTCCCCTGGATGCGTTGATTATCATGATAAATATATTCTGTAACGACCCGACTTCCTACGCCCAGGAAGACCTATCATTTTAAGAAAAGAAAGAGGTGAGAAAGTAGAAAAGATAGAGAAGAAGAAGAAACAACAACATCAGAATCTCACAGCGGAACGAATAAATATAATATATCACATAAGTATTTACATAATGTACAACTTCAATCAGTGTCATACAGATGATACATCACATACTAGGCAGTTATAGACCACCTGTCTAGTTATACAATTCAATACACAAAACAAATCAACAATATGACTTAGAGATACCAACACAGCGGAACCATATGTATAACTATAACTCTGAAGCCTCCTGCTCCATTGCTCCTCCAGAATTCGTCAAAGCTAACCTGAATCCCTTGGCTACCCGTAAAAATTTGGGTACCCGAGAGTTTATGAAAAGCAAAAATAAACTCCGGGTCAGACATGGGTCTGGTATGAGTAACAGGTTAAAAGTTGCTTAATTTTGAAAAATCCTTTTAAAATAAATGGTATCACGTAAGACTCCCCACACATAAACATGGAAAAGTTTTTACCTTACGCTAACCAAAACATTTGATAGGAAATTCTGTGATATTATAATAGGTCTAGGGTTTTCAAGTAAATAGAAAATAGCCGAAATTGTTACATTCATTAAATTCCAGCTACTAGCCACAAAAGTGGGTAATACAATCAAAACCATTGGCACTTATTGGATTTTGGATTCCATACAATGGCAGGGCTACTGGGGTACCGCCCGTCACAGTACGGGGCCTAGATCACCGTACCGAGGATTACTCCCATCATCCCCGGCAACACAAGGCCGGAACCATTCCTTACTGAACAGTACAGAACAAGATAAACCCTGGCAGTTGTCATGACCAACCGCCCACACAGCCGAAAATAAGGGACATCTAGACAGGGGAATATTCTTGTCCTGCTTGGGCATGACCCACCTAACCTTGCTGCACCTCCCCTGTTTTAGCCATTCCCGGTTGATGAGGCTTGAGGTTACGATTACCTTTAGAGAAAACATTTCTTAGAATGCTCATCGTCCAATTGACGATGTGCCGAAAGCATTCAATCCATACAAGTTTGTTCCGGGTTCGAACGAAACCGAAGGCATTATCTCGTTACACTCATTTTGGAATCACCCTCAGAGTTAACGACGATAACCCTTGCATTCTGGACCTTCATCTTCACTTCAGATTCACGACCTATCGTTAATTTGGAATCGATGTGGTTTTCGGATGTTCCAAATAAGGAAAACCGATCCCGGTCTCATCAAAATCCAAAACGTGTCTTTTAGGGCCAAGTTGTCTATTTAGCCTTAACAGTTTAATTTAAAATCATCAATATACGCACAGATGGATAATTCACAATATAACAAGAGATGATCATAGATAATCTCATAAATAGATAATCAATATTATCATCTAAACAGATAATTAAATATCATCATACTTTAAATCAAGCATCCATATCCCATAGATATTATTCAAGTCAGATCACAATCATCAAATGAAATATCAATATCATTCATCCATAAGCAATGATTTATAATCTTACCATTTGTAATTAATTTAAAATGAAAATTAACTACTTCTACCTCTAATTAATTTAAAGTAAATTAAATTAATTACTTCATCTATAAATCCTGCTTATACAACCATTAATTAATTATAAATCAAATTAATTAATCATCTTCTAAATATTCTTCTTGATTAAACACCTTTGATTAATCAATCTCTAATTACAATCAGTAACCATTCTTTAATTAATTTCACAAATTAATTATCCTAAATTACTCATAGTAATTAACATTTAATTACTTTATTTTTGAATTAACTATAATTAAATACATTTATCCTTAAATAAATTTCACAAATTAGTTATCTTATACCAAATATAGAAAGTAACCTTTAAATTACTAAAATTTAATTACATTACTTCTTTAATTAATTTCATAAATGAATTCCTTCATTTATTAATTATTTCCAAATAAATCCGTTTTAAATTACATCATTAATTATAATAATTAATAATCTCTAATTACATTTATTTTCAATTAAACCAAATTGTTAATCATCTTGATTAACTCCATTTAGTAATTAACTACCTTAATTACTTCAATAAATAATTTAATTACTCCATAATTAATTATCCTCTAATTAATCCCTTGATTAATTTATATAAAGTAATTATACTCAAATTAATTTCATTTTTAAATCATCCACAACTAATTACTACCTTAAGTAATTATACTTATCACAACATCAAATGGTTATTTAAATTAATTAAACTTAATTAATTAACTTGAACAATTCATATTAAACTTAATTAATTATAATGAGAAATAAATTTCTTAATTATTTCCATAAGTAATTATATTTAACTAATTCACAATTGTTTATCTTAAATTAAATAAATTTAATTAATTATCAAATTAATCATCCTAGTTAATAACCTTCATTTATTTATTAATATTTCTTCAATTACTTTTCCCAAAGTAATTAAATTAAGATTTATTATTAATTACAATTAAATTTCTTCTTTAATAACTCATTAATTAATCCTTAATTATTTAATTAATTAAGTATTCAATATAACTTAATTAGTTCTTACTTACTTCATTAATTAATTACTAATCATAAATTAAAATTCAAATCTAATTTAATTAATGATTCTTAATTACCCGTTTATTTATCCTGAATTAATTATCTTAAAACTTAATTAACCAATTTAACTTTTAATTACTAAATTAATTAATCCAATCATTAATTAATCAAATTAGTTAATTATTCATTTTAATTAACTTAAAAGTTACAAATCCTTAAATCTACATTTATTTAAGGATAAAACATTTATTATTTATGATCAAATTCTCATTTCAGATTTAAATTCAAAATAAATACAAATTTATTTTTAGCAAACTTAACACAATTTAAAATCTACTTTAAACATTAAAAAGTTGTTAAAACATTTTATTTTTATAAAACTTATATTTATTTAAATTAGAAGACTAAACTAAATTTAAATCCTATCTTAAATTTTGGTTTTAACTTATATTTAAAACTCTGCTTTTAAATTTAAACTTAAAGCCTAACAGGCTTTCAAAAACTGGCAACACAATAACAACCCGAGTCTACCCTATTTGCTTCGAGTCGAATACACAAAATCTTCGAGTCTCACCCTCAATTAACTCGAGAAACTCGCCTACCATCCCTGCTACACCCAAAATCCTCAGCGCTACAAAAATGCACGATGCACGTAAACCGTGGCTCCGGCCACCTTCAGCCACCCACCAACACGTCACCACCTCGCCCTCCAACCTCAGACAGGACTGAGATCGCTCAGAACCATCACGGCCACTCGAAACGAAAATTCGATTAAAACTGAAGCCTGGAAACCCAACATCTCGAACTCGCCCGAACCTGGCAACGCATCTTTCACCGACCCCCGACCACCTGAAAGTCAACCCTTCCGGCCTCGACTTCCCCTTCACGCCTTCTACCAATCCCCAAAGACTCGTCGAACTCGGTCAACAATAGGGACCACAGTGATCGTTTTCCTTAGCTTGGTAAAATTAGGGTTCTAGACTTCAAACTCTAACCGTGGTCGCCACCGTGGCCGTGGCCACCTACGACCATTTTTCCAATCACCCCCATAGGCTCCTCCACCACCTCACACAACCCTGACCACCCTCGACCTCGTGATCACCGGAAAAACTCGAAAACAAGATTTCCAGACAAACTCAAATGACACTATCAATAATACATTAAAAATTGTGAATCTGATTTTAAAAATCTTATCTTTTATATACAATTCCAGATATATATTTAAATCAAAAAATTACAAGATTTGATTTTTATCATAGTTCAAGTTTCTCTGTGTTTTCTTCTACCAGACAAATGTTTCTAACTAAAATTCTTGCAACTTATTCTTCTAAGCATAGTTAAGTTAAAACAACTAACTTTGTTATAAATACTTTAGCCAAAATGAAATTAGAGTGTGAAGTATTTTTGAAGTTAGATTTAAGTTTAAATCCCTGGAACATTAAAACAGAGATGGTCACAAGCATTATCTAACATACTCACAAGTTTAAAGAGGATTAAAAACCATCATACAATCATATTTTCAAGCACACATCACAAGTTACTTCAATCATAGGTTGTATGCATCAAAATGAATAGATGTCTCCTGTTAACAGTTTAAAGGCAGAGACTTATCTAAGATCAGAGAAGTTTTAGTATCAACAGATACACACACATACATAAGTTCACAAAGCATTGCACATACACATACGTAAAAACAAACATAATCATAGAAATTCTCAGAGTATTTAAGTTTTAGTTTAAAAGTTTACTCACAGCAAATAAAACAAAACAAATTCAATACAGGTAATTTGAGTTTGCAGGTTTGAAATAAACAGTTTTATCACAAATCACCCAGAGAATGATGAATAAATAAATATTCACACCATATATTTAAGCATCCAATATCAACATGCAACAGATTTAAAAAAAACTTAAGTAAATTTTAAAGGTGTTACTCACAGCAATTGGCAGAACAGAGTCTTCTTGTGTTTGAACAACTTGAACTTTAAAAACTGGAAATGTTTTTACTTGATTTTTCCTTTTGATTCTTCTTGCTTTCTCAGTTGTAATGTTACTAAGTTTGTATAATTAAAACTATTTGCTATTGTTCTTTGTTTCAGTTTTTAATGAACGAACTAAAACAAAATATGCATATATAAAGAAGTTCAGGGGAAGGTGGCATCAGAGACAAGCAAATTTGCAGATTTTTATTTGTGTTTTATTTTATTAGGCCAAATCTTTTTAATTAGGTGGCTGAGTTGATTTCAACAGTTCGAAATGATTTTATTATGTGCTAATAAATGAAAGCATTAAATGTAAATGTACTAGATGTTTACACTAATCTTATCCTATGTATAAAGATATTTCTGTTTTGCAGTCGGTTACAGGTTGACAATATTTCTAATGTCTGCATATGTTTAAATATTGTAATTAGTGTCTACAACTACTCATTGTTATGTATAGATATTTATATTTTTTTTCTTTAAGCTATGCACTCCTCTGCTCTAACCTGCAAATGTAATTTATTTACTTTGCTTTGTTCATCTCTCTTACAAACAACTTGCAAATGTTTGTACTTCTATATTTTTTTTTTCATACTTGATGTTTATACTTATCTGAATCTTATTTTATAAGCTACTAACATTTTTATCTTATGTTTTATACTTGTCTGCATATATTTTTCTTTACTTTATTTTGTTTTATTTGCCAACATAATTATTGTATAACATGATTACTTGTTTCCCCTTTTTAGCTTTACATTCTATTTTACATGTTTACATTCTTGCCTTGTCTATTTCCTTTACAGGCTGCATTTATATATCTTGCTTTGTTTATATTTTTTTCTTTGCTTTGAGTACTTTATTTCAATATTTGTTGTGAATGTTTTTGACTTATGTAATTATGTTAACCTCATACATTTGATTCATTCTTAAGTTAAATATTTATAAAGTTTACTTCATTTTAAATTTACAAACCAAAGCTTTACAAAATACTTATACATATATAAATGAATTTAAAATAACACTTTCTTTTATATTAAAATCGATTTATAAAAATATTGCATTATTGTTATTGTTTAAAAATCACTCACTACTAATTTAAGATGATTCATAAATGAAATCACTATATAAACAAATTACCTATTTTATAAAGTTGAAGTAAAAAGAACAAAACAATCTTTTTATTTAAATTTAAACTCTGGGCTAAAATCATTTTAAACAAATTAAAATTTATCTTGAGTATTTTAAAGATCATACTATTATGTATACAATATTAAATTTCCAAATTATCTATTAAATTTAAAAACAAAACTGATCTATTTATAATATATACCAATCTATATATATACATTATAAATAGAAACAATTTAAATTAGCTTTTAAAAGATAAATTATCGGTTAAATATTTATTTAAAAGAAGATGATTAATAAATTTTAATATTATTAACAAGTATTATCAAATCAATTTAATTTTAAATGTAGATCATTTAATTGATATTGCCCAAGTTCCTGGGATATCACATATTCTTAATTCTTTCTGTCTCGTTCCATCTACGAAACCAAAGCAAATTAACTCCATTACATCCACAACCAAAATTGTAAAAAAAAACTACCCTGATAAAGGTAAAAAAACTGAAAAAGAATGTCTCATCGGATATTGATCAAGGCAACATCGTTCCTCAACTTTGCACAGTGTCTGAATCAAGTACATGGTCTCCTAATATATAATACCAAACTCCAGTCGTCCTTTGATGATACAAAACTTTGGAGTAATGGAATATTCATGGTGCTCATAATGACATTAGAGTAAATCAGATCAAAGGAACCATCAAGGATTATAAGCTCCATTAGATGGTTATTTTAGAAACAAAACTCAACTATGTTCTCACTCAAAGAGCAGAAAGATCTATTAACCATGACTATATTTTGAACCATAACCCTAATGAGGCACCTTTTGGTAAACTACTGGTTCTTTATGACCCTTCAATTTATACTCTATCTCTTGTTTTGTCCACTACACAATTTTTACACTCGACATCTTCCACTTGTATACTTCCACATCTATGTATAACTTTCATTTATGCTGAGAATTCTCTATCCAATCAACAAATACTCCACAACTATCTTCTTCATTTAAGATAGGAGGCCCATCTATGAATAGTTGCTAGAGATTTTAAGTGTGTGTTCAGGGTCAATTGTAAAAAAGGTGGGAAGCCTCTTTTCATAAGGGATATCCAACCTTTGAATGATTGTATATCTAACTTTTCCCTAACTGAAATGCATTCTTTGTTAAGTACTCCCGGAAAAATAAAAGCAGAGGTTGAGTCAGTAACCTTTAACAAAATTGATAATTTTTTTATAACCTTATCTCCTTAAATACTTGGCCTAGAATATCTGCTTGCATTCCTCTCCCTATTCTTTCTGATCATTCGCGTCAAATCATCTCCCTAGGGGAGGCAGCCATGAAAGATAGACTTCGTTTTCATTTTTTAAGCATTAATTATAGACAACTCTTTCCTTAATATTTTTCCTACTACTTAGTCCGCTAATTTTTTTGGTAACCTTATGTATGCCAATCGTACAGCTGAAGGTAATGTTTCTGATGTAGCATAGGAAGCGAATTCGATGATGTAAATCGAATCCGTCTACGATCTCACACGATTAGAGGAAATAATCGGTGAATCGATAATAAATCATGAATTTAAGAATACCATAAGGCCCAAATCCGTTGATCACGAAGATACCGGACTTTAGCAATCTTCGACACGATGATCGCATATGATACCGTGAGAGAAGATCTTCAATTCTTCGAACGTTGATCAAGCGCACTTGATTTCGTGAATTGGCTTCAACAATCGTTGATTCGAGCGCACTCGAATATCCGAAAGTGGAGATATGAGATTACACTCAACTACCAATTTAATGGAGGCACAAAGCTTCAAAAACAAAAATTTATTCAAAAATCAACAACCTTACAATGACACAACACGCCTATTTATAGGCTTACAACTCTCCCTAGGTCGTTACGCGACCTACGACTTAACCCAGGTCGTTCACGACCTAAAAACAACACAACACAAGCATTACAGTACACGACATAACATATTTACATCACACGACCTAAAATACAACTCACGCAACTTAACAGAAACACAGAACAACATCACAAACGACCTACAAGTTTCAGTATAACATTCATGCATGACTCAACACTCAGAGCGACCTAAAAATCATCAACGACCTAAAGAATTCGCGACTTATAAAACTCGAGCAGCATAGGCAATTCTGGTCATCTGCTTGCGAAAAGAATCTTCAGCGACCTAAAAAAAATGCTCACGACCTAGGGCCTTGCGACTTATGGACGGTGATATATGGATCTGTTCGCTCGCGACTTAGGTAATCGCGATTCACTTCAACTCCTCGGTTATGTCGCTCGCGACTTAAGGAGTTGGAGAGCATAGGTCGTTCGTGACCTTCTGGAGCTTCTCGCGCGCGATTATGTCGTTCGCGACTTGAGGAGTTGGAGATCATAGGTCGTTCGCGATCTTCTGAAGCTTCTCGCGCGCGATTACGTCATTCGTGACCTAGGGTGAGCGCCGCATCATCCTTCCCTTGTTGAGAAAAATTAGTCCTCGAATTTAATAGTTCTTCCCCATTGGGTCGTTCATCTCCATAATAAGGTATAAGATGTTTAACATTAAACACGTCAGAAGTGTACACATCCGCTGGCAGCTTCAAACTATAAGCATTTTCATTGATCCGTTTCACAATCTTTACAGGACCAATCTTTCGAGCTTTAAGTTTATTGTGTGTTCCTACTGGAAAACGATCCTTTGTTAGTACAGCATATACTAAATCTCCTTCATTAAATTCAGCACTTCTTCGCTTCAGATCCGCAGATTGTTTATACTTCTCATTCGTTTTCTCCAATCGTTCCTGAATGATTCTATGGCATTCTGTCAACCCATTAACAAAATCCGCAGCCCGCTTAACTGTTTCCTTCGGTTGTGGCACTATCGTTAAATCCAACAGCCCCTTTGGCAAGCTTGAATATACAATCTGAAATGGACTGAAACCTGTACTACGATTGTTAGCATGATTATGAGCAAACTCCGCTTGACATAACTTCACATCCCAACTCTTCAGATTATCCTTCACAAGAGACCGCAACAAATTTCCTAGCGATCTGTTCACAATCTCGGTTTGCCCATC
Source organism: Allium cepa (assembly GCA_030765085.1). Lineage (NCBI taxonomy): Eukaryota > Viridiplantae > Streptophyta > Magnoliopsida > Asparagales > Amaryllidaceae > Allium > Allium cepa. The sequence continues at coordinate 621,772,069 of CM060931.1, forward strand.
CGACCGTGGATGATAAACACTACTGAAATTCAGCTTCGTTCCCACCATCTTCCACAAAATCAGCCAAAAATGACTCAGAAATCTGGTATTCCTGTCTGAAACTGTAGATTCTGGTAATCCATGAAGACGATAAATCTCCCTGATGTATAACTGCGCGACATTAACTGCATCTGCTGTCTTCTTACATGCAATAAAATGTACCATCTTTGAGAAACGGTCCACCACAACATATATAGAGTCATTTCCTCGTTAAGTCCTTGGCAAGCCCAACACAAAATCCTTGCTTACATCAACCCACGGTTTTATAGGAACAGGTAAAGGCATATACAAACCCACATTTGTAGCTGTCCCTTTCGAAATTTAACAAACATGACATCTCTGAACAAACTTTTCAACTTCTTTTCTCATTGACGGCCAAAAATAAGACCTTGAAATCAACTGCAAAGTACGATCCCGACCTACATGTCCTTCTTCGTGTAACTCTTTTATAGTTTTCATTCTCAAGCTGGAATTTGGTACGCACAATCGATTCCCTTTGAATAAGAATCCATCTACCAACACAAACTCATTAGTACTCCCATCCCTGACTTTCTCAACAATCTTCACAAAGTAAGGATCCTCCTCAAACAACTTTGGCAATAGTTCAAATCCTGTCACTTCAACCTTCATCGTCGTCAACAAATGATTCCTCCTGCTCAAGGCATCAGCTACACGATTCTTCACCCCTGATTTGTGCTTTACAACAAAAGTAAACTGCTGTAGATACGTGACCCATGAAGCGTGTCAGGCTGAAATTTTGTCCTGCCCTTGCAAATGTTTCAAAGCTTCGTGATCCGTATAAAGAACAAACTCCTTCTGAAACAGATAATGTCTCCAGTGTTTCATAGCTTGAACAATCGCGTAAAACTCCACATCATAAGTGCTATATCTCAACTTGGCTCCAGACAATTTCTCACTGAAATAAGCAATTGGTCTTCCATTCTGACTCAATACTCCACCAATCCCAACCTTCAAAACATCAGTGTGTAACTCGAATAATATCTGAAAATCCGGCAGTACCAGAATGGGTGCTGTTGTCAAAAGTGTCTTGATCTTCTCAAACGCTAACTCTGCTTCCTCTGTCCACACGAACTTCTTTCCTTTCATGCAATCAGTTACAGGTGTCATCACACTGCTAAAATGTGGAATGAATCTTCGATAAAAAGATACCAACCCATGAAAGCTTCTCACTTCAGTAATTGTCTTGGGTTGTGGCCAACTCCTGACAGCTTTTACTTTGCTTTAATCCACTTGAATACCCTCCTTTGATAGAACATATCCCAGAAACAAAACACTGTGCGTCATGAACACGCACTTCTTCGTTGCTGCATAGAATTGCTCCTGTCGTAGAATCAACAGCACTTCTCGCAAATGCTGGATATGCTCTTCCATATTCCCACTATAGATCAAAATATCATCAAAGTAAACAACTACGAACTTCCCAATAAATGGTCTGACAATCTGGTTCATCACTCTCATAAAAGTACTAGGAGCATTTGACAAGCCAAACGGCATAACCAACCATTCGTATAGACCTTCTCAAGTTTTAAAAGCAGTCTTCCACTCATCACCCAGTCTAATACGAATCTGATGGTATCCACTCTTCAAGTCAATCTTTGAAAAAACAACATCCCAACTCAACTGATGAATCAAGTCATCGAACCTCGGCATAGGAAACGTGTATCTCACAGTAATCTCATTTAGAGCCCGACTATCCATACACATCCGCCAAGTCCCATCCTTCTTCGGTACCAATAAGGCTTGCACTGCACATGGGCTCAAGCTCTCCTGACACACCCTTGTTCTAACAACTACTCCACTTGCGTTCTCAGTTCCTCATGCTCCTTAGGGCTCATCCTGTAGTGTGGTCGATGCGGCAATACGGCTCCTGGAACAAGATCTATTTGATGTTGTATGTCCCGCAATGGTGGTAACTCCTTTGGCATCTCTTCTGGAAATACATCTTCAAACTCTTCCAACACCGACTTTACTTCTTCAGGAATTTCAATAGATTCAGTAGTTTCATGTCCAATCAACAAAAACACCTCTGGACTCTCCTCTACTTCTACAACAATCTCCTTCAAAGTCAACAAAGTCTTCAGTTCCTCAATCTCTTCTGACTTGCTCTCTCCTTGCTATCTCTTTTTCGAAACTAAAATGATCTTAACACCTTCAAACATAAAGCTGTTGCTATTGGTTCGACCATCATGTTGCAGTGCTCGGTCAAACTACCATGGTCTTCCTAAAAGTAAGCGACAAACATCCATCTCCACAACATCACACCAGATCTCGTCTTTATACTTCTTTCCAATAGAAAATGGAACATGAACTCGCCTGTCCACCTTCACCTCTCCTCCTTTCCTTAACCACGCTAACTTGTATGGATTTGGATGCTTATCCGTCTTCAACTTCAACTTTCTCACAGCTTCGGTAGAAATGATATTGTCACAACTTCCCGCGTCAATCACAAATTTACAAACCTTCCCCAGTATAGTGCATGTCGACTAAAAGATGTTACTCCTCAGCCAACTAGCCTCATCCTCTTGCTTCGGTGTTAAACAAGACCTCCTCATCGTTAGATTACATCCTTCATCTCCTGACGGGATATCATGTTCATCCTCCTCAACTGGACTAGAATAACCTTCACCAACATCCTCACCTTCCATTTCAGCAATCATAGTTTGCCTCTTCGGTTTCGAACATTCATTGCTCTTGTGGCCAAATTCTTGACAATTAAAGCACTTGATACTATTGATGACCTTGGTCTTTGCTACCTCATTGACAACCGTTTTAGTAACAGCCTTTGAAACAGTAGTATTGCTACTAGCTCCCTTCACTTGATTGTCAGAATTTGTAAACACACCACCTCCTCGTCTTCCCTGCTTCTCCCAAGCCAACGCTTTCTGGTGCACTTCAGCCACAAATCTAGGGTCAAACATATTTACCATGTCCTGGATCTGGATCCTCAACCCTCTAACAAATCTAGCGGTCAACTGCTCTTCCTCTCCATGAAATCATTCCTAGCAATGAGTTGGTAAAATTCACCCGCATAATCATTTACTGACTTTGTCCCCTGCCTCATATTTTGTAAGCGTTGATATATAAGAGATTGATAATTGTAAGGTAAGAAAGTAGCTTTCATTAACTTCTTCATCTTCTCTCATGAAACAATCTTTGACTTCCCCATTCTCTCTCGTGTAAGTTTAGTCTGATGCCACAATGCCATAGCTCTCCCTCTCAATCTCGTAGCAACCAACTTAACTCTGCGATTCTGGGGAACTTCTTTAAAGTCCAAAATTTCCTCAACATTTGAAACCTAATCCAAAAATTCTTCCGCAACCATACCACCCTTGAATTCCGGAATTTCCATTTTCATTCCCGATTCCCATCTACGGTCATCTTCATATTCTCTAGCTCGACTCCACACTTGACCTCGATCTCGGTAATGAACACTTCCTTTATCACCATCAAACTCCTCATCAAAATCTAATGAATATCGTTGTCGATCATGACCACCAACATCTCTACCACCACCATTTCTTCGATCTATATTCCTCTGATCACGATAATCCACATCTCTCCGATTTCGTTCATCAACATTCCTATCACGATCGTCAACATTCCTACGATCATGATCTCCTCTTCTCTCCCAATCTGACTATGGTGATACTCTGTTTCGCCCATGACTCAATTCAAGTGAAACCCTTCTTCTACTTTGATTCATTTCAAGCCTCTCCAATCGACCAATCCCTTCATTCAACTTCTCAGTGAAACTCTCGTTGATTCGTTGCTCCATTTCATCGGCCTCTTCTCTTCCGTACAAAACATTAATATTGCGATGACGTTGAGCTCGTCTCGATGGAATGATTGAACTTCAACAAATTCAAAAAATTTCAAACACTTTCCGATCTTTGATCCAAATGAAATTGATCAAAACTCCCAACTTGTTGCAACTTCACAATGAACACGATGAACACCAAACTTCTCAACAATTGCAAATCTGATCTCCAAACTACAAATTCTCGAAACACAATTCTCCAAATGATGCAAACTTCTTGCGATCAAGCTCTGATACCAAACTGATGTAGCGTAGGAAGCGAACTCGATGATGTAAATCGAATCCGTCCAGGATCTCACACGATTAGCGGAAAAAATTGGTGAATCGATGAATTTAAGAATACCGTAAGGCCCAATCCGTTGATCATGAAGATACCGGACTTTAGCAATCTTCGATACGTTGATCACACACGATACTGTGAGAGAAGATCTTCAAATCTTCAAACGTCGATCAAGCGCGCTTGATTCCGTGAATTAGCTTCAACAATCATTGATTCGAGCGCACTCGAATATCCGAAAGTGGAGATAGGAGATTACACTCAACTACCAATTTAATGGAGGCATAAAGCTTCACAAACAAAAATTTATTCAAAAATCAACAACCTTACAATGACACAACACGCCTATTTATAGGCTTACAACTCTCCCTAGGTCGTTACGCGACCTACGACTTAACCCAGGTCGTTCACGACCTAAAAACAACACAACACAAGCATTACATACACGACATAACATATTTACATCACACGACCTAAAATACAACTCACGCGACTTAACAGAAACACAGGACAACATCACAAACGACCTACAAGTTTCAGTATAACATTCATGTGCAACTCAACACTCAGAGCGACATAAAAATCACCAGCGACCTAAAAAATTCGCGACTTAAAAAACTCGAGCGACATAGGCAATTCTGGTCATCTGCTTGCGAAAAGAATCTTCAGCGACCTAAAAAAAATTGCTCGCGACATAGGTCCTTGCGACTTATGGACGGTGATATATGGATCTGTTTGCTCGCAACTTAGGTAATCGCGATTCACTTCAACTCCTCGGTTATGTCGCTCGCGACTTAAGGAGATGGAGAGCATAGGTCGCCGCGACCTTCTGGAGCTTCTCGCGCGTGATTATGTCGTTCGCGACTTGAGGAGTTGGAGATCATAGGTCGTTCACGATCTTCTGAAGCTTCTCGTGCGCGATTACGTCGTTCGCGACCTAAGGTGAGCACTGCATCAGTTTCCCTGATGATTTTTCCTTCTGATGCTGCGGCTGATCTTGTGACTTTAGCATCTTCCAAGCATATGTAATTGAGCGGATTTTTTTTGATTTCTTTTGAGAATGCATAGATTCTGAGCCATCTGAGATAGGATATGCCCCAGTTCAAGATGAATTCTTAATGTTTGTTAGTAAAGTTTATGGTGAAACCAAGTGTCTTTATTATTTTGTTGGTGGGGGTAGGTCTTGCTCTTTCAGTATGTGATCTTGGTTCTATGAATAGGTATGTTATTTAAGATGGTAGTTGGGATTGGAAATATATCTATTGCACCCTATGATAACTTCTCGTATGTTTCCCGATAATTTAATTATATTCTCTAAACCTTTAGTAACCCACCTTTCATTCTGTCTAAATGTTCTACGTGAGTTCTACAAGCTAACATGACTAAATATCAATCAACGTGAATCTAGTATTTGTTAGTAGCTGTGCCACATAATATTGGTGAAGATTAACTTGGATTTCTACCAATCAGCCTATGTCTAATAGCATGTCCTACCTTGATATTCCTTTGTCCACTATTAGGATTACCACTTCCTAATATCTCCCTTTTCTAAAAAGATAAAATTATGAAATGAACGATGTCTCATAGCAACACATAACAGATGTATTATGTTGTAATGGGCTTGGGCCATTGTACACAGCCCAGTAGCACTATAGTTTGTAATATCTCTTTAAATACTGACCGTAGCATATCAGTTTATTATGAAAGGATCAAATAATAAAAAGTACTTCATATTTCTCTTCATCTCAAATACAAATTTCTTGTATGGTATCAAAGCCTATTATTGTCTAACGATAAGAAGATAAAAGATCATCAGCAAATCTCATTAGAGATCACTAATTTGCCTCATCATTGAGCCGTACAGAAGTGGTGCCAGATCATTATCATCATCCACCACTCTGTTGCTCTCAGTTAGGCATTCTCATCATTTAAGAGTGTAGTACTGTTCTGCTCTTGGTTTTCATTTATCAAGAACCTGTTCAGACAATGCCTTGCCAATAACTTGCTTCAAGAACTGCAAGCTCAGCTGCATTGCCTTTATCCTGACTTCCAGATCTCAACATCTCCTCCAATTGCTCCATCATGGCAGGGGATGACCAAGCATCATCAACTGCATCAAGTGGAATCAAGAATCAGGAAGGGTCAAGACCCGATGTTCAAGAAACTCGAATTTCAATTAATTCCTGCAACATAATCAAACCAAAGAACAATTTGGTAACCACATCATTGGATGAGAATAACTTCATATTATGGAAATATCAAGTTAAAACCAGCATTAGAGGTTATGGGTTGGAAGATTACCTGTATGGAACCGTGGAAATTCCAGCAAGAATGATCACTGACAACAATGGTGTCAGAGTTAACAATCAAGAATTCATCAACTATCAGAGGCAAGACAATTTGCTGGCTGCATGGCTAATCTCATCAGTCAGTTCATTACTTCTCAGTCAACTCGTTGGTTGTAAGACATCATTTGAGATATGGACTGCAAGACAACAAATATTTGGCACTCAATCAGCAGCAAGAATTATGTACTACAAGAGACAATTGCAAAACTTAAGGAAAGATAGCATGAAAATACAAGAGTATATAACAAAGATAAAATCATATTGTGATCATCTTGATACTGCTGTACACAAAGTATCAAAAACAGAGCATATTCTCAGTTTACTAAATGGTCTGGACACTGAATATGAATCATTGGTTGCAATTATTTCTTCTCAGTAGAACCTACCCAGTTTACAATATGTGCATTCAGTTTTACTATCACATGAAAGAAGGGTAGAACAAAGAAAGGAGAAAGAATTGTCAATTAACTATGCAGCCAATTCAAAGATTAAAGCACAGGATCAAAACTTCAGACAAAATCCACATAACCAGAGAGGAGGTAGCAGTCAGAGAGGAAGAGGAAGAAATAACAGATGGAATAATAACAGAACAAAGTGTCAAATCCGTGAAAAACCAGGTCATACAGCAAGACAATGCAATTTCAAGCTTAATACTGAATACTATCCAAGTCAGAGAAATGGTGAATCAAGTGCAAATATGGCAAATATCAACCAGAATCTGAGTAATCATTCAAAAGATGCAAGAAGGCAACAGGGTAATTCAGAAAGACTCACCAAAGAAGAGGATATAACAAATGAAGATTGGTATCCAGACTCAGGTGCAACCAACCACCTCACAATCAACCTTCAAAATCTCAATCTTGGTAGCAAGGAATACACAGGTATGCATACTATATACATGGGCAATGGTGAAGCTATAAACATCACACATGTTGGAACTAGCAGTATCAAAGGTAAAAACATCTTTACCTTAACAATCTATTAAGAGTTCCCAAAATTAAGAAGAACTTAATGAGTGTATCTCAATTTGCTAATGACGACAATGTGTATTTTGAGTTTCACCCAAAATTTTGTGTTGTTAAAGACTTACTGAACCAAGAAACATTACTACAGGGTGAACTGGATAAAGGACTATACAAGTTCAAGTTTGGAAACATAGCAAATGGCAAAAATAGAAATAAGTGGTGTAACAATTCTGTGTCAAATATTAGGAAGGATAAAAAAAAATTTGATTTGTGGCATTGTAAACTTGGACATCCTAGTATAAATGTTGTAAAACAAGTACTTAGTGACAATAATATTACTTTTGATGTATCTACACCCTATATTTGCACATACTGTCAACTAGGCAAAAGCCACAAACTGCCATTTACATATTCCAACATAACGGTTAGTAAACCACTTGAACTGGTGGCCACAGATCTATGGGGACCAACCCCAGTGAATTCTGATTATGGATACAGGTACTATATATCTTTTGTTGATGCTTATTCTAGATATACATGGATATATTTCTTGAAATCAAAAGCAGATGCAAGCAAAACTGTGATACAATTTATAACACAAGCAGAAAAACAAACAAATAATGAGCTAAAAGTAATACAAACTGATAGAGGAAGTGAATTCAAACCACTGAAAGAATACTTTCAGCAAAAGGGAATTATTTAGAGAACAACCTGCCCACACACTTCAGAGCAAAATGGACTTGTTGAAAGAAAACATAGACACTTAGTGGAAACAGGATTAACTATGCTAGCTCAAGCATCTATGCCAATAAAATTCTGGCCAGATGTTTTCAACATTGCAGTATACTTAATTAAAAGGGTACCTACCAAAGTACTCAAACATCTAAATCCCACTGAATTATTATTTGGGGTTAAACCAGACTATCAAGGTCTAAAAACATTTGGTTGCTTATGCTTCCCATGTCTTAGACCATGTAATACTCATAAATTAAGTCTAAGATCTACCCCCTGTATATTCCTTTGTTATGGGAATAATCAAAAGGGATATAGATGCTTAAGTAATGACGGTAGGATATTTGTTTCAAGACATGTAGTATTTAATGAAGAAATATTTCCTTTTGCAGATAAGAACATTAAAACTACAACAAAAGTTTATGGCAAAGGCAGTGCATCTCTACCATCAATACCTACTGTACCTGATCAGAATATCAGAGTCACTGAAGGAGGCAAGCAGAGAGACAATGAATCACAACACACCGTATCCAGTGAAGACACCGGATCAGGTCATGACCCTGGAAGAGTCTCCAATCCTCCTCCTAGCAACTCAAGTGCAAACAATGGTACAGAATCAGTGGTAGAACAATCCCCACATGCAGAAGAGATCATCAGCACAGATGAGCCTCAACCTGTAAAAACAGGGCATCATATGAAAACAAGATCCAAGAGTGGCATATATAAGCCAAAGATATATAATACTCAACTAAATCAGACAGAGCCAAGCAACTACAAATATGCTGTTACAAATATCAACTGGAAGCAAGCAATGGATGAGAAATACAAAGCACTCATCAAAAACAAAACTTAGAGCCTCACAACCAGGACCAAAGACAGCAATGTAGTTGGGTGTAAATGGACATACATGATCAAAAGAGATCCTGATGGAAGCATTAATAAATATAAAGCCAGGCTTGTGGCTAAAGGTTACAATCAACAATATGGACTTGACTTTTATGAGACATTTTCACCAGTGGTTAAGCCAACAACAATAAGAGTCTTATTGACCATTACCTTATATAAGAAGTGGAGAATCAAACAACTAGATATAAACAATGCATTTCTCAATGGGGATTTAAAGGAGACTGTACTCATGGAACAACCAGAAGGTTATAAAAGGGGAAATGATTCTAACCTTGTATGTAAGCTACACAAAGCCATCTACGGTCTAAAGCAGGCTCCACGTGTATGGAATGAAAAACTCAAGACAACACTAATGAAACAAAACTTCATACCAACAAAATCAGATAATTCACTCTATGTACAATGCAAGAATGACAACATTACGTATATTTTAATATATGTTGACGACATTATCATTACAGGAAGTAGCAGTACAATCATAGATCAGACAATAAAATACTTAGACCAAACATTCTCCATCAAAAATCTGGGTGAATTAAAGTATATTCTCGGTATAGAAGTAGTGCAGAAATCAAGTGCAGAATTGTTCTTATGTCAGAAAAATTACATTCTTGATGTGTTAAAGCGAGCTAATATGGATAATGCAAAACCATTACCTACTCCTATGACCAGTAACATGCGACTCTCAAAATACAGGGGTGAAGCAATAGATAATGAAAAGCAATACAGGAGCATAGTGGGAGCATTACAATATATTACAATTACTAGACCTGACATATGCGACAGTGTGAACAAAGTATGTCAATATATGCACAAACCTCTCAGCGAACACTGGAAAGCAGTTAAACGAATTTTGAGGTACCTGAAGGGAACTCTGAATCATGGTCTAACCCTCAATAGCACAAAACAATTAAGGATATAGGCTTACTCAGATGTAGATGGGCTTTAGATCCTGATGATCGAAGATCAACATCAGGGTACTGTGTTTACCTGGGAGATAATCCAATCTCATGGAGCTCGAAAAAAGCAAGCTACTATTTCACGATCAAATACAAAGTCGGAATACAGATCGATAGCATGTACCGCTGTAGAAATTACATGGATAGAATCTCTTCTGCGAGAGATCAAGGCTGACCTCAACAGCACACCAATTATTTGGTGCGATAATCTCAGTTCGGTCTCTCTCGTAGCAAACCTAGTCTTACACTCTTGAACGAAGCACATTGAAATAGATCTCTATTTCGTTCAAGAGAAAGTGATAAACCAGAAATTAAAAGTCAATCATATTCTAGCCTTCTACCAAAGAGCAGACGTTCTCACAAAACCATTATCGGCTACAAATTTATTGAGATTGAAAGAGGAGCTCAAAGTTAAAAGTAGCGGCGTAGAAAGGAACGAAGAAGAGAAACCCTAGATCTAATTGAAGGGGCAAATTATGAAATGAACGATGTCTCATAGCAACATATAATAGATGTATTATGTTGTAATGGGCTTGGGCCATTGTACACAGCCCAGTAGCACTATAGTTTGTAATATCTCTTTAAATACTGACTGTAGCATATCAGTTTATTATGAAAAGAATCAAATAATAAAAAGTACTGCATATTTCTCTTCATCTCAAATACAAATTTCTTATACTGCTATCATGAAAAATTTGGCCATCAAGTTCTTAGTCAGGCTAGTAGGCTGGTTTTAATCAAGGCTATTATTTTTTCCATGACCACTTATTGGTAGAGAACTTTCATATTCTTGAAGAAGCTAACCAATATGATAAGTAAAGAAATGGATCGCTTCCTGTGATTTGGAAATATGCACTCCCAAAATCAGTATCTATAGCCTTCTCCAAACTCGAATTTCCAGCAACATGTGGGGATCTTACCACTAAATTTTTTGTATGCTTGGAATGAGGCTGCCTTCAGTAAGCATCTGGATAACCTGCTTATTAAAAGGGACAAGTTATGGGTTAATTGGTCTCTATTAATACATCACATCGATAAGAAGGACTTCTGGAAAATGGAAGTACCTCAAAAGAACACTTTATAGCAAACACATATAAATGCTGAAGTTTTCATGATGCGTTACCTGTTTTAGCATGGTAGAGGATGGTCTGGCCTAATCATTCTATGGAGAAGGAATACTTCATCCCATCGTAAGTTCAAAAAATTGCTTTGCTAAATAAAGATATTATAGTGGTTTGGGGTATGGAAGTGTACATAGAATGTGTTTTCTGCAATATTGTAGAAGAGAACAATCTTAATTTGTTTTTTTTTAAATTTCTTCTCGCATATTTCAGATTTGGAAATTTTTAATGCACAAGACTAGGAGGATAGATCCAAATTGTGATAGTGTAATAAAGTGGAACCTACTATTCAAAGCTACTAGATGGAGAAAAGGTGGTACTTTTATTACGTTGATCTTGTTGATTTTTTTTATCAAGATGATATGGAATGATAAGAGCGAGAGACACAATGTTGATCTCCTCTCTCGTGTTGCTATCTGGTTTGGGTTTAATGTTGATTTTTGAGTAGTTGAGTTGCCTTTGCCTCTCCCCTGTTTTATACTTTGTAAAGTGGAACGACCACTATCATCTGCTTGCCTTTAAAAAAAAAAGGTTAAAATAATTTTTAATTAATCCAAAATACACATACAAGTTATGTTAAATTGTACAAATCCAGTTACAATTATATACAAAGAAAAACACATACATATTATATAAAAGAATCATTTTCAGGTAAATCCTTTTTCCTTAAATATTAAAACAACCAAAATTTTGATTTCAAAACACATAGGTTAAGTTGGATAAGAAAACAATGAAATTTATGTTTCTAAATGATAGAAAGTGTATACTATGTTTAGAAAGCTATTACATATTTATTAAAACTATATTCATAGCTAAACACATGATTTTGAACATATAAATATTTTGATTTTAATATATCAAATTAAATCAAATTGATTTAATCAATTAGTTGTTTAGAATGTAGCAATAGATCCAAATCAAATCGAAGCAATGGTACATATATAAAATTGTGATAAGAAATGTAATAGGAATTGTACCTTATAGATCTAGCCAATTAGCGATATCTTGATCTGAAAATCCTTCTCATATTCCTAGAATCAAAATCCAAACTTTGCTCGAACTGGTTGAGCTACTTTATTTCATTTGAAGTAATTTTGGGTGAAAAGATGGGTGATATTTCGGCCACAAGAGATGGGCGATGTGGCTATAGATGAGGGAAGGAGTTGGATGAAGAAATGAAGGAGAGGAATTTGCTTTAATTAAAGACTAAAAACCTTTCATGTTCTTTCTTTAAAAACTTTTTCTTTTAATTCTTAATTAATTTCAATCAAGCCAACCCTTACCCTCTCCTTTACATGGTTGGAAGTATCTTCCCTTGCATGGATAATTTTCTAGAAAATACATCAAGTAACTAACTATATTTAAAGCTCGTTTAAGTCATATAGATATATAATATCTATACATGCATATATAATTTTTATATCTACATCCAAATGATTACTTATAACACCCAAAACATCAAATAGATTAATAAGTAATATTTTTTAAATATTAATTAATTTATAAAATTTATTGACCAGTTAATTCATGTGGTTTTTCCTAGAATTCACAAATGGGATTATGAGACTTAAAGATTTGATTTCAGTCGGCGATTAATATTGGACAATTAACATATTAACGTTCACAAGTTACCTTAGCTAGTGGTGTAACGGTTTGATTAAATTCACCACTAGTAGATCTTTGCGTTAAAATCTAGTTTCTTATTTCTTAGGCAGTACCTTTTAACATTGATTATTTACACACTCTCCTCGTCAACACTGTATCACTTAAAGATTTATGGAATTTGGTTTTGATCAAAATTCTAATATCATGCTTATTCAACAGTTAGTCCGTAAGTAAAGTCCTTTGTTCAATAGTAACATTTATTATTAACTATACCGCTCTAACTAAATATTTTGACTTTGAGTTGAGTATAGCAAGTTGTGATACTAACTTTACACACTTGAAGAGACGTTTTCTCTGTTGAATTGTGCTTCACTTCCAATGCTTTAACTTAGGTCCGACAATAGTCGCTCGATATGTTACCATGCTCAATTGTAATCAAAGTGGAGTATCCATGTGGAAGTTCTACAATATTCTCAAGTCAAGGAAATAATGTAACATTGAGATTTTCTGTTTGATCTAGTTGTTAGCAACCAACAAGAAACTCTCTGACGAGTCATCCCATGGTTATCCAATAACTACGAGCACCCAACACTTTAGTGCCTTTAGTAGCCATGAGTAATACATTATATAACATTTGGAGAGCATTACGCACTTTAATTTCAATGGATGTATCAATGTCCTTTTTCGAAACATCTTGAAAAAGAATGCTTATAACAAAATGTTATTTCATTTTGAGATTAATTACTCGTGATTGCAACTATTTGCAACTACAATCATATAATATTATATTTAAGAATTACTTTATTAACACACTTAAATTAATAACTTAATTAATCATATCACAAGATAACGAAGTATATAACAGAAATCAAATACATTTATTACGAATAAGATTGACTACAGAGTTAGATATATATAACATTATATAATTTTTCCTAGGTGTTCCACTAACTCTTTGAATCTCCTACTTACACTTGAGGTTAATTATGGAATCTTAATCTCATTCTTCTAGTTAGTTCATAACTAATCAAGCTAGTCCCTTAGTGAACGGATCTTCTATATTGTATTACTATCTACTATGTAAGCCAACATCTCTCCATCGTTGATAAACTACGTTTACCATATGGAACTTTTGGAGTATGTGTCTAAACATCTCGTGAACCCTAGTTTCTTTTACGATTTGTATCATAGCATTTTTTTCCATAAAACATGGTCATGGTATTATCAACATTTGGAATCACCCCTAGCCTTTTGGACGAATCTGCAGCCACATCATATTTAAAACATTTCAAACTATAAGCTTATTAACTAAGGTTGAATACAAATTTAGGATTGATATACTATATTCTATATCACTTATAAAGTATGAGTCTAGATATTCCTTCATAAGGAGTCCGTTGTTTCCATAAAAACTTTATAGTATTCATAGATACTTGGCAATACTCTTAACTACCATTTAATGATCTCAATTCGGATTTGATATTCACTAATGTATCAACTACAAAAACGTAGAGGATGACGAGAGCTTTAAGATCAACGGCTGTGATCTGATTTGGAGTGTCGTGGTAGTCGCTAGGAGGCCACGTTCGTCCTTGGTTGTGCATGCCTTTTCACGCAATATGGAGGGCCGAGCTCGACGTGCTCTTGGCTGAAGGTAGAGGCAGAGACGAGCATTCGAACAGTGGGAGTTGATACATGAATTATCGAGCATAGATCGTCATGAACATTCATAGAATGTGGCGGCTTTGGGTTATCTCGATCGTGTTCTTCACGTAGAAGAAGAAGCAACATCTAACGGCCCAGTCTCATCAATTGAAATCTACGGCCACGATGGATTCAAGGTAAAAAAAGGTTAAAAAAAGAATTATAAATTATATTATATAAATTGTTTAAACTTTAAAACGTGATAACTTTTTGGCACGAGGTCCGTTTCGCACGAATAGACTTGCATTGGGTTCGTACAGACGAACACTACGCGATGGAGCTGGATCGGGCTTGATTGGAGCTAGTGTGAATTTGGGTGAAATTAAACGGTCGTTTAATTTTATTTGGAATAAAACACTGCAACTACTATTGGACGCAATGTGAGTACAACTCACTCTTTCTGACTCACTGATATTTTTATATAAGTGAGAAATAATTTATTATATGATGATTGATGATTGTTTGGATGATATATGATAAATTGATTGATATTTGGATATATGCCTGCCTATTGGAGCAGATGAGACCCTATACTTTCCCGTGTATGAGCGGATGACGCGCGTCTACCTTCAAGCGAACATTGTACACATATTCTAATATGTATATTTGTTGCAGGTGACAAGTTGGAGGGATTCAACTGGATTCCTCAACAGTATTGATTTATTTACAGGTATTGTGATATATTCTGTTTTCATATGATATATGATGTTTTGGATGACGTGATTGTTGTATTTGGTGTGTTGCAGCATTGGGCGTATTTTGATAATTTAAAAATGTTAAAAGTGATGATTTTCAAATTTAAAAGGATTTTTAAGTGATTTTGAAATAAATGTTTTATTGAATTTTGAATTATTAAGTGAATTGATATATTTTAAAGAAATGGAAGTTATAATTTTTATGTTATAAAAATTATGATGTTTTGAGAAATATAGTTGAAAGGTGATTTGTGGAAATATGAAGTTGATTATTTTATAAAAATGGTGATTTTTGAATTTATTATAAAAGGTTTATATATAAGATTTATAAAATTGGATTTTTACAAATCGAAATAATGGAATTATAAAGGAGTTTTGTAAAAGTTTAAAATGAAGTTATAATTGGATTTTGGCATTTAAATGATATGTATGGAGTTGGTTAATAAAGGAATTTTGCATATTGAAGGGTTATAAAATATATACGGAATTTATAAACATTGTTTTATAAATCCGAAATCAATTAATTTGATAGGTTAAATATAGAAGTTTATTAAAGGAGATATATTCACGATTTTGGACATCGAATTATCCTTTAAAATTAAACGTTGTAATAATAAAGAATTTAGTTGGGAATTATATCCACGATTTTGGATAGTGGATATTCCTTTAACTAAATATGTAGAAGTGTTGAATTTGGTAAACGATTTATATTCACTATTTTGGCAGTGAATAATATATAAAATAAATGTTTTGGGAAGTGATATTTAAATGGAGTTAAATGGTTTAAAGTTGTTTTAAAATATGTTAAGGATCGAAACCATAGATTTCAACATTCATTGTTGAAATAGACGTTTTGGAGAAGTAAGGAAATGATGGACTATGACACTGTTGTTATAGTAAATGATTTTCGAAAGGAAATGTTTTTGTATAGTATTGGGATTTATATATCTATCTAATTTTCGAATCCCTATACAAGTTATTTTGGGTTGTCGTAACGATGTTTTACGCAACATCGTTTTGACCTGAATAAAGATGTTTAAGAGAATGTTTTTCTTATAGAGTAAAATATATACTTAATCGTGATTTAAGTATATGCAATATTTTCTAAGTGTTGAAAATAAAGAGATTTGTGAATTACTTATTATTAAATAAGTATTTGGAAATGTTTTCCAATTTTGAAATGGGTTTGGAATATATCTTTTTAAAGATAATTTGAGGTGAATATTTGGCAAATGGTTTAATTAATAAAAGATTAATTAAAAGGGCCTAGTGATTGTTATGGTGTTGAATATTTGTTTGTTTGCTTTGATCATAAAAT
Organism: Allium cepa; assembly: GCA_030765085.1. Taxonomy (NCBI): domain Eukaryota; kingdom Viridiplantae; phylum Streptophyta; class Magnoliopsida; order Asparagales; family Amaryllidaceae; genus Allium; species Allium cepa. Next base: position 621,788,576 of record CM060931.1, read on the forward strand.
AACCGACTATCAAATTGCCCAAAAATTTTAGTTCCTCGACTTGATGTGGGAATTATTTAGTCGTACACTTAGTACACAGCCTTCTGTATAGGCTTGATTATCATTTGTGTTGAGGATGTTGATTCGTGTAGTGCGAAGTATTACTCCAACCTATCGAGCTCCCTTCTTGGCCCAAAGGATAACAAGTTGAAAGTTGGAAACGTGATAAGTCTATGAGACTTAGTTGCTGTGTGAGGTTGAGAAATGCTTTTGCATTGTTGGTGCGAAGAGACCGGGATCAGATTTATCCGAAAACCACTTCGGACCAACGTATATGCAACGATTGTGCAGGTTGCTTGTGATGATATTGATAATTTCAAGTATCATAGTGGGGGACTGCTTGTAGATTGTTTGGGGTTAAAATTCCAATATACATCCAGTTGCAGTGGTCTCTTCATTTATGAAATATCTAATGCGAGGACTATTCGCTACTAATCCTAGGGATTTCCCGATAGGATGTGGTAGGAAAGTACCTTCGGTTCGTCCTGTTCGTGAATAACTTGTATCGATGTTTGTCTGACATTGCATTTCTATAGATTGCGTACATTGGTTTTTACAAACGTAAATCAGTGGCGGCGGAGAAGGCAACTTCTCTTAGCATAACACCCTCCTTGAGACAGCTTAAGGGTTGTATTTTTGTGGAAGGAAATTAGTAGTCAACGGAAATGGCCGTGTGGCATTCAAAGTGATGTGATATGTGATTGTGAAAGTTAATCGTTACCTCGTCAGGCCTCATCAATCAAAAATGACCAAAACATGGTTAGATGCAGCAGGGCTATGTAGGTCGCTCTCATTAGGGTATGATCATCCTCTTCTAGATATAACTTTGCACGCTATGACATCGTGTATATGATTATTGTGGTTTGTATGCTAGAGGGCCCTCGTAAAGGTCGGTAACGACAGCAGGATGACATATTCGGTACCATCTAGTTGTAGAGGTGGGCCGGTCTTGTGTTGGAAGAGAAACTTTGTGATGGTTTCTCGGTACATTCTTCTAGAGATGTACTGCCAGAAGGTAGTCCCTTCACCTGGTCATTTATATGGAAATCCAAACTCCACTACGTACCTGCCATTTTGATTGTATTACCAATTTGGGTTGTATGCTGGAATTTAATCAATATTACAATTTCGGCTATGATTAATATTATTTGTATATAGTAGACACTACTATAATATAACATGAGATTTGATATGATACGTTTTAGTTATCGTAAGGTAAAAGCATGTATGAGTTTATGTGTGGACTTGTCTTACGAGATACTTTTATTTTGATAAAGGAAAAGTTTGGTAATTAAATAAATCCAGTTGAGTGTGTTTCTCACGCTGGTTTACCAAACTGATCCGAGCGTTCTTCCCTTTCAATACTCGGGTCAGACCAAGTATATCTGCAGGTTATCCTTTGGTGCTTTTGGAGCTTCAACAGGAGAGCTGGAGATCTTCATTTTCATACGTCCGTATTTGCTTGATTATCCGCTGTGCTTAGTTGTTGTTATTATCATCTTGTGAGGACAGATTATTATAACTGTTCAAGCTGATAACTCTGGTTGATTGTTGAACTTTGATTGATGTATATATATATACAGTTTCTGTTTTATAAAGATCATTGATATGATATTATATATTTTCCGCTATGATTTGAGATTCTGTATTGTTCTGTTTGGTTCTATCTTCTCTCTTTCTTCTCTTCTTCTCTCTTCTTTTCTTTCTCTTGACTTTTCATCAATTTATGCTTTTGGGTCGGACATGTGTGGATTATTGTCGATTCAAAGGGTACGGATTTTTGGGTTGTCACAAGAAGTCTATGGAAATTTTACATTAAAATACATACAACTCAACTGTATATTCAACGCTTCCAATAAATTAAAACATAGAAATTTATATTCCAAGTCAAACTAGGGCAATCCTATTGAATGTTAAACAATTTACGAACCAATCAACGTAACTTTAGAATAAACTTCACAATCTTATCAACATCATACTTTATAACTTTTAGGGACTAATTTTCCAAAATTTCCAAATTAGAGTGTATATGTCATTCCATCATAATTACATAACTGAAAAAATATGTATGAGACATTTGAAATGAATATATTCATTTTAAACCTATAATCCAACGAATCCTACATAGGTATAATAAAAAAAATAAAATTTTAACATTATAAATTTCAACTGGTATATATAAATCATATAAATTCCACTCACCTTTCGGGATTTTCCACCAAATCTGAGTTCGTTCCTTTAATTGACTTCCTTTTTCCTTTCCAATCCAAAAATATGTATAAAAAGTATGCAACACCAATTAGCATTACAGATCCGAGAGGGGACTCAAGTTAAGTTGAATTTAAATTTACAATTATAGAGTTTACATTTTTCACATAATTGATTCACTCCTTTACTTCTTCGCTTTTATTTTCTTCCCTTCTCCAACACATACACACACACACAATATGCAATATTTTTTATAATTTTCTGAAATAAAAGGAAAAGGAAAATGCTAGAGCTCTGCTGTTTTGTTCAGAAAATACGAGAAGAAAAGCATGTGGCTAGACCTGTATTTATAAGCGCTCGAATCAATTCTATTTTTTAGATTAATATTTATTAAATCTAGGTCGTTAATCCATGGTCCAACCCTAGCCGCTACACCTGAACCAACCGACCGCTGCCGATAGGAGATCGACCACTAGCGATCAATTGGCCTAATGAGGCTGTGATTGGTGGCGTTCCAACATTTATTAATTACTCATTTTCTCATCTAAATTCATTTTTCATCTGAAAACTTCAAATGCTGGTAATTTCTTCATTTGAACTCTACTCACAAAATTTAATATATGAAAGTTGCTCAAAAATCGCCACGAACATAATGGTGCAATTCTCATGGCCAAATTCTAACATTTGCTTAAATTCCATTTTTGAGCTTTAAAAATTATTTATTAATTCCTTTTAACCTATTTACTATTTATTTTACTAGGTGTTACTTTCTCTCTTCTTAAAAGAATTTCATTCCCAAAATTCCTCAAGGATTGAATCATGTAATATAGCGCACAACCATTCAAAACTATCCAACCAATTAGTGTACAACCAATTTTGTAGCCAATCATGTGCAAGTGCATAGTATATCACAACACATATCACATGTATGGTGAACAACAATAAATTTGCACCTCTTATATAAATGAAATGTTTTAATTTTTTTGAAAATATGATGAAAACAACCTATTTATACTGGTGGTTCTATATGTATGCAAATTTTCAATAACTAAAATCTTTATTTTCACACAACAAATTCCGCATTCTTATGAATAACAGTATAGCTTAACAGATTTTTTTATCCAACCCTACCATTCAATAACTAACACATGATTTCTGTTGTGTGCATTTCCACCACCGAACCAACGAGCAAGGGGACACCACCGAACCAACACTTCTCCAATACCTGCCAGTCCAAACCCACCTCTAAGCTCATACCGAACCAACCACTCCCTAGCTCCAACCGGACCACTTCTCCACCAAGTCCCACCGGCCCAACATCTCACCGGACCGGTTCCACCGGATCAACATCCCACGACAACCGAACCATACTCCTACCACCGAACCAAAGTTCCACCGGTCCGCCATACTCCTACCACCGAACCAAGGTAAACCGGATCCAAATTTGCCAGGCCAGATTGCTCCAGCCCAGGCCCAACAACAGCTATATACATACAGGCCCCCTACCCCCAACCTCATTCTATAAATAGAGGGGCAGGGGTACAACAATGGCAGACAAGTTTGAGAGCTCAAGCACGGATAGAACTTTCAAACAACTTTCAATTACTTGTAATCAAAGCTTTGTACTTGTAATCTGAAGGGAAAAGGAGAATAACATATAAAGTGGACGTAGGCACGTTCTGGCCGAACCACTATAAATCTGTGTGTCTTTTACAGTTTAGTCCCTGCTTTTTATATATTTGCGTAAATCACCCAAATCACTAGAAACAACATAAAATCAACTAATTCATACGACTTGGATGCGTTTGCCCATTTTTTGTGCAAACATTTTTGGTGCTTTCACTGAGAACGGGAGCTCGAAGCTTCAGCTTCTCCTACTTAACCATTTTCTATCAGCATCGTTCATTGCCTGAAAAACATGCCTCCCGGACAGAAGAAAGATGTTAACAAAGGAAAGAACATCGCAACTGGCAGTATCCCAGACCCAGTGATCAAAGACCAAGACAATCGTCCAGTTCCAACAGCAAACTTAAATCAGGAAGATCCGGCAGCCCCTGCTACGGAACAACCAATTACTAGGGCGGATCTGGACAGGGTTGTGGCTGAAGTAACTAACCGCTTCACATCTCAACAAGAAGCCTTAGTGGACCAACTCATGTCACGCTTAAGGGAGGTCGAAGAAACCAACCGTGACACTGAATCATGGGGTGAGTCCCAGTCTGGAGGATCTAGGAGACGACCAGGGTCTTTCTTCTTCGAAGAGGCTAATAACAGAAACAGCTATGGAAGAAGCCGAGCCCGGACTCAACCCGAATTCCAACACGAGGAAACGCTTGGAACAGAACCCAACGGTGGAGGTACCAGGAAAGGGTCGGATGTAGCTGAGCCCGCCATGCTACCTAACCATAGAAACACCAAGGAATGGGGCCGAGCTGGAGTCCAGCCCGAAGTTGGACCCGAGGAAGTGCTGAGAAGAGAACCCAGCAAGGAAAGATCAAGGCAAGGGCCAACTGTGGCGGACCCCAGCACGCCCCGGGAAGACCAGAGGCAGCCATGCTAGGATTGATAAACGATACCATCCCTACAGGTTATCTGGACGGAATAAATCCCGCCGGGAAGAACCAAACTCATTTCTATCCGCTCCAAATTCTGACGAAAGGTTGGCGCGATTGTTCAGAGAGTGCGTCCAACGGGACCAAAGAGATTGAGGGATAGGCGCTAGGGTAACCAGCCCCTTCACCCATAATATCGAAATTGCCATCACCCCCCGAGAATGGAAAATGCCAACAATGGAACCTTATAAGGGAACCTCTGACCCCGTCATACACCTACAAAGATACACATAGCGTATGCTCATGAGAGGAGCAACAGAGGGAGTATTGTGTAAATGCTTCCCACTATTCTTGGCAGATCTAGCTACCTCCTGGTTCTGCCACCTACCCCAAGGTTCCATCAGCTCATGGGAAATGTTGAAAGAAAAGTTCATCAGCCAGTTTCGCATTCATGTGGAACAACCCAAGGACGCTTATTCCTTATCTAATATCAAACAAAAGCCTGGAGAGACAGCGCAGCAATATTTAACCCGATTCAATGCCGCAGCGGCTACAGTTTAAGATGCCGATGAGAAACTTATCCTGATGGCCCTCTGTAGTGGCGTGCACCTGGATACTAAATTTGCTAGAAGACTAACGAAAGAAAAACCAGCTACTTTACCCGATTTCTTCCATGAAGCTGGAAAATATATGAGATTTGAAGACGCTGCCACTGAGAGGTGGTCGGGACAACAGGCTAAGGCAACTCCGGACAGGGTTCCCGCTGCAGCAAAGGATATTCGGAGAAATGACTCTAGAGACAATGCTGGGGGTAAAAAGGGAGAAAAGCGCTTATATCGACCAGGACCAAGGTTTGACTCTTACACTCCCTTGAATGAAACAATCGAAAACATCTTCCTAGCAACCCAAGACGAAGTTGGATACAAGCGCCCCCTGCACAAGAAGGAATCAGACAACGCACTCAAGTCTGGAAAGTTCTGCCGCTTCCACGAATCTCATGGACATGACACCAATGAATGGCACCATCTCCGGGACTTGATTAAAGAACACATCAGATGGAAAAGACTAGAGAGCTATGTGAAAGGTCGGAACAGGACTTCGACTCCCGCAGATGAGAATCCAGGGCTACCCCTCCCGAAAGTAGGCGGAGGAAATCGCAACACCAGCGGCTCTAGTCAAGAGAAGATAGTGGTCCATACTGTATCAGGAGGACCACACATCGCCCACAGAAGCTGGGCAGAAATGGAAAGATACGGTAAGTCGAACGCCACCCGAAACGGAAAGAGAATGACGACATCACATTCAGCGGGCGTGATCTAGAGGGAAGGAAGTACACACACATGGATCCTATAGTCATCTCTGCCTGGTTCGGTCCAGCCAATGTTTTCCGAATTTTAGTAGACACTGGAAGCTCAGTAAATATCCTATTCAAGCATGCTTTCGACAAAATGAAGCTGTTAATGAAGGATGTGTCTCCCTGCAACAAACCACTACATGGTTTCACTGGAGATGCGAAGATGCCCCTCGGGCAACTGGACCTCTTTGTTGAAATAGGAAGTCATCCCCGCTCCGTTGTGAGAAAATAAACATTTGTACTAATAGAGAACCACTCGGCCTACAATGCTTTTTGGGAAGACCAGCCTTATCTGACTTCCAAATTGTCCTAGCCCCGTGGTGCCTAAAGATGAAATTTCCAACAAATAACGGAATAGGAGAAGTAGAGGGGATCAAGACGCTGCTCGAGACTGCTATGTAACTGAACTTTGCAATAACCATAGAAAAGATAAAGGAAAAATGGAGAGACTGCTCTCTGTAGGAAAAACTTGGAAGCATAGCTACTAAAGAAAGCCCCTCCTCTTCAATATACCAGTGATCCTTTCAATGAATTAGACCCCAGGGATAAAGAGGAGGAGGCCACCGCCGAGCCTGCAAAGGCTATGGAATTCGTAGCTGTGGACAAACATGACTCAAGTAGACTATTGAAAATCGGATCTCAACTAAAAGAATAATTAAAGGATCAACTCATTGATTTTCTTCGCCACAACATGGATGTATTTGCATGGACGCACCCGACATGACAGGAATCTCCCCAGACGTAGCATGCCACGTACTGAACATCGATCCCACCAAGGTGCCAGTAAAGCAGAAAAAGAGAAGCATGGGGGAAGAACGATCAGCAGCCCTCGAGAAAGAAGTAAAGAACCTACTTGCCAATAACTTCATACGAGAAGCCATCTACCCAGAATGGATCGCCAATCCAGTGCTGGAAAAGAAGGCTAATTGGAAGTGGCGAACATGCATCGACTTCTCCAACTTAAATGACGCTTGTCCGAAGGACTGTTCCCAATCCCTCGAATCGATCAGCTTGTGGACAGCACAGACGGACACAAAGTCTTATCCTTTATGGACGCATAATCATGATATAACCAGATCCCTATGCACGCCCCCGATCAAGACCACACTAGTTTCATCACTGACCGGGGATTATACTGCTACAGAGTAATGCCTTTTGGACTTAAAAACGCCAGAGCTACTTATCAGCGCCTCGTCAACAAGATGTTTGCGAAACTAATAGGACGAACTATGGAAGTTTATGTGGATGACATGCTGGCAAAATCGAGGAAAGCCAACGATCATATAAACCACCTGGAAGAAATGTTTCAAGTACTTCGCCAATATGGAATGAAGCTGAACCCCCTAAAGTGCTCCTTCGGAGTATCGTCGGGAAAGTTCTTGGGATTCATCGTCCATGCCAAGGGGATTGAAGCAAACCCCGAACAAATTCGGGCTTTGCAAGATATCAAGATACCATCCACTCGAAGAGAAATGAAAAGCCTAAACGGGAAAGTGGCCGCCCTAAGCAGGTTCATCTCTAAAGCAACCGACAAATGCATCCCTTTCTTTGAAGCTCTAAAGAAAGACAAAGGAAAGTTCGAATGGACTGACGAATGCTCGACAGCCTTCCTTAACTTAATCGAACACCTCCAGAGACCACCAGCACTCTCAACTCCAAATAAAGGAGAGGAACTATACCTATACCTTGCTGTATCATCCCATGCTTTAAGCGCTGTTTTGGTGAGAGAAGACAACCGCGCAGCGACCCGTATACTTTGTAAGCAAGAGATTTACAGGGGCAGAGGCCAGATACCCTAAACTTGAAAAGCTAGCATACTGTTTACTAATCACGTCACAGAAACTGTGACACTATTTCCAATCTCATTCCATCAGAGTTTTAACCGATCAACCGCTAAGGCAGGTACTTCATCGCCCCGACACTTCTGGGCGACTACTTAAGTGGTGCATTGAACTGAGTCAATATGATATTACCTACCATCCTCGCACCGCTATCAAGGGACAAGCCATAGCTGATTTCATTGCCGAGTTCACTACTAACGAAGGTAAGGAGCAATCTGAAGTAGCAGAAAATATCAAGTGGACTCTCTTTGTTGATGGAGCATCAAATGAACAAGGCTCGAGGGCAGGTGTTGTGATAATTACCCTCAAGGGAAGGAAGCTGCACTACGCCCTAAGGTTGGAGTTCGCTGCCACCAACAATGACGTAGAATACGAAGCAGTGATAGCCGGATTAGAACTTGCCCTGGAGATTGGAGTCGGTTCTTTATGTCTTCATAGTCATTCTCAACTTATTGTAAATCAGATACTGGGAGAATTCCCAACTCGAGGAGATCGACTTACAGCATATCTAAAGAAGACCAAGCTGCTTCTCAATCAGTTGGATCAATATTTAATCAAACACATCCCTCGAGAAAAGAATCAGGAGGCCGACGAACTGGCAAAGCAAGCTAGCATGAAGGACGACACTGCTTCCCAAACAATAACCATCTTACAGCAACTAGCCCCGAGTTACGAGACAATGAGTATGATAGCTGCAATCGAAGAGGAAACTTGGATACTCTATCCGGAAATATTTACAAGATGGCACACTGCCCGACGTGCGTAATGAAGCTAAGAAAATCTTAAGGAAAGCTTACCGCTACACATTACAAGAAGGCATCCTCTATCGACGCGGCTTCTCTAATCCCTTATTAAGGTGTATCGCTGGAAGGGAAGCCAGGGAAGTCTTGTCCAACATCCATCAAGGAAGTTGCGTAGATCACACCGGAGGGTAGACTCTAACAAAGAAAATACTCCGATATGGATATTACTGGCCCACTTTAAACAAAGACGCCTTAGACTTCGTCAAAAATTGCGACAGATGTCAGAAATTTGCTAAGATTCCTCGACTACCCACAAATGAGATTACTCAAATGACCAGTCCTTGGCCCTTTGCAATAAGGGGAATTGACTTGATTGGTGAATTTCCAGTGGGCCGAGGCGGAGACAAATATGCCATAGTGGCAGTTGACTATTTCACCAAATGGGTGGAAGCGGAGCCTCTAAATAAAATATCTTCGGCAAAAGTTATTAACTTCTTGATCAAAAATGTTTTATACAGATACGGGGTACCCCTCAAAATCATATCAGACAATGGACTTCAATTTGACAGCGAGGAATTCACCAACTGGTGCCAAGAGCACGGAATTCATAAAAGCTTCTAATCTGTGGCTTATCCCCAGGCAAAAGGACAAGTCGAAGCTGTCAACAAAATCCTCAAAACTCTAATCAAGAAGAAACTTGAAAAGTCAAAAGGCGCTTGGGTGGATGAGCTTCCTACGACACTTTGGGCCTACCGCACATATTACAGTACATCAACATGGCATACTCCTTTCTCTTTGGCATACGGATCGGAGGCCATGCTCCCAGTTGAAACTGTAGTGCCTTCCCATCGTAGGATCCACTACAACCTAGAAGAGAACGAAGAACTCCTCCACATGTCTTTGGATCTAATTGAGGAGAGAAGAAATGAAGCAGCACTCAAAGCAGCAGCTCACAAGCAAAAAGTAGCAGCACAATACAACACCAAAGTCAAGCACCGCAGCTTACAAGAAGGATATCTTGTCCTTAAGCGGATCTTCCCGCGCCTCGGAGCGCTAGATCCAATCCGGGACAGACCCTATGTAATTCATAAAGATCTCCACAACGGAGCTTATATTTTGTCAACAGTGGACGGAGAGGTGTTCCAGAGGGCACGGAACATCCAACACCTCTGTCGATACTTTTCTTGACTTGTACTACCCATATGAAGTGAATTAACAAAGAGAATCAATGGACGTAGGCATTTTCGTGCCGAACCATTTTAAAAATCTTGTTTCTTTTTAACTTGTTCCTTTATATCTTGGCTACTTGTTAAGATTTATCCTTTTCTGTTGAACAAAATCATGCATAACGACATTTCCATTCTGGACGCTTCACGGCACAACCTCACCTGGATAAGACCCAACAGGTACCATGCGAATCTATGCACTCGCCAATGAGACACTTTTGCTCCAGCATCCCTCTGCTGCGGGTTAACTCGTTGCTCGCGACTGCCCTCAAAGCCAACTGTAATGAGCTGATTATAAGCCATCAAGAAGGCCGACTATAGCCGATGGCAGCTCATTATGGCGTTCGGCTCGCCGGTATGCCCCAACATAAGGTGTGCCCAGCCAGGGGTAGTTCACAGTTGACGATCGGCACCCACGCTAGCCGGCCACAGTAAATCGAATAATACCCACGATTACGGGCCATAATGGCTCGGGTAGTTACTGTGCGCGATCTCGGATCCGATATGTCTTAAGTGCGGCTGTGGTAAAAAAGATAAACTCCCCGCGGAGGCGTAAGATAGGTGACAAATGTCTCCAAGAGCCACAGCTAGGGAAAGTGACTACAAAACCCGTTTTCCACGAACTTAAGCATATCGACGGCCTTCCGTGATTGGAAGTTTTACTGTTTCTTATATTTCCATTTCATTTAAAAGCTTTTCTCCTATCCTATATAACGATCCCTAAAGTACAGGACACCAAATAGGAGACTCGTAAACTGGTTGACAAGACACTCAGCTGCATTCCATACTCAGTTACACAAGACATTCAAAGCTACCGTCTACAGCTAAAACTTGAAGGGCGGTACTTTCTTCTCTTATACACGAATATTTAACCATAATTTATTCGCACATCCCACAAACATTGCAAGATATGAAATTACATTCTAAGCAAGAACTTAGCATTAAACACAATTTAATCACTAGCACATGCACGGCTATATTTCTTATGCAACACATCGAAGTAAGAAAAGCATTCAAATATAGCAGAATCAGTTTATGTTATCAAATTACATGTCAAAAATAAGCCGTTCATTATAAATGATATAATTACAACCCAAAAGTACATTAATGTTTTGGGACTAGTATATACAGGAATGCCAAGTAGGCCAAAAATCAATCAGCTCCAGCAGGGCACCGCCTCTATCCTGCTCGCCCTCCGAGATCTACTTGACCGTAGGGTCAGAACTTCCAGCATGCTGGCCAGGGGTCCCACCTGTCCGATTCAGGAAAAGAATCCATCAGATAAATGGTGAGAGGGAAGACTTACCAGCATCTGCTCCCTGATCATCATCACCTAGTTGCACGCCTACCTCATCCGCAGCGAGCAGCCGCGTGCCCTCCTTAACCGCTACCTTCTCTTCCTTAGTAAATTGGGCCGTAACCACACCCATCCTGAAAGCCGCACCACCTTCCTTATCCGCATCGGCCTTAGCCTCCTCCAAAGCCCGAAGATATATCCTAGCCATGACCTGGGGATAGTCGTCCATCCAGGATAGGTTGCCCTGCTTCCAGGTTCGGAAATACATGTCCTGGATCATCTCATCCATCATCCTCTCGTTCTCCTCAAACTCTTTCATCCGGGCCTCAGAAGCCGACAGCCGTGCGACAACAGCATTTCTCTCCAATCGGTATCTCGAGCAGTCAGCCTGAAGGGATTTCCGCATCGCTTCCATCTCCTCCTTCAGCTTGGCCTGAGCAAGCTCTACGGCCTCCAGCCTCCCAGATAACTCCTCTACCTGCTCAAGATCCGCTCTCCGAATCTCATCCACCTTTGCGATGGCCATGTCAATTCGTTCTTTGCAAACAGCCTCTATTTTTCGCAACTCAGCCTTGCTAGCCTCTTCCATGGTTTTCTTTAGTCGTCTGGAGGCCGCCTCATGCTGGGATATCTGGATAGCCTGATCGGCAAGTTGTTTGGCCTGATCAGAAACCCTTAGCCGCAAACAAATATTAGCACTTCCGATTTCCTCTCCAGCCTTGGCCAGTCGAGCGTGATGCTCCATTAGCCTCTTGGTCTCTTCAGCCACCCGATCGATGTTTGCCTTGGCCTCATTCCCCATGGTCACAATCCGAGTAGTAAGCAAATCAAGGTCTAAGGACTTAGCCTCATCAAACACCCATACCATGGGATTGCGGGGAAGAAGATGCTCACCCGTGGCCTCGTCAAAAGAAATGTCCTGAAAACTCGGGTCCAGATCCGGGTGGCCGGCAAATGGGTTGCGAACCAAACCAAGATGGTCTATCGGGGTGACGGTTGGATTTTCGGACCGATGTGGGGAAGGCATAAACTCAGTATCTTCCACAGTAATATCATGGATAGGCTGGACTGGAGGCTGAGGGCCAGGTGAAGGTTCAAACAAAGATCGACCCCTCTTCCTCTTTTGCATATCTTCTTCAATAACTCCGAGAAGAGGGCGATAGCCAACCACATCTCCAGGACGACTAGTTGATAACTTCGATTTGGCGGAAGCTTTGAGTAGCTTATACTGTTCAAGGCGGTGCCGAATATCTGATGTCTTGGCCTCCTTACACGTTCCTAAAATAAAAACCAAGTGTTACAAGCATGCATGAAACTATGATCCGAGAAATATGTTAAGTTAAAAGGAGTAGGAAAACGCATTTATTTTACAAACCCTGAGGGAGAGTGGGATACTGCAATAAGTCCTGAATCTCATTCCAGGACAGGAGCTGGCCATAAAATACTACTAAGTCCTTATCATAAAGGGAGTATGCGGAAGTTAAGAATTCACCTTGAACCGCCGGAGTTGCTTTAGCTGAAATACTCTCAGAAGATAGACTGGCACCCGTCCCGGCCTTACCAGACTTCTTCGATTTCTCCACCAAGGCCGGCCCTTCCCCCATCCCCTCGAAGGCTTGACGGAAGGCATCATCCGTCCACTCTTGAATCTCACCCGCTTGTACAGAAGTCAAGGCACCAACGCCACTACCACTCTGCCCTTCGCCACCGTTACCACAGTCACCTTCTCCATCACCTCCGCTCTCCTCCTCGCCTCTTTCTTCCTCTCCACTTTCCTCCTCCGGAACATCTGGGCATGTGCTGGGAGAGGGTCCATCAGATTTCTTAAGCTTCTTTCCCCCGACGACTGGAGGTACCGAGAAAGGTCTCCTCTTGCTACTCTTCGCAGTAGCCCCGTCTTTAGCTTTGGCAGCCCTCTCCTCGGCTGTATCTCTCTGCTTAACCACGGATTGACGTGGCACAATCAAGTTGTGCTCTAGGAGAGTAGCATTCCTGATCAGGTAAGAAGCCGACCTATCCCTTCCTGAGATAGCCTCTATCTCCGCAGCCATTTGTACCAGGCGATCATTCTCTACGACCGCAAAGCCACCTGTCGCTAGCAAGAAATAAAAGCATATAAGAAGAAGCATTGCAGTCGGGACAAATAAATTACAAATGGAATTCAACTTACAGCTAGAAGTGAAAAGGCGAAAAGAAATGGAGTCGTCCTTGAAGAAGAACCATTTCTTCTTAAACATGGTGAATTTCGAGTATAAGTCCAAGACCGGCTTGAAGGAAACGGCCGACTCTAAACTAATGTACGGAGACCCCTTCTTGTAGCCCCTAAGATTATACAAATATCGGATTTCCCGGTTAGAAGGGGGCGCCCATACCTCCTTTGGAAGATAACGAATAGACACACTAAGATGGCGTAGGAGTTGGGATGAAGCTAGAAAGGAGCCACCTTCAGGTAGGTAATGAAGCTGACTATCCACGCATTGATCGGAGGAATGGCCCCGCACATGCAATGGTATCGGCTATGGGCAAAATATCCTTAAGGAGGATCATACGGCATCACACCATCTCCTGGTAGCAGCATGCTCGCTCTGTCAATCCCGAAGGAGCGAGCGATGACATCAAGTTGTCCCTCTTTGAGGGAGCTCGGAAAGCAATCGGGAGGAGAGTTCAGAAGCTCTTGAGGGCCATATCCGTCCACTAACGACCGCGGGGCAGTTCCTTGTCGCGCTGGTTCCGGCTGGACTGGGGGCACAGTGGGAGACTCTCTTCTGTCCATAGATTTCCTCTGTTTTTCTGATCGGGTTTCCACTTTGCGAGACATTTACCTGCAAACACAAAAGCGGAAGACATGTTGTTAGACAGAGGATATAAACAAGCAAGTGCATATAGTCTGAATTTTCACTCATAAATCAAAACGCTCAAACTCCCAGTGACATTCGGTAAAGCAAATGTAAAATTTCACTCGGTATTCGAAGTCTCAGGGTTCATCCGGTGATTCAAGAATGAGTTCATTCGGCGTTTCCCGTTCTCATTTGGTGGTTCGAGCACGAAGTCTCATTCGGCAATTCAATGTGTCGAAGGTTCATTCGGTACTTAAAACCCCTCGTGTCCATTTGGTGAATCAAAGACATTTAGTTCATTCGGAAGCTCGACATTGAAAAATCATTCGGTAGAAGAAAGCTTACCTGGTCCGGCAGATGAATTGATTTGGTATGCAGTTGATTCGGCAGCCAGAAACGGTTCGGCACTACTCGATTCGGCAGTCAAAAACGGTTCGGCACTACTCGGTTCGACAGTTAGGAATTCGATTCGGCTATTTCACTGGGTAGGGAATAACGGAGGCCTAACACCCCTACTTATAGATGAATGCAGGATGACCGGACCGGGTGGTTCGGCACATATGACCGGGTGAAAACACCCAAGTTAAAACAAATCACGCCATGTGCATGCACATGCCCTACTTTGGAGGGCAAGTGTTGTGTGCATTTCCAGCACCGAACCAACGAGCAAGGGGACACCACCGAACAAACGCTTCTCTAATACCTGCTGGTCCAAACCCACCTCCAAGCTCATACCGAACCAACCACTCCCTAGCTCCTACCGGACCACTTCTCCACCAAGTCTCACCGGTCCAACATCTCACCAAACCGGTTCCACCGGATCAACATCCCACGACAACCGAACCATACTCCTACCACCGAACCAAAGTTCCACCGGTCCGCCATACTCCTACCACCGAACCAAGGTAAACCGGATCCAAATTTGCCAGGCCAGATTGCTCCAGCCCAAGCTCACTAACAGCTATATACATCCAAGGCCCCTACCCCCAACCTCACTCTATAAATAGAGGGGCATGAGAACAACAATGGCAGACAAGTTTGAGAGCTCAAGCACGGATAGAACGTTCAAACAACTTTCAATTACATGTAATCAAAGCTTTGTACTTGTAATCTAAAGGGAAAAGGAGAATAACATATAAAGTGGACGTAGGCACGTTCTGGCCGAACCACTATAAATCTGCGTGTCTTTTACAGTTTAGTCCCTGCTTTTTATATATTTGCGTAAATCACCCAAATCACTAGAAACAACATAAAATCAACTAATTCATACGACTTGGAGGCGTTTGCCCATTTTTTGTGCAAACAATTTCTAACATCCAAAATTTGCAAATTAAGTTTTCCTATATTCCTTAAGTTGGAAAAGGAATTTAGATGAAGAATCTTATATTTCCGTCCTTCTTTTGGATATCAATTTCGTCATACCTTGAAACTTTCTCTTTCTCCTCCATATCTTTTCTAACTTTTCCAAGTATAATCCGCATAAGGAGGTTTATTCTTAAACTTTAAGACAAAATTATTTTAAAAGCAAGTTTTGTTTATTATCAGCAAGATATGGAAATAAAAATTTCGAAGCTAACGCGGTTTTTTCCCTTGTTATTACCTATGTTTTATATATCATAACCCTTAATGAATAGTAAAATTCATATTCACTAAAATGTCGACCACCTATACGCAAAGCATGTAGAACTTGAAAATTAGAAATTTTCTCATTTTCCATTGAAAATCTTTTTTCCCTTTTCAATCAAATTTGTAAAATGGTCTGGAAATTAAATATATATTTTTGATGCCATTTCAACACAGTTTTTCAAAAGCATTTCCCTTTACATTTTTAAAACAAATTCAGCTAGCATTGCACGCTAATCATAGATTTTTAAAACCTTTACTTTTATTTTAAAATAAAAAACAACACAAAAGCATATTTATAAATTTTAGCTTTTAAGAAATAGGGATAGTGACACGTGGTTT
Organism: Allium cepa; assembly: GCA_030765085.1. Lineage (NCBI taxonomy): Eukaryota > Viridiplantae > Streptophyta > Magnoliopsida > Asparagales > Amaryllidaceae > Allium > Allium cepa. The sequence goes on from CM060931.1 coordinate 621,804,638, forward strand.
CACAATAACTCTTACATATCCTACGCTTGCTAAAATTTATTTTATAAACTGCAAATCGTACTTTGCATTTGTCATTAGTTAAGTTCCTGTATAATATTTTCATATTTATATGTTTCTATCCAACATATTATTTTTGTTAAACATACTTAGAAAATCAACAAAGTAAATAAATAGGAACACATCTCATAATATGTCGTATGTATTTTTTTTATTTTATAAAAAAGACAACTAAAGTTTACAACTCAAACAACTAAAATGAAAAAAAAAATGGAAAAATAACAATAATTGATGCTACTGCTAATCCTAACTACTACCTACGAACTATAGGATTGTCTTGGTCTACTACGGAAGCTCAAGCCATTATCGTGACCCCTATATAGGCATGACATTGCTGCTATGCACCCAAGCTTATGACCATAGCACTTCTGCTCGGCTCGTATCTCCTATAGCTCAGCTTTGATCCGAAGTTGAGTATCTCAGATCACTATAAGCTAGCCCTACAGCATCTTGTACCTTCCCTGCCACCTACTGTGCCTAATCATCAGCCTTCTATGTCGCTACTTTAGTCAACGGCTCCTTTATTCGCATCCTCCTTAGGAAGGACTTATCAAATGGGGGGCATGGGCCTTCCTTCGGACCTACTCTCCATGAAGGTTCATTATGTATTGTATGAAGACATAAGTGAAAAGATGACAATACAGAATCCCAACACCTGTGTCCACATGGTTTCTTATGATGTCTTGGGCCTAATTCACTGCTATACCGCCGATGATGGAATAGGTGGCTTTCTACACCAGGGGATAGATTTGGTTGAAGCTCCTTGTCTTGGGGATTATATTCCTCTGGATGATGCGAGTGACAGGATAGGATGTGGCCTGCATGTTGTCTGGTCTCTAGGCACCGACTGCTCTATGAAAGATCAACGAGAAAATCTTTGGATCGGTGGTCTCTGTATCATTCAAATCTGCTCTTCCCATGGATATCCCCAAGATGTATCCAAAATCACTATTTGTGAGAGTTATCATCATTCCCTTTACTTCAGATGTAAAGTGGTTGATATCTTCATCAAACTCATACTACAAATTGGCATCAAACAACTGCATCCAATACGAGTAGCACACCCACTCAAATGTGTCGTTACTTAAGATTGGTTCCAATCTCAAGGTCATGAATAACTCCTTAGTCCGTAGGCATTGAAGTCCCAAATTTCATCGGTCGTCTTGGAAAAAATGCGAAGTGTGCTGAGTCTTTATAGGTGGAAATTTTCCCACCGTCCCTTTGGAGCCAGGCGATCTCTTAGGGAGTGAAACTCAAGTGGTGTGAAGATATGCCCAGGGCTCATGGAGCTGCCATGGATTTTTAGGGAAAGGAGGTGGGGTTTGATTTTGTGGTTTGTGGGCTAGATCTCGTACATGGTAGACCTGACCTAGACGCTGTGCTTACGGGGTCGTTTTTATGCATCGATGATGGCTGAGTGGAAGGGAGAAAGAGCGAAGGAAGAGGGTGGAGTGAAAGATGAAGGGAATGGGGCTGTTGGGTTCTAGACATGGCTATATGCCGCATTCGAGGTTCGGGTCGCTCATAAAACCCAAGGATGGATCGATGGCCTAAGGTTTGTCGGTTGATCGCTTCTGGTCGGCCGCCTATACCTAGGCTGTCTATCGATTTCCATTTTTGATACCGAATTGAACTAAACCATATACGTGATAAGTTAAAATTTATATTTCTATTTTCGTTCTGACTTCATCTTCTTTAATCTGATTCGATCCGCAACCGTTCTAATAAAAATCTTTTCTACCCATGATGGTGCTTTATCCTACCGTCTAGCTTATCAGGCTCTTCATAAAAATGTTTTGGTTGTTTTTCTCTATATTTTACCTTATACGCGAATATTCTTCTGATCTTCATTATAGAGCATTCTTACTCTTCCATTCTTCTTACCTTATTTCTATCAAGTACTAATTCTTTTTATCCGTCCCTTAAACGAAAATTTAAACTTTGAATTGACAAAAATAGGAAAATCATCAAGCTAAATATACACTCTATTTTCCATTTACTTGAAAAACGAAAAACATCTTTACCAAAATCCTTTAAATTTAAAATTTTCAATCCTATCAGTTTTAAACTTTACTGAGAATCTCTAAATAGCTCCTTAATTTAGAATTTCCAATTTTTCTAGAATTTCTGAAACAAATTTCGAAATTCATTCACTTGGGGTTAGAATCATAAATGGATTTTAATCGTCCTTTCTTTTGGAATTTTCTTCTTTTCTCATTGTTCTTAGCTTCTACTGATTATGAATATATATTAAAAGTTTGGCTATCACCTTGTGGTGGTTAGTGCACACCACTATGCGGGATCTTGCTGAACTCCTATTTATACTTTATCTTCGAATTTTGCAATATATAAGCTCTTACTTTCCATCTATCTAAATGAAATGTACATCTTCAATCGACAATCCAGCAAAATCCACTATTATAAGTGACCCTAAGCATAAAAAAGAAGTCAAGTACCATCCAGCTTCAGGGATCCTTCTATATGTCATGCTCACGCTCTTCTTAGTCAATGCCTTTTGATACGGCCTACACCCCATAGGATAATATGAGTAGGCGCATTAATTTAACTCTATTTATTGTTGCAACTTACAGTTGCCTTATCCATATTTTCAGCATATGGTCGCAACTGCTTCTATAGTGGGAATTTATGGAGTTTGGAGTATTATATATAAATTGATTATTGGTAAAAATACAAATATGTTTACTCAGCATATCCTAATTGTTGTGAATTACTAAGCCAAGCTCTAATATCAAATGTAACAACCTACACCTTAATGGGCTTGAATTTTGACTAAATCGAAACCCAAGTCCATTAGGGCATGTACCGTTGGTATTGGTAACCTGTAATAAGCATAAGTGTATCAAAGAGTGAACTTAGAGCGGGATAGTAATATACAATAAAACATATACACCGACTAAGGCTACTACCTTGGAATTAATATTATTCTTTGGATATCTTGTTGCCTTTTCAGTGAGGAGCATGAATGAGCAGACCTCTCCATCTACTATTCCTATCTTGCACTAGTAGCATGTGCCTCTAAATCTATCATGTAGGTTGTATTGAGGAGGGTTCATAACAAGGTCCTGGTGACTTGTAAATTACATACTTCATCCATAATACTAGTTTATGCTGATTGATTTCTATTTAAGTGTTATGTCTATTATTCATGGTTTATTTGTTTAATTCCTTATAGGCATACGATATATTCGACCTTCTCCACGGTGTAACTATATATGTGCGTGCATATATATAAACATTATGCTACCCAATAAGGAAACCCTGGTCACTTAATGCTTCTTAAACATGGAGGAGGTAGACCGAACGACCATTTAATATCTCAATCTCGAAGCAGGACCTCCTTAACATAATTGATAGCCAATTGGCCCTAACTAAGAAAGTCGATGGCTCCTAGATACGGCTTTATAATTTAATTGTCATATTACTAATGTATCTTAAAGACTTATCTAAGGGTTAGCTAGCCCACCTCTGATAAACAAACAATTAATTAAACATCGAGGTCCTTGCGTATCCCATACAGATTCCACACTAGTAGGAAGCAAAGTTCTTTAGGACGTAACCCAAGAATTTTTTATCAAATGCTCGAGGCCGTTAGTAGTCAAAGCCTATATGCCAGCCCTACTTATAAATACCAGTTTTTCAAAAACACTGACATAGCCCATCGAACCCTACCGCCAAAATCTCGTCTAGACTTATTTAATATAAGTAAAGGAAAATGCTTACTCCAATTACTTAATAACTCTGATTTAGAAATGAAGCAGGCCCTATTTCCCATCACGCTCGACTGGCTAAGGCTGGAGAGGAAATCGGAAGTGCTATCATAGGTTATTTAAGACTTCTTAAATAGGGAGGAGGCTGCCCCAATAGCCATTTAATACCTCAATCCCTAAAGTAAACCTCCTGATATCCCTAAAGGTGCTAAGCCATTTAATACTTCAAATTCAAGATGAACCCCTAGTATATTTTCCACAAAAATATACACCAACGTATACTACCCATGGGTCCTATGGTTGAAGATGTCCTACATCAGCAGTATATATACACAACTGCTAGTGGCGTGAAGGACAAACTTTTCTAGTGTAACTCTATTGACCTTACATCCCAACGCATACTAAACCACCCCATATATAATTAACCAAAATATTAGACTAGGCTTACTAATTCACGCCCGTCATAAATTTATTACCGAAGCTATATAATTTCGACTATGAAACTTATTGCGCCTCATAAGTTCATTTATTAGTATTCATTTATTTACTAGCTATAAACTTATTCTTGTCTTATATTCTTATTTCCTTTATTCTTCATTTCCATTTATGTCACTTAAATGTCATTTATTTCTTTAGTTCCAATTAATTATCCTTTATAGATGGTCATTATTACTTAAGTTGGGCTATCACTAATGATATTTATTTATTCATTTCGAATCTAACTTATTATGTCAATTCTGTTTTCTCCATAAATGTCATGTTTAACTCCACAATTAATCCCATTAAACACATTTTTGTCCCCGTTTGATTTTTGTAATTCCCTATTAACTACGGATTTATTGTTCATTAATGTTGCAATTATTATTCATTATTGTTGGAGTTATTACTCCTTTTCCATTGCAACCTCCTAACCACATGATTCATTTTGTGATTAATATTTAAACATTCTAATTGTAATTAATATGAGTAGCAATGTATGTTTATTTCTTTTGCTTTATCTTTTAAATTATATATATGTGTGTATTAATTAATTAATTTAATTTAGTAGGCACGTTTATATGTATGTATGTGTGTGTATGTGTATAACTCCTTAATTTATATGTTAAGGGATCTCATTAGTATGCATTTATGTGTAAATTCTACAAAGAATATTTGTTTCCAAATTTTAATATATTAGAGCTATCCTTCCCTAAAATGGAGAATATTACCAGTATAACTTTATATAAATTACCTAAAGTTAGGAATTTTGCTTCATTCGAAATTAGAAGGAATTATCTCTTTTCATTTCTATTGTATTAGACAGTTCAAAGCATAGAGAACGACATCCGTACTTTACGCATCTCTTTTATTTAGGCATATTACTTATATTCTAAGCGGCGCACTTTTTATACATAGTTGTGAAGTTAGCCGGTTTATGGAAATTTACACCGAAATAAATACAACTCAATTGTACATTCACTGCTCCCAACAAATTAAAACATAGACCAAGTCAAACTAAGGCATTCTTAATGAATGCTAAGCAATTTACAACCTGTTATCCCAACTTTTCGCCAAGGCTTGAATATCAACAAACAGGTTAGAACAGGATGGAAACCAAGATTGGGGATCGTTTGGAAACAAGGCTACGATCGATATCATAAGAATTCGACCAGGCTCCAATCAAGACGGGATCGCTTGGGAATAATGAACAAGGCTATTAGATGCTACGTTTCAAATTTCAATTCCATCGGAGTTTGTATGCTCAAGATATGATCGATGCAAATCAAGAAATGTTCCTATTCGTATCCATCCAAGAAGGCCTCCTTCATATCGCCTTCAGTTGTATCCATCAAGAGAAATATGCGCTATTCATATCCATTATGATAACACTATTTCGTACCCATCATACTTGCTTCACTTCGTATCCATCAGCCTGCAAGCCTCGTTTCTTATCGATCATGCATCCACCTCATTCGTACGCATCATATTTCGTATCGATCGCATGAATTTGGTTTCATATCCATGGAAGGAAGTCATTTCGTATCGACCCTACTCGTACATTATTCGCTTCGATCAATCAACTCTCGATATGAATATGTCGTCCGAAAAAGCGATACAAAAGGACATTTCCCACCAATACGAAATACAGGTGGAACACCATTAATGATACGAATCGGGTTAATAATACAAAGGACGTGAGCAACGATGGATACAAAGACGTGTATTACCTAAGATTACAAAAGATCACTACGAAAGTTGTTGTATATAATGGATGCGAAGGATGGACACGAAAGTATTGGATGGATGGATACAAATAGGATGCAAGGGAGTGGATGACTCGGTCGTACGACGCGAAAAGTGGATCTCCCCTATATTTTCGAGACACGTCATTGATACCAAAAGTATGGATATGAAGAAGAAAAATGTGGGGAATTGACCGATTCAAAACCACTAGTTGGAATGCAAACTTGCATCGATCATAACTCATAATCCATACGTCCAAATGCTACCAAATTTTCACACGTTCTTGCGTACAACCTAAAGAATATTCAGGGTCAATCTCAACTTGATTGGATAAAATCTTGAGCGATAAGAATTTCATTCGCATCGATCACGAATCGAGTCCAAACGACCAGGGAAAGATCACGTGGGTCCACCCACGTAAAAGAAGGAGTCTTCCAAACTTTGGGACAGATATCTCAAGCCTAGACCTATAAATAGCATCCTATGGCCTATAGAAAAAGGATCATTGGCTTCTCTACATCCATACTCTACCAAATTTACGATCAAACTTCAGTCGTACTACTGTAACCCATCTGTAACCAGCAAGCAACGTCAATAAAAATTTACTATTCCAAAGTGGACGTAGGCCGGAGATAGCCGAACCACTATAAATCGTTTATTTTTGTTGTTTTCCTTTTAAATTTTTGAGCGCTCTTCATATTTTATTCTCTATAAATTTTACTATCTGTGATCTGAGATTGAAACGGGTGTTTAAATTGGCAATTAGGGTTTGTGTCCAATTTCAGCGCAAACACAACCCAATTAGTGTAACTCTGAAATAGACTTCGCAATGTTATCAACATCATACTTTATGATTTTTAAAGACTAATTTCCCAAAATTTCTAGGTTTGGGTGTATATGTCATTCCATCTTAATTATACAACTTATAGAATACGTAGACGGGATTTCAGTTAAATGTATTCATTTTAAACCAAAAATTCAAAGGATCTTGCATGAGCACAATAATCAATAAAAGTCAACGATATATATTTCACTGTTATATATCAATTATATAATTTTCCACTCACCTTTCTAGCTTTCTAAATCTCCAAATATAAATTCATTCCTTTAATTGTCTCCATTTTCCTTTTAAACCCAAAATTATGTATAAAAAGATATATACGTACCAATTATAATTGCAAATCTAAGAGGAGATTCAAGTAAAATGGAATTTAGATTTATAATTATAGAGTTTACCTTTTTCACAGAATTGATTCACTCCTTCTCTTCTTCTCTTTTATGTTCTACCCTTCTCCAATATATATACATATATATATATATATATATATATAATTTCTAGAAATAACGAAGAAGGGAAAATGGTAGAGCTTTGCTGCTCCGTTCAAAAAATATGAGAAGAAAAGTGAGGGTCCAGGATAGGCCTTCGACCGATGGTGGTCCAGTATTTGTTAATTATTTATTTCCTCATTTGAATTCTTTTCCAATTGTTTTTGATCTGAAAACTTCAAACATTGATAACTTCTTCGTTTGAACTCCGATCATAAAACTTTATATATGAAAGTTGCTTAGAAAATCACTACAAAAATTATGATGCAACTTTTGTAGAAAAATTAAATTTCATTTTTAAATTTTAATAATTCTTTATTAATTCACTTTAATCTGTTTAATTTTTATTTTACAAGGTGTTACAACTTGCATATCAAGTACACATGGTCATGTCTTTGACGATTCATCAATGAATTTAACAAGATATGTAGATCTGTTTTGGTATGGATAGACCACGGATTAAATACATTAGCATGCGTCAGTTTGAAGAGTTCGTTAATTTTTTATCACCCCCATCGAATTGGTGCTTTTCCCTTAATTTCTTAAGGCATAATTCACTAGTATTATCTGATTCATAGTCATATGATCAAAGAATTATTTCTTAAAGATACGTCCTGGTCTATAACTCAAAAATCATTGCTAATATTTTAGATATTTCAATATGTTTCGTTGTTAATGCATCATTAATGTTATGAAAACAAATATCATTATAGATTTATTTTACACCAAATATTCATAATATTCATGATAAAATTATATTTATTTTCAATCAATACTGAAAAACAGTTATTATCTCATAAATAATGATTGGTGCATATAAAATCTTTCGCATCTAGATGCATCCATTAATAAGTGTTATATGATAAGCTCCCCTTACTTCCACACTACTATAACAACATATGAAACAGGAAGCTCCATCAACCACTTATAATAGGCTACTTATTTCGCCCATTGTAATTCGTTTACAGTTGAGAGTTTTAGATCAAATACCCTGAACTAATGGAAATATCTTTTATGTAAAACAATTCTCTACAATAAACTACATTTGGAATGGGAATCACATTTCTCATCCATATTCAAGTGTCTTACTAAATATGATACAATTCTTGCATCTGATGTCTCTTTATAAAGTAGAAGTGACGATTCACACTCTTCATCCCATTTATGCCTAATTTACAATCTAGAACATATGCTTCAATTTCAAATGGTCAAACCATCCAAATGAAATTTTATCAAAGACTACACCGAATTCTTTACAAAATAACTTTCGAACATCCTTAACATTTAAGGCTATCGAATTGTTTGCACTTAAGCATATTGAATGAAAATAACATTTTAGTGATCGAATTCCTAGGTATTTCTATGGTCCTTGGTCTTTCATTGTTTTCAACACAACATGAGTCTAATTGTATTCAATCACATTAAACACATATTCTTGCACTATGGTTTATTTGCACACGTTGAACGAAACAATTTCCATAAACACAAGTAATCACTATACAATTTTTGTATGTGATCTAATGGATCAAAATATCCATATTCTCGTATTACTTTAGTACAGTCTTGGGTAAATTAACACTTAAGTGATCAAGGTATGAATGTATTTGTTAGTTGTATAATTAAGCTCTTACATAGGCCTTGAAGATACAACATGTCAAAGGATTTATAGATAAGTATATCTTATATTTCTTTGTCGAACATTATTCAGTTCACTAGTATATTTCAAATGATAAACGATTTTATCAATTAGATTAGTTTGCACAGATTTATTGTAATTGATACTTTTATTTTTTTATAAAATGGTCTAACACCCCTAGTCAGTTAAAAATGCTATTAATCAAGTGAGAATGAAAATTAAATACTATGAATCGCGAGAGAGAGAGAGAAAGGAGAAAACATAATTTTTAAAGTGGTTCAGCTCGAACTGATGCCAACATCCACTCAACTTTGTTCCTAATTTCATTTTTAATTACAACCAAGATACAGTAATCTTGATTCAAACATTAGGGTGAATTAGATGAAGTATCTACGCAAAAATTAATAACCAATCAAAAAGATAAGAAGTCCTTTTCTTGCCCTATAAGTATGCTTTTGTGATAACAAAGCATGCTTTAGACTGAGATAAGTGTTGGACGTGTTTCCACCGAACCAGAATAAGAAAAAACGCTGCCGAACCAACCACTTCCTAAGCACTGCCGAACCAAACATATATCCTCACCACTGCCGAACCAACTCCTAGCCGAACCAACCCACTTCCCATGTACCACCGAACCAAAGCCACTCTACCTGCCACCAAACCGACCTATCTCCCAGGTACTACCGGACCAAAGTGCTACCGGACCAAGGTCTCAGCTCCAACCATCTACTACCGAACCAAGGTGTTTCCGAACCAACGTTGCCAGGCCAGATTGCATCAGCCCAGGCCCTCCAGCAGCTATATACATCCAGAACCCCTACCCCCAGCCTCACTCTATAAATAGAAGGGCAGGGGTACAACAATGGAAGACAAGTTTGAGAGCTCAAGCACGGATAGAACTTTCAAACAACTTTCATATACTTGCAATCAAAGCTTTGTACTTGTAATTTGAACAGTAAAGGAGAATAACATATAAAGTGGGCATAGGCACATTCTGGCCGAACCACTATAATCTGCGTGTCTTTAATAGTTTAATCCCTGCTTTTTACATATTTGCATAAATCACCCAAATCGCTAAGAACAACATAAAATCGACTAAATTATACGACTTGGAGGTATTTGCCCATTTTTTGTGCAAACATTTTTGGTGCTTTCACCGAGAGCAGGAGCTCGAAGCTTCAGATTCTCCCACTTAACCTTCTTCCTATCAGCATTGCTCATTGCTTCGAAAACATGCCTCCCAGACAGAAGAAAGATGCTAACAAAGGAAAGAACACCGCAACTAGCAGTATTCCAGATCCAGTGATCACTGATCAAGAGAATCGTCCCGTTCCAACAGCGGTACAAAATGGAAGTTAGGTAAATCCGACAGCCCTGCCATGGAACAACCGGCAGCAATTACTAGAGCAGATCTAGACAGGGTTATGGCTGAAGTGACTGATCGCTTCACATCCCAACAAGAAGCCTTGGTGAACCAACTCATGTCACGCTTAAGGGATGCAGAAGAATCCAACCGCCACACTGAATCATGGGATGAGTCCCTGTCTGGAGGACCTGGGAGGCGACAAAGATCTTTCTTCTTCGAAGAGGCAAACAACAGAAACAGCAATGGTAGGAGCCGAGCCCGGACTCAGCCCGAATTCCGATCCGAGGAGACACTTGGAACCGAACCCAACAGGGGAGGTACCAGGAGAGGGTCGGATGTAGCCGAGTCTGTCATGCTACCTAGCCATGGTTACACCTGTAACGACCCGCAAATCCGTACCCCTTGAGTCAACACTATTCTACAACAATCAACTCAGGTTGTACAGAAATACGAACCATTTGAGATTGAAGAAGAAGAGGTAGAAGAAGAAAATAGAAAACAACAATAGAATCTAACCATCGCAGCGGAACAAAATATAATAGATAATAAATAACCTTTACTCAAAATCAAATATCTCTGTTTATATATTACATCATCAGAGTACATCAATCACAGCTCAACAACAACATCATACAAATGGATACAAACAACACAACATAGCGGAAATATATATATATATATATATATACAAGCACAAATGTACGTATCGTCATCCAGCTCGTCTCTTGAGCTCCACAACATCAAACCTGTATCCTATAATACTCGGTCTGACCCGAGCATTATAGTTAATTAACACCCGAGTCAGTCTGGAATACCAGTGTGAGAAAATCACACCCAATTTATTATTAAAGTTTCAAAATCCTTTGAAAACAAAAGCATCTCGTAAGACCACGCCACAAATAAACATGTTGGGTTTTTACCTTTCGATAGCTAAAACATTTTTATTAAATCCTCTGATATTATAATAGGGTCTGTATACAAATACATATAAAATAGCCGAAATTGTTAGATGATTAAATTCCATCTACTACCACAGAGTGGGTAATACAAACAAAACTCGTACAAAGCTCATAGGGAGAATGGATTTCCAACTAATGACTAGGCACAGAGGTACCACCTGTCACAGTACGAGGCCTAGATCACCGTACCGAGGAGTATGCCCGCTCCCTTGCAACACAAGGCCGGGACTATCCCTTACTGGATAAACCTGAGTGAGACCACATCGCGGTTGGGATCAGCAACCGCCCACTAAGCCGAAATAAAAAGGGACATCCAGACTGGAATGACCTCACCCTGCTTGGGTGCTAACCACCTAGCCTTGCTGCATAACCCCTGATTTTCCGTCATTCCCATTTGATGAGGCTTGAGGCTAAGCGTTACCTTTATAAAACATATCCCTTAGAATGCCCATCGTCCACCTGACGATGTTTCGCAAACATTCATCCATACAAGTCCGTCCCGGGTTCGAACGGAACCGAAGGCACTATTCCTACTACATCCATTTTGGAAATATCCTCAAGATTAGTAGCGACTAGCCCTTGCACTTCACTGCTCCATCTTCGAATCCAAAATCGTTTTCCACGAAATGTACAAATCGGATCGAAGTGGTTTTCGAGAAATAAATCTCGATCCTGGTCTCTTCGAAACGATCAGCGCATTTGGCCAATATTGACAGTCGATTATTTAACTATCAATTTATATTCACAAACAACCATCAACCAATAAATAATTTCTCAAATTATTTATTAATCCCAAAAGTATCTTCACAAGATATAATTTTCAATTTCAATCCACTTTGAAAATAGTTTCAAACCAGTTTCCTCTCACAGAATACTCTTTGCAATTATTTATTTCCACTGAAACGCCAAGTATAAAATACTTTAGATTTTAAATAATTTTAAATCACGTTATTATAAAATACAATTATAATATTAAAATTAAAACTACTTTAATACTTTGTTAAAAATGTATACTTCAGAATACTTTAAACAAGACCACTTTATAAAATATAAGTACAATAATAGTTTTGAAAACATTTGCTATAGAAGTTAAACATTTAGAGATAATAAATTTCTAAACATGCTTTTAAAACAACATTAAAACTTTAACTTATATTGAAAATTGCTTTGAAAACCATACTTGGCTATCCAGAGAAATACTCTGCTCTTTCACATCCTTTTAAAAATAAATCTCCATTTATTTTTTAACAATTTACCATTCCTTTAATAAATTCACACCTTGAATTTATATTTCCAAATCCACTTCACCTTTATAAACCCAGTTTATAAATTTCAATATCTCGCTTTTCTTTAATTTCAATTCCAAACACTTAATTAAATTTACAATTTATTTCTAACTTACTTCACTTTGAAATAAATTCCTTCCCTTACTTCATTTATTTCAAAATCTATTAACTTTAAGATTTTTATTTCTTTATTATGATTTAAACTCTTTAACTGAAAATACCAATTCAAATTCCCAAATTTCTTCTGTATCTTTTAATTAACTTCAAACTTGATATTTAAAAATAAATTCTTTATCCTTTATTCTTTTGATGATATCACTTAAGCTTTAAAATTTATTATTCCTCTGATTATTCAAATTCCATCGTTTCATACTTAGAATTTAATTATTCGAATATTAAAAAGAATTACTTTTATTTTTTCCTTCAATTCATTTTTTTAATTTATTCAAATTCTCTATAGTTATTTTACTTAAAATTTTACTCTTTTATTTCATTTCAAAAATCTAATTCTATAGATTCTAATGACTCAGTATACCAAATATTCAATCCAGCCATATCATCCAATACATCAATTATCAATAAAATTATCACAGGATATCAAATATTCATAACAGAGAATATCAAACGATTTTAAATAATTTTGAGGAATCCTTTTGGATCCCTCGAACCTGTTTTCCCTGCATCCACAGATGTTAGCACAACATAAAATACCAATCCTAAAATATACCATACTATAGCACATCAATCAATTCAACCATTCAAACAATTATTTAAATTTAATCATTTAGATTTAAACTTAAATTAACTGAGTGAGATTAACTCACCTTTTAATATTGTTTTGCAACTCAATCCAACCCGGCTCGTTTCCATTGTTTATGACCTTGTATAAGCATTATAGGATTTTATTAGTATTCGAACTATCGAACTATAAATTTTCCATTCACTAATTAATTTCACTAATAATTTAATTCAAAACTAAATTCCCTTTAATAAATTATCTTTAACTAAAATAATTAAATAAACAACTTAATTTCCATTATTTAAAATTTAACTGAGTGAAATGAAAATATGTATATTTATATATTTAGTTTTCCTCTGAAGCTTCACTATAAAAACAACCTATCAAATTTTATATACTAGCATTCAATATTTTAAATTTCTATATACTTCCCAAAATCACATATAAATATTATCTTCTGTTTTACTGCTTATCTATTTAATTAAAACAGAAATCTTTTCTCTACTTTATACTGCTATTAGAAGAGAAGAATGACTGCCATTTTGTTTTTAAGAATTCGATTTGAATTCGATGAAGGTAAAGGCAGCTTCGAATTGGGGAGAGAGAAGCCGTAAATTTTCGAGCGAAGGTTTTGAAGGCATGCGATTAAAATTTAAAGAATTTCGCTCCGCCGTTTTCTTGTTTGATAATGACTGAAATCGAATGGAATAAATGAGGAAGAAACAGGCAAATTTTAGAAGGAACGAGAAGTGTACGGGGGAAGATAAGGGTAACGTGTTGGATAAAACTTGTACAGTGATTTGGATGTGATAGAGAAACAACTGATGTGGAATTAATTTGACTAGTCAACAAAGAATATATATATTATATTGAATTCGATATAAATTTAAGCGCGTTCATACGTCGTACGTTCACATAACAACTCCAAACACTACGTGATTTGAAACCCGATAATAATAAAAAAATTCAGATTCAACGGAACTGGTTTTGTCGAATTCCGAGACTGTGCCTCGGAAGGATTTTTTAAAAAAAAATTGAACAAAACGCTTTCAAATTCAATTTTAAAAGTTCCATCACCTTCAATATTATTAATACGAATCTTACAAATCTTTAAATTATTTTTAACTAGCTTATAAGTCCAGATTCAACATTTTACCCAATTTCAAATTATTTAATTTAATAATTAAATTACCCAATACATATTGATATTTGAAATTCAAGTTAAAATTATTCCATGGAATATTTAAATCCATTAAATATTCCAATTTAATTTGCTTAAATGTTCCGGGTCGTCACATTCATCCCCCCTTAAAAGAATTTTGTCCCTGAAATTACTAGTTAGGAAGAATGGTCAAATACCCATTACTATTTCCCAAAACCAAACTATTCAACATCCTATCCATTGTCTTTTTATAAAAGACCCACTACCATTTTTACTAATCTTTCCCGACTTTCCCATAGTTTCTAACAATTTTACTTACTCCATCCTTCAAATTTAAATTTAAATTCAAATTTAAAATTATCAAAATTTTCTTAAAATTTTTCTAACTCTCTAAATTTTCAAAAAAATTTGCCAGCGTCTCCTTTGCGCGGCTAGCTCGGTACAACTACAAAATGGCTCTACGGCCTCCCAAATCCAAAAAGAAAACAAAACGCCAAGTGGCTATATCCAAAAACCCAATCAAATCTCATATAGAATTTTAAACACATACCTTTTAGTCGGGCAATTCTAGTTTATTATCTGAAATCAAAACCAATTCTCTTTTCCCTTTTTCATACCTGCATATCCTGTTTAGCAATAATATCCAATCACAACATTCAAAACATTTTATTGACTTCTTTTACACATTTCCAATATTTGTTTTACTTAAGCGCGTACGATGTACCTATATCATCTGTACGCAACACCGAATCCGATCGCTTACTTGATCACACAATTTCACTTCCGAATTAGTATCGTTCTCCCGACTTCCTAGTGCGGACTCAGATCTAGTTTCTTGATCATAAACCGTCATTCTCCTTGCATAGCTCCAAACTATGATAGAGAATTTCCAGTATCAATCAAAATCCATATCCAGGTTCGCCGTCGAAAATCGAGTGTAAAATCCTAACTCGGATCGATATTACCATCTCGAAATTATGTGCTCGAATCTGGATCAAATAGCTATGCGAATAAAATAATATACGTACATCCTACGTATAAATTCCAAGTGGTTATCAATTATATCAATTTCCCTTTTAATTCGATTTCATTTTGATTGTTATTCCCTTATTCTCAATTCCCGCTGTCACAAATATCAATCTCATCCTTAATTCAATTATTCACTTAGCATACTTTCAATACCAATTTACTTAAGAATTCATTATTCTCTTCTTTAAGTTCAATATAAATATTTTACATACTTCTTACATTTATTTTCACTTTACCATTGAAGTTTATATTCATTCCATTCACATTGCCCTTACAATTCCATTTAAATTCAATTTGACTTCAACTTTGAATATCGAATTAGTTTCACTTACTAATTAATTTAAATCTCATACTAAATGTTTATTTACAAACTTTACTTTCTTTAGTCCCTTCGATTCCATTTACTTTACATTCACAGTTAAATAGATTTCAATATTCAGTGTCAAATTTTATTTGCTTAGCAAATTTAAATCATTTGTCGTTAATCAAAATTTTCAAAAAATTTCAAAAAAAATTCTAACTCCCCAAAATTTTCGAAATTTTTTGGCAGAGTCTCCTTTGTACGGAGGAGCTTTTACAATTTGACAAGAGATATAAATATATATACATCGACCCACACGGTCGGAAAACAGAAAAACAGTTCATATTTCCTATTTGTATTGCGTAGGCGTACCTTATTTAGCATTTTTAAGCAAGCAGCTATTTATTTGAGCAATTAGTAGAGTCAAAACCAGACAAACGGCTTCCAAAAACCTGTACTTACTCAATTTAAACATGTCAGTGCCAAATATACGAAGTTTATTAACAACTTTCTTAATTTAAATAGCTAACACTTGTATAATATAAGCAATATCCACTAAACCCTTCATAAGCAAATTTATAAGGTTCTAATGCAAATTTAAATGCTTTCATTTAAATGGTTCACACTTCATTGATTACATTCAATTCATTTTAAATCGAAATAACTCATGTTTATTACAATTGATTCAAAAACCAATTCTATTCCTTATATTAGCTCATTTGAGTCAACGACGATCATTACTATTCAAATTCAATGATATTCACTTAATAAGATATCCATTCTAGTTTATACTACTTAAAATTGATACCAATTCAATTTTTACTTTATTTTGTTCTATTCCTAATTGATTCCATTCAATTTATTTCATATTCCATATTCATATTTATCCCATTTGAATCCATTTATAGATTTTGGAACAATCCATTTCCAAACCATCCTATTCAATTCAAATGATTACACAACTCTCCACTTAACTCAATTTCATTCTTAGTCCAAGCAAACACATTTAAATTTGAATTGATTTAAAAGCAATCTAATTCCCATTTATGTGAAGTCAAGTTCTCATTTATATAACTTAAGTAAATTAACTCAATTACTAATTTCATTTACCAACAAGTTTTATTTTAAATCATTTCATAAAACTCGACACCACCATATCTCAAATTATTTAAGTCAAGCCTTTATTCGAATATTACTTAAGTCATTTATTTTTGTCAAGCAACTTCAACTTTACAACTCAAGTTATATATATTTTATAAGCACTTTCCAAATTTAAATCCTCAATTGATTTCAATTACCAATCAATTTTGATTCCATTTTATTCAATCCCAATGGTTTACAATTCAATTTCTTACATTCAGTTTATTTTTAATCCAAACAAGCTTATATTCAACTCAATTGATTTCAAAATCAGTTTTATTTTACTATTATCAACTCATATAATTTATTTAATCTCGTTTTCGTCAAATGAAAATTTACTTTTGCAAAATTTGACCATAAGAAAATTAAATAAATAATTACGTAAGCTTGTAACCACTTAAATTTAATTTCCACTCAATTAATAGTCAATTTCTTCCAATCTAATTCATTTGCAATCATTTCAATTTGTTTTTATTCACCTAAATTTTATTTATCACTCCAATTATTTCAACTCTATTTTGTTTAACTTGAGTTCATTGTCAGCTCCATTCGTTTAAATTAAATTAGTATATTTCATTGAATCAATATGAATTCTAATTCACATTCAATAATTTATTTCTGAATTCTTCTCATTTTATAACGAGGCCATATCCAAATTATCTCTACCTAGATTTTTTTTATTTGCAATATAAATCATTTTTATGTTAATTCAATTCCATTCAACTTTAACTCAAATTTAATTCACTTACAATTTCCAGATGGATTTCTATTAATAACTCAAGCTTCACTTTCAAATTCTATCATTTATTCACAACTCAAATTTTTATTAACCAATTTGAGTTCCATTTCCATATTCCACTAACTAGTTAATTATCAATTTGTTTATTCTAATTTTATATCCAATATTTAGTTTTTATCTCAGAAGATCACTTTAACTATTTTACTAGAGTTCAATTTATTTATAATTTAAATTTTGGATTTTATTTATTTGTTTCCCAAAATACAAAACAATCTTATTTGGCCTATTTATTTTACATCCAAATTTTATAAGTCACAACTTATTTATATTCATATTTCATCTATTTACAATCAGTCTCATTCATATTTTACTTTTAACTCGAGATTATACATTTTATTTAGCCAATATCTCTTTATTATTCCATAAACATTTTAAATAAGATTCCAGAGTTTAAACAATTTCCCAAAATTTCAAAATCACTTTTGAAATCAGCTACATCCAAAATCCTTTGGCAAATTCATTTATCCCTTTGAATTTCAAAACCAAACCCAGTTCGCAAACAATTCCCATTTAAAACAATTTGGTAGCAATTTCTCTTCTAGAAACTCGAAAATGAACCTCAATGATGCTGTAGTCATCACCGAAATTATTTTCCAGAGATCGAAAGAGAATTAAATGCTTTTATCTCTTTAAAATCCCTTTTAAATTCCAAATCTCTTCATATTCAATTCCAATTCAAAAATATTTCTGAAATAACACCACTATTATTTCCCAAACCTTTGAAAACCTCCTTCAAATCCATGGTATTAAAACCCCTTTTACCAAAATTCCAAATTTGAAATCCATCCAATTTATATTCCAACATTACTCTGGTATTTTATTTCCAATGTTAAATCACATCCATAGTTTATATTTACAAATTTCTCTAGAGGTTTATTTCAATTTATAAATTACATTTATAATCTATATTTCAGATTCCATTTTGCTATATAAATTTATTCTTCAACTTTGGTTATAAGTTTTCAATTCCTACACAATAGTGTTAATAGTTCAATATTATCATTCCCTATCAACCAAGCATCCAAATACTATAATACTTTACAAAAATTATATTCTTTTTATATACTAAAATAATTTGGGTAAAATTATTTCATTTATCCTATTTAAAACAATACTGCGTCAAATTGTTCTATTCAAAGGTTTAGAGATCCCTATCAATAACGTTAATTACTCGTATTGACCAGAATCCATAAACTACTCAATAAACCAATCAACACAATATAAAACCATTTTATATTCACTAACAAATAAGCCCTCATATCTATTAATACGCTCAGACTCGTTTTAAAGTACTATAGACTCTATTTGAAATGAGTAGTTCCCACCAGAGCCAAGGTTGTCGCCAACCTATGCTCTGATACCAAGTGTAACGACCCGCAAATCCGTACCCCTCGAGTCAACACTATTCTACAACAATCAACTCAGGTTGTACAGAAATACGAACCATTTGGGATTGAAGAAGAAGAGGTAGAAGAAGAAAATAGAAAACAACAACATAATCTAACCATCGCAGCGGAACAAAATATAATAGATAATAAATAATCTTTACTCAAAATCAAATATCTCTATTTATATATTATATCATCAGAGTACATAAATCACAGCTCAACTACAACATCATACAAATGGATACAAACAACACAACACAACGGATATATATATATATATATATATATATATACACAAGTACGAATGTACGTATCGTCATCCAGCTCGTCTCCTGAGCTCCACAACATCAAACCTATATCCTATAATACTCGGTCTGACCCGAGCATTATAGTTAAATAACACCCGAGTCAGTCTGGAATACTAGCGTGATAAAATCACACCCAATTTATTATTAAATTTTCAAAATCCTTTGAAAACAAAAGCATCTCGTAAGACCATGCCACAAATAAACATGTCGGTTTTTTACCTTACGATAGCTAAAACATTTTTATTAAATCCTCTGATATTATAATAGGGTCTATATACAAATACTTATAAAATAGCCGAAATTGTTACATGATTAAATTCCAGCTACTAGCCACAGAGTGGATAATACAAACAAAACTCGTACAAGGCTCGTAGGGAGAATGGATTTCCAACTAATGACTAGGCACTGGGGTACCACCTGTCACAGTACAGGGCCTAGATCACCGTACCGAGGAGTACGCCCGCTCCCCTGCTACACAAGGCCGGGACTATCCCTTACTAGATAATCCCGAGTGAGATCACCCCGCGGTTGGGATCAGCAACCGCCCACTAAGCCGAAATAAAAAGGGACATCTAGACTGGAATGACCTCACCCTGCTTTGGTGCTACCCACCTAGCCTTGCTGCATAACCCCTGATTTTCAGTCATTCCCATTTGATGAGGCTTGAGGCTAAGCGTTACCTTTATAGAACATATCTCTTAAAATGCCCATCATCCACCTGACGACGTTTCACAAACAGTCATCCATACAAGTCCGTCCTGGGTTCGAACGGAACCGAAGGCACTATTCCTACTACGTCTATTTTGGAAATATCCTCGGGATTATTAGCGACTAGCCCTGCACTTCACTGCTCCATCTTCGAATCCAAAATTATTTTCCACGAAACGTACAAAACCGGATCGAAGTGGTTTTCGAGAAATAAATCTCGATCCCGGTCTCTTCGAAATGATCAGCGCATTTGGCCAATATCGATAGTCGGTTATTTAACTATCAATTTATATTCACAAACAACCATCAACCAATAAATAATTTCTCAAATTATTTATTAATCCCAAAAGTATCTTCACAAGATATAATTTTCAATTTCAATCCATTTTGAAAACAGTTTCAAACCAGTTTCCTCTCACAGAATACTCTTTGCAATTATTTATTTCCACTGAAATGCCAAGTATAAAATACTTTAGATTTTAAATAATTTTAAATCACGTTATTATAAAATACACTTATAATATTAAAATTAAAACTACTTTAACACTTTGTTAAAAATGTGTGCTTAAGAGTACTTTAAACAAGACCACTTTATAAAATATAAGTACAATAATAATTTTGAAAACATTAGCTTTAGAAGTTAAACATTTAGAGATAATAAATTTCTAAACATGCTTTTAAAACAACATTAAAACTTTAACTTATATTTAAAATTGCTTTGAAAACCATACTTGGCTATCCAGAGAAATACTCTGCTCTTTCACATCCTTTTAAAAATAAATCTCCATTTATTTTTTAACAATTTTACCATTCCTTTAATAAATTCACAACTTGAATTTATATTTCCAAATCCACTTCACCTTTATAAACCCAGTTTATAAATTTCAATATCTCGCTTTTCTTTAATTTCAATTCCAAACACTTAAGTAAATTTACAATTTATTTCTAACTTACTTTACTTTGAAATAAATTCCTTCCCTTACTTCATTTATTTCAAAATCTATTAACTTTAAGATTTTTATTTCTTTATTATGATTTAAACTCTTTAACTGAAAATACCAATTCAAATTCCCAAATTTCTTCTGTATCTTTTAATTAACTTCAAACTAGATATTTAAAAATAAATTCTTTATCCTTTATTCTTTTAATGATATCACTTAAGCTTTAAAATTTATTATTCCTCTGATTATTCAAATTCCATCGTTTCATACTTAGAATTTAATTATTCGAATATTAAAAAGAATTACTTTTATTTTTTCCTTCAATTCATTTTTTTAATTTATTCAAATTCTCTATAGTTATTTTACTTAAAATTTTACTCTTTTATTTCATTTCAAAAATCTAATTCTATAGATTCTAATAACTCAGTATACCAAATATTTAATCCAACCATATCATCCAATACATCAACTATCAATAAAATTATCATTGGATACCAAATATTAATAATAGAGAATATCAAACAATTTTAAATAATTTTGAGGAATCCTGTTGGATCTCTCCAACCTGTTTTCCCTGCATCTACAGATGTTAGCACAACATAAAATACCAATCCCAAAATATACCATACTATAGCACATCAATCAATTCAACCATTCAAACAATTATTTAAATTTAATAATTTAAATTTAAACTTAAATTAACTGAGTGAGATTAACTCACCTTTTAATATTGTTTTGCAACTCAATCCAACCCGGCTCCTTTCCATTGTTTATGACCTTGTATAAGCATTATAGGATTTTATTAGTATTCAAACTATCGAACTATAAATTTTCCATTCACTAATTAATTTCACTAATAATTTAATTCAAAACTAAATTCCCTTTAATAAATTATCTTTAACTAAAATAATTAAATAAACAACTTAATTTCCATTATTTAAAATTTAACTGAGTGAAATGAAAATATGTATATTTATATATTTAGTTTTTCTCTGAAGCTTCATTATAAAAACAACCTATCAAATTTTATATACTCGCATTCAATATTTTAAATTTCCATATACTTCCCAAAATCACATATAAATATTATCTTCTGTTTTACTGTTTATCTATCTAATTAAAACAGAAATCTTTTCTCTACTGTATACTGCTATTATTATTTTGAATCTGTAATATATTCATATATATATATATATATATATATATAAGACAAATCCTGTACCTTACGTCTACAGGCCCCATCGCCACCATCACGACCTAGCAGTGCTGTCGCCAAAAGCTTCTTCGTGCACAACCCTTTAAAGCCAATAGAAACCCTAGCTTCTCGAGTCAACGTCGAGTTCTGCACTTGATGCCGACGCCGCATGTCCACTTCCAGATGATCACAACCTCGAGCACTCGGTTGCAGCTAAAACCCTAGACCCCTTTGAATCCTCAACTCGCGGCCATCGATGGTGATGACGCGATTCGCTCCTCCTTCCTGCCCTCGCGCGCCCCTCCACAAGGAATCGACCTCGATAAAAATGCACGCGAGACTTTAGTCAATCGCCCCAAATTGAAACGCCCCCCTCGTTGCCGAAGTCGACACCCCAGACATGCTTCGATTGAGATGATTTAGGGTTCATGATTTCGATTTAACAGAATCGAATTAGAAGAGAAGAATGACTGCCATTTTTTTTAAGAATTCGATTTGAATTCGATGAAGGTAAAGGCAGCTTCGAATTGGGGAGAGAGAAGCCGTAAATTTTCGAGCGAAGGTTTTGAAGGCACGCGATTAAAATTTAAAGAATTTCGCTCCGCCATTTTCTTGTTTGATAATGACTAAAATCGAATGGAATAAACGAGGAAGAAACAGGCAAATTTTAGAAGGAACGAGAAGTGTACGAGGGAAGATAAGGGTAACGTGTTGGATAAAACTTGTACAGTGATTTGGATGTGATAGAAAAACAACTGATGTGGAATTAATTAGACTAGTCAACAAAGAATATATATATTATATTGAATTCGATATAAATTTAAGCGTGTTTGTACGTCGTACGCTCACACAAAAACTCCAAACACTACGAGATTTGAAACCCGATAATAATAAAAAAATTCAGATTCAACGGAACTGTTTTCGTCGAATTCCGAGACTGTGCCTCGGAAGGATTTTAAAAAAAAAATTGAACAAAATGCTTTCAAATTCAATTTTAAAAGTTCCATCACCTTCAATATTATTAATACGAATCTTACAAATCTTTAAATTATTTTTAACTGGCTTATAAGTCCAGATTCAACATTTTACCCAATTTCAAATTATTTAATTTAATAATTAAATTACCCAATACATATTGATATTTGAAATTCAAGTTAAAATTATTCCATGGAATATTTAAATCCATTAAATATTCCAATTTAATTTGCTTAAAAATTCCGGGTCGTTACAACACCAATGAACGGGGCCGAGCTAGAGTCCAGCCCAAAGTTGGACCCGGGGAAATGCTTGGAACAGAACCCAGCAGGAGAAGATCCAGGCAAGTGCCAACTGTAGCTGACTGACGAAGCGGATAATTAACAAAAAGATATAGATCGATGAAAGTAGCAATCGGTGGATTGAAGATACTGAAATGCCCAAATTCGTTGATCACAAAGATACCGAATTCTAGCTATCTTTAACACGTTGATCGCGCACGATACCATGAAAAAAGATCTACAATTCTTCATACGTTGATCAAGCGCACTTGATATCGTGAATTGGCTTCAACAATCGTTAAGTCGAGCGCACTCGATTAACCGAAAGTGGAGATAGGAGATCACACTCAACTACCAATTTAGATGAAAGCACACAGCAATCAAACAAAGTTTTATTCAACCAAAAATCGCCCCCCCAAAAAATGTACAACACACTCGCTATTTATAGAGTTTTCCAATCCCTGATCCTTAAGTCGTTGCCGACTTAACTTCCCTTAAGTCGTTAGCGACTCAACATGGGACGTACACGACCTAAAACACACAAAAGTGGTGACTTACGGCTCAACTGTACAACAACACACACATACATGACCGGCTCACGACTTACGACTCAACTGTACAACAACATACACATACACGACCGACTCACGACTTACGACTCAACTGTACAACAACACCGAATCACCCATATTACAACACCTAGGTCGGTGACGACCTAACATACAACACATCACAGAACTACCATCACACGATGTGAACTTGCGAACCTGACCAACTTATCAACAAGTCGACCTACGACTTATCACATACAACTCATACTAGGTCGTTGCTCTTTTTTTCTTTGCTATGTCAAGTCATAGCCGACTTAATCCCTCATGTATCCTTATGTCGTAGCCGACTCAAGTCTTTAGGTCGCAGATAACTCAAAGCAGCTTCATTAACTCGTAGCTCCTCCTCCTTAGGTCGGGGCCGACCTACATTAACCCGTGCACGATCTAAGCCTTGTGCTTCCATAGGTCGTGCTGCATCACTGACCCTAACATGCTCCCAGAAGACAAAAAGCAGCCACTGGAAAATATTAGGAGTGGTAGACGATACCATCCCTACAGGTCATCTGGACGGAATCAATCCCGGGGAAAAGAACCAAACTCATTTCTATCTGCTCCAAATTCTGATGAAAGGATGGCGCGATTGTTCAGAGAGTGCGTCTGATGGGATCAAAGAGGTCGAGGGATAGGCGTTAGGGTAACCAGCCCCTTCACCCGTAATATCGAAATTGCCATCACCCCCCGAGAATGGAAAATGCCAACAATGGAGCCTTACAATGGAACCTCTGACCCCGTCGTACACTTACACAGATACACACAGCATATGCTCATGAGCGGAGCGACGGAAGGAGTATTGTGTAAATGCTTTCCACTATTCTTGACAGATCTCGCTACCTCCTGGTTCTGCCATCTACCCCAAGGGTCCATCAGCTCATGGGAAATGTTGAAAGAAAAGTTCATCAGCCAATTCCGCATTCATGTGGAACAACCCAATGACGCTTATTCCTTTTCCAATATCAAACAAAAGCCTGGAGAGACAGTGCAACAATATCTTACCCGATTCAATGCCGCAGCGGCCGCAGTCCAGGATGCCGATGAGAAACTAATCCTAATGGCCCTCTGCAGTGGTGTGCATCCGGATACTAAATTTGCTCGGAGATTAAGGAAAGAAAAGCCAGCTACCTTACCTGATTTCTTCCATGAAGCCGGAAAATATATGAGACTTGAAGACGCTGCCATTGAAAGGCAGACAGGGCAACAAACTAAGGCAGCTCATGGCAACACACCCGCAGTAGCAAAGGACGTTCGAAGAAATGACTCCAGAGATGGTGCTGGGGGCAAGAAGGGAGAAAAGCGTCTATATCCGCCAGGACCGAGATTTGACACTTACACTCCTTTGAATGAAACAATCGAAAACATCTTCCTGGCCACCCAAGACGAAGGTAAATATAAACGCCCCTTGCACAAGAAGGAATCAGATAACGCAATTATATTTGGAAAGTTCTGCCGTTTCCACGAATCTCATGGGCATGATACCAATGAATGCCATCATCTCAGGGACTTAATTAAAGAACACATCAGAAGGAAGAGACTGGAACGCTATGTAAAAAGCCAGAACGGGACTCTAGCTCCTGCAAATGAAAGCCCGAGGCTATCACCCCCGGAAGTAGGCGGAGGAAAGCTGAGCAGAGATGGAAAAATATGGAAAGTCGCTTAGAAACAATGAAGACTGCGTTAATTCCGTTATAGGAGAACGCCACCCAAAGCGGAAAGAGAACAATGACATCACATTCAGTAGGCGTGACCTAGAAGGAAGGCAGTACCCTCACATGGATCCCATGGTCATCTCTGCCTGGTTCGGTCCAGCCAAAGTTTTTCGAATTCTAGTAGACACTAGAAGCTCAGCAAATATCC
Organism: Allium cepa; assembly: GCA_030765085.1. Lineage (NCBI taxonomy): Eukaryota > Viridiplantae > Streptophyta > Magnoliopsida > Asparagales > Amaryllidaceae > Allium > Allium cepa. Next base: position 621,830,647 of record CM060931.1, read on the forward strand.
TATTTAAGCATGCTTTCGACAAAATAAAGCTGTCGATGTAGGATGTGTCTCATGCAACAAACCGCTACATGGTTTCACTGGAGATGCGAAGATGCCACTCGGGCAACTGGACCTCTTTGTTGAAATAGGAAGTCATCCCTGCTCCGTTGTGCGGAAACAAACATTTGTGCTAATAGAAAACCACTCGGCCTACAACGCCTTTTTGGGAAGACCAGCCTTGTCCGACTTCCCAATTGTCCTGGCCCCGTGGTGCCTGAAGATAAAATTCCCAATAGATAATGGAATAGGAGAAGTAGAGGGAGATCAAGACGCTGCTCGAGACTGCTATGTAACTGAACTTCGCAATAACCGCAGAATGGATAAAGGGAAGAATGCAGAGACTACTCTCTGCATGAAAACTTGGAAGCATAGCAACTAAAGAGATCCCCTCCTCTTCGATATACCAGTGATCCTTTCAATGAATTAGACCCCAGGGACAAAGAGGAGGAGGCCACCGCCGAGCCTGCAGAGGCTATGGAGTTTGTATCTGTAGACAAACATGACTCAAGTAGACTATTGAAAATCGGATCTCAACTAAAAGCAAAATTGAAGGATCAACTCATTGATTTTCTCCGCCACAACTTGGATGTATTTGCATGGACGCACGCTGATATGAATGGAATCTCCCCAGACATAGTGTGCCACGTACTGAACATCGATCCTACCAAAGTGCCAGTAAAGCAGAAAAAGAGAAGCATGGGGGCAGGACGATCAGCAGCCCTCGATGAAGAAGAAAAGAACCTGCTTGCCAATAACTTCACACGAGAAGCCATCTACCCAGAGTGGATCACTAACCCGGTACTAGTAAAGAAGGCTAATGGGAAGTGGCGAACGTGCATTGACTTCTCCAACTTAAATGATGCTTGCCCAAAGGATTGCTTCCCACTCCCCCGAATCGACCAGCTGGTGGACAGCACAGCCGGGCACGAACTCTTATCTTTTATGGACGCATACTCAGGATATAACCAAATTCCTATGCACGCTCCCGATCAAGACCACACTAGTTTTATCACTGACGGGGGATTGTACTACTACAGAGTAATGCCTTTTGGACTTAGAAACGTCGGAGTTACTTAACAACGCCTCATCAACAAGATGTTCGTAGAACTAATAGGACGAACTGTGGAAGTTTATGTGGACGACATGCTAGTAAAATCAAGGAAAGCCAACGACCACGTAAGCCACCTAAGCAAGATGTTTCAAGTACTTCGCCAATATGGAATGAAGCTGAATCCTCTAAAGTGCTCCTTCGGAGTATCATTGGGAAAGTTCTTAGGATTCATCGTCCATGCCAGAGGAATTGAAGCGAACCCCGAACAAGTCCGGGCTCTGAAAGAAATCAGGATACCTTCCACTCGAAGAGAAATGCAAAGCCTAAATGGGAAAGTGGCAGCACTAAGCAGATTCATCTCTAAAACAACTGACAAGTGCGTCCCTTTCTTCGAAGCTCTAAAGAAGGACTAAGGAAAGTTCGAGTGGACTGACGAATGCTTAAAAGCCTTCCTTAACCTAATCGAACACCTCCAGAGACCGCCAGTACTCTCAACTCCAAATGAAGGCGAAGAGCTATACCTATACCTTGCTATGTCATCTCATGCTCTAAGCACCGCTTTGGTAAGAGAAGATAACCGCGCGCAGCAGCCAGTATACTTTGTAAGCAAGAGGTTTACGGGGGCAGAAGCCAGATATCCTAAACTTGAGAAGCTAGCATACTGTTTACTAATCACGTCACAAAAACTGCAACACTACTTCCAATCTCATTCCATCAGAGTTCTAACCGATCAACCGCTAAGGCTGGTACTCCATCGTCCCGACACTTTCGGGCGACTACTTAAATGGTGCATCAAGCTGAGTCAATATGATATCACCTACCATCCTCGCACCGCCATCAAGGATAGGCCATGGCCGATTTCGTTGTCGAATTCACTACCGACGAAGGAAAGGAGCAATCTGAAATAGCGGAAAACATCAAGTGGAATCTCTTTGGCGATGAAGCATCAAACGAACAAGGCTCGGGGCAGGTATTGTAAAAACTACTCCCAGGGGAAGGAAGCTACACTATGCTCTATGGTTGGAATTCACTGCCACCAACAACGATGCAGAATACGAAGCAGTGACAGCCAGATTAGAACATGCCCAAGAGATTGCAGTCAGTTCTTTATGACTACATAGTGATTCTCATCTTATTGTAAATCAAATACTGGGAGAATTCCAGACTCGAGGAGAACGACTCACAGCATATCTAAAGAAGACCAAGCTGCTGCTCGATCAATTGGATCACTATTTAATCAAACACATTGCTCGAGAAGAGAATCAGGAGGCCGACGAACTGGCAAAGCAAGCTAGCATGAAGGACGACACCATTTTCGGAACAGTAACCATCTTAAAGCAACTAGCCCCGAGTTTCGAGCAAGTGAATCTGATAGCTGTAATCGAAGAGGAAACTTGGATGACTCCTATCCAGAAATAGTTACAAAGTGGCACACTACCCGACGGGCGTAACGAATTTAAGAAAATCTTGAGAAGACCTTCCCGCTACACAATACAAGAAGGCATCCTCTATCGGCGCGGCTTCTCTAACCTCTTATTAAGGTGTTTCGCTGGAAGGGAAGCCAAGGAAATCTTATCCAACATCCATCAAGGAAGTTGTGGAGATCACGCTGGAGGGCAGACTCTGGCAAAGAAGATACTCCGATATGGATATTTTTGGCCTACCTTAAACAAAGACGCCATGGACTTCGTCAAAAAATGTGACAGATGTCAAAAATTTGCTAAGATCCCTCGGCTACCAACAAATGAGGTTACTCAGATGACCAGCCCTTGGCCCTTTGCAGTATGGGGAATTGACTTGATAGGCGAACTACCAATGGGCCGAGGCGGAGCCAAATATGCCAATGTGGCAGTCGACTATTTCACCAAATGGGTGGAAGCGGAACCTCTAAATAAAGTATCTTCAGCAAAAATTATTAGCTTCTTGATTAAAAATGTTCTATGCAGGTACGGGGTTTCACTCAAAATCATATCGGACAATGGACTTCAGTTTGACAGCAAGGAGTTCGCCGACTGGTGCCAAGAGCACGGAATTTACAAGAGCTTCTCGTCTGTGGCTTATCCCCAGGCAAATGGACAAGTCAAAGCTATCAACAAAATTCTCAAAACTCTAATCAAGAAGAAGCTTGAAAAGTCAAAAGGCGCTTGGGTGGATGAACTTCCTACGGCACTTTGGGCCTACCGCACGTCTTTTAGAACATCAACAGGGCATACTCCTTTCCCTTCGACATACGGATCGGAGGCCATGCTCCCAGTTGAAACTGTAGTGCCTTCCCACTGTAGGATCCACTACAACCCAGAAGAAAATGAAGAACTCCTCCATATGTCTTTGGATCTAATCGAAGAAAGAAGAAATGATGCATTCCTCAAAGCGGTAGTTCAGAAGCAAAAGGTGGCAGCACAATACAACTCCAAAGTCAAGCATCGCAGCTTACAAGAAGGAGATCTTGTCCTCAAGCGAATCTTCCCGCGCCCCGGAGCGCTTGATCCAATCTGGGATGGACCATATGTAATTCATAAAGATCTCCACAATGGAGCTTATATTTTGTCAACAGTGGATGGAGAGGTGTTCTAGAGGGCATGGAATTTCCAACACCTTCGTCGATACTTTTCTTAACTTGTACTGCCCATATGAAGTGAATTAAAAAAGAGAATCGGTGGATGTAGGCATTTTCATGCCGAACCACTATAAAAATCTTGTCTCTTTTTTAACCGGTTCCTTTATATCTTGGCTGCTTGTTAACTTTATCCTTTTCTGTTGAACAAAATCCCATGATTCTATTCAAGACACACCACGGCGCAACTTCACCTGGACAAGACCTAGCAGGTACTATACGAATCTATGCCCTCGCCAATGAGACACTTTTTCTCCAGCATCTCTCTGCTGCCGGTTAACTCATTGCTCGCGACGGCCCTCAAAGCCAACTGTAATGAGCCGATTATAAGCCACCGAGACGGCCGAAAATAGCCTAGGTAGCTCATTACGGCATTCGGCTCGCCGACAAAGGTGAACCTACTTTAAATCCCAACATAAGGTGTGGCCAGCCAGGGGTAGTTCACGGTTGACGATCGGCACCCACGCTAGCTGGCCACGGTAAATCGAAAAATACCCACGATTACGGGCCATAATGGTCCGGGTAGTTACCGTGCGCGATCTCAGCGCCGATGTGTCTTAAGTACGGCTGTGGTTAAAAAGAAAACTCCCCGCGGAGGCGTAGATGGGTGACAAATGTCTCCAAGACCCACAGCTAGGGAAAGTGACTACAAAACCCGTTTGCCACGAACTTGAGCACATCGAAGGCCTTCAGTGATTGGAAGTTTTACTATTTCTTATATTTCTATTTTGTTTGAAAACTTTTCCTCCTATCCTCTATAACAATCCCTAAAGTACATGACACAAAATAGGAGATGCTCGCCAATGGAAATAGGAACTCACAACTGAATGACATGACACTCAGCTGCATTCCATACTCAGCTACACAAGACATTCAAAGCTACCATCTACAACTAACACATGAGGGGCGGTACCTTTTCCTCTTGTATATAAATACGTAGCTATAATTTATTTGCACATCACAAAACATTGGAAGATATGAAATTATATTTTAAGCAAGAACTTAGCATCAAACACGATTGAATCACAGACATGTGCATAGCTGTATTTCTTATGCAACACATCAAAATAACAAAAGCATTCAAATATAACAAAATCAGTCTAAGTTAAAAGTTTCATTCCAAAAATCAAGTTGTTCGTTACATAATTACAGCCTGAAAATTACATTAATGTTTTAAGACTAACATAGACAGCAATGTCAAGTAAACCAAAAAATGTCCAGATCAAGCCAAGGAGTCGGCTGCATCGGGGCTTCGCATCTATCCTACTGTCCCTCCGAGATCTACTTAACCGCATGATCAGAACTCCCAGCATGTTGGCCAGAGGTAGTTGGCGCTTCAGAGGTCCCGCCTGTCCAATTCAGGAGAAGAATCCATTAAATAAACAATAAGCAAACAAGTTATGAAAAGGCTAAAAGGGAAGACTTAACAGCATCTGTTCCTTGATCATCATCCTCCAACTGCACACCTACCTCCTCAGCAGCGAGCAGCCGCATACCCTCCTTCACCGCCACTTTCTCCTCGTTGGTGAATTGGGCCGTAACCACATCCATTCTGAAGGCCATGCCACCCTCCTTATCTGCATCAGCCTTGGCCTCCTCCAGAGCCCTGAGATAAATCCTGGCCACGATTCGGGGATAATCATCCATCCAGGATAAGTTGCCCTGTTTCCAAGTACGGAAGTACATATCCTGGAGCATCTCATCCATCATTACCTCGTTCTCCTAGAACTCCCTCATTCGGACCTCAGAAGCCAACATCTTTGCAATGGCAGCATCCCTCTCCGATCGGTATCACGAGCGGTCATCCTGAAGAGATTTCCTCATTGCCTCCATCTCCTCCTTTAGCTTGGTTTAAGCAAGCTCTGCGGCTTCAAGCTTCCCGGATAACTCCTCTACCCGCTCGAGATCCGCTTTCCAGACCTCATCCACCGTTGCAATAGCCATATCGATACGTTCCTTGCAGGCAGCCTCCATTCTCCGTAACTCTGCTCTGCTAGCCTCTTCCATGGTCTTCTTAGTCGCGTGGAGGCGGCCTCATGTTGAGATATTTGGATGGCCTGATCGGCGAGTTGCTTGGCCTGGTCGGAAACAATTAACCGCAATCGAATGTTAGCACTCCCGATTTCCTCTCCGGCCTTAACCAGTCGGGCATGATGCCCCATCGGCTTCCTGGTCTCCTCAGAAACCCGTTCGATGTTTGCCTTAGCTTCGTTCCCCATTGTTACGATCCGAGTAGTAAGAAAATCAAGATCCAGGGACTTAGCCTCATCAAGCACCCGTACCATAGGATTGCGAGGGAAAAGGTGCTCACCAGTAGCCTCGTCAAAGGAAATGTCATGAGAGCCTGGATCCAGATCCGGATGACCCGTAAACGGATTACGAGCCAAGCCGGGATGATTTATTGGGGTAACAGTAGGGTTTTCAGACGGGTGCGGGGAAGGTATAAACTCAATACTTTCCTCCGTGGTATCCCGAAGAGGCTGAGTTGGGGGCTGAGGACCAAGTGAGGATTCGAACAAGGAACGGCTCCTCTTCCTCTTTTGGATGTCCTCTTCGATGACCCCAAGAAGAGGACTGTAGCCGACTACGTCTCCAGAGCGGTCAGTCGAAGGCTTCGGCTTAGTAGAAGCTTTGAGAAGTTTGTTTTGTTCAAGCCGGTGCCGAACATCTGATGTCTTGGCTGCTTCGGCCGCTCTTGGAATAAAAACCAAGTGTTACAAGCATACATTGAGCTATAATTCAAGAAACGTATCAAGTTAAGAAGAGTAAAAAGACGCTTTTGTTATACAAACCCTGGAAAGGAGTAGGATACTGCAATAAGTCCTGGATCTCATTCCAGGACGGGAGCTGGCCATAAAATATTCCTAAATCCTTATCATAAATGGAGTCGTCGGGAGTCAAAAATTTACCTTGAATCGCAGGGGTTGCCTTAGCTGAAATGCTCTTGGAAGATGAATCGACAACAGTCCCGGCCTTGTCAACTTTCTTTGGCTTCTCCACCAAGGCCGATCCTTCCTCCAACCCCTCAAAAGCTTGGCGGAAAGCATCATCTGTCCACTCTTGGATCTCCCCTGCTTGCCCAGAGGACAAAGCCCTAGCGCCATCACCGCTCTTTCCTTCGCCACCATCATCACCATCACCTTCTCCATCACCTCCGCTCTGCTCCTCGCCTCTTTCCTCCTCCATCTCTTCCCCCTCCGGGATGTCTGGACATGTGCTGGGGGAGGGTCCATCGGACTTCTTAAGCTTCTTCCCCTCGGCAATTGGAGGTTTTGAGAAGGGTTTCCTTTTGCCACTCTTCGCTGTAGCCACTCCTTTAGCTTTGGTGGCCCTCTCCTCAACCGTGTCTCTCTGCTTGACCACAGACTGGCGTGGCAAAATCAGGTTGTGCCTTAGAAGAGTATCATTCCTGATCAAGTAAGAAGCTAACCTCTCCCTTCCCGGAATGGCTTCTATTTCCACAGCCATTTGAACCAGGAGATCGTTCTCCATGACTATAAAGCCACCTGTCGCTAGCAAGAAATAAAAACACATAATAAGGAGTATTGCAGTCAGAACGGAAATTATAAATAAGCTTCGACTTACAGCCAGAGGTGAAGCGATGGATAGAAACGGAGTCATTCTTGACGAAAAACCATTCCTTCTTGAACATGCTAAATTTCAAATACAAGTACAGGACTGGCTTGAAAAACACGGCTGACTCCAAGCTTATGTAGGGAGACCCCATCTTGTAGCCTCTCAGGTTATACAGGTACCGGACTCCCGGTTAGAAGGGGGACGCCCGTATCTTCTCTAGAAGATAATAAACAAGCACACCAAGATGGCATAGGAGTTGGGCTGAAGCTGGAAAGGAGCCACCTTCAAGTATGTGATGAAGCTGACTATCCAGGCGTTGATCGGAGGGATGGCTCCGCACATGCAGTGATACCTGCTATAAGCAAAATATCCTTCAGGAGGGTCATACGGCATAACTCCTTTCTCTGGAAACACCATGCGTGCTCTGTCAATCCCAAAAGAACGAGATATAACATCAAGCTGCTCATCCTTGAGGGAGCTGGGAAAGCAGTTAGATGGCGAGTTCAGGAGCTCCTAAGGGCTGTATCCATCTACTAGTGATCTCGGGGCGAGTCCATGTCGTCCTGGTTCCGACTGAACTGGGGGCATGACGGGGGACTCTCTTCTATCCGTAGATTTCCTCTTGTTATAACGAGTTTCGACTTTATGAGACATTATCTGCAAACACAAAAAAGTACGTTGTTAGAATGAGGGAAGTAAACAAGCAAGTGTATGTAGTCTGGAATTTCACTCACAATTCAAAACATAAAAGTGCATTCGGTAGTTCAAGTCCGAAAGGTCATTCGGCACACGAACCCCCGAATCCATTCGGTAAAGCAAGGCAAAAGGTCATTCGACACTATACTCCCCAGTCCATTCGGTAAAGCAAGGCAAAAGGTCATTCGGCACTATACTCCCCAGTCCATTCGGTAAAGCAAGGCAAAAGGTCATTCGGCACTATACTCCCCAGTCCATTCGGTAAAGCAAGGCAAAAGGTCATTCGACACTCATACTCCGAATCCATTTGGTGGTACAGGCAAAAAGTTGGTTCGGTGAAAGAAGACCTCACCTGGTCCGGCAATCAACTATGGTTTGGCACTATGATCGATTTGGCAGCTTGGTTGAGACGGTAAGGAATAACGGAGACATAGAGCCCATACTTATAGAGAAGAGAAGGGTAGCTGGACCAACCGGTTCGGCACTTGGGCCGAATAAAGGTGTCTAAATAAACAAAGCACGACATATGCAGGCATATGCCCCACTTTGGGTGGCAAATGTTGGACGTGTTTCCACCGAACTAGAATAAGGAAAAACGTTATCGAACCAACCACTTCCTAAGCACTGCCGAACCAAACACATATCCTCACCACTGCCGAACCAACTCCAAGCCGAACCAACCCACTTCCCATGTACCACCGAACCAAAGCCACTCTACCTGCCACCGGACCAACCCATCTCCCAGGTACTACCGGACCAAAGTGTTTTTGGACAAAGGTCTCAACTCCAACCATCTACTACCGAACCAAGGTGTTGCCGAACCAACATTGCCAGGCCAGATTGCATCAGCCCAGGCCCACCGGCAGCTATATACATCTAGAAACCCTACCCCCAGCCTCACTCTATAAATAGAGGGGCAGGGGTACAACAATGGAAGAAAAGTTTGAGAGCTCAAGCACGGATAGAACTTTCAAACAACTTTCATATACTTGCTGTAACGACCCGCAAATCCGTACCCCTTGAGTCAACACTATTCTACAACACTCAACTCATGTTGTACATAAATACGAACCATTTGGTTTAAAGAAGAAGAGGTAGAAGAAGAAAATAGAAAAAACAACAACAGAATCTAACCATCGTAGCGGAATAAAATATAATAGATAATAAATAATCTTTACTCAAAAATCAAATATATCTGTTTACATATATTACATCATCAGAGCACATCAATCACAGCCCAGCAATATCATACACTGGATACACAACTACTCAACATAGCGGAACACACACACACACACACACACACACACACACATATATATACGTACATAAATACAAGTATGGGAGTACGTATCGTCATCCAGCTCGTCTCCTGAGCTCCATAGCATCATATCCTGTATCCTATAACACTCGGTCTGACCCGAGCATTACAGTTAAATAACACCCGAGTCAGTTTGGAATACCAGCGTGAGAAAATCACACCCAATTGATTATTAAAGTTTCAAAAATCCTTTGAAAACAAAAGCATCTCGTAAGACCGCGCCACAAATAAACATGTCGGGTTTTTACCTTACGATAGCTAAAACAATTTTTATAGAAACCTCCGATATTATAATAGGGTCTATATACAAATACTTATAAAATATCCGAAATTGTTACATCTATTAAATTCCAGCTACTAGCCACAGATTGGGTAATACAAACAAAACTCGTACAAGGCTCGTAGGGAGAATGGATTTCCAACTAATAACTAGGCACTGGAGTACCACCTGTCACAGTACGGGGCCTAGATCACCGTACCGAGGAGCATGCCCGCTCCCCTACAACACAAGACCGGGACTACCCCTTACTGGATAATCCCGAGTGAGATCACCCCACGGTTGGGATCAGCAACCGCCCACTAAGACGAAAAAAAGGGACATCTAGATAGGGATGACCTCACCCTGCTTGGGTGCTACCCACCTAGCCTTGCTGCATAACCCCTGATTTTCAGTCATTCCCATTTGATGAGGCTTGAGGCTAAGCGTTACCTTTATAGAACATATTCCTTAGAATGCCCATCGTCCACCTGACGATGTTTCGCAAGCATTCATCCATCCAAGTCCGTCCCGGGTTCGAACGGAACCGAAGGCACTATTCCTACTACATCCATTTTGAAAATATCCTCAGGATTAGTAGCGACTAGCCCTTGCACTTCCTGTTCCATCTTCGACTCCGAACACGTTTTCACGCAGCGTACAAACCAGATCGAAGTGGTTTTCGAGAAATAAATCTCGATCCCGGTCTCTTCGAAACAATCAATGCATTTGTCCAATATTGATAGCCGGTGATTTAACTATCAATTAACATTCACAAACATCCATCTCACAATAAATAATTTTCCACATTATTTATTTAACTCAAATATATCTTCCCAAGATATGTGTTTACTTTTCAAATTCCTTTGAAAATAGTTTTCAAAGCTATCTGCCTTCTCGGAATAAATTTCAAGTATTTTTATTTCTTCTGGAATCACCAAGCACAAAACTAGATTTTTCTAAATTAATTTAAAACACTTTACTTTTAAAATTATATTTTAAAACATTCAAGTTAAAAGTTCTTTAATAATTTGTTAAAAATACATACTATATGAATATTTGAAAATAAGGTTACTTAATAAAATATAAAACTAGATTTCTACTTTTAAAAACAAATTACTAAGTTACTTCTTAATAATTACTGCTAAAATAGAATAAAAGCAAATACTTATTTTAGACTTTAAATAATAGTAATAATAAATTTTACAAAACCGATTTTCTTTAAAAACAACTTTAAAACTTTTAAATTATACTTAAATATTTATTTGAAAACGTACTTGGTTACTCGGGAAGAATTTCAAATCTCAATCACATAAATCAATTTCCCAAATTGATTTCCAATTTGTTCTGTTTGAAATAAATCTCTTTACTTATCAGTTCATTTCAAAATTCATTAGTTATGGACTTATTATTATTATTTTCTATTTGATTTCAAACTCTTTTAACTGAAATATACAAATTTCAGGTTATCCCCAATTTCTTCTTTATTCTTTCCAATAATTTAAATCCTGAATTTTAAATAAATGTTTTGTTCTTTTTTTTTAAAGTAATAACACTGAATTTTAAAATTCACTAACTTCCTGTTTATTCAAATTTTCCTTTCTATACTCACAATTTATTTATTAGAAATTTAAAGTCACTTTATTTCCTCTTCAATTCATTCTTAAATTTATTCTATAATTACTTTACTTGCCATTTTACTTCTTTTATTTTCATTTCCAAAATCAAATTTATATTTTTGGTAATTCATCATACCCAATTATATCACCAAGCCATAGCATTCAATACTTCCACATAATTCATTATAGAATATCAAATAATTAGAACAGAGAATATTAAATAATTTAAATAAAAGTTGAGGGGTCCGATTGGATCCCTCCAACCTGTTTTTCCTGCATCCACAGACGTTAGCATCACATAATATACCAATTTCAAATTATACTATACTATATTACACCAATCAATTCAACCATACAATCAATTATTTAAATTTAATCATTTAAATTTAAATTTAAACTGAGTGAGATTAACTCACCTTCGATTATTGTTTTGCCATCTAATTCAAACTCGTCTTATTTTTCCCCCGACTTAAGACCTTGTATAAATATTTACAGTTTATTAACATTTTAACCACTTGAATATTAAATTACCATTCAATAAATTTAATTCACTAATTATTTTGTTAATATCCGAATAAATCGAACAACTAATTTCCATTTGCTAAATTTAATTAAATTAACAAATCATTTTTATTTAGGCTAATCGAATAATCACTTATCATAAATAATTAACTAATACTTTGGGTTTAAAATAATTTCTCTTTAACCATTTCTAAATTAATTAAACAAGTAAATTACAAAAGTTATCTTCCTTTCGAAAACATATTTTATTTGTTGTTTACCAATAAACATATTTTATTGAATTATTAAGAAAATAAAAATCCTATTTCAGCCTATATATATATATATACCTATAAAAATAATTTATATTACCATTTTAAAAGTTTTCTACTACCTAAACCTTACCTAAATATCTTTTCCTGTTAGATTCATCGATTACTGAGTTGAATACTAATGTATAAATTAATTTAGATTAAAACAAACTTTTAAATTATACCTTACTGGAGTTCTATGCCCAGAACAGTCCCCTTGCATCGATAACGACGCGAGCGCCACCACACTGCACTAGCCCCTACCGTCGCACGCGCGAGCCACGATGAAACCCAAAAATTGATCAGAAACCCTCGACTGCACCGACGACATTACCACGAGCAAATTAATGTCCAAGGCTTGGACCGCAAGTAGGGCCTGCAACGATCCATCCTCAACTGAACCAATGCAGTGCCATCACCTTAGGTCGCGCGTGCAGCCGCGCCTCGACTCACAAACCCTAATTTCGAACTTAACCCCAAATCGCACGCGCGAACGCGTGCTCCTGCTCCCACCAACCCAAAGTGCTTCACCGCTGCCCCTCCCCGGCCTCGTGCTCGCCGCCTCCTTTGTTTTTTTTTTTTGAAGGTTGAATTCAATTAAATATGGAGGCACGATTAAATGTGTGGAAGCAGTCACCATTTTGTTATAGGGAGGAACGGAATTTGGAACTCAATATGGTATTTTGCTCGGCCCCTTTTTTGTTCCGCCATTCTTTTTTTCGATTTTTATTTGAGATTCTTTCGGCTCAAAAGAAAAGAACGGGCGACGTGATTTTTAAAGAAAGGGAAGCGTGCAGAAGAAGCCTGTCTACAGTAACCACGAAGTGAAAGCTTTAAAGAAAATTCTGATGTGAAATTATCTCGGCTGTGATTATTTAAATTCAAATTGTCTCAATAAAATTTTCAATGCGTTTATATATCGTACGCTCACTCAACAATTCCGATCAAAACGAAATTTAACATCCGATAATAATACAATATTACGGACCCAATGGGCTGGTTTCGTCGAATTCCGAGACTGTGTCTCGGAAGGCTATTTTTAAATTCAATTTAAACTATAAAATTTTAAAAATGAACAAACCACTGTTAATTTCAATTTTAACGCTTCTATTGTCTTCAGTATTATCAATATAAATTTTATAAGCCTTCAAATTATTTTTAATAAGCTTAAAACTCCAAATTCAACAATCTACTCAACTTCAACTTATTAAATTCAACAATTTAATTATCAAATAAATAGTGATATTTGCATTTCAAGTTAAAATTACTCCATTGAATATTTAAAATCAATTAAATATTCCGATTTTAATTGCTCAAAATTTCCGGGTCGTCACATTCCTCCCCCCTTAAAAGAATTCCGTCCCCAAAATTACAAGTTAGGAAAAATGGTCCAATACCCGTTTACTATTTTCCCAAAACCAACAGTTTAATTACTTGCCATAACATATCCTTTTTATTATAGACCCACAATTTCTTCAGTCAACTTCCAAAACCTTCCATAGTCTTCAAATAACCTCCTTGTTCCACTATTCAAATTATAATTCAAAACTAAATTTTGAATTATCAAAATTTCCTCAAAATTTTTCTAACTTCCTAAATTTTCGAAAAATTTCGCCAGCGTCTCCTTTGCGCGGCTTACTTGGTACAGCTACAAAAGGGCCCTACGGCCTCCCAAATCCAAAAAGAAAACAAAAAGCCAAGTGACTTGGTCCAAAATCCCAATCAAATTCACACCAAATTTAAATTCATACCTTTTTGGTCGAGCATTTCAAATTTTTATTTTCTTGAAATCAAAAACCAATTCTCTTTTCCCTTTAGATTACCTGCATATCCTGCTTAGCACTAATATCCAGTCACAATATTTCCAACAACATTTTATCGACTTCCTTACCAAATTTCAATATTTTAAGTTGGTTTCATTTACTAACTTATTTTAGTTTCCAATTTGAATTTGTTTGTCGTTAAAAAAAATTTCCAAAATTTTTAAAAATTTTCTAACTCCCAAAATTTCTGAAAATTTTTGGCAGAGCCCCCTTTGTACGGGGGAGTTTTTGCAATTTGACAAAAGAGATAAATATATATACATCGACCCACCCGGTCAGAAAAATCAAAAACAGTTCATATTTCCTATTTTTATTGCGTAGGCGTACCTTATTTAGCATTTTTAAGCAAACAGCTTGTTTATTTAGCAGTTAGCGTGCCCAAAATCCAGCCACACGGCTTCCAGGTACCTGTACTTACTCAATTTAAACATGTAAGTGCTAAATATATGAAGTTTAACAATATTTCACTTAGTTGCAATAGTTAAAGACATTAATTCTAAAATAAATTCACACCAAACATTTTTCCGTAAGCAATTTATATAGTTTTCATACTAAATTCACTGTTCCAATTAATTTATAACCATTTTCATTCAATTCGAATGGTTTTCAATCCATTTGTGTACATCTTCATCAATTTGAATGGTTTAAACTCAATCACTTACATTTAATTTATTTTTTAAGCAAACCGAACTCATATTTAATTCAGTTGCTCTCAAAAATCAATTTATTTTACTCCTATCAATACGTAGAATTTTAGTTACTTCCATTTACATCAAATGTCAAATTATTCTATGCAATTTGACGCGGTCTATGTGAATAAATAAGTACTTATGTTTTATAACCAATTTAAATGGATTACAACTCAAATTATACTTAATTCTGTTCCATTTTTAAATTTATTCACAATCCATCTATTCTCATTTTCATTACATTTCAGATTTGAATCCATTCACCTGCATTTCATTTTATTAACCAAACCTGTTCATTCAAAACCATTAACAATTTAGGTTCATCTTCATTACCAATTAAATTTCCTTTTTATTTTAATTCATTCATGGCCATTTATTTAGCTCGACGCATTCCAATTAAATTTTATTCTCAACCCAATCATTAGCGTTTCATTTAAAACTATTCTATTAAACTTGAAAACATTCGATTGTTAATATTGTCTCCAAGTTATTTCAATTCCTTAACATTTTAAATGGTTTACAATTATTTATTTAAGAATTCTTCATTCCATTAAATATAATCGGCAACTCACCGAATTTTATTTCAATTAAAATCCTTTTTTCTTGATTTAAATCCGATCCACTATTATTAAACTAAATTTTTAGTTGAATTCAATTCAACTCTTCCATTTGTTTAGTTTAAGTTAATTTGCTTCGTTATATTCAACCTTTTAAGCTCATTTCATTTTTCAAGTAAATTTCTTTTTTTCCAATTTAACTTGATTCTATTTCAATCCAATTTCATTTCAAACTACAAATTTATTTCAAGGCCATTTCCAATTTACTTCCATTTATTTGGATTTTTTTTGCAATTTAAACCATTACTATTTCAATCCAATTCCATTTTTATTCGATACATTTCCAATTATATATAATTTGTTAACACTTCAAGTTAAATTTTTAATTTATAACTCAAGTTTTGAATCCACTAGCCATTTCAAATTACCATTCACTTTTATGAACTCACAATTCAATCTCATTTACTTCATCAACAATTTAAATCGAATTTAATTTTATAACTTGAGTTTTATTTCTAATCTTCATTATTATCTCACAGTTCAGCTTTTATTTAACTGCATTGGGTTCTCATTACATATTTCATTATCTAATTTATTATCTAAATAGTCTTTCCCCAACTTATAATCCTGAACTTGATTTTAACCCCAAAATCTCTTCATTTAATTTTTCTTAGGTTCAAATTTATTTTATAATTCAAGTTTGGATTTTTATTTTATTTTCCAGTTCATCAAAAAAAAAAATTATTTTGGGTTTTCTATTCCACTTTCAAAATTTATAAGTCACAACTTATTATTTACACAATTCCATTCATCGTAGGCTTGAATATATTATTCTTCTATTTTAACTCAAGCCTTATGCTTATTTATATCCCATGCATAATTTTATTCCATGCAATTTTATTCTGATTCTTTTATAAGTTATTCTAATTTATTTACTTCAATTCCGATCCTTATTCAATTTATTTCCTATTCGTTCAGGAAAGAATTTAATTCCATTCATTAATTCAATTAAATTCTTATTCCAATCCAATTTATTTTAACTCGGTTTTATTTAACTCAATTCGATTTCAACTTAATTCGAATACAACTGGATATTATTTTCAACCTATCCAATTAATGTCAATCCAGTCAAATTTTATTCTCCAATCCAAGTTAATTTCATTTTTTAACTTTTCATTTTAAATTAAATTCCCAACATCCAAAGCTTATATTTCCCTAATTTACAAATCATCTCAATTTATAAGCTTACCACCTATCTCTTCAGGATTTTTAAACACCCGGCTTTGGTTACAAATTATTTGAAATCTCCAACATCTCAAATCACATTTCTTAAAAGTCAAACCAACCGTGGTTTTATACTCAACAAATTTCCTTTGAAATTTTCAAAAACAACTAACATCTCTGAACAAATCAATTTTTTTTTGGCAGCAATCTGTCACTTAGAAATTCGAAAATGAATACTGATGATGCGGCCGTCATCATTAGAATTATTTCCCAATAATCCAAGTGATTTCAATGCTATATCTCTTCCAAAATCCATTTTTAAACAAATTTCCTTTCAGAG
This sequence comes from Allium cepa, assembly GCA_030765085.1. Classification (NCBI taxonomy): domain Eukaryota; kingdom Viridiplantae; phylum Streptophyta; class Magnoliopsida; order Asparagales; family Amaryllidaceae; genus Allium; species Allium cepa. The sequence goes on from CM060931.1 coordinate 621,847,264, forward strand.
ATACTTCTAAAACAACAATGTTATTATTTATCTTCAAAATACTTCCAAAATCTCTTGGTTAAAGTTTTCAAATTCTGTTTTAATTCAAATTTTAAGTATAATGCATTTGTATAGTTTATGTTTATACAAATTCCCATTTAGTTATATTTCAATTTATAATTTACATTTATAATTCACATTTATGAATTTCATTTTATAATGAATTTATTCCCTTAAATTTTAGTTATATTTCAATTTCTAGTTAAATTTTCACTTAACAATGATAATACTTTAATATCATCATTTCTAACATCCAAGCAACCATATATTAGCTAAATAGTTTTCAAAAACTATTCTTTATGTCAAAATATGTTTTTGGGTAAAATTATTTCATTTACCCATATTTAAAACAATACTGTGTCGACTGCTCTATTCAAGTGTTTAGAAACCCCTTCGATACAGTTGTCGAGACTGTGCCGATGAAGGTTCATATGCCACTCAATAAATCAATCAACACAATATCAAAACAATTTATATTCACTAACAAATGCGCACTCATATTTATTAATACGCTCGAACTCACTATAGAGTACTACGGATTCTATTTTAAATGAGTAATTCCCACCAGAGCCAAGGTTATCACCAACCAAAGCTCTGATACCAAGTGTAATGACCCACAAATCCGTACCCCTTGAGTCAACACTATTCTACAACACTCAACTCAAGTTGTACAGAAATACGAACCATTTGGTCTAAAGAAGAAGAGGTAGATGAAGAAAATAGAAAAAACAACAACAGAATCTAACCATGGCAGCGAAATAAAATATAATAAATAATAAATAATCTTCACTCAAAAATCAAATATATTTGTTTACATATATTACATCATCAGAGTACATCAATCACAGCTCAGCAATATCATACACTGGATACACAACTACTCAACACCGCGGAACACACACACACACAGACACACACACACACATATATATATACAAGTACGGGAGTACGTATCATCATCCAGCTCATCTCCGGAGCTCCACAGCATCATATCCTGTATCTTATAATACTCGGTCTGACCCGAGCATTACAGTTAAATAACACCGAGTTAGTCTGGAATACCAGCGTGAGAAAATCACACCCAATTGATTATTAAAGTTTCAAAAATCCTTTGAAAACAAAAGCATCTCGTAAGACCACGCCACAAATAAACATGTCGGGTTTTTACCTTGCGATAGCTAAACAATTTTTATAGAAATCCTCTGATATTATAATAGGGTCTATATACAAATACTTATAAAATAGCCGAAATTGTTACATCAATTAAATTCTAGATACTAGCCACAAAGTGGGTAATACAAACAAAACTTGTACAAGGCTCGTAGGGAGAATGGATTTCCAGCTAATGACTAGGCATTGGGGTACCACCTGTCACAGTACGGGGCCTAGACCACCGTACCGAGGAGTACGCCCGCTCGCCTACAACACAAGACCGAGACTAACCCTTACTGGATAATCCCGAGTGAGATCACCCCGCGGTTGGGATCAGCAACCGCCCACTAAGCCGAAATAAAAGGGACATCTAGACAAGGATGACCTCACCCTGCTTGGGTGCTACCCACCAAGCCTTGCTGCATAACCCCTGATTTTCAGTCATTCCCATTTGATGAGGCTTGAGGCTAAGCGCTACCTCTATAGAACATATTCCTTAAAATGCCCATCGTCCACCTGACGATGTTTCGCAAGCATTCATCCATACAAGTACGCCCCGGGTTCGAACGGAACCGAACGCACTATTCCTACTACATCCATTTTGGAAATATCCTCAGGATTAGTAGCAACTAGCCCTTGCACTTCATGTTCCATCTTCGACTCCGAACACGTTTTCACGCAACGTACAAATCAGATCGAAGTGGTTTTCGAGAAATAAATCTCGATCCCGGTCTCTTCGAAACGATCAACGCATTTGTCCAATATTGATAGCCGGTGATTTAACTATCAATTAACATTCACAAACATCCATCACACAATAAATAATTTTCCACATTATTTATTTATCTCAAAAATATCTTCCCAAGGTATGTGTTTACTTTTCAAATTCCTTTGAAAACGGTTTTCAAAGCTATCTGCCTTCTCAGAATAAATTTCAAGTATTTTTATTTCTTCTGGAATCACCAAGCACAAAACTAGATTTTTCTAAAATAATTTAAAACACTTTACTTTTAAAAATATATTTTAAAACATTCAAGTTAAAAGTACTATAATAATTTGTTAAAAGTACATACTATATGAATATTTGAAAATAAGGTTACTTAATAAAATATAAAACTAGATTTCTACTTTTAAAAACAAATTACTAAGTTACTTCTCAATAATTACTACTAAAATAGATTAGAAGAAAATACTTATTTTAGACTTTAAATAATGGAAATAATAAATTTTACAAAACCTGTTTTCTTTAAAAATAACTTTAAAACTTTTAATTTATACTTAAATATTTATTTGAAAACGTACTTGGTTACTCAGGAAGAATTTCAAATCTCAATCACATAAATCAATTTCCCAAATTGATTTCCAATTTGTTCCGTTTGAAATAAATCTCTTTACTTATCAGTTCATTTCAAAATTCATTAGTTATGGACTTATTATTATTATTTTCTGTTTGATTTCAAACTCTTTTAACTGAAATATACAAATTTCAGGTTATCCCCAGTTTCTTCTTTATTCTTTCCAATAATTTAGATCTTGAATTTTAAATAAATGTTTTGATCTTTTTTTTTAAATAATAACACTGAATTTTAAAATTCACTAACTTCATGTTTATTCAAATTTTCCTTTCTATACTCACAATTTATTTATTAGAAATTTAAAGTCACTTTATTTCCTCTTCAATTCATTCCTAAATTTATTCTATAATTACTTTACTTGCCGTTTCACTTCTTTTATTTTCATTTCCAAAATCAAATTTATATTTTTGGTAATTCATTATACCCAATTATAACAACCAAGCCATAACATTCAATACTTCCACATAATTCATTATAGAATATCAAATAATCATAACAGAGAATATTAAATAATTTAAATAAAAGTTGAGGGGTCCAGTTGGATCCCTCCAACCTGTTTTTCCTGCATCCACAGACGTTAGCATCACAAAATATACCAATTTCAAATTATACTATACTATATTACACCAATCAATTCAACCATACAATCAATTATTTAAATTTAAGCATTTAAATTTAAATTTAAACTGAGTGAGATTAACTCACCTTCGATTATTGTTTTGCCATCCAATTCAAACTCGTCTGATTTTTCCCACGACTTCAGACCTTGTGTAAATATTTATAGTTTATTAACGTTTGAACCACTCGAATATTCAATTACCATTCAATAAATTTAACTCACTAATTATTTTGTAAATATCCGAAATAAATCGATAATTTCCATTTGCTAAATTTAATTAAATTAACTAATGATTTTTATTTAAGCTAATCGAATAATCACTTATCATAAATAATTAACTAATACTTTGGGTTTAAAATAATTTCTCTTTAACCATTTCTAAATTAATTAAACAAGTAAATTACAAAGTTATCTTCCTTTCGAAAACATATTTTATTTGCTGTTTACCAATAAACATATTTTATTGAATTATTAAGAAAATAAAAATCCTATTTCAGCCTATATATATACTTATAAAAATAATTTATATTACCATTTTAAAAGTTTTCTACTACCTAAACCTTACCTACAATATCTTTTCATGTTAGATTCATCGATTACTGAGTTGAATACTAATGTATAAATTAATTTAGATTAAAACAAACTTCCAAATTATACCTTACTGGAGTTCTAAGCCCAGAACAGTCCCCTTGCTTCGATAACGACGCAAGCGCCACCACATTGCCCTAGCCCCTACTGTCGCACGCGAGCTCGAGCCACGATGAAACCCAAAAATCGATAAGAAACCCTCGACTGCACCGACGACATTACCTCGAGCAAATCAATGCCCAAGGCTTGGACCGCAAGTACAGACTGCAACGATCCATCCTCAACTGCACCAATGCAGTGCCATCACCTTAGTTCGCGCACGCAGTGGCGCCTCGACTCAGAAACCCTAATTTCGAACTTACCCCCAAATCGCGCGCACGAACGCGTGCTCCTCCTCCCACCAACCCAAAGTGCTTCGCCGCTGCCCCTCCCCGGCCTCGTGCTCGCCGTCTCCTTTTTTTTTTGAAGGTTGAATTCGATTAAATATGGAGGCGCGGTTAAATGTGTGGAAGCAGTCACCATTTTGTTATAGGGAGGAACGGAATTTGGAACTCAAGATGGTATTTTGCTCGGCCCCTTTTTTGTTCTGCCGTTCTTTTTTTTTCGATTTTTATTTGAGATTCTTTCGGCTCAAAAGAAAAGAAGGGGCGACATGATTTTTAAAGAAAGGGAAGCGTGCAGAAGAAGCCTGTCTACAGTGACCACAAGTGAAAGCTTTAAAAAAAATTATGATGTGAAATTATCTCGGCTGTGATTATTTAAGTTCAAATTGTCTCAATAAAATTTTCAATACGTTTATATATCGTACGCTCACTCAACAATTCCGATCAAAACGAAATTTGAAATCCGATAATAATACAATATTACGGACCCAATGGGACTGGTTTCGTCGAATTCCGAGACTGTGTCTCGGAAGGCTATTTTTAAATTCAATTTAAACTATAAAATTTCAAAACTGAACAAACCAGTGTTAATTTCAATTTTAACGCTTCTATTGTCTTCAGTATTATCAATATAAATTTTATAAGCCTTCAAATTATTTTTAATAGGCTTAAAACTCCAAATTCAACAATCTACTCAACTTCAACTTATTAAATTCAAGAATTTAATTATCAAATAAATAGTGATATTTGCAATTCAATTTAAAATTACTCTATTGAATATTTAAAATCAATTAAATATCCTGATTTTAATTGCTCAAAATTTCCGGGTCGTCACACTTGCAATAAAAGCTTTGTACTTGTAATCTGAACAGTAAAGGAGAATAACATATAAAGTGGACGTAGGCACATTCTGGCCGAACCACTATGATCTGAGTGTCTTTTACAGTTTAATCCCTGCTTTTTACATATTTGCATAAATCACCCAAATCGCTAAGAACAACATAAAATCGACTAAATTATACGACTTGGAGGTGTTTGCCCATTTTTTGTGCAAACAATAAGTAACTGAACCCAAACTCTATTCCTCTCTAGATGCATCAGCACAGTATTTCGAACAGTCATAGAATCACATCTCTTTGGCGGATATAAGGGTTGAAGTTTCCTTCTTGAATTTTTCATTTAGTCTTGAGATTCCTGAATGCTGTTCTTATTTTGGTCAGGAAGGGTTCCATTCTTTTCCCATTACCACTTCGTTCATCATTTATTCGCGTCTCCCTTTATTCATAAATGATTTCCTACCTATCGGTATAGATCCATATGTAACTATCTATGTAGATCTGTACCAATTTGTCTGAAGGAGCTAATATAAAAGAAACACTTAGCCGCTATTCAACTTTGCTTTTCACTTTAGCATTTTCCTTCATCTTCCTTTGAGCTCTGATGACCTTATCAATGCCTCCCAGCTTTCGAGCTCCTAAGTTCATCCGATCTAGGCTAAGCTTCAGCGTCGATCCTTATGAAATTGTTGATGTGGATCCGTTTGAAACCCGTAACGACCTACACTTCCGTACAGTTTAGATAGACAATAAACTATACATGTCCATCCCAAATTAAACGAAAAGGCGGATGGTTAATGGTAAAAAGAAAAAGAAGACAAAACAAAAACTCACATGAATGGATAACATATAATATTTCAATAATTTTTATAGCGAAAAACTTTATGTATGTATATTAGAGTCTATTCTAAGCTCAGCCTAGAAAGATATAAACATATGTCCGCGCAAATGCTGAAAAACAACAAATATAGCGGAAAAGTAAACTACATCCATACATTGATGAAGATCTCCAGCTATCCTATGGAAACTCCAAGCATCTTCAGATAATCCTGAAACTACTCTGATCTGATCCAAGTATTAAAAATACCCAGATCAGGCTTGGTAATCAACACGAGACACAACTTATAAATATATATGACTACATCATAGATCGACTTTGATGTTAAACAAAAACTTTGGAAAGAAGAGTATCTCATAAGACCATGTCGCACATAAACACAGATTGGATTTTACCTTATGATAACTAAAATATTTTTATTAAATCATTTGATATTATTTCTAATGACATTGCTTTGAAAATCCTTCAAAGTAACATATTAAAATAGTCGGAATTGTTACGCTTATTAAATTAAATGGCATATTTAGGTATAGAATCAAGTCCTATAGGCATGTATTGGAGAATGAATTCCAACAATAACAAGATAATGGATTACCTTCCGTACATTACTTCTCTAGAGGAATGCACCAACGCATAGCCCCATTGCCCTTTACCAACACAGAATCGGCTACCTCTACTATAAATAGTACCAAATATGACATCATCCCAGTCGTTCCCCAACCTATCCATGCCCATAGCATACACAACAATCCCGATATGTAGAAGGAAATCTACAAAGGTGATAATCATCTCCTAATGGGTGCGACCCACATAGCCGAACCGCATCTACCCTGTCTGTGCTATTACCGATGTGTGAGGCCGAGGTAACATTTTACCTTTCTCAAAACAGGAAATCCCACTTTGAATGCCACTTTGCCATTTCTGGTGACACATTAATTGTTTTCCATGAAAGTACAACCCCCAAATTCATACACCTCAGGAAAGGGTGGTAAATACAAGAGGGGTTACCTACTACACCACCAAAGAGATGTACGTTTGTAAAAAGCAATGTACGTGGTCTTAGAAATGCAATGTTAGACATTCGTCCATACAAGTTATCCAGGAACAGGATAAACCGAAGGTACTCCTACTACATTCTCTTTAGAACTTACCAATAGGATTAGTAGTAAGCAATCCTGGCACTGAAGATTTCAAAATGAAGGTACTACTGCCACCATATTATATAATATGGGAATCACTTGGTTAGTGGCAAGCAACCCTACATTATGAAGATCTCCGTCTTCAACTCATTGTCTTCAACATGTCTTCACTTTAGAATACATATATTGGGTCAAAGTTTTTTCAGATAAGAATCACCCAAATTCGATCTTGGTCTCTCTAAATAAATTATCATTAGAAAATATGTTAAGTATGTGGGTGATTTGTGATCATCACTCAATCAATTAATATCTTTATATCCAGTTAAATATCTTTAGAGATATATTTTAAACCATTTCTTCTTGGTATATACAGATTTATCAAAACCTCTTTTTAACTGTGGAAATACCAAATAATTTCCTTTAAATTACTTAGGAAAAATATTTCTAACTTCTGTTATTGGTATAATTTCAATCTTAATGGATATTACTTATTTCCAAAACATATATTTTAATGGTTTAAAAGCAATGTTATTTAAGACATCATTTACTCTATGCCTAAACCAACTAGTATTGATTAAAAAGGATTCATAGATTTTAGATTAACTATACTCAATACTAATTTTCGTATCTAACCTTTACTGTTCGTAGAATAATTATGAAATCGCCTTTTACATTCACATGGACAATATGGATTCCCTCATCCTAATTTAATACAATGTTTAACTATAACGTTCTCTTTACCATCAAAATTTAAGTTTGAATATCATTTAACTTTTGAAAAAAAAACTCCTAATCTCCTTTCTTTTATCTTAGGAAAAATGCGGTCCAAGTAAATCTGGTCAACTATACCCTCCGTTGGGCCCGTCCAAATACCTAGGGGAGCAGGCAACTAGTTTCCCAAACTCGAGTTTAAAAACTACCCTTCTGTCACCTATATGGTGGTCAACTTATTTGATCAACTCTAAACCTTTAAAATACCTATATAGTTGTTTGGAAAATATTAGAAAAAGATTCGGGAAGAGAAATCCAAGTTTAAATCATTTATTCAAAAATTCCCAAATTTAGTTGTTAAATTGCAAGTGAATAGTGATTTTATCGCTTTGTAAGATCAAAACACTTATTCCATTATATATTTATGTACATTTTTATACTTAAAACCCCTTTTAAAAAATTTTAACATACTTATGGAAATTATTTCATATTTTTATAGATTAAAAATATCCATTTTTAAAGTGTCGAAACCAATATTTTTCGAAATGCCAAAACATGATGATTTTGGAAACTTGATTTGAAAATATTTCAAACTTTACCAAATGAAATTTTGGTTTTTCTTTTCCATTGAAAAATGTAGTTATAAGGATTCGAAAAATTCTTATTCCAATGAATTTCGACTCATATTTCGTTTTATACATAGATTTAGCTTTTTTAAGGCGCGAAATCGTGAACTACCATTACAAGATGCGCTTATTTTGACTTCATTTTCCAATATTTTTGAAACTTTGTTGAAAAGATTTTTAATGTTCTTAAAACATTTATAAACTATTTTTATCCATTTTTAAAGAGGCTAATAGTGTTATATGTGCCAGTATAATCTAAAAAGGGAAGTGATTCATTTGAACTTTGACCAGGTGGTGGTGGCCTTAGTGGAGCACGGCTAGGATAGAGAAGTGAATGTAGATAACTAATTTGAACTTTGAACTAAGGTGGTATATTTTGTACATATTTTTAGCAAAGCTTCGCTATGATGGAGGAATATTGTGACATCCCAGAATTTTGACCCTATTATTATAATAAGTTTTGATCAAATTGAAATAAAATATAATATTTGCATTTATAAATAAATAAGATGTTGGACATTTTTAGTTGTATATGTATTTTCAAAATGTAAACTAGACTCTTTTAACAATATTTAAAATTAAATATGTTTTGTTATATTAAATTAAAAATTATATATTAATGACATTTAATATCAAAGGTATAAATGTAGTTAATAATGATGAGTATAATAATACAATTCTATTCATATTAAATATAAATATAAAATAAAATTAGTGTAAATACATTACAAATCAAATTTTTGGAAAGATTAAACTTTAAATAAAATATGATATAAGAAGTAGTTCTAACAATTTTTGTAATTAAAATAAAATAATCTTATAAATATTTAATATAAGTATAACATAAAATATAGTTATAAACATAAGAATATGGATATTAATGTAAGTAGGAAGACATAAGAAACCATAATATAAACATAAGTACAAAACTATAACAGGATTAAGATATAAATAAAAATGTGAACTATGTTAAGACAAACATATGAAATTAATTAGTCAAAATCAGTGTATAAATTTGTGTTCAAGATAACAAAAAAGGCAAAACCATTGTATAATTACATTAGACAAACAAATGCTGCAAGTATCAAAACTCTTGTACAAAATTTGGTCAGCAATGCATAATAAGTATAAATTTATATGAATACATCTTAGCGCAAACAAACCTGAAATATCTTTGGACCAAAATGTTTGTGTCAGCAAACATTGAATTTATGTTAACATAAGTGTCAACATATACATTAATTAGCACACTTTCTTTCTGGAACAAATCTGCCAGCCGAAATACTTGATTTAGCTCAGGCTTTAGTACATGATAAAATAAAGCAAGATATTTTATGCAGTGAAAGCTTATTCAAGAAGACTTTTTGTTCAAAGTTATAAACATATGTATTCGTCACTTCTTATCTTTTAATTCAGTCATTAACTTATGAAATCAAAGCCTGAGAGATAGAAAAAGTAATATAAACAAAAAAATAATAATCAAAACTGCATATTATCAAGCTCAATCAAATTCAAGCTTCAGGTATTCTTGCATCATCCAACTAGCCTCTGTTTCAACAATATTTTTGGTGAGTAAACTTATTTCTAATCTAACTCTTATTATGTAGTTTATGAAGATTTGTTTTGTGGATGATTTAAGTTCTGTAATGTTTGTTAAGTACTGTAAGACCTGCATATCACGTTCTTTCAGGTTCTAATTTTTTTTACTGAGGCAAACAAAACAGTGAATATATCAAACTTTTTATATAAAATCCTTGTATCTAAGTAGTAACTTAACTAAATAAATTTGTTTAAGTTTAGAATTAAGGTTTGGATTATTTTTTTTAGAAGCTGTGAATTATAAGAACTGTAAACTCAAAGTTACGTTAAAAATGGAACAATGACCAAAATTCGAATGACATAAATTGCACATTCAAATCTATATATTGAAACAACATTCAGTAGTATGATTTTTAAGACTAGAATTATAAATTATAGATAATTGTGTTTAGAGTAGTTCATCAGTAAACCATTTATGCTTTTCTATGAATTTCAGATGATTCATTTAATAATTTTTGATGAAATTTGACATGAAGTTCATGTATTGATTCTAGATCACCTGAAAAATGTTAGAAATTTTTTTAATTGCGAGACTTTGTGGGAATTATGGAAAATAGGGTTATGGGTTCTGTGTTTTCGAGCTCTGTTCATTTGCGGGTCACGTCGTCGTGGCACCACCGAGTGCCATGAGACTTGAGAGGGTGCTCGAGTGTGGTGTTGGCAAGGTTTGGCCGAAGCCACGTCATCACAGAAGGTCGCGACAGTGAGTACGAGGTGAATTTGTCAGCTGTGTTCGTGTTGCTGTTCTACTTTTTAGGCATATTTCGATTGAGTGTGTATTGCATAGATTTGAGTTTAGATTTTGAAAGAGAGATGAGATTGTGATTTGTGGGTGGAGTCACGTGGCGTTGGCGCGGTGGTGGACCGCCGTGCACGTGCACGGCGGCGAGGAAGTGTCGTTGGGTGTCGTCTCGAGTGACACTCAAGTTTGTGCGCGTAGCTTCGGGTTTTTGTTTGGGTCGAGTTTTGAATACGCGCGTGTGTATTAATATGCTTCAGCAGTTTAAAAACTTTAAGCTTTAAAAAAAATAAAAAAATTAAACAGGAGAGAAAAGGGAAGAAGAAAAGGTAAGCAGGAGGGATTGACGCAAGGAAAGTTCTGGGAATCTCGAGTTCTACCCGAGTGGAGCACGTGGTTATCTTCGGGTTTTAACAATCCCAGTAATTTGATAATTTTAATATTAGTTAAAGTTATATAAGCTAAGTATTAATGTTTACAAACTGTTTTAAGCCAAGTAGAACTTTAAAGTTTTACAGAAAACGAAGTAGAGTACTTAATGTAAAATCAAAGTTAATTATGAATCGCAATAAATTTATAATTGCAATTTAATAATAGTTCAAAATGAAATCAAATTTGAAAGTAAAGATTTTAATGATAATCTTGTGTAAACCCATTTATAATTAAGAATTTTATTAAGCATTGGATGTTAATAATTTAATAAATCATAGTTAACTAATTAATCAAGGATAAAACAATTAAGTTAATAATTAATTAATGAATAATTAAATAAATAGTAATAATTAATTATGTAATTGAGTTTTATAAATCAATAATTAAGATTATTGATTAATAATTAATTAAGTAAGTGAATGATTAATAAGTAATTAATAAATTGAAATAAGTTAATTAATTAATAATTGACTAAGCAAGAATAATATATAGCTTATTCTTAAGCATTCAATTAAGTTTTAAAATAAATCAAACTAAATGTTGCTATGAATCTATGATTCTATTTGATTGCCTCTGATGTTTATTTATATCCTGTGATGTTTTGCGATATTCTGGATATATCTGTGATGATTGTGTATGATTTATCTGTGTTAAATTGCTATACGATTTATCTGATGTTATTGATCTGTGTTAAATTGCTATGTGAATTCAATTGTTAAATTTAAACTGTTAAGTTAATTAGACAACTTGGACTTTAAAATGGCATTTGGATTTCAATGAGACCGGGATCGGGTATCGAATTGATATTCCGAAAACCACATCGATCCAAACTAAAGTTTAGGTCGTGTAATCTCAAGAGAAGATCGAGATGGTGTTTTCAGAATGCAATTGTTATCGTCGTTAACTCTGAGGATGATTCCAAAACGAGTGTAACGAGATAATGCCTTCGGTTTCGTTCGAACTCGGAATGAACTTGTATGGATTGAATGCTTTCAGCACATCGTCAGGCGGACGATGAGCATTCTAAGAAATATGTTCTATAAAGGTAAACACAGCCTCAAGCCTCATCAACCGGGAATGGCTAAAACAGGGGATGTGCAGCAAGGTTAGGTGGGTCATGCCCAAGTAGGACGAGGTATACCCCTGTCTTGATGTTCCTTTTATTCGGCTGTGTGGGCGGTTGGTCTGCAGCCAACTGCAGGGTTATCTTGTCCGGGTCTGTTCAGTAAGGAATGGTTCCGGCCTTGTATTGCAGGGGAGTTAGGGTGGCTCCTCGGTACTGTGATCTAGGCCACGTACTGCGACGGGCGGTACCCCAGTAGCCCTGCCATTGTATGGGATCCAATTTCCGATAAGCGCCGTACGTTTTGATTGTGCCCAACTACGTTGGAATGTGAGACGTAAGCATTTCAGCTATTTCTGTATTTTACTTGAAAACCCTAGACACTATTATAATACCATTGAATTTCCTATAAAATGTTTTGGTTAGCGTAAGGTAAAAACTTACCGTATTTATGTGTGGGAAGTCTTACGTGATACCTTTATTTCAAATGATTTTCTAAGTTAAATAACTTTAACCCATTTACTCATACCAGACCCATGTCTGACCCGGAGTTTATATTTTTTTTTTCTCATAAACTCTTGGGTACTCAAATTTTTATGAGTAGCCAAGTGATAGGTATTCGGAGTATAGAGTTTTCTGGAGGAGTTGGAGCAGAAGACCAGACGTATGTAGCTATCTATATAGTTCCGATGTGTTAGTTAGTTCATGGTATTTGAGATGTATGTTCTGACAGATATGTATATGATAGTCATGTTGTATGATATTGTATAACTCTGATGTATATAACTATGTAATAGTTATGTTGATATATTATATTTGATTCCATTCCGCTGTGAGATTCTGATGTTGTTATTCTTTCTTTCTTTTTCTTTTCTATTTCTACCCCTTTCTTTCTTATTGGTGACACGTCTTCCTGGGCATAGGAAGTCGGGTCATCACAAATATTTTGGTGAAGAAGTGAAGGAGATAGTAGCCATTAATAACCTTGTGAAGAAGGAGAAAAACTTGAGAATTTGTTGTGAAAAAATGTGAAAATATAGAGTGCTGTTTATAGACTTTTTCACCAAAATATCTACAACAACATCATTACAATTCCCATCACCCATGAGCTAAAGCCCAACCCTAACTTTCAGCTGAGCCCACTCCCTCTCTATATGCCTTCCATCATTTCATGATGTCTCAAGTATGTAAATGATGATGAGTTGATTTTAACTTTTCTCTTTCATTTTAACTTTAGTGAAAAATATCTTTCTTACTTACTTTTGCTAATAACACTTAGTTTTAATTAATTATCATTAACTTATATGTTATTAATTTGTTATATGTGCGCATATATACATATATATATATATATATGTATCTGTGTGTGTGTGTCATCTTAACTTTCAACATTGCAACATTCAAATATTACTTTTATTTGTTACCGCTAAAAATTCGAAATCTGAATCTCGGTCATGCTTTCAGTTTGAAATCAAACTATTTATTTATGTAAACCAAAACTTAAAAATAAATTTATTATCATCTTTAAATAATTAAAATAAGATTATTTAAGCTATAAAACTATTTTAAATAATATAAAAATCCATTTCTAAAAATACGACGTCGAATTGTTAGAATGCGACGAAGTTTTAGATCTTTATAAAATAAGTTATATATTTATAAAACCATTATAAATTACTTATTATCATTAAATAATAATCAAGGTGAATTATTCGTCATTTAAAACAATTATCTGAATATTCAAAATTAATTAAAGATTTCAATTTAAAGTGATAAAAATACGTGTCGTTACATTCTTCCCCCCTTAAAAGAATTTCGTCCCTGAAATTTCAACCCACAACCTAATAGAGTTTACCTAAAATATTGTCTTTAAACTTAATTACATATGATATATACAGATCATTCGTAATATCTGATTCGATTTTCTACTCAAATACACAACTTTATTTTCGAACTAGTATTGATCCCTCGATCCTCTAGTGTGGACTCTGATCAGGCTTCTTGATCAGTAATCCTCACTTCCTTTACGTACCTCTCTACTATGAGATAAAGTGCAAGTATCCAACCATAAATCCCCACCAATGTTCGTCGTCAAGAATCAAGTGATAAATCATTTTTCAGACCGGTGTAAACACCTCAAAGTTCCATACTTGAATCTTAGATTAGAATCGTGCGACGAAATGATCTACATATCTTATGCGTACTCAGTTATATCGATTCCTTTTTCAAAATTATTTATGAAAACATTTCATAAAATCCCATCCAAATTTCTTAAACCTTTTCGTATATCCCAAATATTTTTAACCCTCTTTTGGAAGATATATTAAAAAGCAATTCTTCTTATTTAAAACTCTTTTTAAAAGATTCACAAAAACACGACTTTTAATAAAATGGGCTTTACTAAAATCTTCTGCCAAGTTTAACTTATCAAAATCTCATTTATCAAAACACTTGTTTGATAAAACGCTTATTTTTCAAATAACTTTTATTTTGAATCCACTTTGTTAAAAATTAAAACACCAATTTTATTAATTCAAAATATCACTGTATATCTTTTATTCAACAAAATTTATAAAGATATAGCTTTAGTTCATTAAGAAAATTATCAAAGAAGTAAAATTCGTATAAAATTTTCGTAAGTGATTTAAACATGGGATAAGTGAAGCCATAATATGGATCATGCATAGATGTATATCATGATTCGAACTATTACATTTTCCAATCAACCATACTTAAACCATAATTAACTGTTTTACATACCCATGATCATTACGTTAATATATTCCTACTAACAAATTTCCAACCCTACCAAAACGCATATCAAATCAATCAGACTCGAAGGTCAATGGACCATCTAACTCTAAGAATACTACCACTTCAAACTCTTCATCCTCCTGTTCAACATCTGCTTCATTCTCAAGATATCATCCTATAAGGTGATCGGGTTTTCCTTAGGGAACCCAGAGTTGAGCAACAGGGTTTCTCGAAAGGATGTCTGTAACATCTTCTTCTTCCTCGTTCTCTATCATTCCTCCCAAATCAATATCTAAAACGTTCGACTTCTCCTCGGATATGGGAAAACCCATCTCCTAGATAATGTAATTTTCATTCCTGTCTTCTAATTCATAGGGGATGTTGTCCATCCATGCGTCATATGTTGTTGAATCTAAGCTATTTCTTTTTACCATCATATTGGGGTTCTCTTCAGGAACTCCTTTAGGTTCTGATTCTACTGGATCTGTTACCCATATCATTTTGTCTTCTCATCCCTGACTTACTTCTACATCATCTGTTATTTGGATCACTTCTTTATCAGCAGATAATAATATTAGTTATGGAGTCTTATGTTCTACTAGCATTGCATCTATGGGATACCCGTCCTCATCGTAATGGGTATGTTCATCAAATTTTCCTTTACCTATGGCATACGGTTTTCATGCGATCGTTTTTCTATTCCCTCATCGTCACAAGAAAGGATTATTAAGTCATTCTTTTCTCTTTAATTTTCTCTTGGGCATTCTCATTTGGAATAATTCATACTATAATTGGAAGGCTTCCACAATAGACAATGAAATACTTAGAAACATATACTAAGCTTTTTAGCTATTCTAACCTGAATCTAATATCATATTTAACAAGTTTCTTGGTGACTTAACTTTTTGAAATATCATCTTTGTGAAACATCTTATAGTCAAACTATGAAATTCTAATCACATGATGTTCCTATACCAATTTATGTCTTTTAACCAACCCATGGTAATATATGAATATTATTATCCCAAAATTAACTATATCTTTTGAAACGATGACCCTTTTATATTTAAGATAGAAAACTAGGTAAAATTATTTCATTTGCCAATTTTCCAAAACAAAAAATCATTCATATATAGAATTAACAAATATGCACTCATGTATAATATTCTCAACTCATTATAGGGTGTCACTTACGCTATCTCTAGTGGGTTACTCATCCGAGGGCATTAGTAACCCTATCTCTAATGAGACTTTACCCCTATCAGGCTCAGGTGTTCGCTCAAAATAAGCTCTGATACCACGTGTAACGATCCGCACTTCCATGCAGTTTAGGTTAACAATAAACCATACGTGTCCAACCCAAATTAAACGAAAAGGCAGATGGTAAAGGGTAAAAAGAAAAATAAGACAGAACATAATCTCATACGAATGGAATAACACATATTATTTCAATAATCTTTAGTGGAAAAACTTTTAAATACATATATCAGAGTCTATCCTAAGCTCAACCTGGACAGTTATAAATACATGTCCCTACAAATGCCGAAAAAACAAAAACACAACGGAAAAGTAAACCACATCCGTACATTGATGAAGATCTCCAACTCTCCTCTAGAAACTCTAAGCGTCTTTAACTAATCCTAAAACTACTCGCAGCAAATGCGGGTATTAAAAAAACCTGAATTAGGCTTGGCAAACCCATATGAGACACGAATTATAAATGTATACAATGGTGTCATAGATCTAATTTGGTATTAAACAAAACCTTTGGAAAGAAGAGTATCTCATAAGACCACACCGCATATAAACACGGATGTGTTTTTACATTATGATAACTAAAACATTTTTTCAGATCATTTGATATATTTTCTAAATACATTGCTTTGAAAATCCTTTCAAATAACATATTAAAATAGCTGGAATTGTTACATTTGTTAAATTCAACGGCGTACTTAGGTGTAAAATCAAGTTTGTTAAAGGCACGTATTGGAGAATGGATTCCAACAATGACAAAGTGTGGGACTACCTTCCATGCAGTACATCTCTAGAGGAATGTACAGAGTCACGGCTGCGATGCCCTCTACAATTACAGAACCAGCCTACCTCTATCATAGATAGTACAAAATATGTCATCATCCCAGTCGTTCCTGACTTATCCATGGCCACTGCATACACAACAAACCCGATATATAGAGAGAAGTCTAGAAAGATGACGATCGTCTCCTAATAGGTGTGACCCACATAGCCTTGCCTCATCTACTCTGTTTTTGCCACTACTAATGTGTGAGGCTTGGGGTAACGTTTCACATTTATCAAAATAGCAAATCCTATTTTGAATGCCACATTGCCATTTCCATTGACACACTAATTGGTTTCTACAAAAGTACAACCCCCAAATTCATACGCCTCAAGGAAGGGTGTTAAGTATAAGAGGGGTTACCTCCTACACCACTAAACATATGTATGTTTGTAAAAACCATTGTACGTAGTTTTAGAAATGCAATGTCAGACATTCGTCCATCGAAGTTGTCGAGGAACAGGACAAACTAAAGGTATTCCTATTACATCCTATTTGGGCATTACCCTTAAGATTAGTCGCGAGCAGTCCTTGCATTGAAGATTTCAAAATGAAGTTACCACTGTCATCCTATGTATATAATATGGGAATCACGAGGTTAGTGGAAAGCAGCCTTATATTATGAGGATCTTCATCTTCAAAAACATTGTCTTCGATACGTCTTCACTTCCGAATGTGTATATTGGTTCGAAGTGGTTTTCAGATAGGAATCACCCTAATCCGATCTTGGTCTTTTCGAACCAATTATTGATAGAAAAGATGTTAAGTATGTGGGTGATTGATGATCATCATTCAATCAATTAATATATCTATTTCCAATAAAATATATTTAGATATATATTTTAAACCATTTCTTCTTGGTATATACAGACTTATTGAACTACTATTTAACTGTGGAAATACCAAATCATTTCCTTTAAATTACTTAGGAAAAATATTTCCTTCTTTTATTATTGGTATGATTTCAATCTTAATGGAGATTACTTATTTCTAAAACATATCTTTTAATGGATTAAAAACAATGTTACCTAAGACATCATTTACTATATACCCAAACCAATTAGTACTGAGTAAAAAGAATTCATAGATTTTAGATTAATTATACGCAATACAAATTTTTGTATTCAACCTATGCTATTCAACAAATAAAGGTGAAATCACCTTTTATGTTCACACGAATTATATGGGTTTCCTCCTCGGAATTTATTACAGAATTTAACTAGAATGTTCTCTTTACCATCATAATTTTATTTTAAATCTTTTCTATATTTTGGAAAAACTCCTAATCTCTTTTCTTTTATCTTAGGAAAAATGCAATCCGAGTAAATTAAATTAACTATCCCCTTCGTCGGGCCAGTCTGAATAGCTAAGGGAAGCATCCAACTGGCTTTCCAAACTCCAGCCTAGAGACTAACTCTCTATCATCCATAAGGCAGTCAAGTAATTTGATGGACTCAAAACCTTTAAGATACTTGTATGGTTATCTTAAATACATTTCCAAAATATTTAGGAAGAGAAATTAAAGTTTAAATCATTTACTAAAAATTGTCAAATTCAGTTGCTAAATTGCTGGTGAATTGTGATTTTACAGCTTTGAGATCGAAACACGTATTCCATTATATATTTATCTTTTACAACATTTTAACATATTTATAGAATTTATTTCATATATATAAAGATTAAAAAAATCCATTTTGAAAGTGTTGAAACCAATATTTTTCGAACTGCCAAAACAGGCGATTTTGAAAACTTGATTTGGACATATTTCAAACTTTACTAAATGAAATCTTGATTTATCATCTCCATATGAAAATTATAGTTATAAGTTCCTGGAAAAATTTTATTCCAAAGAAATCCGAGTATTCCATTTTATACATGGTTTAACTTTTTAAAGCATGAAATCGCGAACTACCTTTACGTGACACACTTATTTTGACTCCATATTCCAATCGTTTTTAAATTTTTTTGAAATGAGATTTAATGTTTATGAAATATTTGTAAACCATTTTTATCCAGGTTAACAATGCTATAGATACCATCATAATTAATAAAGTGAAGTGATTCATTTGTGTAAATTCAGCGTGTATTTTACCGTGAATCATTTCCATATCAAGTAAGCATATAGTCAACGTCCAAAACATGATGATAAAGCAACATAACAAGCATATAAACATATCATATCGTCATAGAAATTATTAGTAAAAGGCCTAGAGTTGTTCTCACGTATATAGCGATCAGTTCCTAACTTTTAACGCTTTTCCTTTCCCGATTCAGAGCCTAAGGAGCTCGGGGTCTATACGGATGGTAATGGCCTATAAGTGAATAGGTGGAGGTGCTTGATAAGGTGGTGGTAGCCTGAGAGGAGCACAACCAAGATGGAGAAGTGGATGTAGATCACTAATATGAATTAAGGTGGTATATTTTGTATACATTTTTGTAGGGCTTCGCTATGATGATGTAATATTTTAGAGAAGAATTAAAGGTGATGGAAGCCATTAATAAGCTTATAAATAAGGAGAAGAACTTGAGAATTGGTAAGAAGAAACGAGAGGGTATAGTATACTATTTATACACTTTTTCATCAAAATATCTACAACAACTTCATTACAATTCTCATCACCCATGTGCTAAACCACCCCCCTCCTCCTCGACATTTGACGGATCCCACTCCCTCTCCATGTACCTTCCATCACTTCATGATGTCCTAGGTGTGTAGGTGTGCGAGTGATAGTGAGTTAATTTTAAGTTTGCCTTTTCATTCTAACTTTTGTGAAAAATATCTTACACACTTACCTATTCTAATAGCACTTAGTTTTAGTTAATTATGGTTAACTTATATGTTATTAATTTTTTATACGTGCATACATATGTCATTTTAACTTTCAGCATTGCAACATTCAAATAAAATTTTATTTTCTAAATCGTTGGAAATTCGAAATCCGAATGAAGATCATATTTTCAGTTTTAAATCAAACTATTTATTTATGTAAAGAATACTTGAAAATAAGTTTCTTATCATCTTTAAATAATTAAAACATGATTTTAAGCTATAAAATTAATTTAAATAATATAAAATCCATTTATAAAAATACGAAGTCGAACTGTCAAAATGCAAGGAAGTTTAAATATCTTTATAAAATAAGTTTATGTATTTATAATACCATTACAAATCACTTATTATCATTATATAATAATTAAAGTGAATTATTCATTATTTAGATCAATTATCTGAATATATAAAATTAACTAAAAATTCCAATTCAAAGTGACAAAATTACAGGTCGTTACAAATCCTGTTTGGGAATTTATCAAATCCCAATGTCGTCCTCTTCTTCTTTGACTTTGGGGATTAGGTGGACAAATGCCACCACTACCCACTATTGTGAATCCCAACTCCATGCCACCATCGATCCATTTCATGCTTCTTGGTTTTCATTCACTACCATGACCTTGAATACCTAACTACCAAGGCTTGCCACACATCACACGTAGGATGGAGGTGAAAAAACTCGTGAACAAAATTCGTCCTCGATAAATGATCATTTTATTGACTTAGGATGTGGATTGGCAAACAGGGTTCGATCGACAACAATAAAGACAATTTTATAAATGTTTTCTAATACATATTGAACAAAGGGCCAATGCATTCTATGATGGTTTTCCAGTTGACACTCGGACCTAACATAATATCTATGCAATCCCCATAAAATGAAGCTTCTGGCTGCTTTGGATAGTAGTGTTGTTCATATGTTAACGAGTAACATGCAAGACACAGCTCCATCGCTTGTTGGAGCTTGTTTGTCTGCATGAGGGGACTATTTACGTAAAGTGGATTCGTTCATCATACCCAGGATACAAGATATACACCTCATAGATTACATCATCTGTCATTTCCCCCATCGATGTATAGAACCCGATGATTCAACACACGTCGACGTTCATTGGATTCTACACATTAGTTATACAGGACTTAAGTAAAGTATACATTAAATTCCAATTTTACCTAACTATGTTCATATATTAAACTTCCAGTAAATTATGGACCTTGCGTGTAGGTCCGTCTACTTTCGAGTTCACTCCTCTAACGGCTGGTTCTTCTTCTACCCCAACGTTTACCTCAACGCCCTCCAGGACTTGAAAATCTCGTCGTCGAACCAAATGATCTCTTCGAGTTGTCCCCTTCATTTTGATGGAAGAACCTCACATCAGCGTCGCTTCTGATGTTAATTTAGAAGGCTTGATAATCCATATCGACCCCCTAGATTCTCTAGGTTTAACTCTAATTGCCATAGATATCAAAAGGAACTGTGACTGCCATGGAAACTTCATTGATGAAACTCTTACTCCAGAGCCTCAACAAAAGGCACATAACCACCTGGAGGGTTAGACTACAAGCAACAGGTACATGTGTCTCTCTGGTGGTATTTCCCCCATTCATTAACTTTATTTGACTAGTCCTTTAATTCATGAAGCATGCCCTACCCAGCTTCACCCGAATGGTTATATCGCATTAAACTGCATGTACATGACCTTTATTAGGCACTTGGGCAAGGCGCCTATGCTCGAAGAATTCAAATATCATTATAGCTTCAAGATAAGAACTGATCATCCTTCCCCTACCTTCCTTGAATCCTCCAAGGGCTTCCAAATCGTCATTGGTCTCTACAACAAGCTTGGCCAGTTTATGGATAAGTTTGTCCATTACATGCTAACTTATCATTGTTTACTTATCTCACTCCATTGTCTTTGTTTCCTTTAAAATTTGATATCCATCCCTCCAAGTATCACGAATGTCACTTTAGCTTATGCACTTCAACAACTGAAGAGCATCCCAGTCCATAAGAAAAGTATGAAGCTCCTATTAAACGACTCTCAATTACTCCATTTCCAGCTATTAAATAGTGGTCGGATTAGCCCCATGCTCTCTAGATAAAGAACTACCCAAGTTGCATCAGAGTTTGACAATGACCCTCAAGCCTTGCATAACAAGATGTTCCATGCAACATAGAACTCCCTACTCAATGGAAGGAGGATAAGGATGAAAGCGAAGATGAGGATGAAGACAAGGATAAAGATGAGGATGATGATGAAAATGCCTACAGTGCATACGAGTCAATCTAGGACAAAGGAGGCAATGAAAGAACTCTGCTTCTCGCACCTCGACCGAAGAGAATAAGCATTCTATCTCCTTGGCTAATCCTCAAGCCACAGCAGACTCCAATTAGAGAGGCAATTCTGCTTTCGATCGTTGATGATATATTCAGCTCACTTGGTGATCCCAAAACCATTCCAACCTCCATCCTGGACTTTGACATTAGAAATTTTAACTTTCTACAAATCACTTCTCTTTTTCTAACTACGTCCAATGTTCCCTATACCTCTATAAGGGAAGTAACTACGGTCAAGCCATGAGAATGATCCATAAAATCAATAGAGAACACGACACCTTGCACGATATTTAGAATCATCGTGCACTCACATCATGGTGCCCCGACCTAACTTCCAATTTCTAACTAAACTCATATTTTTTAGGTACAACAGGATACTCTAGGCTCTTCAGTGACCCCGATAACAAATCTATTGCATATATTAGCCGTGGACCCTTTGGTTATTTATGCCAAATTTGTGATTTATCATGGGAGCCTATTATTGAACGGCTTCAAATGAAGGAGAAGGAAAGATCGGATGCCGATGAGAGATAATATCATGAGCGAGATTGGGACTCATGTAATTGCTCTGGGTCGACTAGGAGATCGTAACCCTCATGTTGTAATCGTTCCCCACTTCTAATATAACCGGGCTGACATTCTACAGGTCCAATGGTTCCCCTTCCACTAGAGTTTCTACCATCATGTTACCAGCACCATCTTCGCACTCGGCTCTCATGCCCTCACATAAATCCAAACATGCTTATTAGCCAACACTCTCCTTGATCTTCGAAGCTATCTTGTAGAGGTTCGATAAAGAGCATGCTTCTATGGCTCTATTCACTCATTTTATTACTACTACCTCGGCCTCATTTAAAATTCCTATCATCTGTTAGATGCAAAAGGCCTTTCCTAACTTTTATTTTACCAGGGTTAAGTTTGATTATCCGTTAAAGAACGTTACAAGAGAGGTGGACAAACAGACTAAAGCCATCGCTCAAGACGCCTTTGAGAAACATTATATCTAAAAAAGGCTAACACATACTGTCTAATATGAATAAAGCTAACTATCCCATAATACAACAACATGAAAATAAGAAGAAAAAAACCACTAGTAAATTCGGAGGTACTACACTAGAGAAGCAGAACAATTAAAAAAGGCAACAGAGGACACTATGAAGAAGGGCCAAGATGAGCTGAAAGCCTTCGAAGCCAAGTACAAGTTGTTGGACGAACAACTTCGAAACGCTTACCGTAAGAGTGGCGAGCTATCCAAGAGAAGGTGGTAGTGCAAACCACCATCGATTCGAATGCCCTCACGATTACAAATCTCAAGGCCGAGGTGTGAAAAAAGAAGAAAGAGAAGGATGGTTCTTTTACTTTAGCGGAAGAGAACATGATCAAGGTCCTTAACACTAATGAGGAAAAGAAAGTTATGGAAAGTTGAGCAATCAAGGCCGATAAATGAGAGAAGAGTAACTACATGAGAAAATCAAAGCCATCCTGGCGCATTTTTTACGTGATCGTTATCAAATCCAGCAAACTCATATGGATAAATAACAAATATCCCAAATTATTAGCTATGGCCTGGGATGAAATTCTTGGACAAGGGATGGAAAGTATTGGCATAGTTGATGAAGAAGAACGTAAAGCAGAACATCTTAATGATGAAGGTCTTGAGGCCCACGCTAAGTGTTAGGCATAACGTGCTCTCGGAGCTACAACTTTTGTCTAGTTGCTTGATGGGGTTCGTCCTAAGTCCTACTCTAAGGATTTAGTGGAAAGCTCTATTCCCACCTAATAGGAACCCCAAACATAGATTTTTTTTACTTCGATGATGGTCGGCTTTGAGCCCGTTGATGTTCCTATACCCAGTCTATTCTTACTCGTCTTTGTCATTATTGCTTTCACAGTAGCAACAATAACTACATCAGTAATGACCGCTACAAACACTACATCTATCTCAACTTCCAGGGCATACAAGCCAAGGATCTTGGCTTTATGCTACCCGAAATCCCTCCTAAGATTTCTACTTTATCACTTTTTCTAAAGGAAGGGCGGACCTAGAAAATTTTCTAGACTCCCACGACATCTCTCAAGGGTATATCGTCGATCTCTAATGTATTCAGGAAACTTTGAATGATCTTTTGGACTGTCTCTAAACTTTTATTTTTTGATCTTCTAACATATCATCCATTCATTGCTCCCCGTCCAGGTATAATCATTGCCTCAGGTCCCAAAGCTATGATACCAAGTCTGCCATTGTTTCTACACCAGCCTTCATATGGGCTTCATCAACTAGATACACCCTAGGCTGACATAGAAAAATTGCTAATTTAAATGAAGAACAAACAAATGATCCAGACCTCTCGGTGGGCAGCAAAGACACTCTCGTTACCGATGTCAAGGGGATTGGAGTCGATCCATCTATGGCAAAGAGGAAAGCCATTAACCAATCTATGCTAAAACTTATCAAAAACGAACCAAGCATAGTGAATGTTCTGACTCCCTTTTCTACATCCTTGTTGATTCCCCCTTTCCTGGTTTCTATTTCTACTTTATTTCTTGTTGGGATTCCAATCAACTTCCTCAAGCCCCAAGTTGACTCAAAGAGTGATTACAACTGGGACGATGGTTTCGAGGGCCTATGTGGGCCCTTGCAGGACGTTGACATTTTGAAGAGAAAACTTTTTTCTTCCAAGAAGAAAGAGAAGAGGGAGAAACAACATTAAGGATAGTTCTTTTTTCCTTTTACTTTTTGGGCGTACTGTTCATAGGCTATTCACGTGCGAGTATGGGCCTCGCCTTTTGTTTTTAAAAAAGTGAATGTAATCAAAGTTGTTTTTCTTTCGATTTCATCTTGTTTTATTTAATGTAATTTTTATTTTCTGTGCATATGCTCATTTGCATGTATAATATGAAATCGCCTATAATTTGGTTACTTTCATTGTAAGAACCTGCCTTTTCGACATGCAGATGCAACACTTGAACCTAGGTTAGCACCCGAGAACCGAAAAGACGAGTCTGGGATAAGATAAAATATAGATAAGGTCACAATCATAGCCATATATCAAATATGATTCTAACTAATACTACTGCTTTCAAAGACATATAGTGGAATGAATTAAATATAAAACAGAGTTGCATCACCATAACAAATCTAAAATTTTATATACACATGTCTAAGGAAATACGAGTCACTACACCACAGATAGGATTTCGGCGCAACCTTAGGCGGCACATTTGACACGGCTATAAGCTGTATCAAATTTTAATACGATTTATAGCCGTATCTATAATATTTAATACGGCTTTAAGCCGTATTAACATTTGATATGGCTTATAGCCGTATCAAAATGTGAGCCTCTTTTCGTGGGAAAATTTTCCTCAAAACGCACACCCTCCCTCCTTTTTTTTATTTCCAGCCTTTCAATTTTTTTCCCGTGCTGATTTATGGTTAAACCGCCACCTCGATCGATCGAACGTTGCTTTGACGTCGGCCATCAGAGCCTTCCACGTCTTCTCGAATTCGATCACTTCTCAGGTAATTTTGTTAATTCCGTTGTTTTACCTCATGTCATTTTCATGGGTTTCTCACTGGAAGCTTAATGTGCTATATTTCATTTTTTACAAATTAAGTGATGATAATTTAATCAACCTAATGACTGGAACGTTAGTCATAGTTCCATGGCCTTGTTCATCTCAACAGCTATAGCTTTGAGTTGGCAGCATTTTGATATTAAAACAATACAGTTAGTAGTTTTATACTGTTTCTCTTGATAATAAATTAATGTACACGAATTTGAAACTGAAACTGATAGCTATCCACATACCCGATTTTGGATGATGTTGTTTCATCTGTTCTACTTTTTTTTCTATCTATAATGGATACATTATGCCCACATTCTGTATTAAGTTTATTTATATATCATGTCTAATACAATAGTCAATCTTATGCTATTTTGTATTATTTTGATCTCCTTGCATAATTTACAGCTTGGTGCTAATGTTGTATATGGTTCTGACATTGTATATGGTTTTGACATTGTTGTATAAGTGGATAAAATTATTGTTAATGACGCAAGCCAAGTATCAGGAGAGGGGTAATGCATAGACATTACTCCGATGCTACAAAATAGCGCCGTTGTAGTGGCAAATTTTTTGAAAACAGTTTGGTGGTAATATTGTATATTGTTCTGACACTGTTGTATAAGTGGATAAAATTGTTGTTAATGGCGCAAGCCAAGTATCAGGACAGGGGTAATGCATAGACATTACTCCGGTGCTACAAAATGGTGCCATTGTAATGGCAATTTTTTTGGAAACAGTTTGGTGCTAATGTTTAAAATAAATCCTATATTTTTAGTTCCATTAATTGAAATTTAAATAGTCCATATATTTTAACTATTTAAAATTAATTAAATGTTTAAAATCATACTACAAAATTCTAGGTCGTACAGGAAAACAAAAAACGATCATGAAAAAGGCATGCGTATTAATCTTACAAGGAAGTTAATTGTTTACTAAATTATATTGTTCTTTACTAAACAATTTATATTATGAACGATCAAGTAGCTTGAATCATTAGCACCAAACCATTAGTATGTTGAAATATGAGAATAGAATACGAAGAATTGTAGCTAGTTACAAAAGATAAATCAGCTCAATAATAATCAAATATCATAATTCATTATCTATATGTAGACTAGTGTAATGATGTTTAGTTTAATTGATTATAAAAAATTTCAATTCTTTATATATAAAAATTCCTCCTTTTCTGTGACATCAGTCACGTTTAATATTTCCTACATTTACCGTAAACTCATAATAATCATTTGTGTACGAAACTATGAATCTTACTTCACCAAAGTTATAATGATGCAACTCAGCAAGCTTAACATGTAAACTAGTTATTGGTAGCAAGTTAGGAAAAACAGAAGACAATTTGACAATTCGACATTGGGTGAAGAAACCAAGGATTAAAACTTAATTCTTCCAGTAAAATTTAGTGGTCGCTAAATATTCAGACAGTCACAGCTCACAGGGTTATATATATTTCTGTCCAAAATTATGTTAGAGAATCTCACTTATTAGAGTTGGTTGCTCTTATAATATAGTATATTTGTAGGAAATGGTATCATACAAAATGGAGAAGCATGTATTACCAACAATTATTTTCTCAGATAGACATGCTCCCAAACTATCTGTTCCAATCCCCATAAGTACCCAATTCATCCAGTGAAACTGATGGCCTCACTTCATGCAAGGCATCCTCAAAATCCTGTTTAGCAAAAAAAAAGGTATTAAGAGAGTTGGAGTCACGTGATACCAAGGTTTGAGACTAGACACAAAACTGGTTGTAGTAATTTGAACCAGTGGTTGCAAATGTTGGGATAAATTAGACACAACACACCGAACTGAAAATAACAAATTGCAAATTCCAAACAACCACTTTTCTAAAAAAACAAAGACACTCGAATAATAAAAACATACATTGCAATAACAGAAAACTAGCACGTAGAGAAACATAAATTATACTTCATCCGGAATTGGAATATCGTCATACCTTCTTTTAAGCATGTGCGGAATAATTTGGGTATTGGCTTCCAAAGCAGCCCAACCAGCTATAGTTTGGGTGTGATCTGGAGTTGACTCAGCCATGTCTTTCTCCTTCTCCTTTGAAAACTCTTAGTATTATTTTTCAGCACTATTTTATTGCCTTGTATCAACCATTTAAACCTTTTTCTTTAATGAACGATATCAAGAAATAGCTCACTCTCTTCAAAAGAGGTTGTGAAGTGGACAGCATTCTTCTGCTTATTTTGCTTCACATTAATGACATTACTGTCAATCACGATTGCTCCATTAAGTTGAAAAACATTTGGAGTTAATGAGGCTGACCCAATACTGTGCTAGCGATAATCTGCGAGACCAATCCACTTCAAATTTACCCTGAGTTTTAAGGGACCTTAGATTTAGTTAACCATTTATTTCCATGTTTATTGCAGTTTTTTATAAACACAAATGCAACTTCAAATTCATAGAACTTCTTTGAAGTCATTTTCCTAAATAACAAATTCAGCAACTCTAAACAAATAGCAAAACCGAGCAAAGTGCTATGCTTTTGGGCAAACTGTCAGAACATGTTTTACCCAGGCTTTGAACTACGGGTTTTAGTTATTTCTGGCAGAGTCAGAATACGAAGAAGACTTGAGAGTGATGGATTAGGTGTAAATGAGGATATGGTTGGGGAAGAGAGTATGCAAAAGGGTGTAATTGTATTAATATTAAGGTTTCAGAACTCGGTTTCGATCAACTGAAATTTTCTTAGTTTCGAACGATCTCGAAAATTTAAAGTTTCGGATTTGATTTTGGTTTCGACTCCGATTATGAATTTAATAGGTGGCTATAGGATCTAGCAGAACAAAATACAACAACTCAAATGTAAAACACATCACATAGCATCAGATAATCATGTACATAATTAATTATATTTCATCTACTACCATTGAATCTAAAAAAAAAGAATAAGTTGTTTTAATTTGTTTAAGTTTCAATTGGCAAGTGATAATCTATGACATACAATGCAATTGATGCCTTGAATTCAAACGGGATTTCATCCAATCTAGCTTTTCTAATAGTCCGAGATCTGATTGAGTATAGAGAGGGTTTTCATATTGCACAGATGGTGGGTTCTTAGGATTGGAGCTGTTATCCATAGGATCATCAATATCAATGCTAGTAGCTGCAGTTCTATCATCCGAGTGTTCCTTTAACATGGATTCTGAGGGATTAGCATTTGTAGAGATATTACCATTCTCACCTTGTTCAAATTCATTTTTAATTTGTTCATGTATATTTGGCTTAGAGTGCTGAGTGTCATGTACTTTAGTAGCCACTGTTGTATTTTCCAAGTTGTTGTTATTAATGATATGCGCATGAGACCCTTCATCACAAACAGTATTAGCTGGTTCATTGTTGTCTCTGTTAACATCCAAATCAGCATGTTTAATATTCTGTATGCAATTACCTCTTCCCCTCATTCCATTTCCACCACTACCTTTGACAAGAAAATTTGGATGTTAACGGCAATAGAAAAAAAATAACTATTATATTTAACAAGAACAATATAATTTAGTAATGTTAAATATGTAGAATTAATCTTACAACAAATTTCTCAATATAATTTCAAAAATATTCTTTTCGAACAGTTTGAACGAGGACCCATTGAAGGGCAAGTCTCATGTTCTGTTAAATATGATATAGGAGGGCAGTATGTCTTTCAGCATAGGAAAACAATGGATAAATGAATCAGATCTAAGATCTACATAATATATAGACGGGGTGCAGAAGTTCATTAGTTTTGTTGAAGAAAACGGTGGTAAGAAAGGATTGTATTTATGCCCTTGAACCCGGTGCAAAAATAAGAAGATGATCAAACTAAATGACATTCACTTTCATTTGCTTAGATGGGGTATTATCCAATCGTATATGGCGTGGTATTTTCATGGGGAAAAAAGGGCGGAGATGGAAAAACAGCAACCAGTTAGTCATGGCAGAACTACTGATGAGTCTGAACATATTAGGATGGAAGATCTGGTCAATGATGCAGATAGATTTCATCATTTTCAACCTACAAATTCTTTGCCTGATCATGCTAATGTTGGACAGCAGTCTACTGATTATCCAGATTGGCAGGCCAATGAAAGTAAGAAGTATAAATCGCTTTTTGGTAATGTAAAAGAGCCACTGTATCCTTCATGTTCAAAAGGGATTACGAAGCTGTATGCCATTGTGAAACTGAATAGGTTGAAGACCCAATACAGCTTTTCAGATAATGGTATGACTGCACTTCTCGAACTAATAAAGGAGTTACTCCTCGAAGGTAACATGCTGCCGACAAAGTACTCCGACGTAAAGAAGATCATTAAGCAAGTTGGGATGAATTACAAAACTTATGATGCATGCATCAATGATTGCATATTGTACTGGAAAGATGATGCGAACAAAGTTTCTTGTACAAATTGCAATGAACCAACATATATGACATCATTACACGAAGAGAGAAAATGCACCAAAGTACCTCGAAAGACATTAAGACATTTTCCTTTAATTTCTAGATTGAAGAGACTATATACTGTACCATGGATGGCAGATGCGATGACCTGGCATGGTCGTGCCAAGTCTGATCCAACCGTAATGCTTCATCCATGTGACACTTCTCAATGGAAAGTCGTAGATTCATTTGATCAAACTTTTACTACCGAGCCACGAAATGTCACACTTGGAATAGCAACAGATGGTTTTTGTCCACATGCTTATCTCTCTAACCCTTACAGTTGTTGGCCAGTAATTGTAGTACCATATAATCTTCCTCCGTCTATGTGCATGAAAAGGGAGTTCTCAATGTTAACATTGTTGATTTCTAGGCCAAAACAACCAGGAAAGGATATTGATGTTTATTTACAGCCGTTGATAGACGAGGTAAAGCAGTTATGGGAAGGAGTAGTTACATTTGACTCTTTAAATAAATCTGAGTTCACAATCAGAGCTAGGGTGCTGTGGGCAATCCATGATCACCCTGCTTTTGGGACTTTATCGGGGTGTACAACTCATGGTTACTTTGCATGTCCTGTTTGTGGGGAAAACACTTGTTCTTATTATCTTTCTGAAAGTAAGAAGATGTGTTACATGGGACATCGAATGTTTCTTCCTAACAAACACAAGTTTCGATACGATAAGACAAATTTCAACAACGAACAAGAACTTCGTCGCCCTAAATGGCCATTGACTGGTTTTCAAGTTGAAAAGAAAGTAGCGAATATCAAAATGAAAGTTCGTAAACAAAAAGAAGAAATTGGTCGAAAATGGAAAAAGCCAACCAATGAAGATGTTGACAATATTTATGGATGGTATAGGAGGTCTATCTTTTTTGATTTACCATATTAGAAAGCAAATTTGATCCGACATAATATTGATGTTATGCATACGGAGAAGAATGTCACGGAGCATCTCATCAGCGCCATTATGGACCATAAAGATAAGTCAAAAGATGGCATCAATGCATGCAAGGATTTGAAAATCATTGGTATAAAAAAAAAGTTGTGGGTGATGGAAGATCCTGAAACAAATAAAACAATCATACCAAAGACAACTTTCTCTTCGAGCGTAGAAGAAAAGATACGGTTTTGCACCGTTTTGAAAAATCTGAAAGTGCCTAACAAATTTTCTTCTAACTTTCACAACAATGTGAGCATCAATCCTCCTGAACTAAGAAATATGAAGTCACATGATTACATGTCATAATGCAGCATTTGCTTCCGGTATTGCTTCAACATTCTTATCTACAACATAAGGATCTACGAAATGTTGTTCATCATATTAGTTTATTCTTTAACATTTTGTGTTCAAAGGTGATCAATAGGGAACATCTTTTAAAGGCAAAGGATAGCTTAGTAGAAGCAATGTGTGTATTTGAAAAACATTTTCCACCTGCATTTTTTGATATCAGTGTCCACCTTATGGTTCATTTAGCCGATGAAGCGTTGATTTATAGCCCTGTCAGATATAGATGGATGTATCCATTTGAATGGTAAATTTCTAATTTCAGCTATGCACGTCATTCTTTCATATAAATAGCTACCGTCTACAGTATATAATTGATCACATTTATAGGTTGATGAAAACATATAAAGGATATGTGCGCAACAAAAGATACATTGAAGGGTGTATTGCAGAAGGATATATCGTACAAGAAGCTAGTCTTTACTGCGTGGAATATATGCCAAACGGAGGTGATGGCAATCATAAACATACCCGCGAAGCGTTTTTAGACGAGGACGATGAGTTTGCTGGTGAGATACCTCTAGATAATGGTAAACACATAACGTTAACCAAGTGCAGTTTGAACAGGTGCGTAGATGGGTCCTTAATAAGTATGATGGATTGAATGAATGGAATAAGTAAGTTCATGAACTTGTTTGGAATTTTAATGTTTTCAATTCAATTTGTATATACATTTTGATATGTGTTTTTCGTAGGAGTTATTACTCCTATGTGAAAAGTACTAGATTTCAACCTAGAGGCAGGGCTACCACCGTGGAAGTAGTTCAAAGTTTTAATCTATGGTTACGTAATGAGGTTTAACTTCGCTTTAAGTATTTCATGCATTTATAAGTGTGCAATGCACCTTTGTGACCATTCTTTTTTACTTATTAAAATTTATGTAGCTGTTAAAGACCATCGATGTTGATCCAACTCTGTGGCGGTTAGTGCACGGGCCGAAGTTCATAACGCGTAGTTATATGAAGTACCAAGTGAATGGATTTTCATTTTCCACGAAAAAGTATGACGACCATATGGTAACACAAAATAGCGGTGTATGCATGAGAGCAATTACAAAATTTAGAGCGAGTGGCAAGGATAAAAATTATAAGGAAGCAGAAACAACGTATTACGGAGTCACTCAACAGATACTTGAGTTTGATTACACTGACTTCAAACAAACAGTTTTTTATTGTGATTGGGTAAAAGTCGAGGATAAGGTCAATGATTGCAAAATAGATCCCATTTCAAACCTCAACATTGTAAATTTAGGGAAATTGAAGAACAAAAATAACGTGAATGACGAGCCATTTATTCTTGCATCAGAAGCGAGTCAAGTTTTCTACTCAAAAGATCTAAAAAATAACGGATGGTATGTGGTCTTGCATACACCAAAACGGTTGACTACAAATATGGATGATATTAAGCTCCCTACCGTCTATCAATCAGCTTTTGAAGACAATGAAAAATTAGAAGACCTTACCAAATCCATATGTTAACTTATTAGTATTTGTACATCACATGATTGTGTGTCTTTATATTTTTAATTGCACGACTGTGTGTATGTATGGTTTTGAATATTTTATACATTCCAATGCAATTCCAGGTGTTGTCACTTAATAATTTTGTATGTGCAAGTGTGTTATATTATGGAGTGTTGACATTGATACATTGATACATGTATAATTATTATCGTGACTTATTAAAATAATTAGTAATATTATATTTTGCAGAAAACTATGTCAGAAAATCCACCATCTTCACATTCGTCATGTTCAGAGGCGAAGAAAGTTGATCAAAATTTACTTGGTATTCCGGTCTCAGATAACGCTGGAAAAACCGCTACTATGCTCGGTAAACTAGTAAGAGCTCATGTGCCGATATCATATATAAGTTGGAATAAAGTACCTGGAATATACAAGTACAATGTTTGGAACGAATTGGTGGTAAGTATCCTTATCTGTTTGACAACAACTATTTCATTCAATAGCCTTATGGTTTCAACTCTTTGCACAACATTTAATTTAAAATATTTTTTGCAGAAAATTTATGAGCTCGATCCACTGTTGTAACGACCCAGAATTTTAATTAATAAAAATTGAATACTTAATTAATTTTAAATATTAATAAGTGAATTTATAAGTCGAATAAATTTTATTTCGAATAATTGGATTTAATTGAATAATTAAATCGATAATTTATTATGTTAAATTATGGAAATAATTGAAAATCGAGTTAAATATGATTGAAAATGATTTGTAAAATTTTATTTTATCATATTAAAGTTAGAACGATATTTTAGAACTTTTAAAATCGAATTAAAAGTTAATTTGTGAAAATTGAATATTTTAATATTTAAATCGACTAGTGAAAATAGTCAATTTTTGAACAGTCTCAGAATTGAACGAGACCAGTTCCATTGGATCCGTAATAGTTAGTTATTATCGGATTTCAATTTTCGTGTCAATCGGAGTTATCGTTTGATCGTGGCAGCTCGAAACGCATCGAATTGTTTTTAATACTAATTTAGCGAGTGAAAATAGCCATTTTTCAAAAAGTCTCGGATTTCGACGAAACCAGTTTCATCGGATCCGTAGTGTGATATTATTGTAAGGTTTCAAATTTCGTGTCAATTGGATTTACCGTTTGTCCGGTACAAATTAAAACGCCTGGAAATCGATTTAAATCGGTTTAATTTAAATCGATCGTTTATTGCCATAACTCGCACAGATGTCCGAATTAGCTTCCGAAACCTGTTCCATTGTGTCCGTAACGCGGGATAAACCCTAGGAACGCCAGTTTCGGCGCGTAAATCGGAGTTTGGAAAATCGGAATGAATAGTGTTCGATTTTTTCCTATAAATACACCATAAATTCACAATTTTAGAAAAAAAAATAAAAACCCTAAATCTAAAACTGCAGCCGCCTCCTATTCTATGGATGGCCAGAAACGTCCCAACTTCTCCTCCTCTTATCTCTTCATCCACTCAATGATTCAAGAAACTTACAACTAGAAAGATGTAGAGCACGTTGAGATCCTTATATTCAACGGTGGAGATCGAGATTGGAGCTACGAATCAACGGATATTTGTGTTCAAAGGCCATAGGGTCAGCCTCGAACTGCGTGCTACAGGGACAGCCGAGCTCTACATGATTATGGCCGAACATAGCTCTGGCAATGGGCGTTCTAGTGGAGGTGACGTGATGGAGTTTCGATGCTCGAGGTGGTGGAAATGTGTAGCCCTAGTTCATGAGCTTATGGGTTTGTTTGCGCGTTCTAGTTACTGGAGACGTGAAAACGTAAGGGAGAGGGAGAAGGAGCATGCGGCTATGATCTGGTGGAAGTGGATCCTACGGCTAATATGAAGCTAGGTTGAAAATTAGTTAATTAATGTTGTAATTATAGTTATAAAAATCGAGTAAACTTGTAAAATTGATATCTTTTTCATACGAGGTCGAAAACGCGCGAAACCAGTTGCGTTGGGTTCGTATTGACGAGCACTACGCGATGGAATTGGATTGGAGTCGATTGGAGTTAGTGAGAATTTTGGGTAAAATTAAACGCGCGTTTAATTTTATTCGAAATAAATCGCTAAAACGAAATTGAAATCAAGGTGAGAACTTCTCACTCAATCAAATCAGTTTCGATTTTATTTTAAATAGTTAGATTTAAAATATTTGAATGCATGTTTGAATGATGATTGATATTTATTGATTGTTAAAATAGACATTATGCTCCGTTAGTAAGCGTATGTTATTTAATAAAAACATATACCGCGAATATTTCATAAACAGTGAAATTGGTATTATATATAGTAGCAATATATATATATTGGCATATATATATTGGAGTTATTGATTTCCCGCATTTGTTTAGCGGATGAGACCCTATTGCGCCGTCTATTAAGCGGATAATATTTTAAATCTCATATACCGCGATAATTTCGTACTGGAGTGAAATTGGTATTGTGCTAATGTTTGTGGATGCAGGAAAACAGGTTGGAGGGATCCAACTGGATTCCTCAACAGTATTTATTTGATTTCAGATATTTTGATATTTGATGGACTATCATATCGATATATGATGTCGTTGTTGTCGTGATTGACTATTTGGTGTGTAGCATCATTGGACCAAATTTTGGAATTTTAAAATGATTTTAAAGTGATTTTTGAAAGAAAACGTTTATAAAATATTTTTTTGAATTGATCCATTTTAAATAAATAAACTTTATGATTTTTAAAGTTATAAAAATTATGATTTTGAGAAATACGATTAAAGATTTATTTTTGAAAATATGAGGTTAATGGTTTTATAAAATAGTTTAAAATTGGGGATTTGAATTTATTATAAAAAGTTGAAAGAATAGGATTTATAAAATTTAATTATTTTATGAATCAAAATGGTGAAATAATAAAGGAGATTAAAGACGTTTTAAAGAATAATATAAATTGATTTATATTAAGAGATTTATAAATGGATATTTATAAATTGAAATATTGACATTATAAAACGAGTTTTTATAAGTGTTTGAATGAAGTGAAAATGAATTTTGTAAATGAATGGAATTTATAAAATTATAAATGGTGAAGTTATAAATGAAATTTATAAATAGTAAGATTTATAAATTTTGTGAAATTTTTAAAGAGTATGTTTGGATGAATAATTGAATCTTATAAGTTATAAGATTTATAATTATGAAGTTCAAAGAAACAATTTTGTAAAATAATCGTTTTATAAGCATTTAACTTATAATATGAACCTTTAGTTTATAATTGAGTTATAAATCGAATAGATTAATAAAGGAATTTATAAAAGGAAGTTGTTATAAAATAAATAGAAATGGAGTTTATAAACATTGTTTTATAAATTCGAAAAAGACTTATTTTAAGAAGTAAATTGTTGAAACCTATTAATGGAGTTATATTCACGTTTTTAACTATGAATAATCCTTTGAAATAAAATGAATAAAAGGATGAAATTGATTAACTTAGTATATCCACGTTTTTGAATAGTGAATAACATGTTAAAGAAAATGTTTAGATTTGATGTTTTAAATAGAATTAAAACGATCTAACGATGTTTTAAAATGTGTTGAGATTCGAAACCATAGATTTCAACATTTATTGTTGAAATAGACGTTTTCGAGAAATAGAAGGAAATGGTGGACTATAACACTGTTGTTATAGTAAATGATTTCCGAAAGGAAATGTTTTGAACAGTATTGGGATTTATATATCTATTTTAATTTCGAATCCTTATACTAGTGATTTTGGGTTGTCGTAACGAGGTTTTACGTAACATTCTTTTTGGCCCAAATAAATATGTTTAAGAGAATGATTTCCTTAAAGAATGAAATATATACTTAATCTCGATTTAAGTATATTGAATATTTTCTAAGTATTGAAAATAAATAAAATTCCTGAATTACTTATTAAATAAGTATGGAAATGTTTTTCCAATATAAAGCGAATATTAGAGAATTTATCTTTTTGAAGATAAATTGAAATGAATAATTGAAATCATATATTCATAGATATTGTGAAATATAAATTCACTATGGAATTTATGAATAGAAAGTGGAATTTGTTAAAAAAATAAATATTGATTTATTTTGAAGTGTGAAAATTATATATCTTGTAAAGATATTTTGGAAGATAAATAATTTGGAAAATTATTTGGAAACTGGTGATGTTGTGCATATCCATTGAT
Organism: Allium cepa; assembly: GCA_030765085.1. Lineage (NCBI taxonomy): Eukaryota > Viridiplantae > Streptophyta > Magnoliopsida > Asparagales > Amaryllidaceae > Allium > Allium cepa. Next base: position 621,884,394 of record CM060931.1, read on the forward strand.
AGTTCAATAACCGACTATCAATATTTCCCTTTGAATGGGTAATTGATGTGATTTGTTTCAATTTGAATGCCACACTTATTTTTGAATAAGCACTCACTATTCGGGTTAACCGGGAAAGGACCATGGGGTCGTATAACCCATTCCGAATATGTGATACGTCGTTATGAATCGCATTGAAGATCGGTGTTGAAGACCCGGTATTTGCGAGAACGATAGGATGACCTGTCGATTGACTCTGCACCGAGTTGCTCCGGTATAGAGTTCTCCATATGTGATGGTGAATCCGATCAGGATTGTGAATATCCGGATTGCAAGGACTTCTTTGTAAGTGCCTTCGGTTTTGTTCGAGCCCGGAACAGACTTGTATGGATTGTATGTCTGACGTTACAAATTGAGATATAAAGCAGATTTCTTTCAAATATATTTATGTTGGTGGCGAAGAATTTATTCTTTTAGCTTAACACCCTTCTCTGAGACGTATGAGCTCAGAAGTTATGTAGTTGAATGTTATCAGCGATATATTCCCAATTTGGTAATGTGACATGCTGAGTGTTGCTGTGAAATGATCATTGTGTTGATTATTTGTGATAGGATCATTTGTTTGATCGTCTATCTTGGTGATCATTTCTATGATCATTTGTTGACCCAAAGCATGGCTTTTGTATAAAGTATGTTTTTGTGGACGTGACTTCGTCGAGCCTCACACCCCATGAATGGTCAAAACAGGAAAGATGCAGCAAGGTTATGAGGGGTAGCGCCCTTTAGGATATGTGCATTTCCTTCTGGAAAAGGGTGGTATCATGGTATGGAGCCCAGATACTTACTCATGTTCAAAACACTTTATGATTGTGTGAATTGATTGCGAGCGCTCGGTTGAAAGGTCCGAAAGGACCGGGGGATGGCATATTCGGTTAGTTGTTACTCAGTTAGGGGTAACCCGGCCTTGTGTTGGTAGAGATCCGGTTTGGTTCTCGGGGATGTCCATCCAGAGGCATTCTCATGTGGCAATGGGAAGTTCCTTGGCCTGACCATTCGTTGGAAATCCAAAGAAACAATACGATCTTGTACGGTATTAGTTATAGAACCTATCATTCACTTATGGTGGCGCCCCACTGTTTGGATGGTAGCTATAGTAGGCATAGTTCGGAATGTCTATGTTGGCTAAGATTTATATTCTACTTTCGAAATGAATTTTTCCTACACTATGCACTAGTAATAATATCAAATGTTCTTTTAAATGCGTATCAAGCATCTTTAACTATCATAAGGAGAAATCTCCTCCGATTCTGCGTTTGCATTGTGTGTCTGTGCGGGAGGCCTTATGGTAGTCTCATTTTTAAAAGCATTTCGAATTAACTTTAAAAATATTCCTCTATTTTGATTTTAAAGATGAATAAACTATTTTGAGTTCTCACACCAGTCACATGACTGACTCGGAGTTTATTGTTTTCCTTCCTAAACTCTGGGTGCCCACCAATTTCCACACGGGCAGTCAAGAGTTAGGGTTTATCAGGATATTCTGGATATTCTGGAGTTGCTGGAGGCAAGCTGGATGGCATGGCGTATTACTAGTATATAGTATTTCTTTTTCCGCTGTTTGATGTTGTTTGTTGTTGTACACTCTGATGATATGATGTAATGAAATGTGATGTAATGTAATAACTGATATAGTTCTTTGTTTAAAGATTATTCATTTATTATTATATGTTGTTCCGCTGCGATTGTGAGATTCTGTTATTTTCTTTCCTCTCTATTTTCTATCTTCTTATCTCTTTTCTACCGTTTTCTTTTTCTTAAAACCCTAACTATTCGGTTTTTCGGCAACGAAAAATCTCGTATGTTACAACTTTCAAAGGAAATGTTTTTAAAGAGAACGGCCGAGGCTTTTAGGAGATACCATAAAAACTTGAGAGTAGTTTATTATGACCCTTTCAACAATGACAAAGAACGGTTGAAAAATTGCCTACCTACAGTTGCTCAAGAAGATTGGGCAGAGTTCGTAAAAAATGAAGCAACGCTTGAAGCGAGCGGAAGAAGGGAGGTAGACAAAAAGAATAGAGCATTGCTCAGTTATGCTCATCATGCAGGACGTAAAAGTCACACTAAAATAGAACAAGAAATGGTAATTTACATTCATTTTCATTCAAATGATTTACACATTGTGATTGGATATTCATGTCGTTGCATCAACTTGTATTACAGATCGTTGCTAGTCCATCAACAAATATCAGTCGTCGTCAAGTATGGGAGAAGACACACAGGAAAAAAATGGTAGCATATCAGATGCCACTTCTCCATACTTTGTAAGTTAAACAAATATTAACATGCATATTCTTTAAAATTCCTTATTCATGTAAGTATTATCATATTACATGATCAAAGTGCGAAAGCGAAGGAAAAGATCACTGATAGTGATGAAGAAAAATTGACAGTGGATGAAGACATCTTATCACAATTGCTTGGTAAGGATGCAAGGGATAGGAACCGCGGTGTTGGGACCGTTATACCAAAGACTAAAGTTAAGGATTGTGCCATTGCACAGAAATGACTCCGACATGTTCATGGCGAGCAAGATGAGTTGAAAATGAGGGTGGGAAGTTTGGAGAGTACAGTGGGAAATTTGTCTGGGCAAATGGAGGTTTTGATCAACATGGTGGGAAATAATGAACAGGGAATTCATACACCGGTCAATTCTTCTGATGGAGGACGCGCCACACAATTCAATGCTCCTGAATTCATTGCTTCGCAGTTCCAGGATTCGACCAATGTTACGAACAATCAAAAATGTGAAATCCTCAACTCTGATTTAGAATTAATAGGAACAGGTATTTTTAACATTTAAACATTTATGACATAATAAGTAGAAAACTTAAATAACAATAAATATTCCCTTTTTATTGCAACAGGTACTATATGCCGAGATTCTACATTGTCCAACATCCATGGGAAATCTGTACCATCCACACATGAACAAGTGGTGTTGGACAGTATACTGCTACCAGATAAGAGAACCAGCAAAATGAATCATCAATTTGCGGAGACCTTTGCTGATGTTGGAGTGGGTGGATATGTGTGCCATCCGAAGTGTCTTATTCGATATATCTAGATGATGGAGCAGGTATATTTTCTCTTCGCCGTACGTTTTAAAGTACACGTTGAAAACGAAAACCACAAAACTCGTTTTCAAGCCAAATGCTATCTTGAATCCCCAAAATTTTCTATCTTGAATTAATTTCTTCCTAAAATTCTCCTTTTCATTAATTTGATAACTATATATGAACTAAAGAAACAAAGTCATTCACTGATGGTGAACCTCACAACTAATTTTGCAATTTTTTCAATTTTATTGTTATTATTTTTAATTTGTTGTTATTTTTTTAATGAGATTCGAATTCTTTATTTACTACACTCCTAAAATTTACATATTTAGAAGCAATATTCTAGCTAAAAGACTTTTAATGGAAAATAAAAACAATGGGCTACTAAGCAAAATAACTTTACAATAGAATTTATATGGGCTTGAAGCCCAAACCCACAACAACTAATGAAGTTAACAGATAATCATTCCTTATTACAACATCGACATTATTCACTTCTTTACTAAATGAAGTTTTGCATGTTCAGCATATTCTGACTATAGGAGGCATAAGAATACACAATAAGATTGTTAATGAGTTTATTTACTGTACTACTTTTGTCAATCTTCTGTGTGTTATTTTCTTCAATATCCTACTATTTTCCTTTCATTTGTGAACTGTTGTTTCTAATTCACATGTTCTTAGTTCATAATTCAATATCCCAGTCACTTATTTAAACTTATTGTTATCTTACTTTGAAGACGCATTTATACTTGCTTTGCAACGTTTTGTCCATGATATGAATAGCTACTAAATCTGAGATTGTAAATTTATCTTAACATGCTGCTATTGTATTCCATATCAGAATTTATTACTTCTTAGTCGTACACATGATAAATTGTACATGCATTTAGATTTTAAGTTGAATTCAAATTAAATATAACTTCATTAGCACATACATGCTTCAGTGAATCGTTTTATTTTGCCATTCATCATTGTATTTGCCTTGTATATGTGTGTTTTCCTTGGCTGTTCATATATTAAATTTGGTGGTTCATACAATCAGACTATCATGTATTAAGTTACTTGCAATTAGTCTTCATGTTAAACATTTTGCATAAGATTTCAATATTCGGTGATTTGTTACATATTTCAGTTAATATTTATGATAGTAAGTTACTGATTTGGCTCCAATGTGGTCTAAATTAATTAAATAATAGGAAAATAGAATTGAACTAAATCTAAATCCATTAGAAAACATGACAGATTATGAGTCTTCATTATAATGTGCTTGAATGGTAGTCAACATTTAAGACTTCATTTTGAAGCTGAGTGCTATTAGTTTCTATTTTGTAAATTAAGTACTCTGAGCGAAACATATCTATTTTACATACCGTTGATTTTTCTTGTACTAATTTGGAATGCAAAACTTTAAACAGGACTGTACCTTGCTTTTCTTGCTTTATGCTTTACCTTGCATACCTTAAAGTGCAAGTTACATGCAATTCTTATCTAAAATGAGCATTATACTAATAGACAGAGGGCTTGAGATGTGCACATTTGCTTACATGCAGGATGATGATAAATTTCACTCGTTTTAGTTTCATGTTGGACTGGGTATGCAGTAATGTTAATATGTCATGTATAATTGAGAGAAAATGTGGATTATTGCTTTGTTGTTGGTGTGGAAAGTAGTAAAATAAAGCCTTGCCTTTACATTCTTGAACTCTGATATTGGCCTCCTACAGCACACATATATTTCAATTCTTGCAAAGCATCCATCAGGAATCTAATTGCATATTCTTTGGTTGTTTATAGACGTTTACTAGCTAACGCGTAATTTTCTTATTAAAAGGTGTTAGTCTCAGCAAAGGAGGAGCCTGACATTTCAACTTCTCCTGCAATGGTCGATTTTCTAAGTATAATTAGTTTTTGGCGTATACTTCAGCTATAATCTTCTTTTTTTATGTGATAGTTTAATTTGTATCTTGTTCATTTTAGGGAATGGAGTTTTATATATCTATAAGTTTCAAATTAGTTAATATATTTTTGTTATTATGTTAACTTCACGTGATAATTAACTCAAATTAACGCATTGTAGCCATAGTGCATAACAATATTCTAATATGTTCATTATACTTAAACACCCTCTTAATATTAAATTACAAACCATAATTATAACTAATTTATTTTCTTCATATTTTGAATGTCTTCGGCAGATTATGTGCAATTCTGGTCTTCTACTAGCAGTCTGATATGTATCGTTTGGTAAGATATAGTGCTGGGATCACTAGTGGTGATGGTGAAGAAATTGGCAAGATATAGGCATTGATGGTACTATCTTAACTTTGTAATTGCTGAACTTGCCGAAATTTGCATTGTATTACTAATGTTATTCGTGTTGTTGAACTATCTTGTTGAACTTTTGTTGTATGTATTGCCGTTGAACTTTGTACCGTATGTAATGTTGTTGAATTGCATGAAGTATTGTAATTGTAATGTACATAGTGTTTGACTATTTTTTGAACTGCAAGATGTATGAACTGTGAACTATTTATGCAGATATAATTTCAAAATTTATTATTAAATGTTTCTTCTTTATGTTGAATCTGTAAAAAAATTGTTTTTAATTATTTATTCAAAAAACTTTGGACTTCATGTCTATATTTAATTGACGAATTAGATACGGCTTTTAGCCTATCTAATTGGTACACAAACGCTGCCTATTTGTCAATTAGATACGGCTTCTGGCAGCATCTAATGAGCCAAATAGATACGGCCTAAGGCCGTATCAAATTGATACATTAGATACGGCTTTTAGCCGTATCTAATGAGCCAATTAGATACGACCTTAGGCCGTATCTATTTGGCTCATTAGATACGGCTAAAAGCCGTATCAAAATATTAAGCTCGGCATATTTTGATACAGCTTTTAGCCGTATCTAATAAGATTAGATACGACTTTTAGCCGTACCAAAATATCGTTTATGGTGTAGTGAGTACAACCAAACCTCCACACACAGAGTCAAATCTAGGTACAACACTAACTACATCTTGTCTAATATACTCGAATGAGCCACTGTCTTTGATACCATGTCGTCTCCAAAATTCATAACCTAAATATACATATATATAAAAGAGGAAAAATCAATGTAGGTCTGACGTAAGTCTAGTTAGTGAACCATACTCTATTCTACATATAATACAAAAATAATATTATAACATGATATGAATCTATCATCCGACAATTACATGTTCATTCATCCTTCGTATCTAACAATCACATATCTAAATATATTGTATAAATGCAGATTCACCTCCTGATCTGAGCCCTTCCAATTCAAAGAGCTTATTGTCTATCGTCGCATTTTTGCCTTACATATCTACCTATATCGTATTAATACAAACTCACCCTTAGTCTGAACCCTTGCCCATCCAGGAAGCATGTTGTCTGTTGTCACGCAATCTACTAGGACGACTTTCCCAACCATAGGTTCTTGTCATATAATCAACTTGGACAACTCCTTGTATCATAGGTTCTCTTAAACATAATCTACTTGGACAACTCCTTGTATCACAGATTCTTATCATGCAATCAACCTGGGAAACTTATCGTGTCATGGGTTCTCGGTACATATTCTACGTATACATCCTGGGGCGTTTAACCTGCATCCCAGTCTCATTTCCATTCATACTCACCATCATATCATAAATCGACTTCATAACATATACCATATATCAATGTACATATTACATATCACTTCAAATAGTAACCAAAACCATCTTATATATTCACTTATTCGTAATTACCGTCATTCATATCATTAGATGTTTGATCACCCTCCATAGTGCAAAAGAAAATGGATCAAATCTGTTATTTTATGTTTATATCAGCCTTATGGCCAAGGTTCTGGCAAAACTCTGCCCACAGATGGACCGATTGTGTAACGACCCAGATTTTTAGCCACTGGATATCGAGTAATTAACTGATTTTAATTAATGAAATATTGGTTTTTATAAGTCGAAAAGATAAATTTTCTAATAGTTAAAATATCTGTATCTACAAATTGATTAAAAACTATATTTAATATTGAATTACAAAATCTCTGGATATGATAAATTTAATAGAAATATAAATAATACTCCACAACTAAAGTTCAAGGTAGAATATACTTGTATATAAATATAAATACATAAGTTAATGATGTTCATATATATATATATGTGTGTGTGTGTGTGTGTGTGTGTGTTTGTATAAGCATATAAGAGTATATATATCTATGTGTGTTATGCCATGTAAAGTAATGTATATGTAAATTCGCATAAATGTATACACATATATAGGAGTGATGTCAAGATATACATAAGTATATGTATATATATAATAGTGAATGAGTACAATGTAAATACATGCGTAACTAAATGTATACATATCTACAAGGACGTATAAACTTTCTGACAATAATTAATGTATATGTAAAGATATATATAGATATATGCACGTATATGTATTTACATTATTCTAAAATGGAAAAGGGAAAACATATACACATAAGGATATATATATATATATATATATATATATATATATATATCAGTTCATATAAATGTACATGTAAACACATAAGGGAACATAGCAATTTAATACATATCATCTCAAGCACATAATAAATCAAACCCTTCACTAAAAATTCAAATCAACTCAACAATTTATCAAAATCAAATCAGGCCTACATATTTTCAAATCAAAATTAACAAAAGAAAAATTAAAAAAATAGCCTGTAAAAGAAGCATCAGCCACTCTAGCTTCCACTGTACACTTTCACCTCCTATATATATACACATACATATCACTGCCTTGCATATGTACATCCTAGTTCACTAAAACAGAGAAAAAAAAGAGAAGCTGCCATTGACAACGGAAATAGCTTGGAGGAGAATTTAAATAAAAGGCAGTGTTTATTCTCCTGATAACAGTGAGTACAACACTCACATTTTCAACTGGTTATATGTACATATAAATATAGAATTGTGCCTATGAACAAATTGTTGAACTGGGCTAAATGTTTTTAAGTTGTTGGGTACATATGTGTATGAATAAGAATTAGACATGAAGAAGCTTCAGTTACAGGAAAGAAAAATATACTTTGTTCATAGTTTTAGTCAAAAGTAGTTAAACATTCATTTCAAAAATCAATTTCTTCTTATCCTTTTAGATTTAAGCTCTAATTCCGAAACAAAATTAATTTTTTTGAGTGTAGATCAATTTAAAATTTATTTCATTTAATACCATGAGACATAGAGGAAGAAAAGAATATATTACAGTAATAACTCAAGTTTGCTAGAAATTCGAATGTCAAACTAAAATGATTGGTTTATATGATCATGATTGTTGTTGGAATTCATGAATTTTAGAGTTAGTTTGGTGATTTTTAATCAAGTGCGCGGGGAGGAATGGGAAAATGAATAGGACCGGGTCTTCGTCGAAATTGTGGCGACTTGATCGATTTTGTGGCTAGGAGCTTGGCACGGAGGAGGAAGAGGGAAGGCGTAGCCGAGAAAAATGCCACGGCATTTTTTTTAGGTATGGTGATGAGTCGAGGTGACTTTAGGGTTTAGGCTCGCGTTTGTAGGTGGTCTGGTCTCAAGTTAATGGCGACGGCGTGTGGCTTCTAGAAAGGTGCGGTCGTGGTGGAAAAGAAGGAGTGAGTGGCGGCGAAGCTCCAGGTGAATTTGGGAGCTAATGATGGTCGGTGGCGCCGTGGTGAGGTGTTTACGGAAAGCCCGGTAGTTCCGATTTTTGTTTGGGTGTTCGAATTTTTCGAACGTGGGTGGTGCGTGTTCCAGGAGGTGCGACGAAGGTGGGGTGGTCATAGGCGATGTGAGGGGTAGATCGGCGGTGGGGTCTGGTCGCTAGGAAGCGTGTACACGTGCACACATTGATGTACAAAGGTAGGCTCAAATGAAAGAAAAGAAGGAAGAGAGGGAAGAAAGGTTGGAGCCTGAGTGTTTTCGTAGGCCGGTTGAAACTTGTTGAGCCGTAGTTTTTAAGGAAATAGAAATGTATGTATATATACATATACATATACATACATACATATATATATATATATATTAATTTACCTAATAACCTTTAGATTTAGACATGTTAGACATGTTCATCTTCCATTTAGAACCATTTGACATGAGAAATTGTTGCAGATAAACCTATCACCTAGTGTATAGACCAATATAATTTGTTACTTTCTTTAATATAAAATTTTAATTATTTATAAGTACTTAAAGTGAGTTAATAAATAAAGTCTTATGTGATTAATTTATGTTGTTTAATAAATTAGTTATTAATAGAATGGCTAAATTTTAATTAACTAGATATAAATTATTTTATAGTTTCTTCAGTTATAAATAAATTTGGATTAAACAATATTGGATTCGGTTGATTGAAGTTAATCAAATTTCGATTTGTGAAATTTTTAATGCGAATTATTGATCGTTTAGTTAGTTAACGATCTATACTTCTGTTTATTGTCATCGGATATTTAAATAATTGTCCTTATTTGTGCCACTTAGAAACCAAGCGAAATTTAGTGGTGAAAATAAAATGATGATGCGTTTTATTTGGAATAAACATCTGAAATAATTCCCATACATGGGTATTATCATCCTAAACATAAGTTGTTTATTTTAGACAACTAACCTTTTAATTTATTGCCTGGATTCAAAGGGACTGGGACCGGATACCAGTGTATCCGGAGCTACTTCGATTTGAAAATCCCTACTAACCTCTACGGGTTTTTATGCTGGAATTGGATTAGTTTTTTTTTACAATTCAATCATTTTAAATAAGTAAATTGTACTTAGACATTATTAAAATATCAGTGGGTTTTAAAAAAGTGTTTTGTTTGTAATCAGATTAAAAGCCGTAGTGTTGTACAGTTACCTTTTTTAAAAATATTTTGATAACTTAAGTATTTCAATTTAAGTGTGTTTACTCATGCTGGTTTCCAGCCTAACTTAAGTGTTACTTTATTGTAATGCTCGGGTCAAACCTAGTATTATAGAATTTTAGGTTAAGATGCTTTTCGAGCTCAGGAGACGAGCTGGATGGCAGAGATGTATTGCACGTATTTGACTATATTCCGCTGTGTATTGTAGACTGTATATTCAGTATTTAGGGACAAGTTATTATAACTATCCAGATTTATTATTGATGATTGTACTCTGATAGCCTGTATGTTTATTAGTAGTTACAACTTTCTTTGTATAAATGCAGTTATTGTATATTATATTTTGTTCCGCTGTGATTGTGAGATTCTATGATATTATTCTATTTACTTCTTCTATCTTCTTTTCTTCTTAATCCTAACAACCTGGTATTTCCGGCACTCGATTGCTCTACACTCTATACAGTGGACACATTAGCGTCGATTTTCGAGGGTCGAAAATTTCATGTTCTTTACATGTGGTATCAAAGCTGAAGGTTAAGCGAGAACCTTCGCTCTGGTGGAGATCACTCACTACAGATAGGGTCAGTGGTACCCTAATGTGAGTTGAGTGTAGTATATATGATGGCATACTTGTTATTTTCATATATAATGATTTTAAAAACGGTTTTAAAAATAATCTTTTTACATAAAATTATATTTTGGTATAAAGAAATAAATTTTCTAAATTATTATAGTATATTAAGGTGATTGGTTGTAATTACTGTAATCAAAGAAGATTATAAAAATTTAAGTAGCAATACATATATAACCATATAGAAATCTGGGTAACAATGAATTATGAAAATAAGTTAAGAAGAAAGTAGACTCCAACTAGAATCTAAATTCTGAGAATTTCGAAAGTTTTTTTCAAAGTATTTGAAGTAAAATAAGTTTACACTGACTATATTTTATATATATAGAAATAATTTTTCAGGGAATTATTATGGAATGTATGGTATGTTTGGTCTCTAGATATGGTATTATTGGTTATTATTATAATAAATGGTTATTGTGTCTGAATAAAGGATGTTTATTACAGAATAAACAATGATGAAACATAATGAAATGTTTATGGAAGTGAAATTATATAAGCTGAATTTATAAATGTGACTTATAAATTAAAATGAATTTAATTGGGAAATTTTGAAATCTATGTCTCAAAAACTTTGATATATGTTTCACGGTGTTTGAGGAAATAATAAATAATATCATTAGAATATTTTGATATAGAAAATTTGTTTTGGAAATTACGAAGAAAAATTGTTTTGGGTCAAAAACCAAAGACAGTCTAATGTCTAAGGTGTGATTTGGTATGAAAGTAGGATAAATATTTATATGTGTATGATTTCAAAGTTGATTTGAAATAAATACCAAGTATTGAATTCTAGAATCCCCCTTAAAACGGGAAGCACAACCCGGAGAAAAGTAACTTTTGAACTTATAAGTGGGATGTGATATTGATAAGAAAATTTAAATTGGAATGTAGAATTTAAATTGATTAAGTTTAAATGGATTAAACAAATTGGAAAGTTACTTAGGCCAAGTTAAATAAGTTTTGAACTTATAATCTAAAATTGGAAAATTTCAAGGTGAAGTTGAGATTTAACTTATGGAAGTTAAATGAAATAAATTGCAAAAGAAAAGGTATGGATTTGATGAGAGTTGCAAAGGAAGAATGTTGTGTGTAAATGCTTTCAACAATTTTTGAAATAAAAGGGTTTCGAATTCTGAAAAATTATGGTGGATACTATTGATTAATGTCTTAGAAAATTTAGATGCATATATATTTGATATATCCCGCTATCATCCTATTTGTTATTTACAATATATAAAACTGTAAATTGGATTATTTCGATTATGTTAAGAAGTGGATTGAAATGATATATATATCCAATCCTGAAATTGGATGGAAATAAAACTTTGATTTGAAATTATTTAAATGATTTTGATTTTAAGAAATGAAATTGAATTTATGGAAATGGAATCATTTTAACTTAAATTTGAAATGTTAAAATGAGCTTATCAACTAAAATTGTTTAAAGAATTGGGTTTAAAATTTTGAAGTTATGATTAGGATATCAGTTGAATTTCGAAAATTGATTTGTTCTAAAAAGATATAAACTCTCACACTCAAACCTTGAAATAAGTTTAAGTAGAGGTAATTTAAGTGAATATTTGAAATTTGGGTGCAGGATTGAATTATTTAAAGATTTAGATTGTTAAATTAAATATGAGGATTAATTTGACTTAAGTGATTCAATCATCACTTTGAAAACCGAACTCCAACTTATATAAATTGAGATGGTTTAAAAGTTAAGAACGGAACTAAAATTAATTCAAATTGGAATTGTAATCGAAGTTGAATTAGTTGGAAGTTGAAATGGGAATTGATTTGAATTAAAATTGGAATCGAAGTTAATTCAAATTGAACGGATTTGAATCAATGGAAATGGAAATTGGAAATTGGTTTGAATTGGAGATTGAGAACCGAATCAGTTTGACCTTGAAACTATATTCAAATAAATTATTTTAATATAAACTGTCTTAAATCTACCTTTTTAAATATTCAATTATCTTGATTTTCCAAGCTATTTACTATACAAACATTTCTTTTTGGAAACCCAAACTATCTTATATTAACTATTTTAACACTATTCAAGCTAATTTCTAAATTCAAACTGGTCAGAGTGGAAATTATACATATTTAAAACATGGATTTACATATAAATTGGGATAAATTGAAATTATGAACCAAATGGAAATTCAAAACAATTATGAATTAGAATCGAAATCAAAATCACAATATTAAGGTGAAAATGATTTAAAAGTGAAATAGTATATTTTGGGTAAGCATGATGATTTAAAAGTAGAGATTAAATAGTTACAATAACAGAAAACTTACTTTATAAGAAGTAAGAAATGTCATAAATAGCTTTGAAAGGTAATCGAGCTTGAAATTTGATTTGGTATTATATAAACGTTTGTTATATATTCAAACTCCCCTTATTGAAATTATAACTAGAAGAAAATGATCTTTGAAGGATATTTGAAATAGTGGGCTCAGAGATTATTGATTTGAAAAATTATTCAAGTGGGAAAGAATAATTTTATATATGGGAATACAACAGAAAAGGTTTTGGAACCCATTGATTTCAAAAGACTTTTGATTTTGGCAAAAAGTCAATTTTTCAAATTTGGTAAACCAAATTTGAAAACTATCAATTTTGAAGATATCGATTTTGTATAGATAAAGTTTATATGTGATACGTATAAAGAGTATGATTTTAAAAGGTACTATATATACAGTATGATATGATTTGAGATGAAAGTTTGGAAAGGCACCCCAATGAAAGTTGAAACTTATAGTAGGAGATCTACTGGGTGGTTCTACCTAGGAATCCTAAGGGTGGGTTCGATGAAATTGGGATCCCATAGGACATCCAGAAAAAACTCATGTGTTCCTGATGATCATTTGTTTAGTGTAAGTCAAGTGGCTGATGCCTACAGTTACATTAGGTTTTGCTGTGATGGCAACGGTACCTTTGTTATAACTGCGATCTATCACAGTTCCATAGCGCAAGTCGAGTGGTAGTGATTGCCTACAATCTACGTTTGATTTCGCTGGGATAGCGATGTAACATCGGTAGATTACGATCTATGTGGTTTGGTTCCATATCGTAATTCGTGTGGAAGTGAGTGCCTATAGTCTACATTTGATTTCACTAGGAGAGTGACCAAACCTTTGTGTAGTTCGCGATCTATGTGTAAAGTTTCGTTTGGCAGCATAATTCGAGGGGCAGTGATTACCTACAGACTACTTACGGTTTTGCTGTGATTGCAACGCAACCTTGTTGTAGCTGTGATCTACGGTGTTCCTATGGTGAAAGACGAGAGGTGCAGATGACTATAGTTTTCTTATGGATTTCACCGGGATGGCGACACTATCATCGTATTAACTGCGACCCATGGTGGTGAAGGGGGTGATACTTACCATAGAATTTTTGAAAAGAGATTTTTAAAGTATTTTTACTGGGTGTTGATAACGGGTCTACTAAGTACTTGTAGATTTTCAGTCCTATGCCTTATCAATGTATGACTAAAATTCTGTAAGAACAAGGATGGATTTGTTAAGACATCGAGTTATGAAAAGTATTTTTATAAAACTAGTTTGGTAATACTATGTAATTTAAAGTGTATATATTTCTAAATTGTATAATAAAAGAGTAAGGAGATAAAATGTTTAAAGATGATTAATTTAATAATATGCATTAAAATTCTAATTCTTGTTCATTTCTTTTCGAGGACGAAAAGTTCTAAGGGGGGAGAAATGTAACAACCCGGATTTTTAATCATTGGATATCAGGGTAATTGACTGATTTTAATTATTGAAATATTGATTTATATAAGTCAAAAAGATAAATTTTCTGATAGTTAAAATATCTTATCCATAAATTGATTGAAAAATATATTTAATATTGAATTATAAAATCTCTGGATATGATAAATTTATAGAAATATAAATAAAACTCCACTACCAAAATTCAAGGTAGAATATATTTGTATATAAATATAAATACATACAAGTTAATAATGTTCATATATATGTGTATATATAAGCATATAAGAGTGTGTGTGTGTGTGTATTTGTGCCATATAAAGTAATGTATATGGAAATTTGCATAAATGTATACACATATATAGGAGTGATGTCAGGATATACATAAGCATGTGTGTGTGTATAATGGTGAATGAGCAGAATGCAAATACATGTGTAAATAAATGTATACATACCTACAAGGAAGCATAAACTTTATGATAACAATTAAATGTGTGTGTGTGTGTATTTATGTGTGTACATAATTATAAAAATGGAAAAGGGCAAACACATACACATAAGGATATACATACATACATACATACATATATATATCAATTCATATAAATGTACATGTAAACACATAATGGGAACATAGCAATTTAATACACATCATCTCAAGCACATAATAAATCAAATCCTTCACTCAAAATTCAAATCAACTCAACAATTTATCAAAATCAAATCAGGTCTGCATATTTTCAAATCAAAATAAAAAAAATAAAAATAAAATAAAAATAAAAGTAAAAAATAGCCTGTAAAAGAAGGATGAGTCACTCTAGCTTCCACCATACACTTTCACCTCCATTATATATACACATACATAGCACTGCCTTTATATATACATCCGAGTTCACTAAAAAAGAGAAAAAAAAGAGAAGCTGCCATTGATAACAAAAAAAGCTTGGAGGAGAATTATACTAAAAAGTAGTGTTCATTCTTCTGATAACAGTGAGTACAACACTTACAGTTTCAACTGGTTATATATACATATAAACTGTAACGACCCAGAATTTCTATTAGTTAAAATTTGTATATTTATTTGATTTTAAATATCAGCAAGTAAATTTTGTAAGTCGAATAATTTATTTTTCGAATATCTGGATTTAATTGAATAATTAAATCGTTAATTTAATAGTTGAAATTACAGAAATAATTGAAAATTGGGTTAAATATGATTGAAAATAATTTGTAAAATTTTATTATATCATATTGGAGCTATAATAATGTTATAGAACTTTCAAAATCGAATTTAAAGTTAATTTGTGAAAATTGAATATTTTAATATTTAATTGACGAGTTAAAATAGCCATTTTTCAAAATGTCTTGGATTTCGACGCAACCAGTTTCATCGGGTCCGTAATGTGATACTATTGTATATTTTCAAATTTCGTGTCAATCGGATTTACGGTTTATCCGGGGAAAGCCAAAACGCATAGAAATTAGTTTAAATCGATTTAATTTAAAATCGATCGTTTATTGCCGTAACTCGCATGGATGATCGAATTAGCCTCCGAAACACGTTACATTGTGTTCGGAACGTGGGGTAAACCTTAGAAATGCCAACCGGCACGCTTCTTTTGGAGTTCGCAAAATTTTGGGGTGAATAGTATTTGCAAATTTTCTATAAAAGGCCCTCCATTTTCGCAAATTATAACACAACTCAAGAAAACCTAACCCTAGCAGCCAGTTATCATTAATGGCCGAAATTTAATCATCTTCTTCCTCTGATTTCTTCAAATCCACGCATCAATTCAAGAAATTTCCAACTAGAGAATGGTAGAGGGCATCGAGATCTATAATGTGAACGGCTATGATCGTTTAACTCGAAGTGGATTGACGGCAAAAGGGATTTGAAGCGCGCACGTTTGCACTCGGTTTTCGAGCACCACCTGAGGCCGAGCTTGGTCGTACTCATGGCGATGGTGGAGGGTGGTGGTGGCGATAAGATGAGGGTTGCTGATCGTCGTAGAGTTGTGTATATTGGTGGTGTTCATTAGGGTTTCGAACGGCAATATTGGGTTCGATCGAGCTGGTATTCGCGTGAAGGAGGGGAGATAGCATGGTGCGGCCACGATCTATGCTTGAGAAATCAATGTTGTAATGACCAGGTATTTTCAACCATTCACATCCATTATAAGTGTATAGGTAGACACTCACGCCGGAATTGAATTGCTCAAAATACCGCGTTGTAAATAAAAATTTGGCAAATCTCAGAATATGCAGTAAATAAAAATCACAGATCACAGACACAAAGTAATAATAATGCAACGGAAGTAAAAGAGATAGTAGTTCATGAAGCTACTATAGAAATATATCAGAGTTACGTAAGATACAATAGAAGAAATAAAGTACAACAGAAGTTTAAATATGATAATCAAGTACAAGCTGAATAGAACAACCGAACTGAAAAGATGAAACTTGACAAGTAGATAATCTCCAGCGATTCCAATCTCTAGAAAGTGGAAATCCAAATCTGTGAATAACTCAGGCTGACCCGAGCGTAAATAAAAATACAAACACTCAAGTCAGGACATACATACTTATACAATGTAAACCAACTTAAGTGAACTGTAGTGAAGGTACAAGTAACTTAGAAGATGCTTAGGACCGCCCATCCTCTAAGGATCCGTTAAACTATTTACTATGTAGTAATATACGCTATATAGAGTAGTGTCTAATCAGTAAAGTATAATCATATAGAAAATAGTGTTAAGGGGATGGTGAACCTTAACGCGGTCGGATCTCAAAAACCAAAATCATAGTGGGCTCGCTATAAGGAGATGACATGGCACGCGAGGCAATGCCAGGGTAGATACACCATTTGCACTCCCGGACCGGTGGTGACGGCAAATCAGCAGCTTCCGCCCACCTCGAAAAATACCCCCGAATCAAAGTGGCGCCACATATCGAATCGCAAAAGTAATAGAATGGTTTTCGATGGAGCATGCTCGATGAAAGGGTGCAACCCTTTGTGTAGCCCGGTATAGCTCCTGCTTTAGTCATTTATGTCAACTCACGGGAGTTGGGTCCACGTAATATACCTTGAGAAAGTCGCCACCATCCTACTTCATTCTGGAATCTCCACCGCGTACACAGTTGTTAAAGTGGTTTTCGGTATTGGCCGGCTATAAGACAATATCCGATCCCGGTCTCTTTAACAACCAATCGTTATTATAACCCATAGTTATAACTTTAAAAATATATATTTTATACTTCAAAATAAAATATCATTTCAACCCAAATCTTTATCAAAATAAAGATTAAATTATTTCCAAACAATTTCCATATATCATCATACCATATGTTTTGATTCAAATATTTATCAAAATAAATATCAAGTCATTTCTAACCATTTCAATATATTAAATTATCATATCCTTTCAAAACTTCCTTTCAAATCATTTTAATATATCAAAATATCATAACCTTTCAAAACTTCATTCAAAATATCTTATCTTTCAGCCATTCCTTTCAAATTATTTTAATATCAAAATGTCTTATCTTTCAAAACTCCATTTTCAAATCATTTTAATATATCAAAATATCATATCTTCTCAAACCACATTTCAATCATTTAATATATCAAAATATCAAAAGCACATTCATTTCAAATCATTATTCATTTTATTCAATTTAAAATACCATTTCAATTCACATTTCAAAACAGTTTATATTCAAAAAAAAACATTTTTAATCATTAAAATGAAGTTATTATGTTCAATAATTAAATTATTAAATTTACAAAATTTTCAACTTCCAAAGTTCATTTATTCACTTAAGTTTATCAAAACAGTGAAAATTCACTTTTCGTGGCATTTAGAAAACGTTACGGAAAGATACATTCAAAACAGTTCAATTTAACAAAAGACAACATTTTAAAATGTTGTAATAGGGTTTACTTAAATTCCAAATAAACTTGGTTAAATTCAAAAATTATAGCACTTACAAAAATTGCTGTAATAGCTTTTAATTCAATTTAGCTTTTTAGTTCATTATCACCAACTACAGCATTTACAAATGCTGTAATATCATTTACATTGTAATTAATAGCATTTTAAAAATGCAGTCAATTAACTTCAAATATTCAATATAATTTCTCAACCAATTATATTTTTTATTTAAAACATTTTTAACTCATAAAATCATATATTTTCACATTTATAAACATCATTTAATTTTCCTCAAGTTCATGATTTTATAAAGTTAAATTTCCATTCAAAAATCAAGATTTAATAATAATTCACTTATTAAATTGCAATGTTCAATTTTAAATTCCTTGCATTGAATTTCAACTTAACACTTAAGTTCAAATCCTCAAATATAACTTAGTTTTATTTTTATTTGCTTAACTAAAAGTTCACTTTTAAGTCAATTTCATAAATTTCCAAATTTAGTTATATTTCAAAATTTCAACTTAAGGTATTCATTTATTTCACATTTCAACTTTATTAAAAATCATTAATATGATATAAAATCACTTTGAATTCATTTGAATTCAAATTATCATAAATTTATCATAATTTCATATTCAATTTAATTTCCAATTATAATTAAATCAAATTTCCAAAATAACTTACGTTCAAAATTTTCTAACTTTTCATTAATTCATTTTACTTACAATTATTCAGAAAATCAATAATATTTTACAAAAATCCTTTTTAATTAGATTTAAATAAAAATATTTTAGTATTTAAATTTCTAAAATAATTTTAAAATTTTTAGAAAACATATATTAACTATGGGTCTGTATATAATTTTCTACGCTAGGTAAAGTGATACGGGTAATATATCATTTCAACCCGTAATTTACAAAGAAAATCCGGGTTTTATCATTTCAAACCCGCAGTCCCAAGTAAATGAAATAAATTGAAAATCATTCAGGCCTATCATTTCAGCCCATTACAATTTTCCCTTATTCTAAAGTCCGTTCGGGTATGTATCATTTCAACCCATAGTGATTTCTAATTTACAGGGAACTTGCAGTGTGATAAACTGATAAAATATACAGAATAGCATGAAATAACAGTAAAATATGATATAAAAGGTGTAATAACAGGTGTGAACATCATATGATAATAATATAAGCAGTTATAACATGTTAATATAGTTCTACAGATTCACAGGGTGTCAATTTACTACTTATATAAGTACATAATGTATGGTGAGAAATCCTCACTTTTTTGGTGCTGGAGATTGCAATACAAATGACACAACGGATTCCCGAAGGCATGATGACACAACAATAGGCTCAAGTGGGAAGAGATCCAAGCTTAGAACTTGTGTTACAACCCAAAATATAACACATGAATTTCTAATACAAAACAACATTGAAACAGATTGAAATAAAAGCAACAATGAACAAGATGATTTTACCATGCCTTAGTCACTTCAATGCTTGACCTAAGGGACTCTTTAGCTTGGCCATAATGATGTTTTGGCTCAAGTATGGCATTATATAGGTCAGGTTTGGACTCGGAAAGGCATGGCTACAATGGAAATGAGAAGGGGTATGGTAAGTTATAAGGCAAAGAATGCTAAAAGTCAAGGCAAAGTGGTTTTGGTACAACATAGGCTCGACCTATGGTCATGTTTGGGTTCGGCCTTCATTTCTACAGGTCTGGTCATGTCAGGTACAGGTATGGAACTGATGTCATAAGTGATGTGATGGCTAGAGGTGGTGGCTATGAGGTGACCAAGGCAAGGTATGGAAGGGTAGTGATGAAACATGAGTTCTGCTAGCATGTTTGTGGAGTTTTTGTGCAAAGTTTGTGGTGATGCTTCATCCAATGGCCATGTCCTGGATTTTTTTGTCAGAGGAGGGGCTGATGGATGCTGTAGATGGAGGAGGTGATGGTGGAGAAAATAGGTATGGCCAAGATGGTGTATGAAGGTGGTGAAACAACTAGGCTAGGCTTGGCAATGTTTTAAGGAATTTTGCATAGTTTTTGTGGAGATTGGATCACTGGATGGTCAAAGCACTCTCAGGTCAGAGGAGGGGAATGGTTTGGCCGTGAATTGTGTGGGGAAGAAGTGGTGGTGGTCGGTGGTGGTGATTATGAGGCTATGGCCGAGCAAACACATGGAAGAATCAAAGCAAATTCAAGTGAAAACATGGAAAAAAAGAGGAAGAAAAGTGAGCAAAGAAGAAGCCATTGCATTTTTTTCTTAGCCGTGACTTTTTGTGATGGTGAGAAGGAATATTTCACGTGAAAACTGAAGGAGAATACACGGCAAGGAGATAAGGAGTGAACAGCCAAAATAATGGTGTATTGATTGAAAAAGAAACGGTAAAAAAGGGTAAAACGACTTTAAGTTTCAAGGCCTCTAAAACCTTTTAAATTTTCTATATATATTTGTATACATTTTAAATAACTGAAAATACTTATAAATTTCAGTTCAAATTCGAAAATATAACAGATAAAAAAATATTAATAATTAAATATTAATTAGATATGATTAAAATAAGAAAATGGCACAAAATGAAAATTAGTCTAGAAAATTTGAAATTAAATGGAACAAACTTGGAAAAATTATTATGGACTTAGGAGATATTTAAAAATAAAGATAAGAAAACAAAATGAAAATGTCTTCAAAAAATAAATAAATAAATTTTAATTTAATATAATTTAAATGAAGAAAATAGCAAAGAAAAATAGAAACTAGGCTTAATAAGTAGAAATAAATTTCTATAGACTTTAGAAATTTTTTATATTATCACTTTAAAATATTAAAAGACAAAATATATTTAAAATAACATATTAAAAAATATTAAAATTATATTAAATTTAAAGAAAATAGAAAAAGATTTAAAGAAATTGCTTAAAAATCAAAAACAGTGTCCAGAAATTACAAATAAATCACCATCGACTTTGGAAAATTGTTTACTTCATTTTAAAATTATTATAATACAAAAAATATACATACAATAACATACTGACCCAGATTAACATGAAATATGACAATAAAATATACTTTATACAATTTAAAAATAACAAAATTGCAGAATAAACAAATTGCACTCAATATTGAAAGATACATAACTTTCACAGTTTAACTCCGTTTTCAACGAAACGAAAAGCCGTGTTCTAGTTATTACCTCTATTTTAATAATAAAAGATAAAATTTAAGTTTTTAAAAAAAATTTGAAGTTTAAAAGTCACAGTTTGACCAGAAATTCACTTTTCAGTAAAATATTCAATTTATACTAATTTGAACTATAAATCACTTAAAAGTCGCATTTACATTTAAAATAACATAACTTATTAATTTTAATAAATAGAATAAAAATTTTAAATCAAAATTTCAAATAAAATAATCAAAATAAACAATTAAAATATATCACAAAATTTAGGGTTGTCACACTCTCCCCCGCTCAAAACTTTTCGCCCCCGAAAAGCAATAAGGTACGGGAAAGCATAGAAAAATAGAAATGAAATAAGATTAAGACAAGGTGACCAAAAGATTGAGATTATACTTGATAACTGTTGTTATAGGTAAGTTTAACAAGGTGGAGATGATCTTTCCAAGATTCTCCAAAATTAAGAACACAAACACGAAAAAGGTGGATTCAAAATGATTACCAAAGATTATAGAATGATTTCTAAACGGAAAGATTATAGAAAGATGCCTATACTAGTCTGTAGCAAGATATGGATAACGAGGACAAATAAAAGATAGTTTGAAAAAAACAAAATAAGGAAATAAGTTTGAAACCATGAAAATTTCAACTTAAACAGAAAATAATTTTTTTTACACAAGTTAAATAAATCTTAACTATCTCAAATTTCATTATCTTATTATCCAATCATCTTAAATTAACAAATTTTAAAACCATGGGTTTGAAAAATAATCGTCTATTACACTCACAATGTACTTAATAAATTTAATTCTTCTTTATTCCTAATCAAAATTAAATTTATTCCTCTCAATATATTTATCACTTATGTTAAACATACTTACACTTATTATAACTGCTTTCTTTTATTCTTAGTTCTTTTAACATTATTTTATTGTAAGTTATTCAGTTACCCTTTATTATATTTACCTTTGTTAATCATTTTATAATTAAGATTTAAGTGTATAACATTTATTATAACCACTCAAATTTTATATAAAAAAAATCTTTTTATATTGTATATTATCCAATTACATTGTTAACTTCTGAAATTAAGGTAAGTTATATTGGAAAGCAATTGAGTATTATACAAATAAAACTTTCCAATTCAATCATTTCAAGCTTAAATCATTTATTCAAAAAAATTTATTTTCTTTTCTTAATTGAAATTATTCTTTAAAAATAAAATTTAAGAATTAAATTTCTGATTTCTTCAAACCATTTAGAGATAACTAAATGTATGTACATAATTTATTGAATCAAATTTATATCATATGTCTATATATATTATAGATCAAGTCATATTTTAGAAATTCAAATCAATTTGATTTACCAAAACAAAGCTGTAGTAAGTCTACAGAGTGGTTTCTTCACTTCGAAACTCGAAGTGAATGTCGATGATGCTGCAGTCATCACCGAAGTTATTTCCCAACGACAAAGAGAAAAGTACTAATTTTTAAACTTTAACATCCTTTAGAAACATATTCATATTCGAAAATACTTTAAAACTTAAACACAAGGTTTGAAACCATCGAAAATTAAATTCTCAAATTTCATGTTTTAAATTCATTTCAGTTCCCAAATAAATTTATAAACAACTATCTATAAATTCATTTATAGAACAATAAATGATAAATCAAGTATTATCATTTCAAATGATCAATTTTAAATCAATTTATTAAGTTCCATAAATTTACATATATATCAAAATTTATTTCATTAACCAAATTTTAGAATAATATTGTGTTAGTTTGTTCTGTCAAAGTGTTTTAGAAATCCTATCGATAACGCTGATCAGACGAATCGATCGGAAACCCAAATCAACATCAACAACTCAAACAACACAATATATAAAACAAAACATAGATATACAAGTACAATTCAAAATGTTTGGAAGAATAGATTGGAAACAAAATACAAGATGATTAAATAACAGAGTAGAGAGGTGGATAAGCTTAAATAAATCACGGGCAACTTTTACCGGGTCAACCGTGACTTAAAGAATAAGATCAATGTGGATTTTTCTGGGGTAAATCTACATTCGATCTCAAGAGTTAGAGTTTTGGGATAACAAAAGAAATTAGCATCTAAACCAAGGATAGATATAAATCTCTGGTGAACCGATGCTAATTGTAATGGAGTTTTCCCCCTTTTTCAATTCAATTTGAAATTGGCGTGACCGCCGACTCACTAGAAAGATCATTCGAAGCGGAGTTATGGAATACTCCAGAGTCAAAGAAGATGAATAGTGAGGGATACGAATGGATTTTGGAACCGTAAGGAATGTTCAAAATTCAAAGGAATCGAGTCCAAAAGGAAGAGATTCAAACTCGAATGAAAGAGATTCTGTAAATACATTCACTCCATATGCTGAGTTTTGCATAGAGCTATCAAAGCCCTGATACCAACTGTAACGACCAGGTATTTTCAACCATTCACATCCATTATAAGTGTATAGGTAAACACTCATGCCGGAATTGAATTGCTCAAAATACCGCGTTGTAAATAAAAATTTGGCAAATCTTAGAATATGCAGTAAATAAAAATCACAGATCACAGACACAGAGTAATAATAATGCAGCGGAAGTAAAAGATATAGTAGTTCATGAAGCTACTATATAAATATATCAGAGTTACATAAGATACAATAGAAGAAATAAAGTACAACATAAGTTTAAATATGATAACCAAGTACAAGCTGAATAGAACAACCGAACTGAAAAGATGAAACTTGACAAGTAGATAATCTCCAGCGATTCCAATCTCCGGAAAGTGGAAATCCAAATCTGTGAATAACTCAGGCTGACCCAAGCGTAAATAAAAATACAAACACTCGAGTCAGGACATATATACTTATACAATGTAAACCAACTCAAGTAAACTGTAGTGAAGGTACAAGTAACTTAGAAGATGCTTGGGACCGCCCATCCTCTAAGGATCAGTTAAACTATTTACTATGTAGTAATATACGCTATATACAGTAATGTCTAATCAGTAAAGTATAATCATATAGAAAATAGCATTGAGGGGATGGTGAACCTTAACGCGGTCGGATCTTTAAAACCAAAATCGTAGTGGGCTCGCTATAAGGAGATGACACGGCACGCAAGGCAATGCCAGAGTGGATACACCGTTTGCACTCCCGGACCGGTGGTGACGGAAAGCCAGCAGCTTCCGCCCACCTCGAACAATACCCCCGAATCAAAGTGGCGCCACATATCGAATCGCAAAAGTAATAGAATGGTTTTCGATGGAGCATGCTCGATGAAAGGGTGCGACCCTTTGTGTAACCCAGCATAGCTCCTGTTTTAGTCATTTATGCCAATTCACGGGAGTTGGGTCCACGTAATATACATCGAGAATGTCGCCACCATCCTACTTCATTCTGAAATCTCCACCGCGTACACAGTTGTTAAAGTGATTTTCGGTATTGGCCGGCTATAAGACAATATCTGATCCCGGTCTCTTTAACAACCAATCGTTATTATAACTCGTAGTTATAAATTTAAAAATATATATTTTATACTTCAAAATAAAATATCATTTCAACCCAAATCTTTATCAAAATAAAGATTAAATTATTTCCAAACAATTTCAATATATCATCATACCATATCTTTTGATTCAAATATTTATCAAAATAAATATCAAGTCATTTCTAACCATTTCAATATATTAAATTATCATATCCTTTCAAAACTTCCTTTCAAATCATTTTAATATACAAAATATCATAACCTTTCAAAACTTCATTCAAAATATCTTATCTTTCAGCACTTCCTTTCAAATTATTTTAATACCAAAATGTCATATCTTTCAAAACTCCATTTTCAAATCATTTTAATATATCAAAATATCATATCTTTTCAAACCACATTTCAATCATTTTATATATCAAAATATCAGAACCACATTCATTTCAAATCATTATTCATTTTATTCAATTCAAAATACCATTTCAATTCACATTTCAAAACAGTTTATATTCAAAAAAAAATCATTTTTAAGGATTAAAATGAAGTTATTATGTTCAATAATTAAATTTACAGAATTTTCAACTTCCAAAGTTCATTTATTCACTTAAGTTTATCAAAACAGTGAAAATTCACTTTTCGTGACATTTAGAAAACGCTACGGAAAGATACATTCAAAACAGTTCAATTTAACAAAAGACAACATTTTAAAATGTTGCAATAGGGTTTACTTAAATTCCAAATAAACTTGGTTAAATTCAAAAATTATAGCACTTACAAAAATTGCTGTAATAGCTTTTAATTCAATTTAGCTTTTAAGTTAATTATCACCAACTACAGCATTTACAAATGTTGTAATATCATTTACATTGTAATTAATAGCATTTCAAAAATGCAGTCAATTAACTTCAAATATTCAATATAATTTCTCAACCAATTATATTTTTTATTTAAAACATTTTTAACTCATAAAATCATACATTTCCACATTTATAAACATCATTTAATTTTCCTCAAGTTCATGATTTTATAAAGTTAAATTTCCATTCGAAAATCAAGATTTAATAATAATTCACTTATTAAATTGCAATGTTCAATTTTAAATTCCTTGCATTGAATTTCAACTTAACACTTAAGTTCAAATTCTCAAATATAACTTAGTTTTAATTTTATTTTCTTAACTAAAAGTTCACTTTTAAGTCAATTTCATAAATTTCCAATTTTAGTTATATTTCAAAATTTCAACTTAAAGTATTCATTCATTTCACATTTCAACTTTATTAAAAATCATTAATATGATATAAAATCACTTTGAATTCATTTAAATTCAAATTATCATAAATTTATCATAATTTCATATTCAATTTAATTTCCAATTATAATTAAATCAAATTTCCAAAATAACTTACGTTCAAAATTTTCTAACTTTTCATTAATTCATTTTACTTACAATTATTCAGAAAATCAATAATATTTTACAAAAATCCTTTTTAATTAGATTTAAATAAAAATATTTTAATATTTACATTTCTAAAATAATTTTAAAAATTTTAGGAAACATATATTAACTACGGGTCTGTATATAATTTTCTACGCTAGGCAAAGTGATATGGGTAATATATCATTTCAACCCGTAATTTACAAAGAAAATCCGGGTTTTATCATTTCAAACCCGCAGTCCCAAGTAAATGAAATAAATTGAAAATCATTCAGGCCTATCATTTCAGCCCATTACAATTTTTCCTTATTCTAAAGTCCGTTCGGGTATGTATCATTTCAACCCATAGTGATTTCTAATTATAGGGAACTTGTAGTGCGATAAACCAATAAAATATACAGAATAGCATGAAATAATAGTAACATATGATATAAAAGGTGTAATAACAGGTGTGAACATCATATGATAATAATATAAGCAGTTATAACATGTTAATATAGTTCTACAGATTCACAGGGTGTCAATTTACTACTTATAAGTACATAATGTCTAGTGAGAAATACTCACTTTTTTGGTGCTGGAGATTGCAATACAAATGACACAACGGATTCCCGAAGGCACGATGACATAACAATAGGCTCAAGTGGGAAGAGATCCAAGCTTAGAACTTGTGTTACAACCCAAAACAAAACAAAATATAACACATGAATTTCTAATACAAAACAACATTGAAACAGATTGAAATAAAAACAACAATGAACAAGATGATTTTACCATGCCTCAATCACTTCAATGCTTGCCCTAAGGGACTCTTTATCTTGGCCATAATGATTTTTTGGCTCAGGTATGGCATTATATAGGTCAGGTTTGGACTCGGAAAGGCATGGCTACAATGGAAATGAGAAGGGGTATGGTAAGTTATAAGGCAAAGAATGCTAAAGGTCAAGGCAAAGTGGTTTTGCTACAACATAGGCTCGACCTATGGTCAAGTTTGGGTTCGGCCTTCATTTCTACAGGTCTGGACATGTCAGGTACAGGTCTGGAACTGATGTCAGAGGTGATGTGATGGCTGGAGGTGGTGGCTATGACGTGGCCAAGGCAAGGTATGGAAGGGTAGTGATGAAACATGAGTTCTGCTAGCATGTTTGTGGAGTTTTTGCGCAAAGTTTGTGGTGATGCTTCATCCTATGGTCGTGGCCTGGATTTTTTGTCAGAGGAGGGGCTGATGGATGTTGTAGATGGAGGAGGTGATGGTGGAGCAAATAGGTACGGCCAAGGTGGTGTATGAAGGTGGTGAAACAACTAGGCTAGGCAAGGCAATGTTTTAAGGGATTTTGCATAGTTTTTGTGGAGATTGGATCATTGGATGGTCAAAGCACTCTCAGGTCAGAGGCGGGGAATGGTTTGCCCGTGAATTGTGTGGGGCAAGAAGTGGTGGTGGTCGGTGGTGGTGATTATGAAGCTATGGCCGGGCAAACACATGGAAGAATCAAAGCAAATTCAAGTGAAAACATGGAGAAAAAAAGATGAAGAAAAGTGAGCAAAGAAGAAGCCATTGCATTTTTTTCTTAGCCATGACTTTTTGTGATGGTGAGAAGGAATATTTCACGTGAAAACTGAAGGAGAATACACAGCAAGGAGATAAGGAGTGAACAACCAAAATAATGGTGTATTGATTGAAAAAGAAACGGTAAACAACAGTGAAATGACTTTACGTTTCAAAGCCTTTAAAACCTTTTAAATTTCCTATATATATTTATATACATTTTAAATAACTGAAAATACTTATAAATTTCAGTTCAAATTCAAAAATATAACAGATAAACAAAATATTAATAATTAAATATTAATTAGATATGATTAAAATAAGAAAATAGCACAAAATCAAAACTAGTCTAGAAAATTTGAAATTAAATGGAACAAACTTGGAAAAATTATTATGGACTTAGGAGATATTTAAAAATAAAGATAAGAAAACAAAATGAAAATGTCTTCACAAAATAAATAAATAAATTTTAATTTAATATAATTTAAATAAAGAAAATAGCAAAGAAAAATAGAAACTAGGCTTAATAAGTAGAAATAAATTTCTATAGACTTTAGAAATTTTTTATATTATCACTTTAAAATATTAAAAGACAAAATATATTTAAAATAACATATTAACACATATTAAAATTAAATTAAATTTAAAGAAAATAGAAAAAGATTTAAAGAAATTGCTTAAAAATCAAAAACAGTGTCCAGAAATTACAAATAAATCACCATTGACTTTGGAAAATTGTTTACTTCATTTTAAAGTTATTATAATACAAAAAATATACATACAATAACATATTGACACAGATTAACATGAAATATGACAATAAAATATACTTTATACAATTTAAGAATAACAAAATTGCAGAATAAACAAATTGCACTCAATATTGAAATATACATAACTTTCACAGTTTAACTCCGTTTTCAACGAAATGAAAAGCCGTGTTCAAGTTGTTACCTCTATTTTAATAATAAAAGATAAAATTTAAGATTTTAAAAAAAAATTGAAGTTTAAAAGTCAAATTTTGACCAGAAATTCACTTTTAAGTAAAATATTCAATTTATACTAATTTGAACTATAAATCACTTAAAAGTCACATTTATATTTAAAATAACATAACTTATTAATTTTAATGAATAGAATAAAACTTTTAAATAAAAATTTCAAATAAAATAATCAAAATAAACAATTAAAATATATCACAAAATTTAGGGTTGTTACAACGGCCGAGGTTTAATCTGGGTATAAATTGAAAAGAAATTGTAAATAAAATCATAATTTTAATCGTGTAATATTTAAAATGTTGTATCTTTGTCATACGAGGTCCGTTTTGGACGAAACGAATTGCGTTGGGTTCGTATGGATGAGCACTACGCTACAGAACTAGATTGGAGTCGTTTGGAGCTAGTGAAAATTTTGGGTAAAATTAAACGCGTGTTTAATTTTATTCGAAATAAAACGCTAAAATTGAATTGAAAGCAAGGTGAGAACTTCTCACTCAATCGAATAGTTTCGATTTAAATTTTAAATAGTTATATTTAAAATTTCTTGATTGTATATTTGAATGATGATTGTTATCTATTGATTGTTAAAATAGACATTATACGCCGTTAGTAAGCGGAGGTTATTTATAAAAAACATATACCGCGAATATTTCACTGCAAAGTGAAATTGGTATTATATATCTACTTGGAGTTGATTTTCCCGCATTATATAGCGGATGAGACCCTATTGCGCTGCATAATAGCGGATAATATTTATGAACCCATATACCGCGATATTCCGTATTGGAAAGGAATTGGTATTGTGCTAACATCTGTGGATGTAGGGAAACAAGTTGGAGGGATCCAACTGGATTCCTCACCAGTAATTATTTGATTTCAGATATTTTGATATGTGTTGATTATCATATACTGATATATGATGTCTTTGTTGTCGTGATTGACTGTTTGGCGCCGTTGCATCATTGGATCCATTTTTGAAGTTTTAAAATAATGATTTTTGATTTTAAAAAGAATTCTAAAGTGATTTTTGAAAGTATATATTTTATTAAATTTTGAATTGTTAAAATAAATAAACACAATAATTTTATTTTTATAAAAGTTATATTTTTGAAAAATAGTACTTAAGTATGATTTTGGAGTTATATAAGTTTTAAATAACGTTTTGTAAATCATTAAAAGGATTGGTTTATCTAAATTGAGATTTTTGAATAAAGATAAATGGTTTATAGATGAGAATTATAAAATATATATTTTATAAATCAAAATAATGGAATTCTAAAAGGAAATCTGTTAATGTTGAAAATAAGATTATAAATAAAATCTTATAAGTAATAAGATTTATAATTTGTGAAGTTTTAAAAGAACGATTTTGTAAACAAATGGATTATAAGTTATTAACTTATAATATGAACTTCTGGTATACAATTGAGTTATATAAATTGAGTGGGATAATAAAGGAGATTTATAAATCGAAGTTTTATAAATAGAAGTGGGATATATAAACATTGTTTGTAAATCCGAAATCAATTGAATTTGATAAATTTAATATATAAGGTTATTAAAGGAGATATATTCGCGATTTCGGATAGCGAATTATCCTTGAAACAAAATGTGTAGAAAATATTGAATTTGGTTAGTGAAGTATATTCACAATTTTGGACAGTGAATATATTATTAAATAAGATGGATATGTTTTGGGAAAATGAATATTATCAAATGAAGTTAATTGTTTTAACGATGTATTAAATTGTGTTAAACATCGAAACCATAGATTTCAACATTCATTGTGGAAATAGACGTTTTCGAGAAATAGAAGGAAATGGTGGACTATAACATAGTTGTTATAGTAAATGATTTCCAAAGAAAAAGTTTTGTGTAGTATTGGGATTTATATATATCTATCTTAATTTCGAATCCCCATACTAGTGATTTTGGGTCGTCGTAACGATGTTTTACGCAACATTCGTTTAGACTCAATAAATGTGTTTAAGCGCACGTTTTCTTTAAAGAATGAAATATATACTTAATTTCGATTTAAGTATATTGAATATTTTCCAAGTGTTGAAAATAAATGGATTTGTGAATTACTTATTATTATTATTAAATAAGTATGGAAATGTTTTCCAATATGAAGTGAATATTTTGAGATTTTATCTTTTAAAGATAAATTGAAAATGAATATTAGAAATCGATTTGAAAATCGTATATTCGTAGATATTTTGGAAGTGTAAATTCACTATGGAATTTATAAAAGAAAGGGAAATTTGTTTAAAAATAAACGTTGATTTATTTTGAAGTGTGGAAATTAATTTACGGAATTGGAAAGTAAATATAAAGTAAATCGTTAAGGATTTATTTAATTTGTTTGAATGAACCATTTTGAAATGAAAGTATTTCCGCGTAAGGAAAATGATTGAAATTTGTTTTCAAAAGTGGTAAATGTGAAAAGTGATTTGAAAATTCGTTTTCAAATGGTTGAAGTGTGGAAATTATATATCTATTAAAGATATTTTTGGAAAATAAATAATTTGGGAAATTATTTAGAATCTGGTGATGTTGTGCATGCCTATCGATAATAAAATAATCCGACTATCAATATTTACCTCTAAATAGGTATTTGTTTTTTTTTTTTTTGAAACTTGGTAAAAGGCTTTATTACTTCAAAAGCTAAGGTCGGCCCGACCCATACAAACGTTTTATAATTATACAAAATATACATATCAATTCCCAGAAGTAAGCAAAATAAAATAACCTTCTTCTTCTCAGTTCTTCACGGAGGGAACCATGTCTGCAGCGTCGTCATCTGAATCTCGTTATTACGTGGTTCTAATCCCAGCTTCTGCAATGCCTCTAGTTCAATAATTGATAGATCTGTAAGTTTGCCCACTCTTTTCATGATTATTTTGACATCTCGTTTAATCATTTCACTGATAAGTTGTTCGTTATTGCAATTGTTGTGGAATATTCTCCTGTTTCTTTCACTCCAAATGTTATAAACTGTGGTAGTCAGCAGAATGGAAGCCATTTTCCCCATCAAGCTTTTGGGTTTCCATCTTCTAGTCAGGTAGCTCGCTATGTCTCCAAGTTTCTGATCTTGTAGATTGCAGTTCAAAATTGATTTTTGGTTTTCCCATATTTTCCTGGTAAATGTACATGAGAAGAATACGTGTTCATGATTTTCTTCTTGCTGTTGACAGAAAACACAAATAGAATTTTGAATTACTCCCCATTTTTTTAATCTGTCTCTTGTTGGGAGTCTGCTTAGGAGTGCTTTGTAAGTAGTTTGCGACATTTTTGGAACACTAGCTGTACTCCACACAATTTGTGCCCAATCTAGTTCCATACTTCTTTCCCTTAGCTCTTCCCAAGCCGTGCTTAAAGTGAAGTCTTTATTGTTAGGTTTCCACACCTAGGAGTCTGATATGTTACCATTAAGGGGTACTTTCATGATTTCTTGTTTGATTTGGGTGGCTGGTGAGTTTGGTGGAATGCACCATGTATTTCCTGGTATTATTATCCCCAACTTGAAGTCTCTTCCTCCATATGCGTTGAAGTTGTCCCAGCCCAGTTTATTAATGATACACTCATTATTCAACCAGGGATCAAACCAGAAACTTGCGCCTTCTCCATTTGCAATTTTCCTGTGTACTAGTTTTTTAAGGTCACATCTAGCTCTGAGAATTCTCTTCCATGTACCCGAAGCATTTGTGTCTTCTTGCTGAGTCCAGAAATTTTCTTTTAAATATCTCCCCCTCATCCATTCTGCCCATAACCCTTTTCTGTTAATAATTTTCCAAGCTAGTTTAGTGGCATATGCTTTTTGTAAGTCCCTAATAGGTATTTGTTGTGATTTGCTTGAATTTGAATGCCACACTTATTTTTGAATAAGCGCTCACTATTCGGGTTAGCCGGGAAAGGACCTTGGGGTCGTATAACCCATTCCGAATATGTGATATGTCATTATGGATTGCATTTGATGACCGGTGTTGAAGACCGGATATTTGTGAAAACGGAAGGATTACCGTCGAATGTTTCTACATCGGCTGATCTCCGATATAGAAATTTATTACCCTTTGTGATGGGAAGTCCGGTCGTGATTAGTAAATATCTGAATTGCAAGGACTTCTTTGGAAGTACCTTCGGTTCTGTTCGATCCCGGAACGGACTTGTATGGATGTATGTCTGACGTTACAATTTGAGATGTAAAGCTGGTTTCTATCAAATATATTTCCGTTGGTGGCGGAGAATTTATTCTCTTAGCTTAACACCCTTAGAGGTTATGTAGTTGATGGTTACTAGTGATACATTCCCAAATTAGTAATGTGGCATACGAAGTGCTATTGAGCATTTAATGATCAAAGCACAGCTTTTATATAAAGCGTGGTTTTGTGGATGAGACTTCGTCAGACCTCACACCTCGGAAATGGTCAAAACAGGAAGGATGCAGCAAGGTTATTAGGGGGTAGCGCCCCTTTAGTGTATGTCATTCCTTATAGATAGAGGTGGTATCATGGTATGGAGCCCAGGTATTTAACCTATGTTGTTGCTCCAAATTTATTGCTTTGTGGTTATTGGAATCGAGGATCCTCGGATATAGATCGGTTATGATCGGGGAATGACATATTCATGTCAGTAGTTACCTAGTTTGAAAGGTAAGCCGGCCTTGTGTTGGCAGAGATCCGGTTAAGTTCTCGGGTCGTCTTTCCAAAGGCGTACCCATGTGGCAATGGGAAGTTCCTTGGCCTGACCATTTGCTGGAAATCCAAAGAAACAATACGAACCCTGTACGGTTTTATTTGTATAACCTGCCATGGAATGTGGCGGTAACCTGCTATTGAACATGGTAGCTATAGTAGGCATACGATAATGGTCGTATGTTGGCTATGATTTATATCTTTACTTTCAAAATGATTTTTCCTACACTATGCACTAGTAATAATATCAAATGTTTCTTTTTAATGCGTATTAAGCATCTTTGACTATCATAAGGAAAAATCTCCTCCGATTCTACATCACATTGTGTGTGTGTGTGCGGGAGGCCTTATGGTAGTCTCATTTTCTAAAATGCATTGCGAATCTATTTTAAAATTATCTAGTACTTTGTTTTAAAAATAAATAGTTTTACTTCTCACACCACTCAAATGACTGACTCGGAGTTTATTGTTTTCCTTCCTAAACTCTGGGTGCCATCCAATTTCCACACGGGCAGTCTAAAGTCAGGTTATCAGGATATTCTGGAATTCAGGAGTTGCTGGAGGCAAGCTGGATGGCATGGCGTATTCACTAGTATATAGTATTTCTTTTCCGCTGTTTGTTGTTGTTATACACTCTGATGATGTGATGTGATGTAATATGATGTAATGTAATAAATGATATAGTTCTTTGTTTAAAGATTATTCATTTATCTATTATATGATTGTTCCGCTACGATTGTGAGATTCTGATATTTTTCTGTTATTTCTGTCGTGTTCTATCTTTTTCTTCTTCTTTAACCATAACGGTACGGTTTTCCCGCATTCGATTGCTCGGCGGTTGATACAGTGGACATATTGATGTCGGTTTTCGAGCATCGAAAAGTCGCGACGTTACATTTGGTATCAGAGCATATGGTTAAGCTACAACCATGGCTCTATTGGGTATTACTCGTTAAAGATAGAGTCAGTAGTACTCTAGAATGAGTGTGAGTGTAATAATAGCTATGAGCACGTATTTGTTAGTGAATATAAAAAAAATGTTTTATATTGTGTTTGCTTATCCGTTGAGCTGTTTGTGAATTCTGGTCGGTGGATGGGACGCCATAATATCGATAAGGATTTCTAAACACTTAAACGAGGCATGTCGACATAGTATCATTTTGAATTGGGTAAATGAAATAATTTTGCCTCGATTATATTTTATATATAAAGGAAATAATTTTTCAGAATTATTAAGGTGTATATGAATTGATTGTTTGGTTGTTGAATAAGTTAAATAAAAACAACAGCTGCAAAAGAATGAATTGTATAAGAAAAAGAATTATAAGTATGGAATTATAATTACAACGATCTACGATTGGGAAATGGTCTTATATATAAGAAATGAACTTATATAAGTAAAAGGTTTGTAAATGTGATTTATAATCTAAAAACAAAATTCCAGAGAAGTGTTTTGAAAGGATTTATATTTTGGAAAATTATTTTGGAGAAATTAAAGCTCTAAACTCTTTTCGGTCGCTGGAAAATAATTTTGATGATGATCGCGACATCATCGGTGTTCATTTTCGTGTTTCCAAAAGAGGGATTGCTGCCAAATTGTTTTAGATGAAAGTTGTTTTGGAAATTTGGATTTGGTTTTGGAAATTCAAAAGGTAATTTGAATTGATTTCGAAAATGGTTTTGAAAGGTTGAAAAGACTGGAATCCTATTTAAAATATTTATGGGAATGATAAATGAGTTGATAACTTATACAATTTGAATTTTAATAGAATAAATTTAACTTAAAGGATGGAGTTAAATTAAAGGAAGTATAAGTGAATCAATAAAAATCCAAGTGGTAATTGTTGAATATAAGTTGTATGACTTATGAAATGAGAAAATGAAAGTGAAACAAATTGTTAAAAATGGTTAAACAATTTGGTTAAGCAAAACAAAATCTGAATTTGATAGTGATGTGAGATAATAAATTTGACTTGCTAAAAGTTAAATAGAAATGAGATCTGAATTGAATTTATAAGTGGTAACTTAAGTTAAGTTAAACAAATGATGTTTGAAAGGGAATATACTTAAGTGAAGTTGAATAAAGTTGATTTTGGTGTCGAAGTAAATTAATAAGTGAATTAATAAAATGAAGTCATTAAGAATGTGAACTTGAGTTATATAAATGAAATTCAACTTTATATTGTTAAAGGAATTAGCAATTGAATTGATAAATGGATTGAATGTTAATCAATCGAATGTAAATAAGTTGATATGAAATAATGAATGTAAGTGTTAATTCATTAAAAGCTAATGTTATTGGAAGTTGAATAATTGAATGAAAATCAATTTAATGTAAACCAATTGGAGTTAAAAAGTGTTAAACCAAATAGAATGTAAATTAAATAATTTGGTTATGTTGAATATACATTGGTTATTATTTGATTGTTAAATAGTTGTGTATATTTCATTAAGTGTTAATGAAGTTGAATTGATAAAATTGAAAGCCAAGTAATTGAATTCAAACTGGAAGAAAATGAACTTGAATAGAGTTGAATTTGATTTGGAAGTGAACTAACTTGAATATGAATTAGTGAATGTAAACTAATTGAATATGAATAAATGAGTGTTAGTAAAAACATCCAATGTTAATGAATCAAATGTGATTTAAATTGGAAAACCAATTCATTGAATATTAATGAGAATATGAATGAATATTTATTTGGTTAGTTGGATTTGTTGGATGATAGTTGTTTGATGGTTGCATTTATTGTTTTTGTTTCATTTGCTATGTTGGCATATGTAGTTGTTGTAGTGATATATGTTGTATATTGATATTACTTCCATATATGCATGTTTCTCATGGTTTGTTGAGGGTTTAGTAGGTGCGGATTGCGCTTGCTTCGCATTTGGAGCTCGCTTTCGCGCTATATTAGCCGTATATGCTCGGTAATAAGAATATAAGTTACATAGCTCGAATTACATACCGTACTTTTACACTTTTTCCTCTGCGGGAAGCCTCATCACTTGATGAGATGTATATCTGTGATATATATACTGTCATTTTTTTTTGGATCGATCCGCGCAAAGGAGACTATGGCGAATTTTTCCGAAAATTTAAGGCGTTAGAATATTTTTGAGAAAATTGGGAAATTTTTGAAAACTAAGTTGGATTTGGGAACTTAGTAAAGATTTTGTAAGAAGTTTAACTATGAATTTTGGGAAAGTTAAACACTTAAGAGATTTGAAAAATCCAATTTCAATGGTTTGGTTTGAAAAGTTAATGAATTCTGTGAATTTTTCTTACTTGGTAATTTCGGAGGACGAAATTCTTTTAAGGGGGGAAGTTTGTAACGACCCAGAATTTCTATTAATTAAAGTTTGTATATTTAATTGATTTTAAATATCAGCAAGTAAATTTTGTAAGTCGAATAATTTATTTTTCGAATATCTAGATTTAATTGAATAATTAAATTGATAATTTAATAGTTGAAATTACAGAAATAATTGAAAATTGGGTTAAATATGATTGAAAATGATTTGTAAAATTTTATTATATCATATTGGAGTTATAATAATGTTATAGAACTTTCAAAATCGAATTTAAAGTTAATTTGTGAAAATTGAATATTTTAATATTTAATTGATGAGTTAAAATAGCCATTTTTCAAATAGTCTCGGATTTCGACGAAACAAGTTTCATCGGGTCCATAATATGATATTATTGTATGGTTTCAAATTTTGTGTCAATCGGATTTACGGTTTGTCCGGGGCAAGCCAAAACGCATAGAAATTAGTTTAAATCGATTTAATTTAAAATCGATCGTTTATTGTCGTAACTCGCACAGATGATCGAATAAGCCTCCGAAACACGTTCCATTGTGTTCAGAATGCGGGGTAAACTTTAGAAAGCCAACCGGCACGCTTCGTTTGGAGTTCGAAAAATTTTGGGGTGAATAGTATTTGCAAATTTTCTATAAAAGGCCCTCCATTTTCACAAATCACAACACAACTCAAGAAAACCTAACCCTAGCCGCCAGTTATCATTAATGGCCGAAATTTAATCATCTTCTTCCTCTGATTTCTTCAAATCCACGCATCAATTCAAGAAATTTTCAACTAGAGAATGGTAGAGGGCATCGAGATCTATAATGTGAACGGCTATGATCGTTTAACTCAAAGTGAATTGACAGCCAAAGGGATTTGAAGCGCGCACGTTTGCACTCGTTTTTCGAGCTCCACCTGAGGCCGAGCTTGACCGTACTCATGGCGATGGTGGGGGGTGGTGGCGGCTATAGGATGAGAGTTGCTGATCGTTGTAGAGTTGTGTATATTGGTGGCGTTCATTAGGGTTTCGAACGGAAATATTGGGTTCGGCCGAGCCGGTATTCGCGTGAAGGAGGGGAGATAGCATGGTGCGGCCACGATCTATGCTTGAAAAATCAACGGCCGAGGTTTAATCTGGGTATAAATTGAAAAGATATTGTAACTAAAATTATAATTTTAATCGTGTAATATTTAAAATGTTGTATCTTTGTCATACGAGGTCCGTTTTGGACGATTCAAATTGCGTTGGGTTCGTATGAACGAGTACTACACCATGGAAATGGATTGGAGTCATTTGGAGCCAGTGAAAATTTTGGGTAAAATTAAAAGCGTGTTTAGTTTTATTCGAAATAAAACGCTAAAACTGAATTGAAAGCAAGGTGAAAACTTCTCACTCAATCGAATAGTTTCGATTTAAATTTTAAATAGTTATATTTAAAATTTATTGATTGTATATTTGAATGATGATTGTTATCTATTGATTGTTAAAATAGACATTATACGCCGTTAATAAGCGGAGGTTATTTATTAAAAACATATACCGCGAATATTTCACTGCAAAGTGAAATTGGTATTATATAAGCACTTGGAGTTGATTTTCCCACATTATATAGAGGATGAGACCCTTTGCACCGCATAATAGCCGATAATAATGAACCCATATACCGTAATATTTCGTATTGGAACGGAATTGGTATTGTGCTAACATATGTGGATGCAGGGAAACAGGTTGGAGGGATCCAACTGGATTCCTCACCAGTAATTATTTGATTTCAGATATATTGATATGTGTTGATTATCATATACTGATATATGATGTCTTTATTGTCGTGATTGACTATTTGGTGCTGTTGCATCATCGGATCCGTTTTTGAAGTTTTAAAATAATCATTTTTGATTTTAAAAAGAATTTTAAAGTTATTTTTGAAAGTATATGTTTTATTAAATTTTGAATTGTTAAAATAAATAAACATTATAATTTTATTGTTGTAATAGTTACATTTTTGGAAAATAGTACTTAAGTGTGATTTTGGAGTAATATAAGTTTTAAATAACGTTTTGTAAATTATTAAAAGGATTGGTTTATTTAAATTGAGATTTTTGAATAAAGATAAATGGTTTATAGACGAGATTTATAAAATATATTTTATAAATTAAAATAATGGAATTCTAAAAGGAGTTCTATTAATGTTGAAAATAAGGTTATAAATATAATCTTATAAGTAATAAGATTTATAATTTGCGAAGTTTTAAAAGAACGATTTTGTAAACAAATGGATTATAAGTTTTTAACTTATAATATAGACTTCTGGTATATAATTGAGTTATATAAATTGAATGGGATAATAAAGGAGATTTATAAATTGAAGTTTTATAAATAGAAATGGGATTTATAAACATTGTTTGTAAATTCGAAATCAATTGAATTTGATAAATTAATATAGAAGGTTATTAAAGGAGATATATTCGCGATTTTGGATAGCGAATTATCCTTGAAATAAAATGTGTAGAAAATATTGAATTTGGTTAGTGAAGTATATTCACGATTTTGGACAGTAAATATATTATTAAATAAAATGGGTATGTTTTGGGAAAATGAATATTATCAAATGAAGTTAATTGTTTTAATGATGTATTAAATTGGGTTAAACATCGAAACCATAGATTTCAACATTCATGGTTGAAATAGACGTTTTCGAGAAATAAAAGGAAACGGTGGACTATAACACAGTTGTTATAGTAAATGATTTCCGAAAGGAAAAGTTTTGTGTAATATTGGGATTTATATATATATCTATCTTAATTTCGAATCCCTATGCTAGTGATTTTGGGTCGTCGTAACGATGTTTTACGCAACATTCGTTTAGACTCAAATAAATGTGTTTAAGCGTAAGTTTTCTTTAAAGAATGAAATATATACTTAATTTCGATTTAAGTATATTGAATATTTTCCAAGTGTTGAAAATAAATGGATTTGTGAATTACTTATTATTATTAAATAAGTATGGAAATGTTTTCCAATATGAAGTGAATATTTTGAGATTTTATCTTTTAAAGATAAATTGAAAATGAATATTAGAAATCGATTTGAAAATCGTATATTCATAGATATTTTGGAAGTGTAAATTCACTATGGAATTTATAAAAGAAAGGGAAATTTGTTTAAAAATAAACGTTGATTTATTTTTGAAGTGTTGAAATTAATTTACGGATTTGGAACGTAAATATAAAGTAAATCGTTAAGGATTTATTTAATTGGTTTGAATGAACCATTTTGAAATGAAAGTATTTCCGCGTAAGGAAAATGATTGAAAATTGTTTTCAAAAGTGATAAAGGTGAAAAGTGATTTGAAAATTTGTTTTCAAATGGTTGAAGTGTGGAAATTATATATCTAGTAAAGATATTTTTGGAAAATAAATAATTTGGGAAATTATTTGGAATCTGGTGATGTTGTGCATGCCTATTGATAGTTAAATAATCCAACTACCAATATTTACCTTTAAATAGGTATTTGTTGTGATTTGCTTGAATTTGAATGCCACACTTATTTTTGAATAAGCGCTCACTATTCGGGTTAGCCGGGAAAGGACCTTGGGGTCGTATAACCCGTTCCGAATATGTGATATGTCGTTATGGATTGCATTTGATGACCGGTGTTGAAGAGCGAATATTTGTGAAAACGGAAGGATTACCGTCGAATGTTTCTGCATCGGCTGATCTCCGATATAGAAATTTATTACCCTTTGTGATGGGAGGTCCGGTCGTGATTAGTGAATATCCGGATTGCAAGGACTTCTTTGGAAGTGCATTCGGTTCCGTTCGATCCCGGAACGGACTTGTATGGATGTGTGTCTGACGTTACAATTTGAGATGTAAAGCTGGTTTCTATCAAATATATTTCCGTTGGTGGCGGCGAATTTATTCTCTTAACTTAACACCCTTAGAGGTTATGTAGTTGATGGTTACTAGTGATACATTCCCAAATTGGTAATGTGGCATACGAAGTGTTGTTGAGCATTTGATGATCAAAGCACAGCTTTTGTATAAAGTGTGGCTTTGTGGACGAGACTTCGTCGGAACTCACACCCCGGAAATAGTCAAAACAGGAAGGATGCAGCACGGTCATTAGGGGGTAGCGCCCCTTTAGTGTATGTCATTCCTTCTGGATAGAGGTGGTATCATGGTATGATGCCTAGATATTTAACCTATTTTATTGCTGCAAATTTATTACTTTGTGGTTGTTGGAATCGAGGATCCTCAGATATAGATCGGTTACGATCGGGGAATTACATATTCGTGTCAGTAGTTACCTAGTTTGAAAGGTAACCCGGCCTTGTGTTGGCAGAGATCCGGTTAGGTTCTCGGGTCGTCTTTCCAAAGGCGTACCCATGTGGCAATGGGAAGTTCCTTGGCCTGACCATTTGTTGGAAATCCAAAGAAACAATACGAACCCTGTACGGTTTTAGTTGTATAACCTGTCGTGGAATGTGGCGGTAACCTGCTATTGAACATGGTAGCTATAGTAGGCATACGATAATGGTCGTATGTTGGCTAAGATTTATATCTTTACTTTCGAAATGATTTTTCCTACACTATGCACTAGTAATAATATCAAATGTTTCTTTCTAATGCGTATCAAGCGTCTTTGACTGTCATAAGGAGAAATCTCCTCCGATTCTGCGTTGCATTGTGTGTGTGTGCGGGAGGCCTGATGGTAGTCTCATTTTCTAAAAAGCATCGCGAATCTATTTTAAAATATCCTGTACTTTTTTTTTAAAATAAACTATTTTAGTTCTCACACTAGTCACATGACTGACTCGGAGTTTATTGTTTTCCTTCCTAAACTCTAGGTGCCCACCAATTTCCACACGGGCAGTCTAGAGTCAGGTTATGCTGGAGGCAAGCTGGATGGCATGGCGTATTCACTAGTATATAGTATTTCTTTTTCGCTGTTTGTTGTTGTTGTTATACACTATGATGATGTGATGTAATGTAATATGATGTAATGTAATAACTGATATAGTTCTTTGTTTAAAGATTATTCATTTATCTATTATATGATTGTTCCGCTGCGATTGTGAGATTCTGATATTGTTCTTTTATTTCTGTTGTGTTCTATCTTTTTCTCTCTTCTTCTATCTTTTTCTTCTTCTTTAACCATAACGGTACGGTTTTCCGACATTGGATTGCTCGGCAGTTGATACAGTGGACGTATTGATGTCGGTTTTCGAGCGTCGAAAAGCCGCGACGTTACATTAACATAAAATTGTGCCTGTGACTGAATTATTGATCTGGGCTAAATGCTTTTAAGTTTTCTGGGTACATATGTGTATGAATAAGCAATAGACATGAAGAAGCTTCAGTTGCAGGAAAGAAAAATATAGTATGTTCATAGTTTTAGTTAAAAGTAGTTAAACGTTCGTTTCAAAAATCAATATCTTCTTATCCTTTTAGATTTAAACTTTGATTCCAAAACAAAAGCAGTTTGTTTATTAGTGTAGATTAATTTAAATTTATTTCATTTGATACCCTGAGAATAGAGGAAGAAAAGACAATATTACAGTAATAGCTCAAGTTTGGTTGAAATTCGAATATCAAACTAAAATGTTTGGTTTATATGATCATGATCGTTGTTGGAATTCGTGAATTTTAGAGTTAATTTGGTGATTTTTAATCGAGTGTGGAGGGAGGAATGGGAAGATGAAAGGATTTCGGTGTTCGTCGAAATTGCGGCGACTTGATCGATTTCGTGGCTAGGCGCTTGGCACAGAGGTGGAAGTGGGGAAGGCGCGGCCGAGAAAAATGCCACAACATTTTTTTATGGGGTGTGGCGATAGGTCGAGGCGGCTTTAGGGTTTAGGCTCACATTTGTAGGTGGTTCGGTCTCGAGTAAATCGCAACGGCGTGGCTCCACTAGAAAGGTGCGGTCGTGGTGGAAAAGAAGGAGTGGGTGGTGGCGAAGCTCCAAGAAAATTTTTGGGGCTAGTGATGCCATGATGAGGGTTTATGGAAGGCCCGGTGGTTCCATTTTTTGTTTGGGTATTTGAATTTTTTCGAACGTGGGTGGCATGTGTTCCAAGAGGTGGGGCGAAGGAGGTGTGGTCATAGGCATGTGAGGGGTAGATCGGTGGTGGAGTCTGGTCGCCAGGAAGCGTGTGCACGTGCACACGTTGATGTACAGAGGTAGGCTCAAATGAAAGAAAAGAAGGAAAGAGAAAGAAGGAAGAGAGGGAAGAAAGGTTGGAGCCTGAGTGTTTTCATGGGCCGGTTAAAACTCGTTGGGCTGTAGTTTTTAAAAGAAAAGGAAATATATATATATATATATATATATATATAAATTTACCTAATAACTTTTAGATTTAGACATGTCCATCTTCCACTTAGAACCATTTGACATGAGATATCGTTGCGGTATAAACCTATCACCTAGTGTACAGACCAATATAGTTTGTTACTTTCCTTAATATAAAATTTTAATTATTTGTAAGTAATTAAAGTGAGTTAATAAATAAAGTCTTACGTGATTAATCTTATGTTGGTTAATAAATTAATTATTAATAGAATGGTTAAATTTTTAATTAATTAAATATAAATTATTTTATAATTTCTTTAATTGTAAATAAATTTGGATCAAACAAAAATGCAATTAGTTGATTGAATTTAATCAAATTCCGGTTTGTAAATTGTTTAATGTGAATTATCGATCGTTATATTAATTAACGATATATACTTTGGTTTATTGTTATCAAATATTTCAATAATTGTTCTTATTTGTGCCAATTAGAAGCCAAGCGAAATTTAATGGTGAAAATAAAATTATGATACATTTTATTTGGAATAAACATCTGAAATAATTCCCATATGTGGGTATTGTCAACCTAAATATAGGTTGTTTATTTTAAACAATTCACCTTTTAAATTATTGCTTGGAATC
This sequence comes from Allium cepa, assembly GCA_030765085.1. NCBI lineage: Eukaryota > Viridiplantae > Streptophyta > Magnoliopsida > Asparagales > Amaryllidaceae > Allium > Allium cepa. The sequence goes on from CM060931.1 coordinate 621,928,342, forward strand.
AAAGGGATCGGGATCAGATACCAGTGTATCCGGAACCACTTCGATTTGATAATCCCTACGAACCTCTACGGGCTTTTATGCTGGAATTGGATTAGTTTTTTTTTTTAAATTCTATCATTTTAAATAAGTAAATTGTACTTAGACATTGTTAAATATTGATGGATTTTGAAAAAGTATTTTGGTTATAATCAAACTAAAACTCATCGTGTGTTCAAAAGATTTTCATAACTTAAGTATTTCAATTATATGTGTTTACTCATGTTGGTTTCTAGCCTAACTCCGGCGTTACTTTATTGTAATGCTTGAGTCAGACCGAGTATTACAAAATTTCTAGTTAGGACATTTTTGAAGCTCAGAAGACAAGCTGGATGGCAGAGACGTATTGCACATATTTGACTATATTCCGTTGTGTATTGTAGGCCATATATTCATTATTTAGGGACAAGTTATTATAATTGTCCAGGTTTATTGTTGATGATTGCACTCCGATAACTGTATGTATATTAGCAGTTACAGCTTTCCACGTATAAAATGATGTTATTGTATATTATATTTTGTTCCGCTGCGATTGTGAGATTCTGTGCTGTTATTCTATTTTCTTCTTCTATCCCGCTTTCTTCTTAACCCTAACAACCTGGTATTTTCGGCACTCGATTGCTTTGCACTCTATACAATGGACTTATTAGTGTCGATTTTCGGGGGTCGAAAATCGTCCATTCTTTACAGATCGGACAAACAGGTGGACGAATATACGCATTTCTTGAAGGTTTCTAGATTTGTAAATTTTACGTTTTGCCTACCGTTTCCCACCTTTGATCGCCACCGCCTTATCTCAGATCGTCGGAGATTACGGCTATAACCTATCTCTAGCTTTCTATGTCAAATTCCATCATTAATTCACATGTTTTGTTTGTGCAATCATAGGGGATTCTAATTTTACAATTTTAATTTCTAAACAATGATTTCATTTAAATCCCTCCTAAAACCCAATTTAACATGAAAATTATCATCTATAAATGTTTGGTTACTCCAACATAGGTTTCGATCACTATATTGCCTATGATTCTCCCGTACGGTCTCCAAATGAAATAAACGAATATACTACTCGACTTGGAAAAACAATACGATCGCAATGGCGCTAATTTTGTCTTCAATTCCATTGTTTGTAAAATTACTATTTTTCCCCTCCATATAATTAATCTATTAAATCCGATATTTTTCACGTTTTCATATTTTAATTATTTTATTAAAATTATACGCGATTTTTCGAGGTATTACATTCTTTCCCCTTAAAAGAATTTCGTCCCTCGAAATTCCTAAGGAGCAAAGAATGTATCGTATTTTCTCGTATTACACACAAATCTAACATATAGTCAATCATACAACCATTCATTCAAACAATCATCCATACAATAAAGAAACCAGTCAACCCAACCAATCATACATAACATACAAAAATCAGAAATTAAAATCATCAATGCATATGTATTTACCAACATATATATATATATATATATATATATATATATATATATATTGGTGCCTGTGTATTTTATGAAATGTAGCCAACAATATAGCATCATGATATGTTTGCAGATACATATGACATTGTATATGCAAATATCTAACATTAGGGCCCTCCTATGCAAGTTAGATGATATGACATAAGTCATGATGCGATCATCCTATGGTGATCATATAAATTCTATATGTATACACCACCAACAACACTAGCATATTATATGTTAAACATATATATAACAACAAATCATGAAATCACAACATACAAAACATTCCAAGATATTAATGAATCCATACAAAAAACAACGAGTTTAATCAATAATTTAGTAAAACCTAGATATTAATGAAACTATAATCAATCAAATGGGAAACACTTTGGAAAGAAATCCAATTTAAAAGATCAGTTCTTCTCCACTTTTCAATTGACCCAGACCAACTCATTCTCCCAACACAACCTAGCAAGCTCTACTACTAGCATAAACTCATTCCCAAACATCATCTACAAATGTACGTGTATATCCACAACTTCTGCAATCTCTACTACCATCTCAAATCAATAACACTACAATGCATAGCAACAAGTAGCCTTAGAACCAACATGCCCATACAAAATTGTAATCTCTCATACCATTCCTAATTGCTCATAATTAACACTTAACTTGTCTAATAGAAGATTCCTTAATTCATCTTTCAGATTAATAAGACAGGGCAACTCAAAAGTGGTTGGTATCTTGCCCGAACAAGTCCAAAAGACTTAAGTGATTATACTATTTCTTCTTCACCTTAGAACATCCAAAGTGACCAATATCTTAATCTGGTAAATATAACTCACCATCCATCAAAACTTCTGATCTAGCTCAAGTGATATCATTATGCTTATGATATCACTTCTCTCAATATCCAACGGGTTTTAGTACCGAAAATATCATGTCCTCCATTATTAAAACATTCCATCCTAAGTTCTACAACCTAAAACTAAGCAAACATTCAGAAAAGAGAAATCCTATTCTACTTAACCAATGCAACCACATAAATCTAAATCCTAAATATAAGTGGAATTCTAACCTAAGAAAAGTTCTAACCTAAGATAGAGAAAAAGTGAAAAGGATAGACCATACAATACATAGTTTACATGCACTTCATATGCAATGTAAACTTTGTACCTTTAAGTTGCTACTCCAAAGAGTTTCTTTGAATAAACAGTCTCTCTTCAATCCAAGGGATGATTGAAAAGAATCCATACACTCCTCACTCAAAGTTATATCTAAATTTCCAAATTCAATTTTTCAAATAATTGCCTTTGCAATTTCTGTGCGTGCAAAATACATACCTTCTTCTTCAACCTTCCCAACAAATTTTCTTCAATTATCGCAGAAAAGTTGAATTCACACCACTCAGTGGTAATCCCTTAATTTTTAATTCAACATCCATTGAATCAATTACATCTTTCTTTAACTTCTTAAATGAGTTTTATCTCAATGGTTTACAATATATTATCAAAATTCTTTATCTATACCAATTAAAATACTTCTTACATAATCCTTGTCGTCAATCCAAATTGGAATACATTTTATAAACATAAACTACAATTCTTCATAATCCTTTATTCTCCAAATCATGTCTATCTATGCAATTTAAAGAACTTCACTCCATTTGTCTATAATATCAAACCAAGTCCAAAATACCTTTTACACTCAAAGGTCCTAACTAAATACCTTTCACAGCTGAGACCCAAACTCAATTCTTTTTCTATTAGTAACCAACCAATGTTTCCTTTCCCATATATAATTTAACTGACTTACAACTCTTTTATATCATAGACGAGACAACTCAATAGAGACAGTGCCTCACCAATAAAACCAAGAAAATAAAATACTAGCATGGTGAGCATGCCATAAAAACTCATGTCACATTCAATTCAAATAATATACTCACAATCACATTTATTACTCAAATATTGAAAATTATCAACCATTAACCCAAAACATATACAATAATCACTCGCTTGGAAACATCCAACCAAGCTATATAACATAAATGATGTAACGTTACCTTCAACATCAGGTTAACGATACGCATCCTTCAATAATCTCAACAATTTGTCTTTATAACGTTATTAAACAATAAAGTAATCTATATTTCATTCAAATTTTTGTACTATGGATTGATCACCAAGCCAGATCACATATGATCATCAATGGGTCATCGTGACCCTATCCTAAAGAAATTCTAGACCATTTAACTAAAATCTTCATCACGTCTCAAAATATTATCAATCGATTGGTTAACCGGATCCAATTAATTAAATTACAATATCTCTTATTTTTCTTATACTAACTAGCTTCAAAATTTATTTCAATTACATCTCCAAATATTTCCAATATCAAATAACTATAGCTTAGGCCCAAATCTCTTTCACAAATATTAACCAATTTAATTTGCCGTTTGGTAAATATCTTTTCTCTAATTTACTTCAACAAAATAACTTAGATTTACTTTTCTATTTCTAACAACAACCAGAGTCTTTCTTTCTTTATTCAATCTCATGCAATTACTGGGGTCATAACATATGACAAATTCGTGACCAGTCCACCAACTCTTATTTAAGCTCCATTTTTATCTGCATCTAACATCTTCCCAAAATAAACCATTCAATCCACCAAAATCCATCGGTTTACACACTATGTAAATTTCTCTTAAACTATTTACCATCACATTTCATACCCAAAATCATGAATCCTATCTTACTCATAATCTGTTCCCTTTTCTTTATAATCGATTATGGTATATTGCACTAGGGGCCACTTCTAGCGCATAACCTTCTCTCCCTTATTTGATATCTAACCCATCAAACAAATTTTAAATTTGGCCATCCAAATTTTCTTTTTATAATTTAAAATAATAATAATAAACATTTTTTGATTGGATACTCATTACTATATCAAAATTCATGCCTCTGTTTTTCTTTTAAAATACTTTTTTACTTTTTCAAAATACTGTTTCACTAAATACCTCGTTTATTTAAAACCATAAAATATAATATTTTTATAAAATATTTACTTTGCCTTCACATTTTAATCTCAAAGCTAATTGATTCTTTTAACTTCAATACTTAGTACTAATCACTTTAAAATATAGTTAAAATTCAAATAAATAGTGGTTGTTTATTAATTAATCTTGCTTTATTTCAAAATACCATTTCAAATCATTCATAACCATTTTATCATATATGTAAAAGTATACATATATAGGTTCATCCACTATAAGTCCTTTAAAATAAATTTTAAAATCCTTTTATAAAAATCCTTCGAATACTTGTAGTCTTATGATGTGCACGTAAATGTGCATATTTTTAATACTATATTTATTCTATTTAAATTAAATAAATGATCATATTGGGTATTTTAACTTTTTTTAACCAAAATTCATATTAATTCCAAATTTTCACATATTCATCTTCATATAAGGGCAAAATGGCCATTTGTGCGCGTATATTAATTTGAAAGAATTTAATTGGAAATTTCTATAATATTTTGTAGGAATTTAGCTTCTCATATTGGTAGGTTCATGAAGAAACATGCATGCACAAAATGGATATAAAGGAATGAAGATGGAAATAATTCAAAGTGAAGATCATGGAGGACCCCACCTACCCACCTACCTTAATGTACAAATTAAAGGCTAATGCACATGCTTTTGGACTTAATGGCTTCATGTACACTTAATGGGGGATTAAGACATGTTAATGATTACTTGGCCTCCACACTTCCTAAGGGGCATTTTGGGCATTCCCCAAAAAGTGAATTAGGGTTTTAAAACTTGTATATATACCCCTTATGTTTCATGTAGCCATCTTTCCTCTTAGTTAGTTAGTTTGAGTTTAGAAAATAAAAGAAAGCTCTCTTTCTCTTTTCATGGCTACTTAGCCATTTTTATTTTCATGTAATTTTCCTTTTTTTTATGTTATTAATACATGCTCTTTCCTTTTACATGCCTCTTTTTTATGTTGTAGTGTAGATATCTTTTCTTTTATGCAAGTTAATTAGCCTATCTTTTCATTTTTCTCTCTTTTTCCTCTTCATTTTCCTTTCATGTTGTTAGCTACATTTGTTAATAAAATGACAAATATGAGAAGCTAAACCCCTTCAATTTAGGGGTAATGAAGCTCTCTAATTAATGTAGCTTCAACATTTTGTCAATTCATGCTCTCTTTTTGTGCTTAATGACAATGATAGAAGTGGTTTTATTTGTTGTTTTTGCTTTGAATTTGATAGTCTATATTGTTGACACCAAATAGACTATGCTTAAACAATCACTAACACAAATTCCTCTTCATCAATATATGATTATGACATAAGAAAGTGATGTGAAATTAAAATTTGATGGTCTATGTTTCTAATCAATAGTTAATAGGCCATACTTAAAATAGATTTCATTCTCATTTTCTTTATCAATTTTCATGAAAGTTAGTAAGTGTTTTAAGGGGTGTGTTATAGTTTGATGGCTTATGTTGGCTAATCAATAGCTCAAAAATGCCATACTTATAATAAACACATCAATTAACACTAATGACCATAAAAGAGAGATCATGATTTCATGTGTTGAACTACATGATCTAGAGAGTGGATTTATTCTCTAAATTGTCATTTAACTCTCATATTTGCATTTCTTTTCTTTTTGTAAGTTAGTTCATTTTCTCATTTTCTAGCTTAAACACACTCTCGACTTTGGTATAATTTGATTGAGTAGGAAATTTAAATCAACAATTCCCTGTGGATCGACTCTTATTCGCCGCGTGCTACATTCGTACACCGTGCGCTTGCGGTTAATTTTAATTTAAATTCGTTCGATGGTTTTCAAATAACAAATTTTCAAATAACAAATTTTGAAATGGAAAATGATGATCTTAACGAAGTTGTTGAAAATTTGGTAATTGAGTTGGGTTTCAATTCTATTGAGGGTGAGAAAATCGATTTAAATTTTGATCTTCCTTTTTTGAAAATTTGAATACAACAACTTTGAATTTTGAACTTGATTTATGTAATAAAGTTGTTGATAATCCAACAAAGGAAGACGAACTTAATGAACACGAATTTTTTGGACTTTTGGACGACGAGTTGTTAAATTCCAACGGGGAAGATGAAAATCACCATTTTGATTTCGAAATCAATAACTCTGAAAATGTTTTCAATAATAAGCTTGAATTTCAAATTGGTGAAAATAAACTAGAAATCAATTGTTCTATCGACCCCAAAAATCATCGAAAACAAAACAACTCGTATAATTTTCAATAAAAAAACATTCGTTTTTCCAAATCAATGTTCAACTTCGAAATCTTTTACGGTTTGGTTTTCTGCGCTTGAGCTGTGTCTTACATACTTAGTGAGACAAATGAATCGGTTCTTGGAAGACTGGTTCATTTACTCTTTAACAGCATACTTTCTGATGACTTGTAAATAATCATATTTTCATTTTTATTTAAATAAAGGTTAGGTTTTTATATTTTCTCCTTCCACTTGGGTTTATTGTGGGGACACAATCAAAATCAAGTGTGGGGGGGGAGACTCATCTTCATTTTTTTTTCATGGTTTATTTTTGCTTTAAAATCAAAAAAAAAAATATTAAAACAAATCCCAAAAACAAATTTTCTTTTGATTTATTTTTAAAAAAACACTATAAGATAAATATATGGCTTAGGTTTATTAAATTGAATTTTTTGAAAATTTATTGGTCTTAACAAAAATAAAAATGAAGTTTGATTACAAATAATAATGGTTTAACTAGTATCTAGGAAGATTCATATGTGTTAATTATGAAGTACATCCTAATTGAAAATCTTTGTTTTAAAAAGTGGTTGATTTAAAGTAAAGGATATAACATTTTTTGTCTTCTAAGTTAAATGGTGCTAAGATGATTTTGCAAAACTCCCTCTCAAAAAAATATAAAAATATAAAATAATAACATCCAAGTATTCACTCTCATTTAAAAGTCCTCACGGTTATGCATGGGTGATTACTTGGAATTTTTGATTATGTGATTTCATACTCATTTAAAAGTCCTCACGGTTATGATGTATGGAACACATGTAAAAAAAAACTTAATAAAAACCACCTATGGTCGATAGTGTATGCATGAAAGTGTGTGCACTCGCCATGCTCTGTACTCCCCTCACATAAGCCCGAAAGGCAGTGCATGGGTGGTATATCTGGCCTCAGTTTATCTGAGCTAGGTGAGTAATTTTTCTTGCAAATAATGAGAGAGCAAGCAATTGAAATCCTATCACTATTTTTACTTAGTTGATTTGATTTGTTATTGAAAAGAAATGAAAATACCACTTTGACAAACTTTGATAATCAACTAAGGATCCATTTCATAGTTACACTTTGTTATTAACCAAAACAACGAGTTAAACTATAGTCTATTTGATATGATAACTTGATTTTTGTTGGAAATTTTGACAAGTAAATGACATAAATTTTCAAGATAGTAACCAAAACCTATATTTAACTTATTCGTGTCAATTTAAAAATAAATCCTTCATTTGTAAATATTTTCAAAAATTTGCATTCATCTCTTTGTAAATAAATCTTGCATTTTGTAAATATTTTCATCCTGCATTTGGATTTTGTAGGTAGTATCCACTGAAAACCCTCACGAGACAACACTCGTCCTACTGGGGACGCCGAGAGGTTTAACGGCTTGTTGCATACACTCAATGCAATTGTGCTTCCTACAAAAACGGATTTATCTTAGTTTTAGTTTATTCGAGGACGAATAAAAAGATAAGTGTGGGGGTATTTGATGTGCACGTAAATGTGCATATTTTTACCACTATATTTATTCTATTTAAATTAAATAAATGATCATATTGGGTATTTTAACTTGTTTTAATCAAAATTCATATTAATTCCAAATTTTCACATATTCATCATCATATAAGGGCAAAATGGCCATTTGTGCGCGTATATTAATTTGAAAGAATTTAATTGGAAATTTCTATAATATTTTGTAGGAATTTAGCTTCTCATATTAGTGGGTTCATGAAGAAACATGCATGCACAAAATGGATATAAAGGAATGAAGATGGAAATAATTCAAAGTGAAGATCATGGAGGACCCCACCTACCCACCTACCTTAATGTACAAATTAAAGGCTAATGCACATGCTTTTGGACTTAATGGCTTCATGTACACTTAAGGGGGGATTAAGACATGTTAATGATTACTTGGCCTCCACACTTCCTAAGGGGCATTTTGGGCATTCCCCAAAAAGTGAATTAGGGTTTTAAAACTTGTATATATACCACTTATGTTTCATGTAGCCGTCTTTCCACTTAGTTAGTTAGTTTGAGTTTAGAAAATAAAAGAAAGCTCTCTTTCTCTTTTCATGGCTACTTAGCCATTTTTATTTTCATGTAATTTTCCTTTTTTTTATGTTATTAATACATGCTCTTTCCTTTTACATGCCTCTTTTTTATGTTGTAGTGTAGATCTCTTTTCTTTTATGCAAGTTAATTAGATTATCTTTTCATTTTGCTCTCTTTTTCCTCTTCATTTTCCTTTCATGTTGTTAGCTACATTTGTTAATAAAATGACAAATATGAGAAGCTAAACCCCTTCAATTTAGGGGTAATGAAGCTCTCTAATTAATGTAGCTTCAACATTTTGTCAATTCATGCTCTCTTTTTGTGCTTAATGACAATGATAGAAGTGGTTTTATTTGTTGTTTTTGCTTTGTATTTGATAGTCTATATTGTTGACACCAAATAGGCTATGCTTAAACAATCACTAACACAAATGCCTCTTCATCAATATATGATTATGGAATAAGAAAGTGATTTGAAATTAAAATTTGATGGTCTATGTTTCTAATCAATAGTTAATAGGCCATACTTAAAATAGATTTCATTCTCATTTTCTTTATCAATTTTCATGAAAGTTAGTAAGTGTTTTAAGGGGTGTGTTATAGTTTGATGTCTTATGTTGGCTGATCAATAGCTCAAATATGTCATACTTATAATAAGCACATCAATTAAAACACTAATGACCATAAAAGAGAGATCATGATTTCATGTGTTGAACTACATGACCTAGAGAGTGGATTTATTCTCTAAATTGTCATTTAACTCTCATATTTGCATTTCTTTTCTTTTTGTTAGTTAGTTCATTTTCTCATTTTCTAGCTTAAACACACTCTCGACTTTGGTATAATTTGATTGAGTAGGAAATTTAAATCAACAATTCCCTGTGGATCGACTCGTATTCGCCGCATGCTACATTCGTACATCGTGCGCTTGCGGTTATTTTTAATTTAAATTCGTTCGAAGGTTTTCTAAACCGATAGAATTTCCGTCGACGAACATCTTATATAAATACGATATTATTCATAAATTCCTTTATAAATAAAATTTCAAAATTCCAACTTTTAAAGAAGTGAGAAATGCAGATTATGGATCTTAAGGCTAGGATAAACACTAGAGGGGGTGAATAGTGTAAATTACTAAATCTTTTTGAGTTTATGTTAATTTGAACACAAATATACGTAATATTCAGACATAGATATGATCACAGAAAGAAACAGAGATGCAAAAATAAAGTAAAAGCAGTAAAGGAAAGAACACACTGGATTTTATACTGGTTCGGAGTTACCCTACATCAAGTCCCGCACACAACTACGGATTTCCTTTCAAAGCAATTTTTACAATTACACCCTCGATTTCAAGGCCACGAGGTACACCTCTCCAGATTCACAATCCTCTGAGTAGAGATACTTGATTTCACGAGCAACAAGTTCACCCAATTGATTTCCATGGCTAAAATCACACCTTTTCTCGCTTGATTGATTTTCAAGGCTACAGTCGCACCTTTCCTCGCTAAATTGATTACAAAGAAGTCTATTACTCTGAATAGCACTGAGGATCTTGTTGAGATAGTGATAGAGAATCAAATCAGAAATGTCTAGTTAGATTCAATGGTGATTTCGGCAGAGTAATGGTAAGAATGTGTATAAAGAAATATGGAAGAAGAAGAAGAGAGTGAAAACCAGAAAAATATGAATAGAAATTCATTGAAAACAGCCCATATTTATAGAGGAACAACGACCATGTCCATTTGTGAAAGGATATGACTAATAGACACTTCTTTTGAAATTCAAATTTTGAAGTTAACTGCCACTATGTCGACATGGTTATCTTGGGTATGTCGACATGCCAAAGGAAATTTTGATGATTTGTTTTTCTTTGAAAATAACTTCTATCTTATATTAAAACTAATTTAAACTTTATAAATATACTTAACTATAGTTAAAATACATATATAAATGTAGAGAATAATATTTTGGTACATATAAAATTTTACTATAATTTTATATTTAAATCTAATTATAAATATTAAAAGTTAAATATATTATTAAAAGATAGTTTTAAAACTAAGGATAATTCGATTTTGAATTTAAAGATTATTTTGAGACTAAAAATATTTAAAATTCGGATAGATGTTTTTGATTCTTTTAAAAGGAAGATTTTGGAAAAAAATTGAAAACAAGATATAATTTTGTAAAATCATTTTGAATAAAAGTTAGCGGTTACAAAATATTGTTCCACTAGATTTTTCGTAGGTTCCATCCTACTTAGGGTTCCATCCCTTTAACGGGCTCGAAGTGGATTCCATTCCACGAATAAATTGGATTTTAAGATGCCAGTGTTTTTCTAGGAGTTGTAACAAAATTCCAAATTAAAATTCAAATTAATTAAAATCTTGAACTGTTGATAATCTTGATATCCTTGATACTCATGAGTCTTCAATCTTGATACCTTGAATCTCTATACTGTACAATCTTCATTCTTGGTACCTACATGGTTGAATCCTGCATATATATATATATATATATATATATATATATATAAACTATACTGTTAGTATTTATATTTTATAATCTTATCTCAAAGACTAACAATCTCCCCCTTTTTGATGATGACAACCTTTGTTTATAAAATATTACTTCTATCCTAATAACTCCCCTTAAAACTAATAACTCCCCTTAATATATGCCTAACTATTTTATTTTATACTTCTCCCCCTTTGTCATCAACAAAAAATAACTCGAAACTATTTAACTCCAAACTATATAACTCCCCCTTAATCTAATACTCTACGACATGTGATTATAATGATAGTGTTATCATAAATAATTAACACTTAACTTTAAAACTAAAACTTATTCCTGAACTACTAACTATCCTAACTAAGTATCCATATAATAATACATTTTAATAGAACACATATAAGAACACAAATTATTTATTAATTATATAGTTATATTTACATTTTCGTAGATAAAGTGAAAAGAACATACAACAAAAGGAAAAAGAGAAAAGTAACTAATGAGTGTCTTTGAAAATGGGAGATCTATGAACCAAACAATTTGGATAGTGGAAACAGAAATTTCCATGTTGTTCGACAAGATTTCCATCTTTATCAAAGCACACTTCACCAACGCAAACGACATTGTCGTCATCTTCTGTGTGCTCTTCATCCATGGGGACTTCTTCTTCTTCTTCCACGCTGTCCTCTTGCACTTGATCTTCTAAAGACTCTTCATCCATCAAGATCGGATTAGCATGATCGTATATTAGAAATTTTTTCAAATTTCTAAGGATTTTGCCTTGCCGTTCTTGTTCTTTGGCCATTCTAAGTTGCACCACTTGGATTTCAATCATTAATTGCAGTGCATCCTTCAAAGAATCCTCCATTTTCATCACTCATGTGAGCGTAGGTCATTGGAACGGTCTATAAGTAGGAGAAGGGAAGGAAAAACTTGAATTTTTGTTTGATTTGGAAGAGGAGCCTTTGATTATTTGATTTCAGAAGATAGAACAGAGAAAGAACAGAGAGAATGAATAAAATTTCGAAAATAAGAAGAATATATAACCAATTATTTGAATTTTGGTGTGAAAATTTTCAAAAATAAAAAATCGTTATATGTCGACATGGGTAGAGGGGGATGTCAACATGGTCCTTGAAATTTTTACTATTTGATTTATTGTGATTTAATTTTTAATTACACTTTGTTATTTATATTTTATATTTCAGTTATTGAAAAAATACCTAATTCTCTTCTTAATTTAGTAAATATAGATTCATTCAAGGGTTTTGTTAAGATATTAGCAATTTGATTCTCAGAATTGATATAATCTAGAATAATTACTTCCTTACTTATATTATCTCTGAGAAAATAATGTCTAATATCAATATGTTTAGTTCGAGTATGTTGAGTAGTAGTTTTGGATAAATTTATTGCACTAGTATTACCACAATAAATTGGCGATTTTGAGATATTTAAATCATAATCTTTTAAAGTTTGTTGTATATATATTACATGAGAACAAGCCAAAGCATCAGAAATATACTCTGCTTCAGTTGTTGGTAAAGAAACTGTGTTTTGCTTTTTACTAAACCAGGAAATTAGAGAATGCCCCCAAAAAGTGACAAGTTCCACTTGTACTTTTTCGGTCTGATTTACAATCAGCATAATCAGCATCACAATAAGATATTAAGTCAAAAGAATCATTTTTAGGATAAAATAAACCATAATCAAAGGTATGTTTAACATATCTTATGATACATTTTACGACTTTTAAGTGGGTCTCTTAAGGTTGGGATTGATATCTTGCATAGAGACAGACACTATGCATGATATCAGGTCTACTAGCAGTGATATAGAGTAGTGATCCAATCATTCCTCTATATAATTTTTGATCTACATGTTTCGAGAGATCTTCTTTACTAAGATACTTATTGGTTGCCATGGGAGTGGGTTTTCCACTGGAAGTAGTCAAACTAAATTTACTAATTAGGTCTTTAGCATATTTTTCTTGACTAATAAAGATACCATTATCTAATTGTTTCATTTGTAATCCTAAAAAGAAGTTTAATTCACCCATATGACTCATCTCAAACTCTTTTGTCATTATTTCATAAAATTCTTTATTCATTTCAAAATTAGTAGATCCAAAAATGATATCGTCTACATAAACTTGTACTGGTTGAATATCATTTTTATTTCTTTTAATAAAAAGAGTATTATCTACTTTACCAATTTCAAATTTTGATTGTAATAAGTAAGATCTTAGTCTACTATACCAAGCTCTGGGAGCTTGTTTTTCACCATATAAAGCTTTCTTAAGTTTGTAAACATGATTTGGTAATTTTTCATTTTCAAAAATGGTGGTTGTTTAACATATGCTTCCTCTTTTACAAATCCATTTTAAAAGGCACTTTTAACATCCATTTGATATAATTTTAAAAAATTATGATTTGCAAAAGCAAGTAGAATCCTAATGTCTTCTAACATTGCTACGACAGCAAAGGTTTCATCAAAATCTATTTCTTCTTCTTGACAATAACCTTGAGTGACTAACCGAGCTTTATTTCTAACAGCCTCTCCTTGTTCAATCATTTTATTTTTATAAACCCATTTAGTTCCAATTATAGTTTTATTTTCAGGTCTAGGAACAAGTTCCTAAACATCATTTCTAGTGAATTGATTTAATTCTTCTTGCATAGCCAAAATCCATGAACCATGAGTTGATGCTTCTTTTGGATTTTTGGGTTCAATAGTTGATATAAAAGCTACATTGCTCATTTTACTCAGTTTATTTCTAGTTTTAACAATATATTGCATATCTCCAAGTACATTTTCAATAGGGTGATCTTTTAAAAGTTTAATTCTTTTATTAGGATGATTAATTTCATTATTAGTTTCAGTTGACTCTTGATTTTGAGTGATTAAGTCATCTTCATCATTTGAATCTTCAAAAATTTTGAAATTTTCATCGAATGAAACATACATTGTTTCTTCGATGGTGTTAGTTTTTAAATTGAACACTCTGTATAATTTACTTCTATTAGAATATTCGATAAAGATACCTTTGTCGGATTTAGGATCAAATTTATCTAAGTTATCTTCTGTATTTAAAATAAAACATTTACTTCTAAAGATTCTAAAATTAGATACCTCAGGTTTCTTTGAGTGAAGAAGTTCATAAGATGTCTTATCAGTTAAAGGTCTAATTAAAATTCTATTTGAAATATAACAGGCGGTAGCAACTTCTTCTGCCCAAAAATACTTTGATAATTTACTATCTGAAAGCATAGTTCTCGCACACTCTTGAATCGTCCTATTTTTACGTTCTACTATTCCATTTTGTTATGGAGTTCTTAGAAATGAAAATTTGTGAGTTATTCCCTTTTTATTGCAGAATTCCTCAAACTTTTCATTTTCAAATTCACCATAGTCATCACTACGGATGGCTATAAATTTTAGAGAAAGTTGATTTTGAATCCTTTTTGTAAAGTTCTTAAAACATTCAAAAGTATCACTTTTATGTTTCAAAAATATTGTCCATGAAAATCTAGAATAATCATCTATAGTTACAAAAACATATTTACTATGATTTATTGACAGAATTTGAGATGGACTAAATAAATCAAGGTGAAGTAATTCAAGAGGTTTTGAGGTTGAAATCATATCTTTAATTTAAAGGAACCTTTTCTAAGTTTCCCGAATTCACACGCATCACATAGACTATCTTCTTTAAAATTCATTTTAAGGAGACCTCTTACTAGATCATGTTTTGACAGTCTAGATAAGAGTTTGAAATTCAAATGCCCAAAACTTTTATGCTAAATCCAAGGGTCATTTGTATTTTCCAAAAGACACAAGTTATCATTTGAAACTTTCATACTAGGAATATAAATATTCTTTTTCCTAATTCCCTCAAATATTATGGTTGAATTATTATCTTCAATGTGACATTTATCTTTTTCAAATTTAATTTTACATCCTTTATCGCAGAGGACTTATACTTAGCAGATTATGTTTCATATTCTTAACTAACAAATCATTAGTACTATTAGGAGTTTCAGAGTTACCGACTTTGCCAATGCCAATCACATATTCGTTTGGAATTGTTTCCAAAGTTAACCAGTCCTCCGTCTTTATATATTATATCATTCAGCATATCTGAACATCCAGAGTTACCCTACATCCAGTCCCTCACACAAGTACGGATTTCCTTTCAAAAGAAATTTCTACAATTACACCCTCGATTTCAAGGCCACGAGGTACACCTCTCCAGATTCACAATCCTCTGGGTAGAGAAATTTGATTTCACGAGCAACAAGTTCACCCAATTGATTTCCAAGGCTACAATCACACCTTTTCTTACTTGATTGATTTCCACGACTACAATCACACCTTTTCTCGCTAAATTGATTACAAAGAAGTCTATAACTCTGAATAGCACTGAGGATCTTGTTGAGATAGTGATAGAGAATCAAACCAGAAATGATCTAGTTAGATTCAATGGTGATTTCGGTAGAGTAATGGTAAGAATGTGTATAAAGAAATGTGGAAGAAGAAGAGGAGTGAAAACCAGAAAAATATGAATAGAAATTCATTGAAAACAGCCCATATTTATATAGAACAACAGTCAAATCCATTTGTGAAAGGATATGATGAATAGACACTTCTTTTGGAATTCAAATTTGGAAATTAACTACCACTATGTCGACATGGGTATCTTGGGTATGTCGACATGCCAAAGTAAATTTTGGTGAGTTGTTTTCCATTGAAAATAACTTCTATCTTATATTAAAACTAATTTAAACTTTATAAATATGCTTAACTATAGTTAAAATACGTAAATAATATAGAGAATAATATTTTCGTATATATAAAATTTTACTATAATTTTATATTTAAATCAAAGTATAAATATTAAAAGTTATATATATTATTAAAAGATAGTTTTAAAACTAAGGATAATTTGATTTTGAATTTAATGATTATTTTGAGGCTAAAAATATTTAAAATCCGGATAGATGTTTTTTATTCTTTTAAAAGGAAGGTTTTGAAAACATTTTGAAAACAAGATATAATTTTGTAAAATCATTTTGAATAAAGGTTAGCGGATACAAAACAATGTTCCACTAGATTTTTCATAGGTTTCATCCTACTTAGGGTTGCATCCCTTTAACGGGCTTAAAGTGGATTCTATTCCACGAATAAATTGGATTTTAAGATGCCAGTGCTTTTCTAGGAGTTTTAACAAAATTGCTGATTAAAATCCAAATTACTTGAAATCTTGAACTCTTGATAATCTTGATATTCTTGATACTCATGAGTCTTCAATCTCGATATCTTGAATCTCTATACTATACGGTCTTCATTCTTAGTACCTACATGGTTGAATCCTGCATGGTTGAATCCTGCATATACATATATATCTAAACTATACTGTTAGTATTTATATTTTATAATCTTATTCTAAGGTTGTTGTCAAAAACCATCATCTCAAGGACTAACAAAAGCAATTCCCTTTTCAAAAGTTTTCTACTCTTAGAATATCTCATTTCCAAAACTCGGTTATCTTATCACTCTTATCAAATCCCTGTCCAATGCACCTATCTAGTTGGTTCCATTGTTCGTATATATTCCCACAAGTGCCCAGTCATTCCAATTATCAATAATGGTTCAATTTCAATATAAAATATTGACTTACTCCTTATATAGTAGTTGCAGGCACTATTGGGTTTATGCTAGTATGACTTATAGTTTATGGATATCAGTGGAACCATATGTAGGCATTCACACTGCAATATCTCGAAGATTGACTCTAATACCATTCCAGTTTCAATCTATGACGACCCGGAAATTTTGAACATTTGAAAATAAATATTTAATTGATTTTAAATATTGGAGATTATTTAAACTTGAATTTCAAGTATAACTATGAATTTGGCAATTAAATTATTGAATTTAATATATTGAAATTGGGTAAAATTATGAATCTTCGGTTTTAAGCTGATTAAAAATATTTTAAAGGCTTAGAAAATTTGTACTGGTGATAATGAAGATAATGGAAGCTTCAAAATTTAATTTGAAACTGTTCTGTTAAGTATTAAAATTTATATCGTTTAAATCGACATTTAAAAATACCCTTCCAAGGCATTGTCTCGGAGTTCGACGAAACTAGTTCCATTGGATCCGTAATAGTGATTTATTATCGGATTTCAATTGTTGTAGTGTTTGGAGTGATTTTTGGCCGTACGATAAGCAAACGTGCTGAAATTTAAATTGAAAATTTAATGTTTTAACTGGTCCAAAAAGCTATCTTCTCCATACGGTAGAATTTGGATTCGAAACCTTTTTCGTTGCGTTTGGAATAGGGGTATAACCTTATAAACGCCTAGCGGCACGTCTCGATTAGAGATCGAGATTTTGAGTTGCATTTATCGAGGCAATTTGAATATAAATTTAAAATTTGAATACAATAACTATTTTCATAAGGCAAATGACACGTCCTTCTCTTTTTCAAACACTTGGAAAATTAAAAAGGACACGCGTTCGTTTAGAAATTTAAAAGAAAAAAATATACATATCTCGTTCAGAAAAACAAACGAAAACTTTTCCTTCAGTTTTGAATTCGAAATCAAATAAAGAACGGAAACAAAATTTTCGAAAAAAATAATAATTATAACAATGGTTTCCCAAATTCTTCAATCATATCCTCCTCTCTTCCTCTAGATTCATTCTCGAATGGGGATTTCTACCGAAGCCGGTCTCTTCATTCCAAGTACAAGTCAAAGCCGAGTTCAAAGTCATCTCAATCTTCTAGGTCAAGCAAAGGCGAATGGTAGGCGAGATGGGCACGTGTTCAGTAATGAGGCTTGGTGGGTGGTCGTCGATCGAAGGCGGTGGCAAGGTGGCGGTCACCGTGATTCGTGTTACAACTAGGGTTTGTGGTTGTGATTTCTCGAGTTACCCGCGTGAATGAAGTCGGCGCGCACGTGGAAGTCGACTAGGTTTTGGGTGACTTCGGCAAGGTTCGAATGTTGACGCGAATTCGAGCGTCGCGATGGCCGATCGAAATCATTGTCTAAGAGGGTCGAGGCATCGAGGCGATGTGTGGATGATGGACTTGGAAGTTCGTTAGGTCTATGGTTTGGCAGTGGGCTGCGATTCAAAGGGAAAGTTCAATCTTGACTAGGGTTTCACGAGTCAAGTTGGTGGCACGATGCTAAGTCGCGATGGCGCACGGAGATCTGGGATTTGCGAAGGTGTCTAGGGTTTCAGTTTTTGCGATGGCGATGGATTGCGTATGCATGCATAAAGCCAGGCGGCGTTGTTCGCAAGCACAACAACGGTGGACAACATGCTTAGGTGATTAGCATGCTCGGAGCAGTGATGTCTAGGGCATAGAGGTATTCGTTCTTAGTTAAATTAAATTTAAAATTTTTTATATGTGTATATATATACATGCAGAAGAAATAAAAAGAATATAATAGCAGTAAGATAACTGTAAATTAAGTTTTCAAAATATGTATATATTTATTCGGAAGATAGAAAAGTAATTACAGATAATTATAAAAATAAAATGTTCTATTTGAATATATAAAAGCTTGAAAAAGAAATTATACGCATGATTAAGATTTTGTAGTAAAAGAATTTATATAAGTTAAATTTTTGAAATCTATTTTTGTAAGTGTATATATATTTTTAAGAGGGAAAATTTGTTTAAAATTAAATCACTAATTTAGAATTAAAATTATTAGTTGAATTAAAATTTTAAAATGGCAATTGAATTGTTCGATTTATTTTGAATATTAATAAATTGTATAAATTATTATACAAGGTCAAAAGACATGAAAACGAGTCAAGGTGGATTGGAAATGGGTTGGATGCATAGGCAAAGGTGAGAACTTCTCACTCAATCGGATTTTCCGAGTTAATTTTAAATAGTTAAATTTAAAATTGTTGATTGTATGCTTGGATGATGAAATATTATCTGTTGTATTGGAATAGACCCTATGCGCCGCATAATAGCGGATGATATTATATATAAACCCATATACCGCGATATCCCATGTAACGACCCGGATTTTTCAACGTTGAATCTGGAATATTTAAATGGTTTTAAATATAAAAAGTGAATTATAAATTGGTTTTGCATATGGAAAACATGGATTTATCTATTCAAAATGCAGATACAGCAATTTGTTGAATAATATAATTATTCAATTCAATAATGGGAGATTGAGTAAAATATTTAATCTTGAGTGTCAAGCCTGTTAAAAATATTTTGAGAGCTTGTAAAATTTATATTGATAGTTCTGAAGATAATAAAAGCTTTTAAATTGAAATTGGAAGTGATTCGTTCAGTTTTAAAAATATATCATTTAAAATCGATATTTAAGTAGCCTTCTGAGGCATAGTCTCAGATTTCGACGAAACCAGTTCCGTTGGATTCGTAATATTGTATTATTACCGGATTTCAATTTTCGTAGCATTTGGAATTGTTGTGTGAGCATACGATAAGTAAACGCGCTGAAATTTATATCGAAGATTTAATATAATAACTGGGTTTAAAAAGCTATCTTCTCCATACGATCGAATTAGGATTCGAAACATTTTCCATTGCATTCGGAATAGGGGTATAACATTATAAATGCCTAGCGGTACGTCTCGATAGAAGGTTGAGATTTTGAGTTGCGAATTCAAGTCAATTTGAATTTAAATTTAAATATAAGGTTGTTTTCCTAGTCAAAAGAATTTCCTTCACACCAAAAACTTTACCCTTCTTTTTAGGGGCACTGTAGCTTACCTTCTGAACTACGCCATTCTATATTCATTCAAACATGCAAACAACGATGTCTCTTCCTTTTCAAATCACGCCTACTTCCTTTCTCTCAGTAAAAAAAAACACGAAATCATCTTCTTAAGAAAAATCTAATCGTTCTTAAAAATGGCCAAACTTAAACATTTTGAAATTCGATCGTGGTCCCTCTTTATTCTTCCTTCCCCTTTTCTATAACTTCACGAAATTCAATTTATTACCAAACGAAACTTTTTTCGTTTGAAATCGAGATAATGGTCGAAAGAGTTCAAAACCCTTTTCCCCCCGAGAGGAATTCAGAACCAATTCAAACTAAGAATGAAAAAGAAAAAAATGGCGGCACGTAAGGTATCGAAGAGAGGTGTTAGGTCATGGGCCGCGGCTTCCAAGTCGCGCTACGTGGTGGAGCGCGCACACGCTCGGGTGGGTTTGGGGGAAAACTGGCCGTCGGTGGAGCGCAGGGGAGGGAGGGTGCGCGTGTGGGGTGGAATCGCAAGATGGTGACACGATTTGAGGATGCCCAGCTTGCTTGATTGTGAGGTTGCGACTGGCGAATCTGGGAAGGTGGTGAATCAAGTTCGTCATAGCGAGGTAGGCGGAGGGTTCGCGTGAAGCGTAAGGAAGCGTGCGAGTGTCGTACGATCTGGAGGTTGTGGCGACACCTAGGGTCAGAGGGCTCGGTGATTTGTGTGCATTGTCAAGTGAGGCCGAAGTCGAGTTGTGGCAGGGCACTGGTCAACGACAGTGAGATATATATCTGTTTTGGATTTTTCTCTTCTTCCGAATCCGAACTATATATTTATATTTGGGGAAGTAGAGTATATGTTTATATATATATAGATCTGAAAAATATATAATAAGAAAGGTTTTGAAAATAGATTTAGAAAATAGATACATATACACGTTTTAAACCTACCAGTTTATTTTAAAATGTGTATTTATTAGTGAACGTAATTAATTATTTTAGTCTCTAGAAAATAATTTAATTTTTTTTAAAAAGGGAAATTATTTAGTTAGAATTAAACTGTTAATTAATTAAATTTTATTAAAAGGGAAATTATTAGTTTGAATAAAGTTGTTAGTCAATTAAATAATTTAATAATAAGTGATTGTTCGATTATTTCGAATATTAATAAGAATGATATAAATTGTTTATTCAAGGTCAAATTGGGAAAAGCAAGGCAATGTTGAAGTGGACTGCAAATATAAAGCAAAGGTGAGTTAATATCACTCATCTGGGTTTAATTTAAATTTAAATTGTTAAATTTAAATAATTGGTTGAATGATTGAATTGATTTGATGTGCTATATTATATATAGTAGTATACAGTATATATTGGAGTGATTGATTCCCCGTATTATATAGCGGATGAGACCCTATGCGCCGCATAATAGCGGATGAAATGATATAAATCCCATATACCATGATATTCCACCTCAAAGTTGAATTGGTATTTTTATTGTGCTATCTGTGGATGCAAGGAAACTAGTTGGAGGGATCCAATTAGATTCCTCAAAATTATTTAAATTGTTTAATATTCTACGTTATGATTATTTGATATCGTGTGATGAATTGTATTGATAATTCGAATATTGAATGCTATGGTTTGATTTAATATATCCCGGTATACTGTATTATCAAAATATATATAAATTGGTTGTGTGAAAAGAAAATAAAAGAAGAGAATTTGTAAGTAAAATGATTATAGAGAATTTGGGGTAAATCATAGAATGAATGGGAAAAGGGTAAAAGTGGATTTTAAAATTTTAATAAATAAAATCCGAGTATGGGAAGGGAGATTTTAAATAAAAGGAAAAAATAATGAATTTTAAAACCCAAGTGATATTATTTAAAGCAATAAAGAATTTATTTTAAATTCAAGGTTTAAAGTTATTGAAGTAGATAAAGAAGGAATTTGAAAACAAGGTATGAAATTGGTATTTTCAGTTAAATGAGATTTTAAATCATAATTAAGAATTAAAAATCTGAAGTTAATGGGTTTTGAAATAAATGAGTAAGTAAAGGAAATTATTTCAAAATGGAGTAATTTGGAAATCAATTTGGAAATTGATTTAAGTGTTTGAAATTGGAATTGTAAAGGAGGATAGGACTAAGAAATTTATAAACTGGGTTTATAAAAGTGAAGTAATATATCAGTGGATATTTGGAAGGATAAATTCACGGTGGGAATTTAATAAAGGAATGGGTAAATTTGTTTAAAAATAAATAGTGATTTATTTTTAAAAGATGTGAAAGAGAAGCATATTTTCCTGGATAGCCAAGTACGTTTTCGAAGCAAATTTTTAAATATAAGTTAAAGGTTTTAAAGTTGTTTTAAAAGCATGTTTTAGAAAATTTATTATTTTTAAATGTTTAAATTTTAAATTAAGTATTTTCCAAATTTATCTTAGTAGTAATAACTTAAAGGTGGCTTGGTACTATGTTTCTAAAAGAGAAAATTTTAGTTTTATATTTTATAAAGTAGCTTTATTTTAAATATTTTTAAGTATATATTTTTAATAAAGTATTAAAATAGTTTTTTTAATTTAAATGTTAAAGTATGTTTTATAACATAGTGTTCTAAATTATTTAAAATCTAAAGTGTTTGTACTTGGTGATTTCAGTGGAAATAGAAATATTTGGGAATGTATTCCATGAGAGGAAGATGGTTTGAAAACTGTTTTCAAAAAGGTTTGAAAGTGGAAATATATCATGCGAAGATATTTTGAGGTCAATAAATAATTAGGAAATTTTTTTATGTTTGACGGTTTTTTTGAATGTTAATTAATAGTTAAATAACCGACTATCAGTATTGGCCAATGCGCTGATCGTTTTGAAGAGACCGGGATCGGGATTAAATTCTCGAAAACCACTTCGATCCGGTTTGTACGTTTTCGTGGGGAAAACGAGTTCGGAGTCGAAGATGGAGCAGTGAAGTGCAAGGGCTAGTCGCTACTAGTCCTGAGGGTGATTCCAAAATGGATGTAGTAGGAGTAGTGCCGTCGATTCCGTTCGAACCCGGGACGGACTTGTATGCATGAATGCTTTCAGAACATCGTCAAGTGGATGATGGGCATTCTAAGTGAAACGTTCTAAAAAGGTAACGCTTAGCCTCAAGCCTCATCAATCGGGAATGACTGAAAATCAGGGGATATGCAGCAAGGCTAAGTGGGTAGCGCCCATTAGGGTGAGGTCATCTCTGTCTAGATGGCCCTTTTTTTCGGCTTAGTGGTGCGGTTGCTGATCCCAACCGTGGGGTGATCTTACTCGGGATTATCAAGTAAGGGGTAGTCCCGGTCTTGTATTGCAGAGGATTTAGGGTGGATCCACGGTACGCTAATCAAGATCAGGTACTGTGACAGGTGGTACCTCAGTGCCTAGTCATTAGTTGGAAATCCATTCTCCCTACGCGCCTGTACGGTTTTGATTGTGCCCAACTGTTGCTGAAACGTGAGATGCAAGCATTTCAGCTAGATTCTATTTTACTTTCTATAGACACTATTATAATACCAGAGGATTTTGATAAAAAGTGTTTTGGCTATCGTAAGGTAAAAACCCGACATGTTTATTTGTGGCGTGGTTTTACGAGATGTTTTTGATTTCAAAGGATTTTGAAGCTTTAATAATCAATTTGAGTGTGGTTTTCTCACTCTGGTATTCCAGAATGACTCGGGTGTTATTTCACTATAATGCTCGGGTCAGACCGAATATTATAGAATACTGGAAAGGATGCTGTGGAGCTCAGGAGATGGGCTAAATGGCGATAGGTACTTCCGTATTTGTGTTAAATATTCTGTTGTGTATTCAGATTGTGAGGGCAGGTTACTGTCCAGTTGTGTGTTATGTATACTCTGATGATGTAATGTATAAACAGATTTGTTTTTGTGTAAAGGTCATTTATTATCTATTATAATTTATTCCGCTGCGATGGTTAGATTCTGATGTTGTATTCTATTTTCTTCTTCTACCTCTTCTTCTTTAACCCAAATGGTTTGTATTTCCGTACATCTTGAGTTGATTGAGAAAGAATAGTGTCGACTGTAGGGGTACACATTTGTGGGATGTTGCAGTGGTATCAGAGCTGAAAGGTTGAGCAAGAACCTTGGCTCTGGTGGGGATTACTCATTGGAGATAGAGTCAGTAGTACTCTAGAATGAGTTTGAGGGTACTAATGGATACGAGGGCGCATTTGTTAGTGGATATAAAAATGGTTTTATATTGTGTTGATTGAGTTATTGAGTGGCATATGAACCTTCATCAGCACAGTCTGGACAACTGTATCGAAGGGGTTTCTAAACACTTGAATAGAACAATTCGACACAATATTGTTTTTGAAAGCGGGTAAACGAAATAATTTTACCCAAAAATATATTTTGATATAAAAGAAATATTTTCTTAAATTGTTATATAATTTATATGTTTGGATGATAATAATTTAAACGAATAAGATTATGAAAATTGGAATGACTTGTATAATCAAATGGGAGAATTGTATGAGCATAAATTATATAAATGGATTATAGTTAGAATTGGATTCAACTTCAATTTGGAAATTTAAATCCCGTAAATTTTGGAAATGCTTTTCAAAGTGTTTTAAAGATAAATAATAGCATTATTATTTTGGAGGTATTTCTGAAAGGAAATTGTTTCAAATAAATTTTGGAAAGGGATATAGCATTGAGCTCACATCAGTCGCTGGAAAATAATTTCGGTGATGACTGCAGCATCATCGATGTCCATTTTCGAGTTTCTAAGTGACGGATTGCTACCAAATAGATTTATTCAGAAGAACTAGTTTTGTTTTTAAAATTTCAAAGGAAATTTATTGGGGAAAAACCAGGACTGGTTTAAAATTTTGCGAAGTGTGATTTTGGGATAATGGTGATTTCAAAATAATTTGAAAACCAAAAGCCGGGTTTTTAAAAATCTCGAATCCTTATTTGAATCGAAAATCCTGATGAGATAAGTTATGAACTTATAAAAATTGATATGATTTTTAAATAAGGAAGGAAAATATGAGCTTTGAATATTGGAATTAAAATTTAAAGCGAAAAGGTTAAATAAATTTAATTTGGAGAAATTTAATTGTGGCAAAATTTAATTGATGACGATTTGAAAGAAATAAAATTTAATTGAATTAGAATTAACTTAAGCTAAATAGATGGAGGAGAGTTGAATTGAAGTCAACTTAAATTAAGTTTAATGATATTGGGTTGGATTTAAATCAAGTGAAAATAAAATTGAATTGAAATAAAATTCAGTTGAGTCATAGATAATATTTAATGGAATGAATTTCTTAAATAAATAATTGTAAACAAAGTAAGCATTGAATTGAAATAAATAAGCTCCGATAGCTATAAAAGAAGTGAAAATGCTTAAATAAAATTAGTAAGTAAACTAATTGATTTGAATAGGTAAGCAAATGAATATTGGAAGGATAATTAATTTATATTGTGTTAAGTAAAGGTTGGGAAGTAAACCTTTATTTGAGATTTAAAATAAATTACTAAATGTAACTAATTTAAAATAAGTATGGAAATGGAATAAGTTATAAGAGTAAGTCGAATTTAATGAACTTAAGCTAAGTTTAATAAAGATTGTGGCTGGATTTGAATTAAAGTTGAAATATAATTGAAATGGAATTGTATCACGTGGTGGATACTGTTAACGTGAAAAACAGACGCTAACACCCCGGTGTGAAATAAGGCTGGATGAAAGCACCACCCTCGTATACGGGAACTACAAGCAAGTAGAGAAAATACAGAAAAAAGCAGAAAAGACAACAATTTTTATAGTGGTTCAGCTTAGAGTAAGCCTACATTCACTTTAAATCTCTTTATTATTGAATTTGATTACAACTTAACAACAATCTTCAATTACAACACACTCTAGACCAGTAGATCAAACTTTGATAGAGAATAATCTTCCGAATTCATGTTGAAATGATGTAGATTTCCTCTTGGAGATCGTTGTAGTGTCTTTGGTGTTTGGAATACTTGAAGTGTTGAATGAGTAGAGAATTCTGCAAAGTATCGACGCTTGAAATGGTCGGCCCAAAAGGTCCCCCTGAAAGTTGGAGCTAATGCTGTATTTATAGAGAAATCTGGACAGGAATTTTCGCCTAAGTTATAAGTCGCGACCGACTTAAGGAAAGTCGTAAGTCGCGCCCGACTTAAGGATCATGAGTTAGCAGGCAGCGACATAGGCGAAGCGGTATTAAGTTTGTCTTCGTTCATCTGGATGCAAGTCTTAACTCGTTCACGAGTTAAGAGGTCTTAGGCCGACTTATCTGACTAAGCCCTTGGTTCCTCAATGGTTCACTTCTTCAGAATTACAAGTCATGAGTCGCTCACGAGTCAACTCTCTTTGACATAAGCATTGTGACTGCCGGCTACGACTCAGTGGTTTTAGGTCGTTGGTGAGTCATGCTGAGTCGTGAGTGGTGAGTCGCTTCCTTGAGTCGCTGACGACTCAAGGTAGGTCGTAGGTTGCACGATTCTGCGACCCGCGCAACTTCTCAATTTGTTGAGTCGGTAACTCGTTGAGTCGTTCCGTTTCTCTTAAGCCGCCTTGAATTCTAACTTGTCAGCTTGTTGAGTCGCTTCTACCCTTGAGTCGCTAACTTGTTAAGCTGGTTACTTATTGAGTCGGACCACTCCTTAAGTCGCTCTGCTTCTTTAAGTCGTGATTCGTCTCAGGTCTTAACTCATTGATCAAACGGGGTTAACATTTGCCCCTCGAAGTGCGCGCCTAGGTTGTAGGTCGCGTGCTTCGACTTTCCCTTGACCCGTGTGTGTCGTTTCGAGTTCCACTGTCCTGGTGTATAAAAGGTTTAAGTCGCTCCTTTTACTTCACCTTCCTGCTTAATTGTTTACTTCCGCCATTAGCAACCTTCGAAGCTTTCAGAGCCGAGTTCATCTAGCTTACCTCATTTCCAACCAAATTCCTACAATCTTCATCATTACGCTACGTAAGTAAACCCATCGCCCGCTCTATTTCGCAATTACCGTTACCCTTCGATCATGGACTTCCCATTTCTTAACCTCAATCCAAATCCTCACACCGTGCTTTATTTTGGGCCATGTCATGACTGATTTCTGACAAGCTTGGAGCGGTTTGATTTGAGTTTTTAGACGATTTGCAAGGAGGAGACGATGGGTTTTTATATTTCGAGTCAGTTGATCCACGAATTTAGAGGAGATGATACGGTCTTGTATGGGTTATCGGGTTAGGGGATAGGAGGATAACGGGTTAGGGGTTAGAAGGATAATGGGTTAGGGGTTAGGAGGATAACGGGTTATTAACTTGAGAAGAGGCTGGTCGTTTGAAGGAAACGTGATGCTAGCTTGGACGCGATCCAGTAATCTTGAGCGCAGTAATTTTGAGTAATTCAATAACCATCGCGACTTATCCTTTGACCGACTTACCAACCTTCACGACACAAGTCTTAAGTCGTAGCTGGGATAGGACTTGGAGAATTTCACGTTGCCTCAGACTGAAACCTCTTCTATTTTCCATGGTTTACGACTTAGAGCATGGCCGACTTAGGGCACCAACAATCCAAGATTGAAACGACCTAACTTAACTCGCCTCGTAATCCTTAGGTCGTGGACGAGTTAGCCAGATAACCAATGATTTGATTTAACCCGTAGGAAGAATTTCTTAAGTCGTTGCCAACAATTAAGTCGTCGCCGAGTCAACACATAAGTTGTCGCAGTTGACAATTTTGCTTGAACCTTGAACTTTAACTTGATTTGCTGAAATAAACTACTTGAGTGCTGAATTGTTTGGACTTTAACTTGTTAAACTTTGTTGCATTTTTTCACAGGTCACTCTTGCAAGCTAATAACCTGTCTAATACAACATTTACAGAAAATTGGGACGAATATACTGCCACTGACTGCCCACATCAAATGACAGATTAGTTAATAATAATTAATCAACTTGAACAGATTGTGTGAACGAAGTGCTTTAAAACAACGAATTCAGGCAAAGTATCAAGGTAACATCGGAATAGTCAAATAAACTTTCCTGTTTGCATTAACACTGTACTTGAACTTCGAATTAACAAATCCTGAAATTTGATAGCCGATCAATTGTCGATGAGCTTAACTCCGGTTATATTTACTTGTTTATTTTTATTAGTTCTGCACAACACTCCACACTTTTAGGAAACGTGCACCTTCAAATTTGAATATCCAGTTGCTTATGTAGAATGGCCTCACATCAAGAAGAAGTAATGGAACAGATTGGAGAGGCTCTTCCAACAGCTGCTCCACTGGATTCTCCGCCGGAAAGAGTCCCAACTTCTTTAAACTACCGGACATTTAGCTTATTGCGTGCTCAGTTTGGCATCGTTGAAACGGATGCTATATTGCCTGGGCCAAATGATTTTGATGATAGCTCTCCACGCGGTTTCGTCGTTGTCAACCGCCAAATGTGCTTGTTCGGTGCTATTCCTCCCTTCAACGAGTTCCTTCAGCAATTTCTACTTCGATTGACTATCTCCCCGTTTCAACTGCACCCTAATAGTTACGCCATTCTGATGGGGTTGTGTGTTTTATTCATGAGAACCCTGGGTCGGTTACCGAGCTTTGAAGAAATTTGTTACTTATGTTCTTTCACCAAGATTAAAGACCATCCCTCCATTGTCGTCATAAGGAGTGTTAGGAATCGCAAACTCGTGACTGACCTACCCGAAAGTGCTCATGGATTTTTAAATCAGTTTTTCTTCGTTCGCTGCCCCCTAGGGTTTTATGCCATCTAGAGAGTAGGAAGTAAGATTACCTGCTTCTATTTTCCATTTCCGAACTCTTCGAATTTTGAGTTGTTAATCGTTAATTCCACTCTTTCCTTTTTCAGCACTTCTTTCCCTATCCAGAGATCCATGCCATAAGCAAGTTTTTGAGAGACTGAGTGCCATGGTCGCGGAAGAGAGAAGTGTAAAATTCTTATTGAGGGATGAATTTTTGCACCAATACGGGCTTTTGCATACCTCTCGCTCTACACACCCCCATGAAGTCCCAGACTCTCCGGCTAGAGCGTCGGATGCCCCCGTTTCTACTGACGCATCCATACCAAACGAACCTGCTTCTGAGGCTTCTCTAGTGAAGTGCTCCACTTCTGTTGATGTCGCGGGGTCATCTGGCAAACTTGCCCCGGTCACTGAAGAAGAAGAGCCTCGGGAATCTCCTCCGCATTCAAAGAAGTCTGGTGACGAAGAAGCCGAGAAAACCAGCCCTGTCAAGCAGAGCAGGGACGACACTTTCGAAGGACTGAGCGACCTCTTCGCCACCTCGCAAGAGATCTTTAAAGATGATCCTATCACTGTCGGGGTTTCTTCTTCAGTAGTCGAGGCGACTTCTACTCTGCAACAGACTCCGTCAACTCAAGAGTTGATGCTAACTTCTACACCCACAACTACTCCACAATTAAAGAGTGGTTCGTAGTTCGATGCGCGTAGTTTGCACATTACACACACTTAGAATCTTTCGGCACTTTTATGCTTCTGACTTTTTGTACTTTGAAGAATTCTAAAACTTATCTCTTTTTATTTCAGATCCTCCGATGGGACGCAGCGGATCCTACTACGATGACTTCCAGCGCTACGGGAGGTGTAGCCAATATGATTATAGGCGTTACCTCCCCTCTTACAGAGAATCCGATGAAGAAAGAGCCGCCCGAAAGGCTCAAGAGAAGAGGGCTCAAGAGGAGCGTTATGAAAGAAGAGAGAGGGAGGAGCGCCACGATTCTTCGCAGAGAGGCGATGATTCCCATAAGAGAAAATCCCATGATGACCGAGGAAAAAGTCATATGGTTGAGGATTCAAGCAAGCGAGCCCGACATGGTGAGAAGCATACCTCTACAACTCCTGAAAAGGTTACTTCCCCCGTCTCGCTTGACATTCCTTCTGGCTCTCCCGCTCTTGGGAAAACAGATATTCAAACAATAATCAACAGGCCTAAATTTCAAGTTGGACCGGGCCCAGCCACTTTGCAAAGCCGGTTTCCACAGTGGTGCCTGAAGGGAGTGAGGTTCGACCTTTACTTGGTCCCCATTGACAAATCTGCCATGTTACGAAATATTGATGCCGTCAAGCTTGATATTGAAAGGATGTCGAACTGGCAAAAGCTTGTTGACGAGCTCCAAAGGGTTAACCGTGCAAATATAGAGGCCATGCTCACTATGGAGAATGATAAAGCCGAATGGCAAAAGGTTCTTGAGCAACATGATATTGAAATGAGGAGCATCGCTACTTACAATGAAGAGCTTGAAGCAAAAGTTGAGGAACTTAAACTAGAGCTTGCTACTTCCTTTATTTCCTATACTCAAAAAGAAGAAGTGCTCCTAAAACAAGTGAGAGATGCTCATGCCGGCCAAAGAGACGTCGAAGACAGGCTCGAAGTGCAAAACAGAATCAGTGAGGGCTATATTGCTGATATTGCAGAGCTTCAGAAGAAAACCAGCTCCCAAGAGGCAGAGATTCAAATGCTTAAGCTTCAACTTTCCAAAGCTGAAAGAGAGCGTGATGAGGCTGTTGCCGGCAAAATTGCAGCTGAAGAATCTCATGGGGCAACGAGGACCAACATCAGCTCAACATTATTTGACTTCTACCTGCATAGCGTCTTGGGGCGCGGTAGCCTCGCGTTTCTAGGCCCCAAGTATGAAATTACTTTAGCTGAAGTGTGGGAGGCCGCACTTGATATGCTTGGCGGTAAGGGTGCTGGTTACGCCGAATCAGCTCTTGAGGAGCATTATTTGACGATGCTCGCGCTGCTCTCGCCAGGTGAAGAGAACAACTTGCGAAATTAAGAGCCGAAATGGCGGTAGGGGAACATTCAGGAAAGGCTATCCTAACTGCTCCGATTCAACCTTCTCCTTCAGCTGAAATCGATATCATCGGTTCCAGTTCCCATTCCCCATCCCCTACTAAAGTTACCACCGAGATCACAAGCATACAAGGTGGAGACGAAGGCGACGAGAGTGCCGAGGCACAGGCTTACGAAGTTGATGTTAGGAAACCGACTTCTGTAGGTAAACCTACTGTTAATCTTGCCCAAGTAGACTGCTCATCTGTTTCTTACGAGCTTGATGAGCTTCTTGACTACTTCTTGAACCTCAGCGAACCTTTATCTCCTCTTTTTACTGACTTGAAATTTTTTCCTTCTGTAGAGAAAACGTCGAGCATCGTTCAAACTTCCCCTCCTCCAATTATTCCTCCTCCATCTATTCAGGTGACTCCTCCTTCTGCCTCGCAACCGGGATCACAAGAGGAGCAAATAGAAGCTCTCCAAGACTTGGACGATCCCATTGCTTCACAAGAACACAAAGGAGAAGAAACTGAAGGGAGTGAGAAGACTCCAGAAGCAACTGGTCCCGATGATGAACCATTAGCTCAACTTTTTTCTCCAGGGAGTGGGTCTTCCTCCAAGAAGAGAGGAAAGCAGGGAGTCTCCAAGAAGAAGAAGAGGGGATCTTCAACTGGCGAAGAAAAACGGAAGAAAGTCCGACTGAGCCCCTTTCACCTTCATCCCCTACTCTTACAAGCCGGCCTAAGAAGTTGGTTATCCGGCCAGGTGCGGGCTCAAAAGGTGGACGGAAGAAGAAATGATGGCTCTGGTTCTGTGGCTTTCATATCGCTTTTTGCTTTTTTGCATGTACTGGCCGGAAATTGTGCGGGTACCGGCCCCCGTTTTCTTTATTTCGAAACTTGTATCTGTAAGAAATTGTAACAGAAGTAAATAAAATGATCCTTTATTTGTACAAACTTCTTGTTTTAATTTGAGAATGCATTTATTATTCACTTTTGTACAAGTTTCTTTGCACGATATTGCAGTGAGCTTGTGGTATACTGTTCGAGCGCAATTTTACCGATGTAGTTATACCATGTTGCCCCTGTACCATAAGCTCATTGCAATATTTTATTTTATGAGGAACTTGTACTTTTATTTTTTAAAGAATAATTATTCCATACTTGGAGGGATATTATTTCGTTAAAAAACAGAGTACAAATAAGTTTTTATGCTTCATCCTTCGAAGATATCACTTTTTCTTTTTTGCATATACACATTTTACTGAATGAATTCTTCTATGTGGCAAAGCGGGTATTTGAAGGGTACTTTAACTCCTTTTTAAGGAAGAGAATTTTCCAGAATAGGTGGATCATTCTTTTTTTGAGA
Organism: Allium cepa; assembly: GCA_030765085.1. NCBI lineage: Eukaryota > Viridiplantae > Streptophyta > Magnoliopsida > Asparagales > Amaryllidaceae > Allium > Allium cepa. The sequence goes on from CM060931.1 coordinate 621,960,719, forward strand.
GTTAAAGTGTGCCTTTGAAAAATTACACCTTTGAGGAGGGCTTTCTCACGTTTCAACACTTGGAAGTTTTATTTCAATCTTGGTGAAACGTGTGCCTCCGAAGAGGTCTTTCTGCTTGCTTGTGCCTCCGGGAGGAGATCTTTTCATTTCTGCCTCTGGGAAGAGGTCTTTCTGTTTCTGTTGTGCCTTTGGGAAGAGGTCTTTTTGGTTTCTGCCACATGTGAGAGGCTTTTATTTTTCCCTGTTCGCTGGGAAGCGGGCCTCCGAAGAGGGCTTTTCACATTTCATTTTACGGGAGTGTATCGACCGATGATGGAATGTGTGCCTCTGAGCTGGGTTACTGCCTGGAAGTTTGGAGTTTCTTTCTCTCGGTTGGACGGATTTACAGGAGTGTATCGACCGATCATTCCGCAACTTTGTATCGAGAAAGATCTCTCTTTTTCTGGTTGGCCCGCCCGAGGTCTTTTAGCATTTCAACTGTGGTGAAATGGGCTTCCGAAGAGGGCTTTTTTCACGTTTCAACACCTGGAAGTTTTATTTCAATCTTGGTGAAACGTGTGCCTCTGAGTAGGACTTTTGCCTGGAAGTTTGGAGTTTCTTTCTCTCGGTTGGACTGATTCATGGGATTGTATCGACCGATCATTCCGCAACTTTGTATCGAGAAAGATCTCTCTTTTTCTGGCTAGGCCCACTCGTGGTCTTTCTCCTCCGAAGAGTTATGCCTCCGTAAAGGGCTTGCGCCTCCGAAGAGGTCTTTTGTTGATCGATGCTTGCTTTCCCATGTCTCTTTCGCCATCCACTCATGTTGGCGATCCTTCTTGTCTTTTGCAAGTGTCAACACTTTTTAGTTGCCAATATTTTCCCTTATCCAAAGAAATATACTTCACGGTTAGGTGAGTTGGTGGTGGTGGACACATTTTGCTTAACTGGCTGTTTGTTCAAACATTTATAGTTAGTTAGAGATGGTCCAATTCCACCCACATTGCTCACTCTTGTTTGAAGCACTTCTTTTGTGGGATTTGAGTATGGAAATTTTTGATGGTTTAGTGTGTGTTTGCTCGTTCTTGGGATGGGTAAGCTTTACTTTCATGACCTGCATTATTAAGTCGACATTTTAATGACACAATTAATGTATTTTATATGTCGAAATAAAACAAAGCAGTTTATAATAGTAGAGAACACAAGATTTATAGTGGTTCGGCCAAAAACTGGGCCTACATCCACTTTAAAGCTTTTCATTATTCACTTGCTTTACAATTGCTTCGAATACAAGAATCATATTTTTGCAATTCTTTTTATAATATTTCCGCAAAGCTTTCAAGTAAAATAAGGACGCAAATGATTGCTGTTCCAAGCTCTTGGAATTGGTTCTCCTTCGACAGTTGTGAGTTTGAATGTGCCGTCAAGAAGCTTCGTGCCTATAACATATGGCCCTTCCCAGTTTGGCCCAAACACACCTGTGGCTGTCATGATTCTTTTCAAAATTAGGTCCCCAACTTCAAAGTTGCGCTGACGAACTTTGGAATTGAAGTGCCTGGCTATTCTTTGTTGATGAGGCGCAATTCTAAGTCTAGCCTCTTCTCTTTTTTCATCAAGGAGGTCAAGTGCTTCCAATTGCAGTTTTTCATTCTCATCTTTATCAAAATGGATTCTTCTATGGGAGGGGACTTCAGTTTCCACTGGAATCATTTCTTCTGATCCATATGTCAACGAAAATGGAGTATGCCCAGTCGCAGTTTTGTGGGTGGTTCTGTATGCCCATAGTGCAAGCGGTAACTTGTCAACCCAGCCACTTTTCGCTTTTTCCAGCTGCTTTTTGATGGTTGATTTGATGATTTTGTTTACTTCTTCCACTTGCCCGTTTGCCTGTGGATGGGCCACTGCTGAAAAACTCTTCTGGATTTTGAATCGTTTGCAGAAGTCCTGGAATTCCTCGCTTTCAAATTGAGTACCATTGTCTGTGATTATTTTCTGCGGCACACCATACCTGCAAATGATATTTTTAGTCACAAAATTTATCATTTTCTTAGAGGTAATAGTAGCCAAAGGTTCAGCTTCAGCCCATTTAGTAAAATAATCAACTGCAACAATAGCATATTTAATCCCTGATTTGGCAGTTGGTAATGGCCCAATGAGATCCATTCCCCAAATGGAAAATGGCCACGGACTGACCATCTGTGTTAGCTCAGCGGAAGGTGCTCTAGGAATTTTGGTGAATCTTTGGCACTTGTCACATTTCCGAGAATATGCAGCGGCGTCTTGATTAATTTCCGGCCAAAAATATCCATAACGGAGAATTTTCTTTGCTAATGTCTGACCACCCGTGTGATCTCCACATTCCCCTCCGTGTACTTCAGCTAGAATTGTCTTGGCTTCATCTTTAGTTACACATCGGAGTAATGGCATTGAAAAACCCCGCCTGTACAATTGGCCGTCTTGGACTATATATCTGGAGGCTTTCCTTAGAAGCTTCTATCTTTCTCTCGAATTTTCTGGCAAAGTACCTCTGAGTAAATAGTCCAGTATTGGAGTCATCCATGATTCTTGTTCCTGAGATACATTCATAATCCAGTCAACATCCATCTCGTCTGTACTTGGTGCTGACAGGACTTCTACAGGGACTAATCCCAATAGTTGAGCTTCACCAGTACTTGAATACTTCGCGAGGGAATCTGCCTTCATATTCTCTTCCCGGGGAATATGGTTTATTGAATAATGATCAAAATATTCAAGAAGCTCCCAGGCCTTTGACAAATAAGCAGGTAAATTTCCTCCTTTAGCTTGGAATTCCTTCTTGACTTGGCATACGATAAGCTGAGAGTCACTGAAGATCTGTAATATTCTGTTATTTAGCTCTTTAGCGATTCTAAAACCTGCAATGAGAGCTTCATATTTTGCTTCATTATTAGTCGAAGGAAATTCCAGCCTCAGTGCATAACATGATGATCGTCCTTCAGGGGTTTCAAGTACAACCCCTGCCCCAGAACAGTAGTCATTCCTTTCTCCATCAACGTATAATTTCCATTTCACCGGGACGTCATTAGTTTCCTCTTCCTCACTATCACCTTTATCTGCGCATTCGGCAATGAAGTCTGCTAAAGCTTGTCCGTTGATAGCTCTTCGGGGAGGGTAAGTGATGTCATATTGACTGAGTTCAATATTCCACTTTAAAAGACGGCCCGAAGTTTCAGGGCGAAACAGGACTTGCTTCAGAGGTTGATCAGTGAGGACTTTGATGGGATGAGCTTGAAAATACGGCCTCAATTTCCGTGATGCAATCAATAGGCAATAGGCAAGTTTCTCCAGCTTCGAGTAATTCATCTCTGCCCTAGTGAATCTTTTACTAATGTAATAGACTGGTCGCCGGATCCTTGTATCTTCTCGAACCAATGCTGCACTCAGAGCGTGAGATGATATTGCCAGATATATGTAGAGATCTTCACCATTGTCGGGCTTTGAGAGTATTGGAGGCACTTCCATATGACGAACCAGCTCATCAAATGCGTTCTGACACTCGGGAGTCCAATCCAAGTTTTTTCTTCCTTTCTTTAGAGCGTCAAAGAATGGAATGCATTTATCAGTAGCTTTAGAAATGAATCGGCTCAAAGCAGCAATTTTTCCGTTAAGACTCTGCAGTTCCTTCTTTGTTCTAGGAGCTTTGACCTCCTTCAAGGCAGCGATTTGAGCAGGATTAGCCTCAATGCCCCTAGCGCTCGCAATAAATCCTAAAAACCTTCCGGACTCCACCCCGAATGAACATTTCAACGGGTTAAGTTTCATCCCGTATCTCTGGAGGACCGCGAACATTTCCGCCAAGTGATCCATGTGGTCCACTGCTTTCTTTGACTTTACCAACATATCATCGACATAGACTTCCATTGTCTTTCCGATCTGCGGTTTAAACATGGTGTTAACAAGCCTTTGGTAAGTTTCTCCTGCATTCTTGAGTCCGAAAGGCATGACTTTGTAGCAGTAAAGACCAACATCCGTTATGAAGCTCGTGTCCTCCTGATCTGGCTCATGCATCATGATCTGATTGTACCCGGAGTAAGCATCCATAAAAGACAACAATTCATGTCCCGCCATTCCGTCCACCAACTGATCAATTCCAGGCAGCGGGAAGCAGTCTTTGGGGCAAGCTTTATTCAGATCTGAGAAGTCAATACATACTCTCCACTTCCTATTAGCCTTTTTAACCAGGACAGGATTTGAGACCCAATCTGGGTAAATAGATTCTCTGATAAAACCATTCTCCATGAGTCGATCGACTTCTTCTTTCAACGCTGCTGACCTCTTTGGACCTTGAGTTCTTCTTTTCTATTTTACTGGAGTGAACTTTGGATCGATGTTCAGAGCGTGTACCGCAATCTCTGGTGATATTCCGCACATGTCGGCATGAGTCCATGCGAATACATCTAAATTTGCTTTCAAGAACGAGATCAGAATATTCTGAGCTGTAGTGTTGAGTTGTGAACCCACATTCAGCACCTTGTTTGGGTCCTTTAAGTCAACAGGTACCGGCACTGTCACCTCTACCGGCACTACTCTATTCTCCCCTGCACTAGCTTTTCTTGGATCCATCTCTCTCCGGGCACCACTATGTTCGCCAGTGCAGGGACCAACCTGTAGTTGCTACAAGGTTCGTTCTCTGATACGGACTGAAGGCGCCGCATCTTTTCCCATTTCTCTCCTCTTTGTTTCACGTAGCTCTGCAAGATAGCACTCCCGTCCCACGTTCTGATCTCCTTTAATTATCCCAATTCCGTTATCAGTGGGAAGTTTTATAGTTAGACACCACGGAGCGAGAACGGCTTTGAATGCAGCTAGGGTCGGTCGGCCCAAGAAAGCATTATAAGCAGAAAATTCTTCAACAATTATAAAGGTCTGCTTTCGAGCTACCTTTCTCAGCCCTTCTCCGAACTCTACAATCAAGTCTATAGTCCCAATCGGCTGCTTTGGCTCCCCAGCGAAGCCAGCAATTTTCAATGATGAAGCCTGAACGTCAGCCATTGGTATCTTCATCTGGTCAAAAGTTTTCTTGAAGAGAGTATTACACGAAGCCCCGCAATCGACCAGAATTCTTCTCATAGTGGCCGGGCCAATACCGGCAGAAATGACCAAAGGATCTATCGTAGGGGCTTCAGCACCCATAGAGTCCCTGGCGCTAAATATGATGTCATCAGGGAAAGTTTTCTATTGTTTCAATGGCGCAGCATCTTCTAACACAAAAACACTTTCCTCTGTGGGTGCATGCTTCAGTGCATGAGCATACCTTTCCATCTCACCCCAGCTTTGGCCTGCCGGGTGAGGACCTCCTGTTATCACATTAATGACAGGCCTGTCTGACTCATGTTCTACGGCCTTCTCACTCGAGCTTGGATGGTGAGCGGGGACTTGTTGCCTTTGGACCGATGAGGTTGTTGTGTCCCTACCCCTTTTAACATACTGTTGGAGCTTGTTCTCTTTCAACAGTTGCTCAATTACTTCCTTCAAGTGTCGGCATTCGTTAGTGTCATGACCAGGCTGATTGTGAAACTGACAGAATCTTCCAATTTTCTCCATTTTACCTCCAACCCTCATCTTAGGTGGTGTAGGATAAATGATATTATCTTTGGTTGCAAAGAAGATATTTTCAGGGGTATCAGACAAGGGTGTGAAGTTGAAAGCTCGACCCTTCTTTGCATCCCCTTGTTTCTTTCCGCCATCATTCCCCCTTTTTTGAGCATTGGATTCCTTTTTGTCTGGAGCGTTACTATCATTCTTAGTTTCTGCTGACGCCACCTTAGCCGTTGCTTGAAGACTTTCCAAGCGCATGAATTCATCGGCTTTTTTATAGAATTTATCAAGTGAATTTGGTTCTTTCATTTTCAACCATTCTCCAAACTTGCTTGATTTATCAATTGCCCTCATCAAGTATGATAAGACCATGCGTGGCTCAGCATTATCAACCTCGGCCAAAGCTATGTTGAATCGATTCAGAAACGACTTGATGGATTCCCCTGGGTTTTGCTCCAGATTTGACAATGACATTATGTCCTTTTCTTTAGAGGCGTACAACCGAAACTGCTCCTTGAACTTCTTAGTTAAGTCCGAGAACTGATCAATGGATCTAACTGCCAGCTTGGTAAACCATAATAAAGCTACTCCTTCCAAATACACCGGGAAGTATCGACACTTAATCTCATCGGATGCCCTGGCACTAGTCATATGCCAGTCATACTTGTACAGAAATTCGTTAGGATCACTTGTTCCTTTGTAAGCTGGAATAGTGGGCGGAACAAATTTTCTCGGGAATTCAGCTTTCATAATCATCTCGGTGAATGGAGTTTTGCTTGGAGCAAAGCCCCACTCTTTCTCATCCTCGTCCTTTCGCATACTTTCTTTCATGATTTGACGGACCATCCCTGAAAATTACTCTTCATCATCCACAGGCCCTGCGGGGAAAACGTCAGCCATTCTTTCAGAGTTCTGCCTTGACAGTCGTTCACGAAGGGTCGGTTGAGGTCCCGATCCTCCATCCTGAGGAAGTGGCCTTTCAACGGGGCTTGCCGCCCTTTGAGAAGTATTCCCTCTAACACCCTGAGCTGTATCAGCAGAATTTCCTTCTTTATTTGTTGGCTGACGATTAGCCTCGAGCAAATCATTTAGCTTATTCAGTATCAAGGTATTCTGAGCATTCTGAGCCTCTAATTGTGCATTTTGAGCATTTAACTGTTGATTCAATCCCAAAACCACAGCGTCTAATTCCGCTCGCGTAACTCCCATAGTTGGAGTTGTCTGACTCAGAGGAGGAGAAGTGGCGGTGTTCTCTTGAACATCATCAGATCTGGCAAATCTACATTTCCTTCCGGGAGCCATAATTTCTGTTAGACTTATGGTCTTAACGGAGATTCTTTCCTCAAAGTTTGGTGAAGCAATGATGTAAATACCCTGAGATCGATGTTCTCAGCGAAAGCACCAAAAATGTTAACGTGAAAAAAAGACGCTAACACCCCGGTGTGAAATAAGGCTGGATGAAAGCACCACCCGTGTATACGGGAACTACAAGCAAGTAGAGAAAATACAGAAAAAAGCAGAAAAGACAACAATTTTTATAGTGGTTCGGCTTAGAGTAAGCCTACATCCACTTTAAATCTCTTTATTATTGAATTTGATTACAACTTAACAACAATCTTCAATTACAACACACTCTAGACCAGTAGATCAAACTTTGATAGAGAATAATCTTCCGAATTCATGTTGAAATGATGTAGATTTCCTCTTGGAGATCGTTGTAGTGTCTTTGGTGTTTGGAATACTTGAAGTGCTGAATGAGTAGAGAATTCTGTAGAGTATCGGCGCTTGAAATGGTCGGCCCAAAAGGTCCCCCTGAAAGTTGGAGCTAATGTTGTATTTATAGAGAAATCTGGACAGGAATTTTTGCCTAAGTTATAAGTCGCGACCGACTTAAGGAAAGTCGTAAGTCGCGCCCGACTTAAGGATCATGAGTTAGCAGGCAGCGGCATAGGCGAAGCGGTATTAAGTTTGTCTTCGTTCATCTGGATGCAAATCTTAACTCGTTCACGAGTTAAGAGGTCTTAGGCCGACTTATCTGACTAAGCCCTTGGTTCCTCAATGGTTCACTTCTTCAGAATTACAAGTCATGAGTCGCTCACGAGTCAACTCTCTTTGACATAAGCATTGTGACTGCCGGCTACGACTCAGTGGTTTTAGGTCGTTGGTGAGTCATGCTGAGTCGTGAGTGGTGAGTCGCTTCCTTGAGTCGCTGACGACTCAAGGTAGATCATAGGTTGCACGATTCTGCGACCCGCGCAACTCCTCAATTTGTTGCGTCGGTAACTCGTTGAGTCGTTCCGCTTCTCTTAAGCCGCCTTGAATTCTAACTTGTCAGCTTGTTGAGTCGCTTCTACCCTTGAGTCGCTAACTTGTTAAGCCGGTTACTTATTGAGTCGGACCACTCCTTAAGTCGCTCTGCTTCTTTAAGTCGTGATTCGTCTCAGGTCTTAACTCATTGATCAAACGGGGTTAACAGATACATTAAATGAAACTAAGCTCTTACTTAATAAAATGTAAATGAATTGAGTGAAGTCAAAGAATAGTATGGGGTTAGATTGAACTGGAGTTTAGTTAAATAAGATTAAATGGGAATAAATAGATTCGATGGCTTATAAAAGAATTGAAAACCCATTGAATAAAAATATATTCTTGGCTAAATAAAATATATAATCCCGGGTTAAAAAGTAAAATGTGAACTGGACTAATTGTAATGGATGAAAATATGGATATAAATAAGTTGCGACTTGTAAAACTTAGAAGTTGAAAAAAATTGAAATGGATTTGTTATTAATAAAATAAGTTCGGTAATGAATTGAGAATGTGAAATAAAGTTTAAAATGGATTGAATGAATATACTAATAGAATCTAATAAAATGGAATTTAATTGAAAATGGAGATGAACTTAAGTTGTTAACTTAAGTAAATTGTTAAACGGTTGTTAATGAGCTTTATGAAATGGTTTTGAATGGAACCTGTTTGAATAATGGAATGGAATGTAAGTAAATAGGTAAAATTAAAAATGTAGTGAAAATGAGAATGCATGGATTGTGAATAAATTTAAAATGGAATGAAATTTATATAAATTGAGTTGGGATCAATTTAAAAAGGTTATAAGATTAAGTAATTATTTATTCACATGAATATCGTCAAATTGCATAAGAAAATTGGTCGTTCGACGAAAGCGGAAGTAAATGAAATTCTATGAATTAATGGTAGTAAATAAAATTGATTTTTGCATCAACTGAAAAAAATATGAGTTTGTTTTGCTTAGAATGAATTGAAGGAAGGGAAGTTAATTGTAAATCACTTAAAAATTGAAAATAATAGTATAAGAATTGGTTGTAAGCAATTGAAATTAGTGTCGGAATCTTATAAATCGCACTCGGGTATTGTTTGGTGTATATTGCTTATGAAATGCATGTGTCTAACTATTGAAAGTAAGTAATTGTTAGTGAGTTGCATATATTTTATACTTACAAATTTAAACTGAGTAAGTACAGGTTCAGAAAGGCCATTTCGCTGGATTTGATCGTGCAAAATGCTAAAATAATAAGCCGCTTGCTTTAAAATGATAAATAGAGGACGCCTACGCAATAAAAGTTAGGAAATATGAACTGTTGTTGTTTTTTTATTTTTCCGACCGTGTGGGTCGATGTATATATATTTATATCTCTTGTCAAATTGCAAAAGCTGCCCATACAAAGGAGACCCAGGCAAAAAATTTCAAAAATTTTGGGAGTTAGAAAATTTTTGAAAATTTTTTGGAAATTTTTTCTTAGTGACAAAACGATTTCAAATTGGAATTGAAACAAGGGATTTTGGAAATGGAAATTGGAACTAAAGGATCAGAAAAGTGAATATGGGGTTTTCACTAAGTAAGTTTTAGTAAGTTAATAGGTTTGGTACATTCTTCTACCTTAGCAATTTCGGGGACGAAATTCTTTTAAGGGGAGGAATGTAACGAACCGGATTTTTTAGCGTTGAATCTGGAATATTTAAATGGTTTTAAATATAAAAAGTGAATTGTAAATTGGTTTTGAATATGGAAAACTTGGATTTCTCTATTTAGAATGTAGATACGGCAATTTCTTGAATAATATAATTATTCAATTCAATAATGGAAAATTGAGTAAAATATTTAATCTTGAGTGTCAAGCTTGTTAAAAATAATTTAAGGGCTTGTAAAATTTATATTGATTGTTCTGAAGATAATTAAAGCTTTTAAATTGAAATTGGAAGTGATTCGTTCGGTTTTAAAAATATATCGTTTAAAATTGATATTTAAATAGCCTTCCGAGGCATAGTCCCGGATTTCGACGAAACCAGTTCCGTTGGATCCGTAATATTGTATTATTATTGGATTTCAATTTTCGTATCATTTGGAATTGTTGTGTGAGCACACGTAAGTAAACGCGCTGAAATTTATATCGAAGATTTAATATAATAACTGGGTTCAAAAAGCTATCTTCTCCATACGATCGAATTAGGACTCGAAATCTTATCCATTGCGTTCGGAATAGGGGTATAACATTATAAACGCCTAGCAACACGTCTCGATAGGAGGTTGAGATTTTGAGTTGCGAATTCAAGTCAAATTGAATTTAAATTTAAATATAAGGTATATTGTTTGCCTAGTCAAAAGAATTTCCTTCACACCAAAAACTTTACCCTTCTTTTCAGTGACACTATAGCTTACCTTCTGAAATACGCCATTCTATATCCATTCAAACACGCAAACAACGATGTCTCTTTCCTTACAAATTACGCCCACTACCTTTCTTTCAGTCAAAAGAAAAAAACACGAAATCATCTTCTTAAGCAAAATCTAATCGTGCGAAAAATGGCCGAACTTAAACATTTTGAAATTGGAATCGCGGTCCCTCTTTATTCTTCCTCCCCCTTTTCTATAACTTCACGAAATCGAATTCATTACCAAACGAAACTGTTTTCGTTTGAAATCAAGATAATGGCCGAACGAGTTCAAAACCCTTTTTCCCCTTAGAGGAATTCAGAACCAATTCGAACGAAGAATGAAAAACAATAACAAATGGAGGCATGCAAGGTATCAAAGAGAGGTGTAAGGTCCTAGGCCGCGACTTCCAAGTCGCGCTGCGTGGTGGAGCGCGTGCACGCTCGAGTGGGTTTGGGGGAAACTGCCCGCTGGTGGAGCGCGGTGGGGGGGGTGCGCGCGCATGGGGTGGACTCGCAAGATGGTGACGCGATTTGAGGAGGCTAGGCTTGCTTGGTTGTGAGGTTGCGACTGGCGAATCTGGGAAGGTGGTGAATCACGTTCGTCATCGCGAGGTAGGCGGAGGGTTCGCGCGAAGGCTAAGGAAGCGCACGAGTGTCGTACGATCTGGAGGTTGTGGCGACACCTAGGGTCAGAGGGCTTGGTGATTTGTGTGCATTGTCAGGTGAGGCCGAAGTCGAGTTGTGGCAAGGGACTGGTCAACGGTAGTGAGGTATATATCTATTTTAGGTTTTTCTCTTCTTTCGAATCCGATCTATATATTTATATTTAGGGAAGTAGGGTATATGTTTATATACATATATATAGGATCTGAAAAATATATAATAGGAAAGGTTTTGAAAACAGATTTAGAAAATAGATACATACACACGTTTTAACCCTACCAGTTTATTTTAAAATGTGTATTTAGGGTGATTAATGTTTAATGAACGTAATTAATTATTTTAATCACTAGAAAATAATTTATTTTAAAAAAAAAGGGAAATTATTTATTTAGAATTAAACTGCTAATTAATTAAATTTTATTACAAGGGAAATTATCAGTTTGAATAAAGTTATAAGTCAATTAAATAATTTAATAATATGTGATTGTTCGATTATTACGAATATTAATAAGAATCATATAAATTGTTTATTCAAGGTCAAATCGGGAAAACCAAGGCAATATTAAAGTGGATTCCAAATATAAAGCAAAGGTGAGTTAATCTCACTCATCTGGGTTTAATTTAAATTTAAATGGTTAAATTTAAATAATTGGTTGAATGATTGAATTGATTTGATGTGCCATATTATATATAGTAGTATATAGTATATAATGGAGTGATTGATTTCCCACATTATATAGCGGATGATATTATATAAATCCCATATACCGCAATATTCCACCTCGAAATGGAATTGGTATTTTATATTGTGCTAACATCTGTGGATGCAGGAAAACGGGTTGGAGGGATCCAACTGGATTCCTCAAAATTATTTACATTATTTAATATTTTGTGTTATGATTATTTGATATCCTATGATGAATTGTATTGATAATTGGAATATCGAATGATATGGTTCGATTTAATATATCTCGGTATACTGAATTATCAAAATATATATATATAAATTGGATGTGTGAAAAGAAAATAAAAGAAGAGAATTTGTAAGTAAAATGATTATAGAGAATTTGGAGTAAATCATAGAATGAATGGGAAAAGGGTAAAAGTGGATTTTAAAATTTTAATAAATAAAATCCGAGTATGGGAAGGGAGATTTTGAATAAAAGGGAAAAATAATGAATTTTAACACCCAAGTGATATTATTCAAAGGAATAAAGAATTTATTTTAAATTCAAGGTTTAAAGGTATTGAAATAGATAAAGAAGGAATTTGAAAAAAAGTATGAAATTGGTATTTTCATTTAAATGAGATTTTAAATCATAAGTAAGAATTAATAATCTGAAGTTAATGCGTTTTGAAATAAATGAGTAAGTAAAGGAAATTATTTTAAAATGGAGTAATTTGGAAATCAATTTGGAAATTGGTTTAAGTGTTTGAAATTGGAATTATAAAGGAGGATGGGACTAAGAAATTTATAAACCGGGATTATAAAAGTGAAGTAATATATCAATGGATATTTGAAAGGATAAATTCACGGTGGGAATCTATTAAAGGAATGAGTAAATTTGTTTAAAAATAAATAGTGATTTATTTTTAAAATATGTGAAAGAGAAGCGTATTTTCCTGGATAGCCAAGTACTTTTTCGAAGCAAATTTTTAAGTATAAGTTAAAGGTTTTAAAGTTGTTTTAAAAGCATGTTTTAGAAAATTTATTATTTTTAAATGTTTAAAGTTTAAAGTAAGTATTTTTCAAATTTATCTTAGTAGTAATTACTTAAAGGTGGCTTGGTACTATGTTTCTAAAAGAGAAAAATTTAGTTTTATATTTTATAATGTAGCTTTATTTTAAATATTATTAAAGTATATATTTTTAATAAAGTATTAAAGTAGTTTTTTTTAATATTTAAATGTTAAAGTATTTTTTATAACATAGTGTTTTAAATTATTTAAAATATAAAGTGTTTTACTTGGTGATATCGGTGGAAATAGAAAATATCTGGGAATGTATTCCGTGAGAGGAAGATGGTTTGAAAACTGTTTTCAAAAAGATTTGAAAGTGGAAATATATCTTGCGAAGATATTTTGAGGTTAATAAATAATTTGGAAATTTTTTTATGTTTGATGGTTGTTTGTAAATGTCAATTGATAGTTAAATAACCGACTATCAGTATTGGTCAACGCGCTAATCGTTTCGAAGAGACTGGGATTGGGATTAAATTTCGAAAACCACTTCGATCCGGTTTGTACGTTTTCGTGGGGAAAACGAGTTCGAGGTCAAAGATGGAGCAGCGAAGTGCAAGGGCTAGTTGCTACTAATCCTGAGGGTGATTCCAAAATGGATGTAGTAGGAGTAGTGCCTTCGGTTCCGTTCGAATCCGGGATGGACTTGTATGGATGAATGCTTTCAGAACATCGTCAGGTGGACGATGGGCATTCTAAATGAAACACTCTAAAATGGTAACGCTTAGCCTCAAGCCTCATCAACCGGGAACGACTGAAAATCAGTGGATACGCAGCAAGGCTAAGTGGGTAGCGCCCATTAGGGTAAGGTCATCCCTTCTAGATGTCCCTTTTTTCGGCTTAGTGGTGCGGTTGCTGATCCCAACCGTGGGGTGATCTTACTCACGATTATCCAGTAACGGGTAGTCTCGGTCTTGTGTTGCAAGGGATTTAGGGTGGATCCTCGGTACGCTGATCTAGACTAGGTACCGTGACAGGTGGTACCCTAGTGCCTAGTCGTTAGTTGGAAATTCATTCTCCCTATGCGCTTGTACGGTTTTGATTGTGCCCAACTATTGCTGAAATGTGAGATGCAAGCATTTTAGCTAGATTCTACTTTACTTTCTATAGACACTATTATAATATCAGAGGATTTCGATAAAATGTATTTTGGCAATCGTAAGGTAAAAACCCGACATGTTTATTTGTGGCGTGGTCTTACGAGATGTTTTTGATTTCAAAGGATTTTGAAACTTAAATAATCAATTTGAGTATGGTTATCTCACGCTGGTATTCCACACTGACTCGGGTGTTATTTCACTATAATGCTCAGGTCAGACCGAGTATTATAGAATACAGAAAAGGATGTTGTGGAGCTCAGGAGACGGGCCAAATGGCGATACGTACTTCTGTATTTGTGTTAAATATTCCGCTGTGTATTCAGATTGTGTGGGCATGTTATGATTACTGTCCAGTTATGTGTTATGTATACTGATGATGTAATGTATAAACAAATTTGTTTTTGTGTAAAGATCATTTATTATCTATTATATTTTATTCCCATGCGATAGTTAGATTCTGATGTTGTTTTCTATTGTCTCCTTCTACCCCTTCTTCTTTAATCCAAATGGTTTTATTTCCGTACATCTTGAGTTGATTGAGGTAGAATAGTGTCGACTATAGGGTTACAGATTTGCGGGATGTTACATTCCACCTCGACGTGGAATTGGTATTATATATGTATTTGGAGTGATACATTCCCCACATTATATAACGGATGAGACCCTATGCGCCGCATAATAGCGGATTACATTTTATAAATCCTATATACCGCGGTATTCCACCTCGAAGTGGAATTGGTATTTAATTGTTGTGTTAACATTTGTGGATGCAGGGAAATAGGTTGGACGGATCCAACTAGATTCCTCAAACATTTGAATTTTTTTTATATATTGTGTGTTGATTTAATTATAATCTGTGTATGATTCTATTTGTGATTGAAAATTGTTGTAGGTTATGGTTTGGCCGATTTTGTCTTCAGTATCATAAGATACCTGAAATATTAAATTTAATTTAAGGAATTAAATAAATTTAAAAAACAGGAATTTTAAAAGGATAAAGTTTTATTTCTGAATCCTATTGAATTAATTCCAAAAATATGGGGAAGGATTTTAATAAATGGATTTTTAGTAGTATTGTTTAAAGTTGAAGAATTTATTTTGAAATTCGAAATTTAAATAGTTTGGAAGAAATAAAGGAATTTATTTTAAAAGAAAATAAATTTAGAAATAAATTCAGAAAATGATTTGGTGTTTAAAAAATAAATCTTTGGGAAATCAATATGAAAATCGATTTGGTATTTGAAATAAATTTAGAAATAAATTTGGAATTTTATTTGGTATTTAAAATAAAACTGGAAATCGATTTGGAAACTGATTCGTTGTTTGGGAATAAATTTGGAAATCAATCTAGAATTTGATTTGGTGTCTAAAATAAAATTTTGAAATCAATTTGGATTTTGATTTGGTGTTTGAAAGTGAATGTAACAACCCGCATATTTATCGAGTTTACATTTAAATATTTTTATTTAAATATTAAATCGTTAATCGGATTTTGGTCCGAAAAACTACTTTTTGCAAACGGTCAAATTAGGACTCGAGACCACTTCCATTGAGTTCGAAATGTCGTTTACAACTTTTTAACTATAAACATCGATAGGTTTGGAGTTAGTGAAATTTCACTAACTTTTCCCGCTTTGGACTTTGGGTTAGTTTAGCCTATTAAGCCCAAGTTCCAACCCTCTTCTCCTCACTCTTCATAAATTTCCTAACTAACTCAAGCTTTAGCATTAATGGTGAAGAGAATGGGAAATTAAAACTCCAAGCTCAAATTCAATTGCAACTCCATCATTCAACTCCAAATTCAAGTAGAAGATATTGGATTCAAGCTTTGGATTGCTTCTCCTTGCTTTCAAGCTTCATCTTCATAAATTTTAGTGCAAAGGTGAGATTTTTATCTCACAATTCTAGTCTATAACTATATTGGACTGTTGGGAATGATTCCCTATCACTTTAGCATGCATATTTGCTTTTGGTTTGGATTGGATTGGCGAAAAACTCCGATTTTTGGTGTTTGGGAGAAATTTCTGCATTTAGGTCGTTCTGGCCGTTTTTAGCTCGCTCGGAGTTAGGTCGTGTGGACCTTAGGTCGTAGGTCGCGTATGAGTTAACCCATAGGTCGTTCTGGCCATTTTCGTGTTTTCGGAGTTAGGTCGCTCAGGACCTTAGGTCGTAGGTCGTATGGCCGTTAGGTCGCTCTGCTTTGGCTCTGGCCATTTTTGCTCACTCGCAGTTAGGTCGCTCACGACCTAGGACTTAGGTCGCTTGGAGTTAGGTCGTAGGTCGGCAGGTCTTCAGCTCGCACGCGTTGAAAAGGAACGTCTGGAGTTAGGTCGTTCGCGAGTTAACGTTAGGTCGTTTGCGAGTTAGCGCCCTACGTCACTCGCGTATAGCTCGTTCGGAGTTAGGTCGTTAGGCCTTAGCTCGTATGGCCTATGCAATTTGGTTAGGTCGTCCAACCTCAACACCTTAGGTCGTAAGACCTTAGGTCGTACCCCTTAGGTCGTTAGACCTTAAGCCTTCACTATTGGAACTCGTTAGGTCGTAGCAACCATAGGTCGTAGGTCGCTCACACGGAGTTAAGTCGTAGGTCGTCTCCGACCTTATATCGCTCAGCCAGGTTTCACTTTAAGTCGTTAGGTCGTTTGGACCTTGTTTCCAGTTAAGTCGCAAGACCCTTAAACCGTTAGGTCACTAGGTCGCGATGTTTTAGGTCGCTGCACCCTATGCCTCTATAGGTCGTTCGACCTTGCTAACTTTTAGGTCGCGAGTTTTATAAGTCGCTCGCCTCCCTTAGGTCTTCACTAGGTCGCGATGTTTTAGGTCGCTGCACCCTATGCCTCTATAGGTCGTTCGACCTTGCTAACTTTTAGGTCGCGAGTTTTATAGGTCGCTCGACCCTATTCCCCTTAGGTCGTTAGACCTCATTTTGTCTTCACTAGGTCGTACCGTTTTGGTCGGGGCGCTGCCCCGCACCCCGCCGGGGGCGCTGCCCCCTGGACCCCCGCGACCTGACCGGGCAGGTCGAACCCCGTAAGCGGTGGCGTTGCCCCCGCACCCCCACCTTGGGGGGTTGCCACCCCCCCTGGACCCCCCCTCCGTAGGGGATCTTATTTGAAAAATATTGAGCTGATTTCCTTGGATTTTATTCGCATCTCCGTATGCGATCTTTGTGACTGATTGTTTCTACACTTGCTTATGTGTTTTGTCACTTTATAATATAAAGGTTTCAATACTAGTAGTAAATATCAAAACTCTTTTAACAAACAATTTCAACTCTATTTTTAATAACAAAGCTCTTTTCTTAAACCGTTTTCCAATCTATTAGTATATACAAGCCTTTACCTCACTCGGATGAGAAATCTAATTAAACGACTTAGTAAAACAAGTGGTATGAAACGCTTGCGTTCACTTCGTCGGTTAATTCTTGGACTTGTTTGATTGAACCTCTTGTGACAATTTTATTAGTGAAGATTTACAGTTTGTTCGTAAATATTTAAGTTAAGCAAGTGGTTATGGGACATGAAGCTAAACTTCTATATTTACTAGCTTAGTGTAATTGACACTTCTCGTTGATCTTGATGATCGCTTTATGAATTAGACTAGCAATTGCGCGATGTCTCTTTCATTGCAAGGTTAGACTAGACACCACTTGTGTGATTCCATTCACACATACCTTTCTGCTTTTTGGTTAGTCTTGACCTCATTCTGTGTGATTCCACTCACACATGTGGGGTAGCTCCCCATGGTCTTCGGACCGTCATGTGATAGGCCTCTTTCCCTTTTTATGATTTCTGGATTTCTCGTGTTGATTTCTGGAATTTATGTCATTGACTTGTTATGAGTACAAGTTTAGGGTATGATGCCCCCTTCGAATCTTTGAGAAGATTCTTGTGATATTGATTATCTCTTATTGATTGATCTTCTGTTGATCATTATTTACATACTTATAGTGGTATGTCGTTATGGATGTTTATGTTTATGCCATATCTTTTATGTTATATCATGTCATCTGATATTTATAGCTAGACTGATCCGTTTATTATTTTCTTAAATAATACTCGGATCAGACCGAGATGTTACAGGTGCTTCTGCTTGACTTCTTCCCAGGGATCCATCACTCTGACTTTTGGCTAACTGTTTAGATTAGCAGTTTTTGTTGTATACACTTGAGATATAGACTCATAGTTGTATTCTTTTGTATAGCACGTGTTGCTATTCTTTTGTATTATCGTGGATCTTATTGACCACTACTCTGATGTACACTTTCATGTGTTAGTTATATATTCATATCTTCTTCCGCCTTTGTGATATGGATATCTGTGACTGATTTGTGATATGATTATTTCTATGTTTGTTTCCGAAGATTATTTATAGCCACCGTGTGATAAGCAATTACATGGATGGTCGCTCCTCAACAGCCTTATTCTCCGTGCTAGTTGACAGCACTTCTACGGAGTGTTCTTGGCTAGCGTGGGTATAGAGGTGGGGCGTCACAGTGAATATTTGAAAAATCGATTTGAAAATCGTATATCAGTGGATATTTGAAAATTTAAAATTCACAATGGGGATTTTATAAAGGAAAGGGAAATTTGTTTTAAAAATAAATATTGGTTTATTTTTAAAAGTGTGGAAAGAAATTTACGAATTTGAAAAGTTAATTAAAATAAATCAAGAAGGATTTATTAATTGATTTAAATGGCCATTTTGAAATGGAAGGCGTATTTTCCCTGGAAAGCCAAGTGCTTTTTCAAAGCAGTTTTTAACGTATAAATAAAAGTTATAGAATTGGTTTTATAAAGAATATAGTTGGAGAAATAATTTTCCTTAAGTTGCTTTAAATGTTTAAAGTAAATATTTATTTAATTAATTATAGAAGTGATGGTTTAAAGATTTAAATTGATATTTGATTTAGAAAATGGTTATTTAAATAGTTATACCTTATCTACTAATTTTTATTTTAAAATTAGTTTGGACTTGAAGTTTAATATGAGATATTGGTATAGTGTTTTCATATTTAATATTTAAATAAGTGTTTAGGAAAAGTTTTTAATTTAAATATTTCCAAGTATATGTTGGATAAGTAATTTAAATTATTTTAAAGTATTTGAACTCGGCAAATTTTCAATGGAAATAAATATTTGGAAATTTATACCGCGTGAGAAATATGTTTGAAATTTGTTTCCAAAGGATTGAAATGTGGAAAGTGATTTAAAATTTGTTTTCAAAAATTTGAAGTATGAAAATATATCTTGCTAAGATATTTTGAAAATAAATAATTGGTGGAAAATTATTTAAAATCTGGTGATTGTCGTGAATGTTACTGATATTAAATAACCGACTATCAATATTGGCCTTTAAATGGCATTTGAACTTCGATGCTACCGGGGGTCGGATTCCAAATGGATATCCAAAAACCACATCGAATCTTTGTGATGGATATTTTTTTAAAAGATCAAAGTGGAAATTTATTGTGATTTGTTTGAATCTGAATGTAGCACTCATTTTTAAAATAAGCGCTCGTTATTCGGATTAGCCGAGAGAGGACTTTATGTCATAAAACCCATTCCGAATAACGATACGACAAAATGGGATTGCATTTGAAGATGGTGTTGAAAACCGGGTATTTTCAAAAATGAAAGGATTACGTTCTGCACTGGGTTGCTCCGTTATAGAGATTTTATCACCCTTTGTGATGGGGATTCCGGACGTGATTAGTGAATATCCGAATTGCAAAGGCTTCTGTGAAGTGCCTTCGATTCCGCTAGATCTCGGAACGGACTTGTATGGTGTATGTCTGACGTTACACTTTGAGATATAAAGCTGGTTTCTATCAAATACATTTCCGTTGGCGGCGGAGAATTTATTCTATTAGCTTAACACCCTTCTCTGAGACGTACGAGCTCAGAGGTTATGTAGCTGATGGTTACTAGTGATACATTCCCAATTTGGTAATGTGGCATACGAAGTGTTGTTGATCATTTATTGACCGAAGCATGGCTTTGTGGACGAGACTTCGTCGGACCTCACAACCCGGAATGGTCAAAACGGGAAGGACGCAGCAAGGTTATTTGGGGGTAGCGCCTCCTGAGCGTATGCCATTTCCTTTTGGAAAAGGGTAGTATCATGCTATGGAGCCCAGATATTTAACCTATGTGGTTGCTGCAAATTTATTACTTTGTGGTTGTTGCTTTGTGGTTGAGGATCCTCGTATAAAGGTCGCTAACGACCGGGGGATGGCATACTCTTGTAGTAGTTACCTAGTTACAGAGGTAATCCGGCCTTGTGTTGGCAGAGATCCGGTTAGGTTCTTGGGACGTCCCTCCAGAGGCGTACTCATGTGGCAATAGGAAGTTTATTAGCCCGACCATTTGTTGAAAATCCAATCTCAAATACGCGCCCTTTACGATTGCAATTGTATAGCCTGCTATTCTTAAATGGTAGCTATAGCAGGCATAATATAATGGTACCTATGCTGGCTTAGATTAATATTATACTTTCAAAAGGTTTTATGCACTATGAACTAATCATAATATTATGAAAAAGGATTTTGCATATCAAGCATGTTTGACTATCAGAAGGAGAAATCTCCTCCAATTGTGCGCTTGCATTGTGTGTGTACAGGGAGGCCTTATGGTAGTTTCATTTTCCAAAAGCATAACGGATTTCTGTTCTTTTCTTTGTGAAAATAACTGTTTTTAAGATCTCACACCAGTCCCATGACTGACCTGGAGTTTATTATTCCCTTTCTAAACTCTGGGTGCCCACAATTTTCCACACGGGTGGCCTAGAGTCAGGTTATCATTACTCTGGAGCGAAGTCAGAAAAGTTGCAATGGAGATCTGGAGTTCAAGCTGGATGGCGAGACGTATCGCTTATACTATATATTGTCTATTGCGTTTGGGTTGGTGCAAGTCAAAATTTCTATGTAAGCAGGTTAAAACAACTGCCAGTGTTGTTTTGTGTTGTTGTAAACTCTGATGATGTATGTGTAAACTGATATAGTGCTTTTGTTTTAAAGATTATTCATCTATCTATTATATTTGTTCTGCTTCGAAATGTGAGATTCTGTTATTGTTTCTGTTTCTTCTTCTGTCTTCTTCTTCTGTAACCCTAACGGTTCGATTTTCCAGCATTCAATTGTGTGGCATTTGATAAAGTGGACGTATTGATGTCGACTTTCGGAAGTCGAAAAATTGGGTCGTTACAGAGTGGTATCAGAGCAGTTGGTTATGCGACAACCTTGGCTCTGGTAGGGATTAGTCATTAGAGATAGATTCAGTAGTACTTTAGAATGAGTTTGAGTGTAATAATAGGTATGAGCGCGTATTTATTAGTGAATATAAAATTGTTTTATATTGTGTTGACTTATCGGTTGATTGTTTATAGATTCTGGTCGGTGCAGTTTGGCCAACTGTATCGATAGGGGTTTCTAAACTCTTAAACAAGATAAACTAACACAGTATTGTTTTAAAATAGGGTAAATGAAATAATTTTAACCAAATTATTTTTGTATATAAAAGGAATAGTTTTCTATAAATTATTATAGTATATGGTTGATTGCTTGTTAGGAAGTGACAATATTAAATTATTATCATTAATTATTGAATAAGAAATTGAAATCATAATCAAAAGCTGAGAAATAAATTCATATACAAATGGGATTTGTAAATATGAATTGTAAATGTGATTCATAATTTGCAATAGACTTCTAGAGGAATATTTCGAAATGTTTTTGAAAGGATTTAACATTTGGAAATTTTGGAAATTAAATCCCTTTTTACTTTGAAAATGATTTTCAAAGGTTTGGAAAAGTGTTTTGAAGGGATGAAAGCACTAAACTTTTTTCGGTCGCTGGAAAATAATTCTGATGATGATCGCAACATCATCGGTGTTAATTTTCGAGTCTTAAAGAGAGGAATTTCTGTCAAATTATTTTAAATGGAAGTTGTTTGCTAACTGGGTTTGGTTTTGGAAATTAAAAGGATAATTTGAATTGATTTCAAAAATGATTTTGAAATTTTGGAAAGACTCAGGAATTTGATAAAAAATAGTTATGGAATAAAATTTATTAAGGTGGAAAATAAAATTGTGAATGAATAAATAAATTTACAATTGCAAATAAATGAAAGGGAAATTGAATGTTGAAATTCATTTCGAATTTGTATGTAAATAGAACTGGAATTGGAATTGAATTTGATTTGTGATAAACAAAGAGAAGCATTGAAATAAAATTAGTAAATGAAACTAAATGAAGGAATGACAAAATAAATATTGTATGATAAGAATTGAATTCGATATTTATAAATAAAAGGTAGATTGAATTCATATAGAACTGAAAATCCAATTTAAATATAAGTAGAGATAAACCAAAATGGTAAAGTGGAATAATGTAGAACGTATATGGAATGTTGCGATGATCTTAAGAAAAAGGTGGTAAAATTCTTAAGAAAATTTGGAGGTTCATAAGTTAATGATTGAATGAAGATTAAACTAGAAAATTTTCAAATAGCGATTGTGAATAAGTGTATTGAAATAAAAATCAAATGTGAATAAAAGAAAAGAAATTGATAAAGCCAATAATCAATTTGGAATAAATACATAGGATGTACATATATCATTTTATTCGCATAACGATTTGATCCAAAATTCGAGCACACAATTTCGAGATAATTATATCAATCCGAGTTGGAATTTTTCACCCGATTTTCGACGATGAACCTGGATATGGATTTTTGATTGATTCTGAAAATTCTCTATCATAATTTACGGCTGCGCAAGGAGAATGACGGTTTCTGATCAAGAAATCAGATCTAAGTCTGCGCTAGTAAGTCGGGTGGACGATACTAGTTCGGAAGTGAAATTGTGTGATCGAGTGAACGATTGAATTTGGTATAGCGTACGAATGATGTTATGCTAAATTCAAATTCCATCATATGGAGAAGTTATGCTAAATTCAAATTTTCCAAATTGATTTCAATTCATTTCAATTTATCGATTTCAAGGCGTTTTGAGCCCGTACGATCAAATGACAAATCCGATCGATACGAAACTTGAAATCCTACAATAATTCATCATTACGGATCCGACGAAACTTGTTTCGTCGAAATCCGAGTCAGTGGTCAAAATGGCTATTTTCATATTGATTAAATAAATTTACAATAAATTGATTAAATCAAATTTCCTATTTAAATTCTGAAATTGACAATCTTTATCACTTTTATTTTCTTAATTCCTCGTATTAATTAAACCAAATCTAGATGTAAATTTAGAGTTAACAAATTTATTTATTTCAGCGTTAAAGTTCAATTTCATTATATTCGCAAATTATAAATTAAATTTGCAAAAATTCCTTTTAATTGACTTTCATTTAATTCTTCAATCTATTAGTATCTAATAGATGAGACTACCATTAGATTCATACTCTATTATGTAAATATCTCCAAATTTCATCTACATTTATATTTACGAAATTTTTAAATATTAAATCCATTTAATTGCAATAAATCATGTTATCGTAATTTAAATTCAACTAAATAATTAAGTGTTGATTTCCATTCTTTTTATTCAAACAATCTTTATCCTATAAGCATACTTAACATTTGTTTACATTTCATTACACTGATACTTCTATATACATCTTAGATTTGTATCAACGGTTATATTAAAATGTGAATCTTGTCAATTACGCGTATAAATTAAGATTTTAAACTCAATTAACAAAATTTCCTAAGTCAAATCCGTTTTTACCAAATTTGACAATCCCTAACCATTTGTACTACATTTCATATTAATGTAATATTTATTGGATTTTATTTCTAATTAAAGTACAACTTAGTTTCCCTTAATTGAGATCTGATTCCTAAATTTTTAGTTAACATACTAAATGAATAAATAACCAAAATAAATGGTCACCTGCTTACTTTCTTTCATTATAAATTTTCTACTTACCCACCCAGGAATAAATCCCATATATAACACTAATTAATTTCCAATAACACTGCATTATCCAATTATCATAAATTTGTTCAATATATACTCTTGTTTACTTATAAATAAATTTATGTTTTCTATCAATTCTCATTCACTCTTCCGTTACTAAATTAAAAATTATTAAGTAACGTTTCCTCAATAACAGTATTAAAATTACCTAATATTTAAGATGACTTTATTTCAAATAAATTGATTGACCAATAAATTAGGTAATTTATATTAATTGTTATCATACCCTTAATATTTATGCTTGTTCTCTTCTATTTGATTTATAGCCTAAAATAATGTAAACAATCTAACTCCATAAATAAACTTATTTTATTACCCAAATTATACATAGTTTGAATACTTACTTTTAGGTTTCTCCATATTCAATTATATTCAGGTATAATACTTACCCTATTTCATTTATTTTGGTTTCATTAAATCTATCCAATTTTTTTATTCGTTTCAATATTATTCCATTTATTACAATTGCTCATTTAAATTCTAACATTCACTTTATTATAAATTATAAGATTTTCTTCTCTATCTAAACATTAATAAAAAATCATATTAAATTCCAGTTTAAATCTTCAAAAAAAAAATTCAGGTCGTTACAGTTTTGATTGCAACATTAAGTGTTTTGAGTGCATTTAATTTAAATCTCCTTGTGAAAAATATTCTTTTTTGTTTCTTAGTTAATTTTTTTGCTTCCATTTCTATCTTAACTGAATGGCCTTTAGAGTGGAATAAAAGTGAGAAATAATAAATCAATTAGTTAATCCACATTGTTTGAAAAATATAGTGGATGTGCGTATTAAAATCTAAGTGTGTATTAACTCACTGAACTTGTGAATACATATAAAATTACCCTAAATTATCGAAATCAAATGGTAAAAAAATAAAATCATCAATTACAAAGAAAAATAATAATATTGTGAAACATGCACTTAGACCCCTTGAAATTCCAAAATAGACTTCTATTCATCAAGAAAATGTCTAATATTTAAGTTTGTAGAAAAAATGTCTAATATTCATCAAGAAAATTAAAAAGAAAAAAAAATTATGGTTGAGGAATTGATTGGCATCATTAAGTAAGGTAACTATCTGTATAATATGGTTGGCAACTGAATTATGGTTGCTATTTATAATAGGAACATGGGATCGCCATATCGAATCAATAGCTTTTTACTTTTCAAACAAGAACGCTGTAGTACATTCAGGCTTTCCTTTTATTAGTGTCGGAACATCTTGATACTAAAACTCAAATCTCAAAACTGTGGCCTCAGTTTAAAACTGAGGCAATGTTAGCTTAATTTCATTGCATATATGACCAGTTCTATTAATAATTTTTTTTTAAAAACCATCTGACCAGTTCTGAATTTTACCATCATAAAAATCCAAACATGTCATTGCATATATGAAGTACTTAATTTCAAATTATCATCCTTGCATATTTGCTTGTTTTATTCAATGTCCTTTTATTATTAAATCATGTGATATCACCTTGATTGCTATTTATCATTCTTTTCAGTATCAGTTTCAATTTATATGATATTGAATGCATGTAGGTACTTACAGAAGAAACAGAAGAAAAGACAAAATTGGATGGTAGTTCTAGTGGTAATGGTGAAGTAGAAGATCTTGAAAACGATCCAATTGCGGAAGTTTTTGGTACCGATAGAAAGAAAAATTATTGTCGAGCAGTTAGTTCTACTTCTTCTTTGAAACAAGTAAAGTTGAATCAAGCGGTAAAAGCTATAGCTGAAAAAAGGCAAGTCGTGGATTTATCTGTTTGGAAATTGGAGATAAAAGGCAAGTAGCTAATCAAGTTAATGATGCCATCAAATCAATTACTTCAACTTTTATGAAATTTATACCTAATTTGGAAGAAAAGCATGTTGCAAGTTATGTGTTGACTCCACATACGGAAGGTGCTTCTTATTCAGGAGATTCTCATATGAACAATAATTTAGTTGCCACTCCAACCGTCTCACATAATGATATTCATTCATCTACAATGGAAAATATATGTAATATTATTATCACACGATTTAGAGATGGATGTAGCCAAAGGTTATGTTCGAACACAAACAACTTGTCATTTTAAGAAGGTGATACCGAATGTAGAGAAAGTTATTTAGGTGGTTGAAGTTCTTGAACCAGATGCACCAGTTTACGATGGTCCTCAAAATGGAATGTACAAGTTACGTGAATTTTCTGATGGAGGCTTCGTTATATGGCCAGAGTTTCGTATTCAGTATTTGTAGACTTCAACTATGAATTATGCCTTATCTTTTGTTATTGCAATTGGTATTAGTATGGAATTGGTAAACTATGTATTAATAACTTAACTATGTATTAAACTTTTTATTAATTGATACTCTGTTTATTATTTATTATGAATATTGTTTATTGATGTTGATTGGGTTATAATTTGCTAAATTAAGATAATATTTCACATTAGATATAGTCTACATTATATCTTTTAACATTCAAACCATTATATCTTTCAACATTCATGTTACTGATAAGTGTTTATTTGTTTGTATTTTATTTGTAACGCTTATAAGCGTTGGAAGATATTTTCCCCAAAAGCTAATAACCGTTGGAAGATATTTTTTCCCAATGCTTATAAGCGCTGGAAGATCTATTTTCCCAATGCTTATAAGCACCGGCAAAAAAATCTTGTAACGCTTATAAGCGTTGCAAATTCAGGCTCCTACAGCAACACATATAAGTGACATTGAAATTCTTGGCAACACTTATACTCATTGAGAATCCTCTAATTTGGTATGTTGTTAGCACCCGAGAACCGAAAAGATGAGTCGTTGGGGTGACATAAAATATCAATAAGGTCACAATCACAACTTGATATCAGATAAAATTCTAACTAGTACTAGCTACTTTCAGAGTCTCACAACTTAATGATTTAAATATAATACATAGATAATAACATAGTCACATCAACATAAAATATCTAAAATGTCATATACACTTGCCTGAGGAAATACAAGTATAACCAAACTCCCATACACATAGAGTCAAATCCAGGTGCAAAACGTTAAATTCATCATGTCTAATATACTCAAACGAACCTCTGTCTCCGATACCACGTTGTCTCCAAACTCCGTAACCTATGTGTGTGTGTGTAAGAGGAAAATAGGAGTGGGTCAGACATAAGTCTAGTGAGTGAACCATATTCTATCATCCAACCATCACACGTTCAGTCATCCTCCATATCTAACAATCACATATCTAACCATATCATATGAATATAGGCTCACCCTATGGTCTAAACCCTTGCCTATCTAAAGAGCCTATTTTCTACCGTTACACAATCTAGCTTACATATCTAGCTATATCATATTAATACAAACTCGCCTCTTGGCCCAAACCCTTGCCTATCCAGGAGCCTGTCACCTATCGCCATGAAATCTACTTGGACAACTTTCCGTGCCATAGGTTCTCATCATATAATCTACCTGGACAACTCATTGTATCACAGTTTCTCATCACATAATCTACCTGGATAACTCCTTGCATCATAGGTTCTCATCATGTGATCTACCTAAACAACTTCCTATGTCACAGGCTCTCGTTACACACTCTACGTATACATATTGGGAATCTAACCTACGACCCAATCTCATTTCCTTCAATATTCACCGTCCTATCATAAATCAACTTCATAACATATACCATATATCATAGTATGTATCACATATCAATTCAAATAGCAACCAAAAACCATCTCATATGTTCACTTATTCCCTATCACCTTCATTTGTATTGTTACATGTTAAATCACCCTCCATAATGCAAAAGAAAACAGGTCGAATCGGTTATTTAACATTTATATGGGCCTTACGGTTAAGGTTCAGACTAGCAGGAATTCTGCCCAAGGGTGGGCCGGATGAACCGATATAAGCGTTTCCTGAAGGTTTCTAGATTTATAAATTTTACGTTTTGTCCATTGTTTCTCACCTTTGATTACCACCGTCTTGTCTCAGATCGTCAGGGATTACATTTATAACCTAATTCTAGTTTCCTATGTCAAATTCCATCATTAATTCACAAGTTTTTGTAGGATCTAGATTAACCCTAGAGGGGGGGTTGAATAGGGTTATAGCAAATTTTCTCAATTTAAACACAGAAATAAACTGCAGAAATAAATATGCTGAAAAGTAAATCACACACAAAATTTACCCAGCTTCGGCAACCCCTGCCTACTGCTGCATTCACAGATTTCTATTAGAATTAAACAGTACCACGCTTACAAAAACTCTACTAGACTCGCAGACATTTGCTCCCGCTCATAAACACTCTACTAGACTCGCACACCCTGCTCGCAAACATTTGCTCCCGCTCACAAACACTCTACTAGACTCGCACACCCTGCTCCGCCTATAGAGTTTCGCTTGCTCGCAAACTTTGCTTCCCGCCTATAGAGCTTCGCTTACTCGCAAACTCTGCTCCCGCCTATACAGCTTTGTAAACTCGCACACCCTGCTCACTGAACTAATTCTAACTAGACAATCTGACACTACCTAAACCCTAGGTGGTGATTTACAAATTCTTTGATTCGTAAAATAAAAACAATAATTAAAAAACAATAGAAAATAACCCTAAACCCTAATATAATAAAGCCCTTTTATAAAAATTAAAACACAAAACCCCTTTTTTAATAATAAGGCCAGCCCACTCCCTTATTTCACCCGATCCTTTTTGTCTCGTTCGTGAGAGTAATGGCGGCTTCGTCCTGTTTCTGAAATTTAGGGCTTCGTTCCCTTTGTTCCAATTAGGGCTTCGGCTCTTCTGTAAATCAGGGCTTCAATTTCTTCGTTCGATCCGAGATATGTTGCCCTAGCTCGCTGCTTCTCTAATGGTCGACTATCGCTCGTTTGCAGTTGCTTGATCGAGTTCGTTGTTTGTGAATTCGG
Source organism: Allium cepa (assembly GCA_030765085.1). Classification (NCBI taxonomy): domain Eukaryota; kingdom Viridiplantae; phylum Streptophyta; class Magnoliopsida; order Asparagales; family Amaryllidaceae; genus Allium; species Allium cepa. The sequence goes on from CM060931.1 coordinate 621,989,385, forward strand.
TATGTACTGTTTCCTTTTGCTTTACTAAGTTGATACTTGAACTCGATGCTTGAAATTGCCAGTGATGATTGGGTTATATATGCGTTCGAATTCCTTGAATTACGTTCGTCTAAATATATTTGAATTTTTCAATTCCTTTTCTCTGCCGCTTGATGATGTTTGAACGATTGATGATTAATCTGACTTGTTCAATACGACTATTTCTAGTAGCTTGATTCACACGGCTTTGAATTGCATTGCTTATCACGGTTTTGATTTTGCTGGTTCGACTTAGCATTGACTGTTTCAATTTGTCTCACACTTGATTTCTGATTTGTGAATTATTCAACCTTGTTCATCACGGTACTGACATTTGCTTTGACTTTGACAATACTGATTTCGTGAATTTTCACTTTGTTGACTTGTTCAACATACTGACTTGGTTCAATTTTGACTTCGGCTTTGATTGATTACATGAATTTTTGGCTTGATCAACTTTGATGTTGAACTCTGTCTTCACTGATTGTGTTTACTGCAGCCAATTGATTTCTTAAACTTTGTAGCCTTGGTTACTGATCGAGTTCATTTGAACTACTCACTTGTTAATGCCCGATGCATATTACCTGACCATTGTTGCTGCATTGCTTACTGTCACTACTATGTCCTATACTTGGCGAGTCTTCGAGCATTGTTGTGAGTAGTTTGAATCACTGTCATTTGTTTCTTCGCTTGTGCATATTGTATTTGATACTATTGCATTGTTCCATGTATACTTTGAGTTCTTGCAGTTGATTTGGTTGTTCCCTGTACTTGTGCACTGTTGTGTCTGGTTCGTTGAGTTCTTGATTGTCACAGCTCTATATAGTTTGGAACTGTGTCATGGTGATGCATTCTTGAGTCTTGGAAATCTTGCATGATTTACTTGCAATGTGGCATTGTGTTCTGGTCATTTACACTTGCAGTTGGTTCATTTGTATCAATGTTGGATCTTGCATGCTTTACATATATGCTCCACTTGTTCATTTTGTTCAAGTGTACTACTGCAGTTTGCATTTGGTCTTGATCGTGTATATTCTCGAGTTGGTTGTGCACTGTTGATTAGTTTGCATTGTCATATTTTAGTCATGTTGCCTTCATTTGCCACTGAGTTGCATCGAGTAGCTGGACTTCTCATTCTATTGCACTTTGGTTTAGTTGTGCATTTGTCCAGCCATTCAAACTGATCTTGTACTTCTGGTTTTGATGTTGGTTTATTGATGCATTCATGTTCATGCAGTCTCAGCTACATTCTGGTTTCTTCACTGATCTTGCTGTGACATTTGTTGCATGAGTTACTTATTGTTTGGATGATGTGAATGTCACTGTTGTACACTGTTGCTGTGCCATTTGCTGTTGCCATGTGCATTGAACTTTGACCCTTTGTTGTTCATTTGGGCTGCTGGACTTGTTGTACATTGCATAGTGCATTGACTTGTTTGTTGAAGTTGTGCTTGCACACTTGCTATTTTTGGCTGCACACACGAGTTGGCGAGGCAGTGCACACGTGTATGAATGTACACGTGTGTATTGCAGCCACTTATGGTTACATGTCCCTGTAATATCTATATGCACAATTTTGTGATGAAAACAAGTGTGAATTATGACGAACAACCCAAATAACTGAGGCAAATCATATTTTCAAAAATCGTATTTCATTTATATTGCAAAAATATTTCTTTTTCAATTTTACTGCGTTAGTGAATATTTTTGCAGATTGCTCAGATGCTGGATTCAAACTGGAATGCAGTTGAAGACAAAATACGAGTGTGAGTGATATGTAGTGAGGTTATCAATGTAAAAATATTTGTGATGTAATCGTGGTGTAATCAAAAATGAATATGTATAGTGAGAGCATGAATTTTTACTATTCAAGATTGTAATAAATATTTGTTTGAATAAAATTTCTGTTTGAATTCAAAATCTGTTTAACTTGTCCTGTTTGAATTCAAATTCAAATTCTGTGTAATTTATTTTATTCAACAAATATTTATTTAATCTAAAAAAACAAAATAGTACATTACCAAATACATTTAAATGAATATATATGTTTATTATCATCAAACAAAAACATATAAGCGCCTATTCAGCAATCTCCCCCTTTTGATGATAACAAACATATATTTAAGATTTTGACCGTGTTAAATGTATTTGACCAATTATATACTTTAATTGCTCCCCCTATTTAAATGCTTCCTCTCTACATGATGCTCCCCCTACATATATGCGTACAAATAGAAATATATTCAAATGAGCCTAGATGCATATGGGAAAATTATTTGACCTTTGCTTGATTTTATTTGACAAAATCTTAACTTTTCTCTCCCCCTTTTGTTATCAGCAAAAGAATAACAGTGTTGTAAAAATAGGGATGAAGTGATAGACATGAATCAAACATTTAGCTCAATTGAATATAAATATTAAATTTCAATAAAACTCAAACAAAAATCATAATTACCCTTGTCAAGCGCATATTCCACTTCCAGAAGTGATGGGGATAAAATCATCAAAAATCATACAATTCTGTCTATTTGTGGTATATTTATTTCAGGAAATTTGAATATCTACTAACCATGCATAACCGTTAGGACTTTTAAATGAGATTAGTAGTATTCACAATTTTTATTAAAAATGAAATCAAGTACCTTCTAACCACGCATGACCGTGAGGACTTTTAAATGGGATTAGAATCAACTTGTCTATTTGAATCAATTAATTTTGATGTGCGTTCCATACATGTATAACCATGAGGACTTTTAAATGAGCATGGAAGCACATAATCAAAAATCCAAGTAATTCACCCATGCATGACCGTGAGGACTTTTAAATGAGAGTGAATACTTTGGATATTTATTTTTATTGCCAAATATAATAAATTTAAGCACAAATAATTTCCTTCACAAATTTAAAGATATTGAAGAACAAATGATTTCCTTTGTAAACTACCACAAATTTACATACTAAATATGATCTTGATGAGTGATGGTCGATAGAAAGATGATAGAAATAGAAATGGTCATGGAATTATTACCCAACAAAAAGTTTTTATAACTCTTGTTATGAAATTCTAAAGAAATTTTCTAATTATACTTTCTCGAGTTATAATATATGATAAATATCAACACTCATCTCTTTTTCAATCACTATTCATCTTTTCGATAATCAAAGGGAGTTAGATTAGTTAAAATAGTCATTTAAAATCAAATTCAAAAATTATAAAATCAATTTTTCAAAAATGACTAATCTGTAAATATGGTCAAACATGATTTTCTCGAGGGGGTTTTATAAGAAAATTTTCTGCTATTTGAAAATTATTTCAAGTGAAAAATATGCAGATATTTTCTTTGAAAAAATGATGCAGCAAATGAATGTTTCAAAAAATTAATCACGTTCCACTAGTAATTTTTCTATCAACTATATTACCAGTGTAATCTGCATCTGAATTTAAATTTCACTCAATATTCACTCGTTGAATCAAACCATGAAATGTGCACCAAAAGTTTCAAACTTAACATCATTCTTTTGAATTTGAATTGAAGCCGTGTTAACACTCAAACAAATATCATGATGTTAATTTCAGAAACCATAGGATAAACAATTATATTCATGAGTACTCAACAGTCAATCAACATCATAATTATTTCAAAAAACAATTTCTTGAAGTTTCAACAATTTCTTAAAATCCTTTTTCACATGAATTTGAAATCGTGCAAATTTACAAGCAGTGACCGAAATGTCAAAACAAATATATATACGTGTAGCATGATTAACCATCATTTGACCGAACAAATTCAAAGTTGAAAATCTGATTGGTCATTATTTAAACACAAATCAAGGTCATAATTAAGAACAAATCAAAAGAAAAACATATCAATAAGTCAGAATTAAAGACATCACATCATTATCGCAATTTTGGCTGATTTAATTCAGAATATGGTGCAGATTATCACATTTAATATACCTTCACCTGTTTTACCTTTACGATAATTTCTCGTGATTGTCCATTGTGATTCTGTCGCCTTTATACTAGGCTAAGGAACTTTGCTATGTTGCCCGTTGTGTTTCTGGAATAGCCAAAATCCAGAGAACACCGTTGTTGTTCCTTAGCCTGCCACCACACCTACACGATGAAAGATTTTTGTGACCTATTTGTTTTTATAGTTCCATGATTGTTAGTGGAAGAATATGAAACATATGTTTGTGGAGACCCAAAACTATTTATATATGTTCCTTTTGGCACCCAAATTTGTTTGACTTTCAAAGATTTTATATTTGTGCCTTTTGGAACCCAAATTGGTATAGTTTTCATGTGTTTGGGTCTATACCAACAATTATTTAGATTATGTCCAAATTTTCTACAAATCGTGCACATTAAATTGTCTTGATTAAATTTTGTGTTCCGATGACTATGATTTTCAACATGATGTCCAATTATTTCAGATCGAGCAAAAACACTTTTACCTTTTGCATTATCATCATTTTGTGATTTCCCAAAACCTAGTCCTTTTCTATTGTTAGCAAAAATTTGATTTCCCAATAACATTTTGAAAGATTTTTCTCCTTTTGAAAAGTTATTCAGGGATTTCTCAAGATTTTGGACTTTGGTTTTTAATGTTGAGTTTTCAGTGACAAGTGAGGTGCATCGATTTATAAAATCTTTTCTCCTAGTGTCGATGGTTTCCTTAAGATTCAAGTTTTCATTTTCAAGACTTTCAAAGTTATTCCTAAGTTTTGATAATTCTGAATCTAAAATCTTACATTTTTTACATTCTAGGTTTTGAATATTTTCAAGTTCAGTTTTTAACCTAAAATTTTCACGAGCAAATTCTCTCCTATCAGATTTCAGTTTTTCAATTTTAGATTCAAGAGTATCCACTACCTTAGTAAGATCAAGACACATAAAAACTAGATCTCTATAGGAATACTCACCTGCCTCACTAGATTCCTCGGAAGTTGCTTCTGATTCTGATTTTGCCATGCAACACAAGTTAGCCTCCTCTGAGCTGCTATCCGAAGCTTCCTCTCCTTCTTCATCATCCCAAGTCGCTGCAAATACCTTCTTCGCCTTTTTCTTTCCTTTGTTGTTTTTGAGAAGTGGGCATTTTGGTTTGATGTGGCCAGGCTTGTTGCAGTTATAACATGTCAGTTCATTATCGGAATTTTCAGAGTCTTTTGTCCTATTGCCCTTTGTTTTCTTCTTGTGTGGCTTAAATCTTGATGAGTTTCTAAGTTTATTGATAGCCATTGCAAGCTCTTCAATTGGATCTTCTTCATCGCTTTCTTCTTTGCTCTTTAAGGCAATCGTCTTCTTCTTTGGTTCGGAGTTGTTGCGTTCTTCCTTTGCTTTTAGCTCAAGCTCATATGTCATCAAGTTGCCAATCAACTCCTCCATGCTTAGCTTACTCAGATCTTTCAATTCTTGGATTGCCGTGACTTTTGCCTCAAAGTTCATCGGTAAGACTCGTAGTATCTTCCACACTAGCTCTACCTCAGTGAAGACCTTCCCAAGCGCTCTAGCGTTGTATACCAAGGTTGAAAAGCATCCAAACATATCCTTTATGCTCTCGCCTTTGTCCATCGCATAGTTTTCGTATTCATTGCTGAATAGGGCTAGCCGAGACTCCTTGACTTGAGAAGTTCATTCGTGTGTCAGCTCCAAAGTATGCCATATTTCCTGTGCTTTTGTACAATGAGAAATTCTATTAAATTCATTTTTATCAAGAGCACATATCAAAGCATTCATGGCTTTAGCATTTGTTGTTTTCAATTTCTTATTGTTTGCATCCCACCTATCCTTAGGTTTAGGAATCTCAGTATCACCAACGATTATAGTGGGAGGTTTATAGCCAGTTTCAATGACATCCCAAACATCATAATCAACAGAACTAAGATAGATACCCATCCTAACTTTCCAATAAGCATAATCGTTCCCGTTAAACATGGGTGGCCTAGCAATAGATTGCCCCTCAGAAAAAGCATTATTTTGTAGAGTCATGACTCTAGAGTTAAATAAAAAATATACCGGGCTCTGATACCACTTGTAGGATGGGGGTGAATAGGTTTATAGCAAATTTTCTCAATTTAAACACAGAAATAAACTGCAGAAATAAATATGCTGAAAAGTAAATCACACACAAAATTTACCCAGCTTCGGCAACCCCTGCCTACTGCTGCATTCACAGATTTCTATTAGAATTAAACAGTATCACGCTTACAAACACTCTACTAGACTCGCAGACTTTTGCTCTCGCTCACAAACACTCTACTAGACTCGCACACCCTGCTCCGCCTATAGAGTTTCGCTTACTCGCAAACTTTGCTTCCCGCCTATAGAGCTTCGCTTACTCGCAAACTCTACTCCCGCCTATACAGCTTTGTAAACTCGCACACCCTGCTCACTGAACTAATTCTAACTAGACAATCTGACACTACCTAAACCCTAGGTAGTGATTTACAAATTCTTTGATTCGTAAAATAAAAACAATAATTAAAAAACAATAGAAAATAACCCTAAACCCTAATATAATAAAGCCCTTTTATAAAAATTAAAACATAAAACCCCTTTTTCAATAATAAGGCCAGCCCATTCCCTTATTTCACCTGATCCTTTTTGTCTCGTTCGTGAGAGTAATGGCGGCTTCGTCCTGTTTCTGAAATTTAGGGCTTCGTTCCCTTTGTTCCAATTAGGGCTTCGGCTCTTGTGTAAATCAAGGCTTCAATTTCTTCGTTCGATCTGAGATATGTTGCCCTAGCTCGCTGCTTCTCTGATGGTCGACTATCGCTCGTTTGCAGTTGCTTGATCGAGTTCGTTGTTTGTGAATTCGGTATGTACTGTTTCCTTTTGCTTTACTAAGTTGATACTTGAACTCGGTGCTTGAAATTGCCAGTGATGATTGGGTTATATATGCGTTCGAATTCCTTGAATTACGTTCGTCTAAATATATTTGAATTTTTCAATTCCTTTTCTCTGCCGCTTGATGATGTTTGAACGATTGATGATTAATCTGACTTGTTCAATACGACTATTTCTAGTAGCATGATTCACACGGCTTTGAATTGCCTTGCTTATCACGGTTTTGATTTTGCTGGTTCGACTTGGCATTGACTGTTTCAATTTGTCTCACACTTGATTTCTGATTTGTGAATTATTCAACCTTGTTCATCACGGTACTGACATTTGCTTTGACTTTGACAATACTGATTTCGTGAATTTTCACTTTGTTGACTTGTTCAACATACTGACTTGGTTCAATTTTGACTTCGGCTTTGATTGATTACATGAATTTTTGGCTTGATCAACTTTGATGTTGAACTATATCTTCACTGATTGTGTTTACTGCAGCCAATTGATTTCTTAAACTTTGTAGCCTTGGTTACTGATCGAGTTCATTTGAACTACTCACTTGTTAATGCCCGATGCATATTACCTGACCATTGTTGCTGCATTGCTTACAGTCACTACTATGTCCCATACTTAGCGAGTCTTCGAGCATTGTTGTGAGTAGTTTGAATCACTGTCATTTGTTTCTTCGCTTGTGCATATTGTATTTGATACTATTGCATTGTTCCATGTATACTTTGAGTTCTTGCAGTTGATTTGGTTGTTCCCTGTACTTGTGCACTGTTGTGTCTGGTTCGTTGAGTTCTTGATTGTCACAGCTCTATATAGTTTGGAACTGTGTCATGGTGATGCATTCTTGAGTCTTGGAAATCTTGCATGATTTACTTGCATTGTGGCATTGTGTTCTGGTCATTTACACTTGCAGTTGGTTCATTTGTATCACTGTTGATATTGCATGCTTTACATATATGCTCCACTTGTTCATTTTGTTCAAGTGTACTACTGCAGTTTGCATTTGGTCATGATCGTGTATATTCTCGAGTTGGTTGTGCACTGTTGATTAGTTTGCATTGTCATATTTTAGTCATGTTGCCTTCATTTGCCACTGAGTTGCATCGAGTAGCTGGACTTCTCATTCTATTGCACTTTGGTTTAGTTGTGCATTTGTCCAGCCATTCAAACTGATCTTGTACTTCTGGTTTTGATGTTGGTTTATTGATGCATTCATGTTCATGCAGTCTCAGCTACATTCTGGTTTCTTCACTGATCTTGCTGTGACATTTTGTTGCATGAGTTACTTATTGTTTGGATGATGTGAATGTCACTGTTGTACACTGTTGCTGTGCCATTTGCTGTTGCCATGTGCATTGAACTTTGACCCTTTGTTGTTCATTTGGGCTGCTGGACTTGTTGTACATTGCATAGTGCATTGACTTGTTTGTTGAAGTTGTGCTTGCACACTTGCTATTTTTGGCTGCACACACGAGTTGGCGAGGCAGTGCACACGTGTATGAATGTACACGTGTGTATTGCAGCCACTTATGGTTACATGTCCCAGTAATATCTATATGCACAACTTTGTGATGAAAACAAGTGTGAATTATGACGAACAACCCAAATAACTGAGGCAAATCATATTTTCAAAAATCGTATTTCATTTTATATTGCAAAAATATTTCTTTTTCAATTTTACTGCGTTAGTGAATATTTTTGCAGATTGCTCAGATGCTGGATTCAAACTGGAATGCAGTTGAAGACAAAATACGAGTGTGAGTGATATGTAGTGAGGTTATCAATGTAAAAATATTTGTGATGTAATCGTGATGTAATCAAAAATGTATATGTATAGTGAGAGCATGAATTTGTACTATTCAAGATTGTAATAAATATTTGTTTGAATAAAATTTCTGTTTGAATTCAAAATCTGTTTAACTTGTTCTGTTTGAATTCAAATTCAAATTCTATGTAATTTATTTTATTCAACAAATATTTATTTAATCTAAAAAAACAAAATAGTACATTACCAAATACATTTAAATGAATATATATGTTTATTATCATCAAACAAAAACATATAAGCGCATATTCAACAGTTTTGTTTGTATAGTAATAAGGTTTTTTATTTTTACAAATTTAGTTTCTAAACATTGATTTCATTTAAATCCCTCCCAAAATCCAATTAAATTCAAAAATTATCTTCTACAAATGTTTCATTACTCTAATATAAGCTTCAGATCACTATTATAACATCACAATAATTTTATATGGAGAAGAGGGCAAGGATCACTCACTAATAGTCAATCCTAGTAAATTATCTCATTGTTTGGGTTTGCCGCTCTTTCAACCTTCAAGATTTTCATCCCGAATTCACTACTGTAATTAGTCTAATCCAATAGCTACACATTGCTTCAGTTTTTTTGAAATCGGTTAAGATTTGAGAAAGTTATTTTGATTTTGGTAAATTGCTTTTTCTATAGAAATGAAGAAGGAACAGTACGGAGCGGTTTCTGAATTGAGAAGTTTGAGTTTATACTTCAATTTTTATTTTAGGAGGGAAAGGTCTAACTGTTTTTTTCAAATTTTCAAATTCAAATCTCATTTTTGGCACTCGTTCAGTTCGTTCACTATTTTGCTCATAATTCTCTCATACAGACTCCAAATGAATATACTGTTCGACTCGGAAAAACGAGATGCTGCAAATAATGCTGGTTTCGTCTTCAAATTTTTCTGTTTGTAAACATAACTATTTTGCCCCTCCATATAATTAATTTGTTTAATTAATCTATTAAATCTAATATTTTTCACGTTTTCATATTTTAATTATTTTATTAAAATTATACACGATTTTCCAGGTTATTACATTAATGTTATACCTTCTTGTAGTCTATGCAATGCCCTTTTTTATTTTAACTTCATATAAATAAATGATGTTTAGATTTATTAGTGTTGTTTTTGTCATATAGCTTTATTTATCATTGGTCAAATGCATATCACTTATTTGGACAATGTTGTATTTCACTAATTAACTTTGTTTATCATCGTCTAAATGTATCTCTTTTGGCCGTAAACATAGTTGTACGTGCAAAAAGATTCAAATCGCTGGTTTCTATCTCTAGGAGCCAACGTCTCATATGCCTATCTATGTGCATCCATCCTTGACCTCGACTATCTTCGGGGGTTAGTCAAAGGATAAATGTGCAAGTATAAATCATCTGATTAACCCTGGTACAATTGTACTCCAACGACCTAATGGATCAATGGAGTTCATCGGTATCTATCTTCGGATACTTAGACGTTAATTTTCAAAACATAGAATGTCCTATTATGTTGTTGATTAGGCAGCACAAAGTCGGACTTTAAGAATACGTTTCCACTGATTTAAAAAGTCAACTTTATTTATGAACAAAAGAATTGCAATCATCGCCTTATTACATTGAATCTGGAAGTATAATTTGCCTTGTTTACAAAAAGGAAATCAGAAAAAATTGTGATGTAAGTAGGGCTATAAATTTTGCATGATTGTCCGACCATCTAGCTTGATTCGAGGTTGTAAGGTGTCTAGTTTGTGTTTGTACGTTCTTTATTTAGGATAGAATTAGGATAAGAAAAAATATACGAAAATATGTTCATTCGAAAATGTCCAATATTTTTCTATTGTCTCAACATTGTCCGTTTATTGTCCTACTCATACGAAAAATGTCTGTGCCTAATGCTTGTCCAGTCCGTTTTTGTCCTAATCTCTTGTAGGATAGTACGGGGAGACACCTTCTTTTGGTTCAGTCTGACCATTTACACCCCTAGAGGCAAGTGCTCACTATTTCACAACCGCGGAATCAATATCCTATCAATAGTCGATAGCTTGAAAGTTTCATATCCAAGCTTCTGTGCAATCACATAGGGACTTTCTCAATTCAGGCTAAGTGCCCCAGTCCTAGAAAGACCTGTTTTAAAATGAAGTTTCTTATCTTGAAGGTATGATTTTGACCTTGCCATTTAACTGTTTTCCAACTCTTATCTGGTCAGCAGCTACCCTCAAATCAGCCTCTTATCATTTTTCTTCAACCAAATCGAGAGAATCAAGCAAGAGTTCATTATTCATTTAGGAATCATAGTGTAATCTTCTATGAGAAGGGACCTAAGCTTCAATTGGTATCATGGCCTCAGTTTCGTAGTCCAAAGCAAATGCAGTATGGCTAGTCATGGACCTATAGGTTATTGGATAAGCCACAATGCTACTGGTAAGCCATCCACTTAGTTACCTTTGGCTCTTTTCAATCTCTTCTTGATGATGCATTTGATTATTTTGTTCACTTCCTCAGTCTATCCATTCACCTGAGGATGTGCTACTACTGTGAAGCTCTTTTCAATTCTATACCAAATACAGAATTCTTTAAACTCGGATATCTCGAATTGAGTTCCATTATTAGTTATTACAATTTATGGGACTCCAAATCGACAAAATGTCCATCACCATAAAGTTGATCACTTTCTTCGAAGTGGTTATGCTTAAGTCCATTTTATAAACAAATCCACAACGTCTATTGCATATTTATGCCACCTGTCAACATCGGTTGCACACGGATGATATCTTTCCTCCATAGAGAAAATAACCATGAGCTAACCATATGTGAGCTCAATGGACTGGGTTCGTTGTATATTTATGAACCTCCAAAATTTATCACATCTCTTAGAATAATATGTCACATCTCGGTTGACAGCTGGCAAGAAATATCCATAGTGAATAACCTTTTTTGCTAAAATTTTCCCACTAGTGCGATCATCATAACTTCCTTCATGTACATTCACTATGATTCTTTTATCTTTGTATTTAGTGACACGTCTCAGTAAGGGCATTGAGAATCCCCTCATATATAACATTTCTTCCTACATAATGAACCGAGGCACTTTATGCAAGAGTCTTCATCATTCGTCCCTTTTGCTCGGGAGAGTCCCTTTTAGCATATATTCTTCGATTGAAGTCATCCATGATTCCTTCTCCTCATCAGCCTTCAAGGATCAATTGACATCCATCTCGTTAATGCTTTAAGCTGTCAAAACCTTTACTGGTACAAATCCCAAAAGTTGTGCATCTAGGACTTGCTAATTTGGCTAACGAATCAGCATTTTCATTAACCTCTCTAGGGATGTTCGTTATCATATAATATTGTATGCCATCTGGTATTGCCAAAATTTTTGTCATGTAAGGGGTGAGTCTTGCACCCTAAGCCTAACTTTCCTTCTTTAACTGGAAAACACCAACTAAGAGTCACAGAGTATATGCAATGTCTTGACCCCAAATTTCTTTTCTATCTTGAATTCGACAATCAAACCTTTTTAATTAGCTTCACTGATTGGTACCCGGAGCTTAAGCCTCAAAGAATAACATATCCTTCGTCTATCCAGGTTCACAAGAATCACTTCTGGCTCGAAATTGTGTTCGTTGTAGGCTCCATCTACATACAACTTCCATAGAGTAAGTTAGACCAAATCCTCTTCCACTTCATCATCCTAGATGGTAAATTCAACAATGAAATATGTCAACGCCTATCCTGAAATATCCTTCCTAGGATGGTAAGATATGTCATGCTGGGTCAACTAGATTTTCCACTTTATTAATCTTCTTGAAGTCTCAAGTCGATGTAGCACTTGTCTTACTGGTCGATCGATCCACATCTTTATTAGATGAGCTGGGAAGTATGCCTCAACTTCCTAGAAACAATCAAGAAACAATATGCCATTTTCTCCAACATTTGATAATTCATTTCCATTACGGAAATCCGCTTGTTGATTTAATAATCTGACCTTCAAATTCTACACTCCTCATATACAAAGGTCGCACTTAGTGCATGAGTAGACACTGCTAAATAGACAAACAAATATTCCCCTTCCAAAGCTTCGACGGTATCGGTGGTCATTTCATATGGTCTAACAATTTATAGAAAGCTTCATGATTTTTCTTCATCCATACACATTTCCCTTTCTCTTTCTTAAGGGCATTGAAAAAAAGTAAACACTTGTTTTTCTCTTTCAAAATGAATCGACTTGGGGAGAAAACCTTCCCATTCGACCTCTACTTCTCCCTCCTCGTCTTTGGGGTAGTAACCTCTCTTAGTGCTTTAATATATTTTGGGTTAGGTTTTAATTCCCCTTGAGTTCTTGATGAAACCAGAAAACTTTCCTACTATAACCTCGAAAAAACATTTTAGTGAATTAAGCTTAATTCCATACTTCTATAGTACATCACATTTATAAGAGGTCGCTCATGTGATCGGCCGATCACTATGAAAAGCATATCGTCCACATATACCATAATAGTCCATCAATCTAATCATTAAACATTATGTTCATCAAGCACTGCTAAGTAGCTTTAGTATTCTTCAGACCAAATGACATTACTCAGTAACAATACAACCCTAAATAAGTAATGAAATTTTCATGCTCTTGATCTAGGACAAGCATCACAATATGATTGTAGCTATAATAGGCAACTATCAAGGATAATATTTCATGTCCGGCCCTTCCATCCATAAGTTGGTCGATCCTCGGCAAGGGGAAATAGTCCTTTGGGCATGCCTTATTCAAGTCAGATTAGTCAATGCATGCTTGCCACTTTCCACTTTCCACTTTCCACTTTCCATTTTGACAAATGTAAGATTTGATACCCACTTTGGGAAAAGTGAATAGCGATGAAGCCATCTGCCTTTAGCTTATCCACTTCTTCCTTTAATGTAATGGATCACTCTAGTTCTATATTATGTCTTTTTTTTCTTTATAGGAAGATAACTTGGATTCGGATTCAATGTAAGATCAGATCTTAAGAACCATCAATTAGAATGTTGATCGTAAGCTCCATCCGGGCTGCCTTAGCTTCCTCTAACTCTTTCCATGGATCCATAGGTTGACGAAATTTGATGCTGGACTCGAGCCAGGACTTGGGCTGTAATATGGCTCAAAGGAATTTATATATAGAGGTTTCTTTTTATTCTTCCCCTTCTGTTGTCACTTCACCTCTCTGAGCTTAGCAAAGTAGCACTCTCGACCTATTCTCTAGTCACCTTGAATCTCCCTTACTCCATTCTTGGTAGGAAATTTCATCATTAGTTACCATGGGGCAAGCATGATTCGAAAAACTAGCAAGGTTTGACCAGCCAACAAAAGCATCGTAAGATGAAAACCCATCCAGCATAACAAACATTTGTACCAACGCAACCTTGCAACCTCCTTGTCCCAACTCAACCGACAATTCAATACATCCCATTGGCTCTTTCACCTCTTTGATAAGTCCTTGAATGTGGAATTTACAAGGCTTCAAATCCTTCTTATCAAGATGCATCTTTTTAAAATTTTGTCTAAATAATAAATCCATTGAGCACCCAAAATCAATAAGAAGTCGATGCACTATTGTCGACCCTATTGCGGCCGTAATCAACATAGGGTCAAGCATTGGCACTTTGACCCCATCAACATCTCTATTACAAAAAATATCATTAGTGAGATCTCTTTATTGCTTTGTTGGAATCCCATCCTTTACGGTGTAATATATTTCTTGAGGAACATTCCTCAATGAGGTGCCAAAGCACTATATTCATTCTCGCTCTTCTCCATAGGATGCTGACCTCTAGAAATAGTATTTATCATAATCTCCCTAGCTGGTTATCTTGATCCCTCTCCATTGGATCCATCTGGTTCCCTTAGGGTTGTTGACCTTAGGTCTGTTGTTTGCTTGCCCGCCAGCCTATGGTTTCCTAACATACTAGTTAATTTCTTTTTCCAAATCAAATCTTCAATGATAGCCCTCAAATGCATACACTCATTTGTATTGTTTCCGTACATCTCACGGAAATAATAACACTTTTTTTAATTCCATGGTTGCCTCCTTGAAGGCGATTTCTTATACTGGTCTATAGCCTTCGTGGCAAGGTAGATATTCTCAATGAAACTAGTCAACTCTATATAATCTCCGCAGCGAGTATACATAGTACACCTCCTGGTGTCTTGTTTCTTACCACCAACATTTTGGTTTTTGCTTTACTATTATTGACGTTGCCAAAATTCACTAAAATGTTTCCAATGTTATCCCCACTTTGCTTGCTAGCAACTTTTCTTTATATCGCATTACTTAGCCATTTTGATCCTTTATAGTCAATTTTACAACCAAATCTACCTCTTCCAAGCATAGAAATTGGAATGCTTTATGATCAAAATTCATTCGGAGGAGACAATTCCTTTCTATTGAGCCACCTACCAAAGTTGATCTTTGGGAAAACCCTATTTATTAACATCATCAGCACAATCTCCTCCTTGGGGTTACTCTCCTCTATAACTATAGAATTGTACCTTTTCAAAAAATATTCAGGGTTTCTTCGAACCTCTGATGCACATTGGATAATGACATGACATCTTTTGGTTGAACAATGTGGACTTGAAACTATTTCATAAACTTCGTAGCTAGTTAATGAAATGATGAAATAAACTTTGGTGCAAGCCGAGTGAACCACATTGTTGTTATTCCTTCTAGGAATATTGTAAAACATCTACACCTAGCAGCATCTGCCGCATTAGCATTGTTCATATGTCATATGTATTTCAATGGATGCTTCCTTAGATCGGTCGGGCTATTATAGCTTGGCATAGTTGGCATCACGAACTTATTAAGATCGATCGGGCTATTATAGCTTGGCATTTTTGGCATCACGAACTTATTTGGATACTTCTCTTTAAGTATGTCTTTAGTGGATAGGTTCTGACTTAGAATTGAACCCTACTATCATCCTATCTGTGCCGACGCTCACTCAACAGCCTTTTTACCGCATCAATGATATATTCCTTATTACCTTAGATTATAGGATGACGATCGTCATGAACACCCCCCTCCCCAATTTTTTAACTCTATAAATGGCCTTGGTTAGTTTCATTATGTCTTTGTTCCTACAACTATAGAGACACCACTCGTCCCAGCCCTGTCGATGCCTTGTAGGGTTACGTCCTCTTCGAGCCAATTCTGTAGTGTTAGTATGAACACTACCAGCTTGGGCAATAATAGCTCATCCATTTCCACCAACATCAACAGTCTCTTGCTGCTCATCTTTAGACTCGCTTAATGCGATCCTATCAGACCAAGTGGTACAGATCATTCTAGGTCATAGATCTTTAGTTCCAACATTTATAGCTTCTTTCCTTAATGCCTTACATCCTTGCTCTTCATCCTTTTCTTATCATCCCTCCAATTTCGATCCGATGAAGATGAAATTTCTACATCGAAGTCTAAAGATAACAAATCTCTAGGCTCTTCCTATGCCTGTGAGGTGGTTGTGACATTAATACAAAACTCTTCATTATTTCATCTATGAGACCATCTGCCCCTCCATAATCTTCTTATTTGTCTCAACCATCATGTTATCCAATTCAGCCTTTGCCACAACTTCCTACTAGGATGAGGATTCAGATAAGTAGTCAAAGGTTGATTAATTTCTTCTTCAGTATAGTGATCTCCTTCATTATCACCATCTGCGACTGCACTCAATTTGATTTTCCTTAGGGTCGTATCTACTAGATCTTGCCTTTAGATTTCTCCAAATCCAAAAGTGAAAGCACCGACCTAAGCTTGAGTTCAACTCTTAGTAAAAGCACAAAAAATGTTATGCCAAAAAATGATAGAACACCTGTAACGACCCAGAATTTCTGTCATTTGAAATTCAGATATTCAATTGATTTTAAATATCAACAAGTAAAATTTGTAAGTCGAATAATTTTTATTTCAAATATTTAGATTTAGTTAGATAATTAAATCGATTATTTAATATTTGAAATTGCGTAAATAATTGGAAATTGGGTTTAATGTGATTAAAAATGATTTATAAAGTTATATTAAATCATATTGGAGTTAGAACAATGTTTGTGAACTTTTATAATCGAATTAAAAGTTAATTTGTGAAAATTGAATATTTTAATATTTAATTAACGAGTAAAAATAGACATTTTTCAAACGGTCTTGGATTTCAACGAAACCAGTTTCATCGGATCCGTAATGTTATATTATTGTAAGATTTCAAATTTCGTGTCAATCGGATTTACGGTTTGTCCGGGGCAAGCCAAAACGCATAGAAAATTAATTTAATCGATTTAATTTAAAATTTGATCGTTTATTTCCACAACTCGCACAGATGATCGAATTGGCCTCCGAAACCGATTCCATTGTGTTTGGAACGTGGGTTAAACCCTAGAAACGCCGGTCACCGTGCGAGATTTGGAGTTCGGAAAATTTCGGATGAATAGTGTTTTGAAGAATTTTCTATAAAAGGCCCCTATTATCTCCATTTTGCAAAAATAAGAAAACCCGAGGGTTTCAATGTTAGGCCGCCTCCCTCTATTATCAATGGCCGAAAATCATTCTACTTCCTCCCTCAATTTCTTCAAATCCACACAACGATTCAACAAGTTTCCAACTACAAAGTTGTAGATAACGGTGAGATCTTCCACTTCAACGGTCAAGATCGTAAAAGGAGCTACAGATTAGCGGCAAATCGACCACAAAAATTTGAAGCTCGAGCATGTTTTTCAATATCAGGGGACGAACGAGCTTCAAGTCCTTCCAGGCGTGGGTCGAGGTCGTGATGAGCTTCACGATGGCGGTCTTCGATCGTTGCCTAAGTCGACGTGGTGCTTGCGAGATTTAGGGCAAATTGGCGGCTTTGGATTCACGTACGCGTTTGTTTTACTAGAGAAGAGAAAGAAAGTAGTTGCGGCCCAGATTCTCATCAAAGAAATGAATGGCTACGGTGGATGAAGGTTTAAAAAATTAAAAGAATTTGCAAATAAAATTATATTTAAATTCGTATAATGTTTAACAGTGTATAACTTTGTCATACGAGGTCAAAAAATTACGAAACGACTTGCGTTGGAATCGTATTCGCGAATACTACGCAATGGAGCTAGTTTGGAGTAGTTTGGAGCTAGTGATAATTTCGGGTAAAATTAAACACGTGTTTAATTTTATTCGAAATAAAATGCTACAACTGTTATCGGAAACTCAAGGTGAGAACTTCTCACTCAATCGAATTTGTTTCAATTTAAATTTTAAATAGTTAAATTTAAAATTGCTTGATTGTGTGATATGATGATAGTTATTATCTTTTGTATTGAAATAGACCCTATACGCTGTATATTAAGTGGATGTTATTTATTAAACACATATACCGTGATAATTCCAACTTGATATGGAATTGGTATTATATATTTATTTGGAGTTGATTTTCTCGCATTATATAGCATATGAGACCCTATTGCGCCGCATAATAGCGGATAATATTTTATAAATCCCATATACCGCGATATTCCTTCTTGAAGCGGAATTGGTATTGTGCTAACATCTTTGGATGCAAGGAAACAGGTTGGAGGGATCCAACTGGATTCCTCAAATGATTGAATTGGTTTCAATGTTATGTGTTGATCTATTTATAATCTGCATGGTTATCTTTGTGATTGAAATCGTTAAAGGCTAAATTTTAGCCGAATATATTTTTGGTATCTTTAGATGCCGAAAATAAATAAAATTTGATTTTTGAAAATTAAGTTGAGAATTCGTAACAAAATTTAATTTTGGAATTGATTCATTTTAAATAAATAAATGTTGAAATTTTTATGTTATAAAAATTATGATTTTTGTGAAAATAACCGAAATGTGATTTTTGAAATAAGTAGTTGATTAATTTATAAAACGGTTTAAATTAGGACTTTTGAATTATTATAAATGATTTATATAAAAGATTTATAAAATTGATATTTATAAATTAAAATGTTGGAATTATAAAACAAGTTTTTATAAGTGTTAAAATGACATATAAATGGATTTCATAAGTGGATGAAATCTATACATTTATAAATTGTGAAGTTATAAAATGAATTGATTTTTGTAAAATAAAAGATTTATAATAAATTAACTTATAAATTGGATTTTGGCGTGTGAATGGGATATGGATAGTGTTTGTTAATAAATGATTTTATAAGTGAAGTTGTTATAAAGTACAAATGGAATTTATAAAGGTTGTTTTATAAATCTGAAATCGACTTATTTTGATAAGTTTAATTATTATAGCTTATTAAAGGAAATATATCCATGGTTTTGGATAGTGAATAATCCTTTAAATAAAATATGTAGAAATGATGAATTTGGTAAATGAAGTATATTCACGATTTTGGACAGTGAATAGTATAGTAAAGAAATATTTTGGGAAAGTGACATTATAAATAGAATTTAAAATAATTTAAAGATGTTTTAAATGTGTTAAATATCAAAACCATAGATTTCAACATTCATTGTTGAAATAGACGTTTTCGAGAAGAAAAAGGGAATGGTGGTAACACCATTGTTATAGTAAATGATTTCCAAAAGGAAAAGTTTTGTATAGTATTGGGGTTTATATATCTATCTTAATTTCGAATCCCTATATTAGTGATTTTGGGTTGTCGTAACGATGTTTTACGCAACATTCGTTTTGACTCAAATAAATGTGTTTAAGAGACGTTTCCCTTAAAGAATAACATATATACTTAATTTGGATTTAAGTATATTGAATATTTTCCAAATGTTGAAAATAAATAGATTTGGTGAATTACTTATTATTAAATACGTACGGAAATGTTTTTCAATATGAAATGAATGTTTTGAGATTATATCTTTTAAAGCTAAATTGAAAGTGAATAATCGAAATCGATTTGAAAAATCGTATAAAAGGTGAATATTTGGAAATGTAAATTCACAACGGAAATTTATAAGGGAAATTTGTTTTAAAAATAAACATTGATTTATTTTTAAAAAGCGTGGAAATAAATTTATGGATTTGGAACATAAATTTAATAAATCGATAAGGATTTATTTGATTGGTTTAAATGAACCATTTTTAATTGAAAGTTGTAAAGGTGAAAAGTGATTTGAAATCTGTTTTCAAATGGTTGAAGTGTGGAAATTATACCTTGTAAAGATATTTTTGAAAAAAAATAATTTGGGAAATTATTTGAAATCGGGTGTTGTTGTGAATATTGATTGATAGTTAAATAGCCGACTATCAATATTGACTCTTGAATGGCTGTTTGTTGTGAATTGGTTGAAATTGAATGCTACACTTATTTTTAAATTATTGCGCTTATTATTCGGATTATCCATTCCGAATAGTGATACGACGTAATGGATAGCATTGAAGACCGGTGTTGAAGACCGGGTATTTGTGAAAACGATAGGATGACCTATCGATTATCTCTGCACCGTTAGCTATGGTATGGAGATTTCCTTTGTGATGGGAATTTCGATCGGGATTGTGAATATCCGTATTGCAAGGGCTTCTTTGAAGTGCCTTCGGTTTTGTTCGATCCCGGAACCGACTTGTATGTTTACGTGTCTGACATTACATTTTGAGATATAAAGCAGATTTCTTTCAAATACATCTCTGTTGGTGGCGGAGAATTTATTCTCTTAGCTTAACACCCTTCTCTGAGACGTACGAACTCAGAGGTTTTGTAGTTGAAGGTTATCAGCGATATACTCCCAATTTGGTAATGTGGCATGCTGAGTGTTGCTGTGTGATGATTATTTATTGATCATTTGTTGATCAAAGAGTGGCTTTGTGAAAAAGCGTAGCTTTGTGGACAAGACTTCGTCAGACCTCACACCCCGGAAGTGGTCGAAGCAGGAATATGCAGCAAGGTTATGAGGGTCGCGCCCTTTAGGGTATGTCATTTCCTTTTGGAAAAGGGTGGTGTCAGATATAGAGCCCTGATGCTTAACGTATGTGGTTGCTCCAATCTCATTTTCTGTATGGTTGTTGCTTGGTGATCGAGGTCCCTCGGATAAAGGTCCCAAAGGACCGGGGGGGGTGGCATATTCGTGTAGTAGTTACCTAGTTACAAAGGTAACCCGACCTTGTGTTGGCAGAGAGCTGGTTAAGTTCTCGGGACGTCCCGCCAAAGGCGATCCCATATGGCAGTAGGAAGTTCCTTAGCCTGACCATTTGTTGGCAAATCCAAAGAAACAATACGAGCCTTGTACGGTTTAAGTTGTATAACCTACCGTTCACTTATGGTGGCGCCCCGCTGTTTGGATGGTAGCTATAATAGGCATAGTTCGGAATGTCTATGTTGGCTAAGATTTATATTCTATTTTCGAAATGCTTTCATCACTATGCACTAGTAATAATATCAAAAATGATTTGTTTTGCGTAGTAAGGATCTTTGACTAGCATAAGGAGAAATCTCCTCCAATTCTGCATTTGCATTGTGTGTGTACGGGAAGGTCTTATGGTAGTTTCATTTTCCAAAAGCATTGCGGATATTTTTTATTTCCCTTGTTGTTGTTGTTGTTTTAAAAGATAAATAACTGTTTTAAGTTCTCACACCAGTTCCATGACTGACCTAGAGTTTATTGTTCTCTACCTAAACTCTGAGTGCCCATAATTTTCCACACGGGCAGTCTAGAGTCAGGTTATCAGGTCATTTTGGATTCAGGAGTGCTATGGAGCTCAAGTGGCGAGCTGGATGACGAGACGTATTAATTGTATATGATATTATCTTTCCGCTGTAAATTCACTTGTAAGGACATGTTTGTATAGCTATCCATTATTCGTTGTGTTGTATATTGTTGTTGTACACTCTCATGATGATGTAATGTAATGTAATAACTGAGATAGTTCTTTGTTTTAAAGATATTCATTTATCTATTATATGTTGTTCCGCTGCGACTGTGAGATATGTTATTGTTTCTGTTGTTCCTCTTCCGTTCTATTTTCTTCTTCTTCTACTTTTTTTCTCTACCTCTTCTTTTTAACCATAACAGTTCGGTTTTTCGGCATTCGATTATGCGGCATTTGATATAGTGGCGTAAGAATGCCGGCCTTTGGATCCCGATAAAATCGAATATGTTACAAGTGGTATCAGAGCATTTGGTTAAGTGACAACCTTGGCTCTGTTCGGAATTACTCATTAGAGATAGAGTCAGCCGTGCTCTAGAATGAGTTGAGTGTAATAATAGATATGAGAGCGTATGTGTTAGTGAATATGAAATTGTTTTGTATTGTGTTGACTTATCAGTTGATTGTTTATAAATTCTGGTCGGTGCAGTCTGGCTAACTGTCATCGATAGGGGTTTCTAAACTCTTAAACGAGATAAACCGACATAGTATGGTTTTAAATTGGGTAAATGAAATAATTTTACCTCGATTATACTTTATATATAAAGGAATAGTTTTTTAGAATTATCAAAGTGTATGTAAAATTGAATTGTTTGATTGTTGAAAATGTAAGAATATATAAGTAAATCAAAGTTGTTCGAATAATCCAAATAAAAACAACAATTGTGAAAGAATAAATTATATAAAAGCAATAATTGTATAAGTATAGAATTTTAATTGAAAAGATTTACAATTGTGAAATAATCTTGTATAAGTAAAGGGAAATAGTGAAATTATATAAGCAAGATTTATAAATGTGATTTGTAAATAAAAGAAAATTTTGAAAGAACAAAAAGCATTAGATTCACTACTGTTGTTGAGAAACAATAAGGGTGATGACTGCAGCATCATTAGTATCATTTTCGAGTTTCTGTGTGATGGATTTGCTATCATAGTAAATTGAAATTGAATTTTGTTGTGATAAACAAATTTGAAATTAAAAATCCATGTTGAAATTGATAAATATAAGTTATTAAGTTTTGAATTTATAATATGAAATAAAGGTTTAACTTTGGTAAAGTTGAAATAAATTTGAATTGGTATGATCAAATGTATGATGTGAAATTTAACTAAAGAAAGTTAAATAAATTAAATCAGATTTGGAAGTTGAATAATAAGTTGTATAACTTATTATAGTTGAAGATGTAAGTAAAACCAATTATTAAAATGGTTAAACAACTTTGTTAAGCAAAACGAAGTATGAATCTGAATAAGTGATGAAATTAACTTTGGTAAAAGTTAAATAGAATTTACTTTGGAGTTGGAATATGAATTGTATTTTAATGGATTAGAGATGTTGTTGAAATATAAATTTAAGTTAAGTTAAACAAATGATGTTGAAATGGAATATAACTTAAGTAATGTTGAATGAAGTTGATTTTGGTATCAAAATGAATTAATGAAATGAAATCATTAAATGAATATGAACTTGAGTTATATAAAGGAGATTCAACTTTATTTGTAAAATAAATTAGTAATTGAACTAATGAATTGAATATTAAACAATCGAATATAATGAATTGATATAGAATAATGGATATAAGTGTAAATTCATTTAAGGCTAATTAAATGTTAAACAAAATTGAAGGTAAACAAAGTGAATATGAATGTTGAATGTAAAGTGAATAAATTCGGTTGTATTGGATATACATCGGTTGTTAGATTATTGTTAATTGATTGAATAGAAATTCATATGCAATTGAATGAATGAAATTGAAAGCTAAAGCAATTAAATTCAAATTGGACGTTAAGTAAATTTAAATTGAATGGAAATTTATTTGAATTGAAAGTGAACCAATGTGAATGTAAATTAGTGAATGTAAACTAATTGAAAATGAATAATTGAATGTCGTTGTATATGAATTGGTTGTAAACAATTACAAGTAATGTCGAAATCGTATAATTTGTTTATAAACCTTGTTTAGTATGCATTTCTTTTAATACGCATGTGTTGTAGTTGTTTAAAAGAGGAAAATGTTAAAAACTTCTTGTATATGTCACTTACATATTTATATTGAGTAAGTACAGGTACCGGGGCTAATGGTTGGTTGGTTATGGTTGCGCAAAATGCTAAATAAATAACTGCTTTGCTTAAAAATGCTAAAAGGTACACCTATGCAATAAAAATAGGAAATATGAACTGTTTTTCTGTTTTCCGACCGTGTGGGTCGATGTATATATATTTATCGCTATTGTGATATTATAAAAGCTCCTCCGTACAAAGGAGGTTATGGCGGTTTTTTTTGGAAATTTAAGGCGTTAGAAAATTTTCGGGAAATTTTGGAATTTTTTTTTTGTGAAAACTAAGTTTTGATTTGAAGTTAAAGGTTAAGCGATATAGTTGATTTTGAAAAGATAACTATATATGGATTTGAAAATATTAGTGAAGTTTTGTAAGAGGGTTAACAATGGATTTTGGAAAAGTTAAACACTTAAGAAATTTGTGAATCAAATTTGAACGGGTTGTTTTGAAAAGTTAATGGATTTCAAAACTTTTTCTTACTTGGTAATTTCGAGGACGAATTTTTTTAAGGGGGAAGTTTGTAACGACCCAGAGTTTCTGTCATTTGAAATTCAGATATTTAATTGATTTTAAATATCAACAAGTAAAATTTGTAAGTCAAATAATTTTTATATCAAATATCTAGATTTAATTGGATTAATTGGATAATTAAATCGATAATTTAATATTTGAAATTGCGTAAATAATTGAAAATTGAGTTTAATGTGATTAAAAATGATTTATAAAGTTATATTAAATCATATAGGAGTTAGAACAATGTTTGTGAACTTTTAAAATCGAAATAAAAGTTAATTTGTGAAAATTGAATATTTTAATATTTAATTAACGAGTAAAAATAGCCATTTTTCAAACGGTCTCGGATTTCGACGGAACCAGTTTCATCGGATCCGTAATGTTATACTATTGTAAGATTTCAAATTTCGTGTCAATCGGATTTAAGGTTTGTCCGGGCAAGCCAAAACACATGCAAAATTAGTTTAATCGATTTAATTTAAATTTGATCGTTTATTTCCGTAACTCGCAAAGATGATCGAATTGGCCTCCAAAACCTATTCTATTGTGTCTGGAACGCGGGTTAAACCCTAGAAACGCCGGTCACCGCACGAGATTTGGAGTTCGGAAAATTTCGGATGAATAGTGTTTTGCATAATTTTCTATAAAAGGCCCCTATTATCTCCATTTTGCAAAAATAAGAAAACCCTAGGGTTTCAATGTCAGGCCGCCTCCCTCTATTATCAATGGCCGAAATTCATTCTTCTTCCTACCTCAATTTCTTCAAATCCAGACATCGATTCAACAAGTTTCCAACTGCAAAGTTGTAGATAACGATGAGATCTTCCAATTCAACGGTCAAGCTCGTAAAAGGAGCTACAGATTAGCGGCAAATCGACCACAAACAGCCGAAGCTCGAGCATGTTTTTCGATATCAAGGGATGACCGAGCTTCAAGTCCTTCCAAGCATGGGTCGAGCTCGTGATGAGCTTCACGACGGTGGTCTTCGATCGTCGTCTAAGTCGACGTGGTGGTTGCGAGATTTAGGGCAAATTGGCGGCTTTGGGTTCACGTACGCATTTGTTTTACTGGAGAAGAGAAAGAAAGTAGTTGTGGCCCAGATTCTCATCAAAGAAACGAACGACTATGGTGGGTGAAGGTTTAAAAAATTAAAAGAATTTGTAAATAAAATTATATTTAAATTCGTATAATGTTTAACAGTGTATAACTTTGTCATACGAGGTTGAAAAATTATGAAACGACTTGCGTTGGAATCATATTCGCTAATACTACGCAATGGAGGTGGTTTGGAGTCGTTTGGAGCGAGTGATAATTTCGGGTAAAATTAAACGCGTGTTTAATTTTATTCGAAACAAAACGCTATAGCTGTTATCGGAAACTCAAGGTGAGAACTTTTCACTCAATCGAATTGTTTCGATTTAAATTTTAAATAGTTAAATTTAAAATTGCTTGATTGTGTGATTGGATGATAGCTATTATCTGTTTTTGTGAAATAGACCCTATATGCCGTATATTAAACGGATGCTATTTATTAAACACATATACCGCCATAATTCCAACTTGATATGGAATTTGTATTATATATGTATTTGAAGTTAATTTTCACGCGTTATATAGCGGATGAGACCCTATTGCGCTCTATAATAGCGGATAATATTTTATAAATCTCATATACCGTGTTATTCTGTCTTGAAGAGGAATTGGTATTGTACAAACATCGTTGGATGCAGGGAAACAGGTTGGAGGGATCCAACTGGATTCCTCAAATGATTGAATTGGTTTCAATGTTTTGTGTTGATCTATTTATAATCTGCGTGATTGGCTTTGTGATTGAAATCGTTAAAGGCTAAATTTTAGCCGAATAAATTTTTGGTATCGTTAGATGCCGAAAATAAATAAAATTAAGTTGAGAATTCATAATAAAATTTAATTTTGGAATTGATTCGTTTTAAATAAATAAACGTTGAAATTTTTATGTTATAAAAATTATGATTTTTGTGAAATATAACCGAAATGTGATTTTTGAAATAAGTAGTTGATTAATTTAAAAAATGGTTTAAATTAGGATTGTTGAATTATTATAAATGATTTATATAAAAGATTTATAAAATTGATATTTATAAATTAAAATGTTGGAATTATAAATCAAGTTTTTATAAGTGTAAAATGAAATATAAATGGATTTCATAAGTGGATGAAATCTATAGATTTATAAATTGTGCAGTTATAAAATGAATAGATTTTTGTAAAATAGAAGATTTATAAGAAATTAACTTATAAATTGGATTTTGGCCTGTGAAGGGCATATGGATAGAATTTGTTAATAAAGTGATTTTATAAGTGAAGTTGTTATAAAGTATAAATGGAATTTATAAACGTTGTTTTATAAATCCGAAATCGACTTATTTTGATAAGTTTAGTTGTTATAACTCATTAAAGGGAATATATCCACGGTTTTGGATAGTGAATAATCCTTTAAATAAAATATTTAGAAATGATGAATTTGGTAAATGAAGTATATTCACGATTTTAGACAGTGAATAGTATAGTAAAGAAATATTTTGGGAAAGTGACATTTTAAATAGAAGTTAAAACAATTTAAAGATGTTTTAAATATGTTAAGTATCGAAACCATAGATTTCAACGTTCATTGTTGAAATAGACGTTTTCGATAAGAAAAAGGGAATAGTGGACTATAACACTATTGTTATAGTAAATGATTTCCGAAAGGAAAAGTTTTGTATAGTATTGGGGTTTATATATCTATCTTAATTTCGAATCCCTATACTGGTGATTTTGGGTTGTCGTAACGATGTTTTACGCAACATTTGTTTTGACTCAAATAAATGTGTTTAAGAGACGTTTTCCTTAAAGAATAAAATATATACTTAATTTGGATTTAAGTATATTGAATATTTTCCAAATGTTGAAAATAAATAGATTTGGTGAATTACTTATTATTAAATAAGTACGGAAATGTTTTCCAATATGTAGTGAATGTTTTGAGATTATATCTTTTAAAGATAAATTGAAAGTGAATAATTGAAATCGATTTGGAAAATCGTATAAAAGGTGAATATTTGGAAATGTAAATTCACAATGGAAATTTATAAGGGAAATTTGTTTTTAAAAATAAACATCGACTTATTTTTAAAAAGCGTGGAAATAAATTTACGGATTTGGAACGTAAATTTAATAAATCGGTAAGGATTTATTTGATTGGTTTAAATGAACCATTTTGAAATGGAAGTTGTAAAGGTGAAAAGTGATTTGAAATCTGTTTTCAAATGGTTGAAGTGTGGAAATTATATCTTGTAAAGATATTTTTGAAAATAAATAATTTGGGAAATTATTTGAAATCAGGTGATGTTGTGAATATTGATTGATAGTTAAATAACCAACTATCAATATTGACCCTTGAATGGCTATTTGTTGTGAATTGGTTAAAATTGAATGCTACACTTATTTTTAAATTATTGCGCTCGTTATTCGGATTACCCATTCCGAATAGTGATACGACGTAATGGATAGCATTGAATACCGGTGTTGAAGACCGGCTATTTGTGAAAATGATAGGATGACCTATCGATTATCTCTGCACCATTTGCTACGGTATGGAGATTTCCTTTGTGATGGGAAATTCGATCGGGATTGTGAATACCCGGAATGCAAGGGCTTCTTTGAAGTGCCTTTGGTTCTGTTCGAACCCGGAACAGACTTGTATGGTTACATGTCTGACATTACATTTTAAGATATAAAGCAGATATCTTTCAAATACATCTCTATTAGTTGCGGAGAATTTATTCTCTTAGCTTAACACCCTTCTCTGAGACGTACGAGCTCAGAGGTTTTGTAGTTGAAGGTTATCAGCGATATACTCCCAATTTGGTAATGTGGCATGTTGAGTGTTGCTGTGTGATGATTATTTATTGATCAATTGTTGATCAAAGCGTGGCTTTGTGGAAAAGCGTGGCTTCGTGAAAATGCGTAGCTTTGTAGACGAGACTTCGTCAGACCTCACACCCCGGAAATGGTCGAAACAGGAATATGCGGCAAGGTTATGAGGGTTGCGCCCTTTAGGGTATGTAATTTCCTTCTGGAAAAGGGTGGTGTCAGGTATGGAGCCCTGATGCTTAACCTATGTGGTTGCTCCAATCTAATTTTCTGTGTGGTTGTTGCTTGGTGATCGAGGGCCCTCGGATAAAGGTCCCAAAGGACCGGGGGGTGGCATATTCGTGTAGTAGTTACCTAGTTACAAAGGTACCCCGGCCTTGTGTTGGCAGAGAGCTGGTAAGTTCTCGGGACATCCCGCCAGAGACGATCCCATGTGGCAGTAGGAAGTTCCTTAGCCTGACCATTTGTTGGAAAATCCAAAGAAACAATACGAGCCTTGTACGGTTTTATTTGTATAACCCGCCATTCACTTATGGTGGCACCCTACTATTTGGATGGTAGCTATAGTAGGCATAGTTCGGAATGTCTATGCTGGCTAAGATTTATATTCTATTTTCGAAATGCTTTCATCACTATGCACTAATAATAATATCGAAAATGTTTTGTTTTGCATAGTAAGCATCTTTTACTATCATAAGGAGAAATCTCCTCCAATTCTACGTTTGCATCGTGTGTGTGCGGGGAGGCCTTATGGTAGTTTCATTTTCCAAAAGCATTGCGGATATTTTTCACTTCCCTTCTTGTTGTTGTTGTTGTTTTAAAAGAGAAATAGCTATTTTAAGTTCTCACACCAGTGTCATGACTGACCTGGAGTTTATTGTTCTCTTCCTAAATTCTGGGTGCCCATAATTTTCCATACGGGCAGTCTGGAGTCAGTTTATCAGGTCATTCTGGATTCAAGAGTGCTATGAAGCTCAAGTGGCGAGCTGGATGGCGAGATGTATTAATTGTATATGATATTATTTTTTCACTGTAAATTCACTTGTAAGGACATGTTTGTATAGCTGTCCATTATTTGTTGTGTTGTATATTGTTGTTGTACACTCTGATGATGATGTAATATAATGTAATAACTGAGATAGTTCTTTGTTTTAAAGATATTCATTTATCTATTATATGTTGTTCCGCTGCGACTGTGAGATTCTGTTATTGTTTCTGTTGTTCTTCTTCCATTCTATTTTCTTCTTCTTCTACTTTTTTTCTCTACCTCTTCTTTTTAAACATAACAGTTCTGTTTTCCGGCATTTGATACAGTGGACGTAAGAATGCCGACCTTCGGATCCCGATAAAATCGAATATGTTACAACACCCCAATCAATTTAAATGAGATTAATCAAGTGAATATAAAAAATAAAATACTATGAATCAAAAGAGAGAGAGAACACAATTTTAAAGTGGTTCGACTAGAATCTTAAGCCTACGTCCGTTATCAAATTTGTTACTAATTTCTTTATTGATTAGAACTAAGGTACAATAAAATATCAATTCAAACCATTTGGGTATTAATTAGATGTAGTGTCGATGTAAAAATCAGCAAGTAATCAAAAATATATAAAAACATCCTTTTCTAGATGTAATATGCTTGGTATTTATAGGTGAAATCGACCACCAAAATTGCTGGCGTCGGTTTGAACAAGTTCACATCTTCAGATCCGAAGTTCCAGCGAGGAGAATCATTAGAACGCAAAATATCACTATTAAAATTGACCTATCATTATGGGTCGATACCAGTCCATTCTTTCTCTCTCTTTGCACTTCTCTTCAACTTCAAACTTGTTTTCAATAATGCACAAGCTAGCCCATCTAAGCAACCATGATGGTTCGGTGCCATCCATTTTCTTGCTTGAGACTTCTCCTTTTCTTTCTGTTTTCATGTTGGCTTCTGAATGGTTAAGCATACCGATTCTCCATATGGTTCAGTATCGATCCTTATAGATATATACCAATCCATTTGACATTTTCCACACATAGACATTTATCCTGCGTCATCCATTCTTGATATCTCTTGCCCTTCCTGATTCATTTCTTAATTACTCAATAGTCTAAATCCATGGAGATACCGTTGGTTCAAATGCAGGATAACCTATAACATATGTTCTTATAATAAAAGAATGGTTAAATATATTCATTTCATTTTTCTAATAAGAATCCCAGAATTTATATTCCTCAAAACCATAAGAAAAACATAGAAATCTTTTATTCCTCTAGTGGATATTATGACCCTTTTATCTTAGGATTCTACCCTTAAATTTGCTCAATAAATCATAGGCTTACAAATGATGAACAACCCTTTATCTATTGCATCATATACAACTGCTAACTATGGTCTTTGTCTTAACGTCAATCTTGACATTGAAACAAATCATAGGCTCACAAGCTATAGATAACCTTTATTGACTTTATCATATACAACTCTTAACCGTAGTCGTTTTCCAGTTCTGAATCTCGACCTTGAGTTTTCTCACCAAATTGAAAGAGATAATTCACTGCTCCCGTAATTTCATGAAGGCCTAAGTACAATGCACATAAGTTGAGTTTGTCAATAAATATATTCATGTATATTACCTTATCTACCAATATATTGATAGTACTACAATAACATCCCTAGCTCGAGTTTGCTTGGCAAATAAAGAGCGTGCAAGTAATCTATGAATATATAAATGGTAGAGGTCAACTCAATATTATAGATTTATAATCATTAATATTTTGAGTGATAACAACTTAAAGAATAATATATTTCTTATAAAATATCTTCAAGATTCAAGTGTTGGGCACATCTGAAATCATGGTATATGTATCACTAAGCAATTAAAGCTCTTTTAAAGCCCTGCAAAATCCCTACTATAGCACATAGCGCTCTTCCTCCACAATTCTATTTCAATTTAGCATTATTGAATAGTAGATCCACTTTAAACCTCGCTATTTTCCACCACACCTGCTATATCATGGTTTTTTAGCACCCGCCTTACCAACGGTAATATGCAAAATTTGAGTTAACTAGTTGTTTTTTTTAAAATAAATATTTATGGTAAAGATCTACTTTTGAGGTATTAGTTCTTAATAATATAGAAATCTATTTTACTCACCAAATCTAGTCTGCATAAATCATATTGTCCAGTTTTGTTATACAAGATTAAAAAATATATTTTATCCACAAATGATGCGAGAATGAGAACATATTAAATTTAAGTACTTGCTTTTATATCTAATAAAGCATTTTACACCTAAGCTATTTTCTATTATATCCCCGTTTATCCCCGCTATAACGTTTTACATGTCCACCTATAGAACTACTAAACGCTTTAACTGCACGGATTTACCTGTTACTACCATCACCATCATCGAAGATATTTAAGGAAATAGACTTGAAGAATAGCGATGTCACATATAGTTCATTAGCCTCAAAGAAGCCCAAAATTATGAGGTATGAACGTCTTCTTTCATGAGTCACGACAACCGCCACAACAATATTATGGTTGACATCGAGGTTTATGATTTCTAAAGCAATGCTGAATGAAGTCATATCCTATCAATGTCAATTTTGCTAAATTCAACCATTCTTAATGTTGATGGTGATTAGAGTTATTAATTACTGAGGGTGTTCTCCATCGCAATGTCACCGCTCATCGAAACTGGTTTATAAAGAGAAATAAAAGTTATAAAGTTTGCTAAGGTTCAATTCTACTACAACATCGATCCATATGAACATGCTTGGAGACACCATACATCTACATAAGCGATGTTGAGGACTATCATCATCAATATCCACAAATGCAGTTAATATCGCATTTGGTAAGCATCAGCATCGAGGGCCATCAATGATGTTGTTGTTCAATGCTGCCAACCATCAATCGAAGAAGGTTTCAAGGTATGGAGTTTTTGGCCAATATTAATGTTGAGAACCATCAATACACCCAAAAGGGATGTCGAACAATCTTTTACCAATGCAGCCTTTCATTGATGTTAATAAAAGTTGATTGAAAAAGAAGTAACTATAAACAATGAGTTTAGAGATGTAGGGAGTCGACCCTATTGCATCAATGTTGAAGTTTTGGCTATGTGAATACAAGAACGTTTCCTTTGATGTTCGAAGACACTGTTAATGCCGAAGCCGATAGAATACTAACCTTGATGATTGACGACATTGCTAATGCCAAAGTCAATGGACGCCGAGGCATGTCACTTGCCAAATCCTATAAATATGGACCTAAGGGCTTCATTGAAGGGGTCGATTTCTCTCTTCTCATTTCTTACCTTATAAACTTTTTAAACCTTAAATTGAATTGGGGATTTTCCCTAATGTAGCACTTGAACAATTGTACACATAAGGATTTGCGAAATTAAACAAGGACGTAGCCTTTTTGACTTAATTTGGACTATAACTTGCGTATTCGTGTGGCATTGTACATTAATTTACTTGGATTAGCGAATTGCATATCATACTAAATTTCTTTGAACTAGTGACTTGACTTTTAACGTGCATATTAACTCAAACATCAACCTTTATACTGCCTTGAGATCCCTATGATGATGATGACTAAACTTAAAGCCAATAAGATGTATATATTGATTTAATGTTTTTGGTTAGCGTCGATAAGGCCTTACATTGAAGTTATACTATTCTTTACATACTTTTGGGGTTAGTAAATTTATTTGTTAACATTTTTGGTGCTAGAAGAAGGGATTGAACCTCTAACTACATTAAAACTCCAAGTAGAACTACCCTAACATGCATATTTAAGGTTTAGAGAACTTGACTCTACCGAGCATATCCCATTCAAAGCCAACCTTCCCTTGATTTCCAACACCAGTTAATTGCACAAATTGGCTTTTGCTTAGCCATGATAGCTAATTGTGCTAAGCTCTCCAAACAAGGATCTTTATAGCCTCAAATGAATAGGCCAATATATTAAGCCATTAGTGATCTTCAGCTTCATGAAGAACAAGTGCAAAGATTTGTAGCGTTATGAGATATAAAGAAAATAGAAAGAAAATAGCTCCTTATAGTCCTAAAAAATGGAGTTCAAATCCATTCTATATAGGACCAACACCAATCTTTACCCTAAAAGGACATTGTAAAAGGGTGGCACCCTCTTGAAACTAAGAAAGGAAATCCAACTTAAATATCAAGGAACTTTCTTTGAAAATGAGAAAAATAGGGACTTTTAAGTACCAAGCTCTCTAAAAAGGAAGTTCGCCCCTTATGAGGAACCTAAAGTGAGCAACAAAAGAGCTAAGCATTGGCTAAAAGGGCTATTCTATAAATCATGGCTTCCAAAAGACTACATTCTTACCACTTCTCTTAAGAATATCTATTTCCTGATTAAGGATGAGCTTGACTATTAGCCTTCGCAAAATGGAGACCCAAATTCAAAAGGAATCACGGAAAGTCATATTGTCACTATCATCTTGCAATTGGACATGACACCAATCAATGCTGGGAGCTTGGAACGATTGATCATCAATTTTCTAAGGCCAGGAAAACACAATCAATTTGTACAAAGATGCTAAGATAATCATTAATAAATATTTTTTAATAAAATAAGTGTATTGACTTAACCATCATAGGCTTGACTGCAAGAGATCTCGGCCATCAAAGGCCCAGTCATCAAAGGCTTGACTGCAAGAGGTCTCAACCATCAAAGACCTCAGTCATCAAAGGCCTCACCATAAGAGGTCCCTGCCATCATAGGCCTTAAGCCTTCAGTGCCTTCCATTAAAGGTCTCAATGAAGCACTTCCTAGAGGGAGGTTGGGTAAGCCTTTAGTGCTTGCCATCATATGGCCTCACTAAAGCACCGGAAAAGCCTTCAGCGTCGTCATCAAAGTCCTTGCTCATGCGCCTCCTAGAGGGAGGTCAGATAAACGATTAGTGTCATCATCAAAGGCCTTATTAAAGCACTGGGAAAGCCTTTAGCCCCTACCTATGTGACCTAAATAAAGTTCCTTCTAAAGGGAGGATGGAGTAAGCCTTTTATGCCTGCCATCAAAGGCCTCATTAAAGTACCGAAATCTTCAAAAGGAAGATCAATCAAAATAAAGAGCCAAAGTAGTGCTTCCAAGTCAATCAAGATTAGAGCCAAGTAATGCTCCCAAGTCAATCAAGATCAGAGCCAAGTAGTTCTCCTAAGTCGATCAAAATCTGAGCTAAGTAGCACTTTAAATCAAATCAAGTTTTCTAAACGAAGGTTCAACCAATATGGGTTATTTATGTCTCCTAACAAATACAAGTCTTAGCCACCAAGAGACTGGACTTCTATTATTGCCAAATATAAATTTTTGGTTTTCCATTATTATTGCTAGACATATATTTATGGTAATTTATTATTAACCCAAAAAATAGATCAATACCCTGGGTTAAACGTGACAGCACCATCCCTGTTCTTGTAGAGTAATAATATAGAAAATAGATGGAAAAAGCGTAGAAGTAGTAAAAGACAAGAAGATTTTTATAGTGGTTTGGCTGTTAATGAAACCTACGTCCAATTTTTAACTTTTTATTATCTGACTGCTATTAAAGTAGAATCATATTACAATATAAATGAATTTCCAAAGTTAGATCAAGTCATTGGTGCTAGAGTACACTGGAGAATCGCAGTGAACCCCTAGATGACTGTTGTAAGAGAGGAGAATAGTGAAGAGTAGTTCCTGCAGAGTTCCAGTAGCCAGTTCATAAGATCCTCTTTATATTGCTAGTTGGATTGCATTTACAAAGGTTCGAGAGCTATTCGGCTAGGCCGCTTTGTCGGGAGCTTGTATTTGAGGATATAAAGATTCTTGCAAAGATTCATAGCGAGATGACCTAATATTATGGATCGCTAGCAATCCATAAGGCATGGATCGCTAGCGATACATGCAGTTAGGTTATTTTCAGCTCGTTTCGATTGGATCATGTTCCCTGCCTTTGTAGGCACTCTCCATACAATTTCATGACTAGTTGCCTTGTTTTGGCGGTGATTTATGTACAAGTTGCATTGAACTATTACTGGAATCTGAAAAATGCCCACTTCTTGAACTAGCTTACTTGGAATATCATGTAACTTGGTAGAAAACCCTAGAAAACATATTAAATCACTACAAGAAGAATGATTGTCCCATAAGTGATATTCATGGATCACTAGCGATACTAACTATTTTTGTCTTTTTTATCTCTTGAGCCTTTCTTGGTTCCTTCTCCTAGTTATTTTGGTCGATGTTTGAGTTGTTTTTTCTTGCCATGAATGCTCAAACTTCTTTTAGACACTATTGGGATAAAAACCCAGTTAACATTTGCCATCCAGAGTATGCCTTCGGTTGAAACATGGGAAATAACTAGTTTTGGGTTCCCATTTCATAAAGTTCAATTGATCATGTTGAGGCCATCATGCGAATTTGGCTTTGGCTATCCATCCATCTGTTGATTTCTGATGTGAATTGTCATTGCTCATAACAATGAATCAATTCTAATTCCACAACTTTCCAAATGCTTGCAAATAACACATGGATCATGCTTGGCGAGTTTAGAGAAAATTGGTTATGGTCGATGGATCACTAGCGATCTATAGTCCATGGATCGCTAACGACCCAAGGACTTAGCGGATTTTTTTGCGCAATCTCTTATTTAACTTCACACGAGCCAACTTTCCACCATTCTATACTTTCACTTGCGAGCCAAGCCTTTTACCTTGTGACACGATCCAAAATTTTCAAAATCCTAAATTCACTTCCACCATCGCCGCCATTGATCTTCACCGCCGAAGGTTCTTGCCATTGGCCCAACCGAACTTCGTCTTTGCCTTGACCTAACCCTTATCTTTTGAAACTTTGGCTATTTGGATTGCTGTAGACCTTACCCACCTGGATCGCTACCGATCTTATCTGCCTTGGATCATCAACAACCCGAGTTCAACCGTGTTTGCCCTTTGACTTTTGGCTAGAGGTGGGTGATGTAGACTTTGGTGTTTTTTTAGCGATTTGGTGATGAAGTTGTGTTGGTGATAGATGCAATGAAGAATTTAAGTTGATTGCGATTTTGCGGAAGAGGATAGTAAATCGAGTCTTGATTTCTTCATGGAACAAAGCTCGGGTTTTGCCCCGATGCTTGACATGTTTTGCTATATTTGTTCATAGAATCAGAGCTAACTTCCACTGAGTCACAATGTTTATCCGGCATGGTATCTTGCATATTGTTTTTAGTTTTTTTGGGAAGTGATAATAGCTGAGGGTAGCGTCTTGTATCTAGCTTACGCTATTATCACTTGCAAGAAAACTGACATCGACTTATGCTGAGAGCTAACGTAATTTTCTTTTTTGAATAAGCTTTTATTTATAAATTGTTTTGTTTCATTTCCCTTTAAATTAAAAAGGAATGAAATTTATATATATACATATGAAAGAAATAAAATAAGTTAAAGCTTTTATAAACAATTTAAAATAAAATACTTAAATTACATGTGTGAGCCTCTTAACACCCTAATCGACATGTGTTAGTCATAAAATAAAACAAAGTGACAAATGTTGGAAAATTAAAACAAGTATCCTATTAATTTTCTTTTTCTTTTAGTTTAACTAAATCAAATTTTACCTATATTAACACATCTCTTCTCAAATTTATTCTTTTCTATTCTTTTTTTTTCAAACATGAGAGATCTTCAGCTAAAAAAATTAAAAATCTGCATCTTTCTTCAAAACAGAAATTTTAATCAAAATAAAATCTGAAAACAGAAACCATGTTCGAACAAAATTCCTGTAAATAATCTCCTCAGAAACCAAATCAAAAATTGTTTGAATCTTCTTCAAAACCAAAACCATCTTCAAAACTGAAATGCAAATCATCCTCAAACCTGTAGCCCTTCAAATACATAACCCTCAAATCAATTTGCAACACTCAACAGAACTGCATGCAACAGCAGTTTCATTCAAAAGCCTGCAGTCTCCATTTCTGTTTTCAATCAACCAAGTCTGCATTATTTTCTAGAAGCATGCATCAGGAAGCAAACTGCAGTAAAGCAAGACTAAAGTTTTTAAGAAGCGAAAATAAGGAAGCAACTTGAGGCTTTCAAATTAAAGCACCTTTCAGGATAAAGTTTCAAGGCTCTGCTCATAAAAAAAAATTCTGGTGAGTAACATTTTATATTAAATAAACTTAAGTATAAGTTAGTTGCTTGTTTACTCTAGAAATAATTGTGTTTGCATGCAAATTTACAAGTTCATTTCTAGAAGATGTATGAATATATGCCTGCTGATTGAAAATATGATCTTGACTGTTCTAGAATTCAGATTTAAACCCTGATCAAATTCATGATATCATATTCAAACCCTTGTTATAGTTTAAGATTTAAACAAAGTATGGTATGTAACATAAGTTAAAGGTTTAATTTTATTAAATATGAAAAAAAATGAAAACTGTACTGTCTTTGGAAAACACAAAGTACAACAGAGCTAACTTTTGAAAGTAAGAATTTAATCATCTAGATTCTTTGACTTAAGATTATCAACAGATTACAATATCAAAGACTTGTATTTTAAAACTAAAATTAGAAATTTTAGTTTGAAATTGATTGTGTATTTCTAGTTTAACCAGAAATCATGTTTGGGGTTAGAACTATAGATCTAGGAGGTTGGGGTGGCCAGTATCTTTTCTGGTGATGGATTGGTGAACGAAGATGGTGGGAAAAACTATTGGAAAAGGGATTAACGCAGTGAGGCAGTGGTGATTTGGGATTAAGAATTTTAACCCTAGTTTTCTATGGCTTAGAAGAATTGATCACCGTGGCCTATATAAGTGATCGAGCCTTCCCAGATTTGAGTTGGTGATAGATGGGGCATGGATGAAGTAGTGGCCGGAGGCGTAGCTTCTCTGGTGATCAGATTTTGGAGTTTGAAGCGAATTCCAGATTCGACATTGCTTTCTGTTTTCGAGCTTGAAGCTTGATTTTGATTTTTGGTTTCTGCAATCGATTTGATGGTCGGGAATGCGATGGAGGATGGTCGCTGACGTGCGCATGTGGTCGTGAGAGGTTGAAGTTTGTTGCAGTGGTGGTGCAGGTGCACGAATTCATGGTGTGTATGCTATGTTTTTAGGGGAAGAAGGTACTCGAGTAATGTCGAGTTAATTCATGTTTTGCTTGAAGTTGTGGGATGTTGGACTCGAAGTCATGGTCGAGTGGGCTCGGGTATTTTTGGTTGTTGTAGGTTTTTGTTTAAGCCTGACAGTACTGTAGAATTTAAATAAATACAAATGAATGATACTCGACTTTAACTTGAATTTTTTTTTTTGCTCGGGTTAGGCTAGGGTTAGAAAACTTGTGTTGTTTTCAAATTTAAACTGAATTTAAAATATTAAGCTAAGTTTTTTTAAAATGAGTTTTAAATCTAATTTTTAATTATGGATTCAAGTTTTAATTTGAATCATAGTTGGAAATGAATAAGTTTTTAAATTCAAATTTGTTTAAATATACTTTAAAGGGGTTTATGGTTTAAAAATGTTTTTAAAGAAATTTGAATTTAAATTGGAAATTGAAAAGTAAAGATATGTTTTAAACAAAGTTTAAACTAATTCAAATCTGAATTTGAATCTTTGTTTTATAAATTTAAGTGTTTAACAAATTTGAATGATAAAGAAACATTTTAATGGTTTGAATTTAAAAAGAATTTTTTTTTAATTCTTGTAAAATTTCTTTTATAAAGAAAGAATTATTTATTATTTAAATTTAAAGGTTCTAAATTGATTTTAAAACTTATTAAAGTTAAATTATAATTTAATGATTTGTATTTCATTTAATTATTAGGGTAATTAAATGGATAATTAATTTATTTTATAAATGAATGAAATAGATAATTACTTAAAGTAATTAAGGGTTTAATCTTAAAAGTTTAGGATTAATTATTCTTAGAATAATTAACTTGTAACTTATGAATCATTAATTAATAAGATTTGATTTTTAATTAATGATTAGTAACTAATTAATCAAGTAATAAAGGATTAATTAAGTTATAGTTAACACTTAATTAATTAAATAATTAAGGTTTAATTAGTGGACTATTAATGATTAATTAATTTGCAATTAATAATGAATAAATAAGTTAATTACTTTAGAAAAACAATTAATGAATTGTTAATAGTTAATAAAGGTTATTAACTAAGGATTATTTAACAATTAATTAATGTGATTAATTTTAATTATTAATTAGATTAATTAATTTAAAGATAATCATTTGTGTAAATTGTTAAGTATAATTATTTATGGAAGTAATTAAGAAATCGATTAAATATTGTAATTAATTGAGTTTAATCTGATTAGATTATGTTAATTAATTCAGTTTAATCAATATAGAATAATCATTTGATGATTTGTGAAGTATAATTACTTAATGTAATTAAATGAAGAGAAATTACTTAGGAAAGTAATTTATGGGTAATTACTGTATGTAATTAATTGAAGGTGATTTGATGATGGAAGTAATTTGAGTATAATTACTTTGTGAATTAATCAAGGGATTAATTAGAGATAATTAATTAATGAGTAATTAATTTATTTGGTGAAGTAATTAAGGGTAGTTAATTACTGAATGGGCTTAATCAAGGGTGATTAACAATTATGGATTAAATGAAGATTGATTACTTAATGTAATTAATTTAAAAAGAAAATATAATTAGAAATCATTAATTATTATAATTAATGAAGTAATTAAGAATGGATTTATTTAGAATAATTATTCAATGTAGGGATTAATTAATGTAATTAATTAAGAAGTAATGTAATTAATTTATAGTTAATTAATTAAGGAAGTAATTAAAGATTAATTACTGTATTTGGTTAAGTATAATCAATTTGAGAAATTAATTAGTGGATAATTACTTGAATGTAATTAAAGGTTAATTAATCAGGGATGATTAATTAAAATGGATAATTGGTTGATGATTAATTAATTGATTGATAATTAATTAATAGTGGAGTAAGCAAGATTTATATTGATGAGGTAATTAATTTAATTTACTTTAAATTAATTAGAAATAATGCAATTAATTTAATTCATTTTAAATTAATTATATTTGGTGTGATTATTAATCATTGCTTATATGGATGGATAATATTGCTTGCCTTGAATGGTTTGAATCTCTGATATGAGATAAATAATGTTGAGTGATATGGATGCATTGGTTGCATTGTAATGATGATTTGGATTACGTTTGAAAATGATAATATGGATTATCTGTTGTGATGATAATGTTGATTATCTATTGTGAATCTGTGACTTATCTATCTATGTATATAGATAATTGAATTGTTTTGAACCCTTTAAACAACTTGGCCTTAAAAGAAACGTTTTGGATTTCGATGAGACCTGGATCGGGTTTCCAGATTTGGATATCCGAAAACCACATCGATCCAAATTAATGATAGGTCGTGAATCTTATGTGAAGAGTGAAGATTTGATGTGTAAGGACTATTCGTCAGTATAACTCTGAGGGTGATTCCGAGATGAGTTTGACGTAGTAGTACTTTCAGATTCGAGATGAAGATTCAGAGTGCAAGGGTTATCGTCATTAACTCTGAGGGTAATTCCAAAATGAGTGTAACGAGGTAATGCCTTCGGTTTCGTTTGAACCCAGAACGAACTTGTATGGACTGAATGCTTTCAGAACATCGTCAGGTGGACGATGATCATTCTAAGAGATGTATTCTCTAAAGGTAATTGTAGCCTCAAGCCTCATCAACCGGGAATGGCTAAAACAGGGGAGGTGCAGCAAGGCTAAGTGGGTCATGCCCAAGTAGGACGAGATTATCCCCTGTTTAGAGGTCCCTTTTTATTTCGGCTGTGTGGGCGGTTGGAACATAACTACCGGAGGGTTGTCTTGTTCGGGACTGTCCAGTAAGGTATGTTTTCGGTCTTGTGTTGCAGGGGATTGGGAGTGGTCCTCGGTACGTTGATCTAGGCCACATACTGTGACGGGCGGTACCTCGGTAGCCCTGCCATTGATGGAATCCAAAATCCAATAAGTGCCAATGGTTTTGATTGTATTACCCACTTTTGTGGCTAGTAGCTGGAATTTAAAAATGTAACAATTTCGGCTATTTTCTATTTACTTGAAAACCCTAGACCTATTGTAATAACACTGGATTTCCTATCAAATGTTTTGGTTAGCGTAAGGTAAAAACTTTTCCATGTTTATCTGTGTGAAGTCTTACGTGATACCTTTCTTTTCAAATGTTTTAAAAGTTAAGCAGCTTTAACCTGTTACTCACACCAGACTCATGTCTGACCCAGAGTTTATCTTCTATTTTCCTAAACTCTTGGGTACTTAAATTTTTACGAGTAGCCAAGGGATTCAGGTTGGCTTTGATGAATTATGGAGGAGCAATGGAGCAGGAGGCTTCGGCGTTAGATATATAGTTTCCGCTGTGTGTTCTCTGTGTTGGTATCTCTTTCTTGAATTGTATTGAGATGTAATAACTAGACAGGTGTTTATAATTGTCTAGTATGTAATGTGTAATCTATGTAACTCTGATTAGTGTTGTATACTATGTAATATTTATTTTATTAATATAAATTATTCGTTCCGCTGTTGAGATTCTGATGTTGTTTTTTCTTTCTTCTCTTTCTTTTCTCTTTTCTATCCCTTTCTTTCTTTAAAATGATGCGACTTTCTTTGGAGAAAAAAGTTGGGTCTTCACAGTTGGTATCAGAGAGCTAGGTTGAGTGAATACCTAGGCTTTGAAGTGATTTCTTTCTTGAGAGAGCGTATTTGTATTATATATATATTTACTTCTACCTATTTGTTGGGTTACCCGTATAGGTTTTCCAATATAAGTTATAAAGGTAGATAAGATAGTGGGGTGTGTGACACGACTACTATCAATGGTTGGAGTTTTAGTGTTGAGGTTGGAAGTGTATCTGTCGAGACTGTAGACCTAATACCGTCTCGAGTGAGTTGTGCAGGGTGTAGAGATTTCATAGATCTCTGAAGGTAACCTGTAAAGGTTCGGAGTTCATCTTTGAGTTGGATGAGTAAAGTTTGGATCTGTCGGTTGGGCAGAAGAAAATAATGGTATCTTGATACCTTAGGAATTAGTAGATGTGTGATGAGACGCAGTGACTATGGATGTCTTCGAAGATTTTTCTTTGGAACAAGTTTAGGAAGTATATTTGTTTCGGTGTTGTGGCTGGGTTCAACAGGATGTTTCTGTCTGGATTGAGGTCCGAGTTTCTCGAAGAGTTTTGGATTAGGAAGTCTTTGGTGTTGGTATCAGCAGTGCCGCTCGGAGTGTTCTGTGCTGGCAAGAAGGTCATCTAGTTAGCAGTTTTTCTGGAGATGGAGTTCAGAAGCGGCAGAGTAGATTCATTTCTTTGATGGATTGGCTAGATAAGCGTAAGCTGTTCTGATTTGTAAAGACGGAACAATTTTCTTTGGATATTAGGCTGAGTTGATCGCAAAAGTAACTTGCGATAGTTTGAGCGTTCTATTGAGTTATCAGAGGTTTGTCCGCATCTAGAGGTTGGGTTTTCTTATCAACTGGATTCCAGGAGTGGTACTGGTGATTCAGTTTAGTAGAAGGATCAGGTGGGGCATCGGTTTTCTTTTATGGATCTGTTGAACCATATTTCTGAAATGTGTTGTCCAGTTTGTGCTCAAGTTTTCATCTACTTCAGATCAGAGTTGTGCAGCAGAAGCAGTTTGGGAGTGCTTTTGTTTTGTCTTTTCCGAATAGGAGAAGTAACTTAGTCATCTGATGTTTGTGGAGTAGAATTGGTGTTCTTGGTTTTTGATTAAACTTGAGGAGATCATTCTGTTGGGTTGTTTTGGTCCAGTTTGTTTCTAGAGGAATCAGCAAAGGTTGAGCTGATCAGGAGAGATAAAGGTAGCCCAGGATCGTCAGAACTGTTCTGAGGATAAGAGACGAAGGAATTTAGATTCTGGAGTCGGAGATTTGATTTTGGGTAAGTTTTCTCCGACCTAAAGAACTTGAAGATCGAGTAAGACTGGGTAAGTCAGCTCCGAGGTGTTTTGGATCTTTTCTGTGTTCTTGTGAGGATTGGTGTTTGATTTTCAAGGTTGAATTGCCAGTTTGGATAACTGGGATTCGTTGTGCTTCACGTATCTCTGAGGGAGTACGTGTATGGTCTATCTTTGGTTGTGGAACCAGAATTTCGGGAAGATGTGATTGTTGAGTCAGACTTGTTTGTAGTCCGATATCCTGTTTAGTTTTGGTAGATCTTGTTGGAGCTCTGTAGCTTAGTAGTATTGATTGTTTGAATTCTGTAGAATGAGTATCCCGGTATTTATATTAGGGAAACTCTAGGAAATCCTATCCAGAATTTTGCTTGGATAGTTAGATTTGTTTGTTTGAATGAATTGGTTGCTATGGTTGTAAGCATATGAAAAATATATGCTTGTGTTTTAAAATAAAATCTTAAGATAGATTATTAAATTACCTTTGCTTTTAAATTTCGGAGATGAAATTCTTTTAAGGGGGGAGGAATGTGATATCCTGGAAATTTGGCGATATAAATTTAATAATCTGTGTTAAAAATTGAATTGATTTAATAATTTTTGATAATAAATTTTGAATTGATTTAATAATCTTCTTTAATAAATATTTAAATTTGTAGATTTTATCTTTTTAAAGCTAATGAATTGTTTTCTGTTTATAATATATATAATTATATATATTTGATATATAAGCTTTGGTTTGCAATTTAGTAAATGAATCAATTTTAATTTATTTTATATTTGGTAAATTGGGAATTTGATTTAAATTTAACATTTAGCTTTTCAAACAATTTAATAAATAATTATATGGTTTATACTTATGATAAATCTTATTATTTTTAAAATTTTATTTAACTTAAATATGAATTTAAATTAGATTAACATAAAAACTTAGTTGTATTCTCTTTTTAAAATATTGCTTGAAATTATATGTAAGGATTTAAAATACAAATTACAAATGATCTAAATATATTGAGTAATAGAAGTAGTTTATAATCTCTTTTATAAATCATTTAAATTTGTTAAATTTGTTATTTTCAAATAATAATTATAAAACTTAGTTCTTATGAACATAAATGGATTTTTATAGAAATAGGTTTTTTTTATTTTTAAATTTAATAAGAGTTATTTATGTGTGTATATATAACTTGATTTTTAAATTAGGTTTTATAATTTAATTTAAATTTGAATTTAATGTTTTGAAGTTCAAAAGAATAAATACTTAAAAAATATTTGAATAAGC
Source organism: Allium cepa (assembly GCA_030765085.1). NCBI lineage: Eukaryota > Viridiplantae > Streptophyta > Magnoliopsida > Asparagales > Amaryllidaceae > Allium > Allium cepa. The sequence goes on from CM060931.1 coordinate 622,033,664, forward strand.
TTTTATTTATAAATTGTTTTGTTTTATTTCTCTTTAAATTAAAAAGGAAAGCAGTTTTTATATATACATAAGAAAGAAATAAAATAAGTTAAAGCTTTTATAAATAATTTAAAATAAAATAAAATACTTAAATTACATGTGTGAGCCTCTTAACACCTTAATTGACATGTGTTAGTCATAAAATAAAACAAAGTGACAAATGTTGGAAAATTAAAACAAGTGTCCTATTAATTTTCTTTTTCTTTTATTTTAACTAAATCAAAATTTATTTATATTAAAACATCTCTTCTCAAATTTATTCTTTTCTATTCTTTTTATTCAAACATGAGAGATCTTCAGCTAAAAAATTAAAAATCTGCATCTTTCTTCAAAACAGAAATATTGATCAAAATAAAATCTGAAAACAGAAACTATGTTCAAACAAATTCATGTAAATAATCTCCTCGAAAACCAAATCAAAACTGTTTGAATCTTCTTCAAAACCAAAACCATCTTCAAAACTGAAATGCAAGTAAAACTAAAATGCAAATTATCCTCAAACCTGTAGCCCTTCAAATACATCAACCTGAAATCAATTTGCAACACTCAACAGAACTGCATGCAACAGCAGTTTCATTCAAAAGCCTGCAGTCTCCATTCCTCTTTTAAATCAACCAAGTCTGCATTATTTTTTGGAAGCATGCATCAGGGAGCAAACTGTAGTAAAGCAAGACTAAATTTTTTAAAAAGCAAAATAAGGAAGCAACTTGAAGCTTTCAAATTTAAGCACCTTTCAGGATAAAGTTTCAAGGCTCTGCTCATAAAAAAAATTCTGGTGAATAACATTTTATACTAAATAAACTTAAGTATAAGTTAGTTGCTTGTTTACTCTAGAAATAAGTGTGTTTGCAAGCAAATTTACAAGTTCATTTCTAGACGATGTATGAATATATGCATGCTGATTGAAAATATGATCTTGCCTGTTCTAGAATTCAGATTTAAACCCTGATCAAATTTATGATATCATATTCAAACCCTCGTTATAGTTTAATATTTAAACAAAGTATGGTATGTAACATAAGTCAAAGGTTTAATTTTATTAAATATGAAAAATAAAATGAAAACTGTACTGTCTCTGGAAAACACAAAGTACAACAGAGCTAACTTCTGAAAGTAAGAATTTAATCATCTAGATTCTTTGATTTAAGATTATCAACAGGTTACATTATCAAAGACTTGTATTTTAAAACTAAAATTAGAAATTTTAGTTTGAAATTGATTGTGTATTTCCGGTTTAACCAGAAATCATATTTTGGGTTAGAACTGTAGATCTAGGAGGTTGGGGTGGCCAGTATCTTTTCTGGTGATGGATTGGTGAACGAAGATGGTGGGAAAAATTATTGGAAAAGGGATTAATGCAGTGAGGCAGTGGTGATTTAGGATTAAGGATTTTAAAACTAGTTTTCTGTAGCTCAGAAGAATTGATCACCGCGGCCTATATAAGTGATCGAGCCTTCCCAGATTTGAGATGGTGATAGATGGGGCGTGGATGAAGTAGTGGCCGGAGGCGTAGCTTCTCTGGTGATCACATTTTGGAGTTTGAAGCGAATTACAGATTCGACATTGCTTCCTGTTTTCGAGCTCTAAGCTTGATTTTGATTTTTGGTTTCTGCAATCGATTTGATGGTCGGAAATGCGTTGGAGGATGGTCGCTGACGTGCGCATGTTGTCGCGAGAGGTTGAAGTTTGTTGCAGTGGTGGTGCAGGTGCACGAATTCATGGTGTGTATGCTATGCTTTTGGGGGAAGAAGGTACTCGAGTGATGTCGAGTTAATTCATGTTTTGCTCGAAGTTGTGGGATGTTGGACTCGAAGTCATGGTCGAGTAGGCTCGGGTATTATTGGTTGTTGCAGGTTTTTGTTTAAACCTGACAGTACTGTAGAATTTGAATAAATACAAATGAAATGTTGCTCGAGTTTTACTCGATTAATTTGTGTTTTTGCTCAGATTAGGCTAGGGTAGGCTCGAGTGGTTTCTTTGTGAATCAAGTTAGCTTTGTTCAGGTTAGAAAACTTGTGTCGTTTTCAAATTTAAACTGAATTTAAAATATTAAGCAAATTTTTTCTAAAATGAGTTTTAAATCTATTTTTAATTATGGATTCAAGTTTTAATTTGAATCATAGTTGAAAATGATTAGGTTTTTAAATTCAAATTTGTTTAAATATACTTTAAAGGGGTTTATTGTTCAAAAATGTTTTTAAAGAAATTTGAACTTAAAATGGAAATTGAAAAGTAAAGAAATGTTTTAAACAAAGTTTAAACTGATTCAAATCTTAATTTGAATCTTTGATTTATAAATTTAAGTGTTTAACAAATTTGAATGATAAAGAAAAATTTAAATGGTTTGAATTTAAAAAGAAATTTGTTTTAATTCTTGTAAAATTTCTTTTATAAAGAAAATATTATTTATTATTTAAATTTAAAGGTTTTAAATTGATTTTAAAACTTGTTAAAGTTAAACTATAATTTAATGATTTGTATTTCATTTAATTATTAGGGTAATTAAATGGATAATTAATTTATTTTATAAATTAATGAAATAGATAATTACTTAAAGTAATTATGGGTTTAATCTTAAAAGTTTAAGATTAATTATTCTTAGAATAATTAACTTGTAATTTATGAATCATCAATTAATAAGATTTGATTTTTAATTAATGATTAATAATTAATTAATCAAGTAATAAAGGATTAATTAAGTTATAGTTAACAATTAATTAATTAAATAATTAAGGATTAATTAGTGGACTATTAACGATAAATTAATTTGTAATCAATAATGAATAAAATAAGTTAATTACTTTAGAAAAAGAATTAATGAATTGTTAATAGTTAATAAAGGTTATTAACTAAGGATTATTTAACAATTAATTAATGTGATTAATTTTAATTATTAATTAAATTAATTAATTTAAAGATAATCATTTGTGTAAACTGTTAAGTATAATTACTTATAGAAGTAATTAAGGAATCAATTACTTATTGTAATTAATTGAGTTTAATCTGATTAGATTAAGTTAATTAATTCAGTTTAATTAATATAGAATAATCATTTGATGATTTGTGAAGTATAATTACTTAATGTAATTAAATGAAGAGAAATTACTTAGGAAAGTAATTTATGGGTAATTACTGTATGTAATTAATTGAAGGTGATTTGATGATGGAAGTAATTTGAGTATAATTACTTTGTGAATTAATCAACGGATCAATTAATGAGTAATTAATTTATTTGGTGAAGTAATTAAGGGTAGTTAATTACTAAATGGAGTTAATCAAGGGTGATTAACAATTGTGGACTAAATGAAGATTGATTACTTAATGTAATCAATTTAGAAAGAAAATATAAATAGAAATCATTAATTATTATAATTAACGAAGTGATTAAGAATGGATTTATTTAGAAATAACTAATCAATGTAGGGATTAATTAATGTAATTATTAAGAAGTAATGTAATTAATTTATAGTTAATTAATTAAGGAAGCAATTAAAGATTAATGACTTTATTTGATTAAGTATAATCAATTTGAGAAATTAATTAGTGGATAATTACTTGAATGTAATTAAAGGTTAATCAATTAGGGATGATTAATTAAAATGAATAATTGGTTGATGATTAATTAAGTGATTGATAATTAATTAATAGTGGTGTAAGCAAGATTTATATTGATGAAGTAATTAATTTAATTTACTTTAAATTAATTAGAAATAATGTAATTAATTTAATTCATTTTAAATTAATTATATTTGGCGTGATTATTAATTATTGCTTATATGGATGGATAATATTGTTTGCCTTGAATGGTTTGAATCTCTGATATGAGATAAATAATGGTGAGTGATATGGATGCATTGGTTGCATTGTAACGATGATTTGGATTACCTTTGATAATGATAATATGGATTATCTGTTGTGATGATATTGTTGATTATCTATTGTGAATCTGTGATTTATCTACCTGTGTATATAGATAATTGAATTGTTTTAAACCCTTAAAACAACTTGGCCTTAAAAGATACGCTTTGGATTTCGATGAGATCGGGATAGGATTTCCAGATTTGGATATCTAAAAACCACATCGATCCAAATTAAAGATAGGTCGTGAATCTCATGTGAAGAGTGAAGACTCGAGGTGTGAGGACTATTCGTCAGTATAACTCTAAGGGTGATTCCGAGATGAGTTTGAAGGAGTAGTACTTTCAGATTCGAGATGAAGATTCAGAGTGCAAGGGTTATCGTCGTTAACTCTGAGGGTGATTCAAAAATGAGTGTAACGAGGTAATGCCTTCGGTTTCGTTCAAACGCAGAACGAACTTGTATGGATTGAATGTTTTCAGAACTTCGTCAGGTGGACGATGAGCATTCTAAGAGATGTATTCCCTAAAGGTAATCGTAGCCTCAAGCCTCATCAACCGGGAATGACTGAAACAGGGGAGGTGCAGCAAGGATCAGTGGGTCATGCCTAAGTAGGACGAGAGTTTCCCCTGTCTAGAGGTCCCTTTTTATTTCGGCTGTGTGGGCGGTTGGAACGTAAGCCAACTGCAGGGTTGTCTTGTTCGGGACTATCCAGTAAGGGATGGTTCCGGTCTTGTGTTGCAGGGGATTGGGAGTGATCCTCGGTACGTTGATGTAGGCCACGTACTGTGACGGGCGGTACCTCGGTAGTCCTGCCATTGATGGAATCCAAAATCTGATAAGTGCCAACGGTTTTGATTGTATTACCCACTTTTGTGGCTTGTAGCTAGAATTTAATAAGGTAACAATTTCGGCTATTTTCTATTTACTTGAAAACCCTAGACATATTATAATATCACTGGATTTCCTATCAAATGTTTTGGTTAGCGTAAGGTAAAAACTTTTCCATGTTTATGTGTGGGAAGTCTTACGCGATACCTTTCTTTTTAAATGTTTTAAAAGTTAAGCAACTTTAACCTGTTCCTCACACCAGACCCATGTCTGACCCAGAGTTTATCTTGTGTTTTCTTAAACTCTCGGGTACTCAAATTTTTACGAGTAGCCAAGGGATTCAGGTTTGCTTTAACGAATTATGGAGGAGCAATGGAGCAGGAGGCTTTGGCGTTAGATATATATTTTCCGCTGTGTGTTCTCTGTGTTGGTATCTCTTTCTTGAATTGTATTGAGATGTAATAACTAAACAGGTGTTTATAACTGTCTACTATGTGATGTGTAATCCGTGTAACTCTGATTAGTGTTGTATACTATGTAATATTTATGTTATAAATATAAATTATTCGTTCCACTTTTGAGATTCTGATGTTGTTTCTTCTTTCTTCTCTTCCTTTTTCTCTTTTCTATCCTTTTCTTTCTTCAAGATTATGCGACTTTCTTTGGAGAGTAAAGTCGGGTCGTCACAGGAAGAGGTGTTATGACCAAAGAAAGTTACCCGATTAGGATGCCCCCAATCCCGGAGGAAGGGGAAGAGGAATTCAAGCAGCATAAGTGAAAGGATGCGATAGTAATTGAAAAGGAAGAGGGTGAAATTGAGAATAGCAGCAGCTATGATTCCTCCTCTAATGTTGATGAATTTAATGCAAGTTTTGGTGAAGGAAACTTCAAATCATGTGATGAAACTACGGGAATGAGTCCTATTCTCCCAGATTCGCCTCCCCAAGAGATTCCTGCTAAAGATGCTCCTCCAACAACTAAGCGACTTCGTGGTCCTCTACCTAAGGAAACTGGTATTAGCTTTGGGGACTTGAGCAACGTTTATGTTGACATCGATGAACTCGTGTGAGATGATTTCGAGTTTGAGGGATTCTCTACTCGCCCCAGTTATGCTACATCAGGAGTTAGCCAGATTCCAAATGTGGTGAATTCTCGATCCGACTTGCGAAGTTCTTTTAGGCCACATATGACACGTTACACATTTTAGTAGGGTCACATTCACATACATTTGCATAATTTAGGTTTGTTTCCTATCACTAAAGTTCTTTTTTTATTTATTATATTAGGTACTATGAGAGGTCGTGGATTTTACGAGGACCTTAAATAATTTACTAATGCACAACGCTGACATGATAGACTTCAAGCCACGGTCAGCCCCTTGAAACCAGGAAGGAGTGGAGAAGGGGGAAATATTTGGAAGCCAAAGCCAGTCGACGGGACGAGGGACCAGGGCAGAGTTTGCAGGAAAGGTTATGAGAAGAAGACAACTCCAGATGATCGGGAAGAGCCATCTAAGAAATCGAAGGCTGATCTCGTCTCATGCTTTCGAGCACCAAGCATTTTCCCTGGCTCCAGTCTTTATTGGAATTGAAGTTCTGATTTCCGCTGTTCAAGTTTCTTCGTCAACCCAGGCCCCGTCAACTCACATAGTGCATGTTTCTAGTTCTTCACATCCCCGTCGAAGGCCGAATTATATTCTTCCATCTGATCCCCATAAGCTTGAAGCTGCGCTCCCCGGATGGTTTTTGAAGGGAGTTAAATTTGATCATGACCTGCGCTTAATCCGTAAAATTTCTTATATGCCCCATCTCCAAGCGGTTCAACGCGGTTTCAATCAAGCTAAAGGATAAGAGAAGTTATGCAAGCAACTGGCAGACACCAACCGTCATAACTACCAAGTGATCCTTTCCTTCGAGTTAAGAAAGGATGATTATGAGAGGACATTAACGGAATATGACACAAGAATTAAGCAATTAATAAAGGATATGGATGTTGCAATTCGAGAGAGTAAGATAAACCCCAGCTTGCTGAAGGAATTGAATGAGGCCCATGCCAAAATTGAGATCATGTTCCAAGACAAAATCAAGTAGGCCTATGCGGATAAGATTAAGCTGAAAAAGGAGCTTGAAGCCCTTGACAAGATCATTAAAACTCAGAAGAAAACTATTACTGGTCATAACGAAGCTATCAAAGCTTATAAAAAAACAATTGCTGATTATGCGAGAATGATGGAATCCCGTGACATAACCATTTTTAATTAGGCCTAAATGATTTCTTCGCTCCAGAAAAGAGTTGTGCAGCTTAATGCTGAGAAGACCCAAGTTGAAGTTGAGAAGGCCACCATGACAGCAGAACACTTGGAGTTGTGGGATGCTTTCAAAAAGAAAACGGAGAAGATAGACGACACCATCTTGAATTTCTATGTTAAATACGTGCTGCATCAAGGGTGCCTCAACTATCTAGGCCCCAACTTCCTGCATACTCTTTCTATGGTTTAGGAAGAAGTTTGGCCCATTTTTAAGAGAACATGGATGGATATACCGAGCAAGAGTTGGAGGATGCATATCTCAACAAAGAGTCAAAGAATGCTTTAATGGAGGGTCGGAAGATCATTCGAATTGATAGGGAACATGAGTTCGTCGATGCTGCTGCAATTACAACTACTAAAGTGCTATCAGAGCCTTTCATTTCTGGGCCTAGCAAATCGTCAAAATAGCCTCGTGATCAGTTACGAACTATTCCAAGTTCAGTCGATTCTGCCTTGTTGTCTACCCCTCCAGTAGCTGTCTTAGAAGCCTCGGGTGATCCTGGAACTTCTCCAAAGGTCGTGCAGGCATCCAAAGACGGAGGAGGTAGAAAGTATGAGATTGAAATTCTAGGCCACTCTTCTGATGCAGGTAACCTTCTTGTTTCCCCCGAGTTTGAGAATTTTCAGCTTACACCGTAAGAATAAGACAAATTGAATGCTTTTGTTTTTGATCTTATTGGTCTGCTTCTTTGTCTACCGACTTGCCGATCTCTTTGGTCCGTAGGCCTGTTGCTATTTCAATTTCCTCGACACTTGTTTCTACATATACTTCGATTGCTGCGCCCGTGTCTGGCTCACAACCAAGGTCGGAATCCAAGAAGATTGTTGTGTTACACGGCTTGGACGACCCTTCCGTATCTTTGGAGGGAGATTTCACAACAGCTGAAGCTCGAGAGTAGGAAGACCAAAATGGCCAGCTAAGTAAAACTAAACAGCAAATGGTGGCCATTAAGAAGGAAAAGATTGAGGAGAGAAAGTCTTCAAGGAGCTCCCGCAAGTCCTGGAAGCGCAAAACCAGGGGGAGTCTTCGAAGAAGGTTGAAGAACAAGGAGGAAATACCAGGACTACTTTCGACCAAAGGTGGGAAGGGGAGCGGTGGAAAGAAACATTGACAGGCTCGATTAATAGTGGAATCAGATACCAGGACATTTTGATTTGTCTGACATGTATTTTATATCTTGTACAAGTACAGAGCTTGCACTTATTACTTTTTTATTGTTGTAGCATTTGTATTTTTCTTTTTGTTGGCCGATATTGTGTGGTTATGACCCTTATATTTGATTGTATAGAAAATGTTATAAGGAATGAAAAGATTAATGTTTTAACTGTCATCTCTTCTGTGATCTTCCTTATTTTTCATGCACTTAATTTGATTTTACATGACTTATGTATGCACGTGGCACGATCGCTTGTCTCATAAAATCTACACTTCACATTGTTGTGCCATGTTTCTCGATATGTGTGACGCCTTTATTTCTACGATTTTATGCAATATGTATGCACTTTTTTAAACTTTTATAACTAGATCCATTATGATTCCTAAAATTCTTTTTTTTCAAGAAATAGGCCTATGGAGTAGTTTTCCTTTCAACTAAATGTTGGTATATGTGTGACCTACTTTACAGGGTTGTTTCCTTTGAACACTTGGCAAATGACCAGTTGATCCAAGCGATCCCTCAGATGTCTGTAGCCGAATCTACCTTACGGTTCCTATCTTTGGGAACGTATGATTCGAGTGTCGTGACTCTAGGGATTTTTTCAGTCAACAATTGGAATCCTTTATCGACTTTTGGTTGTGCAATATTGCTGGACCCACATTGATTACCTTTGATAGTGGGAGTGGATTCTTTTTAAGTCCTACTATAGACGAGTTTCCTGGAATTGCCGAGACAATACCTGTACTTAAATGTGTGTGCGACTTATAAAATACATGGCTTTTAAGAGTGGACACAACTTATGAGATGTGCGGCATTTGGGAGTGTCCGCGACTTGTGGGATGCGTGGCTTTTGGGATTGACACGACCTGTCGATCCAGAACGCTTTGGAATTTCTCGACGTTACCAATCTTTGAGGAAACCTGAGGAGTTCTTGTTTCGAGAGTGTGGTTCCATGGCTCCAGAAGTAATGCTTGGCTTATAGGGGTGCATGGCTTTGATTAGGGCCTTCCGAGTGTTGTCGAAGCAACATTGATTCTTAGAAGGCAGGGATCGAGTTATGTTGATCCAACGATTTGGTTGGATTTGCTTTTGTCGACCCGACAAGTGGATGGGGTGTACATGAGTGTGGTTACACTATCTCAAGCAGCAATTGGATGGTTTTGAGTCGATTTGACCACGTTGACTTGGCAGGTCATTTTTGTGAACATAGTTTTATTGGTTCAGAAAGCAAAGCAATTTTACTAATAACTGTTGGGAAAGTTTTTCTTATTTACAATGCCTATATTATTCTAGGATGGCTTATTTGTAGGAAATAGGAAATACATTAGATGATCTTAGATAAAGTAATGATGCAGCTATTCACTGTTCCAAGCTCGAAGAGTTTGAATTCCATCTACAGTTGTTAGCTTGAATGTGTTATCCCCTAGGTTCTGATCGGTCACATAGGGCCCTTCCCAATTCAGTCCGAATGTTCCTAGTACATGGTAGAACCATTTGAGGAAGTGGTCTCCCAATTTGAAAGTGCAGTTATGGACTTTGGAATTGAAATATCGTGCGACCCTTTTCTACTGAGCAGTAGTCCTTAACTCGGCTTCTTTCCTCTTCTCATCGATCGAATCGAACGACTCTAGTAGGAGCTGCACGTTTTGCCTTTGTTTGAAATGTTGCCTTCAATTAGAGGGGACATCTAGCCCGATCTAGATCACTGCTTCTGAACCATACAACAAGGTGAATAGGGAGTGCCCGGTTGTAGATTTGTGCGTTGTTCTGTAAGTTCATAGTGCGAGTGGAAGTTCATCAACCCAATTTCCTTTAACTTTATTTAGCCACTTTTTGATGGTGGACTTGATGATTTTGTTCACTGCTTCCACTTGTCTGTTTGCCTACAAATGCAAAACAACAGAAAAGCTTTTTTCGATTCGAAAGCGTTTGCCAAAGTGTTTGAAATCAATGCTTTCGAATTGAGTCTCGTTGTCCATGATGATCTTTTGTGGCACTCCAAACCTACAAATAATATTTTTAGTGAAAAAATTAATAACTTTGTTTATGGCAATAGTGGCCAGTGGTTCCGCTTCGGCTCATTGATGAAATAGTCAACAACAACTATACCATATTTGGCTCCTCCTTTGGCCATTGGTAATACACGAATCAAATCAACTCCCTGAATCATGAATGGCTCGAACTAACCATCTGTATCAGCTCTATCTAAGGAGTTCCTTTGATATTGCTAAATCTTTGGCATTGGTCGCACCTTCTGGCATAATCTGCTACGTCAAGGTTTAGTATTACCAAAATACCCATAATGGAGTACTTTCTTTATGAGGGTTTGCCTCCAGTGTCTGGTCTCCGCAGTGGCCTTCATGAACTTCCTTGAGAAATCTTTGGGTTTCGTCGTTGGTCAAACACATGAGCAAGGGGGTAGAGAATCCCCTTCGGTAGAGCATTCTCTCTTGTACTACAAACCGTGGTGCTTTTCAAAGGAGTTTTTCTATTGATTCCTATGTACAAGTAGTATTTCTTTGAGCAGGTAGTCCATGATTGGTGTCATCCATATTTTCGGTTCTTCAGTTGTTTCGAAAATCCAATCTATATCCATCTTGTTTATGCTTGGAGTAGTCAGAGTTTCTACTGGGACTAGCCCAAGGACCGAGCTTCTCCGAAACTTGCCAATTTGGCTAGATAGTCTGCCTTTGTGGTTTGTTCCCTCGGGATATGAGTTATGGTGTAATGTTCGATTTCACATAGCAATTCCTGAACGTTAGATAGATACGGGGCGAGGTTCTCTCCTCGAACTTGATATTCGCCTTTCACTTGGCAGAAGACTAGCTGAGAGTCGTTGTAGATGTGTATGGACTTTATCTCGAGTTCCTGTATAACTTTTAGCCTAGCTATTAATGCTTCGTATTCTTCTTCATTATTTGTTGCGGGAAATTCCAAGTGTAAGGCATAGCAAATGGATCGACCTTCGGGAGTCTCATGCACTACCCTGCCTCCGAGCAGAAGTTGTTAGATGCACCATCGGTGAACAATTTCCAACATGTTTCCACTTCTGGGTATATTCCTTCTTCATTATCTCGTATCATAAACTCGGCAATGAAGTCTGCTAGCGACTGCCCATTGATCACCCTTCGCGGATGGTAAGTAATTTTGTTTGAATCAACTAGATGTTCCATTTGATAAGCCGTTCAGAGGTCTAGGGGCGGTAAAACACTTGCTTCTTAGGTTGACCCGTTAGTACTTTGATTGGTTGTGCCTGGAAGTATGTTTGTAGCTTTCTAGATGCGATCAAGAGGCAATAAACTAATTTTTCCAATTTCTGATAGTTTTTCTCGACTGCAGTGAATCGTTTACTGATGTAATATATGGGTCGCTAGATCTTAGCTTCTTCTTATACAAGCACGACACTTAATGCATGAGGCGAGACTGCTAAGTAGATAAATAAGTCTTCTCCATCAATCGGTTCGGAGAGGATTAACAGGGTTTCAATATGTCGCAGTAGCTCTTTGAACACACTCAGACAAGTTGATTCCATTCGAAGTTCTTCTATCCCTTCTTTAGCGCGTCAAAGAATGGTATAAATTTGTCGGTTACTTATTAGATGAATCATTTTAGTGCTACAACTTTTTCATTCAAGCTTTGTAACTCCTTCTTGTTCCTTGGGGCCTCGACTTTTCTTAAAGCGGTAATTTGTTCGGGATTTGCTTCGATGCCTCTGGCGCTTACATTGAATCCTAATAACTTTCCAGAGGCTACCCTGAAGTGGCATTTAAGTGGATTAAGTTTCATTACATATTTGCAGAGTATTTCAAACATCTTGGAGAGGTTGCTCAAGTGATTTGCGACTATGTGCGACTTGACCAACATATCGTTTACATAAACTTCTATAGTCTTCCCGATCACCCGTTTGAACGTGGCGTTCATCGGTTACTGGTAAGTTGCCTCAACATTCTTTAAATCGAATGGCATTACATTGTAGCAGTACAATCTTAGATCAGTAATGAAACTGGTATTTTCCTAGTCAGGTTCATGCATCATGATCTAGTTGTACCCCGAGTAAGCATCCATAAATAGTAATTTATATCTGGCTGTCCCATTCACTAGTTGGTCGATTCTGGGCAGAGGAAAGCTGTCTTTTAGGCAAGCTTTGTTTAGGTTCGTATAGTCGATAAAGATTCGCCATTTCCCATTGGACTTCTTGACTAAGATCATGTTGGATGCCCATTCGGGGTATGTTGCATCATGGGTAAAACCTTTTTCTATTAGCTTATCCATTTCTTCTCTCATCCCTTTGGACCTTTCGGATCCTAGGCCGCGTCTCTTCAACTTCACTAGCATATACTTAGGATCAACATTAAGTGCATGACATGCAATCTTCGTCAAAACTCCATACATATTGGAATGTTTCCAAGCGAATACATCCAGGTTGACATGAAGGAATTTCACAAACTCCAGTCGCATCTTGTTTCCAAGATGTGATCCAATCTTCAGGACCCATATTGGATCATCTATATCGACTGGGTTAGACGCCGTCAATTCTGCTGGTGCTGCCTATTTCTCCTTGAACTCTTCTTTCTAGGGTCCAAAGCCTTATTGAATCAGATATGGTCCCCAAGCTAGGGGCGACTCTGTAGTTTCTATTCGGTAGGTTCACGAATGTGGACAGTTCTCTCTATATTCTTCCCTTTTTATTTTCTTCTAGACTAGCATAGTTCCGCGATTAAACACTCTCTAGCAGCACTTTTGTCTCCTTTGATCACGTCAACTCCATTCTCTTTAGAAATTTCATGGTTAGACACCACTAAGCTAAAGCATTTTAGGCGGATATTTCATCTACAATCATAAAAGGTTGGATGAGGACGACTCTTCGGTCATCTCCTTCGAGTTCTACGGGTAAATCAATTATTCCAATAGGTTGTTTAGGTTCACTAGTGAATCCTTGGATCTTCGTTCGGCAAGTGGATACGTCTTTCATGTTGATCTTCATTTGATCAAATGTGTGTTTGAAATGGATATTCATAGAACTTCTACTATCTACCAATACTCATTGGGCCACAGTTGGTCTGATTCCTGCTATCATGACCAAGGGGTCAAGGGTTGTAGCTTCTATTCCTTCAGTATCTCGATTCTGAAACAATATATCGTCATTCAAGGTCCTCTGCTGCTTGGTAGGATTTCGTCTTCGATTATAAAACTTGAATCTTTCAAAGCATGTCTTAGTGAGCTCGCATACCGCTCCATTTCTCCCCAACTCTTCTACACGGGATGAGGTCCTCCAGATATTGTTCTACTAATAAGTACCTGGTCAGTCCATCTAGATCCCTCTTTGATGGTTCCTGTTTGGTTTCCCCATTCTCTGCGAGCTTGGAGTGCTACGGGCTGGTCAGGATTTTGTGGTTTCCTCATATTATTGCTAAAGCTTATTTTCCGAATTCAGTTCTTCAATCAGTTTTTCAAGTAACGACACTCATTCATGTTATGACCATATGTTTCATGGAAAAGGCAGTATTTTTCGAAGTAGTTTTGCTATTCAGTCGCTTCCTGTTTAGGCGATATGTTGTACTCCTCCATCCTTTATGTCGCTAGGTAGATGTTCTCTGGAATATAATTGAATGAGGTATACTCTCTGCGCCTGAAGCCTTCAAGTCGCTTGTTACTTCTGTTCCGCTTATTGGAATTTTGATTTTTTCCTCCTTCTTTTTCCAATCCTTTCCCAGGTTTCCTACGGTAGTCCCGTAAGTATATGTGTCCTAGTTTGTCGCCATACCATTCAATCCAATATTGGTTAGTTATAGGATAGCAGGTCTTCCTTCTAACTTCTTCCAATCTCAATTACTAGCTCACCTTTCGAATAAAGTCCTTCCTAGGGGTATGTTGCTTCATTTTGATCCACTTCTCGAACTCAGTGTTGGGATGGATGGCGCAAACCAGAGCCATGAAGACCATTTCTTCATTTGGATTACTTACTTCAGCGACCGCAGTATTAAACCGACTCATGAAGGATTTCATAGATTCATTTCATCCTAGGAATATGCATGATAAGGACATCACGTCTTTTGGTTGCATCGTGTGAAGCCTAAACTGTGTAAGGAACCTCGTTGCTAATTCATCGAAAGTGGAGATGGATTTAGGTGGGAGCCTGGTAAACCACATGGAGGGAATTCCCTCCAGAATGATGGGAAAACATCTACACTGAACAACATTTGAAGCATTCTCTCCATCCATGTACTATTATACTTATACAAGTGCGGTTTCGGGTCCCTAGTTTCATCGTCGGACATGATAGTTGGCATAGTGAACTTTTTAGGATATCATTCATTTAGAATATCATTAAAGAAGTGAGTCCAAATTGGGGTGGATCCCGATTAATCATATCTCCTATTCTTACTTTCATTCATTAGGCGGTTGACCATTGTCTGTGATATACGCCTCGGACATCCGGTAATCCATGGGCTAGCTATTAGTGACTATACCAAGTGTTTGATTTTGCAAACTGTCTTGATTAGTAGACTGAAGCCCAAGCTCTCCTATCTTCGAGAGAGCCACTATTTCAGAGTTCCATTGGCTTACGGTTGGTCGTACATGGGGAGTTTGGACCTCTTTGCCAGTATTTAGTACGTTAGTGTTCTCTTTCAACTCGACGTTGTCAAGTTGTTCTCCATCTTCAGAGTCAGAGAGATCCAATGCTATATCTTTCCACGGGGTTTTCACCCCCAGATTCAAGTTTACAGTAGGCTGCTTTGCAGTTGGTGGAGTGCTTGCATTCCCTTCTTCCTTTGCTCCACCTACTACTACTTTTTGCTGCTGCTTTTCGTTTCTCCTGTTCAGGTCCGAAATGAAAGAGTTTTCATGCTCTATGGAGGCAACAGGCTCTAGCATGGTTCTCGGAGCAGCAAGTGACTGCAAGGCAGGAGTGCATTTAATTTTTCCATAAGATCTTTTGGCTATTCTCTATCTTTTGATTGATTTCGTCAACCATCTTGTTTAACTCGCCTCTAGTAACAACTTCAGACTGAATATGAGATCCTAGCATCTGATCTCCTGTGTTGGCACTAATGACTTTAACTTGCTAAGGATTGGTTCCCTCTTTGGCTATTATAGCTCCTATGGATCTTCCGGAAGTAATTCTCCTTCTTCCTAGTTCCATTGGCTCTCAACAACAAAATTTCTATGCAAAAGATTGGGGACATAACTTTTGAATTTTTTGTTCCAAAGAAGATAACTGAAGCTAAGCTTGAGTTAGATTCTCAATGAATGCACCTGTTACCCGGCTACTTGGCCCGGTTACAAAGCGACAGTTGCAGAATTTTTAGTTAAAACTAGACAAGATTATGGCCCAGAAGAGATTGGAGATATAAGGGATTGATGCAACCTGTGTGGTTCGGCATGTCTATGTGGATCGAAGTTCGATATTGTTTTGGTTGGAGTAGGATAGATCTTATGGAAGGTCACGGATGGGTCGGCCTTAATGGGTGGGCATGTGTTGTTCGACCAGGAGAGACAGGCCAATGAGGGTCAGCACGTACTGTTTCAGCCCAAGCGGCTCGGGGTAGATGTGGATCGGCCTCTGGAGAATTTGTGTATGTGTGGTTCGGCCTATGTATACGGTTTAGCACGTATTGGTCGGCATGGGTGGCTCAGTCAAGGAGGAAGCTCAAAGTGGGTCGGTTAAGGTGGTTTGGCCATTGTGGTTCAGCCTTGGTTGTTAGACAAGTGTGGACTCATTTGTGTGGGTCAGTGATATGTGGGTCGGTTAAGAAGGATCATGATGCATGGTTCAATCTACTTCACTTACCAGCCATGGGCCGAGTTATCTTAGTCATGGGCCTAGAAAGGGGATCCAGCCTATCTTCGTCTATAAATAGTGGGGTGGAGGTCTAGTTAAGGGGACCTTTTTTCCAGAACTTCGGGGAGACTCTGCCATTTTTTGTACTCTATTCTTTTCTATTCAAACTTGTATTTAAGTTGTTTGTTTACGGATTGTATTTATACTTAAGTGATTGGAAAAGTAATGAAGGTGTATGCCGAGCGCCCCAGAAATGGTGTATGCCGACTGCCCAAGAAAAGGTGTATGTCGACCGCCTCAGAAAAGGTCTATGCCGACCGCTCCAGAAAAGGTGTATGTCGACCGCCCCGACCGCTCCAGAAAAGGTGTATGCCGACCGCCCAAGAAAAGGTGTATGCCGACCACCCCAGAAAAGGTGTATGCCGGCCACCCCAGAAAAGGTGTGTAAATGAC
This sequence comes from Allium cepa, assembly GCA_030765085.1. Taxonomy (NCBI): domain Eukaryota; kingdom Viridiplantae; phylum Streptophyta; class Magnoliopsida; order Asparagales; family Amaryllidaceae; genus Allium; species Allium cepa. The sequence continues at coordinate 622,050,093 of CM060931.1, forward strand.
CGGACGAAATCTCTAAGTCCCTGAAGTAGACTAGAGTACTATGAGTCCCCGGAGCTCGAACTCGAGTATAAACGACTTGAGAAAAATCTCTAGGTCCCTGAAGCGGACTAGAGTACTTTGAGTCCCTAGAGCGTGGACTAGAGTATAAATGATATGATGAAAATCTCTAAGTCTTAGAAGCAGACTAGATTACTTTGATTCCCCAGAGCGCGGACTAGAGTATAAATGACATGAGGAAAATCTCTAACCCCCTGAAGCAGACTAGAGTACTCTGAGTCCCCAGAGCGCGGACTAGAGTATAAATGACTTGAGAAAAATCTCTATGTCCCTAAGGCGGACTGGAATACTCTGCGTCCTCAGTGCATGGACTAGAGTATAAGTGACTTGACAAAAATCTCTAAGTCCCTGAAGTAGACTAGAGTACTTTGAGTCCCCAAAGCTCGGACTACAGTATAGACGACTTGAGAAAAATCTCAAAGTCCCTAAAGTGTACTAGAGTACTCTGAGTCCCCATTGCGTGGACTAGGGTATAAATGACTTGACGAAAATCTCTGAGTCCCTAAAGTGGACTAAAGTACTCTGAGTCCCCGGAGCTCGGACTAGAGTATAAATGACTTGAGAAAAACCTAAGTCCCCAAAGTGCGGACTAGAGTATAAACGATTTGAGTAATATCTCTATGTCCCTGAAGCAGACTAGAGTACTCTAATTCCCTAGAGCGTGGATAAGAGTATAAACGACGTGATGAAAATCTCTACGTCCCAGAATGTGGACTAGAGCATAAACTGTTCGACAAATCTCTCAATCCCCAGAGAGTGGATCGAAACATGAACACAAATTGGGCGCGAGTCGAGCAGGGGAAGAATAACTCTAAGTCACCAGAATGCAGAGTGGCGTATAAACATCAATAAATAGATGACTGGATTCCGACCATTCTCTGTTTCGAAAACTTTGGCCTAAAATCAACATAAGGAGTGTTTACTCACTAAGGATGGATTTCGACCATCCGACTTGTGGCCTGGACAAATAAATGCCCGGGGTAGGAGTACAAATCACTGAAAGCAAAATACGATAGCTCATTGTAGCTCTAGCTTAGAGTTTTTTACAACTTAAAGCAACGGCTGTAAGGAGGCCTTAGTACAAAACCAATCGAAACGACATCCAAAGCTACAGGCAACCAACTATATCATACCTCAGATCGAGGGTCAATATTGATCCGCACCAAGCACATATGAATGTGACTCGAATGACCCTTGAAAAACTATGACCACCAGAGTGTGGAGAGGAGAGTAAACCATGAAGACTTGATCATTAATTCTCTAGCACCCTCCTTCGATCCGTCAGGAGAAGTATGAAACTAGATGAGCACGACCCGACTGCACTCGAACCGACTTTGCCCCTAGATCTGATTGCAGAATATGAGTTAAAGTGGACATGTTAACCTACCAATACCCAACTCATCCTCAAAATCTGACAATGCATTGAAGTATTCCTGCTAGAAGGAAAAATTAGAATACAATCCAGGATAGGCGAAATTCAACCTTCCAACGACCAACTCGATACCGCAATTCAACGGGAAAGAGAGTAAAGCCAAAGTGAACGTGGTTTTCTTTCCTACTAATCGATGTATGTTCTAGGATTAGGGGCACAAGCGGGAAACAAGATGAATGTGAACCGATTATTCATCAATTAACTCTATGTCTTTGGAGCTAGGCGGGAGTATAAACATGGCTAGGACGAGACTCGACCGTCCATGCAGTATATTTATCAACCCAAGACTGGGAGTAGAAGCATGATCATCCAAAGACTAGCTGCGATAGCTCAATATTGAAACTTATATATAATGTTTACAACGACCTGAGGTTATGACCGGAAGGGTACTTAGAGATAGAATCATCGTATCGATGTCAAGCTCATGGGCAACTGACTATCACTCCAACCCGAATGATGGGTAATGGATCATGAATACGTTAAATAGAAAGCGCATTACTTGAATACACAAGTAGATTCAAACTCAAAGCAAGAGCCAGCTATGCAGCTGCACGCAACTGAAGGCTGACCCTTACTCGACATTTTCTTCAATTTGCTTCTAAGCTTGATCTTTGGCCATTTGCAGATGATCGCTCAAAACATTTAGAGCCCTCCACTATCAGGCTTAATAACTCATGACAAGACTCTAGGGTTCGACCAGAATAACCATCATAATTGACCATCCCAACAAGATTTTACGTTGATTGTTACGCGAAATAGTTACATTTGAACTCAAAGAATTCAAGACTGCACCTACTAAGCTGACAGTCAACATTACAGTCAGCCATAGTGACCCTTCACGGGTACTGATGATCGGATCACAGCTCAATGCAATGAGGATAAAAGAATTAGTGGGATTTTTATGAATAAATGATGATATGTTCCTTTGAACCCATTCTGACGTGCATGTGTGATTTCACCGACTATTGCGAGCCATGCATTGAATATCGACCCGAAGCTACAAAAGCTATCCCATTGTGACAGGTCATACAACGACTCGATATGTATGAAAGACTGCTAAAATAGAATATCGAACTAAGTCAATTCGGTATCACTTATTTCCCTCGAAGAGCTATCCAAGAACGGAAATTAGTAGACCTCATATCTGAATTCACTGCATCAGACGACTACTCAAAAAGTAGTGGAGAACCAACCAATAGATTGAAAATGTACTCGGATGGAGCATCCAACGATCAGTGTTATGGCGCAGGAGTCATGTTGATGACTCTTGAGGAATGATCGATCTGCTACGCCTTGAAACTCGATTTCCTTGTAACAAACAACGATGCTTAGTATGAAGTCTCGACCGCCAGCCTCAAACTTGCTAGAGAACTTAGAGTGGAAACTTTACATATCTTTTGTGATTCCTGATTGGTAGTATGCAAAGTTAGGGAAGATAATCCTGCCAGTGGGCATTGTCTTGCTCCTTATCTCGGCCGGGTCCAAGAGCTTCTAGCCGACTTCATGTATTACATCATTACACACATCCTTAGCAAACAAAATGAAAAGATTCAAGTCACTGGCCAAGCTGGCCAGTTTCAGGGACACGCAACGAACATACTTTTTTTTGGTTGAAATACTTAATATTCCAAGCATTGACGGATGGAGATCGACTAGATCTTGGAGATAACGAGAAAATCGGTCATGGTTGACTCCTATCAAAGACTATCTACAATGAGGAATTCTTACTGAATGGAGGAATGGAAAACAACAGATCCTCCTCAAAGCTTCATGCCAAATCATCGAAGAAGGATTCATGTGTAGAAAGTAGTTTATCCACTCCCATGCTTCGGTCTATCACCCACGATGATATCAAATGATTCTTGAGTGAAGTCTATGAAGCAGAATGCAGCGATTACATTAGGGGGCAAACCTAGACAAAGAAAATCCTGTGCTATGAATATTACTCGCAAACTATCAATAAAGATGCGATTGATTATGCTCGACATTGCGATGAGTGCAAGGTGTTTGCAAAAAATCTGAGATCCCCGCCAATGCAAATTACTCAAATGGCTAGTCCATAGCCATTTGCCACTTAGGGGCATTGACATCATCATCTTCTTGTCGATCCTAAAGGTGGTGTGAAATATACCATCAGAATAGTTGATTACTTCACCAAATGGGCAGATAAAGAACTTTTAACCACGACTAAGAAGAGGAAAACAATCAACTTCATTGTCCGTAACGTTATCTGCCTCATGACCTTCCACGAACCATTATAACTGGTAATGAATCCCAATTCGACAACGCTAACTTTCAAAACTTCTACTGCCGGCATCATATTGAAAAGAAATTTGTGGTATTTAATCGCCCTCAAGTAAGTGGATAAGTTGAAGCTGTGAAAGAAATCATAAATTCCATTCTTAAAAGAGGTTTAGAAAAGGCTAATGGTAAATGGGTGAATAAGCTACCAGTAGCATTATTGGCTTGCAGAACCACTGTGAGTCTCCAACTTGCCATACTCCATTCACCCTTACTTATGGCTCCAAGGTCATCACCCATGAAGAACTTGGAGCCACTCTCATCGAGTGGTTGATTAGAACCCTTACTTCACAGAAAATATAAACAAGGAATTGCAATCGAATTGCAATCACACTAGAAGAAATCTGTGATGACTCATGAGGATATAAAATGCATCCCAAAGCCAATGGCAAGAACACGTTCCCAAACATGCACATGTATATTTGAAAAAATTCGACTTCTTGAAATTAACAGAAATTGAATTTCACTTAGGGTTATTAAGAAATCACTGGATCAGATAGCTGAAGCTTACTAGCCCTATAGAACCGGACACAGATGGCTACTGATGAACTACAATCTTGAATTTATAATATTGGTAATCGACCAAGCATAATGACTATGGAAGAAGGATACGACACTTTGGGAGGATAAAATTGTAGGATAATGACTATTTAGAAAACGTGATGGATTTCTTTCTGGAGACTCTAACTTGCTTCGATTCAAAGCATGTCATGTATGCAACAGGACATACTTTGGGGAGAAAATGTTACCTGGCTACTTGGCCCGGCTACAAAGAGACAATTACAGAAGTGATAATTAGCACTAGACAAGATACTGGACAATAAGAGATAGAAGATATAAGGGATTGATGCAACCTGTGTGGTTCGGCATGTATATGTGGATCGACGTTCGATGGTGGTTTGGTTGGAGTAGGATAGCACTTATGGAAGGTCATTGATGGGTCGGCCTAGATGGGTCGGCACGTGTTGTTCGACCAGGAGAGACGGGCCAATGTGGGCGGGCACGTAGTGTTTCGGCCTAAGTGGCTCAGTGTAAATGTGGATCGCCTCAGGAGGATTTGTATATGTGCAGTTCGGCCTATGTATACGGTTCGGCACGTATGGGTCGGCATGGGTGGCTCAGTCAAGGAAGGAAGCTCGAAGTGGGTCGGTCAAGGTGGTTCGGCCTTGGTTGTTCGACAAGTGTGGACCGGTGTGTGCGGCTCGGTGATATGTGGGTCAGTCAAGAACGATCATGATGCATGGTTCGGTCTACTTTACTTACCAGCCATGGGCCGATCTATCTTAGTCATGGTCCTGGATAGAGGATCCAGCCTATCTTCATCTATAAATAGAGGGGCTGGGGTCTAGTTAGTGGGATTTTTTCCAAAACTCCGGGGAGACTCTTCCATTTTCTGTGCACTCTTCTTTTCTATTCAAACTTGTATTCAAGTTGCTTGTTTACAAATTATATCTGTACTCAAGTGATTGGAAAAGTTATGAAGATCATATTCAAAGTGGACGTAGGCAATTACGCCGAACCACTATAAATCTGGTGTTCTCTTTTTTTGTTGTTCTTTTCACACTCAATTGCATTACTTCCCTATTTTAATTTACTTTTTTCATTAACCACTCCGCATAACTCTATTCAAGGGTGTTAGTAACCAATTTTGGTGCTAACAGCACCAAATTGTTAACACACAAAATGGATGAATACCCTGGTTTGAGCGTGAAAACACCAACGCTGTTCTTGTAGAGCAATGACATAGTAAATAGATGGAAAAAGAGCAGAAGTAGTAAAACACAAGAATATTTTTATAGTGATTCGGGTGTTAATGAAACCTGCATCCACTTTATACTTTTCCATTAACTGACTATTGTTACAAGTTGAATTGTATTACAATATGATTGAATATCTTAAGTTCGATCAAGTTAATAGTGCTAGAGTACACTGGAGAGTCGCAGTGAACCCCTAGATGACTGTTGTGGGGAAGGAAAAGAGTGAAGAGTATTTCCTGCAAAGTTCCAGCGTCCACTTCGGGAGATCTTTATATGTTGTAGGTTGGATTGTATTTATAGGGTTTCAAGACCTATTCATCTAGGCCGCTTGGCCAGGAGCTTGTGTTTGAAGGTATGAAGAATCTCCCAAAGTTTCATAGCGAGATGACCTAATATGATGGATCGCTAGCGATCCATAGGCATGGATCGCTACCAATCCATGCAGTTAGGTTCTTTTTAGCTCATTTCGTTTGGATCTTGTTCCTTGCCTTATGTAGATACTCCCTATACAATTTTATTCCTATATGCCTTTTTTTGATGATGATTCATGTACAGGTTGCATTGAACTGTTACCGGAGTCAGATGAATTCCCACTTCTCGCACTAGCTTGCTTGGAATATCATGAAACTTGGTAGACAACCCTAGAAAACATATTAAATCATGATGCAAGAAAAATGATTGTCCAATGAGTGATATTCATGGACCGCTAGCGATCCATCCCGTTAATCTTTTTTTTTGGTCTCTTGAGCCTCGCTTAGTTCCTTCTCCTGGTTCTTTTGGTTGATGTTTGAGTTGTTTCGTCCTACCATAGATGCTCTAACTTACTCTGGACTCTATTGGGATAAAAACCCGATTAACATCTATTATAGCTGCCAGACATGGATTTCTAGTCTTCTTTCAAATTTAGATTTTTGGTTTACTACTATTTGTATTAAGTATGGGTTTCTAATCTTCTTCAAATTCCAGATTATGTTTCAAGGCTTTTTTAAGTCGGTTTTTAGCTCAAAATTTAATGGAAATCTCCATTACTAAAGCAGATTACCGGATGTTTAAATCAAGCTCAATCATCAATGTTTTTGATTTTCCAAGCGAGAAGAAAGTTAGTCTACATGATGGAAAGCTCAAATATGGAAAGTAAAAGTGATTTTAGAACAAAATTAGAATTCAATTCAGGATTATATACCATTTATTCTGAGGTAACGTTCATTCATTTGTAAATTTATTTATAATCTAATACATTTTGTACAAAGTGGTGGGTACAAAAGCCAAGCTAGCAAATTATCACTAAAGCTCAAGATTTTGTGCAGTCTCCTCTAAATCTTGGGCAATTATAGGGTCAACAACATGGTGAATAGTGGCATATAGGAGTTCTTTGAATTTCTTTTACTTCTTATGAAACATATATGCATCGTCAATAGAAGTAATCTGGGCATTTAGGGTCGCTGGAAGGTCTTATTAGCTTCTTGTAAAATTTTGGTTGTGTTATTCAACTCTTCAATCTTTTGTTTGAAAGTATATCTCTCATGCTCAAGCTTTTAAACTTTGCTCTCATATTTGCTTATACAATGACAAACTTTCTCATCCCATTTCTTATCAAAATGTTGTATGACCTTGAATATGACCTTTCTACTCTATGACGAGACTGTTTCACTGCTTAAACCCAAAGGCGGGTTTAGTAAAGTAGGGAATTATTTGCTTGTCGAAAAACGATATCTAGTAATTATTCTGGAGTAGAGAAAGGGAGAGAGGCTTAGCACTTACTCGTAATAAGCTTTAGTGATTGACAATGAACTTGACTCTTTATTAAGTCCAATTTAAGATTTTTTATTCTTTGATATAATTTGGCTATCACTGTGTCAACTTCGAATGAAGGACCAAGCTCGCAGATTAGTTAGTTCTCTCTTTTAACGCTTGAAGCTCTTTCTCCCTTTCTTTAAGCTGCTCCTCAATACAAGCAGTCATTTCCCTATAAGTCCTAAACATCAATTTCAATATAAAGTAATTCTTGTGCCACTCTTGTGCTATAGGATTATCCAGGAATCGCAGAGTCAAATCGTCTTGAGATGATCGTTTTTCTTCCACATAAGCAAGCACCCATCCTTAATTCCAATAATTTGCGAAGCATCTAGAGAACTAGATGCATGCAAAAATTGAGTCTCCTCTTTAGAATAAAGGAGATGAGAATTAATGTATGAAAAATAAACTTTTCTGTTAATAATAAGTAGAGTTCACAACTAATACAAAAATTAAGAATACATCACAATTCTATTTTGAAAAACATGTAATCAACATTCAAAGTCTTAAGACTGTGCTTTTAGCTTTTTAAAATGAATTAGTAGACAACATAAGTATGGAATCAAAGGAGGCCTTAATTCCTACTGGAGTGCAAATCGGAGGGAACCGACAATAATCCCACTCCCCAACTATGGGACTATCACGATCACACATCATTTTGGTATATGGTAAGATGGATTTGGCTGAGAAACTTGTCATTTTCATCACCTAGAAAATTAAATCAGTAATGAGGGTAACCCATGTAGATTTCCTATAAATCTCTAAGGAAGCAATGTCTTGCTAATTGCGATGATTTGAAAATCGAGATTTTTCCCATGAAATCTCTCTTTAACTCGACAAATTTACTTAAGAGGCCCTCATGAACTGGACTTGCGTAAGAGATTTTTTATTCTGTAACAACATGTTGAAGTGAAATTAAACTAAGTATAAGAAACTAAAATGATAAAATTTGTAAATGAACAAAGTTGAATATTACAAACATTCGGGTCCATACAAAATCAATTTCTTATACATTTCAGAAATGAATCTTTTCTTATTAAACTTGATTTTTTCAAGAGGAAGAGAGCTACAAGAAAGTGGGATGGATGCCACACTAGGAAGATTCCAATACATCTTTGGGTGCTGATCGGATCCATGCTCATCAAAATATCTATGATGAAAGCATCGAAGCGAAACACCATAGTTATTGCCTAAGTATGAGAAATTGATGAATTTACCCCAACATAAAATTTGTACAAAAACTCTACCAAGGCATTCCTATCATCAATCAGCATCCAGAAAAAAGTCATCAGCTCGAAATTCTCCTTCGTGAGTATTTCGCGGTGATGACGAGCTTTCATCATCTGGGGAGCAATTTCTCTTTCCCTATAGAATCTTAACTTCGACGTGCTTTCAGCAAGTTTCTTATATTTTTCGAACAACTCATTATGATATTTCATTTGCTTTTCTAACTCTCTATTCAATCGTCAATTTATTTTTGTTCCTTTACGAGTATAGTTTCATAGCAGTATTTCAATTTTCTTCTTAATTAAAATAATCAATGTATTAACCAAAAGTTGTTTCACAACTTAACAATTTGAATAGAGTGACATATACTTGGGAAAGCTGAGCTGAAGATAAAGAGATTTTCCCAATGTTCTTAGGTCTTTAGTCTTCAGAAGCATTGCTTTTTTTAGAAAAATCATTTTTTGGAAGATCCGGTAAGTCGATAGCTTCAGCATGCTGGACAGTCGAGTCCAAGTTTTTCACTCTCTCCTCTAATAGTTGCATGGGTTTCCTTTCATCATCAAGTAAAGAAGCAAGTTTGCCTTTTTTTTAAACTGCCTCATCTCTTGCCACAGCAATGTCGATCATATCAGTTTAAAGCGAAGAACCTTCCCTTTCTGCTCATATACTTCATTTAAAGGTCATTGAGTAGTGCCTTGTAGGAGGAACATATGCTTTCCTACCAAAAATATGTAATCCATATATGTTAAAATAGAATCTATAAAATTAAAGCTAACCGAGTAACCAGGGAAACATATCGATACGAGTTGTTTGAGAATAAGAAAATGACGGTCATCAAAGTAAATCAGAGGTTATGATGAAGAGAAAAAGGGCAGGAGATTGAATTGACAGCTATGAAAGATCTTCAAAATTAATTAATGAAGTTTGAGTTTGAGTCCTCGAGGGAAGAGGATAGTCTAAAGAGAGAATTAAGTTGAGTTCAGTGCATATAAAGTGGATAGACGTTGGAGAAGTGGTAAATGTAACATTAAGAAAGGGGTTGGAGGTTGGAGCCTCCTTGGATATCTCCGTTTTAACCTTTGTGGGCCTTTCCAGAGCTTTACCCAAATAAGATGCTTGGGGATTTGGATTAATGTTTACGTGCTCCGTCTCATCTATATTAACGAAGGTGAACTCACCCACAAATTTGGGCCCCTTATCTAGGGGAGAAAGGGAGCATCAATAGAATCATCATACCTATTTCATCTTCATCCAATTCTCCGATGGCTTGAGCGATAGAATCTTTAAAGGATACAGGCTTACTTGGTTGGGATGAAGCCAGAACCTCATCTTTACTTTTTCTCTTTTTTGAAACTTTTTGTTTGACTTTTACTTCTTTGGGAGCGATAACAAGTGCAGATGAACCTAAAACAAAAATGATGTTCGTAAGCTAATAATGCTAGGAATTTTATTTTTAGCTATATTAAAACTCACCGACAACATTAGGTAGAACTGAAGAATTAGAGGTGAAGGATTTTGATTTTCCCATCACCAATGAGCTTCCTCCTCTAGTACTGAATCTGGCTTTCGGGGGCTCTCCCAAAACTTTATGATGGTCCAAGATGATGGAAAACTTAAGGAGGCTAGCTGGGGTCATTAACCTAAGCTTGTTCTCCATACTCTCTATGTTTTAGTTAAGGATCACATGATCTTCAGGCTTTAGCTGTTTAGGAGCAAAATATGAAAAGAAGCATCCGTTAGGAAAAGATAATGAGTGGGAATGATTAAAAAACAACAGCAGAAATAACTCCTTGGGAGTAGAAAATGTCCCTCTAATGTTAGAAAAACACTTGACGAAAAAATATTGAATATTCCACTCCCTCGCTTTTTAACACCGTCAGAGATCATGCTTTTTGGGTAAGGATGAATGCATGATAATCTGGTTGATCACTAACTTTAGCTGGAATTTCTATTGAATGGATTATTTCAGTGATATGGAAAGCGAGCCTTGCTTCTTGAGCCAGAACTTCTAAGAAGGTCAAGTATGTATATGAATTGGGCAGGAATTAGATAGGAGCAATGCATAAGTGCTCCAGATATCTTTGAAGGAAACTTGGAAATGGAAGATATCTGGTATGCCAAATATGTACTATGATAAAGGCAAATGTATCCCTCGGGTGGATTGGAAATAATATATGAAGGATCTATAGGAATGGCTTCTATTCCATACGCAAAACTGACCAAGAATAGATTCCACTTCTTCTTGGGTCATTATATACGATGGATTCAAGAGATTGTCTTCTTTCTTGCTAATTAAAGGAGAAGATTTGGACCCCTTGCTAGATTTCTGAGTGAGCTTCATGCTAGCTTGTTGACTTTCCGTTAACTTATCATGTGATATTATTCTAAACTTGAGAAATATAGGAAAATTTAGTACGTTGTTGTTTAAGTAATCTATCATGACAAAGTTTGAACTAACTAATGGGGACAGTCTTCAGACGAACACGAATTTATTAGCAAGTCTAAGTTTTAATATTAATAATGAAACCCTATGAGAGAACATTACAAAATTTGAGTAAGTATAAGTGTGTAGTGAACTTAGGATTGAAAATGATAATAAGCTTTGTAACTATAATTAACGAAAAAGTGATAAATGTCGTCGACATCAATGGGCAATGGCAATGTAGTTCATTGATGAGCTAACCGGTTAAATGGCTCATAATGCGTTAAAGAAGGAAGTTTGCAGATGATGGTGTTAATGAAGTTTAATTCAGGACATAAAGAGCGCTCACGATGTAAGAACGATAAAAAAAGTACTCGTAGACATAAAATTAAGGCTTTACGAATCAATGTCAAAGCAAGCGACGCCGACTATGACTGAATGACGTCGCCTTTAACTAGTATACATTTTCTCTTAAAAAAGGGAAGTTTTTATATTTTGCCTTAATCACTAACACTAAAATATGGTAAGGTGTCAAAATGATGGGTTAATAAAGAGTACTGTTGGCATAGTAGGACATGCTAGTTCGCAATTTGACATTACTTAGTATAAAGGCGATTAATGTTTCATTCTAATGATGACGACGTTTATAATTCTTTGTGGATTATCAGCACAAATAAGTAACAAAGACAAGATTTAGTGGTGGTTAGACAACATTAATAAAGCTAAGTCGAGACTTATAATGACGACAAGCATCACAAAGTGTTACTGAACATTGCTGGTATAGAGAAAGTTTAATTAATTAAATTGACGGCATCAATAAATGACGATGGCAAAAGATAATGTCTATTGATGAATGGCGATGACATAGGTCAATATATATTAATAAGTGAAGTCAATTGTAACCAAATAACTTCACAACTAATTGGAATGCACTACCTTTCAGTAATAAGAAGTTATCGCATCACATCTTGATCAATAATAGGTTAATAATGAGTCCTGGCAACGTCGGGGATCATGCCAGTATTATAGCATTGAAAATGATTGATGTTGCATCTAATTAATTTAGGTGTCCTGGATTACTCATAACATAAGAGTTTGAATCAAAAAGGTTAGCTGATAAAATAATGAAGAAATATAGCACTTTGTTGATTTTAAGTGTAACAATAACATTGAAGAGCATTGAATTGACATCATTAATAGTGTCATGAAAGAAGATAGTAAAAATTGATATTGAGTTATAGGTCTAGTATGACACGTTCATTAATAAATAAACTTAAAGCATATCAGTTTTCATACTAAGGTTGACCACGTATCAAGGCCTATTTTTGCGACACGAAAACATTACGTATACGAACTAACAACTAGCTTAACTAACCTACTTCGAGTTCGTGGTACCATAAATGATGACATCAAGATGAGTCTAAATAGTTGCGGAACTGGGTTTGATATGCTACCCGTTTCGTCATAAAATAGAAAATGCCCAAAACCCCAAATCAACACTAAATCCAATATATGGAAGATGAATAACAACAATTCAAAACAAAATTTGGGTTAATAGGACCAGAAAATCGAACGTGATTGCTACTTTCAAAAGTAATAAAATTTGAGAAAAACCTTAGTTATTATTTCAACATAAAATCCATGAAAAAGAAAATTTATGGGTTAGTTATGGCACTAGATGTACCTAAGTATAGAAAATGGCTATTGAAGAGCATGAGCTTACAGCTAATTTTGAGAATTTAATTATTGGTTTACGTTTTGAAATTATAGATAAAAGAGAAAGGGAAGAGAAGCTTACGTATTTATAAGGAGAAGTAAGTAAATGGGTGCCATTAGATTTGATTCAAATGAATGGATAGATCAACAAAAGAAGACCAAAAAGCGGGAAAAAAGATGATGTCGAGGATATTAACTTGAAAAGTCAATGGTTTTTTACCCTGGGGGGCAAAATTTACTACCATCACCATCGTCGAAGATATTCAAGGAAATAGTCTGGAAAAATACCGATGTCATAAGAAGTTCATTAGCCTCGAAGAAGCCCAAAACTATGAAGTATGAATGTCATCTCCCATAAGTCATGACAACTTCTGAAATAATATTATGCTTGATGGCGAGGCTAATGATTTTCGAAGCAATTCTGAATGAAGTCATATCCTATCAGTTTCGATGTTGCCAAAGCCAACCATTCTTAATTCTGCTAGTGATCAAAGTTATTAAGTAATGATGGTGTTCTCCATCCCAACATTGCTGCTTATCAAAACAGCTTTGTAAATAGAAATACAAGTTAAAATGTTGTCGATGTTCAATGCTATTACAACATCAACTCTTATAAACATGCTTGGGAGATCTACATATGCTATGTTGATGACTATCGCCATCATTATCCACAAGTGTATTTAATACTGAATTTGGTAAGCATAGGCGTCGAGGGTGATTAACGACGCCATTGTTCAATGACGCCAACCATCAATCGAAGAAGATTCCAACGTATGGAATCGTTGTCGTCGATATTTATGCTAGGAACCATCAATACACCCAAGAAGGATGTCAAAGAAGGTTCAACTAATGCCGCATTTCATTGATGTTAATAAAATTTGATCGACAAAGAAGGAACCATCAATGCTGAGTTTAGAGATATCGACAATGGGCCCTTTTGTATCGATGCCGAAGTTTGGCTATGTGAATACAAGAATGTCGGCTATGATGTTCGACGAAGTTGTTATTTCTGAAGCTGATAGAATACCAACCTTGATGATTGATGATGCTGCTAATGCCAAAGTCAATGGATGTCGTGGCATGTCACTTGTGAATCCTTTAAATACAGACCTAGGGCTTCGTTGAAGGGGCCGATTTCTCTCTTATCATTTCTTACCTTTTAGACTTTGTAAACCCTAAATTAAATTAGGTACGTTTTCTATTGTAGCACTTGAACAACTGTACATATGAGGATTTGGAAAATTAAACAAGAACATGGTCTTCTGACTTAATTTGGACTATGACTTGCATATTCGTGTGACATTGTACCTTGATTGACTTGTACCAGTGACTTACATAGCATATTGAATTCTTTAAACTAGCAACTTGACTTTTAATGTGCATATTAACTCAAATGTCGACCTTTATACTACCTCGAGATCCCTATGACGATAATGAAAAAAATTAAAGCTAGCATGGATGTATACATTGATTCAATGATTTTGGTTAGCCTCGACAAGGCCTCACTTTGAAGTTGTCCTATTCTTTACATACTTTTGGGGTTAGCAAATTTATTTGTTAACAGTACCATACGTATGTACTTACTCCAAAAATCTATCTTGGGTTTATTTCAGTTAGGTTTATTTCAGTTACACTTTCATTATATTTATTATACATATATTGTTATATAAGTTTATATTATTTATAATTGTTAATAACTTATAATATATATGTATGTATGTATCTTTATTAACTAATTCATATTTAACTAATTTTAATTATTATTAATTAATGTTAAATTTTATTTTACAAACCAATTCAATTAAAATTTATTAAAATTATGATATTTCATATTATTCTTCCTAAATTATATAGGAGAAACTACCCACTATAACTTATATAATTTGTTTATATGTACATATTAGTATATGTGTATGTATCGATTAATTATATTTTAATTTATTTATTTATTTGGTAAATTCCTTTATTTAATTAAGAAATTCAACTAAAATTTAAATTAGATCGAAAATTTATTATTATTCATATTAAAAAAAATTAAGATAAACATATATATATGTATATGTATATATATATATATGTCTATAACATTATATATATATATATGTATATATATTTTAATTAATTAACCTTTAATATTTTTTAGGAAGTAAAGCAGGGTTTTTGATAAGGCCCTTGCCTCTATATTATTAAAACACATATGAAATATATAGATACAACATAGGACTAGAGATAAATGAAAAAAAACCTAAATTAAAGAGCATAACATGCCCTACTATCATAAATAGATCTATTATGGCTAGTAATAGTCCGGTCACAGCCCCAAGCTAGTATACTTTTTCTAGTTTTCTTAGCGTAGGCCACAACAGTTTGCATGAAAATCCTCTCTTCTTTCCGAAACGACATCTTATTTCTTTCCCTCCATATCTCATCTAAACAACATTTGTGTGACAGTAATATCACTTTGGATTTATAGTCTCTCCAACTTGTAGCAAGAAAGATGATGTACCAATCATCATCACTCGGGTTTTCATTTAACCATATCTAACTTAACTTCATGAATTCCTTCTAAATGCTATTTGTTAGGGAGCAATTAACGAAAAGATGAATATTCGTTTCATCTTCCTAGCGGTGGAACAAATAGTAGGAAAAAGCAAGAAATCCATAATGACAAACCTTATCTTCAAATTTTTCCTAGGGCTACCAGACTTATCCCATATTTACATATGCCAAGGATCAACAAGACCATTATCAATTAAGAGATTATAGACATTTTGTGCAATGTTGCTTTTGTTTCTCAACCCAGACAAACCATCATGTTCCTGAATAATTATAGAGGAGGCATAGACTAGTTTCCAAACTTCTCTGACCCTATAACTACTGCAATATGGGTGCAAAACCTTCCCATTATCAATTTAATATATAGCCTTAGCTTCAGAAGGAACTCAAGAGAGTTGAAGCTCCAAGTAGTTAATATTGTTTAAGAATCATCCCTCTACAGCCCAGGGAGATAACCAGAAGGAAGTAAGTGAATCTACAGATAAAGCTTGCTGGTAGAGATGCATGAGCTCATATTTCAATCTGAATAAACTTTTCCAAACCCAACTAGCATTGGGCTTTAGGTCCAACTTCTAAAAAATCCTTTTTCCCTACATAGTTTTGTAAGCATTATGATTTCTAGACAAAAGGCTTATTACAGAGAAGACAAGAAAGGTAAGCAGAATTAACCACTTTATTCCATAAAGCCAAGTTGATTATTCCCAATCCACCATTTAGAGTAGGAAGGAGCACTTTCTTCACAGAGATAGGAATGGACTTCCCAGGGAAAGGAGACCCGAACCATAAAAAATGATTATAAACTTGTTGAATCGTTTGAATGAGTTTTTTTGCAGTATAAAGACCCTGGAGTAATAGACCTGCATAGAAAAAACAATGGGTCGAATGATAACAAGTCTTCCCATGGTAGAAAGGATTTTATTGCGCCACTGAAAGAACTTAGAAGTTATCTTTTCATAATATAAGAAACCTTGAATCAGAGAGATAGAAAATGTTTCTGTTATTATTTTGATTGTTTCCAAACTGTAACACTTCTGTTTTCTTTTATACTGTTACAAATACTCTGAAATATGATACTAGGCTATGGTATTTGGCCCAAGCCCTTATAAACACAATACAGATGTTATAATGCATTGCCGAGATATCCTATACTTCATAGTTCATATAATTCGCCCCTTCAATTAGACCTAGGGTTTCCCACCTCATCTCTCTCTACACCGCTGCTTCTATCTCTGAGCTCCTCCTTTGATCTAGTGAATTTTTTTGCCGATAATGGCTTCGTGAGGATGACCGCTCTTTGGTAGAAGGTTGGAATGTAATTGACTTTCAGTCTCTTGCTTATAACCTTCTCACGAACGAAGTAAAGGTCGATCGATGTGCTTCGTTCGTGAATGTAAAATAGGTTTTGCTGTGGGTGAAACAGAACTGAGATTGTCGCACCAAATAATTGGTGTGCTATTGAGATCGATCTTGATCTCTTGAAGTAGCGACACTATCCATGTGAATTCTGCTACAGTGCTTGCTATAAATCTATACTCAGATTCTGTGCTAGAGCGTGAGACGGTGGCTTGCTTCTTCGAGCTACATGAGATTGGATTGTCTCCCAGGTAAACGCAGTACCCTGATGTCGATCTTCGATCATCGGTGTCGGAAGCCCAGTCTGCATCTGTGTAAGCCTGTATCCTTAGTTGTTTTGTGCTGTTGAAAATTAGACCATGATTCAGAGTTCCCTTCAGTTATCTCAAAACTCGTTTAACTGCTTTCCAGTGTTCACTGAGAGGTTTGTGCATATATTGAAATACTTTGTTCACACTGTAGAATATGCCAGGCCTGGTTATTGTGATATATTTTAATGCTCCCACGATACTTCTATATTGCTTTTAATTTTTAATGGCTTCACCTCTGTCTTTTGAGAGTCGAAGATTGCTGGTCATAGGAGTAGGCAATGATTTAGCATTATCCATGTTTACTCATTTTAGAATGTCAATAACGTATTTCTTTCTAGCATAGGAATAGCTCTGTACTTGATCTCTGTGTGACTTCTATACCTAGAAAATACCTTAAATCACCCTGATCCTTGATGGAGAATGCTTGATCTAAATATTTTATTGTCTGATCTATGATTTTGCTACTACTTCCTGTGATGATAATGTCATCAACATATATCAGTACATATGTGATACTGTCATTCTTGCATTGTACATAGAGGGAATTATCTAATTTTGTTGGTATGATATCTTGCTTCTTTAGTGTTATCTTTAGTTTTTCATTCCATACACATGGAGCCTGTTTTAGACCATAGATAGCTTTATGTAGCTTACATACAAGTCTGCTGTTATTGCCCCTTCCATATCCTTCTGGTTGTTCCATAAGTACAACCTCTTTTAGGTCTCTATTGGGGAACGCATTGTTTACATCTAGTTGCTTGATTCTCCATTTCTTATATAGAGCAATGGTCAATATGATTCTTATTGTTGTTGGCTTAACTACAGAAGAAAATGTCTCATAAAAGTCAATTCCATATTGCTGATTATAACCTTTAGCCATAAGTCTTTCTTTGTACTTGTTAATGCTTCCATCAGGATTTCTTTTGATCTTGTATGTCCATTTACAGCCAACTACATTGCTGTCTTTAGTTCTGGTTGTGAGACTCCAAGTTTTTTTTTGATGAGTGATTTATATTCTTCATCCATTGATTGCTTCTAGTTGATATTTGTAACAACATCTTTATAGTTGCTTGGATCTTTCTGATTTAGTTGAAAATTGTACAACTTTTGGCTTATATATGCCACTTTTGGACTTTGTTGTCATATGATGTCCTGTTCTTGTAGGTTGATGCTCATGTGTACTGATGTTATCATCTGTATGTGGAGACCTGGAAGGAGATTGCTCTTCCACTAATTTTATATTATTGTTCAGACTTGTGTTACTAGGAGGAGGGCTGGAGATCCTTTCAAGATCATGACCTGATCCAGTGTCTTCTCTGGATACAGTGACTTGTGATTCATTGTTTCTCTACATGCCTCCTTCAGTTGCACTAATACTCTGGTCAGGTA
This sequence comes from Allium cepa, assembly GCA_030765085.1. Taxonomy (NCBI): domain Eukaryota; kingdom Viridiplantae; phylum Streptophyta; class Magnoliopsida; order Asparagales; family Amaryllidaceae; genus Allium; species Allium cepa. Next base: position 622,068,408 of record CM060931.1, read on the forward strand.
CAATAGGTATTGATGATAGTGATGCACTACTGCCTTTATCATATACTTTCTTTGTGATTTTGATATTTTTATCTGCAAAAGGAAATATTCCTTCATTAAATACTACATGTCTTGAAACAAATATCCTACCATCATTACTCAAGCATCTCTCCCTTTTGATTATTTCCATAACAAGGAAATGTACAGGGTGGATCTTAGACTCAGTTTATGACCATTATATGGTCTAAGACATGGGAAGCATAAGCATCCAAATGTCTTTAGACTTTGATAGTCTGGTTTAACCTAAAATAATACTTCAGTGGGATTTGGATGTTTGAGTACTTTGGTAGGTAGCCTGTTAATCAAATGTACTGCGGGGTTGAAAGCATATGGCCAAAATTTTATTGGCATAGATGCTTGAGCTAGCATTGTCAGCCCCGTCTCTACTATGTGTCTGTGTTTTCTTTCAACAAGCCCATTCTGTTCTGAAGTATGTGGGTAGGTTGTTCTTTGAACAATTCCCCATTGTTGAAAGTATTCCTTTAGTGGTTTAAATTCACTGCCTCCATCAGTCTGTATTATTTTGAGCTCATTGTTTGTTTTTCTGCTTATGTTATAAACTGTACAACAATCTTGCTTGTATCTGCTTTTGACTTCAAAATATCCATGTAGAATATGCATCAAAAAAAGATATGTAATACCTGTACGCATAGTAAGAACTTACTGGTGTAGGTCCCTATAGATCTGTGATCACCAGTTCAAGTGGTTTACTGACTGTTGTATTGGAATCTGTAAATGGTAGTTTGTGGCTTTTGGCTAATTGACAGTAGGTACATTTATATGGTGTAGATACATCAAAGCAATATTATTAGTAAGTACTTGTTTTACAACATTTACACTAGGATGCCAAAGTTTACAATGCCACAAATCAAAAGTTTCTTTGTACTTCCTAATATTTGACACAGAACTGTTGCACCGCTTATTACTATTTTTGCCATAGTATTTCCAAAGTTGAACTTGTATTGACCTTTGTCCAGTTCACCCTATAGTAATGTTTCTTGATTCAGCAAGTCTTTAACAAAAAAAATTTTTGGGTGGAACTCAAAATATACATTGTTGTCATTAGCGAACTGAGATACACTCATTAACTTTTTCTTAATTTTGGGAACTCTTAATAGATTATTAAGGTAAAGATATCTTTTACCTTTGATGCTGCTAGTTCCAACATGTGTGATGTTTACAACTTCACCATTACCCATATGTATAGTATGCATACCTGTGTATTCTTTGCTGCCAAGATTGAGATTTTGAAGACTACTTGTGAGGTGGATGGTTGCACCTAAGTCTGGATACCAATCCTCATTTGTTATGTCCTCTGTTTAGGTGAGTCTTTCTGAATTTGACTCTTCATTTTTGCATCTTCTGGATGATTGTTTGATTTCTAATTGATGTGTGCCATATTTGCACTTGATTCACCAATTCTTTGATGACTTGGATAGTATTCAATGTTGAGTCTGAAATAGCATTGTCTTGCTGTGTGACCAGGCTTTTCACAAATTTGACACTTTGCTCTATTCTTATTCCATTTATTATTTCTTCCTCTTCCTCTTTGATTGCCACCACCTCTCTGATTATATGGGTTTTGTCTGATATTTTGATCCCGCATCTTATTCTTTGAACTGGCTACATAGTTGATTGACGATTCTTTCTCCTTTCTCCGTTCTACCCTTCCTTCATGTGATAACAGAACTGAATGCACATATTTTAGACTGGGTAAATTCTGTTGTGATAAGATAATTGCAACAACTGATTCATATTCAGTATCTAGACCATTCAATATACAGAGAATATGTTCTGTTTCTGACACTTTGTGTCCTGCGGTATCAAGATGATCACAATATTATTTTATCTTTCTCAGATATTCCTGCATTGTCATATTATCTTTCCATAAGTTTTGCAATTGTCTCTTGTGGCACATGATTCTTGTCGCTGATTGTGTGCTGAATATTTGTTGTATTGCGGTCCATATCTCAAATGATGTCTTGCAACCAACAAGTTGACTAAGAAGAGATGGGCTGACGGATGATATTAGCCATGCTGCTAACAGACTGTCCTGTCTCTGATAATTGATGAATTCTTTATTGATTACTCTGTCCCCTTTGCTGTTAGTAATCATCCTTGCTGGAATTTCCATAGTTCCATATAGGTAATCTTCCAAACCATAGCCTCTAATGCTGGTTTCAACTTGATATTTCCATAATATGAAATTGTTCTCATCAAGTGCAGTGGTCACTAAATTATTCTTTGGTTTGATGATATTGCAAGAATTTGTTTCAATGGTTTGTGTTTCTTGATTATCTGGTCTTGATCCTTCCTGATTCTTGATTCCACTAGATGCAGTTGATGATACTTCATCATGTCCTGCCATGGTGGAGCAATTGGAAGCGATGTTGAGATTCTTGATGTTAGGACTATAGCGGTGCAGCCAAGCTTGTGAATCTTGAAGCAAGATTCTTGGCGTGGCAATGCTTTTGAAGGTTCTTGATTAGAGAACCCAAGAAGGAGATGATACTACAATCTCAAATGATGAGAATGCCTATAATTGAGAGCAACAGGGTGGTGGATGATGAGACTGCTCTGATACCACTTCTGGATGGTTCGATGATGAGGCTGAGTGATGTACTCTGATGAGATTTGCTGGTGATCTCTAACTCCTTGTCGTTTGACAATTTACTGGCTCTGATACCATATAAAAAATCTTGAATCAGAGAGATAGAAAATGTTTCTGTTATTATTTTGATTGATTCAAAACTGTAACACTTCTGTTTTCTTACTGTTACAAATACTTTGAAATATGATATTGGGCTGTGATATTTGTGCCAAGCCCCTACAAACACAATACAGATGTTATAATGCATGGTCGAGATATCCTATACTTCATAATTCATATAATTGTATATAATTAATCTTCCAAACCCTTGAGGTAATTAGCGGAACTCCAACGTAATTCAACCCCAAACCAAGCAATTATATACCATAAGGTGCAACAGAGGACATAATTTCATGCTGAGGTGGACCAGAGAAAAAGATGGAAGACTTAGCATGTTTCACTTGTAAACCAGATACAAGCTTGAAGGAGTGAAGGGTTTCAAAAATCTTAGTAAAGGACTAAGGAGAAGCTTTTGTAAATATGAGATGGTCATTAGCATAATAAAGGCTAGAGATGGAGGGTTCTTACATTTTGAATGAAACTCAATAACCTTATTAGCATATCCAAGATTTAACATAGAGGTCAGGATCTCCATAATGATAAGGAAAAGATATTTACTTATAGGGTCTCCTTGCCTCAATCCCTGCTTCCTTTCATAAAAACCACAAACCTAGTTGTTAATAAAAACAGAGAAGGAGGGAGTGGGAATGCAAGCTTGAATCCATTACATGCATCTAAGAGGGAACCCGATTCTATGCAAAGCATAGATAATTGTCTTCCACTAAGTAGTATCATAGGCTTTCATAACTCTACCTTAAGAAAACATCTAAGGCTCTAGTAATTTCCATCATAGCCTTTGAGAAGGTCATGGGTGAGGAGGATATTGTCAAAAAAATATCTCCTAGAAAGGAAAGCACTTTTGTTCATAGAAATGATTTGAGGGAGGACTTGCTTAAGCTTCACAGCAAGGATTTTGGAGATGCATTTATATATTGTATTGTAGCAAATTATAGGACTATATTGATTAACATTATTAGGGGAAGGAACCTTGAGGACTTAGAAGATTAAAATGGAGTTTATACCTTTAAGCATCCTACCACTATTGAAAAAATTATGAATGGCCTTGGTAAAATCAAAACTAATGGTTGGCAAACAAGTAATAAAAAACTGAAGTTGAAACCATTAGTCCCACCAGAGCTTTTTTAGGAATGGAGAAGAGAGAATAGATAATGTTTTGATCAGTAGTATCTTACGTTAAAAAGGAAATCTGATGAGAAGGTAATGAAGGCAGAGGGATGGAATCCAACATTTCAAGAGAGATATCCTGACTATTATAGCTCCTTACCAAGGAAGAAATATGATTAACAAAAGCATGACTAACTGCATCTTGACCCCTATGCAGCACACCAACAATATCCTAAACCTGACGTTTCCTCCTCTTCCTATTAGATTTGGAGTTAAGAATGATGCGGTAGTACTTGGTATTCTTATCACCATAAATGTCCCTATTATCTCTACACTTTTGTATCATAATTTTTGATTCATCATGATAGCCAACTTCGAGCCTGGTAGAAAGCTCATGAGCTTGAACAGAAAGGGAAACACTTGATGGGTTATTAAACAGACTGAATTGTACTTGATCTAGTTGTGCTTTTAAAAGAGTGGTAAGCTTGTTTCCTCTTCCAAATGTCTCTATACCCTACTGCCTTAGAACAAGTTTTGTGCGTTTAAGTTTTTGCTGCAACTTAAACATAGGATTCCCATATACCTGAGAGACTAAGCAAGAAAATCTGGGTGATTGGCCCATGAGTTGAAATATCTTAAGGGAACAGGAGTACATCTTAGAAAGCAACAAAAAATAGGACGGGAATGGCCAAAGATGCAGGGAGGACGCTTAGCATAGGAAATGTTAGGGAAGAGCGAGAAGCATGGTTATTCATGAAAATTCTATTCGATTTAGATAAAGGAAGAGTACCAAATCTAGACATATTGGACCAAGTATGATATAAGCCAAAAGTTTGGACTTCGAGCAGCCTATAACAATGCATAGCCCTACTAAGGGAAAGAGTTTCTTTAAGAGATAAACAGAGCCACCATGATGCAGCCCAGGCTAGAAGGATAAGTCGCATACGAGATAAGGGCATGTATTTAAGTCGTTCACGACTTAGGAGGGTAGATTTAAGTCGTTTCCGACTTAACTGGAGATCAGAGGAATCACGTGGGAAAGGAATACGAGTTAATGAAGAAGGTTTGAGTCATCGCCGAGCTAACTGGAGGCCAGAGGGAAAATGGTGCCGAGTTAACGACCTAACTCTAATGGGTCACGACCGAAGGAAGGGTTTTAAGTCGTTCACGAGTCAACAACTTAAGAAGGCGGTCTTAAGGCGTCTACGACTTAAAGGGGGGCTTAAGTCGGTCGGTCATGATGAGTCGTTTGAGGAGATACTGCAGGGAGCTTGGGAGCTTAAGTCGCGGCTTGTTTAAGTCGTTATGTGTTTGTAGTTTCTTGAGTCGTGAGTCATTAGGTCGTAAACGACCTAACTGTTGTAACCATGTGTAGTGTTGAATCGGCCTTGTGTTGTAAAGTCGCGAGTCTTTGAATCATTGTATGTTAAGTTGGTCATATGGAGTATGACCTGAGTTAAGTCGGCAAGGGTTGTAAGTCGTATGTCGGTCTTGTGAGTGTATGGTGTTGTAATATGCTGAGTCGTTGTAAATAAGTCGTTGCCGACTTAGTTAAGTCGTAAGTCGTACACGACTTAAGGCCTGGGTTGAAAAACACTATAAATAGGGAATGAGTTGTACATTTGAACTTGGTTGATTTTTTGAATAAAATTTCTTGTTGATTGCTGTGTGCTTTCATCTCAACTTGGTAGTTGAGTGTAATCTCCACTTTCGGTTATTCGAGTGCGCTCGAATCAACGATTGTTGAAGCCGATTCGTGGAATCTAGTGCGCTTGATCAACGCTTGAAGAATTGAAGATCATCTTTCACGGTATCGTGCGCGATCAACGTGTTAGAGATAGCTAGAATTCGGTATCTTCGGATCAACGAATTTGGGCATTTTGGTATTCATCAATCCACCGATTGCTACTTTCACCGATTGAAGTTTATTTTGATTAATCTGTTGCGTCAGTTAGTTTGGTATCAGAGCGAGACTTAGCCAATCATAGCTAAGCCGAAACTTGGAGCCAATTTTTGAAGTTGTTGTTCATCGTGTTCATCTTGAAGTTGCAACGAGTTGAAGATTTTGATCCATTTCATTTTGGATCTAGAGTTGGAGAAGTGTTTGAATTTGAAGTTGCAAGTGAGGCCGAGTTAAGTCGTGAAGTGGTATAGCCGAGCTAACTTTGGGTCGAAGCAAGTGTGCGAGCTGGAAGAAGCCGAGCCGAGTTAGTGTTGAACCGAGCTAAGGAGTTGTGCGAGCTAGTGTGAGGCCGTGCATTGTTGGGCTTGTGTTGCTAGTTTTGAAGTATTTGTTGAAGTATTTGAGAAGTATTTGAAGTTTTTGAGAAGTTTTCAATCATGCCGCCTAGAAGAGCTAATCGTCATCAAAATGTTGAAGCTTTGTATAGAAGAGAAGAAGCCGAGCTTATGGAACAACGTATTAATGTGAAATTTGTTGAAGGCATTGGGAAGCTGGAGAAATTGATGAATGATTTGAATCAAACTCAAAGGAGGAGATCGCCAAACTCGAACCATGGAGGAAACCGAGTTTCGCCATCGGTTACGGAAGCGAGGAGGGTATCACCGCATTCTTTTAGGGAGAGAAGAGAAACATCAATTTCATCAAGGAGAGATCACCATGACTATGGACATGAAGAGAGAAGAATTTCACGAGAATTTGAGAATGAGGCATATAGAGATGAAGAGAGACATAGTCGAAGAAGCATGCATGAACGAAGGGATGATAGTGGTCGAGATCGATATAGACGTACATTTGATTTTAATGAAGAGGGTGATAGAGCAAGTATTCATTATTGAGATCGAGACCTAGTTCGAAATTCATATCGGGAGGTAGATGATGATCGTCGATGGGAGTCGGGTATGAAGATGGAAATTCCAGAGTTCAAGGGTGGAATGGTAGCTGAAGAATTTCTTGATTGGTTGTCAAATGTTGAAGAGATCTTTGATTTCAAGGAGGTTCCGGAGAATCGAAGGGTGAAGTTAGTTGCTACAAGGTTGAGGGGGAGAGCTTTGGCGTGGTGGCAGCAAACTAAACTTACAAGGGAGAGAATGGGAAAGTCAAAGATTAAAACTTGGGACAAGATGAAGAAGTTGATGAGAGCTACATTTTTACCTTACAATTATCAATCACTTATGTATCAGAGGTTGCAGAATCTGAGGCAAGGGACGAAGTCTGTTAGTGATTATGCTGATGAATTTTACCAACTCATTGCCAGGAATGATATTATGGAAACGGAAGAACAGCTAACTGCTAGATTCATTGGGGGATTGAGAATGCAGATCTAGGATATGGTTAATATGTTTGATCCTAGATCAGTTGCAGAGGCACATCAGAAAGCGTTGGCTTGGGAGAAGCAAGGAAGGCGTGGAGGTGGTGTGTTTACTAATTCCAATAATCAAGCGAAGGGTGTTAGTGGGAGTTCTAATGTTCCTAAACCTGTCAGTAAGCCAGTGGTGAAGGAGGCTGAGAAGGCAAAGGTTAGCAGTGGTTTCAAATGTTATAATTGTCAGGAGTTGGGTCACAAAAGCAATGAATGTCCGAAGCCGAAGAAGAGAGCAATGGTTGCTGAGATTGAGGATGATGGTGAGGAGGCAGAATGTTCAAATATACCTTATGTTGAGGAGGAAGAAGAATTGTCTGGAGATGATGGTTGTAACCTTATGATGAGGAGGTCATGTCTTACACCAAAGCAAGAAGAGGATTCTAGTTGGTTGAGAAGCAATATTTTTCAGTCGACATGCACTATTCTAGGGAAAGTTTGCAAGTTCGTTATTGACGCTGGAATCTGTGACAATATTATCTCTACAGAAGCAGTAAGGAAGCTGAACTTGAAAACTGAGAAGCATCCTAAACCGTACAAGTTAGCATGGTTGAGGAAGGGTGGTGAAGTGAAGGTGTGTCGAAGAGCTTGTGTGAATTTTTCTATTGGGAAGAAGTACAAAGATGAAATTTGGTGTGACGTTGTAGACATGGATGTGTGTCATCTGTTGTTGGGCAGACCATGGCAGCTTGATAGAGCAGTGCAACATGATGGTCGTGCTAATAGCTATAGTTTCATGTTCGAAGGTACTAAAATCACTTTAGTTCCCAAGAAGCAGCAACAGAAGGAAAGCAAGTTGGAGGAGATTGAAGAGCTGAAAACTTTGCTATCTTTGAAGGAGTTTGTTAAGGAAGTTGAAGATGAGCCTGAAGTCTATTTGTTGATTGGACGAGAGAGTCATGAAGAGGTTGAAATTCCAGAAGAAGCGAAGCCAGTTTTGAAAGAATTTGAAGATGTATTTCCTGAAGAGTTGCCAAAGGAGTTACCGCCACTGAGAGACATTCAACATCAAATCGATCTTGTTCCGGGAGCAGTATTACCACATCGACCACATTACCGAATGAGTCCGAAGGAACATGAGGAATTACGAAGGAAAGTGGAAGAGTTGTTAGAGCAGGGACGTGTTTAGGAAAGCTTGAGTCCTTGTGCAGTACCAGCATTGTTGGTGCCAAAGAAGGATGGAACATGGAGAATGTGTACCGATAGTAGAGCTTTGAACAAGATTACTGTTCGCTACAGATTTCCTATGCCAAGGTTGGATGACTTGCTAGATCAGTTGAGTGGGGCTACTATCTTTTTGAAGATCGATTTAAAGAGTGGTTATCATCAGATTCGAATTAGACCGGGAGACGAATGGAAGACTGCGTTCAAGACAAGGGAAGGATTGTATGAATGGTTGGTTATGCCATTTGGTCTATCGAATGCACCGAGTACATTTATGAGGGTGATGAATCAAATTTTCAGACCGTACATTGGGAACTTTGTCGTAGTTTACTTTGATGATATTCTAATCTATAGTGCGAGCACAGAGGAGCATGTAAAGCATTTGAGAAAGGTGTTAATTATTCTTCGTGAGGAACAATTTTATGCAGCTACGAAGAAATGTGTGTTCATGACTCGAAGTGTATTATTTTTGGGATATGTTGTATCTGAGAAGGGAATCCAGGTGGACCAGAGTAAAGTTGAAGCTATTAGAAATTGGCCACAGCCGAGAACTATCATTGAAGTTAGAAGTTTTCATGGATTGGCATCATTCTACAGAAGGTTTATTCCTCACTTCAGTAGCGTGATGGCACCGGTTACTGATTGTATGAAAGGGAAGCAGTTTCCTTGGTCGAAGGAAGCGGGGGTTGCCTTTGAACGAACCAAAGAACTTTTGACAACAGCACCAATTCTTGTATTACCAGATTTTCAGTTGTTGTTTGTGCTACACACTGATGCATCAAAGGTTGGGATTGGAGGAGTGTTGAGTCAGAGTGGGAAGCCAGTTGCTTATTTCAATGAAAAGCTATCAGGGGCAAAGATGAGATACAGTACATACGATGTTGAGTTTTATGCTGTTGTGCAAGCTGTTAAGCATTGGAGGCATTATCTATTTCAGAAAGAGTTTGTTCTTTACACAGACCATGAAGCTTTGAAGCATTTACAGGGGCAGGATAAGATTTCAGCAAGACATGCATCGTGGATTGCATATTTACACCAATTTACCTTTGTTGTTAAGCACAAATCTGGTGTGACGAATCATGTGGCTGATGCTTTGAGTAGGAGGAGTCATTATTTGACTACAATGAAAGTTGAGGTGATAGGGTTTGAATTATTGCCAGAGTTGATTGACGACGATTCTTACTTTGCAAAGTTCGTTGAGAAAGTTAAGGATGGAGATACTGATGAATTTATGATGGTTGATGGATTCTTGTTTAAAGGAAATCAGTTATGTATTCCTGAGAGCAGTTTGAGAATGAAGATTATCAAAGAGTTGCACGAAGAAGGCCATGTGGGTCGTGATCGTACATTACATTTGATTTCTCAATCTTACTTTTGGCCGTCGATGAGGAAAGAGGTTGAAAGGTTTGTGGAGAGATGTCATATATGTCAGGTTTCGAAGGGAACTGCGACCAATGCAGGATTATATATGCCGTTACCTGTACCGTCTAAACCATGGGTTGATATCAGCATGGATTTCGTTTTGGGTTTGCCTAGAACTCAAAGGGGGAATGATTCTATATTTGTTGTGGTGGACAGGTTTTCGAAAATGGCGCATTTTATTGCTTGTAAGAAGACGGTGGATGCTGTTCGTGTTGCTCAGTTATTTTTCAAGGAAATCTATCGTTTACATGGGTTGCCGGAATCTATTGTGTCAGATAGGGATACTCGTTTTCTGAGTCACTTCTGGTTAAGTTTGTGGAAGATGGTTGGAACGAAGCTGAAATTTAGTAGCGCTTATCATCCGCAAACAGATGGACAGACAGAAGTTGTTAACAGATCGTTGGGAAATTTGTTACGATGTTTGGTGAAGGATAATCTGAAAAGTTGGGACATGAAGTTATGCCAGGCAGAGTTTGCACATAATCATGCAGTGAATCGTAGCACCGGATTCAGTCCATTTCAGATTGTATATTGAAACGTACCCAGGGGACCGTTGGATTTGGCAGTAGTGCCACAACCGAAGGGGACAGTTAGACGAGCTGCTGATTTTGTTGAAGGATTGAAGGAATGTCTTAAGATCGTTCAGGAACGATTGGAAAAGTCAAATGAAAAATATAAGAAATTTGCAGATTTGAAGCGAAGAAATGTTGGATTTAATGAAGGTGATTTGGTGTATGCTGTGTTAACAAAGGATCGTTTTCCAGTAGGCGCTTATAACAAGTTGAAAGCCAGAAAAATTGGTCCTGTCGAAGTTGTGAAACGGATTAATGAGAATGCTTATAAGTTGAAGCTGCCGGAAGATGTATACACTTCTGACGTATTCAATGTTAAACATCTTGTGCCATATTATGGAGATGGACAATCTGATGTGGAAGAATTTACAAATTCGAGGACGAATTTTTCTCAACCAGGGGAGGATGATGCAGCCCAGGCTAGAAGGATAAGTCGCATACGAGATAAGGGCATGTATTTAAGTCGTTCACGACTTAGGAGGGTAGATTTAAGTCGTTTCCGACTTAACTGGAGACCAGAGGAATCACGTGGGAAAGGAATACGAGTTAATGAAGAAGGTTTGAGTCGTCGCCGAGCTAACTGGAGGCCAGAGGGAAAATGGTGCCGAGTTAACGACCTAACTCTAATGGGTCACGACCGAAGGAAGGGTTTTAAGTCGTTCACGAGTCAACAACTTAAGAAGGCGGTCTTAAGGCATCTACGACTTAAAGGGGGGCTTAAGTCGGTCGGTCATGATGAGTCGTTTGAGGAGATACTGCAGGGAGCTTGGGAGCTTAAGTCGCGGCTTGTTTAAGTCGTTATGTGTTTGTAGTTTCTTGAGTCGTGAGTCGTTAGGTCGTAAACGACCTAACTGTTGTAACCATGTGTAGTGTTGAGTCGGCCTTGTGTTGTAAAGTCGCGAGTCTTTGAATCGTTGTATGTTAAGTTGGTCATATGGAGTATGACCTGAGTTAAGTCGGCAAGGGATGTAAGTCGTATGTCGGTCTTGTGAGTGTATGGTGTTGTAATTTGCTGAGTCGTTGTAAATAAGTCGTTGCCGACTTAGTTAAGTCGTAAGTCGTACACGACTTAAGGCCAAGGTCGAAAAACACTATAAATAGGGAGTGAGTTGTACATTTGAACTTGGTTGATTTTTTGAATAAAATTTCTTGTTGATTGCTGTGTGCTTTCATCTCAAATTGGTAGTTGAGTGTAATCTCCTATCTCCACTTTCGGTTATTCGAGTGCGCTCGAATCAACGATTGTTGAAGCCGATTCGCGGAATCAAGTGCGCTTGATCAACGCTTGAAGAATTGAAGATCTTCTTTCACGGTATCGTGCGCGATCAACGTGTTAGAGATAGCTAGAATTCGGTATCTTCAGATCAACGAATTTGGGCATTTTGGTATTCATCAATCCACCGATTGCTACTTTCACCGATTGAAGTTTATTTTGATTAATCCGCTGCGTCACACCACTCCCATCTTGAGAGAACAACGTGCTGTTCCAATCCCCCAAGGCAAGACGAAGAAGATTGATTAGATTAAAAAGGTGGAGAGAGTCAAGAAAAGCATTCCAGGAGGGTAAAGAGCTTACTGCGTAAAAAAAGTGATAAAGAAAGGGGAATTAGATTCTTTATGAATGACTGGGAGGTGGCAAGAGTGGATACATGAAGGTAGAGGGGTTACAAAGAAGACATTCAGATTCCAAAGCACCTGAATTCTTCCACAAGGAGCTTTGTCAAGATTGGGGAAGTAATGCCAAGAGGGGATGATGAATGAGGAGGCTAGATGAACAAAGTTGACGTTGAGCTTATTTTCAAGGATAGCCAACATGGCACAAGAGTTAGAGGATATGATGTTTTTTGCTTCATTTTTATTAGTTACATCTTTCCGACCCCTAATATTACACGCTGCAATTTTATAAATCATGAGATTGTTATGAGTGGGATGGGGAGTCGGTTGCATAGTGGAAGGATTAAACGAGGTCTGGGATTTGAGCTTTAGCCCATCAAAATTAAGAAGAGATTGGAGGGAAGTAGCTTCTTTATTAAATACTTTGCCTTTGTCACAATCTTTTGTAGTACTGCTCATTTTCCTAGGAGAATTGTTAATATAACAAGAAAGGGAAACGGAGGAATGATTGGAAGGAACAGAGATGGGATTAGGGTGAAGACTGGGAGCATTGAAAGCAGCATCCTGATTGTAATGGAGATGGGTGGGTTGAGCTTTTGTTATATTGGCATCAAAATCTTTAGCTAGAGGGAGGGTGTTATTAACATTTAAATTTATGTGAAAAGGAGGAATAGTTGCATGTAAGGATTTATTAAAATTAATATCAGAGAAGGATATTTCTACAGAAATGAGGGAGAGGGAAGAGGAGATAGGAGAAATGTTCGACTTTAAGGGCAATGGGGGAGAACTGACGTTTACATCAGGGTAAAGGCTCACATCATACTAAGCTTCAGGTATGGAAATTGCAGGGATGCGGTCATGGTAGCAGGCAAGAGCAAATCCCCTATATCAAACCCCCATGTTCTCCATATCCTCAACCAATCGGGAACACCGATTTTCAGGCATTTTGCAGTTAAACCCCTTTCTCTCTCCTGTTGTTGATGGTTTAATTGCAAAATTGTTGAAAATCGGTGTCCCCAATTGGTTGGGTACAGGGAGAACAGAGGAGTTTGGTACAGAGGATTTGGTCTTGTAGCAGGCAGTATGGGTTAAGATGGGATAGTTGCTTTTTCTAATAAAGGAGGATTTGTAACATGCACATCACCCAAAGTGTGCATGTCATTTGAACCTTATGCACCAAATAAAGTATCAGATCAGCCTAGAGCACCAACATTTGCTTTAGAAAAGCCCTGAACGCCAAACAATGATCTAAGATTATCTTCCACCCCAGCTTTCCTAGCATAAAAAACAATCTCTCCTTCCTCCAAGGTTTCAGGTTCAAAAATAATATTATCCAAATCTGCAACAAGAACCTCGAATTTATTAACATCAGCCAACACCTAAGCTTGAACTTCCCTGCAATCTAACACATTTACATTAGCATACCCATTTGCTTTTGGAGCAATAGGCCTGAAAACCTGCCAAGTAGATTGCACTCTCCTCTTTTTTCATTCTTGTTCACCACAAAATTCCACGTTTTAATGTTCTCATTTTCTTTATGAACTACAAGTTTATCAACTATGCCTACTACCTCCTCTTCTTTTTTTTCTTAGGGAGAACTTTAGGGACAACAACATTTTTTCACAATTTTCTTTGATATGACCAAATACCTTGCATTCCTATAAATAGCTGATCTCCAAGCATATTCTACATGAACATAAGCTAACTTTCCTTCAAGTAATTGTATTAATTTGGTCAGCCAAATTTTAGTACATGGAACCTCAATAAGGACTTTTGCATACTGAAATCTATCGAGTGTCCTAGTAGAATCATCAAAGCATATGACCTTACCCAGAGAACTTGTGATCCAATCTACACCCGCCAGTGTCCAGTTAACCGAAAGGATCTTGGAGAGAAAGATCCATATAAGGATACTTGTTATTAACTAACCTTTGATTATTTATTTATTTATTTAACCTAATTAATTAAATATCAAATAATTTTAGAAAATATTAAATTTATTTTCAAAACCATTTTGATAAATAATTTATGTTTTTAATAAAATTTCATTTTAAATTTCCAAACATAAATTTGAATATTAGCCTATTGCCCAAATAACTCTAGGCTTTATGTCAGGGCATACCTTTTGGACTTACTTCACTTTTTGGGCCTGCTTAATAGAGAAGGAGAAGAGAATACTTGATTATTCATCCACAAGCCGAAACATCCTTTCCCCAAACACCCATCATATAAATAATTTTAATTACTGGCCCTAAATGTTAATTAGTTAAATCAAATAGACCATTTAGGATTTAATACCATCGAAGGAACCTGGTCTGTTTAGCAACAGGTGAAATTGGTAAATTTCAATAAAAACTTTAATTTGATCTTAGGATCTATGAAGTTTAATATTTAACACAAGATTTGTAACGGCCCGTATCTTACACATCGGAGAATCGTAAAATATATTTTTTTTAAATCATATTGGGCCATATGACTCTATAACTTTAGTTGCTGTCATGTATTGACATTTTTTGACCCATGGAAATTTTATCGGATGATTTCGACCCAAATTTGTTTTTGGAATTTTTGTTAGTTATGCGTATTACGCTTATGTACACATTACAATGCACCAGATAATATAGAAGAAAAAAATATCCCTGGGTCAAGGAGAAATTCTATGAGCTCTACAGTCAAAAATTTCGAGATCGGACGCTCTAATAGTCCATACAACCTAAAAACATCCAAAAATAACATCCTGGTTCGTAGTCTTAGATTTCGACAAAACTTATATCATTGGTATGGGAAAATACAAATTCACCTGGTGGAATAATCATCGTAGTTTGACATTCATAAGAGCCGTAGGATACAAAACACGCGTTGAAATTTCAAATTTCGAAGAAAAAAGTGGTACACACAAGCCCTACTACTACACCTACACTATAAATGCTTTCCTCTCTTGCTTGTGCCTGCATATACTGTTCCTCTAGGTGATGCATCTCTTTTCATGGCAACCCACTTCCTTACCCAAATTTCTCCTCCTCTATCTCTGTCAAGTGTCTACCATTTAAGGTAAAATAAAGTACGGGTCTTCGTATCTTTCTAGAGCTACCCCGCCATGGCCTCAGATCGACCCCGCTCTTACCGTGCTGATAGAAAATGGTAAATCTAGAAAAATTGATGATTTTTGAATGAGATCCAGATGGGAAATCATTGATATAGTTTGTTCGTATTGCCGAGGGGTGTACGAATATGAAGATCGCCTGAGCCGTAGGTGATTGAAGTGGTGGCAGTTTGTATGAAAAGTATGGGTAAGAAATGGGTATCGATTTCACATGGCTAAAATATAGTCGAGCGGTCATCGATGCGGGAGTCGAAATTGTAGCAACTGCGACATAGGGTCATATGGTGAGCTAGCGTTCTCAGGAGGCAGTTAGAGGAGTATGCAGTGGTCCGATGGATGCGGGTGTAAACAAAGAAAAATATTAAAGTAGTTCACATGTTGCACAGTGGTGGCTTGAGGGGAGGTAGCATTGGCCAAGCTCCATGTGGTGGTTGTTAATGGCGGAGCAGCAGTGGTTAGTAGCTCGAGAGGAGGAACAGTTACAAAAGTTGGTGTCCGTGCATGCATTACAAGCATTTGTAAGGATGAAATAAATATGTACATGGAGCTACGGTATAACTAAAAGTGTACAACAGAGAGAATTGGCTAGAGTGACATGGCAAAAGCTATGCATGGAAGTGATGCCATAGGAAAGTATGAACGTGAATTACGAAATAATTCGTTAAGGTTAATTATTTTGATTAATTAATTAAGTAGGATAGTTAAGTTATTATTTTATTAATATAAATCGAGTTCTTATGTCTTCTATAGCATTTGTATACAAGGTCGAATTTGGACATGGTTTCAAGCATTGCCCTTATATTGGAACTCTCTACGAGGTGTAGGATTTGATAGCTTTTATTAAGGTGAATGATACTATCTCTCGCCACACTATGATTGTTAGTATAGTATTAATTGGCGTTTTGAAATTATTTCTAACTTTAAAACTTGAATTCTACTATATTTAAACCTACATCTTATTTTATAAAAGAGTTTAAAAGTGTTTTAAAATAGTTTTGAATTAAATATAACATTTTTTCCCATTAACGCAATATGTTGACGATATTGATAGATTTAGGCTATTATCGATATTTATCCTACATTGGTTGCTTGGATGCATTATATTTGTTATTATGGAAGTATCTAGGCTATTATAGACATTTCTATACTTGTTTGTTGCATGGTTGATTGTTTGCTAGTTTGGTTGAAAATGCCATTCGAAGGTGATATAGTATTAGAAGATATATCATACGATAGGATTTCATGCATAGAGTTTCGTGCATGCCGTTTAGACTTGGAGATGTACTTTGGATTTCAGGATAAATGTCGAACATTTTCATTTGGTTTATACTTAAACTATTTTTGGTTAAGTACATGACCAAAGTGGTCGTTATTAACTACTCTAGAGCTGTGCAGTTAATGCGCTCGGTAGATTCAAAGCGGTGGAGGTGCAAAAAGTCATAGCAGGGATACAGCGAGGAAATAGCGGGATATAGCGAATGGCTCTAAAATAGCATATAAAACTCGTACTTAATGTTTTTACAAATATATAAATGGTAATTAAATGAAAAATTGTCATTCAATTGAATTATAAATAATACATAAATAATTTTAAATAAAAACATGTGCGAATATATTTTAAATAAATGAAAAACTGTTATATAACCTAATTGAATTTGGTAGAATACTAGAGTATTTTTATTTCTGAAAATATATTAAAAATTAAATCAAATAAGTTAGTTTCATAATTTTATAATGTATAAATGCAATTTTTCAATTCATTTTGTTAAAAAAGATATAGCGGAAATAGCGGAATATAGCGGAAATAACGGGATATAGCGGAAATAGAAGGGATTAAAGCGGAAAGGCTATATTTTGGGGCTATATGGAAAAATCGTAGCGGTAGAAATCCGCTATGAGATATAGCGGGTTTGTAGCGGGGTAATAGCGGGGCATTAACTACACAGCTCTAGAGTGGTTGATATCTACTACTATTGATGATGATCGATTTGGCCAATTTTGACATAGACGATGAACATGCTTCTAGGAGCAAGATGTGATGGTTTGTTCGTTCGTTCGAAGTTTGATTTTGGTGTTATAACTCTTCGACGAGTGGTTTGGACAGCGAAGCGAAGATGTTACGTTTCAAAATGATGACTTCACATTTTCGAGACGATGATTCTATGATGGGAAATGATGGCATAGACGATGGATAGCTACACTTCTGGATGTGGAGCAGTTGGATGGAAGGAACTGTTGGGGGAAGGTTATAGGACGCATGATTACACTATGACTTATGATGGTTGTTTAGAGTAGTTCCAAACCACCATAACTTCAGAGGGAGTTGTGAGGACATTTTCGAGATGAGTTCCAGGATGGATGACGTTTGAAAAGGGATTGTTGATATTTGTAGTGTTTTGATATATACCCATAAAACATGGGTATGTGCGAACACTTACTTATGCTATGGAGTGTACCTCGGATCATAATGTTTCGATCCGAGTACCCTCGGCTATTATAGAGCGTGCAGTCTAGTTTTTGGCCTTCTGAGTGGAATGGATTCGAGTATTGAGAAATCGAGGATGTTGAGTAGTCCTTGACGATTGCAATGGGCTCATACGAGTATGATATATCCAACGCACTGAATGAGTGAAGGTGAGGATGGATGCTATATTTTTTTGATTGTTTTATCACCTTAGATATGTCACTCGATGTAAATGTTATCAATGCAGAATCTAGACACCCTTAGTAGTTTGATGTATAGTACACCTTTGATGACTATGATATAGAGTAACATATATATCATGTGTTATGTGCAAACTCTATGGGTGCAGGGATATGTCAGATATTATTCCCTATACCCTCTGTTCCATATAGATTACCAACTTATATAGTGTTTGAGATTATCGCTCACACCAGACTGTTGCCTGATTCGAGATTTTATGATTTGCTTCTTATAATGTCAAGTACTCTTAATTGAGTAGAATAGATAGCAGGTTTTAGCATTTGGAGCTGTATAGGTGGACTTAAAGAAGGTGGCACTTTCTCACATTTATATTCTGAGATTATTACTGTTTATTCTGCTATGTGACACTGTGGAGCCTTAACACTGTTGATATACTATTATTACAGACATATTATCGGTTGAGTTTATTTTTCAGTTTCTATGAACTCTATTACTGTTTTGTATAACTATATGAGCATGCGTTCTCTGTTTCAGTGGTTCGTGTAGCATATTTAATATCTGTGATGACTATTATATTTTATCTGATGTGCTGTGAGATATACGACGGGTTATGTAACTATGTGATGTTCACTTTCTTTCTCTTCTCTTATATTCTTTTTTCTTTCCATTCCTCTTCTTTACTTCTATTTCTTCCGCTTAACAATCGTCCTACATAGACCGGATCCTCCAGCAGTGCACTATTCGGTTATATAAGCATCAGAGGTGTAGGGTGGTCATCAAATTTGGTATTAGTTCCTAGGTTATGTGATTAACCTGTGTTGATACCATGATTCAGTAGAGATAGGGCCGGAGTTGTCACTTTAGACTAGATCAAGAATATACCTATATATGAGAGAGTGCTTATTTTTTATATTTTGATTTTCAAAACTATATAGTAGTATATATAGTATATAAGTATTATTGCACTCATGAGTACGATTGATGTAGTTTTTCTTTATGAGAGACCGATCATTCTTATTATAAACTAAGAGTGATCTAGCATACGAAAAATGCCACTATTGACTCCATCTCTAAGTAGAGGAGTAGGCAAGATTATGGACCACAAACCCCAATTTACAGAATATAGTCGATGGTGCGAATCATTATTCTGGAATGCCCAAGTAGCTCCAAATGATTATAGTGCTCAAGTGCAAATATCTGGAGTCGACTTTGTCAAGAATGTAAGGACTATGTGAGCCTATGAAGCAGACCATTCCTTGGAACAGAGTCAGCTATTAAGGTGGAAGATGTGATAGAAATTTGCAAAAGGACCTTTGATGACTTGAGTTAGATGATGCAAAGAGGTAGAAGTTGACCTCTAGATCACTTCAGGGACGAACAATGAACTGGTGGAGTGCCTTTATAGCTTGGTTCCTAAGAATCATTTTACTTAGGATCTATTCATAGTTCACATTGGAGAGAAACTTATCTCGACTTTTCAAAAGTTGATGTTGTTTAGCAAGTTCGTCGATTTGAAGTAAGGCGATGTGTTTGTGTCTAAGTATGCGGCTAAATTGGATGTGCTATTGAAATACGGTCTATCTTTTATTGACACTCCACTCAAAAAGAATGAAGAATTTACCACTAGGTTGAGTGATCATCTTGGGAACCGATTGGTTGGTTATATTGATGAGAGCTTCGACAAGTTGATCTAGAAAGCTTTACGACGTAAGAGTCTGTACCCAGTGTTGAAGAATATTCCTAAATAAGCTAAGTAAGGACAAATCGTGGAGGCATAAGAATTTAATGCCGTCAGATTTTGTCGAGTTATCTACCAGTGAAAAACAAGGGAAATGGCATTACCATTTGAGGTATATGTAACACCCCTAATTTTGAATAATATTTTTCAAGAGATTTAATTAGATAATTAAATAGAATAATATAAATCTTAGAGTGATACAGGGATTGAGATTTGAAAAATAAAATTAAGGCCGTGCTTAACAAAATAAATGGGCTTATAAATGGTTTTGTATGCTAATTAGGAGAATAATTAACGCAAGTGTATTTAGGGTAATTACGCACCTTAATCCCATTACCTTATATATCTAGTCTCCTTTATGCTACACGTTCATTTTCCATTTCACAAAAATGTAAGTTAAAAAAACAAAGCCGGTCATTACTAGAGAAAGAAAAAAGGGAAAATTAATCCAAACCTAAGGAATTAAAGCAGGAAGATTAATCTCAACCAAATCTCAAAGTCCTTATCCAAATCAAGGTGAATAATAATTTAAATAATCTCTATTTTGTTTTTACGATCATTTGATTTTTGGATTTAAGATGAAATCCATTATAATGAAGATTTTGATGATGATATGCTTGTATTTTAAAACATGTTTGATTTAAACAAGATTGTTTGAATATAGTTTATACGGTTTTAAAGGTAAAACTGATCATAATGAATGTTGAACGCCATGAGCAAAATTATTTGTTATATAAAACATGATTTTGGAGATGGGTTTTAATTTTTATAATTTTCCAAGCTATGGAAAATTTATTATGAATTTTCAAATGAAAATAGGAATAATTGGGTTTAGAAATTAATTTCGGTTATTTTATAAAGAATCCGGGTTTGAAGTTTTTATATGTTAGATAACATACTAAAAGTGAATTTATTTAATTTTTGGGGATTTTTCCTAAGTAATTTACTATGGAAATTAAATTATTTTAGAAGAAGGATATAATTATTTTAATTATTTTACTTAATGAAAGGGGCTTAATTGTGAAAATTAATCTTTCTTCAGATCTAAAATTACGTGGCAGTTATTTTGGTAAAGAATTTGAAAAGATATGGCAACCAATTAAATGTTTACAAATAGGCAAGTTAGTTATAAAGTAATTACTTTAAATGGTATTAACTTAGCCTCTTTCAAAAGTAACTTTCATCCCTATGCTTCTGCCTTCAACCAAGTCAAAACCTACAAGGTCGAAACCAATTAAGCCAAAGACAATAGACAAGGTAACACAGTGATGGTACGTAGTAGATTGGAGAAGGTGGGAAGGCATCGTGTCGAAACATAGCTTTCGATGGGATCGAAACCTTTATTTTACTTTCCAAAGAAATATGCTTGTCTGTTTTTAATAAAAGCTTTCGAAGGAGTCAAAAAATGCTTTCGAAAGGGTCTCTTAAATTTCTTTTGAAGGGGTTGCCGCCTCTTGTTTAAATTGCAGCTTCCGAAAAAGTTACTTAGCTTTAAAAATCAATGCTTTTGAGAAGAGTAGTGTCCACTAAGTCGAAACCCTTTTGTCGTTTCTATGCCTTTCAAAGGGATTGAAGTTATAAATGCTTTCGAAAGGTAGCTTTGTTTTATATTTTTACTAAACCACTTCCTAAAATCTTTAGAAAGGATCTAAGGGTTTCAAAGGCAATTTCGAAGCTATCCTTCAAATGTTTTACTTAAATGCTCATAGCTTTCGAAAGAATGGCTCCAAAGCCATCAGATTTTTACTAATCATTTTTATTTAAAGGTAACTGGTTTTAAAAGGGTTACGTTTGCTTGTATTCACTTAAACCCAAAAGATATTTTTAAAGATAAACCCAATGTTTTCGAAAGGGGTACTTTCAATGGTCTCGAAAGGGGTACTTTCAAATGGTTTCGAAGCTATGATTTTATATAATTGAATAGCAATACTTTAGTACATTTGAAAGGTTTCTAAAGAAAGGTCTTAAAGTATTTCGAAAGGCAGGTGCCTAGTGTCCTGAAAGGAATGTTTGAATGCTTTCGAAAGGAAATTTTCCAATGGTTTCTAAAATAAAGATTAAAGGTTTCGAAAGCCTTAATTTTCAAAATAAAGAACCCAATTTCAAATTTTTAAAGGTAAAACCCATGACATTATAAAAGAGCTTTTAAAAGCTTTTAAATTGGATTTTTTAAGAAGCTTTCCTTGATAAAGTAATAGGTCAAAGGGATTAACCATGTTTTACATGAAACTGATTTCAAGGATATTAAACCACATGTGTTGGTATTAATATTTGATGATGTTTGCTTCTTCTAATATATATATATATATATATATATATATATATATATATATATATATATTGATAGAGGGGGCTATGCGGTAGTATCGTATAATATGGAATAGCGGAATGATATAGATAGATAATGATAATAAGTAAAGTAGACACCTAGACTTTATACTAGTTCGGACCTCTTGTCCTACGTCCAGTCCCTAAGCTTCTCTTAGGAATTCTACTAACAACCCTCACTTAACCCGAAGGAATAGGTTTACAACTTACCCGAACAAACGAACGAGATTTCTTGCCTCAACTACCGAAGAGGACTTCAACTCAATTACTAAAAAACAATATTTGACTTGTTGTGTTCTTGTCAACACTAATGAGTCTAATGTAGTACAATATTCCTATAATCTTATCCTCAAGAGTATGCAATGTGTTTGTGAAGATTTAGGAAATGTGAATTGATATGAATCAAAAGAATTTTATAAACAAAACAGTGATTCAAGCAATAGATTGGTGATTGCTTTGAGAATATTTAGAGAATATGATCAAGAAAAATAGTATGATTAAAGCAAGAGAATTCGGTAACTTGAATAATGTTAGAATCATGTATATATACTTGTAGAAGAGGTGCATTTGTTGTCAAAGGTTGCAAACAAGAGATGCTTCCATTTCCATTGGAGAATGGTTGCAACTTTTGGGAGGAAGAAGGTATCTTTTCAGAGTAAATTCGTAGGTTCAAATTTAGTAGACTGAGCAGGGAATTCGGTCAACTGAAAATATGAAGTAAAATTTTCAGGAACAAATTCAGTCGACTGTGCAGGAAGTTCAGTCGACTGAAATTGTGCATGTTTATATATTTGTACCAGTTTCAGTCGACTGGCCATTCCTGTTCCGTCGACTGAACTACTAAAATATGCACAGTGAAAGTATAAATAAAAATGAAGTTCATAAATGTATTCTAGTGTTCGTGCAAGCCTCTTGAGGATAGATTTTAACAATAAATCTAGACTGAGACCTATATATAAAAAATCATACTTATGTCTGTTTTGTCTTCATCGATCTTCCTTTATATTTGCACATATCTCTTCCTTTTTTGTTGAAGCACATTGTCATTGATCAAAATCTTTACGTATCAACATTCTTCCCCTTTTTGATTGATGACAATACTGATTTATTCTAGAGATGTATTTGCTTATTTCTCCCCCTGAATGTATGCACTATCTTTCCTACAAAACAAAGTTAGTACCATAGATTTTCTCCCCCTTTGTCATCGACAAAAAGGAAGAATTAACAGCAGAAATATTATATCAAAACAATCACTGAAGCATAGAGAATAGAAAATTTGCATAACCATGGCTTAAAAAGGTTAAAAATGTTGCGTCGAACAAGCACAAAATGGCTATTTATACAAGCCATAAGAAAGTTATAAATAAACATCAAGCCATACTAAAATTACTCATCTCTATCCCAGTCATATGAACCTTCTCTTCCTCCTGTTGGTTCACGTATGACGGGTCCTCCTGTTGGTGGTCTGTACACTCTTCCTCCTTGGCCACCACTTGCTCCGCTTGTGCTGCTACTCATTTGATCTTCGAATGACGTCTATGTAAACGTAGGTGTCTGACGTTTGCCGCGAGATGTCAAAGCAGAAGTGGTGCTTGAGTACGAGATTGCATCTCATAGTTTGTTGAAGAATCCTTTGATTTTGTCAAGCTTGTTATCTACCTTTTTAAGACGAGTATCAAGAATTTGTTGATTTCTTGATAATATCCCCAATGATTGGTTGGTAGTAAAGCTTGGGTCAACAAGACGAATTTCATCATCTTCCTCGAAATGCTCTTCGTGGTGATGTTTGGAGGTGGTTGTTGTTGTTCTTGATGCCTTGCTTCCCATTCGACGAGTGATATTTTGCGAGGAGGTCGAGATGGGAGTTGCATTAGGCTTATGGTCCGGTGGTTAATTTGATGGACCATTGTATTCTTCAACTCGGGTAATGGCGTATCGACATTGAGGAGAAGTCGCATGATGTATTCTCCAAAATAGATAGTTCGCATTTTTTCGTTATTAAAAGTGAGAAACTCATCAAGAATAAGTTGTACCCAATTGACTTGTATATTTCCAAAAATAGCATATAGAGCTCGATAATTATTTGGGTAGACAATATCGTACGAGCCCGTGCATGGAGTAATTGTTCTCATTAGAGATTTGTGAAGGATTCTTATCATAGGTCGAAGAGAGGTGGACTTAAAATCTCTAAAGTTGATATTATCATCCATAAATCAATGGTTTATGTTATCACGAATCTGTGGATTGAATTCTATCTCGTCTAGCTTTCTCCCGACATTTGATGATTCTAGAATGTGTGCTATTCTATCTAAGGAAAATTAAACTTTCTTTCCACATACCGTACTCCAAACACTATTGTTTGGATTTCTCGGAGTTTGGTGCCCAAGATTAAGGTTAGCATAAAATAATTTGACCATTATATGATTTATGGCATGGTCATTTCTTTTCAAATCCAAAAGAGAAGTTAAACCTGCTTGATCGGTTAACGCTTGGATGTTGTAGGTTTGAAAGCTTTGGAAATCAATGAAGGAATGCTCGAAAATATGGGAATTCTTCATCTTATTCCACCTAGTGACAGCTACTCCATCGTAAAGCCATTGTGCTATTTGAGCATCAATTGGCTCGGAGGATGAAGAAGAGGAAGCTCTTGATCTCTTTGGTGCCATTTGAGTGAGATTTGAGTGAATTTTAAGGAATTGGTGGCTAGGGTTTCGAAAATAATTGGGGAAGAAAACTGTTTTGGAAAGTAAAAAGTGAATGAATAGGTAAAAAATTGGTGGTTAAAAGGGGAAAGTTGCCTGGGAATTGGCGTTCAGTCGACTAAATACACTGTTCAGTCGACTGAATTGATGGCCGAAAATTTTCTGGGTTGAATTCACTTGACTGAACAGGGATTTTAGTCGACTGAATTTTTATCTGAAAGTTTCTGTTAGTATTACAGTCGATTGAGCAGAGGAATCAGTCGACTGAACTATAAAAAAATTTGCATTCTGCCTTAAGTTCAGTCGACTGAACAGGGTTTTCAGTCGACTGACCCATGTATTTTGTTGTTCTTAGTTAATTTTGAAAGTAAACACTTTATTTAAAGAAATAATTACAATTATTTAGATGTAACACCATGAATAGATTTCAAAACTATCTATTTTTTAGGGGATGGATTGGAGTCTTTTTCCCTTCATTCTTCATATAATTTATATCCCATGAATTTGGACTATATTGAGGAGTCTTAAGAGACATCCAAGGATTCACAGGATCGACTGGTGTATGGTAAGATGAAGACGGATCAATTGAACTAACGGGGCAAGGTAGGGGTTCAGACACTTCATTCTTTTTTGAGCCACAAAAGCGTAAACTGATTTGCTCTAGGAAGCTTAATCGTCTAGCAGTAACTTTTTGTTTGAAGTATAATTCTCATTGAAGATCTATTTGTTGTTGTTGAAAGTGATGAATTTCATCAATCTTTCTTTTTGTGTCTGGAGAAATAAAGAGTCCGCGTTTCGCTTTCTTGGATTCTGGTGTGTAGCCAGTACGATAATTGTTCCATTTGTAAACTGGCTCATGTGTCGTTGTTGGAGTGGGAAGTTTTGGAGACGTTGGAGTGTTATCGACTGAAGAGGTGATGTTGATCGGAGAAATAGAGTTGTTGGACGACATTTTTATAATGAATTTTTCAAGCTTTTATTCGTGAGAATGAGTTGCGAAAAAGAAATATTTTTAAGATATATTTATAGTAGGGATTTTCTAAATATATAGTGGTTATAACTCTTTAAAGTTTTTCATCCACTAAATGGTTTAATGGTTACCATAATTCAGTTAAAAATGTATAGTTTACAAATAACTATTATTTTATAATATATTATGTAACATATTCGAAAAATAAATTGAAAATCTCTTTTTTTCTTTATTCAGTCGACTGAGTATATAGCGTTAGTCAACTGAATTGTGTAGATTTTTCTAACTTTCTCTATATGATATCCGTAAAAGACATTATTCCTAACTCTCGTCGTAATTTTATGAAGCAGTTTTCTAATAGAGGTTTAGTAAATATATCGGCAATTTGATTTTCAATAGAAATATATTCTAAATTAATTATTTCTTTTTCGATATTGTCACGTAGAAAATGGTGACGAATATCTATATGTTTTGTACGAGAGTGTAATGACCCACAATATTTACACAACTATGATATTGTGATTTAAACAAGTATAAAATATTGAAATATATTTGTGCACACATTTGGTAAGACTTAGGGGTAAATTTGTGATTTCCCAACTGTTAAAACCCTAGCCGTGAGTGAATTATAAAAAGAAAGATGTGGCCACTGTTTCATTCGACTCTCTCGTTTCAAAACAAAAACTAAAATGGCCGAAGCCCTAGATATCAGATTGGGCGAAAAATCATCTTGCTGTATCGAATGGCGTTGGATTCGTGAGAAAAAGGGGGAAAGCTATGGCAATATCTAGGGGATTGACATCTCATATAGCTACGTGAGTGTTCTTAATCTTGATTTGGCAATAAGTCCTATCTCAGGAAGCCGTAGTTATATTTCTGCAAATAAATTTGTGTGTATGGATGCTTTGCGTGTATTGATGCTTGTTAATGATTGTTTGATCCTTGGTTGCTTGCATATCCATATATTGATGAAGATCAAGTCTGATTATGTTCATATCTGAACCTGAGATGATATATATTCACTATTATGTCACGATACACTGATTTAACACTATGTATTACTGTCGAATGAATTGTTTAAGTGCACTCATACCAGACGTATCATGTCTGACCCTGTTGATTGTCTCGACAATCTCCTAGGGTGTCTCATTCAACGAGGCAGTTCGGGATGATGTTTTTACAGGTTGCTATGCACATTTTGATGAGATGATGACTTAAGAGATGGAGTTAAAATGATTTATCACTGCATGTAGATGATATGAAGAAAGTATTTAAGTATTTCATTGTCATTTTATATGTATTGCTGAACTGAAATATGTATATTTTACTATGAACAGTGAACCATCATGTGTTAGATTGATATGTATATAAATCTGGAAAACTGTTTTGTCTTATAAGTAATTACAAGTTTGAAACTGAAACACTGGGATCGTTCAGTTTTTATATATTTTCTGAAATCTGTATTTGGAGAATAACTTGTGTCAAGGCAGTATACACAAGTGTTTACACTTTTGTATATGTGCAGACCTATAGATCTGCTGAGTTTTGTTATTTAAAGGATTTTTATGGATTTTGTTCGAGTTTCCTTTCAAAAGTTTTGGGGAAAATCTTTATAAACTTATTTTGATGGATTATTTCTATATTTATGCATAAGCATATATGGATCTGGAGTTTGATTTTAGTATGTAATTATCATATCTGAGAATATATATATATATATATATATATATATATATATCCGTTTTTGGCAAGTTGAATGCCTTGAGTATGAAAAGCAAAGATGAGATTTATATATTTCTCTATGTTATGGTTTTCTGAGATCAAGTTACTTATGGTTTTAAATGGGAGATTATATGGATCTGAATCCACACTTTTGAGATATGATCTTTAATCTGAGCATCTGAGTTTTGATAGATATGTTTTCTTTGATATAAGATGTTTATTCTGGAAAAATGAAGTTTATGGGAGATTTGGATTTATATAAGAATTTGAAATAATTTCTGAAATGAGTTTGAGAACTTAGAGCCTCATGTGCTTTATATATCTGAAATGTATTTAGTTGTTTTAACAGCATGACTTACAAGTCTGAACTATATTTATATGTTTTGGGATATCTGATGCCGTAGATCTTTGAAGGAAAAAAATGGATTTTAATGCTTTCAAATGCATTATGATTTTTGAAATGAAATTTCTATGTTAAGTGGTTGTTGCTATTTGAATCTGAATATAACATATAGCTAATACATGTTCATGTAATAGATTCTTGAATCATATTGTGGACTTGCCATATAAATTAATATACGTGCATGCCCTTACTTTATATTTCTGAAATGAATGAGCTCAGTTTTGAATAGTTTTTCAAAGTTAATTAGCAAACTGTTTTGATTCTCTTATGTTATATTCATAAGATTTATGGAAATGGATTACAAGTCCATGTATTATCTTGAGACTTTTATAAAAGGAACTTGTAAGCTTCCAATTGTTTATGTTAAAAATATTTGTATGATGCAGAATGGCTTTTGTCCTTGCATCAGTGATATGTTTTCAGTTTTAAAGAAAGATAGTTGATGTAAATTCATCTTTTATGTCTGAATATAACTTGCATGAATGAGAAAGAGGAAAACTCGATGACCTCATTTTTGTATAGTTGGATTGGTAATCCTTTGTTTATACGTATATTTATTGGTACTTTGTTGGTGCCAAGGCTTCATTGACTCTCGGATGTTGCCAGCATTGTTACTGTGTGATTTTAGGGCTCAATTTTAAATTGCCTATTCATTAATACCATTGCTTGAGCTTGTGTGTTGGCGAGGCCGTGCACATCTGTATTTATATGTGTGTGTACGTGCAGCCACACCTATAATTGTGCTATAGCAAGAGTTGAATTAAATAAAGAATATCTATGACTTTTATGATATAATCCGGAATTCTGATATTTCCAGTCTGCTTGTGTATCTTTTGTGTCATATTGCAAATAATTTTCATAAAGAGGGAAATGGACTTATCTTTATATTAAAATGCTATGCTTGAATGCTTTAGCTAATTTTCTTAAACTCTGATTTAATAGCTAAAGAGATTGGTATATCTTCATATATACTAATCTATGTTTTAAGAATACACCAATATTTCTATATTGGTAATAGTGGATCCTGGTTTTGGTTTTGAAGATAGATGACCCTGTGTTTTCATTTAGCATATTTCTTTATGCCAAAAAAAAACAAATTAGTCCATGATTTGGCCACTAGAAAAGTAGGGTCATCACATTTTGGTATCAGAGCTATGTAGGTAGATAACATAGCAAAAATTTAATTTGTGTGAACTTGTTTGTATTGACTGCTTTGGTTGCATTGTTTGAATTGATTGCTTTGGATGATCTATTTGGATTACATCAATGTTAATGATGTTTATTAAAAATTTAAGTGAGCATTAATCTATTTTATGCAATGTCATTAAGACCTCTGGTAGGCAGCCTAAAGTATTATAAAAATTATTTAATTTTCTGAAGTGGTTTATTATGAATGAAATGGATGAGATGGATGTTTGTTTGTGCATTTCTGTTTGGAGTCTTGTATGTTAGTTTTCCAAGATAAAATGTTTTGAGCATTTTTTAATTCTATTCTTATTATTGTCAAGTATGGATTTAAATTATTTAGGACATAGGCAGCAAGATAGAAATCTGGCTCATGCTTATTTTCTAAATAATAAGGCAGGAGGATTTCTGAGTTTTTTGGTAAATTTTCCTTAACAAATACCTCTGTCCATTTTCTTTTTCTTTTTTTAATAATATAGAAGGATCATGATGTTTAAAATGTTTTGGAAAACCTGCTGCAAATTTCTGCAGTAAGGAAAATAAATGGAAAACAAGGGATTGAACTAGAAAGTAATTATGTTTTTCTGAAACATGGAGGAATTGAGGGTTTTATGATTAAACCCATAAACAGGTGCTTAATGAATTAAGCAGAAACTGGAGGGGGAAACTCATTAGGTTAATAGATCCTATGAATAAATGAAAGAAAATTAAATTGGTCATTTGGGGTTAGTCAATGATCTGCTTGCTTCAGGTGGGAGGAAGTATATGCATGGTGCAAGTGCACCCTGAGGCCTTTGTGTGTTGGAATAAATAAAACAATCTGGGTGATTCCTTCACAATGCATACTTGTGTTCATTTGACAGGGGGATTTAGACCATAAAATAAAATGGGGTATGAGATTTAAATCTCTGGGTTATAAATATCTGGACAGGGATATAAATTAAACAGGTTTAATATGATGACCTGATTGAAATACTGAGAGAAATTGGGAGAACAAAACCTGGGTTTATTTATGTAAAAATGAAGTTATGAATGATGCATGGCTTACTGAACATTTGTTGAATTGATGCATTGCTTATTGATTACTTGTTGAATGATTTCTGATGGCAAGTAATTAGTTGATGTTCTTATAGATGTCTGGTTTTCTTTTTGGAACTAAGGAAAAAAAAATGGATACCATTATTAAGTGGTTGTTTGCTGTTTGTATTGACTGAGTATTGTTTGTATAAACTTAATTCATACGTAAGTTTATGATATTTTGCTTTGATTGCCAAGAATGGGGTCTGTTTTGAATTAAAAATTCATTTAAATAAAGACAGATTATATGAGGATATTGATCCCTATTTTGATTTGCATATAGATGATATGTTTTGCATGAAGATGGTGTGTATGGCCATGGATGAATGAGCATTACATTTAAAATGACTTCAATATGAATCATGAGTAGGAATGTATTTGTAAGCAACATATAACGTGATGACAAAACATATGAACTGTTACTGAATTAATATTTGTTTGGTTCTGGTTGAGTAAGCTTGGTGTATAAATGTAACGACCCAGAATTTTTAACAATTAAAATTGAAAATATTTAATTAATTTTAAATATTTAAATGATGGTTTGATTTGAATTTCAATATAACTTTGAAATTTGGCGATTAAATTATAAAATTTAATCTATTGAAGTGAATAAAAAATTTAAACCTTCAATTCTATGCTGATTTAAAATATTTCAAAGGCTTATAAAATTTATATTGGTAATATTGAAGATAACAGGAGCTTCAGAATCAAATTAGAAACTGTTTTAATCAGTTTTAAAATTTACAACGTTCACATTGAATTTAAAAATAGTCGTTTTTCATATAGTCTTGGAATTCGACGAAACCGGTTCCATTGGGTCCGTAATGTTGAATTATTGCCGGATTTCAAATTTCGTATTTTTCCGAGTTGTCGTGTGAGCATACGATAAGCAAATGCGTTGAAATTAAATCGAGTTCAAAATCAAATTTAAATTTAAATTTGAAATTTTTGTCAACGACAGCATCCCTAAAATTACGCCTAAAATCACGCGATTCCATCTCTAAGACACGATCTCTCGTCCTCTCCCTTTCCAGTATTCAAGTTCGATTCCTTCAGAGAAAAAGGACGTTAATGGTCATCTCGTTTCTTTCCCCCCCCTTTCAAACTCCTTAATCACGAAATCATTCAAATAGAAAGTGCCGAGCCCTTCCCCTTTTCTCTTCCAGTTCACGCGAATTCACTTCAGAAAAAGAAAAAAATAATAATTTACGAACGGCCGAAGCCCTAAATCAATGTCGCGATGGCATCGCGTTCGTGTGCAGCGCTCAATCGAAGTGGGGGCTCGAGTGTGGGGCGATTTGAACCAGGGGAGGCACTCGCGTGCTCTCGTGCGTGGGGTTTTGGAGCGCGTGTGCTCGCGTGGATCTGGTGTGGGTGTCGCGTGAGGGAGCGGCGGTGGTTGCGAATTGGGGTTGGCATCGCGATTCGATGGGTCGCGACTGCGACTTGGAGGTTGCGGCGGCGACAGCAGCGCGAGTGGTTGCAGTGGCGGCGCGCGACTCAAGGGGGGTGGCGGCGTCGTTGGGTCGTGCGCTCGCGTGGGTCTGAAGTGTGGTGGCGGCGCGTGGTCGCGTGTGGCGCGGCGATCTGGAGTGGGTGCGGCGCTCGAGGCTTCGTCGACAAGGTCGAGGCAGCGGTGTTCCAGTAAGGTATAATTTTTTGGCTTTTATTTTAATTTAAACGTATATATATACTTAAATAAAAAGAAAAAAAATGTAGATGCAGTTAAAGATATGTATATAGATAAATATGTAGATGCAGTTAATATAAATAAAGGTTATTAAAGGAGAAATTTGTTAATATAAAACTATCAAACGGAAAATAAATTAATTGACTTATATTGAATATTAATAAATTTTATAAATATTTATACAAGGTATAAAGTTTAAATAGAACTATTTTGAAATTTAAATTTTATGTAATAGATGTATATATCTATACAGTTTTAAATGAGAAAATAGAAATTTTAAATTTGTGGGATTTAGAATCTTAAGATAAATAAATTATATTTGGTTAATTTATTAAAAAGGAAATTTTGTTCAAAATAAAACCCCTGGGAAAATTTACACTTATCAGATGAAAATTTATTATTCGATTTATTTCGAATATTAATGAATTGTGTAAATAATTTAAAATAGGTATAAATCAAGAAAATTGAGTCAGGATGAAAGTGGACTGCAAAATAAAAGCTAAGGTGAGAACTTCTCACTCAAAAAGGGTTATTTAAAATTTTAAATAGTTATATTTAAAATTTGTTGATTGATTGATTGATTGCTTGATTGTGATATTAGATATTTTAGGATATATCTATATATAGCAATATATATATATTGGCATATGTATATATTGCAGTTGATTGATTTCCCGCCTCGTATAGCGGATGAGACCCTATTGCGCCGTTAGTAAGCGGATAATATTTTATAAAATCCCATATACCGCGATATTCCACCTCGAAGTGGAATGGGTATTGTGCTAACTTTGTGGATGCAGGGAAACAGGTTGGAGGGATCCAACTGGACCCCTCACAAATATTTATTTGTTTTATAAATATTGTGTTGACTGTTAACTATCATATTGATATATGATATTTGTTGCCATGATTGACCAATTGATGCTGTGGCATCATCGGATTCGTTTTTAAAGTTAAAAATAACGATTTTTGATTTTAAAAGGATTTTTAAATCGATTTTTCCAAATATATGTTTTTGGTAAAATTTTGAATTGATTCCTTTTAAATCAAAGTAAAATTTTAATTTTTGAAGTTATAGAATTTAAGATTTTTATAAAATATAACCGAATTGAGATTTTTGGAAATAAATAGTTAAGTAATTTATAATCGGTATAAAATTGGAATTTTTGAATTATTAAGAACAATGTATATAAAAGATTTTTAAATTGATTTTTTTTTAAGTTAAAAATATTGGATTTATAAAACGAGTTTTACAAGTGTTATAAATGAAATATAAATTGTTTTTCTTAGTAAAAGAAATTTTCTAAAATTTTAAATTGTGAAGTATAAAATGAATAGCTTGGGTAAAACAAAAGATTATAAGTAAATTACTTATGATTTGGACTTTGTCATTTATATGGAATATAAATGGAATTTGCTAATAAATTGAGTTTGGTAAATTGAAGTTTATAAAAGGAATAGAATTTATAAACATTGTTTATAAATTCGTAATCAATTGAATTTGATCAATTGAATATAGAAGTTTATTAAAGGAGTTATATTCACGTTTTTGAACAGTGAATATATTATTAATAAAAAATGGATATTTTGGGAAAGAATGTTTTAAACAGAATTTAAAACGATTTAGAAATGTTTTAAAATGCATTGAGTATCGAATACATAGATTTCAACATTCATTGTTGAAATAGACGTTTTCGAGAAATAGAAGGAAATGAATACATAGAATTCAACATTCATTATTGAAATAGGCGTT
The DNA here is from genome assembly GCA_030765085.1 of Allium cepa. Taxonomy (NCBI): domain Eukaryota; kingdom Viridiplantae; phylum Streptophyta; class Magnoliopsida; order Asparagales; family Amaryllidaceae; genus Allium; species Allium cepa. The sequence goes on from CM060931.1 coordinate 622,101,713, forward strand.
TTCGAGAAAAATAAGGAAATGGTGGACTATAACACTGTTGTTATAGTAAATGATTTCCGAAAGGAAATATTTTGAATAGTATTGGGATTTATATATCTAATTTAATTTCGAATCCCTATACTAGTGATTTTGGGTTGTCGTAACGATGTTTTACGCAACATTCGTTTTGACCCAATTAAATGTGAAAAAAAAAATGATTTCCTTAACAAATGAAATATATACTTGGCTATGGTTAAGTATATTGAATATTTTCAAATTGTTGAAAATAAATAAGATTTGTGAAATACTTATTTTTAAAATAAGTATGGAATTACTTTTCCAATATGAAATGGAATATTTTTAAGAATTTATCTTTTTGAAGATAAATTGGAATTTAATAATTAAAATCTATTGAAACTGTAAATCAATAGATAATCTGAAATATAAATTCACTATGGAATTTATAAATAAAAAGGGAAAATTGGTTTCAAAATAAACATTGGTTTATTTTTGAAGTATTGAGATTTTATATCTAGTAAAGATATTTTGGAAAATTAAATAATTTGGAAAATTATTTGGAATCTGGTGATGTGGCGCATCTTTATTGATAGTTAAATAACCGACTATCAATATTTACCCTTGAATGAGTAATTGCTGTGATTGCTTGAAATTGGATGCACACTTATTTTTGAATAAGCGCTCACTATTCGGGTTAACCGGGAAAGGACCATGGGGTCGTATAACCCACTCCGAATATGTGATACGTCGTTATGAATCGCATTTGAAGATCGGTGTTGAAGACCGGATATTTGCGAAAGCGATAGGATGACCTGTCGATTGTCTCTGCACTGAGTTGCAACGGTATAGAGACTCCCTAAGTGATGGGAAATCCGATCAGGATTGTGAATATCCGGATTGCAAGGACTTCTTTGTAAGTGCCTTCGGTTCTGTTCGAGCCCGGAACAGACTTGTATGGATTGTATGTCTGACATTACAATTTGAGATATAAAGCCGATTTCTTTCAAATATATTTCTGTTGGTGGCGGAGAATTTATTCTTTGCTTAACACCCTTCTTTGAGACGTATGTGCTCAAAGGTTATATAGTTGAAGTTATCAGCGATATATTCCCAGTTTGGTAATGTGACATGCTGAGTGATGCTGAAATGATCATTGTGTTGATTGTTGTGATAGGATCATTTATTTGATCGTCTATCTTAGTGATCATTGTGTTGATCATTTGTTGACCCAAAGCATGGCTTTTGTATAAAGTATGTTTTTGTGGACGTGAATTCGTCGAGCCTCACATCCCGGAAATGGTCAAAACAGGAAAGATGCAGCAAGGTTATGAGGGGTAGCGCCCTTTAGGATATGTGCATTTCCTTCTGGAAAAGGGTGGTATCATGGTATGGAGCCCAGATACTTACTCATGTTGAAACACTTTGTTTTTATGATTGTGTGAATTGATTAGAGAGCTCTCGGATAAAGGTCCCAAAGGACCGGGGGATGGCATATTCGGTCAGTTGTTACTCAGTTAGGAGTAACCCGGCCTTGTGTTGGTAGAGATCCGGTTTGGTTCTCGGGGATGTCCATCCAGAGGCATTCTCATGTGGCAATGGGAAGTTCCTTGGCCTGACCATTTGTTGGAAATCCAATTCCCAATACGAAACTTGTACGGTATTAGTTGTAGAACCTGCTATTCACTTATGGTGGTCACCACTGTTTGGATAGTAGCTATAGTAGGCATACGATAATGGTCGTATGTTGGCTAAGATTTATATCTTTATTTTCGAAATAATTTCCTACACTATGCACTAGTAATAATATCAAATGTTATTTTAAATGCGTATCAAGCATCTTTGACTATCATAAGGAGAAATCTCCTCCGATTCTGCGTTTGCATGTGTGCGTGTGCGGGAGGCCTTATGGTAGTCTCATTTTTAAAAGCATTGCGAATTGATTTAAAAATATTCCTCTATTTTGATTTTAAAGTAAATAAACTGTTTTGAGTTCTCACACCAGTCACATGACTGACTCGGAGTTTATTGTTTTCCTTCCTAAACTCTGGGTGCCCACCAATTTCCACACGGGCAGTTAAGAGTTAGGTTTATCAGGATATTCTGGATATTCTGGAGTTGCTGGAGGCAAGCTGGATGGCATGGCGTATTACTAGTTTATATAGTATTTCTTTTCCGCTGCATTGTCTGTTGTTGTATGATGTTGTACACTCTGATGATATGATGTAATGAAATGTGATGTAATGTAATAACTGATATAGTTCTTTGTTTAAAGATTATTCATTTATTATTTTATGTTGTTCCGCTGCGAATTGTGAGATTCTGATGTTGTTGTTTCCTTTCTGTCCGTTCTATTTTTAAAATTCTTCTATCTTCTATTTTCTGTTTCTCTGTTTTCAAAAAAAAATTGTCTATCTTCTTTCTCTCTATTTTCTATCTCTTCTCTCTTCTTTCTTTTTCTTAAATCTTTTTTTAAAAACCCATAACATCTCGGTTTTTCGGCAACGAAAACCGTACTGTTACATTTGGTATCAGAGCGTATGGTTAAGCGACAACCATGGCTCTGTTGGGTATTACTCATTAGAGATAGAGTCAGCAGTACTCTAGAATGAGTTTGAGTGTAATAATAGATATGAGCGCGTATTTGTTAGTGAATATAAAATGATTTTATATTGTGATGATTGGTTTGTTGAGTGGCATATGAACCTTCGTCAGCGTGGTCTGCAAAACTATGCCGAAAGGGTTTCTAAACACTTGAATAGAACAATTCGACACAATATTGTTTTGAAATAGGGTAGATGAAATAATTTTACCCAAAGTTATTCTTGTATATAAAAGAAATAATTTTCTGTAGATTATTATAGTATATGGATGCATGGTTGCTAGGAAGTAATGATATTAAGCTATTACTATTGAAATGGAATAAGAATTGAAATCAATGTATATGAAAAAAAAAATTGAGATAAGGATAAGAAAATGAAATCCATATACAAATGAAATTCGAAAATGTAAATTATAAATGTGACTTATAATTGGAGTTGAATTTGATTTAAGCAAAGCGAAGTATTAAAATAAAATTAATAAGCTAAACTAATTGAAGGAATGAAAGTAAATATGATTTGTAAATAAATTGAATTGTATATAAATTCATTAAGTGTTAATGAAATTGAAGTAGTGGAATTGGAAGCAATGGAATTGAATTCAAATATAATTGAATAGAATTGATTTGGATTGAATTCAAGTAAATTAACTTGATAAATTATTAATTTGTGAAATAATTTCAAATGGAATGAATTCATATATGAATTGTGAATATGAAATGTAAAGGTGATTTATAGATTGAAATGGAATTTGTGAACATAATTGAATGGAAATTAAAATCAATTAGAATGGGTATGAATTCGTTTCACTTAAAAAAAAAAATGAATTGAATAAGAGAAAGTGAGTTGTTAATCAATGGAAATTAAATTTGAATAGAATTGAAATTGTGAATTGAATTCAAATGAAATTTGAGATGAAATTGATTGAAATACAAAATTGAATGAAATTGGATATGTAACTTCAATAGTAAAGCTAAAGATGGTATAAGAAGCATATATTGAATATTTGTAATGGAATGTGCGAAATGGTTTCAATATTGTAGTTGGATATTATGTATACTACTACTAGCAGGTTATACAGGTATATTAAAAGAAATGGAATTGGGATTTTGGTTTCAAAAATAAAAATTGAATTGCTCGACAAAAAGGTACGTGTTTCAATTTTTGTATGGGATTTGATGACTTTCTCCTCTAGCCACTTGGCTTTTCTCTTTTCTTTTTTTGATTCTGAGGGGCCGTGGTGCCATTTTGTAGTCGTACCGATCGAGCCGCGTAAAGGAAACGCTGGCGAAATTTTTCGAAAATTTAGGGTGTTAGAAAAATTTTGAGAAATTTTGAAAGTTTGAAATTTGAATTTGAATTTAAGTTTGAATTTTGAAGTAAACAATGTTGTTTGAAACTTGTGAGTGAAGTTGGAAAGTTAATTGGAATAAGAATGGATCTTTAATAAAAAGATTTAGGTTAGTAAGTTGATAAAACTATTTGGATTGTGAAAAATAATAATCGGTTTAGGATCATTCTCCTTAACTTGCAATTTCGGGACGAAATTCTTTTAAGGGGGGAAGATTGTAACGACCCAGAATTTTTAACAATTAAAATTGAAAATATTTAATTAATTTTAAATATTTAAATGATGGTTTGATTTGAATTTCAATATAACTTTGAAATTTGGCGATTAAATTATAAAATTTAATCTATTGAAGTGAATAAAAAATTTAAACCTTCAATTCTATGCTGATTTAAAATATTTCAAAGGCTTATAAAATTTATATTGGTAATATTGAAGATAACAGGAGCTTCAGAATCAAATTAGAAACTATTTTAATCAGTTTTAAAATTTACAACGTTCACATTGAATTTAAAAATAGTCGTTTTTCATACAGTCTTGGAATTCGACGAAACCGGTTCCATTGGGTCCGTAATGTTGAATTATTGCCGGATTTCAAATTTCGTATTTTTCCGAGTTGTCGTGTGAGCATACGATAAGCAAATGCGTTGAAATTAAATCGAGTTCAAAATCAAATTTAAATTTAAATTTGAAATTTTTGTCAACGACAGCATCCCTAAAATTACGCCTAAAATCACGCGATTCCATCTCTAAGACACGATCTCTCTTCCTCTCCCTTTCCAGTATTCAAGTTCGATTCCTTCAGAGAAAAAGGACGTTAATGGTCATCTCGTTTCTTTCCCCCCCTTTCAAACTCCTTAATCACGAAATCATTCAAATAGAAAGTGCCGAGCCCTTCCCCTTTTCTCTTCCAGTTCACGCGAATTCACTTCAGAAAAAGAAAAAAATAATAATTTACGAACGGCCGAAGCCCTAAATCAATGTCGCGATGGCATCGCGTTCGTGTGCAGCGCTCAATCGAAGTGGGGGCTCGAGTGTGGGGCGATTTGAACCAGGGGAGGCACTCGCGTGCTCTCGTGCGTGGGGTTTTGGAGCGCGTGTGCTCGCGTGGATCTGGTGTGGGTGTCGCGTGAGGGAGCGGCGGTGGTTGCGAATTGGGGTTGGCATCGCGATTCGATGGGTCGCGACTGCGACTTGGAGGTTGCGGCGGCGACAGCAGCGCGAGTGGTTGCAGTGGCGGCGCGCGACTCGAGGTGGGTGGCGGCGTCGTTGGGTCGTGCGCTCGCGTGGGTCTGAAGTGTGGTGGCGGCGCGTGGTCGCGTGTGGCGCGGCGATCTGGAGTGGGTGCGGCGCTCGAGGCTTCGTCGACAAGGTCGAGGCAGCGGTGTTCCAGTAAGGTATAATTGTTTTTGGCTTTTATTTTAATTTAAACGTATATATATACTTAAATAAAAAGAAAAAAAATGTAGATGCAGTTAAAGATATGTATATAGATAAATATGTAGATGCAGTTAATATAAATAAAGGTTATTAAAGGAGAAATTTGTTAATATAAAACTATCAAACGGAAAATAAATTAATTGACTTATATTGAATATTAATAAATTTTATAAATATTTATACAAGGTATAAAGTTTAAATAGAACTATTTTGAAATTTAAATTTTATGTAATAGATGTATATATCTATACAGTTTTAAATGAGAAAATAGAAATTTTAAATTTGTGGGATTTAGAATCTTAAGATAAATAAATTATATTTGGTTAATTTATTAAAAAGGAAAATTTGTTCAAAATAAAACCCCTGGGAAAATTTACACTTATCAGATGAAAATTTATTATTCGATTTATTTCGAATATTAATGAATTGTGTAAATAATTTAAAATAGGTATAAATCAAGAAAATTGAGTCAGGATGAAAGTGGACTGCAAAATAAAAGCTAAGGTGAGAACTTCTCACTCAAAAAGGGTTATTTAAAATTTTAAATAGTTATATTTAAAATTTGTTGATTGATTGATTGATTGCTTGATTGTGATATTAGATATTTTAGGATATATCTATATATAGCAATATATATATATATTGGCATATGTATATATTGCAGTTGATTGATTTCCCGCCTCGTATAGCGGATGAGACCCTATTGCGCCGTTAGTAAGCGGATAATATTTTATAAAATCCCATATACCGCGATATTCCACCTCGAAGTGGAATGGGTATTGTGCTAACTTTGTGGATGCAGGGAAACAGGTTGGAGGGATCCAACTGGACCCCTCACAAATATTTATTTGTTTTATAAATATTGTGTTGACTGTTAACTATCATATTGATATATGATATTTGTTGCCATGATTGACCAATTGATGCTGTGGCATCATCGGATTCGTTTTTAAAGTTAAAAATAACGATTTTTGATTTTAAAAGGATTTTTAAATCGATTTTTCCAAATATATGTTTTTGGTAAAATTTTGAATTGATTCCTTTTAAATCAAAGTAAAATTTTAATTTTTGAAGTTATAGAATTTAAGATTTTTATAAAATATAACCGAATTGAGATTTTTGGAAATAAATAGTTAAGTAATTTATAATCGGTATAAAATTGGAATTTTTGAATTATTAAGAACAATGTATATAAAAGATTTTTAAATTGATTTTTTTTAAGTTAAAAATATTGGATTTATAAAACGAGTTTTACAAGTGTTATAAATGAAATATAAATTGTTTTTCTTAGTAAAAGAAAATTTCTAAAATTTTAAATTGTGAAGTATAAAATGAATAGCTTGGGTAAAACAAAAGATTATAAGTAAATTACTTATGATTTGGACTTTGTCATTTATATGGAATATAAATGGAATTTGCTAATAAATTGAGTTTGGTAAATTGAAGTTTATAAAAGGAATAGAATTTATAAACATTGTTTATAAATTCGTAATCAATTGAATTTGATCAATTGAATATAGAAGTTTATTAAAGGAGTTATATTCACGTTTTTGAACAGTGAATATATTATTAATAAAAAATGGATATTTTGGGAAAGAATGTTTTAAACAGAATTTAAAACGATTTAGAAATGTTTTAAAATGCATTGAGTATCGAATACATAGATTTCAACATTCATTGTTGAAATAGACGTTTTCGAGAAATAGAAGGAAATGAATACATAGAATTCAACATTCATTGTTGAAATAGGCGTTTTCGAGAAAAATAAGGAAATGGTGGACTATAACACTGTTGTTATAGTAAATGATTTCCGAAAGGAAATATTTTGAATAGTATTGGGATTTATATATCTAATTTAATTTCGAATCCCTATACTAGTGATTTTGGGTTGTCGTAACGATGTTTTACGCAACATTCGTTTTGACCCAATTAAATGTGAAAAAAAAAATGATTTCCTTAACAAATGAAATATATACTTGGCTATGGTTAAGTATATTGAATATTTTCAAATTGTTGAAAATAAATAAGATTTGTGAAATACTTATTTTTAGAATAAGTATGGAATTACTTTTCCAATATGAAATGGAATATTTTTAAGAATTTATCTTTTTGAAGATAAATTGGAATTTAATAATTAAAATCTATTGAAACTGTAAATCAATAGATAATCTGAAATATAAATTCACTATGGAATTTATAAATAAAAAGGGAAAATTGGTTTCAAAATAAACATTGGTTTATTTTTGAAGTATTGAGATTTTATATCTAGTAAAGATATTTTGGAAAATTAAATAATTTGGAAAATTATTTGGAATCTGGTGATGTGGCGCATCTTTATTGATAGTTAAATAACCGACTATCAATATTTACCCTTGAATGAGTAATTGCTGTGATTGCTTGAAATTGGATGCACACTTATTTTTGAATAAGCGCTCACTATTCGGGTTAACCGGGAAAGGACCATGGGGTCGTATAACCCACTCCGAATATGTGATACGTCGTTATGAATCGCATTTGAAGATCGGTGTTGAAGACCGGATATTTGCGAAAGCGATAGGATGACCTGTCGATTGTCTCTGCACTGAGTTGCAACGGTATAGAGACTCCCTAAGTGATGGGAAATCCGATCAGGATTGTGAATATCCGGATTGCAAGGACTTCTTTGTAAGTGCCTTCGGTTCTGTTCGAGCCCGGAACAGACTTGTATGGATTGTATGTCTGACATTACAATTTGAGATATAAAGCCGATTTCTTTCAAATATATTTCTGTTGGTGGCGGAGAATTTATTCTTTGCTTAACACCCTTCTTTGAGACGTATGTGCTCAAAGGTTATATAGTTGAAGTTATCAGCGATATATTCCCAGTTTGGTAATGTGACATGCTGAGTGATGCTGAAATGATCATTGTGTTGATTGTTGTGATAGGATCATTTATTTGATCGTCTATCTTAGTGATCATTGTGTTGATCATTTGTTGACCCAAAGCATGGCTTTTGTATAAAGTATGTTTTTGTGGACGTGAATTCGTCGAGCCTCACATCCCGGAAATGGTCAAAACAGGAAAGATGCAGCAAGGTTATGAGGGGTAGAGCCCTTTAGGATATGTGCATTTCCTTCTGGAAAAGGGTGGTATCATGGTATGGAGCCCAGATACTTACTCATGTTGAAACACTTTGTTTTTATGATTGTGTGAATTGATTAGAGAGCTCTCGGATAAAGGTCCCAAAGGACCGGGGGATGGCATATTCGGTCAGTTGTTACTCAGTTAGGAGTAACCCGGCCTTGTGTTGGTAGAGATCCGGTTTGGTTCTCGGGGATGTCCATCCAGAGGCATTCTCATGTGGCAATGGGAAGTTCCTTGGCCTGACCATTTGTTGGAAATCCAATTCCCAATACGAAACTTGTACGGTATTAGTTGTAGAACCTGCTATTCACTTATGGTGGTCACCACTGTTTGGATAGTAGCTATAGTAGGCATACGATAATGGTCGTATGTTGGCTAAGATTTATATCTTTATTTTCGAAATAATTTCCTACACTATGCACTAGTAATAATATCAAATGTTATTTTAAATGCGTATCAAGCATCTTTGACTATCATAAGGAGAAATCTCCTCCGATTCTGCGTTTGCATGTGTGTGTGTGCGGGAGGCCTTATGGTAGTCTCATTTTTAAAAGCATTGCGAATTGATTTAAAAATATTCCTCTATTTTGATTTTAAAGTAAATAAACTGTTTTGAGTTCTCACACCAGTCACATGACTGACTCGGAGTTTATTGTTTTCCTTCCTAAACTCTAGGTGCCCACCAATTTCCACACGGGCAGTTAAGAGTTAGGTTTATCAGGATATTCTGGATATTCTGGAGTTGCTGGAGGCAAGCTGGATGGCATGGCGTATTACTAGTTTATATAGTATTTCTTTTCCGCTGCATTGTCTGTTGTTGTATGATGTTGTACACTCTGATGATATGATGTAATGAAATGTGATGTAATGTAATAACTGATATAGTTCTTTGTTTAAAGATTATTCATTTATTATTTTATGTTGTTCCGCTGCGAATTGTGAGATTCTGATGTTGTTGTTTCCTTTCTGTCCGTTCTATTTTTAAAATTCTTCTATCTTCTATTTTCTGTTTCTCTGTTTTCAAAAAAAAATTGTCTATCTTCTTTCTCTCTATTTTCTATCTCTTCTCTCTTCTTTCTTTTTCTTAAATCTTTTTTTAAAAACCCATAACATCTCGGTTTTTCGGCAACGAAAACCGTACTGTTACAATAAATATGTTTGAGACATTAGAATTGCTTTGAAAAGTAGAAAGTAAAATCTGTATTGATTCTAGAATTTACTAAATCAATTTGCCAATAGGGTTTAGTTTAAAACTGAATGTGATCAATATTATGATGAATGCAATGGAACTGTTTCATGCTCTCACTTGTACACTGCCATATTTGTGCATATTCACTTCATCCTGTGTGCACCCCTGAGTTGCACTGTATGCATGGACTTGGTCCAAACACTGTTGCATCTGAAATCTGCTGTTGCACTTGAGACTTTAGACTTGATTTTGCTGTTTGCATGCAGTGGCAGTTCTATATATATATATATATATGTCCATGTACTTGAAACTACTTGATGCTGCACACTTGTGCTTTGTCTTGATCACTTCTGCTGTTGTCATTTTGTGTTGTTGTCTTGCATTTGCCAAGTCCATGTGTAAGTTCCCATACATTCATCTGAGTTTGCTGTTTCTAGATGCACTGAGTTGCTTGAATATGTCGCTTTCTTATTTATGCTCTGTTTGTATGACAGTTGCAATTACCCTTGTGCTTGTTCATTTGATGATGAAACATGTTGATTGAAATTTGCTTGTGCACTCGAGTTGGCAAGGCAGTGCACGCGTGTATATTTATACACGTGTGTATTGCAGCCACTCCGCAAAATTTAATGAATATTTGGGATGCTAGAACGAGTAAGAGCGAATTGTGAGGACACAATTCCAAAAAGGTGGGGTATTTGTAATGACCCACAATATTTACACAACTATGATATTGTGATTTAAACAAGTATAAAATATTGAAATATATTTGTGCACACATTTGGTATGACTTAAGGGTAAATTTGTGATTCCCCAACTGTTAAAACCCTAGCCGTGAGTGAATTATAAAAAGAAAGATGTGGCCACTATTTCATTCGACTCTCTCGTTTCAAAACAAAAACTAAAATGGCCGAAGCCCTAGAAATCAGATTGGGGGAAAAATCATCTTGCTGTATCGAATGGCGTTGGATTCGTGAGAAAAAGGGGGAAAGCTATGGCAATATCTAGGCGATTAACATCTCATATAGCTACGTGAGTGTTCTTAATCTTGATTTGGCAATAAGTCCTATCTCAGGCAGTCGTAGTTATATTTCTGCAAATAAATTTGTGTGTATGGATGCTTTGCGTGTATTGATGCTTGTTAATGATTGTTTGATCCTTGGTTGCTTGCATATCCATATATTGATGAAGATCAAGTCTGATTATGTTCATATCTGAACCTGAGATGATATCTATTCACTATTATGTCACGATACACTGATTTAACACTATGTATTACTGCCGAATGAATAGTTTAAGTGCACTCATACCAGACGTATCATGTCTGACCCTGCTGATTGTCTCGACAATCTCTTGGGGTGTCTCATTCAACGAGGCAGTTCGGGATGATGTTTTTACAGGTTGCTATGCGCATTTTGATGAGATGATGACTTAAGAGATGGAGTTAAAATGATTTATCACTGCATGTAGATGATATGAAGAAAGTATTTAAGTATTTCATTGTCATTTTATATGTATTGCTGAACTGAAATATGTATATTTTACTATGAACAGTGAACCATCATGTGTTAGATTGATATGTATATAAATCTGGAAAACTGTTTTGTCTTATAAGTAATTACAAGTTTGAAACTGAAACACTTGGATCGTTCAGTTTTTATATATTTTCTAAAATCTGTATTTGGAGAATAACTTGTGTCAAGGCAGTATACACAAGTGTTTACACTTGTGTATATGTGCAGACCTATAGATCTGCTGAGTTTTGTGATTTAAAGGATTTTTATGGATTTTGTTCGAGTTTCCTTTCAGAAGTTTTGGGGAAAATCTTTATAAACTTATTTTGATGGATTATTTCTATATTTATGCATAAGCATATATGGATCTGGAGTTTGATTTTAGTATGTAATTATCATATCTGAGAATATATATATATATATATATATATATATATATATATCCGTTTTTGGCAAGTTGAAAGCCTTGAGTATGAAAAGCAAAGATGAGATTTATATATTTCTCTATGTTATGGTTTTCTGAGATCAAGTTACTTATGGTTTTAAATGGGAGATTATATGGATCTGTATCCAAATTTTTGAGATATGATCTTTAATCTGAGCATCTGAGTTTTGATAGATATGTTTTCTTTGATATAAGATGTTTATTCTGGAAAAATGAAGTTTATGGGAGATTTGGATTTATATAAGAATTTGAAATAATTTCTGAAATGAGTTTGAGAACTTACAGCCTCATGTGCTTTATATATCTGAAATGTGTTTAGTTGTTTTAACAGCATGACTTACAAGTATGAACTATATTTATATGTTTTGGCATATCTGATGCCGTAGATCTTTGAAGGAAAAAAATGGATTTTAATGCTTTCAAATGCATTATGATTTTTGAAATGAAATTTCTATGTTAAGTGGCTGTTGCTATTTGAATCTGAATATAACATATAGCTAATACATGTTCATGTAATAGATTCTTGAATCGTATTGTGGACTTTCCATATAAATTAATATACGTGCATGCCCTTACTTTATATTTCTGAAATGAATGAGCTCAGTTTTGAATAGTTTTGCAAAGTTAATTAGCAAACTGTTTTGATTCTCTTATGCTATATTCATAAGATTTCTGGAAATGGATTACAAGTCCATGTATTATCTTGAGACTTTTATAAAAGGAACTTGTAAGCTTCCAATTGTTTATGTTAAAAATATTTGTATGATGCAGAATGGCTTTTGTCCTTGCATCAGTGATATGTTTTCAGTTTTAAAGAAAGATAGTTGATGTAAATTCATCTTTTATGTCTGAATATAACTTGCATGAATGAGAAAGAGGAAAACTCGATGACCTCATTTTTGTATAGTTGGATTGGTAATCCTTTGTTTATACGTATATTTATTGGTACTTTGTTGGTGCCAAGGCTTCATTGACTCTCGGATGTTGCCAGCATTGTTACTGTGTGATTTTAGGGCTCAATTTTAAATTGCCTATTCATTAATACCATTGCTTGAGCTTGTGTGTTGGCGAGGCCGTGCACACCTGTATTTATATGTGTGTGTACGTGCAGCCACACCTATAATTGTGCTATAGCAAGAGTGGAATTAAATAAAGAATATCTATGACTTTTATGATATAATCCGGAATTCTGATATTTCCAGTCTGCTTGTGTATCTTTTGTGTCATATTGCAAATAATTTTCATAAAGAGGGAAATGGACTTATCTTTATATTAAAATGCTATGTGTGAATGCTTTATCTAATTTTCTTAAACTCTGATTTAATAGCTAAAGAAATTGGTATATCTTCATATATACTAATCTATGTTTTAAGAATACACTAATATTTCTATATTGGTAATAGTGGATCCTGGTTTTGGTTTTGAAGATAGATGACCCTGTGTTTTCATTTAGCATATTTCTTTATGCCAAAAAAACAAATTAGTCCATGATTTGGCCACTAGAAAAGTAGGGTCATCACAGAGAGTGATTAAAAGGATTTCTAGATAAGTTTATTGTATTTATATTATCACAATATATTGTAGAATTTGTTAAATTTATATTAAAATCTTTAAGTGTTTGTTGCATGTATATAACTTGAGTACAAGCTAAAGCAGCTAATATAAACTCTGCTTCACAGGTGGAAAGCGAGACACAATTTTGTTTCTTACTAAACCAAGATACAAGTGATTTTCCAATGAAATGGCAAGTACCACTTGTGCTTTTTCTATCTGTTCGAGGTCCACCAAAATCAGCATCACTGAATGACACTAACTCAAATGGACACTCCTTTGGATAGAAAAGACCGAAATCTTTAGTGTTGTTAAGATATCGCATAATTCGTTTTACCGCTCTTAAGTGTGATTCTTTACGATCGGATTGAAAACGTGCACATAAACAAACACTCGTCATTATGTCAGGTCTACTAGCGGTTAAGTAAAGTAAGGAACCTATCATACTTCTAAACAATTTTTGATCTACACTTTTGCCATTTTCATCTCGATCGAGATGTGTAGTAGTACTCATAGGAGTAGGTTTAGCAGAAGTGTTTTCCATGCCGAATCGTTTAACTAATTAGCACAATATTTTTCTTGGTTTATAAAAATTCCATTTGATAATTGTTTAATTTGAAGTCCGAGAAAATATGATAGTTCTCCCATATGAGACATTTCGAACTCATTAGTCATTATATTTGAAAATTCTTTACATAAATTTTCATTTGTTGAACCAAAAATAATATCGTCTACGTATATTTGAATTATTAAAATATCTTTGGTAGTATTTTTAATAAAAAGCGTTTGATCTACTTTTCCAATTTTAAATCCCGAATTTAATAAATAGCTTTTAAGTCTTTCATACAAAGCACGAGGTGCTTGTTTAAGACCATATAGTGCTTTCTTTAATTTAAATACATGATCCGGATATTTTTCATGTATAAATAAAGGAGGTTGTTCTACATATACATTTTCTTTAATAAAACCATTTAAAAATGGACTTTTAACATCCATTTGATAAAGTTTAAAATTTTGAAAACATGCAAAGGCTAATAGTATACGTATTGCTTCAAGTCTTGCAACGGGAGCAAAGGTTTCTTCAAAATCAATGCCTTCTTCTTGATTATACCCTTGTGCTACTAGTCTTGCTTTATTCCTTGTTATATTACCTTGTTCATCCACTTTATTTTTGCAAATCCATTTTGTTCCTATTACTGATTGATTTTTAGGACGGGAACTAATTCCCAAACATCGTTACGTTCAAATTGATTAAATTCTTCTTGCATTGCGATAATCCAATAATCATCTGTTGATGCTTCTTTAGGATTTTTAGGTTCTATTGATGAAATGAAAGCTACATGACCCATATGATTTAGTTAATTTTTTGTCCTAACTTGAGAACTTATTTCTCCTATTATATTTTGAGTTGGACGATCTCGTAATATTCTAGGAGGAGATCTTAGTTCATTATTACTATTTTCAAGGTTTGTTTCTTCTATATTTATCAATTCCTTAACATCTTTTATATTAAAAATTTTATTAAAATTTTCATCAAAAGATATATGCAAAGTTTCTTCAATTATGTTTGTTCGTTTATTAAATACTCGATATGCTTTACTTCGTTCTGAGTATCCTACGAAAATTCCTTCGTCAGCTTTTGGATCGAATTTTCCTAGTTGATCTTTTGTATTTAAATGAAACATTTTGATCCAAATATTTTAAAATATGATATATTTGGCTTTTTGTTATTAAATAGTTCATAAGAAGTATTTTTAGTTAATGGTCTAATTGATATTCTATTTAATACATAACATGCAGTAGAAACGGCTTCTGCCCAAAAATGTTTTGGTAGAGAACATCCATTTAATAATGTTCTTGTGCATTCTTGTAATGTTCTATTCTTTCTTTCTACAACTCCATTTTGTTGAGGAGTTCTAGGAAATGAAAAGTTATGATTTATTACTTTCTTTTTACAAAAAGTTTCAAAAGCTTCATTTTCGAATTCGCCACCTTGATCGCTTCGAATATTTTTAATGTTCAAGTCTTTAGTGTTTTGAATTCTTTTGACAAATGTTTTAAAATGCTCAAAAGGGTCACTTTTATTTTTCATAAAAATAGTCCATGTATATCTTGAAAAATCATCAACTATTACAAATACGTATCGATTATGATTAATGGATTGAACTTGTGTTGGTCCAAAAAAATCCATATGTAGCAATTCTAATGGTTGTAAAGTCGAAATATTTTTCTTAGATTTGAAAGATGATTTCGTTAGTTTTCCTTTTTTAAAATCATCACATAGATTATTTATTTTAAAGTTTATTTTGGGTAAACCTCTTACTAATTCATTTTTAGAAATTTTTCTAATAGTTTTAAAATTTAAATGACAAAATCTTTTGTGCCATAACCAAGGATCATTACCTTTGGCAAGTAAACACATACTTGTATTATGATTAATATTCATATTTAGAGCATAAATATTTCTATCTCTATTTCCTTCAAAAACAAGATTTTGGTTTTGATCAAAAATACTACATTTATTATCCAAGAAAGTTATTTTAAAACCTTTGTCACACAGTTGACTTATGCTAAGTAGATTATGTTTTAAATTTTTAACTAATGAAACATTTGTTATAAAAGGTAAATTTGATGTACCGTAATTGTTCACATCTCCTTTGCCAATGATATAGCCTTTTGAATTGTCTCCGAAGGTAACCGAGCCACCATCAAAGTATGTGATGTTTGTAAGCATATCTTTGTCTCCGGTCATGTGTTTTGAACAGCCACTGTCTAATATCCATTTCTTCTTTTTGAGTGGGACCTGAAAATAAGTATGAAATTATTGGTACCCACTTTTTAATAGGGTCCTAAAAAGTTAGAGTTTAGGAAACCAAACCAGATTTGGTTCAGTACCCTTTTTATAAATATAGTTTTCATTATGATGAACATTATCCATAAATGTTTTAATATATTTATTTCTTATTAATACATTGTTAGTCTTTGGTACCCAAATTTTAACTCCCTTGGTTTCTACTTTTGTTTTAATAGGTTTCTTTAGCAATATTTGTTGTTTTGAATCAACATTCCTGTTAAGTTTTATATTTTTCTTATTAGGAATTTTTGACTCTTTTTTATAACCTAAATCTTGTTGGTTTGAAGATGATTGAGAATTTTCTAATATCTTAGATAAATTTTCTCTTCCTCTGTTAAAGTTAGAAACATTTTTAGTGATTTCATCTAATTTAGCTTGAAGACTATTAGTTTCTAATTCAACATGTTTAATCTTAATGTTTAACTCGTGATTTTCAGAAACAAATACATCATTCTTTTTCTTTTGAGTTTCAATTTCTTGACTTAAAAGTGATAATTGAGTTTCCGAATTTGAATAAGATTCTTGAACTTTTTCAAGTTCTTCTTCAAGAATTTTCTTTTCATCATTTAACATATCTCTCTCAAACTCGGCTTTGTTTTGATTTTCACGAATTTCCTTAATTTTCTTTTTAAGAATTTTTATTGTGCTTACAACTTCAGTGTTTACTTCAATTAAATCATCGAAAGTTAAATTACTTACCTCAGAATCTTGAGCCATGAAGTATACATTTGCCTGTTCATTGTCGCTATCACTATCATTTTCGGATGAAGATGAATCTGAATCGTCCCATGTTGCAGAAAATGCCTTCTTTTTGAATTTATCCTTCTTGTTTTTGTTGTTGAAGCTTTTCTGATTTTCCTTCATTTGTTCTTGATAATCTTTTTGCATGTGTCCTTTCTTGTGACTTGAAGCATTCTATATTTGAGGATGAAGGTTTGTTTAAGAAATTCTTTTTGAATCCATTTTTTGTTTCCTTTTCTATATTTAATAATTTCTTAAAATTTTTGGCTATAAATGCTAGATCCTCATCTTCGGACTCTGATTCTTCCTTTTCCGCATGAAAAGCAACTTTCCTTCTTTCTTGAGCTTGACCTTTCTTAGCTTGCATATTTACTTCATACGACATAAGATTTCCAATCAATTCTTCTGGTTTCATTGTAGATAGATCATTTGCTTCCTCGATTTCTAGTACTTTTCTCTCCCATTCATCAGTGAGTGAATTTAGAACTTTAGATACAATGTCAAAATCCATGTATTTTTCTCCTAGTCCTATTAAGGCATGATGAATGTCTTGAAATCTCGAATACATGTCATTGATGGATTGATTTTGTCGCATTCTAAAGTTTTGGAATTAGTTCTCCAGCATGGATATCTTTGTTTGTTTAACTTTGTTTGTGCCTTCATGTATGACTTTAAGTGTTTCCCATATCTGATATGCAGTAGTACATATGCTAACCCGGTTGAATTCATTTCTATCCAGGGCGCAAAATAGCGTATTCATAGCTTTGGCATTTGCACTAGCTTCATTCTTCTGATTTTGTGTCCATATAGGATAATCGGTCGTGGGTACAACAAACTCTGCTTGAGTAGCATTCCAGGCTTCGAAACTTGTTGCTTGCATATAAATCCTCATCCTTGTAGCCCAATAGTTGTAGTTTAGTCCATTGAATAGGGGGGTCTTTGGGTACATTGTCCTTCGGCAAATGTAGAACTATAAGCAGATGTTGTGCTTGTACTTGCATTATTTTCCATATTATCAATATGTCTGATAACAGTGTTACGGTAATAGGACGGCCTCGCTCTGATACCAATTTAAAGAGGGGGCTATGCGGTAGGATTGTATAATATGGAATAGCGGAATGATATAGATAAATAATGATAATAAGTAAAGTATACACCAAGACTTTATACTGGTTCGGACCTCTTGTCCTACGTCCAGTCCCTAAGATTCTCTTAGGAATTCTACTAACAACCCTCACTTAAGCCGGAGGAATAGGTTTACAACTTACCCGAACAACCGAATGGGATTTCTTGCCTCAACTACTGAAGAGGACTTCAACTCAATTACTAAAAAAACAATATTCGACTTGTTGTGTTCTTGTCAGCACTAATGAGTCTAATGTAGTACAATATTCCTATAATCTTATCCTCGAGAGTATGCAATGTGTTTGTGAAGATTTAGGAAATGTGAATTGCTATGAATCAAAAGAATGTTATAAACAAAACAGTGATTCAAGCAATAGATTGGTGATTGATTTGAGAATATTTAGAGAATGTGATCAAGAAAATAGTAAGGTTAAAGCAAGAGAATTTGGTAACTTGAATGATGTTAGAATCATGTATATATACTTGTAGAAGAGGTGCATTTGTTGTCAAAGGTTGCAAACAAGAAATGCTTCCATTTCCATTGGAGAATGGTTGCAACTGTTGGGAGGAAGAAGGTGTTTTTTCAGAGTAAATTCACAGGTTCAAATTCAGTCGACTGAGCAGGGAATTCAGTCAACTAAAATTATGAAGTAAAATTTTCAGGAACAAATTCAGTCGACTGTGCAGGAAGTTCAGTCGACTGAAACTGTGAATGTTTATATATTTGTACCAATTTTGGTCGACTTTCCATTCCTGTTCAGTCGACTGAACTACTAAAATATGCACAGTGAAAGTATAAATAAAAATGAAGTTCATAAAATGTGTTCTAGTGTTCGTGCAAGCCTCTTGAGGATAGATTTTAACAATAAATCTAAACTAAGACCTATATATAAAAAATCATACATATGTTTGTTTGGTCTTCATCGATCTTCCTTTAGCTTTGCACATATCTCTTCCTTTTTTTTGAAGAAAATCAAAATCTTTGCGTATCAACATGTATATATGCACATTTTAGTGGACCCATAATTGCATTTTTTGGGAGAAAAGGCAGAATTATCAGCTAGGTTAACCCAGAAGTGAATATGAATTGAATTAACTCCAAAATGAGTAGAATTGCATCCAAGAGTACAGATAGACCAGAACGTAGGATGCTTAAATGGTAAGTTCTCAGATAGATAGGTTTATAGTAAACCCATGAAAACTATGTTTTGGAATTGGCAGGTGCTAATAGGTTCATAGTAAACCCATGAAAATTATGATGAGAAAGAGTTATTGGAAGGTGTCAATAGGTTTGTAGTGAACCCATGAAAACAATATTCGGATTTATTATTAACAGAAGTCAATAGGTTCCTAGTTAACCCATGAAAACTAGGATAAGAGGGAAGTTATTGGAGATACCAATAGGTTCGGGGAGAACCCATGGATGATGAAGTTATTATAAGAGGCCAATAGGTTCTCAGTGATCCCATGGAAACTATGAAACTGGATAAGGAGTTCATAAGCATTAAATAGGTTATTAGTCAGCCCACGAAAACTAAAAGGTTAATAGTGACCCTATAAACTATAAATGAGACAAATAGTCAAAAATGAATGGGGATGGGAAATCCAGAATTGATTTACTTATTTTCATATCATCATAAAATTTTGAATTGCTATGTTATAACCATTGTGGATGCTAGAGTACAGTATATGGTTTTATAAAGTTTTGAATATGATATTACTGAGGGGGAAACCCGTTCCACTAAGCGGCATGGTCTCACTAGATATCTAAATGGTCTTAGATGGTAGATTATTATTCATCTCAGGCTTTATGTCTGGCTTGAAGTTTATGCTTTCCCCTTAAACTCTTAGGTGCTCAATTGATTTTGAGTAGTTTGATAGTTGAGGTTTTCAGGTACCTCTTTAGACGAATAAGCGTCCGGAGACATGTAGGAGGCATGATAGTTATTTGTAGTTCTTTTCTATTTTGATCCCGTTGTGTTTTGTTGTAAAGGAAGAGTTGTTTAATTACCTAGTTATATACTTTGATCATCTAAGGAGGCATCTTCGTATGTCGCTATTGGCATATGTTGTAATAATTATATTTTCTATGAGCGTGGTTCTCATGTTGGGATTATGTATTGAATTTGAAATGATTTAAAATGGAATATGTAAGTTGTTTTGTGATTTTAATTTTTTTACATATCTATGTGTTTCTGTTATATCAATGTATCTAACATTACCATATTTGATCGTCGAAGATTAACAACTATGGATGACTGTGGCATCTGTAGTCGTTAGCTTTGGTCCTTCGAGTGGGGGATGTTACAAGTTGGTATCAGAGCATAGGTTTATGAAAACTTAAAAGTAATTTAAACCTAAAAGATTTTTCATAAAATAATTCAATGAATCAGAAAATAAGATTGGGGTATGGGTTAATGTTATAGTAAAGTACTTGAATTTGATATATAGATTTATATAAGTAGTATTCCCCTCTATCTTAGACCTTTCTTCTATATCTTACTAAGGCTCGTATGTCGTTTTACGAGAAAGAAGACATGGAGGCAGGAAAAAGACATGGAGGAAGGAAACGAAATTGGAAATCTCGGTGGAGGAAGCACCACAACCAATGGAAATGTTTAACCCTCCAGGAGGAATCCGAGTCGACGGGCTAGTACTAACCAAAATGCAGATTCCAAATGTGGGTGCTAGAAATCCACCAGTGGATATGGAGGCGATGGTTTTTCGTCAATATGATGCAAGCTGAAGCTACCATGAGAGTTGTTGGGAATGTTAGAGGAGCTAATCCTATGACTCCAGTTAGGAATAATTATGCTAAGTTGAGCGAGGATTACACCAGTCTTGGTAGGAAGCCTTTTATGGGAACGGAGGGTGCTATAGAACATGGATTTGGTGCATGGTGAGATGTCTGTAACCGAGTATGCTACTAAGTTTAATGAGTTGTCTCGATATGGGTATGCTACTATAGACATTGTCATTAGGAGAAATGAGGGGTTCATTCAGGGATTGAGACCTAAGATTTCTATGGCAGCACATCCACTTCTCCGTGATCCTTGTAATGTAATTGTGGAGATGACAATCCGACATGAGGAGGTTCTTGCTATTTGTGTGAGAGAAAAGCCTATTGAAACCTAGTGTTCTCAGGGAAAGAAGAGAAAGTTCTTTAAGAAGAAGGGAGCCCAGAAAAGAGAGGCTACCAAGAAGGCAAAAACTGATTTAGTTTGCTTCAAATGTGATAAGAAAGGTCATTATGCTCATGAGTGTCGATCAAGCAATGGGAAGAAGGCTGTAGAAAAGAAGAATGTAAAGTTTTCGAACTGTGATCAATTTAGGCATTATAAGAATCAATGTCTAGAACCAGTCAGGGCGGATAAAAGAAAGATTTTTGCTATTGAACCATTATCTGCTAGGCCAACTGCAGCTGATAAATGGAAAACGGTGATGGAAAGTATGCTTTTGATTCAGAGTATACCAGTTAGGTACTATTTGATATCGATGCATCACGTTGATTTATATCTTAGAATTTTGTTGATAAGTTATGTTTAGAACCCACATGCCTCATTATTCTTAAGGATTGCGAATCCAATAAGAGGGTATGCAACTCTAGAGATGAGATGTGACCAGTTATAACTTGATTTCTTAGGTCATAAGTTTACATGCATTCCGTATGTTTTCAATTTCGTTGATTTTGAAATCATTTTGGGTATGGATTGGTTGGGTAAGTATAAGGGTAGGATATTTTGCCAAGGTAGGGAGATATCACCAAGACACCCTGATAGTCATAACTAAGTCGTATTCTCGGTAAAGAATTCTGACTAGAATAGTTGTGCTTTGTTAAGTGTTATGGAAGTAGAAGAAGAGTTAAATCAGGTTCGAGTAGCAAGAGAGTTTGCAGATGTCTTTGAGCCGGTTATAGGACTACTACCAAAATGAGCTGTTGAGTTTTAGATAGATTTTGTACCTGTGAGTAGGCCACCTAGCAGAATGACATCCACGGAGATGAAGGAATTGAAGGTGTAGCTGGTGGATCTAGAAGGAAGGAGTTTTATTAGACTAAGCAATTCACCTTGGGCAGCAGCAGCGGTGTTCATGAAGAAACCAGAAGGGTCGTCGAGGATATGTATCGACTATCGTAAGTTGAACGAAAGGACGATTAAGAATAAGTATCCTTTGCCAAGAATAGACGCTAAATTTGATCAGTTGTGTGGAGAAAAATTGTTTTCCCACTTGGATTTGGTGATATATTTCCATCAATTAAAAGTGGTAGAGGACAGTATTCCATTGATAGCATTTCAGACTAGGTTTGGTTCATATAAGTCGTTAGTAATGCCATTTTGGTTAATGAATGCGCCGGCTTTCTTCGTGGATTTGGTGAATCGTGTTCTCCGAGAGTACTTTGGATAGGTTTGTGTTAGTGCTTATATATGACATTTTAGTGTACTCTAAGGATGAAAGAAAGCATGAAGATCATCTTAGAGTAGTGCTTGAGACGTTGAGGCAGCATCAGCTAAAAGAAAAGTTTTCCACGTGTCATTTTTGGAAGAAAGAGGTTAAGTTTCTTGGTCACGTGGTTTCATAGAAAGGTATTTCAGTTGATCCAGATAAGATTGAAGTTGTTAATAATTGGATGTGACCGGAAATGGTGATTGAGATTATAAGTTTTATTGGACTTCCTTGCTATTACTAGAGATTCATTAAGGATTTCTCGCAGATAGTAACACCTTTGACTAAGTTAACCAAGAGGGATGTGGATTTTTTTTGGTTCGACAAATCTGAGGAGGCATTCCTTATGTTAAAGCGTTTGTTGACTAATGCACCAGTGTTAGTAGTTCCAAAAGGAAACTAAGGGTTGGCAGTGTGTAATGATTCATGAGAACTGGATTGCGAGCCATGTTGATGTAGAAGGTTAAATGATTGCCTACGCTTCATGAAAGCTTAGACCGCATGAAGTGAGATATCCTACTCATGATTTGGAGTTGGCTGCTATGATCTTCGCATTGAAGATTTGGAGACATTATCTCTTATGGGAGAGATATGAGCTATACACAGATCATAAGTCCTTATGGTATTTATTCTCTCAGAAGGAGTTGAATATGAGATAGCAGAGGTGGCTGGATTTTTTGGCTGCTTATGATTTTGGTATAGATTATACACCTGGAAAAGAAATAAAATAGCGGATGCTCTTAGCAGAAGACATCAGAATGTGGTGCTAGCTATGTTGGAAGAATGGAATGATTTAGAAGTTTTGACTACTTGTAGTGTGAAGTTAAAATCGACTGCTAGTTCTAGGTAGAGTACCGCCATGTTGTCATGTTTAGAAGTTCAACCAGTATTGATCGAAAAGATTGCTTCTAAGCAAAAAGAGGATCCAGTATTAGCCAAGAGGATTAGAAGGCTTGAGGTGGGATCAGAGATCAATGATCTAAGGGATTTTAATCTTGACCAGAGAGGATGATAGAGAAAGAAGGGACGGTTATGTGTTCCGAATTTGGATGACTTAAGGAGAGAAGTTCTTAGGGAATGTCATTGGTCTAAGTTTACGATTCTTCCTAGAGGGACCAAGATGTATCAAGATACGAAGAGGAGCTTCTATTGGGAAGGTATGAAGAGGGATGTTGGCTTGTGGATTAGGTAGTGTGCAAACTGTAAATAAGTTAAAGCCGAACATCAAAAGCAGAGTTGATTGCTTCATCCTTTAGAGATTCCAGTTTGGAAATGGGACTCTATATCCATGGATTTTAAAGAGGGGTTGCCAAGGTCAAATAGAGGAAATGAAAGTATATGGGCCATAGTGGATAGGTTGACCAAAAGTGACCATTTCATTCCAGTTAAGTCAACCAGGACGACGCCTGTTTTAGCTAAGCTGTTCATGAAGAATATGGAAGGCTACATGGAATTCCTAGCAGTATAGTCAGTGACATAGATGCTTTGTTCACTAGTGAATTCTGGAAGAGTTTACAGGAGTGTTTGTTACCAAGCCTAAGATGAGTACTACATATCACCCTCGGACGGATGGGCAGACAGAGAGAGTCAATAAGGTACTCGAGTATTTACTAAGAGCTTGTGTGTTGGATTTTGATGGATCTTAGAAAGATCACCTACACTTAGTGGTGTTTTCCAATAATAACGTTATCAGACTAGTATAGGAATGGCGCCTTTTTAAACTTTGTATGGAAGGCCATGCAAATCACCAACATGTTGGTTGGAGACCGGAGACAGATTAGTCTTAGGTCCAGATCTAGTTAGAGAGGCGATAGAGAAGATTGAGTTGATCCAAGTAATAATGAAGGAAACTTAGTCCAGATAGAAGAGTTACGCAGATAAGAGGCGTAAAGATATAGGATTGTTAGTTGGAGATAAGGTTTTCATTAAGATATCAACAATGAAGGGTGTGATATGATTTGGAAAGTTAGGAAAACTGGCACCGAGATATGTTGGTCCATTCTAAGTTGTAGAGAGGATCATGAAGCTCGCATACAGAGTAGAGTTGCCGACCAGTATGGCAGGTGTCCATAATGTACTTCATATGTCCCATCTTTGCAAGTATGTGCATGATCCAGAGACTACTATTCCTCTGATAGGGTTGGAAGACTTGATAGTAGAGCCTAATTTGACTTTTGTTAGACAACCAGTTCGGGTTGTAGGGAGAGATGAAAAAAGATTGTGGAACAAGACAGTCAAGTTGGTGAAAGTTTAGTGGAGCGATAACAAGGACAGTACTTTGGAGACAGAAGACAGGATTATAGTTACTTGTCCTAATCTACATTGAGGGTATGTCTATATTAGATTTATATAGATTGTTGCTAGTCAGGTAGGCTAATATGCTTTTAGGAGTTGTTACAGATGACTGCTATGTTTAGTATTTAGTCCTTACTGGATTTCGAGGACGAAATTCTTTAAGGAGATGAGCCTGTAACACCTCTAATTTTTAATAACATTATGCATTAATTAGATAAATTAAATAGAATAATGTAAATCTTAGAGTGATAAGGGGATTGGGATTTGAAAAATAAAATTGAGGCCATGCTTAACTAAATAAATGGGCTTATAAATGGTTTTGTATGTTAATTAGAAGAATAATTAACGTAAGGGTATTTAGGGTAATTACACACCTCAATCCCATTGACATTATATATCCCATCTCCTTTAAGCTACAAGTTCATTTTTCGTTTAACAAAAAAGTAAATCAAATGGAAAATAAAGCCGGCCATTTCTAAAGAAAGAAAATGGGGAAAAGCAATCTAAAGCTAAGGAATTAAGAAAGGAAGATTAATCACAATCAAATTTCAAAGTCCTTATCCTAATCAAAATGAATAATAATATAAATCAACTCTATTTTTTTTTATGATCATTTGATTTTCGAATTTAAGACTAAATCCATTATAATGATGATTTTGATGATGATATGCTTGGATTCTAAAACATGTTTGATTTAAACAAGATTGTTTGAATACAATTTATATGGTTTTAAGGGTAAAACCGATTAAAATGAATTTCGAATGCCATGAGGAAATTATACTTTATGTAAAACATTATTTTGGAGATGGGTTTTATTTTTTATAATTTTCCAAGCTATGGAAATTTTTTTATGAATTTTCAAAGGAAAATATGAGTAGTTGGTTTAGAAATTAATTTCGGTTATCTTATGAAGAATTTGGATCTAAAATTTTTATATGTTAGATAGCATATTGAAAATGAATTTCTGTAATTTTTGGGAAATTTTCCTAGGTAATTTACAATGGAAATTAAATTATTTTAGAAGAAGGATTTAATTGTTTTTCTTAATCGTAGGGGCTTAATTGTGAAAATTAATCCTTGTTTTGATCTAAAATTATGCGGCATTTATTTTGGTAAAGAATTTGAAAAGATATGGATATCAATTAAATGTTTACAAATAGGCAAGTTAGTTATAAAGTAATTACTTTAAATGGTACTAACTCACCCTTTATTCAGAAAAGTAGGTTCTGCCTCTTTCAGAAGTACCTTTCGACCCAATGCTTCCACCTTCAACCAAGTCGAAACCTACTAGGTCGAAACCAACTAAGCTAAAACCAATACACAAGATATCACAATGATGGTACGTAGTGGATTGGAGAAGGGTGAGAGTCATGGTATCGAAACATAGCTTTCGATAGGATCGAAACCTTTGTTTTACTTTTTAAAGAAATGCGCTTTCCTATTTTTACTAAAAGCTTTCAAAGGAGTCAAAAAATGCTTTCGAAAGGGTTGCCGCCTCTTGTTTAAATTGTAGTTTCTGAAGGAGTTACTTAGCTTTAAAATCAATGCTTTTGAAAAGAATAATTTCAACCAACTCAAAACCCTTCTGTCATATCTAAGCCTTTCAAATGGATTGAAGTCATAAATGCTTTTGAAAGTTAGCTTTGCTTTATATTTGTAATAAGCTACTTCTTAAAATATTTCTAAAGGATTCAAGGGTTTTGAAGGCAATGGCTTCGAAAGGAGTTTCGAAGCTATCCTTCAAATGTTTTACTTAAATGCTCCGAGCTTTCGAAAGAATGGTTCCGAAGCTATTAGATTTTCCCCAATAATTTTTGTTCAAAGGTAAATGGTTTCAAAAGGGTTACTTTCGCTTGTATTCACTTAGACCCAAAAGATGTTTTTTAAAGGTAAACCCAATGTTTTCGAAAGGGCTACTTTCAATGGTCTCGAAAGGGGTACTTTCAAATGATTTCGAAGCTATGCTTCTACAATTGAATGGTAATATCTTAATATATTTGAAAGTTTTCGAAAGAAAGGTTTTAAAGTTTTTCAAAAGGTAGGTGCCTAGTATTTTGAAAAGAATATTTGAATGCTTTCAAAAAAAATTCCAATGGTTTCAGAAGTAAAGATTAAAGGTTTCAAAAGCCTTAATTTTCAAAACAAAGAACCCAATCTCAAATTTTTAAAAGGTAAAACCCATGGCATTATAAAATAGCCTTTAAATGCTTTTAAATTGAAGTTTTTGAAGAAGCTTTCCTTGATAAAATAATATGTTAAAGGGAATAACCATGTTTTATATGAAATTGTTTTCAAGGATATTAAACAACATGTGTTGGTATTATTATGTTAAGATGTTATCTTCTTCTAATATATATATATATATATATATATATATATATATTGTAATGGACCCATATAGGTTGACCCAGTAGTGAATATAAATTGAATTAACTCCTGAATGAGTAGAATTGCATCCAGGAGGTTAGATAGACCAGAATGTATGAT
Organism: Allium cepa; assembly: GCA_030765085.1. NCBI lineage: Eukaryota > Viridiplantae > Streptophyta > Magnoliopsida > Asparagales > Amaryllidaceae > Allium > Allium cepa. Next base: position 622,128,863 of record CM060931.1, read on the forward strand.
GCCTAAATAGTGAACTTCTCAGATAGAGAGGTTCATAGTAAACCCATGAAAACTATGTATAGGAAACGTTATTGGTAGGTGCCAATAGATTCATAGTAAACCCATGAAAACTATGATTAGAAAGAGTTATTAGCTGGGGCCAATAGATTTGTAGTGAACCCATGAAAACTATATCTGGATTAAGTTGTTGATAGAAGTCAATAGATTCCTAGTCAACCTATGAAAAATAGGATAAGAGGGAAGTTATTGGAGATACCAATAGATTCATGGAGAACCCATGAATGATGAAGTTGTTGGCAGGGGCCAATAGGTTCTTACTGATCCCATGAAAACTATGAAACTGGATAGGGAGTCCATAAGCATTAAACGGGTTATTAGTCAGCCCAGGAAAACTAATTGGTTAATAGTGACCCTAGAAACTATAAATGAGACAGATAGTCAAAAATGAATGGGGATGAATAATCCAGAATTGATTTACTTGTTTGCATATCAACATAATATTTTGAATAGCTATGTTTTAACCATTGTTGATGCAGGAGCATAGTATATGGTTTTACAAAGTTTTGAATAAGATACCAGTGAGGGGGAAACCTGTTCCGCTAAGCGGCGTCATCTCACTAGATATCTAAATGTTCTAAGATGGTAGTTTATTACATACCAAGCTTATGTCTAACTCGAAGTTTATGTTTTCCCCTTAAACTCTTGGTTGCTCAATTGATTTTGAGTAGTTGGAGAGTTGAGGTTTTCTGGTACCTCTTTAGACGAATAAGCTTTCGGAGACGTGCATGAGGCATGCTAGCTATTTAGAGTTCTTTTCTATTTTGATTCTATTGTGTTTTGTTGTAAAGGCAAAGTTGTTAAATTGCCTAGTTATATATTCTGATCATACATGGGGGTATCTACATATGTCGCTCTTGACGTATGTTATAAAAATTATATTTTCTCCGAACGTAGTTCTAGTATTGGGATCATGTAATGAATTTGAAATGATTTGCAATGGAATGTGAATGTTGTTTTATGATTTTAATTTTTTTACATATCCATGTGTTTCTGTTATATCAATGAATCTAACATTACCTTATTTGATCGCCGAAGATTTATAACTATGGATGACTACAACATCCGTAGTCGTTAGTTTTGGGCCTCTAAGTGGGGGATGTTATAGTATCCTTTCCTCTTATGGAGATTCCATACGTGTTTTATTTAACATCGAGGTTTCACATTCATACATATCTAGTGATTTGCATATAGATTGGGATTGAGACCCGAACTAGTTAATGGACCTTTAAATTATGACGAACCTTGTTGAGGGGTTAGCTAACCTATACATGTGTAATATCCCATACTTTGTCATCGGAAATTAATAATATGGATGACGGCAGCATCGGTAGCACTTAGTTTTAGGCCAAAAAATAGGTGATGTTACAACATGGATTGTTTACACTTAGCCTAATCAAGTCATGAATGTTTATTTGTTTGTTATTGATTGGTTTTGGATTTTATGGGGTTTGATGTTATAATCTAGGAATTGATTGGCTAAAAGAGTATGGAATTGTAAGGATCCATATCTTATGTATGAGATGATCGTAAAATAACTCTATTTAATTCATTTGAAGTTGTATCTTTCTAATATTTTGGAATATTATTCTTAGGGATGCTTTAGGAGTCCATGATTTTTCTTGAATTTCTATGTGATTATTTTTCCCTTAAAGATCTTATTTCGGCCATAACATTTGATAGGAGCCCAATTAGATGTTCTAACCTGGTTTATTACTTTGGGGTACTGGTTTCCCATTCCGTAGAGTGGTCATGTAGGAAAATCAGATAATGGTCAAGAAGTTATAGTAGTTTTAAGTTTTATAATTTGTTGGCCAGAATTAGAAAGGGGATTAATGGGTCAATTAGCAAGCCCATTAGTCTAATTAGGTTTGGTTATAAATATGAGGTGTGAGAGACCATTTGAGACCATTGTCTCTCATTTCATATCATCCTCAAAACCTACCTTCTATCTAATTCCCCATTCTTTACATAGATTTCATCCTAAATCATCTCTAATCTCAAATTAGAGGCTAGATCTTCATCGAGGTGCTTGATCTCGTCGATTGGATCACTTCAACGTTAAATTTACTACTGTCTGGATTGGATCTCCTCTCATTTTCATTGGTTTGATTGGTTTGGTGAATGGTTATGATTTCTCACTAGTCTACGATGGATAATATGCTATAATTAGGTGATTATAGGTTAGGATTGTCAAATTAAATTATAAATTGATTAGACATAGGTAATTCCATATTTAAAAACCCTGGACCGACCTAATTAAATATGTAATATGGAATAGATCATTGGCTTGTGTCATTTGTGAATATATGGCTAAGTAATTCTACGATTTAGATTAGACCTATGCTTATTTATGACCATTGAATGAATTGGATGACTTGAATGATTATGAGTAGAAGTAATCGAATGATTTTCTATGTTTGACTCATTGTTGGGTTTGAAATTGTTTGCGATGCTTGATTTATTTGCTAATGTTGTGCATGTTTAGGATTATATTGGTGATTGGAGCATATTGATAGAAAAGTTCATCGAAGTCGCATGAAACTTGGAGGATAGGCTTTAGAGGAAGCAAGGAAGATGCCCTAAAAATTTCATGATGATTGGAGTAAATTATATGGAACAGTGCTGATCCAAATCAATTAGATCAATACCGTTCAAATTTTGTGCACCAATCAATGTGAGATCCAAGGGGATGGTAGAGCATGAGTTCCAGTGACACTCTATGAAGTTGGATAAGAGGATAGGCCAAGTATTGAAGATTTTATGGATTGACCGTGAAGCATAAATGAAAGGACTAGGAGGCTAGGAGGAAAAACAAGGGGTCTATGGCATCTAGAGGAAATGCATTAGAGGCTAGAAGTGAGAGGGAGCCCAAATTGGGTAAGTATTTGGACCGGTAACGATCCTGTCCGAGATCCAAATTATCGGCTCCTAAGTTTATAAGATCTAGAGGGAAGACTCTGGATGGTTATGGATCACGCTAGAAGTTGTGACTCACTTACTGCTCCTAAAGTTTGTAAGTTATAGAATGATGAAATTTCAACTCTTCGGTCGGGGGCTCGGATAAGGAGTAGAATCAAAGGAGTTGATAGAAAGCTCGGGATGGAATAGGTTGGGTGGTAGGACTCAAGAATGGAAATGGATTGGAATTACAAAAGCTCGGTGATTTAGGAGTTTTAAGGAATCATTGATAACCCGTAGTGTTTTGGTTGTGTTCAAGAAGGGGTACTATATGCGAGGGCACCCTAGGGCTGGTAGGCCAGTCGTGTATCCTAAACCACTCCCAAAGGGTCTAGTATCAAACGGTACGGAGGCACTGTAAAAAAATCCCTTCAGGGTTTTAGACCCGAAAGTATGGGGGAACACAATCGAGAACGGGGATTTCCATTAGTCACTGGCAAAGCGAGGAGTAGGCCATACGAGTTATCATATGTTCAAGGATTTAGAAGATGATGGCTAGGTTTGGATTCTATGGTTGCTGCTATTGCTATGTTTGATTTTGGGTAGGCTATCATCTAAAGGAATGTTATAGAAGGGATTGGGAATAGGGCCATTTGGGAGGCTACTTAGATTCTTCTATCCTGTTTTGCTACAGTATCATATTGTCATTTATTTTGAGTGGCATATTATATCTTATTATTATGTGCTAACTTTTTGGTTGCAGGGACAGGTTAGGTATGGTTTTGTGCACCTGTCTAGTACCATATTTTCGAGTATAGCTTTTGATAGTCATTATCACTCACACCAAACTGTTGTCTGACCTTAGGTTTTATGTTTCTTCTTACCATCTTGGGTACTCTTAAATGAGTAGACTAGATGATATGTTTGGAGTCGCAATTGCTATATGAAGACGAGCTTGGAGGAGCTATGGCATATTACTTTATATTTCTAGTTTCCGCTGTTTGTTGTCATATACTCTGAGAGATGTAGTGAGGAAATGTTGTACTGAGATATTATGACATTTGTACCATAACTCATGACGATCTAGTAGAGATGTTATCTTTCATTTGTTAGGCTCACTATATTTCTATTGTATATTTCCTATATTATATTTTATTCATGCGTTGTAAGATATGCATCGAGTTTTCTACTTTAAATTTTAACCTTGATGTTCATCCTATATTGGCTTGGAACATTTACAGCGCTCTATTAGGTCATTTGGTTTGGGTGGTATGGGGTGGTCATCGTATTTGGTCTCAAAGCTTTGGTTACGAGTTAAACGAAGCAATTCAAGAGTATATGCTGAAGGAGGGTGCATACTTGTTAAATGAAGATATAAGGTTTTATAATATTATTATATAGTATAGTATGCACTTGGTACCATTACAGCTTTATTTGGAAAGAGGCTAATCATTCTTATTACAGATAAAGATGAATTGGAATACAAGAAATGATGTTAGGAATAACTCTGCTTCAGGAGTGGAAGAGGGAGTAGGATCGGGAGCTGCCACACACGATTTTCAAGCCATGTTTGATACAATGATGGCTTCGTTGATGAGGAGATCCCAAACTACTCCTGGTATGACTTTAGATGGTGGTTCTCTTATGCAAGTACCTAGAGTCGACTTCACCAAGCTTTGTAAGGATTATTCCACTCTAGGAGGGAAGCCATTTTAGGTACAGAATCAGCTATTGAAGTGCAAGATTGAATGGATAGTTGTGAGTGCATTTTCAAGGATATGGAGGTGGAAGATGCTATGAAAATGAAGCTTGCTTTATGCCGATCAATGAATTGGTGAAATACTATTACCGTTACTACTCTAAAAGATCAGATTTCTTAGGATCAGTTTAAAGCTAGATTTGAAGAGAAGTTTATTCCAATGGCTCAAAAATCGGTGCTTTTTAGGAAGTTTGCTGAGTTGAATCAAGGAGAGATGTCTGTTTCTAAGTTTTTGGCAGAGTTTGATGCTTTGTCAAGGTAGGGGATTTTTTTTTATTGATATACCTTTGAAAAAGAATGAGAAGTTTATTACTGGATTGGATGACCACTAAGGAGAGAATCTAGTGGACCGCATCAAGGTGTCTTAAGAAGCTTTTTGAGAAAGCCCTTGGACATAAGAGTTTCTACTCAAAGAATAAGACCGCTATTGTGGTTGTTGCTTTGTAGAAGGAACCAAAATCATAGTAGGGCGGTACAGGTAAAAAAGAAGTGGGATGGAAAAAGGAAGCAATAACAGTAAGGAAAAGGGGGTCAGAAAAGGAATAAGAGTGAAATTGTTTGCCATGGTTGCAAGGAAAAGGGCCACTGTGTTAAGAAGTGCAAGGCTGTTAAGAAGTCCTACAACTGCGATAAACTTAGGCATAGAAAGAGAAAATCTTGCAGAACCTCTTAAGGATAAGATGATTGTGAAGGCATATGTTATGAGTGTTGTCACGACTTCAACCTGTGCTCCTATTGCTGGAGATAAGGGGAAAGGAGTCATGTTGCAAGGTATGCTTCCATCCAAGATGTTTCTATTAGAGTTCTTTTTGATAATGGAGCTTCACATTCGTTCATCTATGGTGATTTAGTATGCAGACTAGGTTTGGAACCCGAGATAGTAGATCGACCTTTGATTGTGATGGACCCTGTCAGAGGATCTACTAGTCTTTCTATGATTTGTCAGGGTTTAGTGTTACTGAGTCATGAATGTTCTTTTGTTTATGATTTCTTTGTTCTTAATTTTGTTTGGTTCGGAATTATTTTGGGAATGGACTGGATTAAGTGGCATGTGGCTATAGTGGATTGCGAGAAGCTAGAGGTGACACTTGGGAATATAGATAGGTGAACGGTAGTGGTACACTACTTACTAAAGGATGGGGTATTAGTTAACTTTCTTTATTCGCTTAAGATTCCACAGGAAGGACTGTCATCTGTGCCTACCGCTAGAGAGTATCCCGATGTCTTCGAGGAAGTAATAGGATTGCCGCCACATATGGAGATCGATTTAAGGATCGACTTAGTGGATGGAGCCAGATCCATAATTATGCCTTTGAGGCGTATGGCATAGAGAGAGCAGAATGAATTAGAGGTGCAAGCGGATGATCTGCTGAAGAAAGGATTAATTTGGAGAAGCACATTCGAATGGGTTGCACCTATTGTATTTGCAACTAAGGTGGATGGTTCTCTGAGGCTATTTGTGGATTATCGCAAGCTGAATAAGGTTGCGAAGAAGAATAAGTATCTGCTTCCATGGATTGATGAACTGTTAGATCAACTGCACGATGCAAAGGTGTTCTCTCAGATGGATTTGGCAACGGGATTTCATCGGTTGAAAGTGGCTAAAGAAAGTGTGCCTCTTACTGCATTTCGGAGACCGTCAGGTTTCTACAAGTGGTTGGTGATGCCTTTGGATTGACTAACACTCTGACATACTTTGTATATCTTATGAATAGAGTCTTCAGAGATCAGTTGAAAAAATTCATACATGTGTTCGTGGATGACATTTTGATTTATTCTACAACCGAGGAAGAGCATAAGGCGCACTTAAGGATTGTGCTTGAGATTTTTCGGAAGCACAGGTTGAGAGCTAAGTTCTCTAAATGTCATTTCTAGGAGGAAGAAGTGAGATTCTTAGGACATACTATTTCAGGACAAGGAGTTGCGGTGGAACCCGAATAGGTGATAGCGATCCAGGATTGGAATCAACCTAAGAATGCTATGGATGCGAGAAGTTTCCCTGGATTAGCAGGATATTATAGGCACTACATTAAGTATTTCTCAAAGATTGCAGCACCGTTGACCAACTTGACCGAGAAGAATTAGACTTTTACTTGGGATGCAAGATGTGAGCATGCATTTGTAACTTTGAAGGAAAGCTTGACTAGTGCACCTGTATTGGTTATTACGGTGGGAATGAAGAGATGATAGTGTATACCGATGCTTGTGGTACTAGTCTTGGGCTGTGCTGATGTAGAAAGGGAGAGTTGTCACTTATGCTAGTCGACAGTTGAAACCGCATGAAAGGAATTATCTAACTCATGACTTGGAGCTAGCGGCAATTGTATTTTCTTTGAAGATGTAGAGGCACTATTTGTTGGGAGAAATATTTAAGTTATTCACAGACCATAAATCCTTGAAGTATCTTTTCTCTCACAAGGATCTTAACCTGTGGAAGCAAAGGTAGTTGGAGTTCCTAGCTTCCTATGACATTGATATTTCCTACACTCCAAGGAAAGGTAGTGCAGTGGAAGATGCATTGAGTAGAAGACATGCTGAATTGGGAGCTATGTTTTTAGAATGGAAACATATGAGTATATTGCTTGATTTGATTTCAGGCCATGTTGTGGGCTCAAGCCTGAGATGCTAGTAAGTTTATCGATCGGACTTACTCTCATTAAAAGGATTGGTATAGTCAGAAGCAAGATGTTAAGCTAGTAGAGATAATGGAAAAGATTGAAACGAAAGTAGAATTGGAAGATTTGAGACAATATGAGATTAACCGAGATGGTTGGTTTCGTAAGGATAAGAGATTGGTTATTCCATATATTGATGGATTATGAGATGAAGTACTAAGGGAATGCCATCATTCCAGATTAACCATTCATCCTGGTGGTAACAAAATGTATAGGAGTATGAAGAGCACTTACTGCTGGAAAGGAATGAAGAAGGATGTTGGAAGTTTCATCTCAAAATGTTAGAATTGCCAATTAGTGAAGGCTGAGCAAAAGAAGCCTAATGGATTGCCATAACCACTAGATATTCCCGAATGGAAATGGTAAAAGGTATCTATGGATTTTATAGATGGCTTGCCACAGACTAGAGCAGGATATGATAGTGTTTGGGTAGTGGAAGATCGACTAAACCAGAGTGCAAGATTCATACCTGTCAAATCTACTAAAAAGGCATCCAAGTTGGCAGAAATATATATTAAGTGGATTGTTCGATTTCATGGTGTGCCATGAGTATTATCAGCAATAGAGACCCATTATTTACTAGTGAATTCTGGAAGATCTTACAAGAGATTTTGGGAACCAAGCTGCATTTGAGACAACTTATCACCCACAGAGGGATGGCCAAACCGAGAGAGTGAATCGGATATTGCAAGATCTTCTTTGAGCATGCATTGTAGATTTTAGAGGGTCTTAGGGTGATCACTTACATCTAGTGGAGTTTGCATATAACAACAGTTATAATTCGAGTATTGGCATGGCACCATATAAAGCATTATATGGATGACCTTGTAATTCGCCCTCATGTTGGAGGAAAGCATGTGAGAAGTCGATACTTGGACCGAAGATGATTAGAAGACTTCGGAAAGGATAGAGATCATTCGGCAACGAATTAGGATTGCTCAAGGTTGTCAAAAGAGCTATGCAGATAAGAGAAAAGAGTTTTGGAATTCTCAGTTGGGGACATGTATTTTTAAGATTTCTCCTCTAAAGAATGTTGTTCGATTTGGTAGGAAGGGAAAATTAGAACCCAGATTTGTTAGACTATTCCAATTATTGAGAGAATTAGGAAATTAGCTTATAGGGTAGATCTATCTTCAAAGATGGCGAGTGTGCACAATGTTTTTTATACCTCCTATCTACGAAAATTTATGCATGACTTTGGTACTGTGGTATCACGATACCAGTTGGAAGAAATAGAGGTTGAAGGAGAAGTTTCAAGACCTCGTAAGCTTCTTCGAGTCATTGGGAATGCCATGAAACAACTTAGGAGGAAGATAGTTAAGATTGTTAAGGTGCGATGGAGTGAGGATGATAGCGATTGTACATGAGAGACCGAAGAGAGTACGAGGATAGCCTATACAAAACTCTTTGAGCGCTAAGTACCATGGTGTTAGCACCAAAATTGGTTACTAACACCATAGAATAGATTTGAGTAGAGAGATTAATGAAGATAGTAAATTGAACAGAGGAATAGCACGATATAATTCAAAAACAGCAGAAAAAAACAAGAACACCAGAATTGTAGTTGTTCGACCTAACTGCCTACGTCCACTTTGAACATAGTATTTATTGATATTTCAATCGCTTGAATACTGATACAATCCGCAAAGCACAACTTGATTTCAGTTTAGAATGGAAAAGAAATAAAAATGGCAGTCCCCCCCCCCTCTTTTCCAAAAAAAGGATCCCTTAAACTGGACCCCTGCCCCTCTATTTAAAGACGAAGATAGTCTGGCTTCCCTGTCTAGGCCCATGACTAAGAGAGCTCAGCCTACGGTTGGTAAGCTGGGTAGATCGAGATTGGGTATGCTAATCCATTCATTGCCGATCCATTCATTGCCGATCCACTTATTGCCTGTTGTAGAAAACAACAACATCAAATGGTCCACAGCAGATCCAATTATAATCTTCCATCACTGCTGATCCAGCTATACCGATCCAGATATGGCCGAGCCAGTTATGCCAACCCGGCTATGGTCGATCCAACTATGCGAATCCAGACATTTCCTTTCCAACAATGCTAACCCAGCTATGGCTGTTCCAGCTAGGTCGTTACAGATATAGCCAAACCTATCAGAGCTGATTCTATGAGATTCTGCTGATCTACCATTGCCAGACCTATCAAGACCGATCCCAAACTCTCATGATTGATTGTAAAAAACCGGTCACACATAACCAATCAAAGACAACCGACCGAGGATAACCGATCGAAGATAACCGATCAAGGATAACCGATCTAGCCTTTAAGCATCGACCTATAGTTTTTGGTGACCCCATCATCTAATGTCGACCCATCATTCATTACACATCGTCCCCTATTCATCGAGTCTAACTTGGATGACAACACTTGACGTTAAGCCTACTTACGTTCATTTATAACTTCTGCAGCCATCGTCTTGTAGCCAGGCCAAGGTGTCGGATAACATTTTCCCCCTAAGGTATGTCTTGTTGCATACATGACATGCTTTGAATTGAAGCAAGTTAGAGTCTCCAGAAATAAATCCATTATGTTTCCTGAACAGTTATTATCCTTCAATTTTATCCTCCCAAAGTGTCGTATTCTTCTTTGGTCGTCTTGACGCTTGGTCGATTCACAATGGTATAAATTCAGGATTGTAGTTCATCAGTGGCCATCTGTGTCCGGTTCTCCAGAGCTAATAAGCTTTGCCTATCTGATCCAGTCTTTTCTTAATAACTCTAAGTGAAAATTCAATTTTTGTTGATTTCAAGAAGTCAAATTTTCGAATATACATGTGCATGTTCAGGTACACGTTCTTGCCATTGGCTCTTAGATGCATTTTATAAGCTCATAAGTCGCCACCAATTTCATCTAGTTTAATTGTAATTCGATTGTAGTTCCTTATTTATATTTTTTGTGAAATAAGGGTTGTAATCAGCCACTTGATGAGAGGGGACTTCAAGTTCTACATGGATGACGACCTCGGAGCCGTAAGCAAGGGTGAATGGAGTACGGCAAGTCGCAGACTCATGGGTAATTCTATAAGCCCGTAATGCTGTTGGGAGTTCATCCACTCATTTATATCTAGCCTTTTCCAAACCTCTCTTCAGAATATACTTTATGATTTTGTTCACAGCGGCAGAAGTCTTTTAAATTCAGCGCTGTCAAATTGGGATTCATTACCAGTTATAATGGTTCGTGGAAGGTCGTAATGATGGATGACATTTTGGACAATGAAGTTGATTATTTTCTTTATCTTGGTCGTGGTTAAAAGTTCTACATATGTCCATTTGGTGAATTAATCAACTACTACGGCGGCGTATTTCACACTAACTTTAGTATCGCCAAGAAGACGATGATGTCAATGCTCCCAAGTGGCAAGCGGTTATGTACTAGCCATTTGAGTAATTTCCATTGGTGGGGCTCTCGGATTTTTTGCAAACATCTTGCACTCATTGCATTATCTAGCATGATCGACCACATCTTTATTGATAGTTGGCCAATAATACCCGTAGTAGAGTATTTTCTTTGTCAGGGTTTGCCCTCTGATGTAATCGCCACATTCTTCTTCATAGACTTCGCTCAAAATTCATTTGATATCATCATGGGTGATACACTGAAGCATGAGAATAGATAAACTCCTTTCTACACATGACTTCTTCTTGGATAATTTGTCGTGAAGCTTTGAGGAGGATCTGTCGTTTTCCAATCCTCAATTCAGTAAAAATTCCTCATTGTAGATAGTCTTTGATAGGAGTCAACCATGACCCCTTTTCTGGCTTTGTCTCCAAGACCTAGCCGATCTCCATCCGTCAATGCTTGGAATATTAAGTACTTCAGCCAAAATAAAGTATGTCCATTATGCATCCATGAAATTGGCTAGCTTGGCTAGTGACCTGAATCCTTTCACTTCGTTTATTGAGGATGTGTGTAATGATGTAATACATGAAGTCGGCTAGTAGCTCTTGGACCCGGCCGAGATAAGGAGCAAGACAATGTTCCTTGGCAAGATTAACTTCCCTAACTTTCATACTACTAATCAGGAATCACAAAAGATGTGTAAAATTTCCACTCCAAGTTCTCTAGCAAGTTTGAGGCTGGCGATCGAGGCTTCATACTTAGCTTCGTTGTTCATTACAAGGAAATCGAGTTTCATGGCGTAGTAGATCGATCGTTCCTCAGTAGTAATTAGCATGACTCCTGTGCCATAACACGGATCATTGGATGCACCATCCATGTACGTTTTCCATCAATTGGTTGGTTCTCCACTACTCTTCGAGTAGTCGTCTGATGCTATGAATTCATATATGAGGTCTACTAATTTCCGTCCTTGGATAGCTCTTCGAGGGAAATAAGTGATATCAAATTGGCTTAGTTCAATATTCTATTTAAGTAGTCTTTCAGACGTCTCAGGTCGTTATATGACCTATCATAACAGCTGGTAGGCATAGACGTTAATGTACTAGGCCTAAAAGTAACAGCAGAGCTTTCATGATGAAATTGATAGACATTACGCTAACTTTTGTAGCTTCGGGTCGATATTCAATGCATGGTTCGCGATAGTCGATGAGATCACACACGCATGTCAGAATAGGTCCAAGGGAACATATCATCATTTATTCAGAGAAATCCATCCAATTCTTTTATCATCATAGCAACGAGCTGTGATACGATCTTCAACACCTATGAAGGGTCGCCATGGCTGACTGTAATGTCGACTATCAGCTCAGCGGGTGCAATCTCGGATTCTTTGAGTTTAGATGTTACTATTTCACGTAACATTCAATGTGAAATATGTTTAGGACGGTCGATGTTGATGGTTACTTTGGTCGAATCCTAGAGTCTTGTCATGGGTTATTAAGTCTGATAGTGAAGGGCTCAGAATGCTCTGATCGATTATCTGCAAATGGCCAAAGATCGAGCTTAGAAGCACGTCGAAGAAAATGTTGAGTAGGGGTCAGCCTCGAGCTGCATGAACCTACATAACTGGATCTTGCTTTAAGTTTGAATTTGCTTGTATATTCGAGTAATGCACTTTCCATTCGACGCATTCATGATTCTTTATTCGTCCTTCAGGTTGGAGTGATAGTCGGTTGCCTACGAGCTTAGGCATCGATTTAATATTCTATCTCTAGGCATTCTTTTGGTCGTAGCCTTGAGTGGTTGTAAACATTATATAAAAGTTTCAATATTGAGCTATTGCAGCCAGTCTTTAGATGATCATGTTGCTACTCTCAGTCTCACATTGATAAATGTACTGCGTGGACGGTTGAGTCTTGTCCTAGCTATGTTTATACTCCCACCTAAACTCCAAAGACATAGAGTTGATCAGTGAATAGTCGGTTCACATTCATACTGCTTCTTGCTCCTGCCCTACAGTCTAGGGCATATACCGATAAGTAGGAAGGCCAACCATGCCCACTTTAGCTTTACTCTCTTTCCCGTTGAATTGTGGGATCAGATCAGTTGATATGAGGATGAGTCTCGCCTATCCTGGATTGTATTGTGTTTTTTCATTCTAAGGGGAATACTTCGATGCCTTGTCGGTTTCTGGGCATAAGTTGGGTGTTGAACGGTTAGCCACGTCCACTTTGGTTCATGTTCTTTAATCAGATCTTGGGGTAAAGTTTGCTCAAGTGCAGGCGGGTCATGCTTATCCAGTTTCATACTCCTCCTGATGGATTGAAGGAGGGTGCTGGAGAATTAATAACCAAGTCTTCACTATTTACTCTCCTTTCCACACTCTGGTGATCAAAGTTTTTCAAGGGACATTCGAGTCACATTCGTATATGCTTGATGCAGATTGATATTGACCCTCAATATGAGGTATGATATGGTCAGTCGCCTATAGCTTTGGATGTGATTTCGATGGTTCTGTACTGAGGCCTCCTCGTAGTCGTTGCCTTAAGTTGTAAAGAACACCAAGCTAGAGCTATAATGAGCCGTCGTATTCAGATTTTAGTGATTTGTACTCCTTCTCCCAGCATTGATTTGGCCAAGGCACAAGTCGGATAGTCGAACTCCATTCTTAGCGGGTTAATACTCCTCCTATCGATTTCAAACCGAAGTTTGCGGAATAGAGAACGGTCGAAATTCACTCATCTATTTATCGATGTTTATACGTCACTCTACATTCTGGTGACTTAGAGTTATTCTTCCCTCGGCCGACTCGCGCCCAATTTATGTTCATGCTTCGGTCCACGATCTAGGGTCTTAGAGATTTGTCAAACGGTTTACGCTCTAGTCCACAATTTGGGAGGTAGAGATTTTTGTCAAGTCGTTTATACTCTAGTCTGCGCTCTAGGGACTCAGAGTACTCTAGTCCACTTTAGGGACTTAGAGATTTTTCTCAAAACGTTTATACTCTAGTCCGCTTCAGAGACTTAGAGATTTTCTTAAGTCGTTTATACTCTAGTCCGCACTCTGGAGACTCAGTGCTCTAGTCCGCATTCTGAAGACTCAGAGTACTCTATTCCGCTCAAAGGACTTAGAGATTTTCGTCAAATCATTTATACTCTAGTCCACGCTCTAGGGACTCAGATTACTTTAGTCTGATTCAAGGACTTAGAGATTTTTCTCAAGTCGTTTATACTCTAGTCCATGCTCTGGGGACTTTGAGTAATCTAGTCCGCTTCAGGGACTTAGAGATTTTTCTTAAATCGTTTGTACTCTAGTCCGCACTCAGGAGACTCAAAGTACGCTAGTTTGCTTCAGGGTGTAAGAGATTTTTCTCAAGTCGTTTAGACTCTAGTCCGCACTCTGGGAATTCAGAGTACTCTAGTCCACTTCGGAGACTTAGAGATTTTTCTCAAGTCATCTATGCTCTAGCCCATGCTCTGGGGACTCAAAGTACTCTAGTCCGCTTCATGGACATAGAGAATTTCGTCAAGTCATTTATCCTCTAGTCCGCACATCGGGGACTCAGAGTACACTAGTCCGCTTCAGGGACTTAGAGATTTTCTTCAAGTCGTTCATACTCTAGTCCGCACTCTAGGGACTCAGAGCACTCTAATCCGCTTTAGGGACTTAGAGATTTTTCTCAAGTTGTTTATACTCTAGTCCGCACTCTGGGGACTCGGAGTACTCTAGTCCTCTTCAGGCACGTAAATATTTTTCTCAAGCCATTATACTCTAGTCTGCACTATGGGGACTCAGAGTACTCTAGTCCGCTTCAAAGACTTCGAGATTTTTCTCAAGTCGTTTATGCTCTAGTTCGTGCTCTGGGAACTCAAAGTACTCTAGTCCGCTCCAGGGACATAGATATTTTCATCAAGTTGTTTATACTCTAGTCCGCATGGTGGGGACTCAGAGTACTCTAGTCCGCTTTAGGGACTTAGAGATTTTTCTCAAGTCGTTTACGCTCTAGTTCGCGCTCTGGGGACTCAAAGTACTCTAGTCCGCTATAGGGACATAGATATTTTCGTCAAGTTGTTTATACTCTATTCCGCAATCCAGGGAGTCATAGTACTCTAGTCCCTTTCAAGTACTTAGATATTTTTTGTTAAGTCATTTATACTCTAGTCCGCACTCTAGGGACTCAAAGTACTTTAGTCCGCTTTAGGGACTTAGAGATTTTTCTCGAGTCGTTTATTACTTTAGTTCGCACTCTATGGACTCAGAGTACTCTAGTCTGCTTCAGGGACATAGATATTTTTATTGAGATGGGGGTTGTATCCGAAAAAGTTTTTTTTGAAAATAGGGGTCTTACATAATCCATACCTTTTTGGTATTAGGTTCGGTCAGATGGTTTTTTGAGAGAGGGATTGGTATACACGCGATCGGTAACACTGGAGGGATCGGTGTATGTTGGATCGGTATGCATGCGATTGGAAACACTGGGAGGATCGATATACACTGGATCGGCATACAGGCGATCTGTAACACTGTATGGATTGGTATACACTGGGTCGGTATACATGCGATCAGTAACACTGGAGGGATCGGTATACACTGGGTTAGTATACATACGATCGGTAACACTGGGGGGATTGGTATACACTGGGTAAGTATACATACGATCGGTAACACTAGAGGGATTGGTATACGCTGGGTAAGTATACATGCGATCGGTAACACTGGAGGGACCGGTATACACTGAGTCAGTATACATGCGATCGATAACATTGGAGGGATCGGTATACACTGGGTTGGTATATATGCGATCGGTAACACTAGAGGGATTGGTATACACTGGGTCTCTATACATGCGATCGGTAACACTAGATGGATCGGTATAAACCGGGACGGTATACACTCGATCGATAACACAGGATGGAGCAGTATACATTGGGTCGGTATACATGCTATCCGTAACCAAGATGGATCGGTATAAACCGGGTCGGTATACATGCGATCGGTAATAGTAGATGGATCGGTATACACTGGGTCGGTCTACAAGCGATCGTTAACACTAGGTGGAAAGATATACACGGGTTTGGTATCTTGCGATCGGTAACACTGGAGGGATCGGTATACAATGGTTCGGTATACATGCGATTGGTAACACTGGAGGGATTGGTATGCACTAGATCTATATACATGCAATCGGTAACACTGGATGGATTTGCATGCACTGGGTCGGGATACATGTGATCGGTAACACTGGATGGATCGGTATGCACTTGGTCGGTATACAAGCAATCGGTAACACTGGAGAGATCGGTATACATTGGAACGGTATACAATTGATCGGCAACACTAAAGGGATAGTATACACTGGGTCGGTATACATGCGATCGGTAACACTTGTTGAATCGGTATGCACTAGGTCAGTATACATGCGATCGGTAACACTGGAGGGATCGACATAAAGTGGATCGGTATACATGTGATCGGTAACATTGGAGGGATCGGTAACACTGGGTCGATATACATGCGATCGGTAACAATGGATGGATCGGTATACAGTGGGCCAGTATACTTGCGATCGGAAACACTGGAGGGATCGGTATGCACTGGACTGGTATACATGTGATCGGTAACACTGGATTGATCCGTATACTCTAGGTCGGTATACATGCGATCGGTAAAACTAGAGGGATCGGTATACATTGGCTCCGTATACATGCGATCGGTAACACTGGAGGGATCGGTATACATTCATCGGTTACACTAGTGGGATCGGTATGCATGCGGTCGGTAAAACAGGAGGGATTGGTATACACTGGATCGGTGTACATGCGATCTTTAACACTGGATGGATCAGTGTACACTGGGTCGGTATAAATGCGATCGGTAACAATGGAGGGATCGGTGTACACTGGGTTAGTATACATGCATTCTGTAACACTGAAGGGATCGGTTTACACTGGGTCGGTATACAGGCGACCGGTAACACAGGAGGGATCGGTATACATGCAACCGGTAACATTGGAGGGGTCGGTATACATGCGGTCGGTAACACAGGATGGATCGGTATGGATGCGATCGGTAATACTAGAGGGATCGGTATACAATACATCGGTATACATGCAATCGGTAACACTGGAGGGATCAGTGTACACTGGGTAGGTATACATGCGATCAGTAACACCGAACGGATCGGTATACATGCGATTAGTAACACTGGATAGATCGGTGTACACTAGGTCGGTATACATGCGATCGGAAACACTGGAGGGATTGGCAAACATGCGAACGGTAACACTGGATGGATCGGTATACACTAGGTTGGTATACATGCGATCGGTAACACTAGAGGGAACACTGGGTCAGTATACATGCGATCAGTAACACTGGAGGGATTGGAAATTACTGGGTTAGTATACATGCAACCAGTAACACTAGAGGGTTCAGTATACATAGGGTCGATATACATGCCATCGGTAATAATGGATGGATCGTTATACATTGGGTCGGTATATATGCAATTTGTATCATGAGATGGATCGGTGTACACTGGGTCGGTATACATGCGATCAATAACACTGGAGGGATCAGAATACACTGAATCGGTATACATGTGGTCGGTAACACTGGAGAGATTGGTATACTTTGGATCGGTATACATGCGATTGGTAACACTGGAGGGATTGGTATACACTGGGTCGGTATACATGTGATCATTAAACTAGATGGATCGATATACACTGGGTCGGTATACATGCGATAGGTAACACTGATGGGATCGGTATACACTGGGTCGGTATACATGCGATCGACAACACTGGATGGATCGATATACACTGGGACGGTATACATGTGATCGATAACACATGATGGATCAGTATACATTGGGTCGATATACATGCTATCGGTAATACTAGATGGATCGGTATAAACCGGGTCAGTATACATGCGATCGGTAACAACAAAGGGATCGGTATATACTGGGACGGTATACATGCGATGGGTAATACTGGATGGAACGATATACACTGCGTCGTTATACACGCGATCGTTAACACTGGAGGGATCGGTATACATGCGGTTGGTAACACTGGAGGGATCGGCATACACTGGATCGGTATACATGCTATCGGTAACACAAGATGGATCGTTATGCATTGGGTCAGTATACATGCGATCGGTAACAGTAGATGGATCAGTATACACTGGGTCGATATACATGCGATCGATAACACTGGAGGGATCGATATACATTGGATCAGCATGCATGCGATCCGTAACACTTGAGGGATAGGTATACACTGGGTCGGTATACATGCAATCGGTAACACTGGATGGATCGGTATACACTGTTTATGTATCCTGTGATCGATAACATGGGAGGGGTTTGTATATAGTGGATCGGTATACATGTGATCGGTAACACTGGAGGGACCGGTACATATGTGATCGGTAGCACTGGAGGGATCGGAATACACTGGGTCGGTATACATACGATCGGTAACACTGGATGGATCCGTATACACTTGGTCGGTATACTTGCGATCGGGAACACTAGAGGGATCAGTATACACTAGATCGGCATACATGCAATCGGTAACACTGGATGGAACTGTATACACTGGGTCGATATACATGCGATCAGTAAAACTAGAGGGATCGGCATATATTGGGTTGGTATACATGCGATCGGTACTGGAGGGACCGTATACACTGGATCGATATGCAGGTGATCGCTAATAATGGAGGGATCGTTATACACTGTATCGGTATACATGCCATCGGGAACACTGGATGGATCAGTGTACACTTGGTCGGGATGCATGCGATCGGTAACACTGGAGGGATCGGTGTGCACTGGATCAGTATACTTGCGATCGGTAACACTAGAGGTATCGGTTTACACTAGGTCGGTATACATGCGATCGGTAACACTGGAGGGATCGTTGTGCACTGGGTCAGTATACTTGCGATTGGTAACACTAGAGGGATCGGTCTACACTACGTCGGTATACATGCGATCGGTAACACTGGAGGGATCAGTATCCACTGGGTCGGTATACATGCGATCGGTAACACTGGAGGGTTCGGTTTATATGCGATCGGTAATACTTGAGGGATTGTTATACAATGGGTCGGAGTACATGCGATTGGTAACACTGGATGGATCGATGTACACTGGATTGGTATACATGCGACTAGTAACACTGGAGGGATCTGTATACACTGGGAAGGTATACATGTGATCGGTAACACTGGATGGATCGGTATACACAGGGTCGGTATACAAGTGATCGGTTACACTGGATAGAACGGTGTACACTGGGTCGGTATACCTGCAATCGGAAACACTGGAGGGATCGGTGTACACTGGATCAGTATACATGCAATCGGTACAATGGATAGATAACAATCAATCGGCATACATGCGATCGGTAACACTGGAGGGATCGATATACACTGGGTTGGTGTACATGCGATCGGTAACACTGAAGGGAACATCGGGTCGGTATACATGCGATCGGTAACACTGGAGGGATTGATAATCAATGGGTCGGTAAACATGCGATCCGTAACATTGAAGGGAACACTGGGTCGGTATACATGCGATCGGTAACACTAGAGGGATCGGTAATCACTGGGTCGGTATACATGCGATCGGTAACACTGAAGAATCGGTATACACTGGGTCAATATACCGGTATTAGTAAGACTGGATGGATTGGTATACACTTGGTCGGTACACATGCAATTGGTCTAGATGGATTGGTGTACACTGGGTCGGTATACATGCGATCAGTAACACTGGAGGGATTAGTATACTCTAAATCGGTATACATGCGATCGGTAACACTAGAGGGATCGGTATTCATGCAAATGGTAACACTAGAGGGATTGGTATACACTAGATAGGCATACATACGATCGGTAAAACTAGATGGATCAGTATACACTGGGTCGGTATACAATTGATCAGTAACACTGAAGTGATAGGTATATACTGGATTGGTATACATGCGATTGGTAATACTGGAGGGATCGGTATATAGTGGGTCGGTATACATGCGATCGATAATACTTGAGGGATCGGTACACATTGGGTCGGTATACATGCGGCCAGTAACACTTGAGAGATCGGTATAAACTGGATCGGTATACATGTGATCGATGACACTCGAGGGATTGGTATACACTTGTCGGTGTACATGCGATCGGTAACACTTGAGGGATCCGTATACACTGGATGGGTAACACTGGATGGATCGGTATACACTGGATTGGTATAAACGCGATCGGTAATACTGGAGGGATCGATATACACCGGGTCTGTATACATGCGACCGACAACACTGGATAGATCGGTATACACTGGTTCGGTGTACTTGCGATCGGTAACACTTATGGGATCGGTATACGTTGAATCGGTATACATGCGATCGGTAACACAAGAGGGATCGGTATACACTGGGTCCATATACATGCGATTAGTAACACTTGATGGATCGGTATACATTGGATCGGTATACATGCGATCGGTAACAACGGAGTGATCGGTATACATTATGTTGGTATTCATGCGATTGGTAACACTAAAGGAATCAGTATACACTGGGTCGGTATTCATAGGATCGATAACACTGGTGGGATCGGTATACACTGGCTCGGTATACATGCGGTCGGTAACACTGGATGGATTGGTATACACTAGGTCCGTATACTTGCGATCGGTAACACGTGGAGGATCGGTATACACTAGATCTATATACATGGGATCAGTAACACGGGAGGGATCATTATACACTGGGTCGGTATACATACGATCGGTAACACTAGATGGAATGGTATACACTGGATCGGTATACATGCGATCGTTAACACTCGAGGGATCGGTATACATGCGGTCGGTAACACTGGAGGGATCGATAGACACTGGATCGGTAAACATGCTGTCGGTAACATTGGATGGATCGGTATGCACTGGGTCGGTATAAATATGATCGGTAGCACTAGATGGATCGGTATATACTGGGTCGATATACGTGCGATCGGTAACACTGGAGGGATCGGTATACATGCAATCGTTAACACTTGAGGGATAGGTATACAATGGGTCGGTATACATGCGATTGGTAACACTGGGTGGATCGGTATACACTGGGTCTGTATACATGTGATCGGTAATACGAGAGAGATCATTATACAGTGTATCGGTATACATGTGATCGGTAACACAAGAGGGATTGGTATACATGTGATTGGTAACATTGGAAGGATCGGTATACACTGGGTTGGTATACATACGATCGGTAACACTGGATGGATCGGTATACACTGGGTCGGTATACTAGCGATCAGGAACGCTAGAGGGATCGGTATACACTTGATCTGTATACATGCAATCGGTAAAACTGGATGGAACGGTATGCACTGGTTCGGTATACATGCGATCTGTAAAGCTAGAGGGATCGGTATACACTAGGTTGGTATACATGTGATCGATACTTGAGGGATCGGTATACACTGGGTCGATATACATGCATTCTTTAACGGTGGAGGGATCGGTATACATGCGATCGGTAACACTGGATGGATCGATGTACACTGGGTCGGGATACATGCGATCGGTAACACTGGAGGGATCGGTGTACACTAGGTCGGTATACTTGCGATCTGTAACACTGGAGGGATCGGTTTACACTGGGTCGGTATACATGCGATCGGTAACACTGGAGGGATCGGTATCCACTGGTTCGGTATACATGTGATCGGTAACACTTGATGGATCAGTATGCATGTGATTGGTAATACTTGAGGGATTGGTATACAATGGGTCGGAATAAATGCGATCGGTAACACTGGATGGACCGATGTACACTGGGTCGGTATACATGCCACTGATAACACTGAAGGGATCAGTATACACTGGGTAGGTATACATGCGATCGGTAACACAGGTTGGATCGGTATACAAGCGATCGGTAACATTGGATAGATCGGTGTTCACTGGGTCCGTATACATGCGATCAGTAACACTGGTGGGATCGGTGTACACTGGATCGGTATACATGTGATCGGTACACTAGATGGATCAGTATGCACTTGGTCGGTATACATGCGATCGCTAACTCTGGAGGGATCGGTATACACTTGGTCGGTATACATGTGATCGGTAACACTGAAGGGAACACTGGGCCGGTATACATGCGGTTAATAACATTGGAGGGATCGGTAATCCCTGGGTCGGTATACATGCGATCGGTAACACTGAAGGGATTGGTATACACTGGGTCAGTATACCACTATCAGTAACACTAGATGCATCAGTATACATTGGGTCGGTATACATGTCATCGATAGCACTAGATACATCGGTGTACACTGGGTCGGTATACCTGCGATCAGTAACACTGAAGGGATTAGTATACACTAAATCGGTCTACATGTGATCGGTAACACTGGAGGGATCGGTATACACTGGATCGGTGCACATGCAAATGGTAAAACTGAAGGGATTGGTATACACTAGGTCGGTATACATACGATCGGTAAAACTGGATGGATCGTTATACGCTGGGTCGGTATACAATTGATTGGTAACACTGAAGGGAATGGTATATACTGGATCGGTATACATGCGATCGGTAACACTGGAGGGATTGGTATACACTGGGTCGGTATACATGCGATTGGTAATACTTGAGGGATCGGTGTACATTGGGTCGGTATACATGCGATCGGTAACACTTGAGGGATCGGTATAAACTGGATCGGCATACATGCGGTCGGTGACACTCGAAGGATTGGTATACACTGGTCAGTATGCATGTGATCGGTAACACATTAGGGATCCATACACACTAGATCGGTAACACTGGATGGATCGGTATACTCGCGATCGGTAATACTGGAGGGATCGATATACACTGGGTCGGTATACAAGCGATCGGTAACACTAGGTGGATCAGTATACACTGGGTCGGTATACTTGCAATCGGTAACACATATAGGATTGGTATACACTGAATCGGTATACATGCGATCGGTAACACTAGATGGATCGGTATATACTGGGTCCGTACACATGCTATTGGTAACACTGGATGGATCGGTATACATGCGATCGATACCACTGGAGTGATCGGTATACACTGTGTTGGTATTCATGCGATCGGTAACACTAGAGGGATCGGTATACACTGGGTTAGTATTCATGCGATCAGTAATACTGAAGGGATTGGTATACACTGGGTCGGTATACATGCGATCGGTAAAACTGGATGGATCGGTATACGGTAGGTCCATATACTTGCGATCGATAACACATGAGGGATCGGTATACACTGGATTTGTATACATGCGATCAGTAACACTAGAGGGATCGTTATACATGCGATCAGTAACACTATATGGATCGGTATACACTATGTCGGTACACATGGGATCGGTAACACTGGATGGAATGGTATACACTGGGTTGGTATACATGCGATCGTTAACACTGGAGTGATCGGAATACATGCGGTCGGTAACACTGGAGGAATCGATATGTTCTAGATCGGTAGACATGCTATCGATAATGCTGGATGGATCGATATGCACTTGGTCGGTATACATGCGATCAGAAACACTAGATGGATCGGTATACACTGGGTCGGTATACATGTGATCGGTAACACTGGAGGGATTGGTATATAGTGAATCGGTATACATGCGATCGGTAACACTTGAGGGATAGGTATACACTGGGTCATTATACATGCGATCAGCAACACTGGATGGATCGGTATACACTAGGTCTGTATACATGTGATCGGTAACACGGGAGGGATCGGTATACAGTGGATTGGTATACATGTGATCGGTAACACTAGAGGGATCGGTATACATGTGGTCGGTAAAACTGAAGGGATCGGTATACACTAGGTCGGTATACATATGATCGGTATACACTAGGTAGATATACACTGGGTCGGTATACTGGCGATCGGAAGCACTGGAGGGATTGTCATACACTGGATCGTTTTACATGCAATCGGTAACACTGGATGGAATGCTATGTAGGGGTCGGTATACATGCGATTCGTAAAACTAGAGGGATGGGTATACGCTGGATTGGTATACATGCGATCGGTACTAGAGGGATCGGTAGAAACTGGATCGGTATACATGCGATCGCTAACAGTGGAGGGATCAGTATACACTGGATCGGTATACATGCGATTGGCAACACTGGATGGATTTGTGCATACTGTGTCTGCATACTGTGTCTGCATACTGTGTCGGGATACATGCTATCGGAAACACTGGAGGGATTGGTGTACATTAGGCCGGTATACTTAAGATCGGTAACATTAGAGGGATCGGTTTACACTGGGTCGGTATACATGTGATCGGTAACACTGGAGGGATCAGTATCCACTGGGTCGGTATACATGTGATCAGTAGCACTAGATGGATCGGTATACATGCATTCGGTAATACTTGAGGGATTGGTATGCAAAGGGTCGGAATACATGCGATGGGTAACACTGGATGGATAGATGTACATCGAGTCGATATACATGCGACTGGTAACACTGGAGGGATCAGAATACACTGGTAGTTATACATGCAATCGATAACACTGGATGGATCGGTATACACTGAGTCGGTATACAAGCAATCGGTAACACTAGATAGATCAGTGTACGCTAGGTCGGTATACATGCGATCGATAACACGGGAGGGATCAACATACACTGGATTGGTATACATGCGATTGGTACACTAGATGGATCAGTATACACTCGGTCGGTATACATGCGATCGGTAACACTGGAGGGATCGGTATGCACTGTGTCGGTATACATGCGATCGTTAACAATGAAGGGAACACTGGGTCGGTATACATGTGATCGGTTACACTGGAGGGATTAGTAATCACCGTGTCAGTATACATGCGATTGGTAACACTGAAGGGATCCGTGTACACTGGGTCAATATACCGCTATCAGTAACACTGGATGGATCGGTATATACTGGGTTGGTTTACATGCGATCGGTAACACTAGATGGATAGGTGTACACTGGGTCGGTATACATAGGATCAGTAACACTAGAGGGATTAGTATACACTAAATCTGAATACATGCGATTGGTAACACTAGAGTGATCGGCATATAATGGATCGATATACATGCAAACGGTAACAGTAGAGGGATTGGTATAAACTGGGTCAGTATACATACGATCGGTAAACTCGATGGAATGGTATACAATGGGATGGTATACAATTGATCAGTAACACTGAAGGGATAGGTATATACTGGATCGGTATACATGCGATCGGTAACACTGGAGGGATCGGTATACACAGGGTCGGTATACATGCGATCGGTAATACTTGAGGGATCGGTATACATTGGGTCGACATCATGCGATCGGTAAAACTTGAGGGATCGGTATAAACTGGATCGGTATACATGCGATCGGTGACACTCGAGGGATTGGTATACACTGGTCGGTACACATGCGATCGGTAACACTTGAGGGATCCGTATACACTGGATCGGTAACATTGGATGGATCGGCATACATTAGATCAGTATACGCGTGATAGGTAATACTGGAGGTATTGGTATACACTGAGTCGGTATACATGCGATCGATAACACTGGATGGATCGGTATACACTGGGTCGGTATACTTGTGATCGGTAACACTTAAGGGATTGGTATACTCTGAATCAGTATACATGCGATCGGTAACACTAGAGAGGGATTGGTACACACTGGGTCAGTATACATGCGATTGGTAACACTAGATGGATCGATATACATTGGATCGGTATACATGCGACCGGTAACACCGGAGTGATCGGTATAAATTGTGTCGGTTTTCATGCGATCGGCAAGAGTAGAGGGATTGGCATACACTGGGTCGGTATTAATGTGATCGGTAACACTGGAGGGATTGGTATACCCTGGGTCAGTATACATGCGATCGGTAACACTAGATGGATCGGTATACACTAGGTTTGTATACTTGCGATCGGTAACACATGAGGGATTGGTATACACTTGATCTGTATACATGCGATCGGTAAGACTGGAGGGATCGTTATACACTAGGCCGATATACAAGCGATCAGTAGCACAGGATGGATCGGTATACACTAGGTCGGTATACATGTGATCGTTAACACTGGAGGGATCGGTATACACTGGGTCGGTATACTTGCCATCGATAACACTGGATGGATCGGTATATATGGTTTTTGGAGCGATCGGTATACACCGTTTTCAAAGGGATCGGTATGTATGCTTTTCTATAAGGAATCGAATATCTGCATTGAGTGAGGGGTCTGCTATATGAGAGATTGGATGAATTGCCTTCAAAGAGGAGTCGGCCTTTATATAACTCCAATGCAAACTTCAACATCTAATCCCAAAAACTTGCGTACGTCTATGAATCCAATCCCATGGCTAAAAGCTTCCTTTAGATCTCTTTCAAATCTGAGTAGAATAGGAAGTTTGCTGGTAAACAACTGAATCTATCTCGTAAATATGGAAATCCAATAGTAGACGAAGAAATCCAATTAAGCCGAGAATTTAATTCTTAGTGAAAGCACCAAAATTGGTCACTAACATCCTAGAAAAGATTTGTGTAGAGATATTAATGAAGACGGTAAATTGGAACAGAGGAATAGCATAATATAATTCAAAAAACAGTAGCAAAAAACAAGAACACCAACATTATAGTGGTCTGGCCTAACTGCCTGCGTCCACTTTGAACATGATATTTATTGCTTTTTCAATTCCTTGAATACATACAATCCGCAAAGAACCACTTGATTTCAGTCTAGAATGGAAAAGAAACAAGCATATAAAAAATGCCAGAGTCTCCCTCTCTTTTTTTAAAAAAGGATCCCCTAAACTGGACCCATTCCCCTCTATTTATAGACGAAGATAGCCTGGCTTCCCTGTCTAGGCCCATGACTAAGAGAGCTCGGCCCATCGTTGATAAGATGGGCAGACCAACCCGTGTATGTCGATCCATTTATTGCTGATCCACTTATTATCGGTTGTAGCAAACAACAACATCAAATAGTCCACAGCCGATCCAGCTATAATCTTCCATCACCGACGATCCAGCTATGTCGATCCAGATATGGCCGAGCCAGTTGTAACAACCCAACTATGGCCGATCCAGCTATGCCGATCCAAATATGGTCGATCCAGCTATGCCAACCCAGCTATGGCCGATCCAGCTATGCTGATCCAGATATGGCTGACCCTATCAGAGCTGACTCCATCAGATTCTGCTGATCTACCATTGCTGAACCTATCAAGACTGATCCTAAACTCTCATGATTGATTGTAAACAACCGCTCACACATGACCGATCGAAGAGAACTGACCGAGGATAAATGATCGGGGATAACCGATCTAGCCTCTAAGCACCGACCCATAGTTTTTAGTGACCCCATCATCCAATGCGACCCATCATTCATTACACATCGTCTCATATTCATCGAATCCAACTTGGATGACCAACACTTTACGTTACACTCATGTTCAATTATAACTTCTACAGCAATCGTCTTGTAGCCAGGCCAAGGTGTCGAATAACACATAGGTCGTATCTACTTGCACCATTGTATCTTATACTATTAGAATTCTACATGGTAGGATAGGTTGTGCTTGCTATTGTATATTTGGCTGCATAGTTGGATTGTTAGATGGTTGCTAATAGATGGCAGGCATGCGGGATAACCTTGGTTGCTTATGTTTGCTTAGTTATTTTGGGGGTGAAATTTCTAAAGGGGGAAAGAATGTAACAACCGTACATTACGTATTAGAGCATCATAAAATAATTCTATTTAATTCATTTTAGGTCATATCATTCTAATATTTTGAAATATGATTCTTAGGGATGCTTTACACGTCCATGATTTTTTTCGAATTTCTATGTGACCATTTTGCCTTAGGAGATCTTATTTTGCCCGTAAATTTTGATAGGAGCCAAATTAGATATTCTAACCTGGTTTATTGCTTAAAGATGGTGGTTTTCCATTTCGTAGAGTGGTCATAGATGAAAATCGGGTAAGTGGTTAAGAATTTATAGCAGTTTTAGGTTTTATAAACTATTGTCCAAATTAGAAAGGGGATTAATGGGTCAATTAGCAAGCCCGTTAGTCAAATTAGGTTTGGCTATAAATATGAGGTGAGAGAGACCATTTGAAAAAAAATTCTCTCATTTCATATCAGCCTCAAAACTTACCTCCTCTCTTATTTTTCATCCTTTACAAAGATTTCATCCTAAATCATTTTAATCTAAAATTATAGACTAGATCTTCATCAAGGGGATTGATCTCATCAATTGGATCACATCTACATCCAATTTGCTACTATCTGTATTGTATCTTCTCTCATTTTCATAGGTTTGATTGATTTGGTGAGTGGGTATGATCTCTCACTAGTCTATGATGGATATTATGTTGTAATTAGGTGATTATAAGCTAGGATTGTCAAATTAAACTATAAATTGATTAGACATAGGTAATTTTACATCTAGAAACCCTAGATCGACCTGATTAAACATGTAATATGGATTAGATCATTGGCTAGTGTCATTTGTACATATATGGCTATGTAATTCTATGATTTAGATTAGATCTATGCGTGTTTATGGTCATTGATTGAATTGGATGACTTGAATGATTATGAGTGGATGTAATTGAATGATTTGCTATGTTTGATTCATTTTTGTATCTGAAATTGCTTCTTATACTTGATTAATTTACTAGTGTTGGGCATGTTTAGGACTATGATTGGTGATCAGAGCATATCGAGAGCAAAGTTCATCGAAATAGCACGAAACTTGGAGGATAGGCTATGGAGCGAGCAAGGAAGATGCCCTAAAAATTTCACAATGATTGGAGCAAAGTATTTGGATCGGTGCTCATCTGATTCAATTGGATCTGTGTCGATCCGAATTTTGTAAACCAATCAACATGAGATCTAGAGGATGGTCGATCATCGGTTCTAGTGATGCTCTATGAAGTTGGATTGGAGGATAGGCTAAGTATTGAAGATTTTTTAGATCATCTATGTTGGATCGGCTATGAAGCATAGATGGAAGGGCTAAGAGGCTAAGAGGAAAAGCAAGGGGTCTATGGCATCTAGAGGAAATGCACTAGAAGCTAGAAGTAAGAGGGAGCTAAAATTGGCTAAGTATTTGGATCGGTACCAATCCGATCCAATTAGATCGGTACCAATCCAAATTATGGGCTCCAAAGTTGATGAGATATGGAGGGCAGACTCGGGATGGTTATGGATCATGTTTGAAGTTGTGGCTCGCTGATTGCTTCTAAGGCTTGGAAGTTATAGCATGATGAGTTTCGGCTCTTCGATCGAGGGCTCGGATAAGGTGTAAGATCGAAGGAGTTGATAGACAGCTCGGGATGGAACGAGTCTGTGGTATAAATGTCTAGGATGAGTGGTAGGACTCATGTCCGGAAATGAATTATAATTTTGAAAGCTCGAAAGATTTGGGAGTGCCAAAGAATCATTGATAACTTGGAGTGTTCTGGTTGTTTTAAAGCAGGGGTACTATATGCGAAGGCACCCAAGGGCTGGTAGCGCCAGTCGTGTATCCTGGACTGCTCCGAGAAGATTTAGCGTCAGATGGTACGGAGTTACTGTAAGAGACAACCATGTGCGGTTCGAACTTGAAAGTATGGGGGAATACAACCAAGAATTGGGGTTTTTAATAGTCTCTGGGAATGCGAGGACGAGGCCATACGAGTTATCATATGTTCGAGGCTTTAAAAGATGATGGCTAGGTTTTGGTAACTATGGTTGCCATGATTGCTATGTTTCCTTTTGGGTAGGCTATCGTCTATAGGAATGCTGGAGAAGGGGTTGGGAATAGGGCCAATGGGGGAGGCTGCTTAGATTGTTCTATCATGTTCTGTTACAGTATCCTATTACCGTTTATTTTGAGTGGTATATTATATCTTATTATTGTGTGCTAACTCTTTGGTTGTAGGGACAAGTCGGGTACAATTTTGTGTACCTTTCTAGTACCACATTTTCCAGTATAGCTTTCGATCATCATTTACCGCTCACATCAGACTATTGTCTGACCTCAAGGTTTTGTGTTTCATCTTATCATCTTGGGTTCTCTTAAAAAAGTAAACTAGACGACAGGTTTGGAGTCACGGTTGATGTACGAAGACGAGCTTGGAGGAGTTATGGCGTATTACTCTATATTTCTAGTTTCCACTGTTTGTTGTTACATACTCTGAGGAAAGTAGTGAGGAAATGTTGTACTGAGATATTATGACCTTTGTACCGTTACTCATGTGTAACAGCCCGCAAATCCATACCCTTGAGACAACACAATTCAACAACAATCAACTCAAGTTGTACAGAAATACGAACCATTTGGTTTAAAAAAGAAGAGATAGAAGAAGAACATAGAAAACAACAACAGAATTTAACCATTGCAGCAGAATAAAATATAATAGATAATAAATGATCTTTACTCAAATCAAATATATCTGTTTATACATTACATCATCAGAGTACATCAATCACAGCTCAACATCAATACCATACAAAAGGATTCTCAACAACTCAACACAGCGAAATATATATTTATATAAACAAGTATGAAATACGCATCGTCATCCAGCTCGACT
Source organism: Allium cepa (assembly GCA_030765085.1). NCBI lineage: Eukaryota > Viridiplantae > Streptophyta > Magnoliopsida > Asparagales > Amaryllidaceae > Allium > Allium cepa. The sequence continues at coordinate 622,159,288 of CM060931.1, forward strand.
CCTGAGCTCCACAGCGTCAAAATCCTATATCCTATAATACTCGGTCTTACCCGAGTATTATAGTTAAATAATACCCGAGTCAGTCTGGAATACCAGCGTGAGAAAATCACACCCAATTGATTATTAAAGTTTCAAAAAACCTTTGAAAACAAAAAAAATCTCGTAAGACCACGCCACAAATAAACATGTCGGGTACCTTACGATAGCTAAAGCAATTTTTATAGAAATCCTCTGATATTATAATAGGGTCTATATACAAATACTTATAAAATAGCCGAAATTGTTACATTATTAAATTCCAGCTAATATCCATAGAGTGGGTAATACAAACAAAACTCGTACAAGGCTCGTAGGGAGAATGGATTTCCAACTAATGACTAGTCACTGGGGTATCACCTGTCACAGTACGAGGCCTAGATCACCGTACCGAGGAGTACGCCCGCTCCCCTGCAACACAAGACCGGGACTACTCCTTACTGGATAATCCCGAGTGAGATCACCCCGCGGTTGGGATCAGCAATCGCCCACTAAGCCGAAATAAGAAGGGACATCTAGACAGAAATGACCTCACCCTGCTTGGGTGCTACCAACCTAGTCTTGCTGCATATCCCCTGATTTTCAGTCATTCCCATTTGATGAGGCTTGAGGCTAAGCGTTACCTTTTTAGAACATATCCCTTAGAATGCCCATCGCCCACCTGACGATGTTTCGAAAGTATTCATCCATACAAGTCCGTCCTGGGTTCGAACGGAACCGAAGGCACTATTCCTACTACATCCATTTTGGAAATATCCTCAGGATTAGTAGCGACTAGCCCTTGCACTTCACTGCTCCATCTTCGAATCCAAAATCATTTTCCCGAAACGTACAAACCGGATCGAAGTGGTTTTCGAGAAAAAAATCTCGATCCCGGTCTCTTCGAAACGATCAACGCATTTGGCCAATATTGATAGTCGGTGATTTAACTATCAATTAATATTCACAACATCCATCACACAATAAATAATTTCCCAAATTATTTATTTATCTCAAAATATCTTCACAAGATATATTTTCCATTTTCAAAAACCTTTGAAAAACAGTTTCTAACCATTCTTTCTTTTCCCAAAATAAACTTTCCCAAATATTTTCTATCTCCACTGAAATCACCAAGCACAAAACTAGATTATTAAAATAGTTTAAAACACTTTACTTTGAAATATACTTTAAAAATATTTAAGATAAGACTACTTCAATAATTTGTTAAAAATACATACTATATAAACATTTGAAATTAAGGTTACTTAATAAAATATAAAACTAATTTTTTTTATTTCTAAAAACAAGATACTAAATCACTCTTTAAATAACTACTGTTATAATAGATTAAAGGAAATACTTACTTATAGAATTTAAATATTTAGAAATAATAAATTTTTCAAAACATACTTCTTAAAACAACTTTAAACTATTAATTTATATTTAAAAATTTACTTTGAAAACGTACTTGGTTATTCAGAGAGAAATTTCCAATCTCAATCGCTTAAATCAATTTTCCAAATTGATTCCTAATTTACTCCATTTGAAATAATTTCTTTAATTACTCAACTCATTTCAAAATTCATTAATAATGGACTTAATTATTGTTGTTGTTATTTTTCATTTGATTTTAAACCCTTTAACTAAAATTTACGAATTTTAGGTTATTCCCAATTTCTTCTTTGTTCTTTTCAAAATGTAAAATCTTAAATTTAAAATAAATGTTTTGTTCTTTTAAATATAACATTGGAGTTTAAAATTCATTAACTTTTTGTTTATTCAAAAATATCCTTTCTATACTTAAGATTTTATTTATTAGAATTCTTATGTCACTTTACTTCTTTTTTTTCATCCATTCTTAAATTTATTCAAATTTCCATAATTATTTTGCTTACAAATTCACTTCCTTAATTTCTTTCCAAAATCCAATTTATAAATTTTTGGAGATTCATTGTACCCAATTATATCCAATCAAACCATAACATTCAGTATTTCAACATAATTCATCATAAAATATCAAATCATCATTAGGGGGATTTAAATAATTTAAATAAATGTTGACGGATCCAGTTGGATCCCTCCAACCTATATTCCCTGCATCCACAGACGTTTGCACAATATAGTCATCCCATTTCAAAATTTATACCATACTATAACACATAAATCAATTCAACCATTCAACAACTATTTAAATTTAACCATCTAAATTTAAATCTAACTGAGTGGGATAAACTCACCTTTAATTTGTTTGTAACCCAATCCAATCCGGCTTGCTTCTATCAGATTTTAACCTTGAATAGCATTATATTGTCTATTAATATTTGAACAAATCGAACTGTAAACTTTTATTTTAAATAAATTTAATTAACCAGAAATTTAAATCCAACTAATTTTCGTTTAAATAAATTACCCATAGTAAATAAAACTATTTAGATTTAATTAAACAAATAAGTTATCACCCTGTGCAAATGGAATATGAATAGGTATATTTACTTTATATTACATTTTCAACTGGCTACAAAAATAATCAATACCCTTTCAAATTAAATATATTTTTGTTTATATTTTTAAACAGAAACATATATGTATCTATATTTACATTACCCCTTTCCCTTCACTGTGTATACATACTTTTATATACATCTTTAAACTAAAACATATTCACTATAAACTTAATCTGAAATTGAAAAGTGGGTGTGTATATATTTTATGGAAACACATATGTTTAGCAAAAATAGATTTATATTCTCAGTTTATAACTTCTGTTTCCTGCAAAATCATTTCCAAAATTACTTCTATTCCTCTAGTTAACAAATTTTTAGATTTAGTATATAAATTTAAGTTTGTACCTTACTGCTTGCTGAAATCGTGATGCCCCAAATTCCATGCACACTTAGCCGTCGCCATCAGTTGAGTAGCCTTCCCTCGCTACCACGACCTCGTCCCACCTGCGAGCGCTACCCACTCGAACGCTCCCAGCTACGAGCTCGACCCCGACCTGGCCTGACTTCCTTCCGCCACTACTCGCGACACACCATCACAATAAAATCACAGCTCCCTCACAAATAATCTTCACATAGCGACCGCTCGCACTCGACGCTCGATCTCGCGATTTAGAGATTGACTTGGTGATGAAAACGAGAGAAAAAGGAACCTCCTTTTCAATTCAAAATCGAGTAATTTTGTGTTTGAAGATTTCCTCCCTTTTTTTTTCTTTCGCTACCATTTTTGAGAAATCGAACCGTTCCCTATTTCGATTTAAAACTCTCGGCCATTTTAGTTTTTGAAACAAACAGATCGATTTAAAAAAAAAAAAGCGGATTTCGATATGAAGTATCAGCCATTATTGATTTTGAACGAAGTGATTTCTCCTTCCTTCTCTTTTTTTTAGATTTTAAAAGAAAGATTCGGGTGATAAAAAGTTGATGCAGAGAATGTTTGCGTGCTGCTGTTAAAAGAGGGAACACGGATATGGAAGGAAGTCGGCTGTGATTTGAACTTCCTTCAGATAAAAATATTTAAATTAGATCGATAATTATCGTCTAAGCGTTTATACCTCGTATGATCACACGTTAATTCCGAAAGCTACGAAATTTGAAATCCGGTAATAACTCAATATTACGGAGCCAACGGAACTGGCTTCATCGGATTCTGAGACGGTGCCTCGGAAGGCTATTTTTAAATTCAATTTAAACTATTAAAATTTAAAACTGAAAAAATTAGTGTTAAATTTGATTTTAAAACTTTTATTATTCTCAACACTATCAATATAAATTTTATAAGCCTTCAAATTATATTTTTTAACAGGCTTAAAATTCCAGATTTCATATTTTACCCAATTTTCAATTATTTAATTCAATAATTGAATTATCCATAATCAGTGATATACGAATTCAAGTAAAATTTTACTTTTAGATATTAAAATCAATTTAAATATTTTAATTTTAAAGGCTTAAAAATTCCGAATCGTCATATTCCTCCCCCTTAAAAGAATTTCGTCCCCGAAATTACCTGTTAGGAAGAATAGTCCAATACCCGTTTACTTTTTCCCCAAACCAAACAATTCAACATCTAACTAACTATCTTTTTATAAAAGACCCATTACCATTCTTATTAATTTCTCAACTCTCCCATAGTTCCAAACTATATTATTCGTTTAATCATTCAAGTTTCAATTTAAAACAAAATTTTGAATTATCAAAATTTTCTCAAAATTTTTCTAACTCCCTAAATTTTCGAAAACTTTTGCCAGCGTCTTCTTTGCGCGGCTAGCTCGGTGCAACTACAAAATGCCCTACGGCCTCCCAAATTCCAAAAGAAAACAAAAGGCCAAGTGGCTAGATCCAAAAACCCAATCAAATTTCATAGAAATTTAAACACGTACCTTTTTGTCGAGTATTTCAAATTTATCTTTCTGAAATCAAAATCAATTCTCTTTTCCCTTTATAATACATGTATATCTTACTTAGCAATAATATCCAATCACAACACTCCAGAAACATTTTATCGACTTTCTTACAAAATGTCAATATTTATTCATTCAAATATTAACTTAAAATATATTTGTAATATCAATTTCCAACTAGGAATTCACCATTCCTTTCTTAAGTTTAGTATAAGAATTTTATATGCCTCTTTATTTATTTTCGCTTCACCACTTTAGTTTATATCTACTTCTATTCAAATCGGTTCTTTCATTTCCATATGAATTCAATTTATCATCAACTCTAAATTTTGAATTTTAATTAAAAAAATTCATTTATACTGATTCATGTCATTATTTTAAATTAGTTTCATTTACTAATTTATTTTAGTTTTCAATTTGAAATCGTTTGTCGTTAACAAAATTTTCCAAAAATTTACAAAAATTTTCTAACCCCCAAAATTTCCAGAAAATTTTGCCAGTATCCCCTTTGTACGGAGGAGCTTTTGCAATTTGAAAAAAGATATAAATATATATACATCGACCCACATGGTCGAAAAAACCAAAAACAGTTCATATTTCCTATTTTTTATTGCGTAGGCGTACCTTATTTAGCATTTTAAGCAAATAGCTTATTTATTTAGCAGTTAGCGTGTCCAAAATCCAGCCACACGGCTTCCATGTACCTGTACTTACTCAATTTAAACATGTAAGTGCCATATATATATGAAGTTCAACAACATTTCACTTATTTGCAATAGTTAAACACATGAATTCTAAAGAAATTCACACCAAACATTCTTCCGTAAGGAACTTATACAATTTTCATACTATTTCCACTATTCCAATTAATTTATAACCATTTTCATTCAATTTGAATGGTTTTCAATCCATTCATATACAACTTCATCAATTTGAATGATTTAAAACTCAATCGCTTACAATTAATTTATTTTTAAGCAAACTGAACTCATATGTAATTTTAATTGTTCTCAAAATCAATTTATTTTACTCCTATCAATTCATAGAATTTTAATTACTCCTATTTACATCCAATGACAATCTATTCTATGCAATTTGACGAGATAATGTGAATAAATAAGTACTTATGTTTTATAACCAATTTAAATTGATTTCAGCTCAATTTATACTTAATTCTATTCCATTTTTAAATTTATTCTTAATTCATATATTCTCATTTTCATTGCATTTTAAATTTGAATCCATTCACTTGCTTCTTATTTTACTAACCAAACTAGTTCATACAAAACCATTAACATCTTAGGTTCATCTTCATTACCAATTAAATTTCCCTTTTATTTTAATTCATGCACAACCATTTATTTAGCTCGAAGACAATCTAAGCTATTTCATTCAATAACCATTTCAATTTTATTCATGATCTATTCATTTGCATTTCATTTAAAACTATTATATTCTTCTTATTGACTCCAAGTTATTTCAATCCCTTAACAATTTAAATGGTCTACAATTATTTATTGAAGAATTTCATTCCATTAAATATTATCTGTAACTCACCGAATTTTAATTCGATTCAAATTTATTTTCACTTGGTTTTAAATCCAACCCAATATCATTAAACTTAGTTTAAGTTGAATTCAATTCAACCCCCTCATCTATTTAGCTTAAGTCAGTTTACTTCAATTTTATTCTTAAGCTCATTTCATCTTACAAGTAAAATTGTTTTTCTTTCCATTCGACTTAATTCTATCTCAACCAAATCTCATATTAAATCTACAATTTCATTCGATTAGTTATTATAAAATTTAACTTTCCAGATTCAACTCATTCAATTGATTACATAGCCATTTCCAATTTATTTCCTCTTTGTTGGGTTTTATTTGCAATTCCTACCATTACTATTTTAATCTATTTCATTTTCCTTTATTCGACACATTTCCAATTATATTTAATTTATTAACACTTCAAGTTAAATTTTTAATTATAACTCAAGTTCTGATTCCACCATTCTCTTCTATTCAACTTCATACTCGATTCATTTAATTAATTACAAGGCCACCTCCAATTATATTTCCTTCACTAATAATTCAAGTCGAATTTAATTTATAACTTGAGTTTTTATTTCCAAACTCCATCATTAACTCACAATTCAGCTTCTATTTAACTACAATGGCTTCCATTTACATATTTCATTAACTAATTTGCTATCTAAATAGTCTTTCCCTAATTTATAATCCAGAACTTGATTTTTAATTTCAAAATCTCTTCATTAAATTTCTTAAGTTCAAATTATTATTATTATTATTTTAATTCAAGTTTTGATTTTCATTTTTTTCAATTCATCAAAAATATTTATTGGGTTTTTCTTATAAGTCTCAACTTATTATTTACACAATTCCATTCATTATAGGCTTGAATATATTCATCTTTTATTTTTAACTCGAGTTTTACACTTATTTATAACCCAAGCATATTTTTATTCCATGCATTTTTAATTCTTTTATAAGTTATTCTGATTTATTTATTTCAATTCAATCCTTATCCATCTTATTTTCCATTCATTCAGGTAAGAATCTAATTTCATTCGATAACTCAATTGAATTTTTATTCTGATTCAATTTTATTTTAACTCAGATATATTAAACTCAATTCGATTTCAACTTAATTTGAATACAACTGGATATTAATTCCAGCCTATTCAATTAATTTCAATCCAGTTAAATTTTATTTCCCAATCCAGGTTAATTTCATTTTTAACCTTTCACTTTAAATTTAAATTTCCAACATTCAAAACTTATATTTCCTTCCTGATTTAAAAATCCTCTTAATTTATAAGCTTTCAACCTATCTCATCAGGATTATTAAACACCCGACTTTTGGTTTCAAATTATTTTGAAATCTCCCACATCTCAAATCACACTTCTCAAAAATTAAACCAATCCTGGTTTTACCCTCAACAAACTTCTTTTGAGATTTTCAAAAATAACTAACTTTTCTGAACAAATCAATTTTTAGCAGCAATCCGTCACTTAGAAATTCGAAAAAGAATACTGATGATGCGGCCTCATCATTAGAATTATTTCCCAATAATCCAAGTGATTTCAATGCTATTTCACTTTCAAAATTCATTTAAAACAAATTCTTTTCAGAAATACCCCCAAAATAATAATGCTATTATTTATCTTCAAAATACTTCGAAAATCTCTGGGATTTAAATTAGCAAATCCTGCTTAAATCAATTTTAACTATGATTCATTTGTACAGCTTATACTCATACATATCCTCATTTGATTATATTTCAATTTATAAATTACATTTATAATTCATTTATCTCCTTAATCTTTGGTTATATTTACAATTTCTAGTTAAATTTCCACTCCAAATGATAATAATTTAAATATCAACATTTTTAACATCCAAGCAACCATATATTAGCTAAATAGTTTACGAAAACTTTCTTTTACATCAAAATATATTTTTGGGTAAAATTATTTCATTTACCGACATTTAAAATAATACCGTGTCGATTGTTCTATCTTAGTGTTTAGAAACCCCTTCGATACAGTTGTACAGACTGTGTCGACGAAGGTTCATATGCCACTCAATAAATTAATCAACACAATATTAAAACAATTTATATTACTAATAATACGCGCTCATATCTATTAATATGCTCAAACTCATTCTAGAGTATTACAGACTCTAATTTAAATGAGTAATTCCCACCAGAGCCAAGGTTATCACCAACCTAAGCTCTGATACCAAGTGTAACAGCCCGCAAATCTGTACCCCTTGAGACAACAGTATTCAACAACAATCAACTCAAGTTGTACAGAAATACGAACCATTTGGTTTAAAGAAGAAGAGATAGAAGAAGAAAATAGAAAACAACAACAGAATCTAACCATCGCAGCGGAATAAAATATAATAGATAATAAATGATCTTTACTCAAATCAAATATATCTGTTTATACATTACATCATCAGAGTACATTAATCACAGCTCAACATCAATATCATACAAATGGATTCTCAACAACTCAACACAGTGGAATATACATGTATGTAAACAAGTACAAAATACGCATCGTCATCCAGCTCGACTCCTGAGCTCCACAGCGTCAAAATCCTGTATCCTATACTACTCGGTCTGACCCGAGTATTACAGTTAAATAAAACCCGAGTCAGTCTGGAATACCAGCGTGAGAAAATCACACCCAATTGATTATTAAATGATTATTAAAGTTTCAAAAAACCTTTGAAAACAAAAAAACATCTCGTAAGACCACGCCACAAATAAACATGTCGGGTTTTTACCTTACGATAGCTAAAGCAATTTTTATAGAAATCCTCTGATATTATAATAGGGTTTATATACAAATACTTATAAAATAGCCGAAATTGTTGCATTATTAAATTCCAGCTACAAGCCACTGAGTGGGTAATACAAAGAAAACTCGTACAAGGCTCGTAAGGAGAATGGATTTCCAACTAATGACTAGGCACTGGGGTACCACCTGTCGCAGTACGGGGCCTAGATCACCGTACCGAGGAGTACGCCCGCTCCCCTGCAACACAAGACCGGGACTACCCCTTACTGGATAATCCCGAGTGAGATCACCCCGCGGTTGAGATCAGCAACCGCCCACTAAGCCGAAATAAAAAGGGACATCTAGACAGGAATGACCTCACCCTACTTGGGTGCTACCCACCTAGCCTTGCTACATATCCCCTGATTTTCATTCATTCCCATTTGATGAGGCTTGAGGCTAAGCGTTACCTTTTTAGAACATATCCATTAGAATACCCATCGCCCACCTGACGATGTTTCGAAAGCATTCATCCATACAAGTCCGTCCCGGGTTCGAACGGAACCGAAGGCACTATTCCTACTACATCCATTTTGGAAATATCCTCAGGATTAGTAGCGACTAGCCCTTGCACTTCACTGCTCCATCTTCGAATCCAAAATCGTTTTCCCGAAACGTACAAACCGGATCGAAGTGGTTTTCGAGAAATAAATCTCGATCCCGGTCTCTTCGAAACAATCAACGCATTTGGCCAATATTTATAGTCGGTGATTTAACTATCAATTAATATTCACAGCATCCATCACACAATAAATAATTTCCCAAATTATTTATTTATCTCAAAATATCTTCACAAGATATATTTTCCATTTTCAAAAACCCTTTGAAAAACAGTTTCTAACCATTCTTTCTTTTCCCAAAATAAACTTTCCCAAATATTTTCTATGTCCACTGAAATCACCAAGCACAAAACAAGATTATTAAAATAGTTTAAAACACTTTACTTTGAAATATACTTTAAAAATATTTAAGATAAGGCTACTTCAATAATTTTTTAAAAATGCATACTATATAAACATTTGCAAATAAGGTTACTTAACAAAATATAAAACTAATTTTTATTATTATTTATTTTTAAAAACAAGATACTAAATCACTCTTTAAATAACTACTGTTATAATAGATTAAAGGAAATACTTACTTATAGAATTTAAATATTTAGAAATAATAATTTTTTCAAAACATACTTCTTAAAACAACTTTAAAGTTTTAATTTATATTTAAAAATTTACTTCGAAAACGTACTTGGTTATTCAGAGAGAAATTTCCAATCTCAATCACTTAAATCAATTTTCCAAATTGATTCCTAATTTACTACATTTGAAATAAATTTCTTTAGTTACTCAACTCATTTCAAAGTTCATTAATTATGGACTTAATTATTGTTGTTATTATTATTTTTCCTTTGATTTTAAACCCTTTAACTGAAATATACGAATTTCAGCTTATTCCCAATTTCTTCTTTGTTCTTTTCAAAATTTAAAATCTTAAATTTAAAATAAATGTTTTGTTCTTTTAAATATAACATTAGAGTTTAAAATTCATTAACTTTCTGTTTATTCAAAAATTTCCTTTCTATGCTCAAGATTTTATTTATTAGAATTCTTATGTCACTTTACTTCTTTTTTTTTCATTCATTCTTAAATTTAATCAAATTTCCATAATTATTTTGCTTACAAATTCACTTCCTTTATTTCTTTCCAAAATCCAATTTATATATTTTTGGAGATTCATTATACCTAATTATATCCAATCAAACCATAACATTCAATATTTCAACATAATTGATCATAAAATATCAAATCATCATAACAGGGGGATTTAAATAATTTAAATAAATCTTGAGGGATCCAGTTGGATCCCTCCAACCTGTATTCCCTGCATCCACAGACGTTAGCACAATATAGTCATCCCGTTTCAAAATTTGTACCATACTATAACACAGAAATCAATTCAACCATTCAAAAATTATTTAAATTTAATTATTTAAATTTAAATTTAACTGAGTGAGATTAACTCACCTTTAATTTGTTTGTAATCCAATCCAATCCGGCTTTCTTCTATCAGATTTTAACCTTGAATAGCATTATATTGTCTATTAATATTTGAACAAATCGAACTGTAAATTTTTATTTTAAATAAATTTAGTTAACCAGAAATTTAAATCCAACTAATTTTCGTTTAAATAAATTACACATAGTAAATAAAACTATTTAGATTTAATTAAACAAATAAGTCATCACCCTATGCAAATGGAATATGAATAGGTATATTTACTTTATTTACATTTTCAACTGGTTACAAAAATAATCAATACCCTTTCAAATTAAATATATTTTTGTTTATATTTTCAAACAGAAACATATATGTATCTATATTTACATTACCCCTTTCCCTTCACTGTGTATACATACTTTTATATACATCTTTAAACTAAAACATATTCACTATAAACTTAATCTGAAATTGAAAAGTGGGTGTGTATATATTTAATATATTTTCTAGAAACACATATGTTTAGCAAAAATAGATTTATATTCTCAGTTTATAACTTCTGTTTCCTGTAAAATCATTTCCAAAATTACTTCTATTCCTCTAGTTAACAAATTCTTAGATTTAGTATATAAACTTAAGTTTGTACCTTACTGCTTGCTGAAATCGTGAGGCCCCAAATTCCACGCACACACAGCCGTCGCCATCAGTTGAGTCGCCTCCCCCTGCTACCACGACCTCATCCCACCTGCGAGCGCTACCCACTCGAACGCTCCTAGCTACGAGCTCGACCCCGACCTGGCCTGACTTCCTTCCGCCACTACTCGCGACTCACCATCATGATAAAATCACGGCTCCCTCACAAATAATCTTCACATAGCGACCGCTCGCACTCGACGCTCAATCTCGCGATTCATAGATTGACTCGGTGATGAAAACGAGAGAAAAAGGAACCTCCTTTTCAATTCGAAAACGAGTAATTTTGAGTTTGAAGATTTCCTTCCATTTTTTTTCTTTCGCTGCCATTTTTGAGAAATCGAACCGTTCCCTGTTTCGATTTAAAACTCTCGGCCATTTTAGTTTTTAAAACGAACAGATCGATTTTTTTTTTAAAAATAAGCAGATTTCGATATGAAGTATCAACCATTATTGATTTTGAACGAAGTGATTTCTCCTTCCTTCTTTTTTTTTTAGATTTTAAAAGAAAGATTCGGCTGATAAAAAGTTGATGCGGAGAATGTTTGCGTGCTGCTGTTAAAAGAGGGAACACGAATATGGAAGGAAGTCGACTGTGATTTGAACTTCCTTAAGATAAAAATATTTAAATTAGATCGATAATTATCGTCTAAGCGTTTATACCTCGTACGATCACACGTTAATTCCGAAAGCTATGAAATTTTAAATCCGGTAATAACTCAATATTACGGACCCAATGGAACTGGCTTCATCGGATTCCGAGACTGTGCCTCGGAAGGCTATTTTTAAATTCAATTTAAAATATTAAATTTTGAAACTGAACAAATTGGTGTTAAATTTGATTTTAAAACTTTTATTATTCTCAACACTATCAATATTAATTTTATAAGCCTTCAAATTATTTTTTTAACAGGCTTAAAATTCCAGATTTCATATTTTACCCAATTTTCAATTATTTAATTCAATAATTGAATTATCCTTAATTAGTGATATTCGAATTCAAGTAAAATTTTACTTCTAAATATTAAAATCAATTTAAATATTCCGATTTTAAAGGCTTAAAAATTTCGGGTCATCACATCATGTGTTCTAGTAGAGATGTTATCATTCATTTGTTATGGATCGCTATATTTCTGCTGTATATTTTCTATATTATATTTTATCTATATACTGTGAGATATGTAAAAAGTTTTCTACTTTAAATTTCAACCTTGGTTATCGTCTCATATTAGTCTGGCACATTTACAAGGCTCTTTTAGGTTATTTGGTGCGAGTGGTATGGTGCGGACGTCACAGGAATAGTGGTGGACTGTGAGAGGCCATTGTTGATGATAGGGACGATGATGAGCGAAAGTTAGTGTTCGGCTGCCCACCTGATGATGAGGTGATGGTTAGCTTTCTATATTCGCTGGATATCCTACACGATCAGTTGTCTTCTATGCCTGTAGCCAGAGAATGTCCCCACACATTCGATGAGGTGACCAGATTACCAACACATAGGATTGAGTTCCATATTGGTCTGGTTAAAGGTGCTTAACAAGTAGTTTTGTCTTTGTGGAATATGATGATTAAAGAGAAAAGGCGACCAATGGTGTCAGCGAATGACCTATTGAGGAAATGATTCGTTTGTAGGTGCATATGTAATAGCCAGGTATTTTCAACCATTCGCATCCATTATAAGTGTATAGGTAGACACTCATGCCAGAATTGAATTGCTCAAAATACCGCGTTGTAAATAAAAATTTGGCAAATCTCATAACATACAGTAAATAATAATCACAGATCACAGACACAGAGAATTAATAATGCAGCGGAAGTAAAAGAATAGTAGTTCATGAAGCTACTATATAAAAAAATCAGAGTTACATAAAATACAACAGAAGAAATAGAGTACAAAGGAAGTCTCACTACATAGAAGTCTACTAATACAAGAGCTGAAAGGAACAACAGACTGCAAAAATAAAACTTGACAAGTAGATAATCTCCAGCGATTTCAATCTCCAGAAAGTGGAAATCCAAATCTGTGAATAACTCAGGCTGACCTGAGTGTAAATAAAAATACAAACACTCGAGTCAGGACATACATACTTATACAATGTAAACCAACTCAAGTGAACTGTAGTAAAGGTACAAGTAACTTAGAAGATGCTTGGGACCGCCCATCCTCTAAGGATTCGTTAAACTATTTACCATGTAGTAATATACGCTATATACAATAGTGTCTAATCAGTAAAGTATAATCATATAGAAAATAGAGTTAAGGGGATGGTGAACCTTAACGCGGTCGGATCTTTAAAACCAAAATGTAGTGGGCTCGCTATAAGGAGATGAAGCGGCACGCGAGGCAATGCCAGGGTGGATACACCGTTTGCACTCCCGGACCGGTGGTGACGGCAAGCCAGCAGCTTCCGCCCACCTCGAACAATACCACGAATCAAAGTGGCGCCACGTATCGAATCACAAAAGTAATAGAATGGTTTCCGGTGGAGTGTGCTCGATGAAAGGGTGCGACCCTTTGTGTAGCCCGGTATAGCTCCTGTTTTAGTCATTTATGCCAACTCACGGGAGTTGGGTCCAAGTAATATACCTCGAGAACGTCGCCACCATCCTACTTCATTCTGAAATCTCCACCGCGCACAGTTGTTAAAGTGGTTTTCGGTATTGGCCGGCTATAAGACAGTATCCGATCTCGGTCTCTTTAACAACCAATCTTTATTATAACCCGTAGTTATAGCTTTAAAATAATATTTTATACATCAAAAATAAAATATCATTTCAACCCAACCCTTTATCAAAATAAAGATTAAATCATTTCCAAACCATTTCAATATATCATCATACCATATCTTTCAATTCAAATATTTATCAAAATAAATATCAAGTCATTTCTAACCATTTCAATATTTTAAATTATCATATCCTTTAAAAACTTCCTTTCAAATCATTTTAATACATCAAAATATCATAACCTTTCAAAGCTTCATTTTTCAAATCATTTAATATCAAAGTATCATATCTTTCAAAACTTCGTTTCAAATCATTTTAATATATCAAAATATCATATCTTTCAGTACCACATTTCAAATTATTTTAATATATCAAAATATCATATCTTTTCGAAACCACATTTCAAACCATTATTCATTTTATTCAATTTAAAATACCATTTCAATTCATATTTCAAAATAGTTTATATTCCAAAAAAAATCATTTTTAATCATAAAAATTAAGTTATTATGTTAAAAATTAAATTATTAAATTTCCAAAATTCTCAACTTCCAAAGTTCATTTATTCACTTACGTTTATCAAAATAGTGAAATTCCACTTTTCGCAGCATTTAGAAAACGCTAGGGAAAGTTACATTCAAAACAGTTCAATTTAACAAAAGAGAACATTTTAAAATGTTGTAATAGGGTTTACTTAAATTCTAAATAAACTTAGTTAAATTCAAAAATTATAACACTTACAAAAAATTGCTATAATAGTTTTTAATTCAATTTAGCTTTTTAGTTCATTATCATCAACTATAGCATTTACAAATACTGTAATATCATTTATATTGTAATTAATAGCATTTCCAAATGCAGTCAATTAACCTCAAATATTCAATATAATTTCTCAACCAATTATATTTTTTTATTTAAAACATTTATAACTCATAAAATCATACATTTTCACATTTATAAACATCATTTAATTTTCCTCAAGTTCATGATTTTATAAAGTTAAATTTCCATTCAAAAATCAAGATTTAATAATAATTCACTTATTAAATTGCAATGTTCAATTTTAAATTCATTGCATTAAATTTCAACTTAACACTTAAGTTCAAATTCTCAAATATAACTTAGTTTTATTTTTATTTGCTTAACTAAAAGTTCACCTTTAAGTCAATTTCATAAATTTCCAATTTTAGTTATATTTCAAAATTTCAACTTAAATATTCATTCATTTCACATTTCAACTTTATTAAAAATCATTAATATGATATAAAATCACTTTAAATTAATTTAAATTCAAATTATCATAAATTTATCATAATTCATATTCAATTTAATTTCCAATTATAATTAAATCAAATTTTCCAAAATAACTTACGTTCAAAATTTTCTAACTTTTCATTAATTCATTTTACTTACAATTATTCAGAAAATCAATAATATTTTACAAAAATCCTTTTTAATTAGATTTAAATCAAAATGTTTTAATATTTACATTTCTAAAATAATTTTAAAAATTTTAGAAAACATATATTAACTACGGGTCTGTATATAATTTTCTACACTAGGAAAAGTGATACGGGTAAATATCATTTCAACCCGTAATTTACAAAGAAAATCCGGGTTTTATCATTTCAAACCCGCAGTCCCAAGTAAATGAAATAAATTGAAAATCATTCAGGCCTATCATTTCAGCCCATAACAATTTTCCCTTATTCTAAAGTCCGTTCGGGTATGTATCATTTCAACCCATAGTGATTTCTAGTTTACAAGGAACTTGCAGTGTGATAAACTAATAAAATATACAGAATAGCATGAAATAACAGTAACATATGATATAACAGGTGTGAACATCATATGATAATAATATAAGCAGTTATTACATGTTAATATAGTTCTACAGATTCACAGGGTGTCAATTTACTACTTATATAAGTACATAATGTCTGGTGAGAAATACTCACATTTTTATGCTGGAGATATCAATTAGAATGACACAATGGATCCAGAAGGCACGACCTTTGATTTGAGTGGAGATAATAGCCGAGATATCATCTTGTAAACAACCCCAAAATAAGACAATATAACTTATGAATATTCAACCAAAATATATTGAAATAAATTGAAATTTAAAGGCAACAAAGACAAGATAACTTGACCTTACTACAACCATTCAAAAGCTCGACTAAGGGGTTTGTTTTCTCATCCATGATGATGATATGAGTGTGGGAGAGACAAGGCTAATAGCCTTGCAAACATTCAAACAAAACAAACAAATAACATAAGTTTTCATACCCAAATTCAATAAAACAATGTTAGAATTAAATGCATAAAACAAAGCCAAAGTTTTTGCACTTGCTTTCTACCGCCTATGCTTCAGCTATAAATCTGAAATACATGTCTAAGGAGTGGGTTAGGATCAGGTCTTGGGCTCATATGGGTCGGCCATAGCTTGGAAGTAATGGTGCAATGGTGGATGGACATAGGTGCAACAAAACAACAACTACATGGCAAATTCATCACTTCTATGCTATAAATGGGTTCGGCCATAGGCTCTAGGGGAATGGCTAGTGGGTCCAGCTGGTGGTGGGTGATGTGGCAGAAGGTGGAGGTCAGGTCAGAGGTGGCGGTGGTGGTGGAAGCGGGGGCAAAAGGTGGATGAAGGTGATGGTACCAAAACTAGGTCAGCTTGAGTGCATAGGTGATGGATTTGTGGATTTTGGTGGTGGTGTTTGCCTTTGGGTTGCTTGGCCTGCCATGGTGGTGATCTAGGGTGGATGATGATCAAAGAATAAAGTGGTGGAGGTTGGCCTAGATCTGGTTGAGGAGGAGTGGAGCCATGAAGTTGAGAACAAGTTGCAAAATCACATAGAAAAACTAGAAAACAAGAGAAGAGAAGAAGATTTTACCAAATTTTTGCAAGATGGAGGCCATGATTTTATTTTTTAGGGTTGAGAAGCTTTGAAAATATGTGAAAAAGATGAGGAATGTAGCTGAAAAGAATAGAGAAAGGTACGGCCAAAATAAATGGTGTATTGATTGAAAAAGAAACGGTAAAACGACTTTACGTTTCTTAGCTTTTAAAACCTTCCATACTTCCTTTTCTTTTAAATCAAGTAAAACAAAATAAACTTCAGCAAGTACATCTAAAACCGAAACAAAGTGAAAAAAAATAAAAATATATAATTAAATTTAAAGAAAATATAAAAAGAATTAAGAAAATTGCTTAAAAATTGAAAACAGGGTTCAAAAATTACAATTAAAACATCAATGGCTTTGGAAAAATATCTACTTCATTTTAAAAATATTCTGAAGAAAAATTTTGAAATAAAATAATTTATTTTTCATTTCTAAAATAAAATAAATTATTAAATTGGAGAAAAATAGAAAAGAACTAAAGAAAATGTTTAAAAGTTGAAAACAGGGCATGGAAATTACAATAAAAATACTACTAGCTCTAGAAAAATTCCTACCTCACTTCAAAAATATTAAAAGACAAAAACATACATAAAATAACATATCAATACATATTACAATAAAATATGACAAAGAAAAATAAAATTTATACTATTTAGAATAACAAAATTGAAGAATAAACAAATTACACTCAATATTGAAATATACATAACTTTCACAATTTACATCCGTTTCCAACAAAACAAAAAGCAGTGTTCTTAAAATTTTATGTACCTTCAAAATAAAAGAAAAAACTGAAATTTTCAAAATTCTAAAATTTTAAAATAAAATTCAAAGTTTGACTATATTGACCAAAAATTCACTTTTTGGAAAATATTCTTTTTAGTCATGCTTTGGAATGATAATTCATATCAAAACTAAGTTTATCATTCAAAATAAATAAAATAAGTTTTGAAATCAAAAATTCAATTAAAATAATTAAAATAAAAAAAATAACAAAATACAAGGTTGTTACACTCTCCCCCACTCAAAATTTTTCATTCCCGAAAAGGAATGAGGTACGGGAAAGCACAGAAAAAGATAGAGTGAAACAAGATTAGGACAAGATGACAAGGAGAAGGAAATTATACATGATAACTATTGTGATAGGTAAGTTTAACAAGGTGGAGATGATCTTTCCAAGATCCTCCGGAATCAAGAACACAAACACGAAAAGGTGGATTCAAAATGAGTACCAAAGATTATCAAAGATTATAGAAGATTTCTAAACAGAAAGATTATAAAAAGATGCCTATACAAGTCTATAGCAAGATGAGGATGATAAGGACAACCAAAAGATAGTTTCAAAAACAAAATAAGGAAATAAATTTGAAAGCATGGAAATTTCAACTTAAATAGAGAATAAATCTTTTCACAAGTTAAATAAATCTTAACTATCCCAAATTTCATTATCTTATTATCCAATCATCTTAAATTAACAATTTTTAAAACTATGGGTTTGAAAAATAATCATTTATTACACTCACAATGTACTTAATAAATTTTATTCTTCTTTATTCCTAATTAAAATTAAATTTATTCCTCTAAATATATTTATCACTTAAGTTAAACATACTTACACTTACTATAACTGCTTTCTTTTATTCTTAGTTCTTTTAACATTATTTTATTGTAAGTTATTCAATTACCCTTTATTATATTTACCTCTGTTAATCATTTTATAATTAAAATTTAAGTATATAACATTTATTATAACCACTCAATTTTTATTTATAATTTTTTTTATATTGTATATTGTCCAATTACATTGTTAACTTTTGAAAAATTAAGGTAAGTTATATTGGAATGCAATTGAGTATTATACAAATAAAACTTTCCAATTCAATCATTTCAAGCTTAAATCATTTATTCGAAAATTTTGATTTTCTTTTTATAATTGAAATTATTCTTTAAAATAAAATTTAAGAATTAAATTTTCTATTTCTTCAACCCATTTAGAGATAAGTAAATGTATGTACATAATTTATCGAATCAAATTTCAATCATATGTCTATATATATTATAAATCAAGTCATATTTTAAAAGTTCAATAAATTTGATTTCCCAAAACAAAGATGTAGCAAGACTACAGAACAGTCTCTTCACTTCGAAACTCGAAAATGAACGTCGATGATGCTGCAGTCATCACCGAAGTTATTTTCCAACGACAATGAGAAGATCACTATTTTTAAACTTAAAATTCTTTGGAAACATATTCTTATTCGAAAGTACTTATATATCAAAATTTATTTCATTAACCAAATTTTAAAATAATATTGTGTCAGTTTGTTCTGTCAAAGTGTTTTAGAAATCCTATCGATAACGCTGATCAGACGAATCGATCGGAAACCCAAATCAACATCAACAACTCAAACAACACAATATATAAAACAAAACATAAATATACAAGTACAATTCAAAATGTTTGGAAGAATAGATTGGAAACAAAAGACAAGATGATTAAATAACAGAGTAGAGAGGTGGATAAGCTTAAATAAATCACGGGCAACTTTTACCGGGTCAACCGTGACTTAAAGAATAAAATCAATATGGATTTTTCTGGAGTAAATCTACATTCGATCTCAAGAGTTAGAGTTTGGGATAACAAAAGATATTATCATCTAAACCAAGGGTAGATATAAATCTCTGGTGAATCCATGCTAATTGTAAAGGAGTTTTCCCCCTTTTTTTTAAATTTAATTTGAAATTGGCGTAACCGCCGACTAACTTGAAAGATCATTCGAAGCGGAGTTATGGAATACTCCAGAATCAAAAGAAGATGAATAGTGAAGAACACGAATGAATTTTGGAACCGCAGGGAACGTTCCAAAATTCAAAGGAATCGAGTCAAAAAGGAAGAGATTCAAACTCGAATGAAAGTGATTCTGTAAATATATTCACTCCATATGCTGAATTTTGCCTAGAGCTACCAAAGCTCCAATACCAACTGTAACAGCCAGGTGTTTTCAAACATTCACATCCATTATAAGTGTATAGGTAGACACTCATGTCGGAATTGAATTGCTCAAAATACCGCGTTGTAAATAAAAATTTGGCAAATCTCAGAATATACAGTAAATAATAATCACAGATCATAGACACAGAGTATTAATAATGCAGTGGAAGTAAAAGAATAGTAGTCCATGAAGCTACTATATAAAAAAAATCAGAGTTACATAAAATACAACAGAAGAAATAAAGTACAAAGGAAGTCCCACTACATAGAAGTCTACTAATACAAGAGCTGAAAGGAACAACAGACTGCAAAAATAAAACTTGACAAGTAGATAATCTCCAGCGATTTCAATCTCCAGAAAGTGGAAATCCCAATCTATGAATAACTCAGGCTGACCCGAGCGTAAATAAAAATACAAACACTCGAGTCAGGACATACATACTTATACAATGTAAACCAACTCAAGTGAACTGTAGTAAAGGTACAAGTAACTTAGAAGATGCTTGGGACCGCCCATCCTCTAAGGATCCGTTAAACTATTTACTATGTAGTAATATACGCTATATACAGTAGTGTCTAATCAGTAAAGTATAATCATATAGAAAATAGCATTAAGGGGATGGTGAACCTTAACGCGGTCGGATCTTTAAAACCAAAATCGTACTGGGCTCGCTATTAGGAGATGACATGGCACGCGAGGCAATGCCAGGGTGGATACACCGTTTGCACTCCCGGAGCGGTGGTGACAACAAGTTAGCAGCTTCCGCCCACCTCGAACAATACCCCGAATCAAAGTGGCGCCACGTATCGAATCACAAAAGTAATAGAATGGTTCCCGATGGAGCATGCTCGATGAAAGGGTGCGACCCTTTGCGTAGCCCGGTATAGCTCCTGTTTTAGTCATTTATGCCAACTCACGGGAGTTGGGTCCACGTAATATACCTCGAGAACGTCGCCACCATCCTACTTCATTCTGGAATCTCCACCGCGTACACAGTTGTTAAAGTGGTTTTCGATATTGGCCGGCTATAAGACAATATCCGATCCCGGTCTCTTTAACAACCAATCGTTATTAGAACCCGTAGTTATAACTTTAAAAAAATATTTTATACTTCAAAAATAAAATGTCATTTCAACCCAACCCTTTATCAAAATAAAGATTAAATCATTTTCAAACCATTTCAATATATCATCATACCATATCTTTTAATTCAAATATTTATCAAGATAAATATCAAGTCATTTCTAACCATTTCAATATTTTAAATTGTCATATCCTTTAAAAACTTCCTTTCAAATCATTTTAATACATCAAAATATCATAACCTTTCAAAGCATCATTTTTCAAATCATTTAGTATCAAAATATCATATCTTTCAAACCTTCGTTTCAAATCATTTTAATATATCAAAATATCATATCATTCAGTACCACATTTCAAATCATTTTAATATATCAAAATATCATATCTTTTCGAAACCACATTTCAAATCTGTTGAATATGCGCTTATATGATTTTCGTTTGATGATAATAAACATATATACATTCGTTTAAATGTATTTGTTAATGTACTATTTTATTTTTCATAGATTAAATAAATATTTGCTGAATAAAATAAATAACACTGAACTTGAATTCAAACGAATATTTTATTCAAATAAATATTTATTACAATTTTTGATAGTACAACTTCAAGCTCTCACTATAAATATACATTTTATTACAATACATTTCTGATTACATCACAATTCATTTTTACATTTTCACCTCACTACATATCACCCACACTCGTATTAATCTTCAACTTCATTCCAGTTTGAATCCAGCATCTAAGCAATCTGCAAAAATATTCACTAACGCAGTAAAATTGAAAAAGAAATATTTTTGCAACAGAAAATGAAATATGATTTTTGAAAATACGATTTGCCTCAGTTATTTGGGTTGTTCGTCATCATTTAAATTTGAATTCATCATACACGAACAGCTTGCGACATACACAGTGTATCACTGTATATGCCACAAGGCCGTGCACACCAATATACACTTGATAATGCTACAGGGACAGGTGAACACAAGGTCAAACCCAAATAAAAAGACGAGTTCAACTCAGGTGCAACATAAATAAAATCTCGACTTCAACACAAGGTCAAACCTGAGTTGTAAAACTGGATTCAACTCAAGTGTAATGCACAGTCTACACAAATTCAACAGTGCATCAAAGCAAACTCAAGTAGACAGTAGCATATACTACAGGGATGAACACACGAGAATGGAATGCACAGGTCAGAGATGCAACAATGGAACCAACACAAAATTCACAATGCAACATGATCAACTCAACTCGACTAACAGTAAACAGTGCACAAACTAAACCCACATGAATGAAGATAAAGTGAAGCATGTACACGGGTAAACAGCACAATCAAACTGCAACAAGACAACAAGGAATGGCCAGAACCAAGGCATTTTTTTTTTCAAGCTGCAGTATACAAGTGACACAATGCTCAATGCACAGTGCAAACACACCAAGTAAATGCACAGCAAAAATGAAACCAAATCAAACTCAGTTCAACCAGAACGGATAGTACAAGCAAAAATGCAAGACAATGGTCGTGAATGCAGTAACAACATCGAGCCAGAGCCGTCAAGTTCAAATATCACAAAAGTCAAGGCCGCAAATGAAATGCAACACACATGTACATCATGATATCCAGACCAGAAATTGTGCAACATGGTCAGAAGTAAACAAAAGAGCTCAATGCAACTAAAGTCAACATATATATATATATATATATATATATATATATATATAGTGAACCGTACATCTACCACAAGCATCAACATGTATGCAATCAGAATGAAGCAGACATTGACAATATAGATGCAAGTGAATATGGCAATGAAATTAATATACGGTGAAACAAAGCATGGTTCAAACCAGGGCACACAACATACAAATGCACCAATGAAGTCTGTGCACATGGAAAATACAAGCAACTCGAGCTCAAGACGATACAAACCAAATATCAAATAAAACACAAATGGCCAGAGAATTGTACAAAGCTCCTACAGGGATGAACGGAAATAGCCAAAGTCAAGTCAAGTGAGATGACAAATCATACTCAACATGAACCAGAATGGTTACAGCATCAAGGTGGTCAAGGCCAAAATCATCAATGCAATGCATAGCAAGGTATAACAAAGTCAAGGGCATATGAAGACAAGTGTAAACATCACATTAAAACAACTCGAACTCAACTGGAAAGTGCTATCAGAGATGAATACAAAAAATGGTCAGAGCCGTAGTATACAGAAGTCACAAAATCAAAACCATGGTAGCAAATGTAATTGACCAAGTCACGAATCAACAACGTGACCATCAAGCAACGAAAGCATATTCATATTGAACAAGTCAGATACATCTCAAACATCAAAGTGAAATCAAACGGCCGAAGACGAATTCAAACAATTTTATACGAACGCAAAAATAGGATTTCGAATCCTATATAAACCCTAAGATCATCATCGGCAAAGTATCGAATTCCAGAAAGCATAAAATCAATAAAGCAAAAGCAAATAATTACATACCGAATCAAGGAAAGAATTCGATCAACGAAGCAGCCGAAGTGAGCAACAATCGATCAAGGCTACACGTGAATAATCATCGAATCAATCAACATATTGTCGGCACTTCGAAATCCCTAATTTGGATTAGGGACGAAGCCCTAAATTTGCAAGAGGAACGGCCGCCATTACGAACGAAGAAATAAAAGAGACGGGTCGAATTACAAAGGGGGCCGGCCTATTTCTAAAGGAGTTTTTATTAAGGGCTTTAAATTTTTAATTAGGGTTTAATTTTAATTGTTTTTTAATTTGTATTTTTTAAACCATTTAATTTTTTAGTCGTGTGACTAG
The DNA here is from genome assembly GCA_030765085.1 of Allium cepa. Taxonomy (NCBI): domain Eukaryota; kingdom Viridiplantae; phylum Streptophyta; class Magnoliopsida; order Asparagales; family Amaryllidaceae; genus Allium; species Allium cepa. The sequence goes on from CM060931.1 coordinate 622,183,317, forward strand.
GGTACAAACTACGTGTCGTAATTTGGGAATTCGCAAATCGGTGGTTGAGTTGTGGCCAGGGTTTTGAGCGTAGAGTTAGGATAGTCAATAGCGGGTATAGCGAGTTTACGTGTGTAAGCGAGGGACTTTCTAATTTCTAGTAGAAACCTTGGAGGCAGCACGTAGGCAGGGTTTTACCGAAGCTGGGTAAATTCTGTGTTGTTCTGTTCTGCATTTTATTATTCTGCTATTTATTTCTGTGCTGGTAATATTCTGTGATCTGTGTTAATATTAGTTTATAAGCTTCCGCAATTAATTTTTATAATTAACACTATCATCCTATTCACCCCCCCCCTCTAGGGTGAAATCGATCCTACAAAATCATTATTCATTTTATTCAATTTAAAATACCAATTCAATTCATATTTCAAAACAGTTTATGTTCCAAAATAATCATTTTTAATCATAAAAATGAAGTTATTATGTTAAAAATTAAATTATTAAATTTTCAAAATTTTCAACTTCCAAAGTTCATTTATTCACTTACGTTTATCAAAACAGTGAAATTCCACTTTTCGCAGCATTTAGAAAACGCTACGGAAAGTTACATTCAAAACAGTTTAATTTAACAAAAGACAACATTTTAAAATGTTGTAATAGGGTTTACTTAAATTCCAAATAAACTTAGTTAAATTCAAAAATTATAGCACTTACAAAAAATTGCTATAATAGTTTTTAATTCAATTTAGCTTTTTAGTTCATTACCATCAACTACAGCATTTACAAATATTGTAATATCAGTCACATTGTAATTAATGGCATTTCAAAATGCAGTCAGTTAACTTAAAATATTCAATATAATTTCTCAACCAATTTTTTTTTATTTAAAACATTTTTAACTCATAAAATCATACATTTTCACATTTATAAACATCATTTAATTTTCCTCGAGTTCATGATTTTATAAAGTTAAATTCCCATTCAAAAATCAAGATTTAATAATAATTCACTTATTAAATTGCAATGTTCAATTTTAAATTCGTTGCATTAAATTTCAACTTAAAACTTAAGTTCAAATTTTCAAATATAACTTAGTTTTATTTTTATTTGCTTAACTAAAAGTTCACCTTTAAGTCAATTTCATAAATTTTCAATTTTAGTTATATTTCAAAATTTCAACTTAAATATTCATTCATTTCACATTTCAACTTTATTAAAAATCATTAATATGATATAAAATCACTATAAATTAATTTAAATTCAAATTATCATAAATTTATCGTAATTTCATATTCAATTTAATTTCCAATTATAATTAAATCAAATTTTCCAAAATAACTTACGTTCAAAATTTTCTAACTTTTCATTAATTCGTTTTACTTACAATTATTCAGAAAATCAATAATATTTTACAAAAATCATTTTTAATTAGATTTAAATCAAAATGTTTTAATATTTACGTTTCTAAAATAATTTTAAATTTTTTAGAAAACATATATTAACTACGGGTCTGTATATAATTTTCTACACTAGGAAAAGTGATACGGGTAATATATCACTTCAACCCGTAATTTACAAAGAAAATCCGGGTTTTATCATTTCAAACCTGCAGTCCCAAGTAAATGAAATAAATTGAAAATCATTCAGGCCTATCATTTCAGCCCATAACAATTTTCCCTTATTCTAAAGCCCGTTCGGGTATGTATCATTTCAACCCATAGTGATTTCTAGTTACAGGGAACTTGCCGTGTGATAAACTAATAAAATATACAGAATAGCATGAAATAACAGTAACATATGATATAACAGGTGTAATAACAGGTGTCAACATCATATGATAATAATATAAGCAGTTATAACATGTTAATATAGTTCTACAGATTCACAGGGTGTCAATTTACTACTTATATAAGTACATAATGTCTGGTGAGAAATACTCACATTTTTATGTTGGAGATATCAATTAGAATGACACAACGGATCCAGAAGGCATGACCTTTGATTTGAGTGGAGAGAAATAGCCGAGATATCATCTTGTAAACAACCCCAAAACAAGACAATATAACTTATGAATATTCAACCAAAATATATTGAAATAAATTGAAATTGAAAGGCAACAAAGACAAGATAACTTTTCCTAGCTACAACCATTCAAAAGCTCGACTAAGGGGTTTGTTTTCTCAGCCATGATGATGATATGAGTGTGGGTGAGACAAGGCTAATAGCCTTGCAAACATTCAAACAATACAAACAAATAACATAAGTTTTCAAACCCAAATTCAATAAAACAATGTTAGAATTAAATGCATAAAAACAAAGCCAAAGTTTTTGCACTTGCTTTCTACCGCCTATGCTTCAGCTATAGATCTGAAATACATGTCTAAGGAGTGGGGTAGGATCAGGTCTTGGGCTCATATGGGTCGGCCATAGCTTGGAAGTAATGGTGCAAAGGTGGATGGATATAGGTGCAACAAAACAACAACTACAAGGCAAATTCATCACTTCTATGCTATAAATGGGTTCGGCCATAGGCTCTAGGGGAATGGACAGTGGGTCCAGGTGGTGGTGGGTGATGTGGCAGAGGGTGGAGGTCAGGTCAGAAGTGGTGGTGGAAGTGGGGGCAAAAGGTGGATGAAGGTGATGGTACCAAAACTAGGTCAGCTTGAGTGCATAGGTGATGGATTTATGGATTTTGGTGGTGGTGTTTGCCTTGGGGTTGCTTGGCCTGCCATGGTGGTGATCTAGGGTGGATGATGATCAGAGAATAAAGTGGTGGAGGTTGGCCTAGATCTGGTTGAGGAGGAGTGGAGCCATGAAGTTGAGAACAAGTTGCAAAATCACATAGAAAAACTAGAAAACAAGAGAAGAGAAGAAGATTTTACCAAATTTTTGCAAGATGGAGGCCATGATTTTATTTTTTAGGGTTGAGAAGCTTTGAAAATATGTGAAAAAGATGAGGAATGTAGCTGAAAAGAATAGAGAAAGGTACGGCCAAAATAAATGGTGTATTGATTGAAAAAGAAACGGTAAAACGACTTTACGTTTCTTAGCTTTTAAAACCTTCCATACTTCCTTTTCTTTTAAATCAAGTAAAACAAAATAAAATTCATCAAGTACATCTAAAACCGAAACAAAGTGAAAAAAAATAAAAATGTATAATTAAATTTAAAGAAAATATAAAAAGAATTAAGGAAATTGCTTAAAAATTGAAAATAGGGTTCAAAAATTACAATTAAAACATCAATGACTTTGGAAAAATATCTACTTCATTTTAAAAATATTCTAAAGCAAAATTTTGAAATAAAATAATTTATTTATCATTTCTAAAATAAAATAAATAATTAAATTGGAGAAAAATAGAAAAGAACTAAAGAAAATGTTTAAAAATTGAAAACAGGGCATGGAAATTACAAGAAAAATACTCCTAGCTCTAGAAAAATTCCTACCTCACTTCAAAAATATTAAAAGACAAAAACATGCATAAAATAACATACCAATACATATTACAATAAAATATGACAAAAAAAATAAAATTTATACTATTTAAAATAACAAAATTGCAGAATAAACAAATTACACTCAATATTGAAATATACATAACTTGCACAATTTACATCCGTTTCCAATGAAACAAAAAGCATTGTTCTTAAAATTTTACGTGCTTTCAAAATAAAAGAAAAAATTTAATTTTCAAACTTTTAAAATTTTAAAATAAAATTCAAAGTTTGACTATTTTGACCAAAAATTCACTTTTTGGAAAATATTCTTTTTAGTCATGCTTTGGAATGATAATTCATATCAAAACTAAAGTTTATCATTCAAAATAAATAAAATAAGTTTTTAAATCAAAAATTCAATTAAAATAATTAAAATAAAAAAAATAACAAAATACAAGGTTGTTACAGCATATTTGAATGGGATGCACCTATAGTGCTCTCCACTTAGGCGGATGGCTCTTTGAGGTTGTATATTAATTATCGTGGGCTGAATAGGATGACATACAAGTATCCACTTCCACTTGTAGATGATTTCTTCGATTAGCACTATAGGGCGAAGGTGTTCTTTCAGTTGGATGTTGCAATGAGGTTTTATCTACTGAGAGTATCTAGACATAGTGTGTCGAACACAGTGTTTTATATGCTACATTGATTTTTTGTTGGTTGGTTATGACGTTCGGGCTAACTAATGCGCCAGCATGCTTTATTGATCTCATGAATCATGATTGAGAGATCACTTGAGTATGTCCATGCTTGTGTTCATTGATGATACTTTTGTCTATTCATCGAAAAAGGGGAGCCGAAGACATAATTGATGATTGTGTTGGAGGGGTTGAGAAAACACTGATCGATGATGAAGTCTTCGAAGTTTCATTTGTAGAGGAGAGAAGTGAAATGCTTGGGTCACGTTGTTTCGAAGCAGGACATAGATGCAGATCCCATGACGGTTACGGCAGTCCAAGATTCGAATAGACCCAAAAGTGCTACAATTATGAGGAGTTTTCTTAGATTAGCGAGATATTATAGATGCCTTACCAAGGACTTCTATAAGGTAGCAGCAACGTTAATTGACTAGATGAGAAAAACCAGGCATTTATTTAAGACAGCGTTGCAAACACACGTTAGTGATTCTGACGAAGAGGTTGATGAGCGCATCGATGTGAGTCATTCCGAGTGGGAATGAGGAGTCTATAGTACACACATGCTTATGGTACTTGACTAGGTGTGGTATTGATGCCGAAAGGTAAGGTTGTCGCATATGTTAGTCGACAAGAGACACTGCACGAAATGAAGTATCCAACTCATGAATGGAGTTCGAGGCGACAATGTCTGCTTTGGGGATTTGGAAGCTCTATCTATTAGGGGAAGTGTTCGAGTTGTTCATTGATCCTAGATTATTGAAGTATCTCTTCTCCGAGAAGGATCTCAATTTTCACCAGTAATGATGGTTGGAATTCGTGCCCTCAAACGACTTTGACATTTCCTAGACGTTCGTAGGGGAAATGTAGTCTTCGATGCTTTGAGTGGAAAATACACCAGTTTGAAAGCGATATTCCTAGAGTGGACATTGCTTGAGTTTATCACTACTTATGATTTTAGAACTCGATGTGAGCAAGTGCCAAGATAATGGCTAGTTGAGTATCAGATCTACTTTGATTTAGCGGATCGGTACTAGTCAGAGGCATGAAACTAGACCAGCAGAGATCATGGCTAAATTAGAGGAACGAATGGTGTCTGTAAATGTGATGCAGTGCGGACCCGACCATGACTGTTAGTTTCATAGAGATGAGATCTTATTTATTTACGAGTTGTGAGAACAAATATTATAGTCTACATCGATGGATTGCCAAGGACTTAGGATGGTATGATAACATTTGGGTCATATTCGATAGATTGATGAAGAATGCTAGATTTATATTCATTAAGTCCAGTAGAACAACATCTGAATTTGTCGACTTATATGTGGAATGGATAGCGTGATTTCATGGTGTGTCAAAGAGTATTGTAAGTGGCCAAAACTCGTTCTTCACTAGTGGGCTTAGGGAGAACTTACAAGAGGTATTTGGAATTTGGCACCAAATTGACAAGTTTATATTAAGATGGAACCAAGAACTTCGAGATCTATAGGCCTATTTGTACCCATGGACGTGATATGACATATGTTAGGAGAAAGGCAGTGGAATAGTGAAGGTTCAACAGAATAAAAGTGAAGGCAATAGCAAATGGGAGACCAAGAAGAGCAAGTGGACCGTTTATCTTGAGCTCTTCACTTGGTGAGATTTCATTTTTCGTCGGCTTTCATATTGGCTGTCATATTTGATGTCTTGTACTAGATATTTTTAGTATCCTACATATAAGGATAGGCATGGATTTTACTTTTTGATATTTAACTGATGGTATTGATATGATTACTTATGCTTATATGGTTATTAAGCTTGCGCTATGATTGACCTGACTTGTTCGACTTGGGGATTCTGGGGGCGAAATTCGCCCTTGAAATTCCTAAAGACGGGAAGAGTGTAGTGACCCGTATTTTACGAAATAAGGGATCGTAAAATATAATTTTTAAATTCATATTGGACCGTATGACTCTATAACTCTAAACGTTGTTGATTATGGACCATGATAATTTTATCGGATGATTTCGACCCAAAATTACTTTTGTTGTTTTCGGTAGTTACATATATTATGCTGATATACACATAATGACGCATCGGATTATTTGGACGAACGGAAATCTTCCGTTGATTAAGAAGAAATGTTATGAGCTGCGCAGTTAAAATTTTTTGACATGATTTTCTTACCGTCCATACCATCTAAAAAGGTCCAAAAATAGCGTCCCTAATCACAATATCAGATTTGTTGAAATTTGCACAATTAAAACGGGAAAACTACAATGATTCACACAGTCGAAGAATCATCGCAATCAGACATTCCTAGGAGTTGTACGGATACAAAGTGCGTTAAAATTTTAAAAATTGAAAAAAGGTGGTACACAAACCCTGACATTACCCGTACACTATAAATATTTCCTCCCTTGGTTGTGATTGCATATACTCTTCCTCCAGCCGATGCTTCTCTTTTCATGGCAACCCACTACCTCTCCCAACTTTCCCCTCCTCTATCTCCATCAACTATCCACCATTTCAGGCAAAATAAAATATGAGTCATCGTATTTTTTCAAGAGATAGGCAGCAATGGCATCAGATCGACCCAGTTCAGCCCTTATTGGACGGAAATGGTAAATTCGGCAAAAATGATGATTTTTAAAGGAGATATGAATGGGAAATTGTTGATATGGTGTATCGTATTGGCGAGGGAGAGTATGAATATGTAGATCGCCTGAGCCATAGGTGATTGAGGAAGTTTATTTGAAAAGTTTAGGTAAGAAATAGGGTTTACTTTCACGTGGCTGAAATGTGGTCGTGTGGTCATCAACACGTGAGTCAAAGTGGTCGCAGTGGTGAAATGGAGTCGTGTGGTGGTGCTGGCGTCTGTGGTGGCAGTTGGTGGCCTAAGATGTGTTTGATGGATGTGTGTGTGAATAAAGAACAAAAAACCAAAGAAGTTCCCGTTTTCTACGGTGGTGGCTAGAGGAGAGGTGGCACAAGCGAAGCTTCATGCAATGGTTGTTAGTAGAGGAGCTGTAGCTGTTGGTGGCCTAGGATGAGCGGTTCGCAAAGTTGGTGTTTATGCGTGCGCTACAGGCATTTGATGGATGAAATAAATATGTACATGCAGCTACAGTATAACCAAAAGCTATAACCAAAAGCGTATAGCAAGGAGAATTGGCTGGAGTGATGTGGCAAAAGCTATGCATGGAAGTGATGCATAGGAAAGTCTGAAGGTGAATTATGAAAATAATTTGTCAAGGTTTAACTATGTTTTATTAATTAATTAAGCAGGTTAGTTAAGTTATTATTTTGTTGATATAAATCGAGTTCGTATATCTTCCATATGTCTAGCATGCGATGTCCAATTTGAATGTGGTTTATTGTGCTGCACTCATATTAGAACCCTCTATGACTTGGAGTAGGGTTGGATTGTGTTTGTTAAGTTAAGTGATATTTTCTCTCATCGTGCTATGATTGTTAATATAGTATTAAAACGATGTTTTGAAATAATTTATAACTTTAGTACAAGATTTCTAATATATTTAAACTTACATCTTATTTTACAAACGAAATTAAAAGTGTTTTGATATGGTTTTAAATTAAGTATCACATTTTTCCCATTAACGTACTATGTTGATGATATTGATAAACTTAGGCTATTACTAATATTTATCTCATATTGATTGCATGGATGCATTGTATTGTGTTATTATAGATGTATCTAGGCTATTATAGACATTTCTATGCTTGTTGGTTGCATGTCTGCTTGTTTACTGGTTTGGTTGAAAAAGTCATTCGAAGGTGATATAGTATTAGAAGATATCTCATAGGATAGGATTTTGTGCATAGAGTTTCATACATGCCAGTTGATCTAAAGATGAAGGATAGACTTAGGGATGTACTTCAGATTTCTGGATAGATGTTAGACGTTTTCATTTGGTTTATGCTTAAATATTTTTGGTGAAGTACACGACCAAAGTGGTCGCTATCAATGACTCTGGAGTGGTCGATATCTACTACTATTGATGATGGCCGATTTAGGTTTGACATGGACGATGGAGAGGCTTCAAGGAGCACAATGTGATGGTTCATTCATTCGACGTTTGATTTTGGTATAACTGCTCTTTGACGAGTGGTCTTGGCAATGAAGCGTAGATGAGATGATTTTATGTGTTGACTTCACGATTTGACGATAATGATTCCATCATGGAAAGTGATGGCTTCGACGATGGATAGCTATACTTAGAGATGTAGAGCATTCAAATGGAAGGAACTACTAGTGGAAGATTACGGGGCTTATGATAAGACTTTATGAATTATAATGGTTGTTTAGAGTAGTTCCCAACCGAGATGACTTCAGATGGGAGTTGTAAGGATAGTTCTGAAATGAGCTATGCCATGAATGACATCTGCAAAGGGATCATTGATATTCGTAGCGTTTTGATATGTACCCATAAAGCACGTGTATGCTTGCTTGATCTATGTAGTGTGCCCTGGATCACATGATATTTTGATTTGAGTAACCTGGGTTGTTATGAAGTGTGCAGTCCAGTTCCTAGCCGTCTAAGTGGCAAGAATTTGACTGTCGAGAAACCGGGGACATTGAGTAGTCCCTGACTGCTGCAATGGGGTCATACGAGTTTCATATATCCAATGCACTGAATGAGTGAATGTGAGGATGGATGATGGATGTTATGTTTGTTTGATTATTTTATAACCTTAGGGATGTCGCTCAATGTAGATTTTATCAATGCAGATATCTAGCCACCCTTAGTACTTTAATGTATAGTACACCCATGGAAACTATGATATAGAGTTACACATATCATGTGCTATGTGCTAACTCTGTGGATGCAGGTACATATCAGGTATGATGACACATACCATGTTCCATATACTAGATCGACTTATATAGTGCTTTGAGATTATTTATCGCTTACACCAGACTGTTACCTGACTCGAGGTTTTATAAAAAAAAATTCTTATCTTATTGGATACTCTTAAATAAGTAGACTATGTAGCAGGTATAAACAACACTTGGAGCTGTGCAGATGGACTAGTAGAAGGTGATGCTTTCTCATATTTAAATTCATAGTTTATTATTGTTTATTCTGTTGTGTGACACTATGGAGGCTTGACAGTGTTGACATATTATTATTAAATACAGCTTATTTAGTCTAGTTTATTTATCAATTGTATAAACACTATTACTATTTTGTATAATTGTATGAGCTTGTGTACTCCGATTCTATGGCTCGTGTAGTATTTCTGTCTTGTATGTTTTATATCTGTGATGACTATATTTCATCTGATGCACTAAGATATATGTCCAGTTATGTAATTGTGTGATGTTTTCTTTTTCTTCTCTTTTATATTCTTCTGTTCTTTTCTATTCCTCTTCTGTACTTCATTTCTTTACCTTGATAATCATCCTACATTGATGGGATGCTACAGCAGTACATTAGTCGATTATATGAGCATCGGAGGTGTAGGGCTGTCGTCACAAGATTCAATCTTGTTATTTTAATAAATTTTATTTTGAACCTTCTACTTTATTTAATTAACCCGATTAACTAAATATATTTAATATGAATATACAATCAAGAGAGACAGAAGAGGGAGTGGTCAACTATAGTTGAAAAATAAATTGAATCAAATGCAATAAAATTAAAGAAAGGTTCTGTTTCATTTAGAAAAGCAAATCCTTTTCATTTCTCTTTTTTGAACATTCCTTTAATTTTAGATAAAACAATTAAACCATATCCTTACTTGTTTGGCCAACCAGTTAATGTTTTGTATATGCGCTACGACATATAATTTGTATACACATAATAATTATTAATGTATATAGGGTATAGCATATACAAATTTTTCTAGTCCAATTACAAGCATATACAAAGAAACATATGCATAGATGTATATACGCTACAAACAAATACACACACACACACACACACATATATATATATATATCTCTGTGTGTGTAAATTATATAAAAGAACCTTCTGTAAAAAAACATTTTTAATTTTGAAGCAACCAAAAGTTTGAAGTCAAAATATGAATGTTAACTTGAATAAGAAATAAATGAATTCTATATTTCCAAATGATCAAAATTCAAAACAAAATAATTGAATTATAGAGAATGTATACTACATTTAGAAAGCTATTACATGCTTATTAAAACTATATTCATATCTAAACACATAATTTTGAACATATAAGTATTTTGATTTTAAGCTATGAAATTAAATCAAATCAAATAAATCAATATGTCGTTTAGAATGTAACAATAAATCTTATTTATGTTGAGGAAACAATACATACATAAAATTATGATAAGAATGTTACAACTAAATTATACAAATGCAAATAGGAATTGTACCTTATACATATAGCTAATTAGTGACACCTTGATCTACGAATCCTCCTCATATTCCTAAAATCAACATCCAAACTCTAATGGAATTGGGCGAGCCACTTTATTTTATTCGAAGTGATTTTGAGTGAAAAGGTAGAAAAAATTTCAACCATAAGAGATGGAGGAGGTGACCATGGATGAGGGAAAGAGGAAAATAAAATTACGTGAAAAAATGAAAGAGAGGATTTTGTTTTAATTAAAGAATAGAAGCTTTCCTATTCTTTGTTTAAAAACTTCCCTTATCTATGCTGCTAGGAATAAATGCATTTTGACTATAAGAGATTAAATCAATAATATAAACCTTCATCAAGTTGCAAATAACATTTGTTTTTTTTTTGAAATGGTACTTTATATACAACAAATCACTATGACAATATATCATATGTCAATAAACGTTCGAATCATGCTACGTGAATTTCGAACTTGTGACCTCTCGCACCAAAACCAAATCACTTAACCACTGGGACAATGGTGATTGTCGCAAATAACATTTTTTAAAAATTTATGTATGACATTAAAACGAGATATAGGTCCAAAATTATTTATATTAGATACATTATAAGATTTGGGAATGAGTATGATAAAAGTATGATGAATTTCTCCAATAAATTTTCTTAAAAATTGAAGTTTAGTAATTCATCCTTGATTTGGTCCCAATAAATTTTACAAAACTTTGCATAAACCCCATACGGACCAGGCCTACTATTACCATCAATGTGAAATGTAGTACTCCTCAATTTTTCCGTAGATATTGGTAGCATAAGATCCTTTCTATCCTTATCAATGAAAAATCTTCTACAAATAATGTTAGGAACACATTTAACTGGCTCAAAACTATTAATAAGCGTATGAAGATAATGAATCGCATTAGCAGCCAAATCTTTTGAGTTTGAAATTTGCATCCCTTAACATCTAACAATTATTGAATATATAGTATATATTTACCAAATGTCATCATCAATTGGAAAAGCTTAGGAGACTGGTCCCATTGAGTAAGCCATTTAATTTTTGTTTTTTGGTGGTTTATATAGCTAGTGCATGAAAAACTTGTTGCAGTTCAGTTAATCTTGCCTTATATTCCATAAATAGTTGATCATTATTAGGGTCTTGAACGAGATGAAGGTAAAAGGCATTATTCTTCTCCTTTGTCATATCATAATAATTTCTAATGTAAATACCATGTTTATTGCATTGTTTCAAAAATGCTTTAATTGATATATGTTAAACGAGAAAACTGATTGTTTATAACCACCCTTTTAATATTTACACTCACCGATACTAATTTTTATCTAAAACTAATCCATACTGAAAATCTTTACACTTGTCATATTCTCATTTTTTTTATTTTCAAATTGTAGCAGTAAAAGTCTATCATAACGAATAATTATCTCCATCGGTTTTGCATTAATTTAATTAGTTCCTTAATTAGTTATTTAATTAAGACATCATGTTGTCTTACCATTTAATTCATATCTTTTACAAATACTGAGGAATAACTCTCGAAAATTCAAATAAAATCATAAACACTTGTCCTATTTTCAGTAAAATGATTAGACTAATGTATTAACTTTTCGTACTTATTAACATTTTTTACAGCCAAAATCTTCATATTTTAGCGTTAGAAAATTCATAACAATTAAACTACACATGAGATAATAATGAAATTAAAAATTGTACTCTAGTCTAACATTATGAAATATCAAAAAATAAAATTGGTTAAAGGAGCTTAACTCGTGTTTCATAATCATTATCTTATCCATTATCATCACATATTAACAAATTTAATCTATCATCACAAAAACTCGTTACCTATCATGAATACAAAATATACATTGAATTATAACCTAAATATGTTTAAATGGAGAAAGGTTATAATATTAATCGATCAGCCAAATGAAGAAAGTTGATTAATATATTTCCTTGTAAAAGTTAAACTTTAATTTGCTTATCCTATCTTTCTCATGAAAATGGTGAAAGATTTATGTAATAACAATATTTTTTGTTAATTTAAAATTGAACGAATTCAATAATTTGGTACTAAAGCAAAATCATCGTTTTCCAAACATTTGAATTTATTGACAAAACTTGCACCATTGTAAGCGCCTCTTTTTCCTAATGCATGCCATATATATGTTTATACGAATTGGAGTCTGAATGATGGACATATCGATGTTTTTATAATCATAAAATTTTAAACGGGCAAAGCACAACTCAAATTGAATGAAAACTTTACTTATGCTACAAATAGCAGGTCGTTCCTTCCCATTTAAGAATTAAAAATCATTTTTGTATATATTTCTTCTTCTTCTGCTTTCTTAGAAAACAGAAAACCCCTCTTTCAATACAAAATCAAAATTCTCCCTCACTCTATGAAATTTAACCAATAAAAGACTAAATTGAAGAAAATTTCAGGCCTTACACTTTAAACCAACTTGAATCATCGACATATGGATTTGGAGGCAAACTAATTTACAAACAACAAGCATATTGGATCAATTTGTATCTGGGTAAATGGTTAACTCCTAATCTACCATATAACTAGTTAAACCTTGATAGTTCTTTGATAATTATGGCCTAAGGTTTGAGTTTAAGTTAATTTATGATAATTACTGAGTTTAGGTAGTAATTAAAATGATATATATCTGAAATGAAATGAAGATTTGGTTTTTCTTATAATCAAAGAAATAACGATTTGCTGATAATGGCTAGACTTATGAATAAACAATGGATATTGTGATGATGTTTATGGATTTTAGATTGAGTTTATATATAAATGAATGAATTAATGGAAACTAAATTTATATTAGTTTGGGAATAAATTTTGAAATTAATATTATATATATATGTATGAAGAAGATGGTTAAATATGAGTATTTTAGACATATACATGTATAATACATGAAAAATACTACGACATCAAATAAAAATGTTATAAAATGGTTTCTAAAGTAAGATAATATATTTCAAAAAATAATATGATTTTTAATATAAATTTTAATGATTTATGTGAATTATTTAACAAGAGGTTAAAAATATAATGTTTAAGTAAGAAAACTAGTTTACATCAAAACATGTGATATCAAAATCAGTCGATCGGTGGTTGACTGTTAGCTCAAGCTGACCTTGACCCAACAAGGTAGGGTCATGTAGTTGTGCCTCGATCATTTTGGGTATTTTTCAGATCTTCGGGTGATGTTTAGGCGACATTTCGATGTGGCTTCTTTACTTGATTGAAAATAATAGTTAGATTTATATATAGTGATATGTAGATATATGTATGTATGTAATACATACATATATATATGGACACACATACGGATGGATGGTCGGTTTTTTAGTCATTACTTAACTATTGGTTATTTTGTCCTTTATTGGTTATCATGATAACATGATCGACTAGTGATCCACGGATTTTACTAAGATGCATATTGATGGCTAAAATGAGTTCACAAGCCATATATTTAATTGCGTCCATTCGGTGATTCATCCATGTGTTAATCAATAGGGTAAGCTTGGCTTTGTGCATGGGATAGACCATATCATTAACCATTGTGATTGTAATATACTAAGACCCTATTTCATGATTATACATATTTGTTGTATTATTCGACTAACTTATTGGTTGTAGGTAAAATAATATTAAAGTGCATACATGCTTATAGCCAAAATTAAAAAGGCTAAAAATGGTTTTTAAAGGGTTTTGCAACCCCTTTTGATTATATTATCATGATAATGTTAAAGTTAGATTCAGGCCAAATCTTGGCTGTTAATCATGTTAGTTGCATTAGATGTATTGAATGGATGCTTATGGATGATTTTGTTATTTTGGATATATGGCTTTAATATGGCGTGCTAGTGCTTTCAGGATAGTTAGGAACCAGTCGTCGATTTGGGCAAAATGAACGCAAAAGTGATCAAAATATGATGAAACTTGGAGGTGGGACTCGGGAGGAGGAGGAGAGCCTAGGATTTTTATCACGGTTCATTTGGAGTTAGTTCGGGTGGCTAACCAATGGTTAGTGATGAGAAGAATAATGCTCGTTTGAAGTTAGTTATGGTTCTAATTGGCATAGGAAGGTTGTGTGACGCCCCACCTCTATACTCACGCTAGCCAAGGACACTACGGGGTAATGCCTTCAATTAGCACAAAGAATAAGACTGTTTAGGAACGACCATCCGTGTAATTACTTTGTGCGAGCATCGATATGTCAGATAGAATAACATGCATTTCATTTCAAGAGGAAATCCGACATATCGATAGAAACTCAAAGTTACTACATAGTGGCTATATAATCTTCAGAAACAAATATAGAAATAAGCATAACATAAATCAGTCACAGATGTTCATATCTCAAAGGCGGAAACAGATATGAATATAACACATGAAAGTGTACGTCAGAGTAATGGTCAAACAAGATCCACAATATCACAAAAGAATAGACACAAGTGCTAGACAAAAGAATATGTATACATCAAAGAGTCTCTCTCAAATGTCTATCAACAAAAACTAAAAATCTAATGTAGTTAGCAAAAAGTCAGATAATACTCCCAGATGAGGAGTCAAGCAGAAGCACATGTAACATCTCGGTCTGACCCGAGTATTATTTAATAAGAAAATAATAAACGGATCAGTCTAGCTATAAATATCAGATAAGAAGAGATAAAATAAGAGATATGACAAACACGTATGATAATAATAATGCCATACTATGATAAGTATACATTTGAAAATTAACCAAAAATCATAAAATATCACAAGAATCTTCTCAAAGATCAAAAAGGATGTCATATTCTTTATTTTTAATCACCAAGTCTCAAATATTGGCAGACATCTCAATGCCAAATGTAAAAGTTGTTGAAACGCAAATTCACCAATGCACAAATATTGATAAAACTTATCAATGTAATCACAAAATTGGGTGAAACACAAATTCTAGAAATCATCAATAGAAATCCTGAAATCACAAAAGGGGGAGGCCTATCACAAAACGGGAGCATGAAAACTCACAAGCACGTGTATCACAAAACGGAACGCTATTCCATGGTTGCTAATCATCAATTTTTGAGCCGAGGCTCCATAAACGGCCCAATGATCATGGGTCGCTACCCCACAAATTTTGAGCCGAAGCTTCATAGAAACGGGGTTTAGTCTCCCTCGTAGACAAAGAGACATCGAACATTGCTAGTCTAAACCACAAAAAATGATCATCATCGATCATCAAGAAGTGTCAATTACATTAAGCTAGTAAATAAATGAGTTTAGCTTCATGTCCCATAATCATTGGCTTAACTTAAATATTTATGAACAAACTGTAGATTTCCACTCGAAAATTGTCACCAGAGTTTCAATCGAACAAGTCCAAAAATTAACCGACGAAGTAAATGAAAGCGTTTCATACCACTTGTTTTACTTAGCCGTTTTATTAGATTTCTAAAACGAATAAGGTAAAGGTTTGTATATACTAATAGGTTGGAAACAGTTTTATAAATGAGTTTTGAATTAAAGTATTAAAATCGTTTTGATGAAAAAGTTTTGATATTTACTACTAGTATAAAAACCTTTGTGTTTTAAAGTGACAAATCACAGAAGTGATTGTAGAAACAATCAATCACCAAAAATTCACATACGAAGACGTGAATCAAATCCATAGAAATCGACGCCGAATCCATCAAGATGGATATACCCAAAAATTCTAAAATAGAAGTCATCAAAGTCGATAATAAATGATAACAACAAATCGGGAAATCATGAATCGATAAAAATTGGATTCTCAAACAGAATAGGCGAGCTGAGCTGAAACAAGCAGATCAGTCGACTGGACCAGAGGGTCAGTCGACTTACACGGGGATACGAAATTTGTACCCCTGGTTCAGTCGACTGACCTTGTAAACTGAACCTTCTTCTAAGCAAATTTTTATCCTCTGGTTCAATCGACTGACCTTCTGGTCCAGTCGACTGAACCTGCTACTAAAGCATATTCAGCCTAGCCCCCTTGTGGGGCAAAACCCATAAAACGAAACGGAGCGAACGAGCGAGCGATGACGAATAAGGATTTATGCCTAGCGACAACCCAGCCTTGTATGGCTCTTCGAAACACCCCACTAACGTGTTCGAACATCAAAGATTGGATTTTTAAAGATTTGACCTCAAAACACCAAAAATTCAAATATTTACCAATTCACTCCAAATCCAAAGCAAATGAGCACCAATAAGCGTTAGGAATTCATACCTAACAACAAAGATAGATATAGACATAGATGTGAATTCAAAATCTCACCTTTAAACCCAAAAACAATGAAGGAGAAGCTTTTAAAACAAAGGAAGATCAACCACTCTTCAATCTCAACTCTAAAACCTCCAATCTAAGATCATAAGACAATATTTCCTAAGTTAGGTTATAAGAAATTTCTGAAATTGAAGAGAGATTGAGATGGGGAAGAAGAAGGAGTTGCTTACCTAAGCTTCTCTTTGAGTTTGTAGCTAGAACTTGAATTTGCAAAGAAGATTAGGGCTTAGGAATTCTAATTCATTTTCTCTTCCCCCATTTTTCTAAAGCTTGAAGTGTTAGGAAATAGAAATGAAATGGATGAAGAGGAGTGGGGGTGGAGCAGGGTCTTAAGTTGGGGTTAATGGGCTGAAACCCAAACCCAAAACCCTAAGTGAAAAAGTCGAAATTCTAGCTAACTCCAAACATATCAATGTTTATACTCAAAAAGATCGCAAACATCATTTTGAACTCAATGGAAGTGGTTTTGAGTTCAAATTTGACTATTTGCAAAAAGTAGCATTTCGGACTATAAACCGACTAACGATGCCATATTTAAATAAAATATTTAAATACACAATCATAAAATATGTGGGTTGTTACAGGTTGCTTTGAGAATTAAAACATAAAACTTCGAGGAAGACTTCAGGTTGAAGGTAAGAAAAAGTCCATAAGTTTAGAGTTGAAAAATTGGCTAAGTATAATGTTCGGAACTGACCACTTTTGGTCGGTACCGAGTTCTTTTCTTAGCCACAGATTAGTGTTGGACTTAGGAGCTTAGGGATTGGAATAAGGAGGTCTTAAGCTGGTTAAAGGAGAAGAGATAGGTGTGGAAAGATGCACAGACAAACTGGGATAAATATAGGCAGGTGAATTTATGTCGGTACCAACCATTTTCGATCGGTACCGACATGAATTTACTGGACCTATGAAAGCCAAACTACCGTGATGGGAAGATGATGCTCTACAGGTCATGCTAAAGGTGTTTGTTTGTTCACTTGTGGTTCAATGGCGATGCAGTAGAAAAATGAAGGATGATAGCTTCAGGACTTCAATGACGGCAACTCGACGGTGAATGAAGTTATGTTCTGAGGATGATGGCTCAACGCTGAATGGGGTTATGATGATGATTATCTTCAAAAGGGCCAATTTTAGGAAGGGTGGCCCATGGATAGACCGTCGAATATTTATATTATGGGGAAAGGAATATAAATTGCTACCTTGGGATGAATGAAAACTATATAGAGTGAGGAAAGGGCTTGAATACGCGTACTAAGGGATTATTGAAACTTGAAGCGTTTTCTAATGTACTCAAAAACAAGGGTATTATGAGGATCCTCATAGGTACTTTGAAAGGCTCCCCCGAATCGGTTGAATGGATCTATATACCCTGAACTGAGAATATTGGTCTAGTGTCAGCTTTGGGCTGCATATGAGTACACTGAAAACCAGATTTCCATTAATTTCTGGTTGGGAAAGGTCATACAAGTTAAGATATACCTAGGGTACATAGAATGATAGCGATGATTGTTTAATGGCTGCTACATTTCCTTTGGTTGATCTTCCCATAATACATCACTCTAGAGATGTCACTTGATATAGGTACTGTGGATATGGATATCTAGGTACTAGACTTTGTACTTAGGTTGTAGTACACTTTTATTATATTTTTAGTGTAGCATATTATGTTCATTATGTGCTAATTCTTTGGTTACAGGGATAGGTTGGGTATGGCTTGTATACCCTTGTTCCTTTCTATATCAATTTTTATAGTATTTTGAGATTTCTAATCACTTACACTAGGCTGTTGTCTAACACGAGGTTTTATGCTCAGTTTCTTATTATCTCGGGCACTCTTAAATGAGTAGACTAGATAGCAGGTCAAGGTGTAAGTGGTGATAGTATAGAGGACGAGTTTGATGGAGCTTTCTCATATTACATATGGATACTTATGCTTGTTTCATTCGCCTATAGAGCCTAAACAGTTTTCATTTATCTTATATTAGAGACGGCTTGAGTTTATTGGCTCTTGAATAAACTCTATTATCATTTTGTATAAGTTTATGAACTTGTGTACTCTAATATTGTGGTTCATTTTAGCTATTGTTGTCTCACCTATACTATATCTATGATGTATATTATATTTTATTCGATGCACTATGAGATATACGATAGGTTTTTTCATGTTTTATTTCTTTTCAACCCATGGAAATCATCCTACATTGATCAGGCACTGCAACAGCACACACTGTTTATTTATATTGTGCATCGGTGGTGTAGGGCGATCATCACAGTTGGTATTAGAGCTTAGATTATGCGACCTGAGTGATACCGTGGTCCAGGAGATAGGGAAGGGGTTATCACCCTAGACTGAATCAAGTGTATATAATATACATAAAACAGAGCGTACTTGTTATATATTTTGATTTTCAAAACTGTATAGTAGTATATGTTCTACATAAGTTGCATGCACATATGAGTACAGTTGATGCAATTTTTCTCTATGAGAAACTAATCGTTCTTATTGTAGTTCATAAAAGTGGATAGGTTTACTGGTAAATCTATATTGGATGCTAAGGATAAAAGGGCCATCGGGATTAGTAAATGAACCAAAATTGCGTTCGGCATTCATATTTGTAGGGATTATGATAGTGAGCATAGTGTGGGCAGCCCAAAGAGGAGCTATAGGGAAAATGGATGGTGGTGCTCAAATGCAAGTGCAATAAGTTGTTGTTCCTCGAGAAAAAGCTAAGCAGCAAGTAAGCAGGAGTAGCAGGAGAAAGGAGGGCAATAAAAATGACCAAATGAAAGGCAATAGGGAGCCAAAGTGCTCTAATTTTAATGAAAAGGGTGATATTAGTAAGGATTGTAAGGACTTGAAGGGATGCAAGAGAAAGAACTTCAACCATGGTAAGACTGGGCACGTTAACATGGACTATCAAAAGCCAGTTAAGGAGGCGCAACCCTAAATCAAGAATGGTACAAAGAAGAGCAAATTGAAGCCAATTTGCTATGATTTTAGGGAGAAGGGTCCTATTGTTAAGGATTGTAAGGTGGGAGACAAGAAGTGCTACGACTGTAATAAGCTTGGGCATACCAAGGAGGACTGTCTATAGATAGGTTAGGATTGAAACACGAGATAATTGACTGATCTTTAATTGTCACAAACTCTATTGGTGGGTAGATTACGCTTTGCATGGTTTGTCAAGACTTAGCCTTATCGAGCCATAAATGCTTGTTTATTTGCGATTGCTGTGTTTTTGAGTTTCGTAGGGTTCGGTATTATTTTGGGGATGGACTGGCTGAAGAAGTACGAAGTACTAGTGGACTATGAGAGGTTGTTGGTGATGATAGGAGTGGACGATGTGCATAGACTCAAGATAGGCTGCCTACCTGATGATGAGGTGCTGGTTAACTTTTTGTATTTGCTCGAGATCCCTTACGATGAGTTTCCATCTATGCATATAGCTAAAGAGTATCCAGATGTATTCAAGGATGTGATCGACTTACCACTACATAGAAAGATAGAGTTTCGTATAAGATCCGAAGAAGGATGCTCGACCGGTAATTATGCCATTAAGGCATATGATGCCAATGAGCATATGTAACTAAAGGTGCAAGTAAATGACTTACTACGATGGGATGGTTCATCAGATGAAGTATATCTGAGTGGGAAGCACCTACAGTATTCACTATGAAGGAGGATGTCTCTTTGAAACTATGTGTTGATTGCCATGAGCTGAATAAGACGATGAAGAATAAAAAGTATCCACTACCACGTATTGATGACTTGTTCGATTAGCTTCATGGTGCTAGAGTGTCCTTTAGGTTGGACCTTGTAATAGGGTTTCAATGACTGAGAGTGGCGAAGGGGAGTGTTTCGATCACTACATTTTGTATGCCATCCAGGTATTATGAACTGAGTTTTTAAGGATCAACTAAATAAATTTATACTTTTGTTCAATGACAATATCCTTGTTTAATTAAGGATGGAGGAAGAACACAAGGAGCATTTGAGGATTATTCTTAAGGTTTTAAGGAAGCACCAATTGAAGGTGAAGACTTCCACATGTCACTTCTAAAGGAGGGAAGTGTGATTTTCGGGTTACATTGTTTCTAAGAAGGTTATTACTGTAGATCCTACGAAGGTGGCAGCAGTACAGAATTGGGATCCTGTAAAGGTAGTAGCAGTACATAATTAGGATCGATCCAAGTCTGCTAAAGACGTGAGAAGTTTCATTGGACTGGAGTAATGCTTTAAGTGTTTTATTGAGAACTTCTCCAAAGTAGCGACACCGTTGAATAATTTGACGAAGAAGAATCAAACTTTTGTTTGGGACGCGAAGTGTGAACATGCATTTGTGATTCTAAAGGAGAGGTCGATGGGTGCACCAGTGTTAACCTTTCTAAGCAAGAATGAGGAGATGATGGTGTACACTGATGCTTATGGTATCAGATTTGGTGTGGTATTGATGGAGGAAGGTAAGGTTATCACCTATGCCAGTTGACAGCTAAAGTCATATGAGAGGATGTATCTGACCCATGACATGGAGTTGGTGATGACAGTGTTTACTTTGAACATTTGGAGGCACCACATATTAGGAGAAAGGTTCGAGATATTCATTGATCATAATCATTGAACTACCTCTTCTCTATGAAGGATCTCAACCTTCACAAGCGGTTGGAATTCCTAGTCTTCTACGACTTTGGAATTTCCTACGCCCATGTTAAAGGAAATGAAATTGGCGACTTTGAGTAGAAGACATAATAGTTTAAGAGCGATATTCCTAGAGTGAAAGAAGTTAGAGAATATTACTGGCTATGACTTTCGACCTCATTACGAGTTAGAGCCAGAGATGTTGGAAGCTTAAAAGACCTAATTTTTTGAGAAGATTGGTACTCGTTAGAGGCGAGATGCTAGACTATCGGAGATCATGGAGAAGATAGAAGGAGTAGAGTCTGAGAAGATGAAGTAGTACTGGCTCAACCGAGATGGTTGATTTTGTAAGATAAAAGATTGTTTATTCTCGATGTTGATGGGTTGCGAGATGAGGTGCTACAAGAGTACCAACATTCTAGATTAACTATACATCCCGACGGTAATAAGATGTACCTTGATATGAATTACGTGTATTACTACGAGGGGATGAAGAAGGATGTCAGGACATTCATCTCGAAATGTATGAACAACCAAATAGTGAAGTCAGAGCAGAAAAAGCCAAGTGGATTGCTGCAACCACTTGAGATTCCTGAGTAGAAATGGGAGAAAATATTGATGGATTCCATTGATAGATATCTGATGATTAGAGGAAGGTATTATAGTATTTGGGTCATAATCGACAGATTGATAAGGAGTGCCCAATCCATACCTGTCAAGTCTAGCAGAATGGTATCCAGATTGGCTAAGCTCTATTTTAAATTGGTAGTGCGATTCCATGGTGTGTCGAAGAGCATGGTGAGTGACCGAAACACTTTATTCACTAGTGGGTATTAGGAGAGTTGCACCTTAGTATAGCTTGTCACCCGCAAATCAACAAGCAGACCAAAAAGGTGAATTGTATATTGGAGGTTCTCTTACGAGCTTGCATACCCGATTTCCAAGGCTCGGAGGAGATCATTTATATTATAGAGTTCGCATACAAAAATAGCTATCAGTCTAGTTTCAGTACAGTACCGTTTGGAGCATTGTATGACCAACCATATAATGCGCCTTCATGTTGGTGAGAAGCGGGCAAGAAACTGATACTTTGGTAAGATATGATCCGAGAGACTAGGTGAAGATTGACATCATTTGGCAATGGATGAAAGCTGCTTAGGATAGACATAAGAGTTATGTTGATAAGAGATGCTAAGATTTAGAGTTCTCTATCGGCAAGATGGTGTTCATGAAGACTTCTTCATTGAAGAATGTTATACGATTTGGTAGTAAGGGGAAGTTAGTGCATGAGATTTATAGGCCCTTTTTCTATAATAGAGAGGATTGGGAATCTTGCTTATAGAGTTGACTTTCCTTGGAATATGGTAGGCATGCACTATTCCACGTCTCACTTTTGAAAGTTTGTGCTTGACTTATACATGACAATGCACCGTATCAACTTGATGATATCGAGATTGAGTTAGAAGCTTCGAGATCTCGTAGGTCAGTTTGTGTTATCGGACGTGATACGAAGAAACCTAGGAAAAGGACGGTAGAGTTAGTGAGGGTTCAATGGGGTGAAAGTAAAAGCGATTGCATGTGGGAAACTGAGGAGAGCATGAGGGCTGCATATCCGAAGCTCTTTGCATGGTAATACCTATTGTTTTTCCTATTTGCTTACATCTTTAATATCATTTAAGTTAGTTAAGTATCTCATATGCTAGGATATGTTTATCTATACTTTTGATTGCATGGCTACATGCTTGATTTGTTTGATGGTTGCATATGATTGTTAGGCATGCAGGGTAGATATGATTAACTACTCTTTGATTTCTTTCGTGGATTTCAAGGGTGAAATTCCTAAAAAGAAAAGAATGTAACGACTCTTATTTTACATATCGAAGGATCATAAGATATTATTATTTAATTCATATGACTAACTATGATTCTAAAACTTTGGGAAATGACTATTGGGGACATTTTCCACCTTTATAATTTTCATTGGACATTTCAGATCCAAAAATTCTAGTAAGGCTTATAACTTTTGACAGGTATAAAATTAAGGTCTGAAACCACTTCCAATGGATTGGGCTTGTGGATTATCTTTCCATAGAGTGGTCACAATGGGAAAACAGACTTATCGTTTAGGAGATATGACCATTCTAAGTTCTATTTGTTGCCGAACAAATTAGTGGGCAATTAAACTTGGCCCACACTTAGGCCCACTAATGAATTTCGAGGATTATGCCTAATTTGGGCCGTAAGGACTAATCTCATTCATTGTCCCTTTTCCAAAAACAATTTATAACCTTTATTAGCTCTAATTTCATCAAAATGCTCAACCTTTCCTTACTAATCTTAGCCAAATCCATCATAAAAGGGTATTTAGCAAAGGTGGTCATAGACTCATCATGTTGGTGCTCAGAGATTCATGATTCTTGGTTATTCATCTGAGATTCACATATTACACTGGTATTTTGGGTGCTAAGTGAGTGATTCTTGATCTCTCACTATCTTATGCTTGTCTATATAGTTAAAATTGATTTTTTTAACATGATTTGATATTATAATGTTTTCTAACTTTGGTTACACCTACATACACTCTTATGGCCAAAATTTAAAAGGTTTAAAATGGTTTTTAAATTTTTTTGCAACCTCTTTAGATCATATTGTCTTGCTAAAGTAAAAGTTAGATTTAGGCTAGATTTTTTACGTTAATCATGTTAGATTATTGTATGTGTTAAATGGATGCTTATAGATGATTTTTCTATTTTGGATGTATTGTTTTGATATGACTTGCTAATGCTTTTAGGATAATTCTGAACCGATCGTTAATTTAGGCAAAATGAAGGAAAAAGTGGTCGGAATTGGATGAAACTTAGAGTAAGGGCTCTAGAGGAGGAGAGGAGCCTAGGATTATGTTTGTTGGTCATTTGGAGTTAATTTGGGCGGCTAACCAGTGGTTGATGATGAGAAGAATATTGCTCGGTAGAAGATAGTTTCAGTTCTAGTCGGTATGGGAAGGTTGCTTAGGGACTTAGACCATAAAACTTCAAGGAAGACTTTGGGTTGAAGGTAGGAAGAGGTCAGAAGTTCAGAGTTGGGAAAATTGGCTAAGTATAATGGTCTCTACCGAGTTCTTTTCTTGGCTAAAGGTTGATGCTAGCAATGTGGAAGCTCAGGGATCGGAGCAAAGAGGTCCTGAGGAGGCTAAAGGAGAAGAAATAGGGATGAAAGACACTTAGCCAAATTTAGCTAAGTATAGGCAAATGAATTCATACCAGCACCCACCACTTTCGATCTGAATTTATCAGGCGTATGAAGGCCAAACTTCCATGAGGGGAAGATGATGTTCCACACGTTGTGCTGAAGGTATTTTTTTGTTTGCTTGGGGTCCGATGGCGATGTAGTAGCATAATAAGATTTTAGCTTTAGGACTCCAATGATGGAAAATCAATGGTGGATGGAGTTGTGTTCCAAGGATGTCGATTCAAATTTAGTGGTGTCATGATGATGATTATCCACAAAAAGGTACGTTCTAGGAAGGGCGTCCCGTAGATAGAATGTTGTATGGTTCTATTATGGGGAAAGGAATGTGGAATGGTTCCTTGAGGATGAACGAAAACTATATGGAGCAAGGAAAAGGCTTGGATACTTGTACTATGGGATTGTTGATACTCAGATAGTTTTCTAATGTACTTGAAAGCAAGTTTATTGTAAGCATCCATACAGGCATTTTAAAAGGCTAATTCGGGTCAATTGAATGGATCTGTATACCTCAGATTAGGGAAATGGGCCTAGTGTCAGCTTCGAGCAAACTGGGATTTTTCCTTAATCCCTGGTAGGGGAAAGGTCATACGAATTATCATATATCTACAGTAGATTGAGAAATAGCGGGGATTGTTCAATAAATGCTATGTTTGCTTTAGTTGTCCTTTCTATAATCCATCACTCTAGGGATGTCACTTAAGATAAGTATTATGAATAGGGATACTTAAATACCAGATATTATACTTAAGATGTAGTACATCTTTATGGTATTTGTAATGTAGAATATTATGTTCATTATGTGCTAATTCTTTGGTTGCAGGGACAAGTAGGATATACTTCATATATCCTTGTTCCTTAAAATATCGACTTTTATAGTATATTGAGATATCTTATCACTCACACCAGACTGTGTTATGACTCAAGATTTTATGCTCTGCTTCTTATTATCTCAGCTATTCTTAAATGAGTAGACTGGGTAGCTCATCTAGGTGTACGTGGTGGAAGTGCAAAGGACAAGTAGGATGGAGCTTTCTTTTATTATATATGGAACTTATGCTTATTCCATTGCAAATCGCTGCAAACCTAGACAGTATTCGTTTATCTTATATTAGAGACGGTTTGAGTTTACCATCACTTATATAAACTCTATTATCATTTTTTATAACTTTATGAACCTGCATACTCTGATATTGTAGTTCATTTTAGTTATTACCATGTTTCATATTTTATATCTACGTTGTACATTATATTTTATTCAATGCGTTATGAGATATACAATAGGTTCTGTGATGTTTTATTTTTCTCAACCCTTGGTAATCATCCTACATTGGCTGGGTACTATAGCAAAGCACACTATTTAAGTATATTGGGTGTCGATGGAGTAGGGCGGTCGTCACATATGTACACACCATTTACTATTCTAATTTATCTCCTGTCCTTTAGGGGGTTGCTAATGAATTCGATTTTTATAGGTAGTTGAAAATGAGTAACTCAACTATTACTAAGACCAACACTATCAACATCGATAAGATGGAGACTAAGGACAGTACCACCACTAGATTTGAGACAGTAAACATCCCTAGAATGAACATTCCTATCTAGTTCTAAAAGTATCTATAGGCAACTAGTCATGCTAATAAAACTAACCCCACTAAGGCCACACCTATTGACCAAGGGGTGGTTCTCGTCCAAAAAGCACCAGTAGTGGCTTTGTCGAAGCTCCAGGAATTTCTCTAGTTTGGGTGAAAAACCGTACATAAGAACCGAGCCCTATTCAGTGACAAGGGCATGCTTACTTTCTATCACTTTATTGGGTTTAAGTGATATCATTAGGAGGCACTTGAATGCATGGCATGTACAAGGAGAGGCAACTAATTGGTGGGAAAAGATTTTCTCTGAAGTGGATGAAGAAGCTATCATGTGGGTAGAAAGAAGGTTTGAAGTTCAGTTCTTCTCCAAAATGGAGAAAGGATCACTACTAGAGAAATTTATTCACTTATAGCAAGGAGAACTCTCTGCTAGATAATATGTCAATCAATTCAATGAGTTAGAGAAGTTTGGATTTGATTTAATCAACACCCATAAGAAGAATGTGTTGAAATTTTTGAAGAGTCTTAACTCAACATTAAATGAGCTAGCACTGAATTAGATTCCTTTTGGTATGATATTCAATGGGCCCTTTAAAGCTACATTATCAAACTTGATTGAATAAAATTAGCTATTGTGGCTAAAGAAGATGAACCAAAGAAGAGAGTGAACTAGAATCAAAATAGGAACAAAGAAGGACCTCACCGTGGATAGGGAAAGAAGAAAGCCATTATCTTTAAGAGATACCATAGGAAGGGACACATGATGAAGTAGTGTATGATAGACATATTAAGGAGTAATTGTTACAGTTTTCATCGATTCGGTCATTTAAAGAACAACTACCCAGCACAGCATAAAAAGGAAGGGTAGTTAGTGAAGGCGTATGCATCGGAGGCGATTCCAATTGGTAGTACTGGAACATCTACACAAGAGAATGGGAAGCAGATAGTCATGGAAGGTGTGTTATCTTTATTTGGATTTACTACTGGAACTTTATTTTATATTGGCACATCACATTTATTTATTAGCATTGCATTAGAAGACAAGTTAATCCTTCGATCAAAAACACTTATTGATTCTATCTCGGTGTCGAATCCCCCTAGGGGATCGAGCTGTCTATCTATGGGTTATAAAAACCTAAAGTCGGTCATATATGGTGCGACATTCTTATGTGATGCATACATACTTTGATTTTTGGTCGAGACTGATTTTGGGAATGGACTGGACTGGACGATGCGTTATAGGGTGATGTTTCATTGTGGTAGGACATTAGTACGATGAAGAAAGGGCATAGACTGTTATTAGAGTTCTTTTACTTCCACCGTGTGTTTTGTTTATAAAGGCAAATTGTTTTCTTGTCTATCTATGTACTCTGATCTACCAAAGGGGCATATTCATGTGTCACTCTTGGCGCATTTTTGTAATAATTATATGATATCTGAAAGTGATCTGCGAGTTGGGATTATGTAATCAATTTGGAATATTTTGAAATGGAACGTGGAATTTACTTTGTTGTTTATTCTTGTGTTTCTGCGTATTAATGTATCTAATATTACCGTGTTTGGTCGTCGAGGATTGTGGATGACTGCAGCATCCGTAGTGTCATCCAGTCCATTCCCAAAATCACCTAAACTGGCTATGGATATTGATTCTTGTAATGTCCAACTTGATCATAGTTGAAGATTTCACATTCTTCTTAACTGCAGCTTTCTTCCCATTTCCTAACCGGCATTCGTTAGCAAAGTGACCTATTTTGTCACACTTATAGCAAACTACCTTTGACTTCTTGGCAGTATCACCCTTCTGGATTCCCTTCTTCTTAAAGAACATCCTCTTCTTCCCCTGAGAACCTTGGGTTTCCAATGAATTCTCTTTTGCTAAATCATCAAGAAACTACTCATGGGAAATGGCCATCTGCACCACTATATTATAAGGATCGGGACATGTGTCTAGTCATTCTAGCAAGCTCGGGCCTCAGTCCCTAAATGAACTTCTCATTCCTTTTGATGTCGGTACCTATAATAGCATATTAATATCTAGATAACTCTTCAAATTTAGTAGCATACTCAACCACTGACTTCTCTCCTTGCACTAAATCAATAAATTTCCTCATCAGCTCAGACTTAGCAAACTCCGATACAAACATCTGCTCAAATCTCATCTTAAAATCAGCCCAAGTCAACTGCTCTTCCGAAACACCAGCAGTGACACTATTCCACCAATATAGTGCTGACCTCTGCAACAGCCTAGAGGCCAACCTCCTCTTTTGCCCATCATTCATACCCAAGTCAATAAATATACGCTCACAATGCAACAGCCAATTCTAAACTTCTACGGCACTCTTCGTTCCCAAGAATGGCTTCCCACCCAACTAGTGTAATCTCTACTCAAAAAAGCAATATTCCCAACTGGAGCTACAGGATTAGCTCCTCCTATAATTCGAGCAACTCCAACAGAAACTCCAACAGCAACTCCAACAACATCATCCCAATAAAGAACCGATACATCGCCCCAATATCTACCGTGGATTTCCAACACCCATATTGGCTTCAGCATTTTAGTTATTAGCATTAGCCAGTCGATCTGAATTTCTCCTGTTAGAGGGTCGAGCATTTCCGTCAGTTGTGGTGCTTCTCCACTCGGATTTCCACTTCCGTTTCTTGCTTCCATATCCATTTCTCATAAATCTGTATACGAGCCTTAGTAACATAAAGACGAATGCTCTAAGAGAGCGGGGTATACGTACCTATACATATAGTTATATAGCAAATACAAGTATGTTACTATAACGTTAACCCAAACCCCAATCTTATTATCTGATTCACTGGATTATGTTTGGAAAAACCTTTTAGGTTTAAGTTTCTTTTAAAGTTTCATAAACCAATGCTCTGATACCAACTTGTAACATCCCCTTATTTGGAGGCCCAAAACTAACAGTTACGGGTGCCGCAGTCATCCATAGTTATTAATTCTCGACCACCAAACACGATGAATTTAGATACGTTGATACACAAAAACACAAGAATATGAAAATATTTTAAGTTGCAAAACAAATTCCACATTCCAATTCAAAATATTCTAAATTGATTACATAATCCCAATTCGCAGACCACGTTTAGATAACATATATATTATAAAATACACTAAGAGTGACATATGAAGATGCCGCCTTGGTAAATCGGAGTATATAGATAGGCAAGAAAACAATTTTCCTTTACAAACAAAACACATAGTGGAAATAAAATAACTCTAATAACAATCTCTCCTCCTACATGTCCTCGGAAACTTTATTCATCTAAAAGAACACCTAGAAACCTTAATTCTCAACCTACTCAAAATCAATTAAGTACCTGAGAGTTTAAGAGGAAAACAAAAACTTCGAGTCAGATATAAAGCCTAGTATGAATAATAATTTACCATCTCAAACCATTTAAATATTTAGTGAGACCACGTAGCTTAGTGGAATGGGTTTTTGCCTCACTAGTATCCTAAAACAGTTATAAAACCGTATACTGTGCTCCTATATCCACAATGGTTGAAAACATAGTGTTTCAAAACATTGCGATGATATGAAAACAAATAAATCAATTCTTGATTACCCATCCCCATTCATTCCGACTATCTGTCTCAATTATAATTTCTAAGGTTACTATTAACCTATTAAATGTTTATGGACTATCTGCCCAATTACTTAGTTTTTATGGGATCAATAAAAACCTATTGGTAACTCCAATATCTTATTTCTTATCCAAATTTTCATGGGCTAACTAGGAATCTATTAGATGACTGCCAATATCTTAATCCAGATATAGTTTTCATGAGCTAACTACAAAGCTACCAGACCTTGCCAGTATCAAATCATAGTTTGCATGGGCTGACTATGAACCTATTAGCCTCTGCCAATATCATACAGTTTTCATGGGCTTACTATAAACCTATTGGCCCCTACCAATATCTTTAATTAAAATTTTAACATCTGTTAAGTTATATTTACTACTGGGCCAACCTAACTGGTTATTCTGCCCTTTCCCCAAAATATAATTATAGGTTAATAACAATGTGAATAAAATTTCGTAATCTTTGTTTATGCCATGGTATTATTTTAAATGAGATTTGTTTTATGTTTTGAAACCATAAAACATCACTTTCAAAACCTTTGGATAGCCTCCTTCGACAGAAAACACCTCTAATCAAAATATTGTATACATACCTTTCGAAGCCCTTAGTAAACGCTCTCCTTCGAAACCAATTATACCTTTTGAAACCTATTTTACCTTTCGATGGTATCAAATCATCCTTTTAAAAATATAAAGCTTCAAAAGAAATGAAAGTACCCCTTTCGAAAGCATTGGGTTTACTCTTTAAAAACATCAATTAGGTAAAATTGGTTATATATGAAAGTATCTCCTTCGAAACCAACAAGAATTAATTTGGAAAAAAATTGATGGTGTCGTAACCATCTTAGTCGAAAGCATAACATTTAGAACAAAAACTTTGAAGGACGGAGTTGAAACCCCTTTCGAAAGCAATTAGGAAAAAGGCTTAGTTTAAGTAAAATAAGGGTAACCTTTCGAAAGTATCACTGGTCAATATAGTCGAAAGGTAGAGTAGTGGCTAGGTTTTGACTAGGTCGAAACCTACCCTTCCGAAAGCAATTATTTAAAGGGAAAAATGTACTCCTTCGAAAGCAAATACTTCAACATAATATGACAACCTTCTTCGAAAACTAATTATAAAATCCTTTCGAAAACTTACATTTTGATTATGTCCAAAGCATTAAGTAAAACAAGGAAACACTTTTAAATTTTGAATACGAAGCAGGGTTTTGACTCCATTGGAAGCTAACCTTTCGACACCAAGGCTTCCGTCTTACTTTCAATCCACTGCATACCATCTAAGTGATATCTTGTGTATTGGTTTTGACTATGGTGGCTTCAACTGTGTGGCTTTCAACTATGATGAGGCGGAATCACAGGAGTCGAAAGGTCCTTACTGATAGAGGCGGAATGCCTTTTTCTAATTTAAAGGCTGAATTATAGCAACTTTCAGTAACTTCTTTCTAACAACTTGTATACTTGTAAACAATTGATTGGTTGTCACAAAAACTTTTCAAATACTTTACCGTTTAAAACTTCAACATTTATTCAGATCTAAACTAAAGCATTTTTAACATTACAACCTTTCCATATAACATAACCGACATTTTGTAGAAAACCCCTTCTTTTAAGATAATTTATTTTCCCAAATAAATCAATTGGGAAAAATCCTTAAAAATCACAAAAACTCAATTCCATCATGTAATCAAACATACTAAAATTTTAGACCCAATTTCTTTTTATCGAAATAAATCTTAAACCCAATTGTGTCATATCTTTCATTAAAAATTCATAATAAAATTTCCATAGCTTGGAAAATTCTGAAAATTAAAACCCATCTCCAAAACCATGTTTTACTTAACATGAAATTTTTTCAATGCAATCTAAAATCATATATTCTCGGTTTTATACTAAAACTGTACAAATTTATGCACTTATGAATTAAAACAAAGCATCATAATATAACTCAAGCATATCATCATCCATTTTGTCACAAAAACGAATTTAAATTGTAAATCCAAAACCGTATAATCATAGAATAAAATAGAGATGGTAGAAGATTATTATTCACCTTAAACTTGATAAGGAATTTGAGATTTGTTGTGGATTAACCCTCCCTAGCTTTTGATCCTTAGCTTTAGATTAAATAATTTCCTTTCTTACTTGGTAATAGCCGGCTTTGGTTTAGGTTTTCATAATTTTCGTTTGTGAAAGTGGAAATGAAATGTGAATTAGCAATTCCTAAAAGATATAGTCGTGTATAATAAATTGGCTAATTTACTAATATGCCCATGTGTAGTTTAATTAACCTTTAAACCAATTTAAAGTCCATTTACATTGCTAATAAGCACGACCCTATTATGTAATTTATTCAAATCACAATCTCTTTATCATCATTATTATATTTAACTTATCTAATTAAATCTTTTGAATAATATTATAAAAATTTAGGGATGTTACAGCCTTCATCCCGTAAATTCTGCATCGTCTTCTCTAACTTGTGTTGTACTGAGGAGGGGGTCAGAACAACAATGTATGGTAAATAAAAATCTCAAGTATTTCCATAATAGTACTTGGGCAGTATAATATAGATAAAAATACGTCTTACTTATCCTAACTATAGTTCTTATAAATACCTTCAACTGCAAGTCGGAAGGCTTTTCCAGTCCAATCTTATAGCCGACACTTTTTTACCCAATCTCCATAACTTACTTTCAACTGCGTGCCCAAGGACATTACCAGTCTTATGCATCCACCGCCAATCATGTCCTAACAATATGAGAGAAAGTACCTAAGCCACTTAATACCTTTTCAATAGGAAATAGGTAGACTCTGACCATTTAATACCAATATCTTAGGCAGGTCCCTATCATTTAACACCTAACCCAAAGTGGACCTCTCACTAGTACAATCTAGATGGATCGCTTTGAATCTCACCAGGCCACTTAATACTTCTTTTTGAAAGAGACGGACCCTACAATGGCCATTTAATACCTCAAACCCAAAGTGGACCCTTCTCAAGATATTCATCTACCATGCTTAAACGCTATCCCCGATTATTTAATACTTCTTAGTTAAGGAGGAGGAATACCCTACGATAGCCAATTACTACACCCAATCCCCAAAGTAGATCCTACGTATTATGACTCGTGGTTAAACTGTGACATCTCACATTAATCCAACTATTCATAGGAAGTGGTAGCCAGATTAACTGGGAAGGCTTACCCTACATAATTGGGACTAACCTTGCGTTCTTCGAGGATACTTATTATAGGTGATGTCTCACATCAGCCACAAAGTCACATTGTTAGCAGCCCAATTAGCTAGATAGACTTCCGTGTGCTTTTGACTGACCACGCATATTTATAACCTTGTCATAATTTACACTCTCCTAACCATACTATTATATACCTCACCACATTCTACTAAGCCTATAAAGATTAGATTCTTTATTCCGCCACTAATCATACTCATTCTCAACTTTACTCTTAGGGTTTTAGTGCAAATAATTTACCTATTTTTTACATTATTAATTATACATTACTTATACGCTAATGTGTATGTATATATATCAAATATATTCCTAGGAATACAAAATTTTGCCTTACACTAATTGTTATATGTCAAAACTTTCGGTTATACAAGTTTAAGTCCACACCATGACATATAATTTAACTGATATCTTTATTCTTAAATAAAATTGTATAAGAAAATGGAATGAAATACCAAACTTATTTTATATCAAAATAGTAGAACCAACGTTAATAGAATTAGCAATTCAATCCTTCACACACTATTCAACTTTCACATATAAAGTGGAAAAAGGGATTCATATCTAAAAAGCCTCATCATATCAAAGAGAAGATAAGAAGTATAATAGAATGTAAAATACCAAAATTGCAATTACTACGCAAATTCTACTCTTTTAATATAGGATAATTGAGATTCCAATAACATAAGAATTGACATTTCACTTTGGGGGAATTTTATGGGTTTAGATTTGAAGTTTTTGTGAACAAAAATTACACAAGGCATATATCAAATCCCCTATACTATATAATTATTAAAATGAGAAAATAAACTAAGATTTCCACTCACAGATAATTCCTAGCTTTCTCCTTCAGATTTGACAACGCATGCTACTTAAATCTCTTTCTAGATATCTTCCTTTGGAAATATAAAATAAGAACGTTGTATAGATTAGATTCAGAATTCCAAGGATTTGAGAACAAAAGAATTAGAAATAGAATATTAACATTTAGAATCCCTTACCCGAAGACTTTAAGAAATTTATGAATCGCGAAGAAAGAGAGACTGATAGAGTTCTGCCCGCAAGCTCAGATAATTTATGAATAAAAGTGTGATGACTATGCTCTTATTTATAGTGGTTAGATGTCACTATGGTAGTTTAATAGTGTAACGGTCAAATAACCCTAGCCACCAGCACTGAATCGGTCGACCGGCCCAAGGAAGGTTGTCAATCGGTAGCATGTATTTGGGAATATTTTATTAGCCGTTTAGTTTATTATTTGATTCCATATTAATTTAATTAACATTAACATTTATTTTAATGTTTACTTAACCCTTAAATTAAAAATTACCATTAATTTTTAAATCTCAAAATTTGGCACTAATTATTAATTTGAATTCCATAAAGATTATTTTAAATTCAAAAACTTCAAACGCCATTAACTTTTCTATTTGAGCACCGATTACAAAACTTTATATATGCAAATTGATCAGAAAATTACCACAGCCACAATGTTGTAACTTCCATAGTCAAATTCTAACATTTACAAAATTTTCACTTTTAGCGTTATTATTCATTTATTAATTAATCTATTGTTAACTTTTTACAGGGTGTTACATTTTCCCTCCTTAAAAAGGATTTTACTATCGAAATCCCTAAGGAACAGATAGTATAACATGCACTAAGCATCCATGTTATACGGCCATGCTCTACACATGACCGAAAGTGCAATGTGATTATGTATGCAGACATACTATAGATGAGTTCAATCCTAGCAAAAATGCAAGGCCGTGACATATGGGCATGTATGAAAACATCCTAAACATGCATAAAGTTGTAAAAAAAAGTGTAAAAATGATAATACTAAGTGTGGTAACCTTCCATTACTATCCAATCTACTAATCATGATGCAACCAAAACTAATTTTGGAAGAGAAAAGGTTTACCGGAGAAAAGCTCAAGATGAGAAGTCCTCATCTTCTATTTAGTTTTCCATGTGCTTTCTACTGGATTATCTCCCCATTATACTTGAACTAGCCTATTGTCTTTGTTGTGGAGCTTCCTAGTCCTGTACTCCATAATGCGTGTGGTGGCACGGGATGTTATCGGCTCCGTCTCAATGTCTACGAGTTGATTAGGCTCTACTATGGTGGTGGTGCTATGAAGGCATTTCTTTAAATGTGAAATATGAAACACATTATGGACTCCTACCAACTTTTCTTGTAGCTCAACTCGATATGCAAGCTACTCTATTATTTCCAAGATTGAGAAAGGCCCAATGGACCTTGGCGCTAATTTCCCCGAGTTCTAAAATATCATAACATTTTTAGAGGGAAACTTTAACGAACACCATGTCTCCTAGCTTAAAGTCCAATCCTTTCTCCGTTTGTTCACATATAACTTCTGGCGATCCTGTGCGGCCTTCATTTGCTTCCTAATCAACTCTACCTTTTCCAAATCCCATGAATCGAGTCTGGTCCAAGTAGAATTTTGTCGATGGTTTCCTGTCAACAGTTAGAAAATTTGCATAGCCTTCCATGTAGCACTTCAAGGGGTTCCATGCCAATCATTGCTTAGTAACTATTATTGTAAGTAATTTTTACTGAAGGTAAGCATTGCTCTCAATGTTCTCCAAAGTCCATGATGCAAGCTCTTAACTATTCTTCCGAGATCTTATTCATCCATTGAGTTTGACCATCATCTCAGGATGGTAAGCAATGCTTAGATTTATTGGGGGTCCTAAAGCTGACTACAAACTCCTCCAAAATTCGCTAGTAAATAAAAGGTCCCTATCACTAACAATTCTAATCGGGATTCATGAGGTCAAACCATCTTCATAATGTGCACTTATGCTAAATATGATGCGGTCCTATCAATTCTAACAGGAATAAAATTGGCACATTTAGTGAGTTTATCCACTATAAACAAAATGTTTCATTACCTCTATGACCCCTAGGCAAGCCATCTATAAAGTCCATTGGTTTTGCTCCTATTTCCAAGTCAATACCTCAAATGGCAACAGTTATCCTCCGAGCTTCCCTTTTTCTACCTTTATCCGTTGGAAAGTCAAACATCTAGCGACAAATTGTGCAACCTTCTTCTTTAACTCTGGCCAACAGAAAACTCTTTTCATATCCTCATATATCTTATCTCCTCCGAGGTGAATGGTCATCCTTGAATGGTGACACTACGTAAGCACTTCCTCCAAAATATCATTAATCATTGGAATACAAAGTTGCCTATCTCTCCTCAAGAATCCTCTTCCATCAACTGACCGCGATGAGGAAAGTGCTCCCCTCTCCTTAACTCATCCAAAATATTCACAATCTCCTCATCTTTCTTCTACTCTAGTCCAATGTGGTACATCAGGGTCGGCTAACCTCCATCGTTGGCAAGTTGTCTAAAGTGGGTTCTACTAGTGATTGGAAATTGAAACTCAAAAGGAACTCCAATTGGCTCCATCATTTATAGCACCTAAGGTAACATGCCTCTGGCTAAAGGCATTGGTGATAGCATTCCCTTTTTTTGGAGGTATACTGTATCCCAAACATATAATGCTAAAAAATCTATCAATCTTGATTATCTCGGATTTAAATATTTTTAGAAAAATAGGTGATTGAGTGATTTGTGTTCGGTGATTAAATCAAACCTTTCTCATAAAAGATTGTACCTCCACATTTTTAGTGCAAAAACAATGACGGCTAACTCCAAGTCATGAGTTGAGCATCTCTTCTCATGTTCTTTCAATTGTCCACTAGCATAAGCTATCGCCCTTCCTTCTTGCATAATAACTGCTCCTAATCCTATACCACATGCATTGATGTAAACTGTGTAAGGCTTCATCTCACCTGGAATAGTTAATGCTAGCACACTAGTCGGTAGCCTTCAATTTCTTAAATGCTTCCATGCATTTCTTATCCCATACAAAAAATAGATTTTTTTTTTGGTTAAACGAGTTAATAGGACTGCTATCTTTGCGAAATCCTTGATGAATTTCCTATATTGACCCACCAACTCAAGAAAAATCCTATCCTCTATCTCCATGAAATTCTTTGAAATCTTCCAATCTTGAATAGTTTCCACCTTTACGGGGAGACGATCCTTTCTTAGAAACAATATGTTTAAGAGACCTCACCTCCTCCTTCCAAAAGTGACATTTTGAGAATTTGGCTTTAGTTGGTGCCTTCTCAAAGTCCCTAGTACCTCCCTTAAGTGATTTTAATACTATCCCTTACCCCTGGAGATTACTAAGATATCATCTACAAACACTATAACAAATTTATTTAGTTGTCCCCTAAATACAATGTTCATCAAGTTTACAAAATATGTGGGGGCATTTGTCAATCCAAAAGGCATTACTTCCTATTTACACAGTCTCTCCATGTGCGAAATGTGGTCTTATGCTTGCTATCCTCCGTTATCCTCAGTTGATGAAATTCGGTGACTAAGTCCAATTAGAAAAACTTTTTGCTCCAACAAGCAGATCAAATAAGTCATTTATTCTAGGTAAGGGTTACCTATTCTTTTTAGTTAACTCGTTGAGTTCTCTATAATCGATGAATAGCGTTAAGAAGCTGTCTGCCTTAGTGGAAAAGATAATAGGTGGTCCCCATTCAAAAGTACTTCGATGAATAAATCCTTTCTACAACAGCTCCAAAATCAGCTTATTCAATTCTCGCCTTTCTTTCAGAGCCATGTGTCTTAATGGCAGAGGGATGGGTCTAGCATCCTTCTATAAATCAATCCTAAATTCGACCTCCTATCGACGAGAGAGACCTAAGACTTCTTCAAAAACGTTGGGAAATTCTTAAGCTACAAATATGGATGAGAGCTCATCTTGTGATAGGCTCAACGATTATAAGTAGCTTAACTCGAATGAGTTTTAGGGTGTACAATGAACATCTATATCTTGCCCCTTACAACTGCTTAACTTTACAATTCTCCTACCATAATTAAAAATTGCCCTATAGTATGACAACCAATCCATACCTAAGACAAGTTCATACCCCTCAAAACTAAGAACATATGAATTGCATGTAAAATCGATGTTACAAATGTTCACAACTTGTAACGATCCGAAAATTTCGATCCCGAAATTTCCAGATAGTTAGAGAAAAGAAGAAAAGATAAAGAAGAAGAATTAGGAACAAGACATAGAAAAACCTCACATTCGCAGCGGATCAAAATATAATATCACATAATAACAGTTTACAAAAGAAAAACTGTATCAATTACACTTATATTTTTACGTCAGAGTTACAATCAATACACAACACTGGACAAATTTAAGACAACATGTCCTAACTATACAATAATATATCACAGTGATAAAATACTCCATACGTTCCAGCCATCCAGCTCGCCTCCTGAGCTCCAAAACGTCCTTACCTGAAAATCTGTAATACTCGGTCTGACCCGAGCATTACATCAAAGTAACACCCGGGTCAGGCTGGAAACCAGCGTGAGTAAACCCATTTAACAAGGAAAGCCAAAGCACACAACTTATAGAAACCCGGGGTAACTTATCAATTTACAATTTCACAAACTATTATAGACCTTACTCATTTCACACATCAATTTCTAAGTGCCAAACTTAGATTAAATGGTCTAATATACTCAAATCATTCCAAATCAGCACATTTATTTCCACATATCAATTTTATAAAGAATCAAAGTGGCTTCGGGTATTAACTGATACCCGATTCCGGTCTCTTCGAATCCATCGTCATCTAAATCCAAGTTATCCAATTCAATTTTTTTATACAGGATGTCAAAGTAGTTCATCATCAAAAGAAAACCACATCATCATAGTTTAAATTAAACATATCTTATCACATAGCATCACGAACCATATATTAGGGATAACAATTAACCAAAGGCTTCCCATATCATTCTATTTACCTCTTAATTTATTTCACAAATTAATTTATCCTTATCCAAATACAGTAATTAACCTTTAATTACTTCGTTAATTAATTATTAACCATAATTATTAATCATCCTTGATGAATAACATCCAGAATTTAACTACCCTTAATTACTTTATTGAGTAAATTAATCCTTAATTTATTCTCTAATTAATCCCTTGATTAATTACAAAGTACTTATATCCAAATTACTTTCATCAATTAAATTAACGATCTCTAATTTATATTTAAATTAATTACTTATTTAAATTAATTACATTTAATAATTACTCTTATTAAATCATCAAATGATTTTCTTAAATCAATCACACTAAATTAATTAACTTAAACAAATCACATTATCATAATTAATAAGTAATTAATTCCTTGATTACTTTATCAAGTAATTATGCTTAACAATTTACAATTGATTTTCTTCAATTAATTAATCTAATTAATTATCGAGATTAATCACATTAATTAATTATCTAATTGTCCTTAGATAATTATCATTATTAATTAACAACATTTCTTTAATTACTTAAGAAATTTATCTTTGATTAATTATCATTAATCAACTCGAATTATAAATTAATTCAAGACATTATTTAAGTCAAATAAATAAGTAAATTCTTTATTATCTTAATTATTTCTAAAATAATTCATTTACTTATTAATGACTTCATTAAAAATTCAAATGTATTTAAAACAATACATTCTAAATTAAAATCAAATTTGATTTTAAAATTTAAGATAAAAAAAAATGTTTAACTATTAAACATTTATCCAAATTTAAATAAATTTATAAAACCTTAAAATAAAAGTGAGAACCATCATTACTTATATAAGATACTTATATAAGAAAAGTTTTAAAACAAATTTTACTAAATTTTATCAAAAGAAAACCAGTTTAAAAATAAATTATTTAACTTTCAAATTAAAGTTAAGCATTTCATAACATTTATTCAAATATTTAAGAAAGAAATCTTTCAAATTTAAACATTTATTTGATATCAAATTCATTTTAAAATCTACTTTTAAACATTTGAACTTATTCAACATTTTAAATTCTGCAAAACTGTTTTGAATTCAAATCTGGATTCATAGAGGACTTGAAACTATTTTTAGACTTAATTTTAAAACTTAATTCAAATTTGCATAAATTTAAACTTCCATTTTTTTTAAACTTTGAATTCAGAAGTTCCTTTGAATTCAAATTTAAACTTTGCATTTAAAATCCCTGTTTAAATCCTGCATTAAAATTTGGATTTCATTTAAATTTCAAAAGCTTAAAATACTGTCAGGTTTTATAAAATCTGAAGCTAATATAACCCTGGACCACTCACAATTACTTCGGGTAAAAATCCTATGTGCTTCGAGTAAAATACTCGATCTACTCGAGTAAAACTCGAGTCGCAACTCTCTCTGCACGCCCAAAATAGTTCATCAGAACTACATATACACGGTGCATATGCACCATCACTCTGGCGATCTCCAGCCACCACAACCCTTCTCACCAAGTCGCCGATCATCCACAAAACCGAACACAATCATCGCTTCGCCACCTAAAGCTCAAACTCAAAATCGAGCTTCTCTCCCAAACCTGGAACCTCATAAACAGGTTTCACCCCCAAACTGGTAACTCGCCTCCTTCTCCATCTTCTGATCACCGGAATGGAAACGACTCCGGCCACGAGATCATCCAACAATCTACTATCATCCCACAAAATCTCAGTCAACTCGATCACCTCTACAGGTAACACTGACCAAATCAAATTACTTAACTTAAACTAGGGCTTCAGGAAGAAAATCACCACCACAGTCCCCATGTTGATTTGCATCAACTCCACATATTTTTTTCAATCATCAACGACTGCTCCTCCACCTACCAAAAGGACCCCGACCATTACATTTGCCCAGATTTCCCCAAAAACCCAAAATTCCCTCTACAGTTCAACATAGAACTGCACATAAACCCCTTGACTAAAAATACTGATTTTTATTCTAAAAATCATGTTTTGATCTTGGTATTCAATTCATATTTCTGAATTTATAAATTATTCAATATGATTTTTTTTTACAGCATTAAAGACTTCACCGACTTTCATCACATTTTTTTTTCAGTCAAATTTTCAAATGTTTAGCTCAAATTTTTTTTTCTTCCAGTTTTAGATTATGGTTAAGAGAACATTTATTGTTTTGCAAACAAATCACTATAGATGTAGGATGTGAAAAATGAGAACTTGAACTAATTTAGAACCCTGTATTTTTGAAACAGAGGGGACTCAAATCCAACATGACATGCACACATAAATACTTTCTTATATACATATTCTATAGTTTTATTTCACATGCAGGCATCAAAACACATAGATCTCATAAGCAAAATAAATCATCATCTTAAACTTTTAATTTAAAGATTTACTCACATGCATCAGGCATTACCTACTTTAAGTCTTAAATTAAATTGTTTACTTTCAGTATTTGGTTTAACATAGTAAATGTTCTTATCTCCAAACATGCATACCTCATTTTCATGTATCACATATATGCAAGCAAATTCTAACGTCCAATCTTCAGTAGTTATTTCATTTAGATCAAGATACTGTCATATTCAAAATGTTTAAAGGTAGTCCACTCACCTTAAAAATGCAGACAGAGCTCTGAAAAATAGAAAGCCTTGAACTGTATCAGTTTAGAACTGAATACTTGCTTGAAAACTTGAAAACCATTGCCTCTGGCTTTGGAAACTTAACTTTGATATATTCCAGATTTATTTGTATGCATTCATGAAAGTGATTACAGGTTTGCTTGAATGAAACTGCTGATGCATGCAGTTTTGGTTAATTAATTTGAAGAGGCTACAGGTTTACATTTTTTGATTTTATGGATTTGATTTTAATTTTGAGGTGATTTGTTTTAATTCTTGACTTGTCTACTGATCTGCAGGTATGCATGAAACAGGTTTGATTTGTATTTGGTTTGAGGCAATTTGATTACTGAGTTGTTTTCAGATTTTCTTTTTTTTATTTGAAGATAGAAAGAAAAGAAGATAAGAATTAAGACACTTATCATAATTTATTACTACTTAACCTACATGTGTTTCTTATAAGCCTTACTAGATCAACACTTGTAATTTTTTTCATATTCATTTATTTATTTAAAGCTTTTATATTAATTAATCTAATTAATAAATTCATTTATAACCATTTTGATTTCAAACACTTTAAAGAAAACAAAATAAAACTTTAGCTTTTATATTTTATTTTTATTTATTTATTTTATATTTACATATACACACTTTTGTTTACAATTGTTATTAACATGAATAAATTTACAAGTGTTTATGATGTTTAATTAATAACTTACAAATGTTACTTTCTTATTTATAAATTTATTTAAGTTATGAACAAGTAATTATGTAATATTCACATGAATAAAATGTGTATTTATTTTATATAAATAAGCTTTAAATTTTTTGTAAATATACATATGAATTTATATAAACATTAATTTATACAACTTATGTTTTTGATCAAATCAATATAACATATATTTATGATATTTTTTTTTCTTATTTTTTCTTTCTAACTCTATTTATCTTAAAATAACACATAAATATTATTGGTTTGAAAATTAACAATTTTGTCTAATTTAAATAATTTACTTACATAAACAATCATCATTACTTATTTTTAAAAGAATACTTTGTCAAATGTTAAGTGATTATATTAAGATATGATCACATAAATATTTATCCAAGCATAAATATTTGCGATTAGATTCATTTGTTAAATTTACAACTCAGTATTTTCATTAATTAACCCAATTATTATCAACTAGCAGATATTCCAAAATCCGGGTTATTACATTCCTTCCCCCTTTGAATCTTTTCGTCCTCGAAAAGGAACGAAGCCAAAATTATTAAATACTTAAAATTATATAAATTTTCTTTGATCATTTTTAGAACACTTTTGAAAATCTATATGTATTATAAAATAGTTTTATGAAAATACTTTTTATAACTCGATGTTTTAACCAGTCCATCCTTGTTCTCATAGACATTCGGTCATACGTTGATCAGGCGTACGACTGAAAATCCATAAGTACTTAGCAGACCGATTTCAACATCCAGTGAAAATACTTTGAAAAATAGTTTTATTGAACATATCGAAAACAGTTTTTGAAAATAGAGGATATATCTTTGGTGAGAATGCTCTGGAAATCATCACCCCCATCCATGGTCGCAGTTAACCCGATGATTACGTTGCCGTCCCGACAAAATCCACAGATAACTGTAGGCCTCCACAGCCCACGATTACACCATGGAACCCCGCTACAGATCGCAGCTACAACTGGGATTACGTAGCTATCACAGCTAAAACCTATATAACTGTAGGCATCAGCGCCCTCGACTTTCGCTGCCAAAAATGAAACTTCTCCACTCCACTTGACCATAGATCGCAGTCTACCGATGTTGCGTTGCCTTCCCGACAAAATCAAGTGTAGACTGTTGACACTCATCCTCCACACGATTTTCGCTATGGTCCCCACAGTAGATCGCAGCGACATCGAGTTACACTGTCGTCACTGCATAATCCAAATGCCCTTGTAGGCATCAGCGCCATCGACTTTCACTACCCAATAATCCTCAGGAACTAGTTTTGTCCGAACTTCTCACAGGATCAACTTTAGAACCCCCCCTTGGGGCTCAAGGCAGCACCACCCGGTGGTACTCCTGAGAAGTCCATTCCAAGGGAGCGCCTTTTTCCCCAGAGCATCATCAAAACATTTTATACTATACATATATAGTATCTTCAAATCATACACCTAGTATGATATCATACAAAGTTCCTTTACACAAAATCGATTATCCCAAAATCGATAATTCTCAAACTAGGCTTTCCAAATTCAATATTGATTTTACCTAAAAATCAAAAGCCTTTCCAAATCCATAGGTTCCCAAAACCTTTTCCAAAATCCTCATAAGATCCTTTATATATATATATATATACAGATATATATAATATGTAAAACTTTGGATCATTTCGAACCAGTATAAAACTTCTTTTTATACTTTAAACATTTCCAAAAACCTTTTCTTCTGGCAAAAGATTCATCAAGGGGAGTTTTATCTTATATAACTAGGATATATAACTTTATTTATCCAAAATCAAATATTCCAATTTGATTACTCCCTTCAATATCATTTTCATTCAAATCCGTAGGATGTACACATATCTTTTGCATGCCTTACCAATCTGATCGCTCACTCGACCACACAATTTCATATCCGAACTAGTATCGTCCACCCGACTTTCTAGTGCGGACTCAGATCTGGTTTCTTGATCAGAAACCGTCATTCTTCTTGCATAGTCATAACTATGATAGAGAATATCCAGAACCAATCAACAATCCATATCCAGGTTCGCCGTCGAAAATCGAGTGAAAAATCCAACTCGGATCGATATAATTATCTCGAAATTCTATGCTCGAATCTGGATCAAATTACTATCGAATAGAATAACATACGTACACCTTACGTATTTATCTTTATTGGTTATTAGCCAAATCAATTCCATTTCTATTCACATTCACTTAAATTTTCATTCACTTACTCACAATTGCTTCAATCCCATTTGGATTATCACCTCTATTCTTATCTCGATTGGGTAATTAACCAATAACAGTTTTAAACTCTGTCCAGTTTAAATTTAGAAAATAGCTTGAAAAATTCGAAAATAGATAAATAGTTGGAAAATAATTACTAGTTTGTAAAATAGGTGTAAAATAGTTAGAAAATAGTTAAAATAATTACAGAAATTTTTAGATAATTGCAAAATAATAGTAAGATAATAATT
The DNA here is from genome assembly GCA_030765085.1 of Allium cepa. Taxonomy (NCBI): domain Eukaryota; kingdom Viridiplantae; phylum Streptophyta; class Magnoliopsida; order Asparagales; family Amaryllidaceae; genus Allium; species Allium cepa. The sequence goes on from CM060931.1 coordinate 622,228,196, forward strand.
AGTTTATAAAACAGTTGAAAAAAAATTGTTAAACAAGTATAAGAAAATTTGGCTTTTTAAAGGAAAAGTTGTATATATAATAAATAGCTTGGAAAAATAGGTTTATATTAAAACAATTTATATTAAAAATAGTCCAGAGTCAAAACTGTTCTCTTCCCAATCTCCATTCCAAACCAATTCAATTTAAATTTCCTTTATACTTTAAATTGACCCAAATCCAATTTTAAATAACTCCAATTCCCTTTGGACTTGATTTATTCCCAATTCAAGCTGAATTAATTCTCAATTCCTTTTCAAATTTAAATCAAATTCCACTTGATTTTAAACATATTCAACTTTAATTACAATCCCAAGTTATTCCAATCACTTAGGACTAATATCCATTCAATTGAACCCACTTCAATTCCAATCCATTTCAACTCCTGTTTGAATTAATCCCAATATCAAACCCCATTTCCAAAACAAGTTGAATTATTCTTGATTTCCTCCCAAATTCAATTCAAATTCCATTTGAATTTAAAACTATTCAATTTTAATTATAATTCCAAATTATTCAATCAATCCAATTCAAATTTTCCATTTGAATCTTATACTCATACATCTTCAATCACCATTTCAGTTGATTCAAATCAAATTCAATTTGAACTAATTCAAATTTTAAACCATCTCGAATAAATTCGAGTTAATACCTCAAATGTTGATTTAATTTCTTTAAATCAATTTACCTTTTTATCCCAGCAATGGATTACCATACTCCATTTCTCATTCATTTAAACAATTCCAATTCACAACTTAAAGATTTTTAACAACAATAGGATGATATCATCTAATTTATTTTAAAACATCCATTCATTTTCAATTTCTAGATCTCAAACCCAATTTGAGATCACTCAAACTCTCAATTACAATCAACCATTTAACTTTTCCCCAAGTTAAGCTCAATTCACTTAATCCAGTCAATCATACCCAATTTGAATCATCCATTTCAAATTTTGAACTTCTCATAAATAATCTTCCCACTTATTAAGTTCAAAAACTTATCACTTTGGGTGTCACATCTTATTCCAAATTTAAAACTCAACATTTAGAGTTTATTTCAAACCACCTTTGATATTAGGTATATTCACATATATACATATTAATTCCTTAACCAACCAGGCTATACTTTAAAATTTAAACCACCTTTGGTTTCAACTCAAAACAATTTCTCTTTAAATTTTTCAAACAACTCTTGTTTGAAATAGGACCATTTCATTCAATTGCATTAAATAATATTATTTGTTATTTCTTTAAATTAATTACATCATTAATTAATCACATTCGGTAATTAACTTATTTCTTAATTACCTTCATTAAGTAATTATCCCTTAAATTACTTACCTCTAGTTACTTCATTAAGTAACTCCTTCTTGTTTATCAATTCCAATTATTATCCATTAATTAATCTCATTACATAAAGTTTAATTAATAAATTAATTGATTATCCTTATCCTGAAACCATTCCTAATTTCAAGATTTAATTTCAGTTTGAATCCATTTCAAACTTGTCTTTAATTTAATTTCAATTTGGTTGTAATTCCATTACCACTTATTTCTTACTATTACTTTTAATTCAATTAATATTACAACCAATTTCCTTAATATAATAGTAATCTATTTCTTATATAAGATTAATTTTCTTTTGAAATCATTTAAAAACCTTTATATAAGAAAATACCAAGTACGCTCTCTCATATATATATATATATATATATATATATATATATATATATATATATATATATATATATATACTCAACTCATCCTAGGGTACCACTTACCCTATCCTTAATGAGTAATCCCACCAAAGCCAAGGTTCTCGCTTAACCTTCATCTCTGATACCAAATGTAACGACCCGAAAATTTCGATCCCGAAATTTCCAGATAGTTAGAGAAAAGAAGAAAAGATAAAGAAGAAGAATCAGGAACAAGACATAGAAAAACCTCACATTCGCAGCGGATCAAAATATAATATCACATAATAACAGTTTACAAAAGAAAAACTGTATCAATTACACTTATATTTTTACATCAGAGTTACAATCAATACACAACACTGGACAAATTTAAGACAACATGTCCTAACTATACAATAATATATCACAGTGATAAAATACTCCATATGTTCCAGCCATCCAGCTCGCCTCCTGAGCTCCAAAACGTCCTTACCTGAAAATCTGTAATACTCGGTCTGACCCGAGCATTACATCAAAGTAACACCCGGGTCAGGCTGGAAACCAGCGTGAGTAAACCCATTTAACAAGGAAAGCCAAAGCACACAAGTTATAGAAACCCGGGGTAACTTATCAATTTACAATTTCAAAAACTATTATAGACCTTACTCATTTCACACATCAATTTCTAAGTGCCAAACTTAGATTAAATGGTCTAATATACTCAAATCATTCCAAATCAGCACATTTATTTCCACATATCAATTTTATAAAGAATCGAAGTGGCTTCGGTTATTAACTGATACCTGATTCCGGTCTCTTCGAATCCAACGTCATCTAAATCCAAGTTATCCAATTCAATTTTTTTATACAGGATGTCAAAGTAGTTCATCATCAAAAGAAAACCACATCATCACAGTTTAAATTAAACATATCTTATCACATAGCATCACGAACCACATATTAGGGATAACAATTAACCAAAGGCTTCCCATATCATTCTATTTACCTCTTAATTTATTTCACAAATTAATTTATCCTTATCCAAATACAGTAATTAACCTTTAATTACTTCGTTAATTAATTATTAACCATAATTATTAATCATCCTTGATGAATAACATCCAGAATTTAACTACCCTTAATTACTTTATTGAGTAAATTAATCCTTAATTTATTCTCTAATTAATCCCTTGATTAATTACAAAGTAATTATATCCAAATTACTTTCATCAATTAAATTAACGATCTCTAATTTATATTTAAATTAATTACTTATTTAAATTAATTACGCTTAATAATTACTCTTATTAAATCATCAAATGATTTTCTTAAATCAATCACACTAAATTAATTAACTTAAACAAATCACATTATCATAATTAATAAGTAATTAATTCCTTGATTACTTTATCAAGTAATTATGCTTAACAATTTACAATTGATTATCTTCAATTAATTAATCTAATTAATTATCGAGATTAATCACAATAATTAATTATCTAATTATCCTTAGACAATTATCTTTATGAATTAACAACATTTCTTTAATTACTTAAGAAATTTATCTTAGATTAATTATCATTAATCAACTCGAATTATAAATTAATTCAAGACATTATTTAAGTCAAATAAATAAGTAAATTCTTTATTATCTTAATTATTTCTAAAATAATTCATTTACTTATTAATGACTTCATTAAAAATTCAAATGTATTTAAAACAATACATTCTAAATTAAATTCAAATTTCATTTTAAAATTTAAGATAAAAAAAAATGTTTAACTATTAAACATTTATCCAAATTTAAATAAATTTATAAAAACTTAAAATAAAAGTGAGAACCGTCATTACTTATATAAGATACTTATATAAAAAAAGTTTTCAAACAAATTTTACTAAATTTTATCAAAAGAAAACCAGTTTAAAAATAAATTATTTAACTTTCAAATTAAAGTTAAACATTTCATAACATTTATTCAAATATTAAAGAAAGAAATCTTTCAAGTTTAAACATTTATTTGATATCAAATTCATTTTAAAATCTACTTTTAAACATTTGAACTTATTCAACATTTTAAATTCTGCAAAACTGTTTTAAATTCAAATCTGGATTCATAGAGGACTTGAAACCATTTTTAGACTTAATTTTAAAACTTAATTCAAATTTGCTTAAATTTAAACTTCCATTTTTTTAAACTTTGAATTCAGAAGATCCATTGAATTCAAATTTAAACTTTGCATTTAAAAACCCTGTTTAAATCCTGCATTAAAATTTGGATTTCATTTAAATTTCAAAAGCTTAAAATACTGTCAGGTTTTATAAAATCTGAAGCTAATATAACCCTGGACCACTCACAATTACTTCGGGTAAAAATCCTATGTGCTTCGAGTAAAATACTCGATCTACTCGAGTAAAACTCGAGTCGCAACTCTCTCTGCACGCCCAAAATAGTTCATCAGAACTACATATACACGGTGCATATGCACCATCACTCTGGCGATCTCCAGCCACCACAACCCTTCTCACCAAGTCGCCGATCATCCACAAAACCGAACACAATCATCGCTTCGCCACCTAAAGCTCAAACTCAAAATCGAGCTTCTCTCCCAAACCTGGAACCTCATAAACAGGTTTCACCCCCAAACTGGTAACTCGCCTCCTTCTCCATCTTCTGATCACCGGAATGGAAACGACTCCGGCCACGAGATCATCCAACAATCTACTATCATCCCACAAAATCTCAGTCAACTCGATCACCTCTACAGGTAACACTGACCAAATCAAATTACTTAACTTAAACTAGGGCTTCAGGAAGAAAATCACCACCACAGTCCCCATGTTGATTTGCATCAACTCCACATATTTTTTTCAATCATCAACGACTGCTCCTCCACCTACCAAAAGGACCCCGACCATTACATTTGCCCAGATTTCCCCAAAAACCCAAAATTCCCTCTACAGTTCAACATAGAACTGCACCTAAACCCCTTGACTAAAAATACTGATTTTTATTCTAAAAATCATGTTTTGATCTTGGTATTCAATTAATATTTCTGAATTTATAAATTATTCAATATGAATTTTTTTTTTACAGCATTAAAGACTTCACTGACTTTCGTCACATTTTTTTTCAGTCAAATTTTCAAATGTTTAGCTCAATTTTTTTTTCCAGTTTTAGATTATGGTTAAGAGAACATTTATTGTTTTGCAAACAAATCACTATAGATGTAGGATGTGAAAAATGAGAACTTGAACTAATTTAGAACCCTGCATTTTTGAAACAGAAGGGACTCAAATCCAACCTGACATGCACACATAAATACTTTCTTATATACAGATTCTATAGTTTTATTTCACATGCAGGCATCAAAACACAGAAATCTCATAAGCAAAATAAATCATCATCTTAAACTTTTAATTTAAAGATTTACTCACATGCATCAGGCATTACCTACTTTAAGTCTTAAATTAAATTGTTTACTTTCAGTATTTTGTTTAACATAGTAAATGTTCTTATCTCCAAACGTGCATACCTCATTTTCATGTATCACATATATGCAAGCAAATTCTAACGTCCAATCTTCAGTAGTTATTTCATTTAGATCAAGATACTGGCATATTCAAAATGTTTAAAGGTAGTCCACTCACCTTAAAAATGCAGACAGAGCTCTGAAAAATAGAAAGCCTTGAACTGCATCAGTTTGGAACTGAATACTTGCTTGAAAACTTGAAAACCATTGCCTCTGGCTTTGGAAACTTAGCTTTGATATATTCCAGATTTATTTGTATGCATTCATGAAAGTGATTACAGGTTTGCTTGAATGAAACTGCTGATGCATGCAGTTTTGGTTAATGAATTTGAAGAGGCTACAGGTTTACATGTTTTGATTTTATGGATTTGATTTTAATTTTGAGGTGATTTGTTTTAATTCTTGACTTGTCTACTGATCTGCAGGTTTGCATGAAACAGGTTTGATTTGTATTTGGTTTGAGGCAATTTGATTACTAAGTTGTTTTCAGATTTTCTTGTTTTTATTTGAAGATAGAAAGAAAAGAAGATAAGAATTAAGACACTTGTCATAATTTATTACTACTTAACCTACATGTGTTTCTTATAAGCCTTACTAGATCAACACTTGTAATTTTTTTCATATTCATTCATTTATTTAAAGCTTTTATATTAATTAATCTAATTAATAAATTCATTTATAACCATTTTGATTTCAAACACTTTAAAGAAAACAAAATAAAACTTTAGCTTTTATATTTTATTTTTATTTGTTTATTTTATATTTACATATACACACTTTTGTTTACAATTGTTATTAACATGAATAAATTTACAAGTGTTTGCGATGTTTAATTAATAACTTACAAATGTTACTTTCTTATTTATAAATTTATTTATGTTATGAACAAGTAATTATGTAATATTCACATGAATAAAATGTGCATTTATTTTATATAAATAAGCTTTAAATTTTTTGTAAATATACATATGAATTTATATAAACATTAATTTATACATAACTTATGTTTTTGATCAAATCAATATAACATATATTTAAGATATTTTTTTTTTCTTATTTTTTCTTTCTAACTCTATTTATCTTAAAATAAAACATAAATATTATTGGTTTGAAAATTAACAATTTTGTCTAATTTAAATAATTTACTTACATAAACAATCATCATTACTTATTTTTAAAAGAATACTTTGTCAAATGTTAAGTGATTATATTAAGATACGATCACATAAATATTTATCCAAACATAAATATTTATGATTAGATTCATTTGTTAAATTTACAATTTAGTATTTTCATTAATTAACCTAATTATTATCAACTAGCAGATATTCCAAAATCCGGGTTATTACACAACTAGATCTTTGCAACTTATGGAAAGATGTGTCAACCCCCTAATAGGATTTGATTTTACTATTGGGTCGATGACAACTTGGGTTTTTAGAATAAAAAAGTTAACTATATTGTTAGCTATAAATGAATACGATGCTCCTAAGTTAAATAAGGTACGAATAGTACGCCCATAAATAATAGTCATACCTTCCATTATGGCTTTTTCTTAATCTCTCAGAGGATGTCTTTTCAAGATAGGAACAACTTCAATGGCATAGGCTTGCCTACTTTTCCCTTCGTTCGCAAGATCCAGATATCGATTCTTGAAGCTCCCCTCTTCGTGGCGGTGATAACACTTCCTCTTGAACTTTTTCCTAATCAAGCTAAGTCTACAATCCTTAGCAATGTATCCTTTCTTCAAGCACCTCCGACATGTTGCACTCTCCCTCTTGAACTTGCCCTTGGTCTACTTTTTTGCCTAAAATCCTCCATTCTAAGCTCCTCCTTGATTTTACATAGATCATGCCTTCTTTTTTTCCTTCTCCTTCTCGTTCGAACTAACAGTCTGAAGCAAAGCCATCTCAACTAATGTCTCATAAGTAGCACTGGTGGGAACTTAGGTCAAATGCAATTCTCTAAATGGGTAATTTAGGCCTTTTAGAAATTTATGGCCTTCTTTGTAGAGGTATCGATCAAACTCATTCTAAACTTAGCTAATTCTGTGAACTAACTAAAATATTCCTTCAAAGTGGAATGTCGCTTCCTAAGTTGTATAAATCTATCTAATTACAAATTCACCTCATCTCTAGATATAAATTGTGACTCAAAGTAGTTTCTGAAATCAGCCCAAGTGGTAACTCTCTCGGTACTCTCCTTAATCACAACAATCCATTAATCTACCTCTACTTTAAGATGCCATGTTGACATTTTCCACTTAATTTAGTCCTCCCATCCAAGCTTTCGAGAGATATGCTCATAATTTTTAATCCAAGTCTTCATCTCGATAAAACCTTCAACTCCTGTATATAACTTTCCACCTATAATCTGGAAGTCTTTACACACCTTGGGGACGTCTATAGGGTGGGGTGCTACTTCAATAGGTGGTGTAATTAGTGCTACTTTTTGAGAAATGGGAACTTGCTTTACATGCCTCGGTAATTGCTTGGACCATTTGGGCAACCCTCTGATAGTGGGTTACTCTTGGATAGAGGAGTTCCCAATCCCAAGGAATGATTTTTAACATTTATCAACTATCTATAGGTTTAAACTTTTAGTTATAATTCCCTAAGATAGTATTATTTACTGAAATAATGATTTTCCTATTATGTTTATGTATGTTCAACACATGCACATATAGTATGGTTTTGAAAAAATATTATCAAAAATAAGAAATTCTGTAGCTTTGCGTCGATATCCATTAGGTCATATGACTAATTGGTGAAAAAGTTTTTAAATCAATATAGAGTATATACGGTGCATTCAAAGGATGTTGTTTCATTGGAAAATGTGAAGCATAAAAGAGGAGACTCAATAAATAATTTTACATAAAGGTTTGATACTATTGTTATAGAGGTGAGTAACACAAAGGATAGCATAATGTTGATGGCGCTTGTTGGAGCTGTCAGCAAGGACAAGGAAATCTAGAATTGGCTTTTATTGAAGAAGTCAACTGCATTAAAGGATTTTTACAAGAAGGAAAATTAGTTTTTTTTTTTGCTTAGAAGAGGCAAAGATTGAAGGTAAATTGAACGCAGTAAGATTAAGGGACCCAATTTGTTCAATTATGAAAACTAATGGAGCAAAATACGATAATGGTAATAAAAATGACAGCAATAATAATAACAAGAGGAAGAGTAATCAGCTTTGGGGTAGGAGAGAAGAATCTAGGCATCAATCTATATAAAATATATAACGTCAATTGACTTATATGGAATACATTTACCTAGTGACCCAAAACAATAAGATAACGGGGCCAGCAACGAAGTGGGCAACCAAGAAATAAAGGAGATTTGGGAAATATTGTTGCTTATATGAGACACATGGAAATAATACCAATGGTTAAAGACATTTGGAAGATATAAACAAGGAGTCAATTAGGAAGAAACAGTTGTTGCAATATGTGAAGAATCCGTAGTAGGGTAGAGAAAGCAACAATCAACCTCCAAGCTAACAGCCTTGATGGAAAAGGCGTTAGTAGGAATGAACCCCATTCACCAAGAGATGACTTTATAATCAATACTATTTCAAGAGGATCATGTCCCATAGAGAAAACCTTGAATGATATAGAGAAATATAAGAGTTCCTTGAATCATGTCTCATAAGTGCTAGGTTACGCTATAGAGGATGGTTCTTCCAAAAAAGAAATTGAAGAGAATGGATGACAATATTATTTTAGGAATAATGCAAATGGAATTGAAGATTCTACATTCGTCCGAGGCCTTGGTGCAGTGGTAAAACGCCAGGCTGTTGACGACAAGGTCGGCAGTTCGATCCCTGCCTCTGGCATATTAAACTGTGCGCCATGATGATTCTTGCAGACTTGTGTGCTGCCTACTTTGTAAATATAAGTACCCAGTTTCAAAAAAAAAAAAAAAAAAAAAAAAAAATTCTACATTCGATCTGACAGTTTTAACAGCCATGTTAGGCTAAATATAGTTTATTGAGTGGTGGTTGATAGTAGAAGCTCAACAACCATTTTTTAAACACACTTACAACAAAATGGGATTGAGTGGAAAGGATTTGTTTCCATGTACTTATTGCTTATGGGAGTTCATCAAAGCAGCAACATCTCTGATTGGTTGTATTAATTTGACCGTTTAGTTAGCAGATGCACCCTATAAGGATGCACTGGTAGAGAAGTTTTTTGTGATTGATGGTTACTCTACTTACAATGCATTATAATTAACCGATCCAAACTGATTTTAGAATTTTCTTGGCTCAATGATGCTTAACAATGAAGTTTCCAATGGATTATGGGGTTTGGGTAGTTCAAGGAAATTAGAGTACCAGGTGAGAGTTCCACGTCTCTAACCTTAAAGATGCTAGGCATAGATAGAAGGAAGAGAATGTAGAGAAGGCTCTCTATGTCAAATCCCATAATGCATATCGATTACTACTTGAGCCTCGCCTTAGGTCTAACTGTGATAAGTACGAAGCTATGCACCTATAGACGGAGCTGGGTGAGGTAAGGGATATGCCATTAGAGCTAATGGTTGAAATCCAAATGAATGAAGAATATCCTGCGAAGGTATCCAAAATTGGTTCCCAGCTTAGTCTAAGGATGAATATGGAAGTTATGGGATTCTTGTGGGCGAAGCCTGTTGTGTGCGGGATTTTATATAAAGTTGCGCATCATATATTGAATATCAAGTTGATTTTCCTACTTATAAAGTAGAAAAGGTATTATATAGACCTAGCGAGATATGCTACATTGAAGGAAAAAGTGGATAAGTTGATGGATAACAACTTTATTCTTGAATCACTCGACCTTGATTAGGTGGCAAATCCAAGATGATTAGAAGTAAAATAGAAAGTTGCTGACATGCATCAATTATTTTGACTTGAAGAAAGCAAACCTATAGGATTGCTTTCCACTTTTGCTGATAGACCAACTCGTTGATGGAATGATTTAACATCAATTACTATCATTTGTGGATTCTTATTCCAGATATAATCATATCAAACCTTACATTACAGGTGAAAAGCGTACGAGTTTTATAATAGATTTGGTATTGTATTATAACAAGGTAATGTTGTCTAGTTTGATGAATGTTGGAGAAACATACTAATGACTAGTTGATAATATATTTTCATAACAAATTAGATGGACAATGGATATGTGCACGGACAATATGATAATAAAGTCAAGAAGATCGATAGCGCACATAGTGCGTCTACCAAAATCATGCACATAGGAAGTACAGATGAATCTGAATCTACTAAAGTTTTTCTGGAGTATCATCAGGAATTTTTTTTAGGGTTAATCATGAATCCTAGTGGCATAGAGGCCAATCTAAAGCAGTTTGATGTGTTAGAAATATCTAACAACCTCAAGACATGGGAGAGAAATGCAGAGCTTGAACAGTAAGGTTGCCTCTTTAAGTAAGTTCATCTCAAAGCAATTGAGAAGTGGATACCATTCTTTGATGCCCTCAATAAGGAAAATGGGAAGTTTCGATTGATAAACGAACGTGAAGCTGCATTTTAGCAATTGTTGGGACATCTCTAGAAATCACCTATGTTGTCTAAGCAGTTGAAAGAAGAAATTGGTACACTTACTTGGTGGTGTCAACCCACGCAATGAGTGCAACATTAGTGCGTAAGGCAATGAAGATCCATAGGCTAGTATATTACGTAAATAACAACTTATTAGTGCAGAAAAACATTATCATAAGAAGCTAGCCCACTTGTTACTAATAGTATTGAGAAAATTGAAATCATATTTCTAAGCTCATTTAATAAGATTGTTGATCAATCAACCCCTTGGACAGGCATTACATCCCCCGAGACATCAGGATGATTATTAAAGTGGAATATTAGGATGAGACATTATGAAATTATTTATCATCCCTGAGAGGATATTCAAGGATAAGCATAGGAGGATTTTATTGTAGAATTTATAATCATAGATGATGAGATAGAAGAATAGATGGTTGAACTATCTCAATGGATGTTGTATGTAGATGGAGCATCCAATGACCATGATTCGAGAGTGTGAGCAATCTTCATAACTCCATAATGTTGGAGAGTGTGCTATGTGATAGAGCTAAAGGGTATGCCCGTGTTGTAATTACTTAGTTTGATTATGTATATGTATGCATATAACTCTTATAGACAATCTTGTTCAAAATAATAGTATCCTATTTTGTTTTTTTATATTATATGTTACTCTAATTTATAGGTAATGTTATGAGAATATTTAAAACATATAGATAGAAATACCTAGGGAAAGTGTTTGATCGACTATAGGTATGAATGGTTATGTAACTATGAGTATTGAATCAAATCAGTAAAAATATCCTTAAATATTTCTAGTTAAAGCACATTGGGAAAGGGATATTAATGTACTTGTTAGGATTAGTGTATGTAATGCTTTCCATAGGAAAGGTGGTGAATTACTTATAGCTATTGGGGTGCATCAATAGGTAACATACATGTAACTGTTTAGGTCACTTACATAATAGACTCATCGAGTGTCCGCTATAGATTATTATATCTAAGTTAAATGGAACATCTCACATGATGATGTGTAGTGGTCTTCCAACTGGGTATTGTGGATCTTTTACATGAATGCCTTAATTTGATTATGGAAGTTCACTCCTTAATACTTTGGGTTACAATCACTTTTTGGTATGCGTTGAAGTGTAAGAAGTGAAACACTGCTCAAGAAAGGGTAAGTGCTACCATAATTGGAAGTCAACTCAAAGTCAAAATATCTGGCCAATGCGACTTTCGTTTAACCAATAAAAGTTATTGAATTGAACCATCTTTTATAGTTTGGATTTTCAACCAACTGGGAATATATTATAGTATTGACATGACTTAAATTCAAGATGTATTAGTAGCATAGTGATAACGGAAAGAATAAATACATAAATATCATTGGAAAAAGGGGCGCTTTAAATGCATTATAAAAATAAGGATTTTACCTAGATAAACTATAAGCACTTTTTCAAACCTCTTTTATCTCGTCTTAGATCTCGCTCAAGATCTCATTTTCGAACTTTAGTGAGTTGAGATTTAGGGAAACAAGGTATTAAAAAAATTTATACCTTATTTGACACTGATCTCATCCAAAATATTAAGAAATCAAGCAGAAGTTGGTGTAAATCTCGATAAAACATCTCATATTCTTATCTACATATTTCTTTTACTCCATATGTGGGTTGAAAAATTGCACTCTATTGACTTATAACTAGCCCTCTAATTCTATTTTATACTTTTCATCGAATGAGAAATATTAGATGACTATTTTTTATTTTTTAATATTTAAATGAGCAAAATCCATTTAATCGATACTAAATCAATCGTGTTGCACTCTCTTCTAGAAATAAATATTGATATTGCTATTAGCATGAATTATGTATTTTGATAAGTTTGTATTTAGATAATAATTTTCATAAAAAATTAATTGTTAATTTTGGATGCTTAATTACTTTGAGATAATTCAAGGATAGAATTTAAAATATGAGATGCACACCGGAGACACACTCATCTCGCTCAAGATCTCGTTAGATATGAAATATTGTACATAGACTCGAGATGAGGCATGACCAAATTAAAACCTTATCTATAAGCATATGACTCATGCCCGTTACTATACTGCAGCAAAGTTCAAGTAATATCCTTTGTGGCAAGACTTGAAAATGAAGGTTGATGATGCTGCAACAATCACTAAAATTATTTTCGAGTGACAAAATGAGATTGGTATATTTACACAACTTAAGTAAGAAAAGCAAAAAAAAATATACAACAACAATCAATAAGCTTGTAACAATTATATCAACGATTCCCACAAGGGGCAAATATAACAAAAACATGGATAATGTCAGTGTGCTGCTATATGTAGAAACCACACGTTCATCTAACCAATTATAAATCCTGGTTGAGTACACTGCAAAAATAAAAACTAACTAAGAGTCACCTGCTCATCTTCACCATCTTTATTCGCTAATCCAAATATCTATAAACCCGCTAATCATATATTCAATTTGAGTCAGCACCCAAGAGTTTATGGGAAAACAAAAATAAAATATAGGTCAAACAATAGTCTTATGTGGATAGTGCTAGTCCCTTTTCTAAGATACAAAAAACGATAATGAGAGTACACCACAACACGAAATGGTATTACCCCTCACTAACTCGACACAGCATCAACATCACATAAATTATATCATCATGTATAAAAGGTAATGACATCATGTTAAAACATAAGTTAACTGAGGTTCTTCATATAAACAATTACCAAGACTAAATGCCTCATGCTATTTAGCACCAATAGTTATCCTATAATCATTATTCATTCATCTGCACTTAAACATAATAATAAAGTGTCTTTAAGTTTCATTAATTTATTCATTTAATGAGCTAACCTTACACCTAGGTTATTACCACTCTTTTGTTTATCATGCAGCACAATTTTCGGTAAGTTACATCCACCCCCGACCATGTACCCAATTAGGAGTTAGTTATTTCAAATAACCCTGGGTTACAACCAACCGATGCGTCCTTATCATTGGCATATGAAGATACTCCTAATCCCGAGAACCCTATGGTTTTTGGGTAACACAATATTCGTTATAATTGGTTAATTACATCTTATATTTGACCTAATTGATCTCTCGAATGCAATTCTATCTGCATAGGAGTTAACATCAATTATATCTACTTTATATCATTTATATGATTTTTTTTCACATAAAGAAGTGATTGTCATAAGTAGGTACACAATATCTAATTCGGTTCGTTCATTATCATCATTATCCATTACATAATGATACTAAGTGAACAACACATCAACGTGATATTAAACGTAGAAAAAGAAACCAATAACACATAATTCATAATGAACTAATCATAATTCATTAATTATCGCCAAATTATTATCTTACACTTAGCTAGTTTACCATTTTCACATTTTATTGAAATTTATTTGCTAATTTCTAATTTCCATCCAAAAATGGTTAATTAGTCACTTTTTATCTTAAAAATGACTTGCTAAATTTGATTACATTATATTGACAAAAGTTGCATCGTTGATATTCCTCTGACCACTTTGTAAAGAATTTTTCAGCTTTTCTTCACTAGAATAGTTTACATTAGTTAAAGCATCTTGCTGCTTTGGTCCTAACACGTGTCCACTTTGAGCCTACCTTGTATATTGCTACAACATAGTCATATTGGAAAATATTCTCATCGCAAAAGCGCTTACATGGTTTTATCGAAAAACATGGCCTCATCATATAACATGCATATTTATGTTCCTATAATAACATGCATACTCATGTACCTATCATAACATGCACGTTCATGTTCCTATGGTAATGTGCAATCATAATCCTATTGTAACATGCACATACATGTTCTTATTGCAAGACGGTCTCATTAGCTAATTATTCTCACCGTGCTTCTAATTTGTGATAGGATCTTATCGACAATGTTCTTATCAGCTAAATTCTCTCTTGTTATAACATGTTCTTAATATATATATGTTCTCAATGTATCTATGTTCTCATCCTATATATGTTTATCAATGTATATATGTCCTCACTTGGTTACTCAGTGAAGTGTTCCTATCGCAACAGGTTAAAAAAGTGTGGATGACAATATGGTTTGACAATAATGAGTTAACCAAATTTATTTAGGGACTTAACCCTTTTGATGATAGGACCATATCGCCAGATGTTCTTATCAACTCATGTTTATATCGACTAATGTTGTATTGAGTTATGTTCTTATTTGATAGACTATTTACAGCGTGAACAAGTTTATATAATAAGGACATGGTTATCTTAGTTTACATATTGTGTCTTAATTCCAATTTTGTAATTAATTTGAAAATGTGTTTATATTAACAAATAAGATTCTTTGCCCCCCGAAACCTTACACAAGTCATTATCCCATTTGTTTATTTCGATATTCATACAAAAAGGCCTGTTATGGGCTAGAATTTGTCTCTCCTAACCAATTCATATAAATAGCTAGTTAATTAATTAATAATTTTTACCACACTTAAATAATCCTATTAATTAGAAAATTTTCCATAAAGTTTCCATACATCTATTATCTAAACTCTAGTAAAAATTTCAAACCAAAGTATTTGTTTTTACAATATAAAAATATCAGTTTATGGCCAAATACTACATATTTTCACCTGCGAAAACACATATAAATTAATTTACATAAGCGAAGATTATGAAAATTAAAAGCATCTCTGATTTTATGTCATAAAAAGTATTTTCGAACTCAGAATCATTAGGAGGTGATAATCTCAAATTTTCATGATGTTATTATTTTAAGCCATTTTTAAAGCACACAATAAAGGATAAGGAGAATTTGGTTATGGGCTAAGGTTATGGCTTGGGCCATGTTGATTAATATTCATCAATCTTTCCCTTTTATATTATCTTCATTCCCTTAAATGACTATCTCATAGCCTTGTAATATTTTTAGTCGCTATCTTTTCCTCACTTAAATATCATTACATTATTTTAATTATTTTTCATTCAATTATTTAATATTCATATTTTTTAAATTAAACTTAGCATTTAATCATATTATTTACTATAACTTTCCAATATTTTTCCTACTCTAAAGCACGGGATGTTGTAGAATCCCTCTTTATAATAATTTCAATCTTGAATTTCGAGTATGGCAACCATATGCATGCATAAACACATAATACATACAATAGAAGTACATCTAATATACTAGTCAACTAACGTGGTACTAGCAACATAACATACTAGTGCATCTACAAACAAATATCAAATGTACTAGCATCATTATTAGTCAAACAAAAGTTAAGATAACACGTAACTAAATACAAATCTTGCATAAATAAATATGGATAAAGATATATAATCCTATTCTCTACTTTCCAAGTAGAATCATTAGTGTCGTCACTCCATTAGATGTGAACAAGTCTATAGCCATGTTGCTTAACTATATCATATCTTGATCAGCTCTAGCATTAGGTATATACACACACATAGGTAAAATCTGGCTTGACCTTTAAGTCTCTATGGCCCTTTGGTTCTATTATAGCACTTGGGTCATGTACACATTTCCTCAAATATGACACATGAAAAACATTATGCTCGCTTGATAAGTTATTGGGTAACTCTAATTTATAAGCGAGTTTATTAATCCTCTTAACAACAGGAAATGGTCCCACAAATCTAGGAGCCTATTTCCCCACCTTCTGAATGCACCTCTCATAGGCGATACTTTTACAAAGACATAACTACCTACTACGAGCTCAAAATCCTTTCACCGCTTATCAACATTGCTCTTTTTCTTTGATTGTTCCAATTTCATTCCATCTTTGATTCATTCAATCTTTTCGGTGGCATCCCGAACCAATTCATTTATGAATGAGTCTACCCACAGTATCCAACAGGCCTATTAGCGACTTTTAAGGCTTCCCTAGAGTGCCTCAAATTGTGTGATACTAATTTCGATTGATAATTGTTGTTATAAGCAAACTCTACCAAGTGTAGATGATCCTTCCAAGATCCATCAAAGTCCAAAACACTTGCACTTAGTAAGTCTTCAAGAACATAATTTACTCTATCCATCCGATCATCCACCTAAGGACGGTAAGTTATACTCATATTCAGCTCCATTTTTAAAGAACTTTGCAGACTTCGCCAAAATTAAATAGTAAAGAGTAGATCTCTATCACTTACAATATTGCTTGGTTTCTCATGAAATCTTACAATATTTTTCACATATAGATTTACTAAACTAAGTTTCATTATAGTCGATTTATCTAGGATAAAATGGGTGCTCTTTGTCAATCTATCCACGATAACCGATGTACTCTCATTTTTTGATCTGACCTTGGCAATCCATTAATAAAATCCATCAATATGGAACCCCAGTTTCAAATTTTTAACGACCCATAATAGAATCACGTTGAATTAGAATATTTAAAATATATGTAAATAATTAAATAACATATTTTATAATTAAAATAAATACCTTTTTAATAATAATTAATGATTTTTGTATTGTCTTCAAAATTTGTTTATAAAGCTAATAAGTTTAAAAAACTAAAAAATGCGATCGAAAATCATTTTTCGAATTTGCATCCTCTAAAATTTATCGAAAATGTTGTGCACATTTTAGTAAACATATACACATGTATTTTATTAACATAATTATGGATAAGGTAAATAGTATGGTGGAAATATATTTACTTAAGTAAATATAAGAAGATGTGACATCTTTTCAAAAACTTAAATAAAAATAAACTAAGAATGAAATGTCATATTACCACTTACATATCATGGTACAAAGAAGTGTTAAACATGGTGGACAATAGGGGTTTATGGGGTTGCATGTGTAATGGGAAAGGAGGAGGGTGGTAATGATGTTGAGCAAAATAAATGGAGGGTGTGCAAGGAAGGGCATTTAAGCAATTCACCCATTCCACGTTTTATGAAAACAAATCTCTTATTGTCCTTCTCAATTTTATCATTTCATTTTCTTACTTTTCAAAAGCTCCATCACCTTCCTTATGTTTTTAAAAACTTTTTAATGGCTTCCTAGGTTTGTAAATTTAAAAATCCATTCTTTTTTGCTCCTTCCTTAAGCAAAGTCACTAAAAATCACGTCTTTCTTCTCTACGCATCCTCGCTAACCAAAACAAGACCAATGTTCCTTCAAAACGATCTTAGTCGAGCCCATAACCATCAAGATCAAACCATTTAAACCCCGTATAGGTCCTAAAGTTTAGTTTTTGCAAAGGGAAATTTCGTCCGTGTGTCGATTCAAGGTGTGGTGTTAGTTTAACGTGTTTTGGTTGCTTTTTGGTGAGAAAAGTCTCACCTTTATAAACTAAGTTTTAAACTTTGTTATGGTAATGATGGTTGTTAGTTGTATGTTTATATGTGTTAAAAAGCAGTAGTCATTGGCTTGGTTTCCGCTTTAAGAAGAAGAAATCTTGGTATTTAGTAACTGACTTGAAATTAGTTGGAAAAGGTTTAAGTAAATAAAATGAGTGATGCTCTTTACATATTGTATAGTTGTTACTTGCCTTTGTAATTGTGATTATACTATGTTATATTATTTTGGAATGAATAAGTGACATATGAAAGTGTTTATGGAAGTGTCCATATAACGACTATTGCTATATCGACACTTTGAAAATTTTCCCCTCTTTTGGAAACCTTTTGGTTAAATCTCGTGCTTAAGTTTTTACACAGCTAATTAATTATTCTAATAATGATGTGACTAACATTAATTAATTATTTTAATAATGATATTTAAAATAAATTAATTATTTTAAATAATGATGATTAAAGTTAATTAATTATTAAATTAATGATGTTTTAAGATTAATTAACATTTTTAATGATAGTTTAAGATTAATTAATCACTATAATAATGATGTTTTCAAATTAATTAATCATTTTAATAATGGTGTTTCAGATTAAGTAATCATTTTAATAATGATTTTTTAAGTTTAATTAATCATTTTGATAATGATGTTGTAAAGTTAATTAATCACTTCAATAATGATGATAAAAGTTAATTAATCATTTTAAATAATGATGTTTGAAGTAATTAATCATGGTCAAAGCTAAATAATTATTATAAACAATGATGTTTGATGTAATTAATCAAGTTAAATCTAATTAATTATTTTAAATAAAGAAGTTCGAAGTAATTTATCATTGATTAAAGTTGATTAATCATTTTAGATAATGATATCGAAGAAAATAAGTTTGTTTAACTAATCATTTTTGATAGTGTTGTCTAAACTTAATATTTGAAATGTGAAATCCCAACACAAGTTCTATTTTAAAAGTTAAATGGTTTGATTCGGTTATAGAAAAGATAAGAAATTTAATTTCCACAGACGATGTCGCTTATATGGAAAGGATTTAGTCAAACTCTTAGCACTAAACTTTGAGGTATGGAAACTCGTCCCTATCTCGAAAGTTAAAAATATCATCAAGCAATGCCTAGAGTCAATGCTACATTCACTTTCCCAACTTTATTTTCAACCCAAAAAAAGTACAAGTTTGAAATTGACAAGTATGATTAGAATATGAAATTTAATTTCCATACATGATTATATTGAATATTCCCGATAGCTGATTTATTGACTATAAATTGGGCTTTCTTCTTTGTGTATCATCAATTTAAGATGAATTTTTGCTAATTCGAGCATTGATATACTTTGTCAAAAACAACTAAAACCAAAGCAGAGGCGGGGCCAAGCTATGTGGAGTCGTTCTCATTAGGGTATTATCACATCCACTCTAGATCGGTTTCAGATATGTGCACATTGAAATTCGAAATACTTGGATTCTCGGTAAATGTTGTCAGTTTCCGACTTGGAGGTTTCCAAGAGCAATCGTAGTTCTCAATAATATTCTAGAGGTATACTTTGGTAACGGGAGTGCACCTTTGTAGCCATTGATTGGGCCTTTCCTTCCCTTTGATTCAAAACCTTTGAATTTAATTCTTTCTTAATTGTAACGGGAAGTGTCTTGCATACTTCACGATGCTTGATTATTTATACTCATTACTTATGGTAGGATGATGTTATTGTGAGGGGAAACCCGTTCAGCATTTGGCAATGCAATCTCACATAGTGTTGTTTTTTTCCACCCTTTTTTAGAGATTTACTCATACTAGTCTTATTGTCTGATCCGAGCTGTTTGTTTTCCCTAAACTCTCGGTACTCAATTATATTTTGAGTAGTCTAATAGTAGCAGTTTTTCTTTAGGCTCTTTGAAGACAATGGGGGGGGGGGAGGGGGCTCCTTTATCTATCTAGTTATCTATTTCCATTGTATGGTCATGTATTGTATGTATGTATTTTTTATCAGCAATTGTAAGGGCTGAGTTTATAACTACCTAAACTGATTGTTGCAGTACCATTTTGTAACTCTGGTAACTCCATATTAAGGAGTAACCTTATGTATTTTCTTATTGTTATATTATATGTAGATATTTCATTATGATATTTTCTTGTTTTATCCTTTTATTTTACCCTACGACAAATTGTCTTTCGGATGCTTAGGCAACGAAACACGAATACCGAGGATGTGTTAAGTATCGTTCTCAAGGGTCAAAAAGGTAGGCTGTCATAGTTGGTATCAAAGCTTCAGTGGAGTGAATGTCTTAGCCTGGTTGAGGTACAACTCATTAAAGATAGGGTAAGTGATACCCTAGAATGAGTTGACCATTAGAGAGCGTATTTTTAATTTTTATAATAGTAATATCTATCCTTTAATGTCTCGTTCTAGATCCTTTGGTGTTGTTTTACTCAAAACAATTTGAACCTATTCTCTTATTCTAAATGTACCAATTATTTGTCTAGGAAATAAAAGAAGAATACATGAAGAGGAGGAAGGGATAGATTTGGAACTAGCATGGCTACAAATAGCAGAGCAGGTAGAAATGTACCAACTATTGGCCTAGTAGAGGAGGTGGTAATGCAAGTTCAGCCTTCTTTGAACTTTGCAGCTTTGTGCAAGAATTACACCACTTTAGGAGAGAATCCATTCTATGACACTTAGGATATTCTTAGAGTGTAGGCTTGGCTTAGACCTTGCAAAAGGATATTTGGAGACCTTAGGTTGGAAGATGCAGAGAAATGCTTGTTGGCATCGCGAAAACTTCATATGTTGACGATGGATCGGTAGGATTGTGTTACAGCTAATACTCCAAAGGAGGAGTTCTCCTCGGCATAGTTTAGGGAAGCCTTTGAAGCACATTTTATTCCAGAAGCCAGAAGGACTCAGTTGTTTAGGAGTTTCTTGGATGTGAAGCAAGGTGATATGACAGTGGCGTAGTATGAACTTAAGTTTAATGCATTATCACGTTTCAAACTAGGATTGATAGACACGCTGCTTAAAAAGAATGAAATGTTCGTGAATGGTATACGACCAAAGTTCAAGAGAGAAATGATTAATCATCTTACCGGTACATTCACCAATCGTATCAGTATAGCTTTGAATATTGAAGTTCTGGATATTAAGGAAGGGGTCCAAAAGGGAGTAGTGTCTGCAATCTATACCAAGCTGCTGTTTGTTATATCAGTTTGAGGCGGTCAAATTTCAAGCATAAACTTAAGAGAAAGTAGCGGTAGGTAGGTAAGAAACTTGGAGGTGAGGCTACAGCACAGAAGAAGCCCTTGTACTTGCAAATATTACTTGTTTAAAGTGCAACAAAATGTTCCACTTTGCACCTAATTGCCCGAAAACTGCTTGTTATACTTGTCACAAACAGGTACACATGAAGAAGGAGTGCACTTTTCCAAAGAAGGGGTCTCATGGTCATGCTTTTGCTTTAGAGAAGATACCATCCACTTCCTTAGGGCAGAAGGGGAAGTAAGTGTTAAAAGGTACATTATTCATATATGATATTCCTATTAGAGTATTATTCGATATGGGCGCTTCCCAAAAACCCATCCTTTCGAAGAATCCTCGTTTTGTGTCAAACCATATTAGGGGTCCGACAAATCTTACACTATGTGTTTACATGTGCCTATTTCTTGTCGAAATTATTCCTTTCCCTTTGATTTGTTTGCTATTGGGTTCATAGGTTTTGGAGTATTGTTAGGAATGGATTGGTTGTCTAAGTTTAAAGTGATGCTAGAGATATTGGTGTAGATATGCGTTATGAAGAGCCTAACAAGTTGAGTTGCTAAGACGGAGCTTAGGGATATATCGGTTGTTTGGTAATTCACGGATGTTTTTGATGAAGTGAAAGGTTTATCTCGCCACCCTGAAGTGGAGTTCCATATTGATTTGATTCCAGGAACTTGACCTATTGTGCAACCCCCTTGAAGGTTTGCCCCCAAAAAAAGGGAGAGAGATGGAAAATCAGACATTTGACTTGTTGTATAAGGAATTGATAAGGCATAGTACCACGAGTTGGAGAGCACCAGCCGTCTTTGTTACAAAAGCGGACGGTTCTTTTAGGTTATGTGTAGACTACTAGGAGTTGAATAAAAGGACTATCAAGAATAAATACCCTTTACCAAGGATATATGACATGTTTGATTAGCTCCACGGCGCTCGAATATTCTTCCAATTGGACCTTGCAACCGGATTTCACAAATTAAGGGTAGCAGGGGAGAGTGTGCCTTTAATAACTTTTTGGACTCTAGATAGTTTCTACGAGTGGTTAGTCATGCCGTTGGGCTGACTAATGCACTCGCTTATTATGTGGAACTTATGGATCGAGTGTTCCGAGACATTCTTAATAAATCCGTTCTTGTCTTTATTGATGACATTCTTCTCTATTCGAAACTGGAGAAGTAGCATAAGTATCATCTTCGAGTTGTACTCAATACCTTAAGAAGCCATGTGTTGAAGGCTAAGTTTGCAAAGTGCCATTTTTGGAAATTTAAAGTCAGGTTTTTAGGGCATATTGTTTATGGATAAGGCATATCAGTTGATCTAGCTAAAGTTATTGAAGTTCAAGACTGGAAGAAGCCCAAAAATGCAATGGAAGTTTAGAAGTTTCTTGGGATTGGCTAGATTTTACCAAAGGTTCATCAAAAATTTCTCTAAGATTTCTTCTCATTCGATGAAGTTAATGAAGAAAGATGTTAAGTTTATGTGGGCACCTAAATGTGATCATGTATTCAATGAATTGAAGGAGAAGTAGACTAGCACTCCTCTTTTGATCATTCCAGATGGAAGCGGAGATTTAACAGTGTATACAAATGCTTGCAGTATTAGTTTGGGAGTGGTTCTGATGTAGCATGGGAAGGTTATTGCCTATGTGAGTCGATAACTGAAGCGAGAAAAATTATGATATTAATATTTGGAGCTTTTGGATGTTATCTTCGCACTGAAGATGTGGAGGCACTCCTTCTGGGTGAAAATTTCGAGTTGTTCATGAACCATAATTCCTTAAATTATCATTTTACCTAGAAAGATAGGAATCTGAGGCGCAGAGATGGCTGGAATTTCTCACTTCTTATGATTTGGAAATTCTTTCACCCCTGGGAAAGCATATGTTATTGCAGACGCATTGAGTAGAAATGCTGCGTTTTCTAACTTAGGAATCAAGCTAGTATTGATGAAGAGGATTTCAGCTAGTCAAGAAGAGGATCCTATTTTGGCATGACTAAGGAAGGATGTCCAAGAAGGTATTTTTTCTAGTTTTGAGACTAATCCCCATGGTGTATTGAGAATCAACTATCATATCTGTGTTCCGAATGTTAATGGTCTTAGAATAGAATTGTTAGTTGAGTGTCACCGTTCAAGGTTATTTTTCCATACAGTAATGGCCAAGATTTTCAAAGATATGAAGAGGATATTCTGTTGGAAGAGGGTGAAGAGAGACGTTTCAATCTTTGTGAATCAATGTGAAAACTGCCAACAGATTAAGAGTGACCAACCAAATTCAATTGAACATCTTCAGCCATTTAATATCCCAAAATGAAAGTGGGAGCAGATATTTATGAACTTTATTGATGGACTTCTTAGGTCAAGAAGAGGGAATGAAGGTATTTGGGATACAGTCGATCGGTTGACAAAGAGCGCTCATTTCATTCCTATTAAGCGGACTAGGACTACTGAACGTCTAGCAAGTATGTACGTTAAGGAGATTATGAGGCTCAATGGTATTCTTGAAGTATTGTACGTGCTCGAGACTCGATATTCACTACCAAGTTCTAGAAGAAGCTGCAAACTGCCTTAGGGACCAAGCTAAGTCTGAGTATGGCTTACCATCCAAATTATAAAAGTGAACAGGATCTTGGAAGTTTTGTTGTGAGCATGCATTCTCGACTTTGGTGGTTCTTGGGAAGATCATTGTAATCCGACCATTTGGTCTGGCTATATTCAAACTGACCGGGCAAGTTTGAATGGATGATCATCGAGGAAGATGACTCAGAGAGATGATTATTAGGCTTATTAATGATAAGAAGCGACGATCAATTGAGATCGGTACATATCCTTAACTTTTGTTCCAAACTTGGTAAGATCGATATAGAGTGACAAGGCGGCCTCATGAGGCTACATTTCAAGTTTTTAGTTATTTGGAATTCATATGCTCATGTTATGAGAAAATTGCTTCACCTATTAAAAGGGATCGGTATAAAAGGGATTGTCCATATTCAGCCCTCACTACATATTGCAACAATGATGGGTCAATAACTCAAAATCTACAGATGCTATCAGTATGAAACTTAGAGTATAAGTTAATTAGAACATGTGGAACACTCCATAGGGATAATTTGGCATTTGGAAGAGATTGGATGGATCAGTACTTATCCCTCTAGAGGGATCGGCAGAAATCAGAATTCAAGCAACATTACTTCATGAAAAATCCGATATCTCACAAACCGTACGTCGGAATTGCACAAAATTTGGGGAGCAATTAGCTAACATCATGGGGCATCCCTCTTAGGAATCGTATCCCACTTGGATGCATTAATAAAGTACCGATCCCTATTGTACACCCTTGTGGGCCTATAAATTTTAGGTAGCCTTGTCTTGGTCTGTCGAACCTTCTGCCTAAATTTAAGTCTAATCCATGCACGACTTCCCCTATAAATACAGCTGGCATGGGTCAGAAAAGGATCCTGCTTTCTCGACCAAGGCTCTGCCATTTATCTTCACTTTTGTACTAATGGATCCTAGCTAATCCAAACACTATTATAATCATAATCATGTGGAAGATCAATAAAAATATAAAGTGGATGTAGGCCAAGATTGTTGAACCACTACAAAAATCTATGTGTTCATTTATGATCTCTATTCTTTTTTAGTTTCATTCTTCATTTAATCTCTACTAGATTCCATTGGGTGTTAATGCCCATTTTTGATGCCCACAATCAATTACCCTTAGTCGAATTCACTTATAACAACAGAAACTAGGCAAGCATTGGCATGGCCCCTTTTAAAGTTCTATACAGTCATCAGTGTCATTCTACTTCATGTTCGGTTATGCCTGGTGATAGAATTGTCCATAGGCCTAGCATGATCTTAAAAGCCAGTGAGAAAGTAACTAATATCAGAAGGAAGATGAAGGACGTAGGATCGAAAAAAGTGTTATGCAGATCGAAGACGCAACGATCTTGAGTTCTCCGTAGAAGATTTGGTGTTTGCGAAGGTCTCTTCGTATAAAAGTATTGTGAGGTTTGGGAAATTAAGAAAGCTATCCCCTTGATATATTGGCACTTTTCTCATACTGGACCAGATCGATAGACTTACTTATAGAGTGAAGTTGCCAGATCGGCTATCGGATGTGCACAACGTATTCCACGTATCTTATATACGTAAGTATGTACATGAACCTTTGACTATAGTATAACCGGCACAACTA
The DNA here is from genome assembly GCA_030765085.1 of Allium cepa. Taxonomy (NCBI): domain Eukaryota; kingdom Viridiplantae; phylum Streptophyta; class Magnoliopsida; order Asparagales; family Amaryllidaceae; genus Allium; species Allium cepa. Next base: position 622,253,796 of record CM060931.1, read on the forward strand.
GTTGATTTGGAATTTTATCCTAACCTAACCATTCTTAGCCAGCTTATTCGTATCATCTCTTGAAATATAAAGTGATTGAGGATGAAGGATATGAATCTTGTTACGGTTCAGTGGAGTGGAGATGATAAGGATAGTACTTGGGAAATCGAGGATTACATTAGGGATTCTTATTCCGAGTTATTGCTGTAGTTGTTCTTTGTTGTATCTTTTTAGTGCACCCATCGGTTGTGGTGGAGTCTTTTTCTTTGTACCTATTTGATTGAATGATATCATTTGAGTTTCTTTTTGTTTCTTTTGTTGTGTATCATAACTTTGGAGGACGAAATTTCCTATAAGGAGAGGAGATGTAATGAACCATAATTTAATCGCTTTGAATTTTAATATTTAAATTATTTTTACATAATTAGTTAATGGATTTTATAACTCAAATAAATACCTTTTTAATATAATAACTAGTAATGGTGGTATTGTTTTCAAAATTTGTTTACAGAACCAATTAGTTTGAATAAAAATATAAAATGTGATTGGAAATCGTTTTTTGAATTTTCAATTTTCCTTTGTCTAAAAGTTATCGAAAATGTTTTGTGCATTTTAGTAAACATATACACACATATTTATGAAAGAAGCTATGCAATAGGATCGTATAATATGGAATAATGGATGGTATAGGTAAATAACAATAAGCAATAAGTAAAGTAGACGCCAGGATTTTATGATTATTCGGACCTCTAGTCCTACGTCCAGTCCCTAAGCTTCACTTAGGAATTATACTAACTAAAACCCTCTCTTAACCCGAAGGAATAGGTTTATGGCTTACCCGAACAACCGAACGGGATTTCTTGCCTCAACTACCGGAGAGGACTTCAACTCAATTACTAAAAAAATTATTCGACTTGTTGTGTTCTTGTCAACACTAATGAGTCCAATGTAGTACAATATTCCTATTATCTTATACTCGAGAGTATGCAATGTGTTTGTGAAGATTTAGGAAATGTGAATTGCTATGAATCAAAAGAATGTTATAAACAAAGCAGAGATTCAAACAATAGATTGGTGATTTCTTTGAAAACTTTCAGAGAATAAAATATGTTCAAGAAAGTAGTGAGATTAAAGCATAAGAAAAATTGATGAATTGAAGACGTTAGAACCATGTATATTGTTAACGCTAAAAATGTACGCGAACACCACAGTGTGAGTTATGATAAAGCGAAAGCACCACCCGCTGGTACGGGAACTAAAGGCAAGCAGAAAATAGTAAAGAGACAACAATTTTTATAGTGGTTTGGCTCAAAGTCAAGCCTACGTCCACTTAATCTCTTCTATTATCGACTTGATTACAAGTTTTACAATAATTCTTCAATTACAACGCCATCAAGGCAAGTAGTTAGAACTTCTATATAGAAAAGCTCTTTGAATTCATGTTGAATGAACTTGATCTTTTCCCAAGGTTCTTTGAAGTGTCTTTGACGTTTGAAGTGTTGTAGAGGTTGTGAAAACCGCAAAGTCTCGGCGTTCCAGAAATTCTCCAAAATCCTCCTTCAATGTGGAGTAGGCGAGCTATTTATAGGGGAGTTTCGGAGTTAGGTCGTGTGGTGTCATAGGTCGTGAGCGACTTAGGGAGTTGCGACCTAAGGACTTGCAACCTAAGAGCGATCCCGAGGTAGCATAAGTCGTTAGAGACTTAATAGAGCCATCCTGTACGAGATATATGCTGTGAGCGACTTAGCATGCGTAGCATAGGAGTTATCTTAGCTTGCTTAGGTCGTAAGCGACCTAATGGAAGAGGCAGTGCGCGTGCAGCTTAACTCTGAGGCTTGCTAGGTCGTTAGGTCGCTCTTTACTTGACTCGTTAGGTCGTTGCCTTCATTGAGTCGCTAGGTCGCTAGGTCGCTGGAGCTCTTTAAGTCGTTGAGTCGTGCCATGTTGAGCCGCTCTATGCTTTAGGTTGTTAGGTCGTTTATGCCTTGGATAGTTAAGTCGCTTATTCTCATAGGTCGAGTCGAAAAAGTCGCTAGGTCGTGAATAAGAGAGGTGTTAACACTTTCCCCTCGAAGTATACGCCCAGGGGTTAGGTCGTGTACTTCAATGCCTCTTAACTCGCGCCATCCCATGTCGTTAAGTTGTGAGCTACTTATGAGACAGCTAGGTCGTTCGTGCCGATTCGAGTTCTATTGCCTCTGTATATAAGTCGCTTAGTCCACTCTTTCTTCTCTTTACCTGCTCTAACACTCTAACCCGCCATTGAAGAATCTTCGAGCTTTCGTAGACGAATTCAAACTAACCAGTCATTGATCATCTTCACCATCACATTACGTAAGTGAATCCGATCATTATTCAACCACGACCACAAGAATCATGAATTCCCCATTTTCTGACCCTAATCTGATTTCATGTGCCGCATTTCACCACGAGTCATTTTACGATCGATCTTTGATCGTCATTGGACATGTTGTCGTTGTAACTCATGAGAACACAGCAGTGCATCAGATCTACAGTGGATCTGAGGTGATTTGAATCGGTCTTGGATGATTTAGCGGTAGAGAGATGATGGATTTCATTGTGGAGATGCTAATGGGTTATCGGGTTAGGCGAGTTGTTGAATGAAGAGGAGGTAACGGGTTAAGGAGAGTTGGAAGTGCCCGACTTTGGGGCTTCGAACGACCTAGGTTTTAGCAGTTTGGACATGAATCGCACGACTTAACTTAGTGAACGACTTAAAGAATCAATACGACCTAATTTAACTCGCAGCATAGCATTAACTCGTAGGAACATAACTGATGAATCGCCAGAATTTGATAGAACTTGATTGAATTTCCAACTTGAACTGCCAGAATGAACTGCTTGAACTTGTTGCACTCTTTCATAGATTGTATTAACTTTTAAGCTAACAACCTGTTAAATACAACATTTGTAGAAAACTAGGGCGAATATACTGCCATTGACTGCCTACATCGAATGACAGATTAGTCGATAAAGATTAATCAACTTAAGGGAATTGTGTGAACGAAATGTTATGAATTAACCAGCTCAAGTGAAGTATTAAAGCAAAGCTAAGTTAATCAACTAAAGCTGATCTGTTTGCATCAGTACTGTACTTGGACTTAAAATAACAAGCCCTGAAACTTTATGATCGACAAACGCCAATTAGTTTAATTCCAGTTATATTTTCTTGTCATTTTATTAGTTTTGCACAACACTTCACACTTTTAGGAAACGTGCACCTTCATATTTGAATATCCAATTCCTTGTGTAGAATGGCTTCTCAACAAGTGTGAGAAGAGATAGCAGAGTGGGCCGATGAGGTTTTCCCAATAGATGACCCTTTAGAGAATCCTCCGGAAAGAGTTTCAACTACATTGAACCAACGGGCTTTCATCCAGCTATGTATTCACTTCGGCACTGCTGAAGCGGATGCTCTACTTCCTGGGGTAAATGACACTGCCGATAGGCAACCTCCTGGCTTTATTGTAGTCAATCGTCAAATGTGTTTGAATGGAGCTATTCCTCCCTTCAACGATTTTCTTAAAGCACTTCTTTTTCGACTAACTATTTCTCCATTCCACTTGCACCCTAATGGCTATGCCATCTTGATGGGGTTGTACGTACTATTTAGGAGGACGCTTAACCGCCTCCCAAGCTTCGAGGAGATCTGCTATTTGTGTTCATTAGGGAGGAACAAAGATCACCCTTCCACTACTCTTGTAAGGAGTTTAAGAAACCTTGAGCTGATTACGGATTTTCCCGAGAGCACTTACGGGTTTTTAAACCAATTCTTCTTTGTCCGTTTCCCTCCGAGATTCTACGGTATCTGGAGAGTAGGAAGTGAGACTACCTATCTACGTTCACTTCATTTCTGAACCTTTTAAAATTCGAGTCGTCAAGTTCTAACTTCATTCTTTACTTTTGTAGCACTTCCTCCTCCCTCTAAAGATTCTAGTCACAAATCAACTTTCGAAAGATTGAGTGCCGTAGCTATCGATGAGAAAAGTATTAAGTTTTTACTGAAGGACGAATTTTTGCACCAATTTGGACTCTTGCACTCTTCTCGACCCATTCAGTCCTGTGATGCCCCTAGTTCTCAAGCAGAAGCGTCAGATGCCCCAGCCTCTGCACAGGAATTCACACTGAAGGAACCTATTGTAGAGGCTTTATTAGTGAAATGCTCCAGTTCTGTTGACGGTGAGGGATTATCTGGCAAATCTAAACTTCCATCAGTTATTGAAGAGGAAGAATTTCCTCAACACTACGGGAAGGCTACGGGAGAAGCTGATGAGGGAGTTGGGAAAGAAAGTTCTGTTACGAAGAGTGTAAAGCGTGCTGAAGAGAGCACTGCTGATGTGACCCATTCCGTTGGGCACGACGGTGATGATATCTTTGGAGGACCGAGCGACCTTATGGTGACTTCCCATGAGCTCTTTAATGACGACACCACCACTTCTAAGCTTGTTACTCCAGCAATCGAGGCGACATTCATTTTGCGATCAATTCCATCAAAGAGTAGTTTGTAGCTTGACGCGCGTAGTTCGCACGCCACACACACTTAGGAATTTTGGCAATTATCTGCACTTAGCCTCTTTACTTCGAAGATTTCTAAATTTTGTCTCTTCTTCACTTTCAGGTTCTCCCAAGGGACGCAGTAGCTCATATTACGATAACTTTCAACGTTATGCGAGGCGTGATTCTTATGACCCTAGGCGTTATCTTCCTGCGCTTAGGGAGACTGATGAGGAAAGAGCAGCAAGGAAGATCATGAGAGACATGCTTATGAGGGGCGTTATGAAAGAAGAGACGACCGACATGACTCTTACTAGAGGGATGATGACTCCCATAAGAGAAATTCTCATGACGATAAGAGGAAGAGTCATGTAGCCGATGATTCAAGCAAGCGAGCCTAGCTTAGCGAAAAGTCTTCATCTAAAGTTTCTAAAGTGCCCGCTGCTCCTATCTCTTTAGACATCTCTTCTAGCTCTCCTGCCCTTAAAAGAGCTGAAATTCAAGCTATCATTAATAGTCCTCCTTATCAAGTTGAGAAGTCTCCGCCTGCACTCCAAAGCCGATTTCCGCATTGGTGTTTGAAAGCAGTACGTTTTGATCTAGACTTAGTTCCAATTGATAAGCAGGCCATGTTGAGAAATCTCGACGCTGTCAAGCTTGATATTGAAAGAATGTCCAGCTGGCAAAAACTAGTTGATGAGCTTCAAAGAGTAAATCGTTTAAATCTTGAGGCTATGCTAACCATGGAAAGCGATAAGTCTGAGTGGCAAAAAGTTCTTAATCAGCACGATACAAAGATGAAGAGCATCGCCGCCTATAATAAGAAACTTAAGGCTGAAGTCAAGAAGCTTACAGATGATCTTGCCACCTCTTCTACTTCTTATACTCAAAAGGAAGAGGTGCTTCAAAAGCAAGTACAAGACGCCCACGCTGCTCAACGAGATGCTGAGGCTAAACTTGAGGCGCAGCAGAAAATCATGGAAATCTACCGCAATGATGTTGCCCAGCTGCGGGAAAAGACTAACTCCCAGGATTTGGAGATTGCAATATTAAAGGCCCAGCTTTCTAAGGCTGAAAAGGAGCATGACGAGGCCATCGCTGGAAAAGCAGCAGCTGAACAATCACATGAGGCGACTAAGGCCAACGTCAGCTCCACTCCATTCGAGTTTTATACTCACAGCGTCTTGGAGCGCGACAGTCTTTCATTTTTGGGCCCAAAGTATGAGGTTACCCTAGCTGAAGTGTGGGAGGCAGCAGTTGAAATGCTTAGAGACACTGGCTACGCCGAGGAGGATTTTAAAGCTTATTTTTTGGATGATGATGGTCGTGCCGCCCTTGCCAGAGGGAAAGAAAAACTTGCCAAGGAGCGAGCCGAAGCGGCGGAAGGAGAGCATCTAGGGAAGGCACCTTTGACCGACCCAACTTGTCCTTCGGCTTCGGTTGATATCGATATTATTGGTTCTAGTTCCCACTCTCCGCCTCCTGCCAAAGCCAAAACTGAAACTACAACTGCTCACGCCGAAGATAAGGCCCAAGAAGACACCGAAGCCCAAGATTTTGAAATTGACGTGATAAAGCCAATCTCTCCAGGTAACTTCAATACTGATCTAGCTCAAGTGGACTACTTGTTTGCTTCACATGAGCTCGAAGAATTTTTTGCTTATTACTTAAACCTCGACGTGCCACATTCTCCTCTCTTTGCAAGAAATACTGATGTTAACTTTTCTTCTTCTGTAGTGAAAACAACAAGTGTTGTACAGGCTTCGCCTCCTCCAGCTGTTGCCCCTCCACTTCTTCAAGTTACTTATTCTTCTGCTTCCTAACCGGGGTCGCAAGAAGAACAAATAGGAGCTCTTCAAGGCTTAGATGACCCGGTCGCTTCACAAGGGCAGAAAGCTGAAGAATTTGAGGAGGGTGAGAGGTCCCCGAAGAAATTTACTGCCGATGATACAAAGCTGATTGATCTTATCACTCCGGGCAGTGAATCTTCTTCAAAGAAGAGGGGAATGCGTGGAATTTCGAAGAAGAAGAAGAGCACTTCTGCCGGCGATGAGAAAGCGGAAGAGGACCCAATTGCACCTCTTTCTCCTTCTTCCCCGACTCGTTCAGGCCGACCCAAGAAGTTAACCATTAGGCCAGGCGAGGGCTCCAAAGGCAGCGGGAAGAAGAAGTAATGGGCCTGGCTTTATCCTTCTTGTTTTGCTTTTTTGCTTTTTGCTTGTATTTAAAGACTTGTATTGATCGGAGATTGTGCGGGTACCGGCCCCCGCTTTTTGAAACCTGCACATGTATACAAATCTTTTATAGTATGGAATAGAATGACTCTTTTCACTTGTACAATCTTTGGTCTGTATTTGTAAATGCATTTATTTCTTATTTCACACAAGTTTTTTTATTTTCTTTTTGTGACATTGCAGTGAGCTCATGGTATGTTTCTTGAGCGTTGCTTTTATTAATGCAGTTATATTATATTGCCCCCATATCACGGCTCATTGCGATCTTCTCCATTCTAAGAAGACTTGTACTCTTACTTTGGAGAATAATCCTTCCATTTTGAGCAAATATTATTCTGCTCTAGTAGTGTGTGCCTTGTATTGGAGAATTTTTTTTATAAAAAGTTTTTACACTTCAACTTTCGAAGATGGTCACTTTTATTTTTGAGAAATGGATTCCCCTATGCGGTAAAGCGGGCCTCCGAAGAGGGCTTTGATTTGTTTGCCAGAAAGTTATATCTCATCGCTAAGTGGGCCCACCGGACTGGCGTCAGCTGCTTTATCGGATTTTGTTTGCACAAATGATCGCGAGCAGTCAGCTGCGGCCTAGAACCTTCCTTTTGAGAAGGTGCCCCTTTGGTTGTTCCATCAACGACTTTTTCAAGAGAACATTTCATATTTGGGCGTGCCTCATTGGAGGGCTTTTTTGTTTGCCTGAAAGTTACTTCTCACAGTTAAATGGATCCACGGGGCAGACACAAGCTACCTAATTGGATGTTCGTTTGCACGGACGATCACAATTTGTTAGCAAGGGCCTGGTGCCTTCACTTTGGGAAGGTGCCCCTTTGGTGGTCCCACCAACCTTTTTATTTGAGAAAAGCATTTCATTTTTGGGCATGCCTCGTTAGAGTGCTTTTATGTTTGCCTGAAAGTTACTTCTCACAGTTAAGTGGATTCACGGAGCAGACTCAAGCTACCTAACTGGATGTTTGTTTGCACAAACGATCACAATTAACTAGCGAGGGCCTGGAACCTTCACTTCGGGAAGGTGCCCCTTTGGTGGTTCCACCAACCTTTTTGCTCGAGAAAAGCACTTCATTTTTCGACGTGCCTCGTAGGAGGGCTTTTTGTTTGCCTGAAAGTTACTTCTCACAGTTAAGTGGACCACGGAGCAGACGCAAGCTACTTAACTGGATGTTTGTTTGTACTAGTGATCACAACTAGCGAGGGACTGGAAACTTCACTTCGGGATGATGCCCCTTTTGTGGTTCCACCAACCTTTTTATTTGAGAGAAGCATTTCATTTTTGGGCGTGCCTCGTTAGAGGGCTTTATTTGGCACTTCAACTTTTTTGGGAAAGAATGTTCTCATTGTAGAGAAATTGATCTTCCCTTGAGAGTAGAAGTGTGCCTCCGAAGAGGGCTTTTTGTTTGGTTTGCTAGGAAGGTTGCATCTCACAGCTAAGTGGATCCACGGAGCAGACGCAAGCTACCTAACTAGATGTTTGTTTGTACAAACGATCATAGTTAACTAGCAAGGGCCTGGAACCTTCACTTTGGGAAGGTGCCCCTTTGGTGGCCCCACCAACCTTTTTGATTGAGAGACAAGATTCCATTTTGGCTGTTTTTTTGTCTGCTTGCCCATGTCTTTTCACCATCTGCCCCTCAGCGATTCCTCATTATCATTTCCAAGTACATGTTCCTTTCTTTTGCAAATTGTTTGCTTTCTTTCCCTTTTCTCCAGAGAAGTGTATCTCGTTGTTAAGTGAATCCACGGTGCAGGCGCAAGCTACCTAATTGGATGTTTGTTTGCACAAACAATCTAAATTAACTAGCGAGGGCCTGGAACCTTCACTTTGGGAAGGTGCCCCTTCGGTGGAATCACCAACTGTTTGTGAGAAGCACTTCTTATGTCGGAATTGAATCTGGAATTTTTGTGGCTTGACATTTGTTTATTGAGTGATTTGTAGGAATCACTTGGCCTTGTGATGTGTTGAATAGGTAAGCTTTTTTTTTGATAGCCTGCAATATTAAATCGACATTTTAGCAATATATTTAATATATTTGCACATCGAAATGAGACAGGCATTTTATAGTAGTAGAGAACACAAGATTTATTGTAAAATCAGTGTGAATCAATACAAGAATGATACATCCACAATCATTTTACTAATTTAAGCATAGCTTCTAAGTAAAATATGGACGCAAGTGATTTTTGTTCCAGGCTCTCGAAATTGGATCTCCTTCGATAGTTGTGAGCTTGAAAGTGCCATCAAGAAGTTTTTTGCCTATGACATATGGCCCTTCCCAGTTTGGCTCAAACACTCCTGTTGCTGTCATGACCCTTTTCAAGACTAGGTCCCCAATTTCAAAACTGCGTTGGCGAACTTTAGAATTGAAGTGCCTGGCTATCCTTTGTTGATGGGCTGCAACTCTGAACTTAGCCTCTTTCCTTCTTTCATCAAGCAAGTCAAGTGCTTCAAGTTGCAGCTTTTCATTTTCAGCGTGGTTGAAATGAATTCTCCTGTGTGAGAGGACCTCTATTTCCACTGGAATCATTGCTTCTGATCCATATGCTAATGTGAATGGTGTGTGCCCAGTCGCAGTCTTGTGGGTAGTTCTGTATGCCCAAAGTGCTAGTGGCAGCTTATCAACCCAACTACCTTTTTCTTTTTCCAGCTGTTTTTTGATGGTTGATTTGATAATTTTGTTCACTGCTTCCACTTGCCCGTTTGCCTGCGGATGAGCCACTGGTGAGAAGCTTTTTTGAATCTTGAATCGCCTGTAGAAGTCCTGGAATTCTTTGCTTTCGAATTGGGTACCATTTCTGTGATTATCTTCTGAGGCACACCATACCCGCAAATGATATTCTTAGTCACATAGTTTATCATCTTTTTAGAGGTAATAGTAGCCAATGGTTCGGATTCAGCCCATTTAGTGAAATAATCAACAGCAACAATAGCATATTTGATTCGGACTTGGCAATCGACAAAGGCCCAATGAGATCTATCCCCCAAATGGCGAATGGCCATGTACTGACCATCTGTGTTAGCTCGATGGAAGGTGCTCTTGGGATTTTTGCAAATCTCTGGCATCTGTCACACTTTCGGGAGTAGCTAGCAGCGTCTCGATTAATATCTGGCCAAAAATACCCGTAGCGGAGAATTTTCTTTGCTACAGTTTGGCCACCTGAATGATCCCCACACTCTCCTCCATGCACCTCAGCTAAAATTGTCTTAGCCTCTTCCTTGGTTACACATTGGCGTAATGGCATCGAGAATCCTCGTCCGTACAACCGGCCGTCTTGAATTACATATCTTGGGATTTTCTTAACAGCTTCTGGCGCTCTTTTGAGTTTTCTGGTAGGGAGCCGTTGAGTAGATATTCCTTGATCGGGGTCATCCACGACTCCTGCTCTTGAGATACAGCCATAATCTAGTCAATATCCATCTCATCAGTACTTGGAGCCGACAAGACTGCCACAGGGACCAATCCCAATAATTGATCTTCGCTAGAGCTTGAATATCTTGCGAGAGAATCTGCCTTCATGTTCTCTTCCCAGGGTGTATGGCTTATTGTATAATGATCAAAATCATCAAGAAGCTCCCAGGCCTTTAACAAGTAAACAGGCAGATTTCCCCCTTTAGTTTGAAACTCTTTCTTGACTTGGCATAAAATAAGCTGGGAATCACTGAAGATGTGCAATACTTTGATGTTCAGTTCTTTAGTAATCTTCAAGGCGGCAATAAGAGCTTCATATTCTGCTTCATTATTTGTCGAAGGAAATTCTAATCTCAATGCATAGCACAATGATCGCCCTTCGGGGGTTTCAAGCACAACCCCAGCTCCGGAACAATAACCATTTCTTGGACCATCGACATATAATTTCCATTGGATTGGGATGTCATCAGTCATCTCTTCCTCACTGTCTCCTTTATCTGTGTATTCTGCAATAAAATCTGCTGAAGCTTGTCCTTTGATTGCTCTTCGGGGATGGTAGGTGATATCGTATTGGCTGAGTTCAATATTCCACTTCAAAAGACTACCCGAAGTTTCAGGGCGAAATAGGACATGCTTTAGAGGTTGATCAATGAGGACTTTAATAGGATGAGCTTGGAAATATGGACTCAACTTTCTGGATGCAATCAACAGACAATAGGCGTGCTTTTCTAGCTTTGAATAATTCATCTCTGCCACAGTGAATCTTTTGCTGATGTAATAAACCGGGCGCTGAACTTTTGCGTCTTCCCGTACCAATGCTGCACTGAGAGCATGAGATGAAACCGCTAAATATATGAAAAGAACTTCACCATTGCTGGGCTTAGAAAGTACTGAAGGCGTTTCCATGTGGCGAATCAGTTCATCAAAAGCTTTCTGACATTCAGGAGTCCATTCGAAGTTTTTCTTTCCTTTCTTCAGAGCGTCAAAGAAGGGAATGCATTTATCAGTGGCCCTGGAAATAAACCGACTCAAAGCAACGACTTTCCCATTGAGGCTTTGCAATTCCTTCTTTGTCCTAGAGGCTTTGACTTCTCTTAAAGCAGTAATCTGAGCAGGATTAGCTTCGATGCCCCTAGCGCTCACAATGAAACCCAAGAATTTTCCGGACTCTACCCCGAATGAACATTTCAGAGGATTTAGTTTCATCCCATACTTCTGGAGGACCGCGAACATTTCGGCCAAATGGTCCATGTGGTCTACTGCCTTCTTCGATTTCACCAACATGTCATAAACATATACTTCCATAGTCTTGCCAATCTGGGGTTTGAACATAGCATTAACAAGTCTTTGATAAGTTGCCCCAGCGTTCTTTAGTCCGAAGGGCATGACTTTATAGCAGTAAAGTCCAACATCAGTGATGAAGCTCGTGTCCTCCTGATATGGCTCATGCATCATGATTTGGTTATATCCTGAGTAAGCATCCATAAAAGACAATAATTCATGCCCGGCTGTTCCATCCACCAACTGATCAATCCTGGGTAACGGGAAACAGTCCTTGGGGCATGCTTTGTTCAAGTCTGAAAAGTCGATGCATACTCTCCACTTTCCATTTGCTTTTTTAACCAACACCGGATTAGAAAGCCAATTCGGATAAGTGGATTCTCTGATGAAGCCATTTTCCATAAGCCGATCTACTTCTTCTTTCAATGCTGTCGACCTTTCAGGACCCTGGGTTCTTCTTTTCTGCTTTACGGATGTGAATTTTGGATCAATATTCAAAGCATGCACTGCGATTCCCAGAGATATTCCACACATGTCGGCATGACTCCAAGCGAATACATCTAGGTTTGCTTTCAAGAATGAAATCAACATATTCTGAACCGTCACACCAAGTTGTGAACCCACATTCAGCACCTTGTTTGGGTCATTTAGGTCGACAGGTATTGGCACCGTCACTTCCACCGGCACCACTCTACTCTCCCCTGCAATGCTTTTTCTGGGATCAATCTCTTTTCGTGCACCACTATTTTCACCAGTGTAGGGTCCATCCCGTAATTGCTACAAGGTGGGCTCTTTGATGCGGAGCGAAGCTGCCGCACCCTTACCCATTTCTCTCTTCTTTGCCTCCCGTAACTCTATGAGATAGCATTCTCGCCCAGCATTTTGGTCCCCCTTCACAACACCGACGCCATTATTAGTGGGGAACTTCATAGTCAGGCACCATGGGGGCAAGAATGGCCTTGAATGCAGCAAGAGTTGGTCAACCCAAGAAGGCATTATAAGCGGAGAATTCATCAACAATCACAAAAGTTTGTTTTCAGATCATCTTGTTTTCTCCTTCTCCAATCTCTACAAATTAGTCAATAGTCCTTATAAGCTGTTTTGGTTCTCCAGTGAACCCAACAATTTTCTGTGAGGAAGTTTGGACATCAGCCAAGGGAATTTTCATCTGATCAAATGTCTTTCTGAAGAGGACATTGCAAGAGGCGCCTCAGTCAACAAGCACGCTTCTTACGATGGCTGGTCTGATGCCTACAGATATCACCAAGGGATCCATGGTGGGAGCCTCAACACCAACAGAGTATCTGGCCCGGAATATGTTGTCATCGCTAAAAGTTCTTTGCTGTTTTAAAGGCAGCATCTTCCAAGACAAAAACATTTTCTTCCGCCGGAGCATATCTCTCCATCTCACCCCAACTTCTGCCTGCTGGTTAAGTACCCCCCGTGATAACATTAATGACAGGCCTCTCAGATTCCTGCGCTGCAGTCCTCTCACCTGAGCCGGATTGATGAGCAGGAACTTGTTGCCCCTGAGTAGATGAGGTTGGGTCACTTCTGTTTCTCTTTACATATTGTTGTAGTTTATTCTGTCTCAACAGCTCTTCAATCAAATTCTTTAAATAGCGACATTCATTAGTGTCATGGCCAGGTTGATTGTGGAACCGACAGAATTTCCCATTATGCACAACATTTTTCCAGGCTTCATCTCAGGTGGTTTGGGGTATTCAACATCCTTGGTTGCGAAAAAGATATTTTCTGGAGTATCAGTTAAGGGAGTAAAATCTGAAGGTTTAAAGCGGCGAGCTTTCTTCGCATCCTTCTGTTGAATATGCGCTTATATGATTTTTGTTTGATGATAATAAACATATATACATTCGTTTAAATGTATTTGTTAATGTACTATTTTATTTTTCATAGATTAAATAAATATTTGCTGAATAAAATTAAATGACACAGAATTTGAATTCAAACAGAAATTTTATTCAAACAAATATTTATTACAATTTTGAATAGTACAAATTCATGCTCTCACTATACATATACAATTTTGATTACAAATACATCACAATTTCATATTTACATTTAACCTCACTACACATCACTCATTCACTCAATTCGTATTTCATCTTCAACTTTATTCCAGTTAGAATCCAGCATCTGAGCAATCTGCAAAAATATTCACTAACGCGGTAAAATTGAAAAAGAAATATTTTTGCAATGTAAAATAAAATATGAATTTTTGAAAATATTATTTGCCTCAGTTATTTGGGTTGTTCGTCATGATTTATATTTGAATTCATCACACACGAACAATGTGACATGCACAGTGTATCACCGTACATGCCACAAGGCTGTACACACCGATACACACTTGATAATGTTACAGGGACAGGTGAGAACAAGGTCAAACCCAAATAAAAAGATGGGTTCAACTCAGGTACAACATAAATAAAATATTGACATCAGCACAAGGTCAAACCAGAGTTTTAAAACTGGATTCAACACAGGTGCAACTCAAATGCACACATGAATGCTATGATCAAAGTATGCATGTATACATATCGACCAGGCAGCAAACAAAGTCAACAAAACATGCATCATATACATGGCAACCAAACTGAAGTATAGAGCATAAGCAAGTATCAATGAACTGGTCAGAATAAAGCCATATGAAGTAGACATAGATATGCAGGCATGTCAACAAGACCACATACAAGTCCAGAAACAAGATAATAGTTACACAATGCATAGCAACATCAATGCAAACCAGAGAGCAACATGTACACATTGGCAATCAACCAGTGCAGTTCAATCCAGTAAAACAAGAAATGAACTCAAACCAAGTGCATCACTGACCATACACCAAAGCTAACAGCAGTGCCAAGAGACTCAAGTGCTACCAGATAACAAACAAGCATGAAACAGTCATGAACAATGGATAGCTAGTCCAAACATGTATCAGAGAGCATATGCAAGGTTCAAGCAAGTGATATAATAAAGCAACTCAACAGCAATGTATGCAACATACAAACAACTGGTGAATGTGCAAATCCGACCAAAGAAACGAATCAGTGGCCAGAAACTAGATTACTACATAACACAACAGCAATGTAACAATATCGAATACAATATGGACACGACAATGCTCAATGACAAAACAATGCTCAAGACCAAAGCAAACTACAAGATGAAAAGCAGTGCAAACATAAGTGACAACATCAGATAATATATGCAACTGAAAACAAATGCATAGCAATGCAATGCCACAGTGAACATAGTTCAAAACAGCATACATCTATATACATACATGAATTTATGTATACAAATGATCAAACAATATGATGAACAAAGTCAGAGACCATAATCAAGCAACAAAGTGCCAGTGAAACATGTGCAGCCCAGTGGACAGAGACTTCAAAGTAAAGTGCAAATTGCAGTGACACAAAAATCACAATAAGGTCAGATTCTAACTTGTTATACAAATGAAGTACAAAAATAACAGCTGTAACGATCCAGATTTTTAATTTAAATTAAATTGATGGTGTAAATAAATTTTGGAATAAAATTGTAAATTAATTTGGATTTTTCAAATTAAATAGGAATTTTTGGTTTATTTGAGTATTTATTTTAAAATTTAATTGAGATTTTGAATTTCTATATTTAAAATCTTATAGATAAAAAGTAACATCCCAAAATTTCAATTTAAATAAATAATATGTTTTAACTTTTGGAATTTGATTTGGGAATAAATTAAGAAAAATCTAAAACAAATGAAAATAAGTGATAATATTATATGAAATAAATTCCAATTTTATTTTGAGATTAAAATATTGAAATAATAAATATTGTAAAAGGTCATATAGATTTAAAGTCTTATATATATGGGTATATTACAAATATGAGTAAATTGAATGCATATGTAAAATTAATTTAAATTTGTTCAAAATAAAGTGTGAATGTACAAATGGAAATGAAAGTTTATATTTCAAGTTTGAAATGGAAAATTGAATTTAAATTTAAAATAAATGTTTTAAAAATTTGTAGCATTTAAAATGATTAAAGATGTAACATATGTAATGTAGATATTGGTTAGAAACAATTCTTTTAACATTATATATATATACACATACAAATGTAAACAAACATAAAGGAGATAGAGTAGAGAAGTGAACCTTGCATTGGAATTTCACAATCATGATAATTTTTACACATGGCATTCACCATATCTAATAAAATAAAATAATGAGATTTAAAATTACAAAGAAACTTTTGAGTTTCCCATATGCCCTTATTTAACATCTCAGAAAAAATCTTAAGCAACAGTAAACAACAGATTTGAGAATCTCAAATCTCAACATTCAAGAAATCAAAATATATAAAACCAGGAAATAAAAGTGAAGTGCAAACAAGAATCAAAAAAATCAAAGCTACAACCTGAAGCAATATCTCAAACAACAGGATATAAATCAAATCTGAAAGTAAAGATTTCAACAGCAAAGAAAAGTTCAATTCATCAATATTAACCAAATCTGAAAGTGTACAAGTTCAAAACTTCAACAAGTTTCAGATGTCAAAAGCTTTTACGTGGGATAGCTTCAGTTTGTTAAGTGCAGTTGGTTTCTGAAATACATTAAGGCAAGTCACTTCCTTTTTAAGAATTGATTTTGAGTTGTGAATCAATAATAAAAATAAAGATTTAAACAATCTTATCCATCAGTTACAGAAAGAAATTCAAGGAAAATGTAGATCTGGAGTCTGCAGCCTGGGAAGAATAAATCCAATTGAAGCTTTAAACAAATTTAAAACTGTAAGTAGAATTGATTCTTTTGTTTGTTATTGATAAGGTAAACAAGTGAATACAACAGGAAATTGAGCAAACTTTTGTATTTACAAATTTTTGCAGAACTAACCATCAAAAGGAAATTAAAGAAAATAATATTCAGGCTTGATTCCCCTTTGTTTCTTCTCTGTTGCAAAACTTCCAGGTGAGCAAATCTACCAAAATCTATGCTATATGCAATGAATGTTGTTCTGTTGTTAAAAAGCCTGCTTGCCTGTGTGTATGTGAATATATATATACTATGATGGATGCATGCTTGTGTATGTGTATATGTATACTCACCTCTTTATGGTATACAGTTTAAGTAAAAAAATAATCATATAAACTGTGAGCAAACCTTCATTTTTTTTATCTGGTACATATATATATAAAAGTTGGCCTCTCTGTTTCCAATACCCTGTGAGCAAATTTAACCCTTGAAAGCTTAATTTTCTTTATCCTCTTGAGTCTATGATGATGGATGATTTGAAATGCTCTGTTGTTTGGATATACAAATTTCTTTATCACTGCATGTATGCACACATCTGCATACTTCTGTTTGACAAGGTCATGGTTGCTCAGGAAAAAAAAAAGAATTTTTATCTCTCCCTCTAAACCTTTATTAAGTATGATATTTGAAGGGGAATTTACAATAATGATGTAATACAAATTTTAAAGATAAAAAAAAACATAAGAACATTTTTATGTATATTACCTGGGGAAAAATTATTTACTGTAAGAAAAACTTTGAAACCCAATTTTTTTTTTTAGCAAGTAACAGTTTATTTTTAAAATCTTAAGAATGTAAATTGGCTCCCTGACTAAAATCTGGATTAAGCATGTTTGTTATATATACTTTTTTTTACATATATAGTTGTAATACAGATATTTTGAGCCTGTTGTTTTTTTTTCAGAGACCATCTCTGTCTGTAAATTTCCATGGTCAAGTTCTTTCTTTCCAAAGTTCATTTCCTATTGATCAATTCACTGATAGGCCTGGGTACTTAAGCAAAACTTGTTTGTATATTGATAAAGTAAAATTTAAAAAATCTATTTAAGTTAAAGACAGTTTAGAAATCTCACTGGAAAAAAAAGAAGAAGAGAAAACATTGTTCTTCCCTGTCATGACACAGGGATTAAAAACATAAGTTAAAATTCCAAATCTTTGCATTTGATCAATGATTAACCGTGCATTCAAATGGAGTAGTTAAGTTTAAAACTGGTTTTAAAGGTTGCAGGTCTGCACATCCATCTGTTGCATTAAGTGGATTAGGAATTTGAGAGGTTGAGTAGGGAGTGTAGAGGTAGATATGGCCAAGGTTGTGTCGATGATGGTGGCTGGAGGTGGTATTACTAGGTGATGACAGGTTGTTCTTGGTTGCAGTGGAACTCAGGTGAACTATGGGGTGTGCAGGGTTTTAACCCGAAGCAGAACTCGGGGTTTTGTGAAATTGACTCGAAGCAAGTAAAGGAATGACCCGAAGTAAAATTTTAGCTTACTCGAGTACATTGTTTCAGGGTTTAGCAAAACAGAAACCTGTCTTTGCAGTTTTGAAATTAAAAGTTAAGTTTAAATTTAAACTAAAAGTTTAGCTTAGGATTTAAACTTGAATCTAAAATGAATTCAAATTGTTTGAATTCTTATTTTGTAATAATTTGAATGCAGGAATTCAAATTTGGTTTAAAATAAAAAAAAGAAGAAGAAGGAAACTGTTTCCAGTTTTGTAAAGTTTGAACTTAATACAAACTAAAATTGAGACTTAAGATTTTGAAACTGAATTTAAGCATGAAATCAAATAAGTTTCAATTCTATTTCTTTGAAATAATTTAGATTCAGAAAATTTTAAAGTTTGGTTTTCAAATTTAACAGAAACTGTTTTTCTGTTTTAAAATGTAAAAGTGAATTTAAATTGCAAGTGGAGATTGAGATGGAGTTTAATCTGAAAATTTTGAATATGAATTCAAATAAGATTATTTGAGATTTGAAATCATTTAAGCTTTTAAATTTAAATTTGATTTGAAAACCTCAAGCATAAATGCATTGTGTTTTGGCATTTGAAATTGAAAGGTTAAGTATCTAAATTAGGAAATTCAAAATGAATTCAATCTGAGTTTTTAAATCTGGATTTAAAATTTTAAACTTCAGTTTTAACATAAAGATTTAAGTTTAAATTTCTTTTAAATGATTAAGTGATTTGCATTGAATGGAAGGTGTAATTGTAAGAAGCATTTTAAAGAATTTGAATTTAAATTTGAAATTGAGATATGAAGTAATGTTTATATAAAGTTAAATTTGATTCAAATCTAATTTTGAATCTTGGTTTTAAAATGAATTTAAGTTTTATAAATTTAAGAGTTTAAACCAAATTTGGTTGATAATGTAAAAATTTAAATGGTTTAATTTTAAAAAGAAATTTATTTTAACTTTTGTAAATTTCTTTCATAATTAAGGAATTATCATCAATTAAGGATTTTAGATTGATTTTAATAAATGAATAATTAAATTATTTAATAAATTAATGAAATAAGTGATTACTTAAGGTAATTAAGGATTAAGGGTTTAGGATTAATTATTCTTTGAATAATTAACTTGTAATTAAGAATGATTTATTAAATAAAATTAGTTTTTAATTAATGATTAATAATTAATTAATCAAGTAATAAATAAATGATTAAATAAAATAACCATTGCTTAGTGAAAGTAATTATAGTAGATAATTAAAGATTGATTTATCAGATATTAGGGTTAATTATTTTAAGGTAAAATTAATTTATGTGGTTAATTAATTAAGATAATCAAGAAAAATAGATTAAGGTTAATTAATTTAAAAATGATTGAGAAATCATTATTAATTAAGGAATAATTAATTGTTGAAATTAATTAAGGAATAATAAATCTATTTATTAAGGACAATTAATTTTAACTAAGATTTAATTTATCAATAATTAAAAGTTTATTTGTTAAAGTAATTAATTGAGAAATAAGCAATTAAGATTAATTAATTACAATTAAAGGATAAATAAATTAAGATAATTTATTTAATAAATGATTAATAAATGAAGGTGGTTAAGACTTAATTAATTATAGTTAATGATAATTAATCATTGATTTAAAGATTACAAATAGAAGTAATTATGTGGGTAATAAATTTATAACCACACGGTTTATTCATCTTAATTAAAGATGTTTGATTGTTAATGAATGTTGTGTGATGGATTGATATATTTGATATGTGATGCTATGTGATGCTTTATACCGAGCTGTTATATCTATGATGTATATATTGTTATATGAATATGCAAACCTCTTTACTTGTAAAACGACATTTGGATTTCGATGCGACAGGGAGTCGGATTCCATTTGGTTATCCGAAACCCACATCGAATTCTAATAATTGAATCTGTGCTGATTGATAATGTGGCACTCTTATTGTGTTGAACCCCCCGACCACACTTATACACACACTAATATGGGTTGCACGTGGAAATTAGTTAAGTCACAGATTTTTGAAATTGTTTTAAAAATTTGATTTTTAAATCCAAAATAGTTTTTGAACTAGAATTGAAGCTTTTGAAAATGGTTATTTTTAAATAACTTGATTAAGTTTTGAAAATTTAGATAATTGGATTTAAATTTGAATTCAATATTTGAAATTGAATTCTAAAATTTGGAAACTAAGGTTTAAAAAGGTTATTCAACTTATAATTGGGTTTATATGGGTTTTTAAAACCATTTTAAAGGTGACGTTTTGGAATTTAAATTCAACTCTAGATTTCAACTTGTATAAATTAGATTTGCTTCCCTATAAGAAATGGACTTTCAATGTGTGTAAAAGGGCTTCAAGTCTAAAATGAAAATAGTTTTTCAAACTTTAGATAAATCCTTGGAAACGTGTTTTGAAAGCTATAAATCTTTAATTTTAAAGATTTAATTGGGTTAATCCAATTGAAGTGGGAATTGTTTTGAAATCTATGGATAGATCTTCGTGAAACCGGGTGAAACTTTGTGAAATAAATCTTTTCGTTTAAAGATTTAAATGGTAATTTGATAACCATTTGAAAAGAAAGTTTTGGATTTTATAAGTTGTGACTTAGCTAAAATCCCATATCCATATGTTTTAAAATATTGCGCTCATTATTCGGTTTAGCCGGGAGAGGACCTTGTGTCATATAGCCCATTCCGAATAGTGATACGACGTTATGGATAGCATTTGAAGACCGGTAGTGAAGACCGGGTATTTGTGAGAATGATAGGATAACCTGTCGATTGACTCTGCACTGAGTTGCTCCGGTATAGAGCTCTCCCTAAGTGATGGGAAGTCCGATCGGGATTGTGGATACCCGGATTTGCAAGGGCTTCTTCGGAAGTGCCTTCGGTTCTGTTCGAACCCGGAACAGACTTGCATGGTTGTATGTCCGACATTACACTTTGAGATGTTATCTGATTTCTATCAAATACATTTCTGCTTGGTGGCGGAGAATTTATTCTCTTAGCTTAACACCCTTCTCTGAGACATACGAGCTCAGAGGTTATGTAATTGATATTTATCAGTGATATTCCCAATTTGGTAATGTGGCGTGCTGAGTGCTGCTGTGTGATGATCATTGGTTGATCATTTGTGATATGATCATTTGTTTGATCATTTATCTTTGTGATCATTGCTTTGGTCATCTGTTGACCCAAAGCATGGCTTTGTTGCACAAAGCGTAGCTTTGTGGACGAGACTGCATCAGGACCTCACACCCCGGAAATGGTCGAAACAGGAAAGATGCGGCAAGGTTATGAGGGTCGCGCCCTTTAGGGTGTGTCATTCCCTTCTGGTAAAGGGTGGTATCATGGTATGGAGCCCAGATACTTACTCATGTGGATACTGCAGATCTATTACTTTGTGATACTTTGTGGTTGTTGCGCGCGCTCGGATAAAGGTCCCAAAGGACCGGGGGATGACATATTCGTGTAGTAGTTACCTAGTTACAGAGGTAACCCGGCCTTGTGTTGGCATAGATCTAACCGTAACGTTAGTTCTCGGGACGTCCCACCAGAGGTGATCCCATTGACAGTAGGAAGTTCCTTAGCCTGACCATTTGTTGGAAATCCATTCATCCAATACGTGCCTTGTACGGTTTTAGTTGTAGAACCTGCCATTTACTTATGGTGGTCACCACTGTTTAGATGGTAGCTATAGTAGGCATAGTTCGGAATGTCTATGCTGGCTAGGATTTATATTTTACTTTCGAAATGATTTTCTACACTTTGCACTTATTATAATAATATCAAAGAATTTTCTCGCATCAAGCATATTTGACTATCATAAGGAGAAATCTCCTCCAATTCTGCGTTTGCATTGTGTGTGTGGCGGGAGGCCTTATGGTAGTTTCATTTTTCAAAAAGCATTGCGAATTTCAAATCTAAATTCTCTTGTTGTTTGTTTTAAAGACCAATTGCTTTTGTTTGCTCATACCAGTCCCATGACTGACCTGGAGTTTATTGTTCCTTTCCTAAACTCTAGGTGCCCACTATTTTCCCACACGGGTAGTCTAGAGTTGGGTTTTTCAGATAGTCGGGTTTAGCAGATTATCTGGAGCTAGTTCAGTCTTTGGATCTGAACTGCACTTGCTTACCTTTGTGCATCGTGGTTTGGAGTTCGAGCTATTGCTGGATTGTTACTTTGGAGATGGAGATTACTGATACTGGAGTTCTTTCTTGAAGACCATATTTGAGCTTTGTTCCGCTGCTAGTGTTATCTTTTCTTTCCGCTGCTATTATCTTGTATCATATCTCTGATATATGTTGATATCTATTGTATCATTCTGTTGTATCATTCATGTTGTATATTGATTTATGTTATTCATTTCTTCCGCTGTGTTATTTACTTAATGTGTTATAAGCTCCGGCGAACCAGGTTCGACGTTTGGATCTGCGGCATTTGAATACGAGTGTCGTATTCGGTGCCGATTTTCGAAGGTCGAGTCAGGGTCGTTATAAGTGGTATCAGAGCTGATGGTTAAAACCTTAGCTCAGGAGTATAACACATTAAGTAACTCATTAGAGATAGGGTGAAGTAAACCCTAGAATGAGTATATCCCTAAGATATCTGTTCGAACGCCTCAGTAAATTCTCTTACTATCCACTGATAGTGAGTATGAGTGCGAGAAGAGGACGAGATAGGGGACAGGGAATACGACTACAAATGGTCGATACCCTGCAATAGCGGAAACAACTTTTCTCTATCAATCTCCTTTGATTCGATTTCGAATTCTTTTTGATTGCTTCGTAGCAGCTCCAGAAAGAAGTTTCGGTGTGATGATGGCCATACGTATCGTTGTAGAAAATTCTTACTTTGTATCTTCATCGATTTCTTATCAGCTTTTCGATCTAAACTCTAATGAATTTGAAATTGAAAAATTAAATAAATTGGAAATTTTAAATTAAGTAAACTGGTTAACTAATATGAAGATTTAATCTATCTATTTATTCTCTGGGATCCGATATAGTCTACGAACGATTAGTTATCCCTTCGAACTAATCAATACCCTTGCATATTCGTAGACAGGTGGACCCAAATATCTTGTGTAATAATTGTATGAGTTCGTTCTCATATTATTGATATTCTGATTTGGGTAGACCAAATGCAGAATAAATATTTCGATCTGATCTGTTCAATCATTTCTTTATCTATTATCTATTCTTTGTCGTCTTCTTTGCAATTTCGAGGACGAAATTCTTTTAAGGGGGGAAATCTGTAACGATCCAGATTTTTAATTTAAATTAAATTGATGATGTAAATAAATTTTGGAATAAAATTGTAAATTAATTTGGATTTTTCAAATTAAATAGGAATTTTTGGTTTATTTGAGTATTTATTTTAAAATTTAATTGAGATTTTGAATTTCTATATTTAAAATCTTATAGATAAAAAGTAACATCCCAAAATTTCAATTTAAATAAATAATATGTTTTAACTTTTGGAATTTGATTTGGGAATAAATTAAGAAAAATCTAAAACAAATGAAAATAAGTGATAATATTATATGAAATAAATTCCAATTTTATTTTGAGATTAAAATATTGAAATAATAAATATTATAAAAGGTCATATAGATTTAAAGTCTTATATATATGGGTATATTACAAATATGAGTAAATTGAATGCATATGTAAAATTAATTTAAATTTGTTCAAAATAAAGTGTGAATGTACAAATGGAAATGAAAGTTTATATTTCAAGTTTGAAATGGAAAATTGAATTTAAATTTAAAATAAATGTTTTAAAAATTTGTAGCATTTAAAATGATTAAAGATGTAACATATGTAATGTAGATATTGGTTAGAAACAATTCTTTTAACATTATATATATATACACATACAAATGTAAACAAACATAAAGGAGATAGAGTAGAGAAGTGAACCTTGCATTGGAATTTCACAATCATGATAATTTTTACACATGGCATTCACCATATCTAATAAAATAAAATAATGAGATTTAAAATTACAAAGAAACTTTTGAGTTTCCCATATGCCCTTATTTAACATCTCAGAAAAAATCTTAAGCAACAGTAAACAACAGATTTGAGAATCTCAAATCTCAACATTCAAGAAATCAAAATATATAAAACCAGGAAATAAAAGTGAAGTGCAAACAAGAATCAAAAAAATCAAAGCTACAACCTGAAGCAATATCTCAAACAACAGGATATAAATCAAATCTGAAAGTAAAGATTTCAACAGCAAAGAAAAGTTCAATTCATCAATATTAACCAAATCTGAAAGTGTACAAGTTCAAAACTTCAACAAGTTTCAGATGTCAAAAGCTTTTACGTGGGATAGCTTCAGTTTGTTAAGTGCAGTTGGTTTCTGAAATACATTAAGGCAAGTCACTTCCTTTTTAAGAATTGAATTTTGAGTTGTGAATCAATAATAAAAATAAAGATTTAAACAATCTTATCCATCAGTTACAGAAAGAAATTCAAGGAAAATGTAGATCTGGAGTCTGCAGCCTGGGAAGAATAAATCCAATTGAAGCTTTAAACAAATTTAAAACTGTAAGTAGAATTGATTCTTTTGTTTGTTATTGATAAGGTAAACAAGTGAATACAACAGGAAATTGAGCAAACTTTTGTATTTACAAATTTTTGCAGAACTAACCATCAAAAGGAAATTAAAGAAAATAATATTCAGGCTTGATTCCCCTTTGTTTCTTCTCTGTTGCAAAACTTCCAGGTGAGCAAATCTACCAAAATCTATGCTATATGCAATGAATGTTGTTCTGTTGTTAAAAAGCCTGCTTGCCTGTGTGTATGTGAATATATATATACTATGATGGATGCATGCTTGTGTATGTGTATATGTATACTCACCTCTTTATGGTATACAGTTTAAGTAAAAAAATAATCATATAAACTGTGAGCAAACCTTCATTTTTTTTTTATCTGGTACATATATATATAAAAGTTGGCCTCTCTGTTTCCAATACCCTGTGAGCAAATTTAACCCTTGAAAGCTTAATTTTCTTTATCCTCTTGAGTCTATGATGATGGATGATTTGAAATGCTCTGTTGTTTGGATATACAAATTTCTTTATCACTACATGTATGCACACATCTGCATACTTCTGTTTGACAAGGTCATGGTTGCTCAGGAAAAAAAAAAGAATTTTTATCTCTCCCTCTAAACCTTTATTAAGTATGATATTTGAAGGGGAATTTACAATAATGATGTACTACAAATTTTAAAGATAAAAAAAAACATAAGAACATTTTTATGTATATTACCTGGGGAAAAATTATTTACTGTAAGAAAAACTTTGAAACCCAATTTTTTTTTTTAGCAAGTAACAGTTTATTTTTAAAATCTTAAGAATGTAAATTGGCTCCCTGACTAAAATCTGGATTAAGCATGTTTGTTATATATACTTTTTTTTTTACATATATAGTTGTAATACAGATGTTTTGAGCCTGTTTTTTTTTTTCAGAGACCATCTCTGTCTGTAAATTTCCAGGGTCAAGTTCTTTCTTTCCAAAGTTCATTTCCTATTGATCAATTCACTGATAGGCCTGGGTACTTAAGCAAAACTTGTTTGTATATTGATAAAGTAAAATTTAAAAAATCTATTTAAGTTAAAGACAGTTTAGAAATCTCACTGGAAAAAAAAAAAGAGAAAACATTGTTCTTCCCTGTCATGACACAGGGATTAAAAACATAAGTTAAAATTCCAAATCTTTGCATTTGATCAATGATTAACCGTGCATTCAAATGGAGTAGTTAAGTTTAAAACTGGTTTTAAAGGTTGCAGGTCTGCACATCCATCTGTTGCATTAAGTGGATTAGGAATTTGAGAGGTTGAGTAGGGAGTGTAGAGGTAGATATGGCCAAGGTTGTGTCGATGATGGTGGCTGGAGGTGGTATTACTAGGTGATGACAGGTTGTTCTTGGTTGCAGTGGAACTCAGGTGAACTATGGGGTGTGCAGGGTTTTAACCCGAAGCAGAACTCGGGGTTTTGTGAAATTGACTCGAAGCAAGTAAAGGAATGACCCGAAGTAAATTTTTAGCTTACTCGAGTACATTGTTTCAGGGTTTAGCAAAACAGAAACCTGTCTTTGCAGTTTTGAAATTAAAAGTTAAGTTTAAATTTAAACTAAAAGTTTAGCTTAGGATTTAAACTTGAATCTAAAATGAATTCAAATTGTTTGAATTCTTATTTTGTAATAATTTGAATGCAGGAATTCAAATTTGGTTTAAAATAAAAAAAAGAAGAAGAAGGAAACTGTTTCCAGTTTTGTAAAGTTTGAACTTAATACAAACTAAAATTGAGACTTAAGATTTTGAAACTGAATTTAAGCATGAAATCAAATAAGTTTCAATTCTGTTTCTTTGAAATAATTTAGATTCAGAAAATTTTAAAGTTTGGTTTTCAAATTTAACAGAAACTGTTTTTCTGTTTTAAAATGTAAAAGTGAATTTAAATTGCAAGTGGAGATTGAGATGGAGTTTAATCTGAAAATTTTGAATATGAATTCAAATAAGATTATTTGAGATTTGAAATCATTTAAGCTTTTAAATTTAAATTTGATTTGAAAACCTCAAGCATAAATGCATTGTGTTTTGGCATTTGAAATTGAAAGGTTAAGTATCTAAATTAGGAAATTCAAAATGAATTCAATCCGAGTTTTTAAATCTGGATTTAAAATTTTAAACTTCAGTTTTAACATAAAGATTTAAGTTTAAATTTCTTTTAAATGATTAAGTGATTTGCATTGAATGGAAGGTGTAATTGTAAGAAGCATTTTAAAGAATTTGAATTTAAATTTGAAATTGAGATATGAAGTAATGTTTATATAAAGTTAAATTTGATTCAAATCTAATTTTGAATCTTGGTTTTAAAATGAATTTAAGTTTTATAAATTTAAGAGTTTAAACCAAATTTGGTTGATAATGTAAAAATTTAAATGGTTTAATTTTAAAAAGAAATTTATTTTAACTTTTGTAAATTTCTTTCATAATTAAGGAATTATCATCAATTAAGGATTTTAGATTGATTTTAATAAATGAATAATTAAATTATTTAATAAATTAATGAAATAAGTGATTACTTAAGGTAATTAAGGATTAAGGGTTTAGGATTAATTATTCTTTGAATAATTAACTTGTAATTAAGAATGATTTATTAAATAAAATTAGTTTTTAATTAATGATTAATAATTAATTAATCAAGTAATAAATAAATGATTAAATAAAATAACCATTGCTTAGTGAAAGTAATTATAGTAGATAATTAAAGATTGATTTATCAGATATTAGGGTTAATTATTTTAAGGTAAAATTAATTTATGTGGTTAATTAATTAAGATAATCAAGAAAAATAGATTAAGGTTAATTAATTTAAAAATGATTGAGAAATCATTATTAATTAAGGAATAATTAATTGTTGAAATTAATTAAGGAATAATAAATCTATTTATTAAGGACAATTAATTTTAACTAAGATTTAATTTATCAATAATTAAAAGTTTATTTGTTAAAGTAATTAATTGAGAAATAAGCAATTAAGATTAATTAATTACAATTAAAGGATAAATAAATTAAGATAATTTATTTACTAAATGATTAATAAATGAAGGTGGTTAAGACTTAATTAATTATAGTTAATGATAATTAATCATTGATTTAAAGATTACAAATAGAAGTAATTATGTGGGTAATAAATTTATAACCACACGGTTTATTCATCTTAATTAAAGATGTTTGATTGTTAATGAATGTTGTGTGATGGATTGATATATTTGATATGTGATGCTATGTGATGCTTTATACCGAGCTGTTATATCTATGATGTATATATTGTTATATGAATATGCAAACCTCTTTACTTGTAAAACGACATTTGGATTTCGATGCGACAGGGAGTCGGATTCCATTTGGTTATCCGAAACCCACATCGAATTCTAATAATTGAATCTGTGCTGATTGATAATGTGGCACTCTTATTGTGTTGAACCCCCCGACCACACTTATACACACACTAATATGGGTTGCACGTGGAAATTAGTTAAGTCACAGATTTTTGAAATTGTTTTAAAAATTTGATTTTTAAATCCAAAATAGTTTTTGAACTAGAATTGAAGCTTTTGAAAATGGTTATTTTTAAATAACTTGATTAAGTTTTGAAAATTTAGATAATTGGATTTAAATTTGAATTCAATATTTGAAATTGAATTCTAAAATTTGGAAACTAAGGTTTAAAAAGGTTATTCAACTTATAATTGGGTTTATATGGGTTTTTAAAACCATTTTAAAGGTGACGTTTTGGAATTTAAATTCAACTCTAGATTTCAACTTGTATAAATTAGATTTGCTTCCCTATAAGAAATGGACTTTCAATGTGTGTAAAAGGGCTTCAAGTCTAAAATGAAAATAGTTTTTCAAACTTTAGATAAATCCTTGGAAACGTGTTTTGAAAGCTATAAATCTTTAATTTTAAAGATTTAATTGGGTTAATCCAATTGAAGTGGGAATTGTTTTGAAATCTATGGATAGATCTTCGTGAAACCGGGTGAAACTTTGTGAAATAAATCTTTTCGTTTAAAGATTTAAATGGTAATTTGATAACCATTTGAAAAGAAAGTTTTGGATTTTATAAGTTGTGACTTAGCTAAAATCCCATATCCATATGTTTTAAAATATTGCGCTCATTATTCGGTTTAGCTGGGAGAGGACCTTGTGTCATATAGCCCATTCCGAATAGTGATACGACGTTATGGATAGCATTTGAAGACCGGTGGTGAAGACCGGGTATTTGTGAGAATGATAGGATAACCTGTCGATTGACTCTGCACTGAGTTGCTCCGGTATAGAGCTCTCCCTAAGTGATGGGAAGTCCGATCGGGATTGTGGATACCCGAATTTGCAAGGGCTTCTTCAGAAGTGCCTTCGGTTCTGTTCGAACCCGGAACAGACTTGTATGGTTGTATGTCCGACATTACACTTTGAGATGTTATCTGATTTCTATCAAATACATTTCTGCTTGGTGGCGGAGAATTTATTCTCTTAGCTTAACACCCTTCTCTGAGACATACGAGCTCAGAGGTTATGTAATTGATATTTATCAGTGATATTCCCAATTTGGTAATGTGGCGTGCTGAGTGCTGCTGTGTGATGATCATTGGTTGATCATTTGTGATATGATCATTTGTTTGATCATTTATCTTTGTGATCATTGCTTTGGTCATCTGTTGACCCAAAGCATGGCTTTGTTGCACAAAGCGTAGCTTTGTGGACGAGACTGCATCAGGACCTCACACCCCGGAAATGGTCGAAACAGGAAAGATGCGGCAAGGTTATGAGGGTCGCGCCCTTTAGGGTGTGTCATTCCCTTCTGGTAAAGGGTGGTATCATGGTATGGAGCCCAGATACTTACTCATGTGGATACTGCAGATCTATTACTTTGTGATACTTTGTGGTTGTTGCGCGCGCTCGGATAAAGGTCCCAAAGGACCGGGGGATGACATATTCGTGTAGTATTTACCTAGTTACAGAGGTAACCCGGCCTTGTGTTGGCAGAGATCTAACCGTAACGTTAGTTCTCGGGACGTCCCACCAGAGGTGATCCCATTGACAGTAGGAAGTTCCTTAGCCTGACCATTTGTTGGAAATCCATTCATCCAATACGTGCCTTGTACGGTTTTAGTTGTAGAACCTGCAATTTACTTATGGTGGTCACCACTGTTTAGATGGTAGCTATAGTAGGCATAGTTCGGAATGTCTATGCTGGCTAGGATTTATATTCTACTTTCGAAATGATTTTCTACACTTTGCACTTATTATAATAATATCAAAGAATTTTCTTGTATCAAGCATATTTGACTATCATAAGGAGAAATCTCCTCCAATTCTGTGTTTGCATTGTGTGTGTGGCGGGAGGCCTTATGGTAGTTTCATTTTTCAAAAAGCATTGCGAATTTCAAATTTAAATTCTCTTGTTGTTTGTTTTAAAGACCAATTGCTTTTGTTTGCTCATACCAGTCCCATGACTGACCTGGAGTTTATTGTTCCTTTCCTAAACTCTGGGTGCCCACTATTTTCCCACACGGGCAGTCTAGAGTTGGGTTTTTCAGATAGTCAGGTTTAGCAGATTATCTGGAGCTAGTTCAGTCTTTGGATCTGAACTGCACTTGCTTACCTTTGTGCATCGTGATTTGGAGTTCGAGCTATTGCTGGATTGTTACTTTGGAGATGGAGATTACTGATACTGGAGTTCTTTCTTGAAGACCATATTTGAGCTTTGTTCCGCTGCTAGTGTTATCTTTTCTTTCCGCTGCTATTATCTTGTATCATATCTCTAATATATGTTGATATCTATTGTATCATTCTGTTGTATCATTCATGTTGTATATTGATTTATGTTATTCATTTCTTCCGCTGTGTTATTTACTTAATGTGTTATAAGCTCCGGCGAACCAGGTTCGACGTTTGGATCTGCGGCATTTGAATACGAGTGTCGTATTCGGTGCCGATTTTCGAAGGTCGAGTCAGGGTCGTTATAACAGCAGTATACAAGTACAGGGCCACAAAATCAAAGCCAAGGCAAACCAGTCAATGCCGAAGTACTGCAGGTATATGGTGATACATAACCAAGAATGTAACCAGCATGCATACACATATATGAGGGACACAAAATCAAAGCCTAGGCAAACCAGTCAAAGTCGAAGTAAACAACTCAAAGTCAAGTATGATACAAAAATAACCAAAATCATGGAATCGCATAAACAAAGTCAAGTGACCAGGAAGAGTTCGTCACAGCGAAGTCAAAGCATCAGAATTCAAAGCCGTGGATATGATGAACAAGTCAAAATTGACCAAGTTAAAAATCAACATCGTGGTCATCACGAAATAAATAAAAGCCGTAACCATCAAGCAACCAAAATATACGATAACGAATTAGTCAAGGAAAAATTGCAAGCATCCAAGCATAAACGATCTGCCGAGATAAATTCAAATATATATTATACAAACGAAAATTAAGGGTTACAAACCCTATATAAGCAAAACATCATCGGAAATTTCAGATCATCCGAGTTCGAATACGAAAATCGAAAGGTAACAAAGCATAAATTCTTACCAGAAGGAAGAATCGAACTCATCGAAGTAGCCAGAGAGAGCAACGAGAAATCGATCGAGCAAGGCAACTCTCGTACAATCACAGATTCGATCGAAGTAGTAACGGCACTTCGAAAAGCCATAATATTCCAGATCTGAGAAAAATCGAATTGAAGCCGCCATATTTTCTTCTCATAAAAAATTAAAGAGGGCCGAGCTAATAGAAGAGGATCGGGACACACAAAACAAAGAAAAGGGGCCGACTTGAATTATATTAATAAAGGCTTTTGTTTTATATTTTTAAATTAAGGGCTATTTGTTTTTATATTTGTTTTTAATTTTTAAAATTCTCTTTTAACCGTTGTGTTTTTCTAGTCGTGTGACTAGGGGACAAGCTACGTGGCGTAGCTTGAGAATTCGCAACTCAGTGGCTGAGTTGTGACAGGGTTTTGAGCGTAGAGTTAGATTTAGTCGATAGCGGGTGTCGCGAGTTTACGTGTGTAAGCGAGGGACTATCTAATTTCTAGTAGAAACCTTGGGGGCAGCACGTAGGCAGGGTTTTGCCGAAGATGGGTAAATTCTGTGTCATTCTATTTCTGCATTTATTATTCTGCTATTATCTATGCTGTTATTGTTCTGTGATCTGTGTTGAAATTATTTTATAAGCTTCCGCAATTAGTTTTATAATTTATACTATCACCCTATTCACCCCCCTCTAGGGTGAAATCGATCCTACAAGTGGTATCAGAGCTAGGAACAAAAGCCTTTTTTTTTCAAGAATTTGATTTTACAAAACCCAATTTTTGTTTTAAAAATTAGTGTTTCAAAAATCAGTTTTTGTTTTAAAAATTTGAATTTTTAAAATGGCTTCTTTTAA
Source organism: Allium cepa (assembly GCA_030765085.1). Taxonomy (NCBI): domain Eukaryota; kingdom Viridiplantae; phylum Streptophyta; class Magnoliopsida; order Asparagales; family Amaryllidaceae; genus Allium; species Allium cepa. Next base: position 622,285,518 of record CM060931.1, read on the forward strand.
TAATAATTTTGAAGGTCGTTCCAATATTATTCCTTCCATTTTCGATGGAACAGATTTTTTGAATTGGAAATTGAAAATGGAATTTTATTTAAAATCTGTTAATATTAAACGTTGGGATATTATTGAAAATGGGTGTGATATAACAGATAAGAAAATTATCTCGATTAATGCTCTTGCTATGAATATATTATATTCTCATATTAATCAAGATAATTTTAATTTCATTTCTCATTGTAAAAATGCACATGAAATCTGGAATACTTTCGATGCGATATGTGGTGCAAAAGTCAACAGCAATGAGAAGTCCTCGACAACCGACTCAGTTAAAGAAATGTGCTTAACAGGATTGGCAAATAGCAGTTGTGATGAGGATGATGATGATGGAGCAGCGAGCTGGCATTATTAATGAAGAAATTCAAAAGGTGGAACCGCAAATATGGAAATCCAGCTCTAAATCAAAAATTAAAAAGCAGACTAATCAAAGCACTGGATAACTCGAAAGAACACGGGATCATTTGCAACAAACCCGGTGATATCAAGCCCAATTATCCCTGTTTTCAACTCGACAAAGAAAAGGAATCAAAAAGAAGATGTTTTGCAGCCATGTGGAATAAAAGCGATAGCAGTGAGAGTGAGAAAGCAGATATGTGCCTTCATGGGAATATAAGCGATAGCGACGATGACGAGCCAAGCGAGGTATCAAAACTTACTCACTCTGAATTACTTATTTATTTCCACGAAGTAAATGGTTGTTTTGAATGGCTTAGGGATAAGTATGCCAAACTTGAATCACAAAAAGATACTTTGATAGATTTAAATAAACAACTTGACCAATTAGTTAAAACCTATCAAAGTAGGATCCCTAAGTGTGATAAGTGTCCAACATTCGAAGAAGAAATTAGAAAATCAGAAATCAGAATAAAATCACTTGAAAATGAAATTCTGATTTTAAAAGAGAATGAAAATACTAAGAGAGAGAATTCTATTAAAAAGTGCACACAATTGTTAAACGAAAATGAATCTCTCAAAACACAAGTCTAACAATTGTCGACGACTTTAGATAAATTTTCAAAAAGTAAAAAATCATTGAATATGCTATTAGGAAAGCAAACTGTTAATACGGTTAGACAAGGACTTGGATATAATTGTTCGAAAATTGTTGAAAGCAATATTAGTCAAGTTAATTCCATGTGCACAATTTGTAGAAAATATGGACACAATCACAATAATTGTTGGTATAGACCCAAACATGTGAAAACTAAACCGATTTGGGTTCCAAAAGGCACAAATATAAAATCTCTCAAAGTTAAACAAATTTGGGTGCCGAAGGGAACAATTATAAATAGTTTTGGGTCAACATAAAATTATTTTTCAAAATATTCTGCCACTAACAATCATGGACCTATAAAAACAAATAGGTCACATAAATCTTTCATCGTGTAGGTGTGGTGGCAGGCTAAGGAACAACAATAGTGTTCTCAGGATTTTTGGCTGTTCCAGAAACACAACGGGCGACAAAACAAAGTTCCTTACCCTAGTTCAAAGGTGACAGAATCACAATAGACAACCATGAAAAATATCGTAAAGGTAAAACAGGTAAAGGTATATTAATTTGAGCGATATATTAAATGTGATAATCTGCACCATATTCTGAAATAAAATCAGCCAATATTGAGATGATGAAAAGATGATGATTTTGACTCTAACTTATTCAACATAATTGGTCAATTATATTCTTATGCCAAAAACACTATAATAATCTCTAGACTCTTTGAATTACTTCATATATATCATTTTGGATTAAAAATAGTGTTTTGTTGGATAATAATACATTTGGTTATAATTCGGCTAACTCTACATTCACGGTTTTTGAGTATTTACACGGCTTCATTTCAAATTCAAGAGAATGTCATTTAAATTGCTGTTAAAATTGAGTTTGAAATTTTTGATGCACACTTCATGGTTTGGTCGATCAAATTCAATTAATGATAACTTTTGAGTGAAAAAGAAATTCAGATGCAGATTACATTTGTAATCTAGTTGATAGAAAAATTACTAGTTGAACGTGATTTTTGAGACATTTAGTAACTGCATCGTTTTTCAAAGAAAATATCTGCATATTTTTCATTTCAAATAATTTTCAAATAGCAGAAATTTTCTTATAAAACCCCTCGAGAAAATCATTTTTGACCATATTTTCAGATTAGTCATCTTGAAAAATTGGTTTCATAATTATGTTTGAATTTGATTTTAAATGACTATTTTGACTAATCTGACTCCCTAATGATTATCAAAAAGAAAAATAGTGATTGAAAAAGTGACGAGTGTTGATATTGATCATATATTATAACTCGAGATGGTATAATTAGTAAATTTCTTTAGAAATTTAAACAAGAGTTATAAAAAAATTTTGTTGGTAAAAATTCCATGACCATCTCTATCTCTATCATATTTCTAACGGCCATCACTCATCAAAATTCTATATAGTTTGTCGATATGTGGTACTTTAAGCAGGAATCGTTCGTTTTTCATTTTACATTTTTTTCTTAAAAAAGAAAAAGAAAACGAGGTTATAATAATAATAATAAATAAATAAATAAATACCAAAGTATTCACTCTCATTTAAAAGTCCTCACGGTTATGCATGGGTGAATTACTTGGAATTTGTTATGTGCTTCCATGCTCATTTAAAAGTCCTTGCGGTTATGCATGTATGGAACGCATATAAAAAGTTGATTTTTAAAATAAACAAGTTGATTCTAATCCCATTTAAAAGTCCTCACGGTTATGCGTGGTTAGAAGATACTTGAATTCATTTTTTTAAAAATAAAATTGGAATACTACTAATCTCATTTAAAAGTCCTAACGGTTATGCACGGTTAGTAGATATTCAAATTCCTGATATAAATATACCACAAATAGACACAACTATATGGTTTTATATGATGACATAATTCCCATCATTCTAAAAGTGGAATATGCGCCTAACAAAATATTTATGATTTTTGTTTGATTTTTTATTGAAATTTAATATTTATATTCAATTGAGTTTTAATGTTGAATTAATATCGATCACTTTATCTCTATTCTCTCTAATACTATTGTTCTTTTGCTGATAACAAAAGGGGGAGAGAAAAGTTAAGATTTTGTCAAATAAAATCAAGCAAAGGTCAAATATTTTCCATTTGCATCTAGGCTCATTTGCATATTATTTAATTGTATGCATATTTGTAGGGGGAGTTTTGTGTAGAGAGGAAGCATTTATATAGGAGGAGCAATTAGAGCTTATCAATGATCAAATACATTTAATATATTCAAAATCTTAAATATACGTTTGTTATCATCAAAAGGGGGAGATTGTAGAATATGCGCTTATATGATTTTTGTTTGATGATAATAAACATATATACATTCGTTTAAATGTATTTGTTAATGTACTATTTTATTTTTCATAGATTAAATAAATATTTGCTGAATAAAATTAAATGACACAGAATTTGAATTCAAACAGAAATTTTATTCAAACAAATATTTATTACAATTTTGAACAGTACAAATTCATGCTCTCACTATACATATACAATTTTGATTACAAATACATCACAATTTCATATTTACATTTAAACTCACTACACATCACTCATTCACTCAATTCGTATTTCATCTTCAACTTCATTCTAGTTAGAATCCAGCATCTGAGCTATCTGCAAAAATATTCACTAACGCAGTAAAATTGAAAAAGAAATATTATTGCAATATAAAATAAAATATGAATTTTGAAAATATTATTTGCCTCGGTTATTTGGGTTGCTCGTCATGATTTATATTTGAATTCATCACACACGAACAATGTGACATGCATAGTGTATCACACATGCCACAAGGCCGTGCACACCGATATACACTTGATAATGTTACAAGGACAGGTGAGCATAAGGTCAAACCCAAATAAAAAGACGGGTTCAACTCAGGTGCAACATAAATAAAATATCGACATCAGCACAAGGTCAAACCCAAGTTTTAAAACTGGATTCAACACAGGTGCAACTCAAATGCACACATGAATGCTATGATCAAAGTATGCATGTATACATATCGACCAGGAAAAAAAAGTCAACAAAACATGCATCATATACATGGCAACCAAACTGAAGTATAGAGCATAAGCAAGTATCAATGAACTGGTCAGGACAAAGCCATATGAAGTAGACATAGATATGCAGGCATGCCAACAAGACCACATACAAGTCCAGAACCAAGATAATAGTTACACAATGCATAGCAACATCAATGCAAACCAGAGAGCAACATGTACACATTGACAATCAATCAGTGCAGTTCAATCCAGTAAAACAAGAAATGAACTCAAACCAGGTGCATCACTGACCATACACCAAAGCTAACAGCAGTGCCAAGAGACTCAAGTGCTACCAGATAACAAACAAGCATGAATTAGTCACGAACAATGCACAGCTAGTCCAAACATGTATCAAAGAGAATATGCAAGGGTTAAGGAAGTGATATAATAAAGCAACTCAACAGCAATGTATGCAACATACAAACAACAGGTGAATGTGCAGATCCGACCAAAGAAACGAACCAGTGGCCAGAAACTAGATTACTACATAACACAGTAGCAATGTAATAGTATCGAATACAATATGGACACAACAATTCTCAGTGACACAACAATTCTCAAGACCAAAGCAAACTACAAGATGAAAAGCAGTGCAAACATAAGTGAAAATATCAGATAATATATGCAACTGAAAACAAATGCACAGCAATGCAATGCCACAGTGAACGTAGTTCAAAACAACATACATCTATATACATACATGAATGTATGTATAAAAATGATCAAACAATATGATGAACAAAGTCAGAGACCATAATCAAGCAAAAAAGTGCCAGTGAAACATGTGCAGCCCAGTGGACAGAGACTTCAAAGTAAAGTGCAAATTGCAGTGACACAAAAGTCACAATAAGGTCAGATTCCAAATTGTTATACAAATGAAGTACAAAAATAACAGTAGTATACAAGTACAGGGCCACAAAATCAAAGCCAAGGCAAACCAGTCAATGCCGAAGTACTGCAGATATATGGTGATACATAACCAAGAATGTAACCAGTACGCATACACATATATGAGGGACACAAAATCAAAGCCAAGGCAAACCAGTCAAAGACGAAGTAAACAACTCAAAGTCAAGTATGATACAAAAATAACCAAAATCACAGAATCGCATAAACAAAGTCAAGTGACCAGGAAGAGTTCGTCACAGCGAAGTCAAAGTATCAGAATTCAAAGCCGTGGATATGATGAACAAGTCAAAATTGACCAAGTTAAAAATCAACACCGTGGTCATCACGAAATAAATCAAAGCCGTAACCATCAAGCAACCAAAATATATGATAACGAATTAGTCTAGGAAAAATCGCAAGCGTCCAAGCATAAACGATCGACCGAGATACATTCAAATATATATTGTACGAACGAAAATTAAGGGTTACAAACCCTATATAAGCAAAACATCATCGGAAATTTCAGATCATCCGAGTTCGAGTACGAAAATCGAAAGGTAACAGAGCATAAATTCTTATAAGAAGGAAGAATCAAACTCATCAAAGTAGCCAGAGAGAGCAACGAGAAATCAATCGAGGAAGGAAACTCTCGTACAATCACGGATTCGATCAAAGTAGTAAAGGCACTTCGAAAAGCCCTAAAATTCCAGATCTGAGAAAAATCGAATTGAAGCCGCCATATTTTCTTCTCACAAAAAATTAAAGAGGGCTGAGTTAATAGAAGAGGATCGGGACACATAAAACAAAGAAAAGGGGCCGGCTTGAATTATATTAATAAAGGCTTTTGTTTTATATTTTTAAATTAAGGGCTATTTGTTTTTATATTTGTTTTTAATTTTTAAAATTCTCTTTTAACCATTGTGTTTTTCTAGTCGTGTGACTAGGGGACAAGCTACGTGCCGTAGCTTTAGAATTCGCGACTCAGTGGCTGAGTTGTGGCAGGGTATTGAGCGTAGAGTTAGATTTAGTCGATAGCGGGTGTCGCGAGTTTACGTGTGTAAGAGAGGGACTATCTAATTTCTAGTAGAAACCTTGGGGGCAACACGTAGGCAGGGTTTTGCCGAAGTTGGGTAAACTCTGTATCGTTCTATTTCTGCATTTATTATTCTGCTATTATCTGTGCTGCTATTGTTCTGTGATCTGTGTTGAAATTATTTTATAAGCTTCCGCAATTAATTTTATAATTTATACTATCACCCTATTCACCCCCCCCCTCTAGGGTGAAATCGATCCTACACCTTCTGCTTTTTTCCACCGTCATTCTCCCTCTTCTGGCCACAATATTCCTTTCTGTTAGAAGCAACATTGTTATTCTCAACTTCAGTTACGACTACTTGTGCTGGCACAGGAAGTCTTTCTAAGCGCATAAATTCATCGGCCTTCTTGTAGAACTTCTCAAGTGAATTTGGCTCTTTCATCTTTAGCCATTTTCCGAATTCGCTTGATTTGTCAATAGCTCGCATCAAGTAAGTCAGAATCATCCGAGGCTCTGCATTATCAACTTCGGCCAAGGCTATATTAAAGCGGTTTAAGAAAGATTTGATAGACTCTCTGGGGCTTTGTTCGAGGCTGGATAGTGACACTATGTCCTTGGCCTTCGAAGCATATAACCTGAACTGATCTTTGAATTTCCGAGTTAGGTCGGAGAACTGATCCATGGGTCGAACTGGCAGCTTCGTAAACCAAAGCAGGGCCACTCCCTTCAAGTACACAAGAAAGTATCTACACTTGATCTCATCTGTTGCTCTGACACCTGTCATATGCCAGTCATACTTGTATAAGAACTGGCTAGGATCGCTTGTCCCCCGATAAGCTAGAATAGTAGGGGGAACAAACTTCTTCGGAAATTCAGCCTTCAGAATTCTTTCAGTAAAAGGAGTCTTGCTTGGAGCAAACCTCCAGTCACTTTCATCTTCCTCCCTTTGCATGCTCTCCTTTATAATTTTTCGAATCATTCCCGAGAGGTACTCCTCATCGTTTAGAGGCCCCGTGGGACAGACGTCAGCTACTTTTTCGGAAGTTTGCCTCGACAAACATTCACGAAGAGTTGGCTACGACCTTGAACCTTTAGCTTGGGGAGATGCCCCTTCGGTGGTGCCAGCTGCCCTCTGAGGAATACTCTTCCCTTGGGAATCATGAACATCTTCAGCAAAGGTTTCTTCATTAGTTTCTGGTTGCTGGTTAACTCCAAGCAAAGCGTTCAACCTGTTCAACATCAAAGTGTTCTAGGCTTCCATTTGTTGATACAACCCAGACACTACAGCATCCAATTCCACCCTTGTGATTCGAACACTAGGAGCCGCTTGATTTGACGCGGGAGAAGTGGAAGTGTTGTCATAAGCATTTCCAGATCTAGTAGATCTACCTTTCCTTCCATGAGCCATAATTTTGGATAGACTTCTGGTTCTTAGGGAGAGTCTTTCAACAAATCTTCGTGAATCAATGACGAGAGCACCTCTGAGTTCAATTCTCAGTGAAAGCACCAAAAATGTCAACGCTAAAAATGTACGCTAACACCCTAGTGTGAGTTGTGATAAAGCGAAAGCACCACCCGTTGGTACGGGAACTAAAAGCAAGAAGAAAATAGTAGAAAATAGTAAAGAGACAACAATTTTTATAGTGGTTCGGCTCAAATTCAAGCCTACGTCCACTTAATCTCTTCTGTTATCGACTTGATTACAAGTTTTACAATAATTCTTCAATTACAATACCATTAAGGCAAGTAGTTAGAACTTCTATATACAAAAGTTTTTTGAATTCATGTTGAATGAACTTGATCTTTTCCCAAGGTTCTTTGAAGTGTCTTTGACATTTGATGTGTTGTAGAGGTCGTGAAAACAGCAAAGTCTTGGTGTTCCAGAAATTCTCCAAAAATCCTCCTTCAATGTGGAGTAGGTGGGCTATTTATAGGAGAGTTTCGAAGTTAGGTCGTGTGGTGTCATAGGTCGTGAGCGACTTAGGGAGTTGCGACCTAAGAGCGATCCCGAGGTAGCATAAGTCGTTAGCGACTTAATGGAGCCGTCCTGGACGAGATATATGCTGTGAGTGACTTAGCATGTGTAGCACAGAAGTTATCTTGGCTTGCTTAGGTCGTAAGAGACCTAGCGGAAGAGGCAGTGCGCATGCAGCTTAACAAAGAGGTTGCTAGGTCGTTAGGTTGCTCTTTACTTAACTCGTTAGGTCGTTGCCTTCATTGAGTCGCTAGGTCGCTAGGTTGCTGGAGCTCTTTAAGTCGTTGAGTCGTGCCATGTTGAACCGCTCTGTGCTTTAGGTCGTTAGGTCTTTTATGCCTTGGATAGTTAAGCCGCTAATTCTCTTAGGTCATTGAGTCGAATAACTCGATAGGTCATGAATAAGAGTGGTGTTAACATATATATAGATGTAGAAGAGATGCATTTGTTGGCTAGAGATGCAGACAAGAGATGCTTCCTTTTCCATTGGATAATGGTCGCAACTCTTGGGAGGAAGAAGGTGTCCATTCAGAGAAAATTCGCAGGTTTAAATTCAGTCGACTGAGCATGGATTTTAGTCGACTGGAAATGTAAAGAAAAAAATTTCAGGAATAGATTCAGTCGACTGAGCAGGTTGTTTCATTCGACTGGAAATGTGCATGTTTGTATATGTATAACAGATTCAGTCGACAGGGCTTACCTGTTCATTCGACTGAACTATTGGTTTTTCACAGTGAACGTTTATCTAGAAAATGAAGTTTATAGACCGTGTTCTAGTGTTTGTCCAAGCCTCTTGAGGAAAGATTTTAATAATAAGTCTAAACTAAGACCTATATTTAAATTATACTCATGTTATCCTCGGTCTTCATCGTTCTTCCTTTAGCTTTACACATATCTCCTCCTTTTTGTTGAAGCACATTGTCATTGATCAAAATATAGCATATCAACATTCTCCCCCTTTTGATTGATGACAATACTGAAATGTGTAGAGATGTAATTATTTTCTTCCCCTGAATATATGCACTGTCTTTCCTACGAAACAAGGTTAGTAACATAGATTTCTCCCCCTTTATCATCGACAAAAAGGAAGTAATAATTGCGGAAGTATATTATCAAAACAATCACTGATATGCATAACTATAGTTTCAAAAACTTAGAATGTAGCATAAATAAATGAAACATAGAAGGCTATTTATACAAGCCTTTTGAATAGTGTTTTTTTTTGAAATAGAAAATTAAACCATAAGAGAGTTATTCATCTTTATCCCAATCATATGAGCCTTCTCTCCCTCCCTTCGGTTCGCGAATAACGGGTCCACCGGTGGGTGGTCTATAAGCTCTTCTACCTTGACCACCGCTATTCCCACTTGTGCTGTTTTTTGGATTTTTTTCGGATGACATCCATGTGAAAGTTGGTGCCGGACACTTGCCACGGGAGGTTGAAGCAGTAGTGGAGTTCGTGCATGAGATGGCATCCCATAATTTGTTGAAGAACCCTTTAATTCTATCAAGTTTATGATCTACCTTCTTGAGGCGATTATCAAGAATTCGTTGATTTCTTGATAGAATTCCTAACGATTGATTGGTAGTAAAACTTGGTTCAACGATACGAATTTCATCATCTCGATCAAAATGTTCTTCATGTTGGACTTGAGGTGGTTGTTGCAGTTCTTGATGTCTAGCTTCCCATTCGGCAAGAGATATGATGCGAGAAGGTCTAGCCGGAAGTTCCGTATGGCTTATAGTCCGATAGTTAACTTGATGAACCATTGTATTTTCGGACTCTGGTAATGGCGTATCAACGTTGAGGAGTAGTCGCATGATATACTCGCCAAAATATATTGTTCGCATTTTGCCATTATTGAAAGTAAGAAATTCATCAAGAATTAGTTTGACCCAATTAACTTGAATATTGCCCCAAATAGCATATAGTGCTCTATAATTTTTTGGGTATACAATTTCATATGAGCCTGTTTGAGGAGTGATGGTTCGCATAAGAGCTTTGTGGAGAAGCCTTGCTTTTGGTCGTAAGGAAGTTGATTTAATATCCCGGATGTTGATGTTATCATCCAAAAATTGATGATTTATGTTGTCTCGAATATGTGGATTAAATTCGATTTCTTCAAGCTTCCTTCCCATGTTAGGAGATCCTAAAATGTGTGCAATTCGGTCTAGGGAAAACCATACCTTTTTGCCGCACACCATACTCCAAACACGATCGTTTGGATTTCTTGGAGTTTGGTGTCCAAGGTTAAGGTTTGCATATAACAATTTGACCATAATATGATTGATTGCATGGTCATTTCCTTTTATGTCTAAGAGAGATGTTAAACCTGCTTGATCCGTCAAAGCTTGTATGTTGTACGTTTGGAGACTCTGAAAATCAACGAAGGAATGTTCAAAGATCCGAGAATTCGTCATTTTGTTCCACCTTGTGGCCGCCACTCCATCATAAAGCCATTGAGCAATTTGAGCATCAATTGGCTAGGAGGATGTTGAAGTAAAAGCCCTTGATCTTTTTGGAGCCATTGTTGTGAGAGTTTTGAGAGGGATTTGAAAAAAAAAGGAAGATTGGGGGCTAGGGTATTGAAGAATAAGGGTGAAGTAGGAGCTTTTGGAATGATAAAAGTAAAGAGTAAAGGTAGAAATTGGTGGTAAAAAGGGAAAAAGTAGCCTGGGAAACGACGTTCAGTCGACTGAATAGTCTTTTCAGTCGACTAAATTGATGGTCGAAAATTTTCTATGTTAAATTCAGTCGATCGAACAGTGTTTTTAGTCGACCGAACTATTGTCTGAAAGTTTCTGTGGTAAATTTAGTTGACTGTGTCGAGCAATTAGTCGACTGAGTTTATTGGAAATTGTTTTCTTCCTTATGTTTAGTCGATTGAGCAGTAAGGTTCAGTCGACTGAACCTTGTGTTTTTGGTGTTTTAAAAATTTTAGAGCAAAAGATTTTGATTGAAAGAAACGATTACAATTGTATAGACATATTACAATATAACAACATGATTTAAAAAAAAAAAATCATTTCTTTGGAGATGGACTATTTTCTTTTGCGATTTATTTCCTTTATTCGCCATATAGTTTTTGTCCCATGAATTTGGACTATATTGAGAACTTTTTGGCGACATCTAAGGATTCAATGGATCGGCTAGTGTACGGTATGACGAAGATGGATCACACGAACTAACTGGTCGAGGTAGGGGCTCAGTCACATAGTTTTTGATTCAATGGATCAAGAAAGCTTAATCGTCTAGCCGTTACTTTTTGTTCAAAATATAATTCACGTTGAAGGTCAATTTGTTGCTGTTGAAAATGGTGATTTTCATCAATCTTTCTTTTCGTATCAGGAGAGATAAAAAGTCCACGTTTTGCCTTCTTCGAATCCGGTGTGTAGCCAATTCGTTAGATTTCCCATTTATAAACAGGCTCATGCTGTGGTGTAGGCGTAGGAAGTTGTGGTGATGTAGGTGAGTTATCAATTGAGGAGGTAACATTGATTGGAGAGTATGAATTGTTGGAAGACATTTTTATATTGGATTTTGAAACTTTGTAATTTTTTTTGAAAATAATATATGTATAGATGTATATATATAGTATGAAAGTTCCAAAAAGAATGTGGTGTTAAATCATTAAGAATTTATAACCAGAAATTAAATTAATGGTTAATATTTTCTTTGAAAATGGATGGTTATGTAATATTAGCTAATGGATGGTTAATATTTTCTTTGAAAATGGTTAATATAGGTTTAGTGTATGAAATATTAGCTACTTCAAAATATCTTTAAAAGATATTATTCCTAATTCTCGTCGTAATTTTATGAAGGAGTTTTCTAGTAATGGTTTAGTAAATATATCGGCAATTTGATTTTCGGTAGAAATATATTCTAAATTTATGATTCCTTTTTTCGATATTGTCATGTAGAAAATGGTGACGAATATCAATATGTTTTGTACGAGAATGAGTTACCGGATTTTTCGATAAATTTATTGTACTTGTATTATCACAATATATTGTAGAATTTGTTAAATTTATATTAAAATCTTTAAGTTTTTGTTGCATATAGATGACTTGAGTACAAGCTAAAGCGGCTGATATATATTCCGCTTCACACGTGGAAAGTGAAACACAATTTTGTTTCTTACTAAACCAAGATATAAGTGATTTTCGAATGAAATGGCACGTACCACTTGTACTTTTTCTATCTGTTCGAGATCCACCAAAATCAGCATCACTAAACGATACTAACTCGAATGGACACTCTTTTGGATAGAAAAGACCAAAATCTTTAGTATAGTTAAGATATCGCATAATTCGTTTTACAGCTCTTAAATGTGATTCTTTAGGGTTAGATTGAAAACGTGCACATAGACATACACTCATCATTATGTCTGGTCTACTAGCGGTTAAGTAAAGTAAGGAGCCTATCATACTTCTAAACAATTTTTGGTCTACACTTTTGCCATTTTCATCTCGATCGAGATGAGTAGTGGTACTCATAGGAGTAGGTTTAGCAGAAGTGTTTTCCATTCCAAAACGTTTAATTAGATTAGCACAATATTTTCATGGTTTATGAAAATTCCATTTGTTAATTATTTAATTTGAAGTCCGAGAAAATAGGATAACTCTCCCATATGAGACATTTCGAACTCCTTAGTCATTATATTTGAAAATTCTTTACATAAGTTTTCATTTGTCGAACCGAATACAATATCATCTACATATATTTGAATTATTAAAATATCTTTAGTAGTATTTTTAATGAAAAGAGTTTGATCTACTTTTCCAATTTGAAATCCTGAATCTAGTAGATAGCTCTTAAGTCTCTCATACCAAGCACGAGGTGTTTGTTTAAGACCATATAAGGCTTTCTTTAATTTATATACATGATCAAGATATTTTTCATGAGAGAATAAAGGGGGTTGTTCTACATATACATTTTCTTTTATAAAAACATTTAATAATGCACTTTTAACATCCATTTGATAAAGTTTAAAATTGTGAAAACATGCGAAGGCTAATAGAATAAGTATTGCTTCAAGTCTTGCAACGGGAGCAAAAGTTTCTTCAAAATCAATACCTTCTTCTTGATTATATCCTTGTGCTACTAGCCTAGCTTTATTCCTAGTTATATTACCTTGTTCGTCTACTTTATTTTTGTAAACCCATTTTGTTCCTATAACTGATTGATTAATAGGACGGGGAACTAACTCCCAAACATCGTTACGTTCAAATTGATTTAATTCTTCCTGCATAGCAACAATTCAGTAATCGTCTGTTGATGCTTCTTTAGGATTTTTAGGTTCTATTGTTGAAATGAAAGCAACATTTCCCATTTGATTTAGTTGACTTCTTGTCTTAACTTAAGAATTCATTTCACCTATTATATTTTGTGCTGGGTGATCTCGTAATATTCTTGGTGGAGATCTTAGTTCATTATTACAATTTCAAGGTTTGTATTTTCTATATTTATAAATCCTTCATCATCTTTTATACTCGAATTTTTGTTAAAATTTTCATCAAAAGATATATGTAAAGTTTCTTCAATTATGTTTGTTCGTTTATTAAATACTCGATACGCCTTACTTCGTTCTGAGTATCCTACAAAAATTCATTCGTCAGCTTTTGGATCAAAATTTCCAAGTTGATCTTCTGAATTTAAAATAAAACATTTTGATCCAAATATTTTAGAATAAGATATATTTGGCCTTTTGTTATTAAATAGTTCATATGAAGTATTTTTAGTTAATGGTCTAATTGATATACGATTTAATACATAACATGTAGTAGCTACGGCTTCTGCCCAAAAATGTTTTGGTAGAAAACTTCCATTTAATAATGTTCTTGCACATTCTTGTAATGTTCTATTCTTTCTTTCTACAACTCCCTTTTGTTGAGGAGTTCTAGGAAATGAAAAATTATGATTTATTCCTTTCTTTTTACAAAAAGATTCAAAAGCTTCATTTTCGAATTCGCCTCCATGATCGCTTCGTATATTTTTAATCTTCAAATCTTTAGTGTTTTGAATTCTTTTGACAAATGTTTTAAAATGCTCAAAAGTATCACTTTTATTTTTCATAAAAATTGTCCATGTATATCTTGAGAAATCATCAACTATTACAACTACATATCGTTTATGATTAATGGACCGAACCTGTGTTGGTCCGAATAGATCCATATGAAGTAATTCTAGTGGTTGTAAAGTGGAAATATTTTTCTTAGATTTCAAAGACGACTATGTTAATTTTCCTTTTTGACAATCATCACAAAGATTTTTTATTTTAAAGTTTATCTTGGGTAAACCTCTTACTAATTCATTTTTAGAAAGTTTTCTAATAGTTTTAAAATTAATATGACAAAATCTTTTGTGCCATAACCAAGGATCATTATCTTTGGCCAGTAAACACATATTTGTATTATGATTAATTTTCATATTTAGAATATAAATATTCCTATCTCTATTTCCCTCAAAAACAAGATTTTAGTTTTGATAAAAAATACTACATTTATTTTCCGAAAAAGTTATTTTAAAACCCTTGTCACAAAGTTGACTTATGCTTGGTAGATTATGTTTTAGATTTTCAACTAATGTAACATTTTTTATAAAAGGTAAATTCGATGTACCGTAATTGCTCACATCTCCTTTGCCAATGATATAACCTTTTGAATTGTCTCCGAAGGTTACCGAGCCACCATCAAAGTATGTGATGTTTGTAAGCATATCTTTGTCGCCGGTCATGTGTTTTGAGCAACCACTATCTAGTATCCATTTCTTCTTTTTGAGTGGGACCTGAAAATAAGTATGAAATTATTATTACCCACTTTTTAATAGGGTCCTAAAAGTTAGAGCTTAGGAAACCAAACCCAATTCGGTTCAGTATCCTTTTTGTAAATATAATTTTTATTATTATGAACACTATCCATAAATGTTTTAATATATTTATTCCTAATTAAAATATTGTTAGTTTTTGGAACCCAAATTTTGACTATCTTGGTTTCTACTTTTGTTTTAATTGGTTCTCTTAATAACATTTGTTGTTTTGAATCAATATTCCTCTTAAAATTTGAATTTTTCTTTTTAGGAATTTTTGACTCCTTTTTATATCCTAATCCATGATCATTTGAAGAGAATGGAGAATTTTCTAAAATCTTAAATAAATTTTCTCTTCCTTTGTTAAAGTTAGAAACAATTTTAGTGATGTTATCTAATCTAGCTTGAAGATTATTATTTTCTAACTTAACTTGTCTAATCTTACTTTTTAACTCATGATTTTCAGAAACAATTATATCATTCTTTGTCTTTTGAGTTTCAATTTCTTGACTTAAAAGTTAAAATTGAGTTTCCAAATTTGAATGAGATTCTTGAACTTTTTCAAGTTCTTCTTCTAGAATTTTCTTTTCATCTTTTAACATATCCCTTTCAAATTCAGCTTTGTTTTGATTTTCATGAGTTTCATTGAGTTTCTTTTAAGAGTTTTTATTGTGCTCAAAATTTCAGTGTTTACTTCAATTAAATCATCAAAAGTTAAATTACTAACCTCAGATTCTTGAGCCATAAAGCATACGTTCGCCTGTTCATTGTCGCTATCATTTTCACTTTTAGATGAAGAAGAATCTGAATCGTCCCGTGTTGCAGAGAATGCCTTCTTTTTGAATTTCTCTCTCTTGTTTTTATTATTGAGAGCTTTCTGATTCTCCTTCTTTTGCTCTGGACAATCCTTGTCCATGTGACCTTTCTTATGACAGTTGAAACATTCTATATTCAAGGATGTAGGTTTGTTCAAGAAATTCTTATTGAATCCGTTATTATTTCCTTTTCTATATCTTAAGAATTTCTTGAAATTATTGACTATAAATGCTAAATCCTCATCTTCAGACTCTGATTCTTCCTTTTCCGCATGAAAAGCTACATTCTTTCTTTCTTGAGCTTGATCTTTCTTAGCTTGCATATTTACTTCATATGATATAAGATTTCCAATTAATTCCTTTGGTTTCATTGTAGATAGATCATTTGCTTCCTCGATTACTAGAACTTTTCTCTCCCATTCATCAGTGAGTGAATTTAGAACTTTAGACACAATGTCAAAGTACGTGTATTTTTCTCCTAGTCCTATTAAGGCATGATTAATGTCTTGAAATCTCGAGTACATGTCATTGATGGATTAATTTTGTCGCATTCTAAAGTTTTGAAATTGGTTCTTCAGCATGGATATCTTTGTTTGTTTGACGTGCCTTCATGTATGGCTCTAAGTGTTTCCCATATCTGATATGCAGTAGTACATATGCTAACATGGTTGAATTCATTTCTATCCAAGGCGCAAAATAGCATATTCATAGTTTTGGCATTTGCACTAGCTTCATTCTTCTGAGTTTGTGTCTAGGTAGGATAATCGGTCGTGGGTACAACGAACTCTGCTTGAGTGGCATTCGAGGCTTCGAAACTTGTTGCTTGCATATAAGTCCTCATCCTTGTAGCCAAATAGTTATAGTTTAGTCCATTGAATAGGGGAGTCTTTGGGTAGATTGTCCTTTCGCAAATGTAGAACTATAGGTAGATGTTGTGCTTGCACTTGCGTTATTTTCCATATTATCAATATGTCTAATAACGGTGTTATGGTTATAGGATGGCCTTGCACTGATACCAATTGAAAGAAGCTATGCGGTAGGATCGTATAATATGGAATAGTGGATGGTATAGGTAAATAACAATAAGCAATAAGTAAAGTAGACACCAGGATTTTATACTGGTTCGGACCTCTAGTCCTACGTCTAGTGCCTAAGCTTCACTTAGGAATTCTACTAACTAAAACCCTCTCTTAACCCGAAGGAATAGGTTTACAACTTACCCGAACAACCGAATGGGATTTCTTGCCTCAACTACTGAAGAGCACTTCAGCTCAATTACTAAAACAATTATTCGACTTGTTGTGTTCTTGTCAACACTAATGAGTCCAATGTAGTACAATATTCCTATAATCTTATTCTCGAGAGTATGCAATGTGTTGTGAAGATTTAGGAAATGTGAATTGCTATGAATTAAAAGAATGTTATAAACAAAGCATAGATTCAAGCAATAGATTTGTTATTTCTTTGAAAACTTTTAGAGAATAAAATATGTTCAAGAAAGTAGTGAGATTAAAGCATAAGAAAAATTGGTGAATTGAAGATGTTAGAACCATGTATATGTAGGTGTAGAAGAGATGCATTTGTTGGCTAGAGATGCAGACAAAAGATGCTTCCATTTCCATTGGAGAATGGTCGCAACTCTTGGGTGGAAGAAGGTGTCCCTTCAGAGAAAATTCGCAGGTTTAAATTCAGTCGACCGAGCAGGGATTTCAGTCGATTTGGAATGTAAAGAAAAAAAATTTAGGAATAGATTCAGTTGACTGAGCAGGTTTTTTCAGTCGACTGGAACTGTGCATGTTTGTATATGTGTAACTGGTTCAGTCGACCGGGCTTACTTGTTCAGTTGACTGAACTATTGGGTTTTGCACAGTGAATGTTTATCTAGAAAATGAAGTTTATAAAACGTGTTCTAGTGTTTGTGCAAGCCTCTTGAGGAAAGATTTTAATAATAAATCTAAACTAAGACCTATATTTAAATTATACTCATATTATCCTCGGTCTTCATCGTTCTTCCTTTAGCTTTGCATATATCTCTTCCTTTTTGTTGAAGCACATTGTCATTGATTAAAATATAGCGTATCAACAATTTATATTAACATAAGTACGGATAGGGTAAATAATATGGTGGAAACATATTTACTTCAGTAAATATAAGAAAACGTGACATCTTTACAAAAATTTAAATAAAAATAAATTAAGAATGAAATGTCATATTACCACTTACACATCATGGTCCAAAAAGTGTTAGACATGGAGGACATATGAGGCCTTTCATTTTCATGTGTAATGGGCAAGGAGGATGGTGGTTGTGTTGTGAAGCAAATTTAATGGAGGGTATTTAAGGAAGGGTATTTAAGTAACTCACCTATTCCACTTTGTATTGAAAAAATCTCTTATTTTCTTTCTCATTTTTATCATTTCTTCTTACATTTCAAAAGATCTATCACCTTCCTTAAGCTTTAAAAAACTTGTTAACTGCTTTCTAGGTTTTTATATTTAAGAATCCATTCTTTTTCACTTCTACCTTAAGCAAAATCACTTCTTTCTTCTCTATACATCCTCACTAACCTAAACAAGACCCATATTTCCACGAAACAACCTTGGTCGAGCCCTGTAAACACCGAGGCCAAACCATTTAGACTGCATATAGGTCCAAAAGTAGAGTTTTTGCGAAGGGAAACTCCGTTCGTGTGTCGATTCAAGGCATGGTGTTAGTTTGACGTATTTTGTTTGCTTTTTGGTAAGCAAAAAATCACCTTTATAAACTAAAATTTTAAAAAAAAATTATGGTTGATAATTATAATTGTTAGCTATATATTTATATTTGTTAAAAAGTAGGAATTTTTGGCTTGATTTCTACTTTAAAAAGACGACATCTTGGTATTTAGAAAGTGACCTGAAATTAGTCGAAAAAATTTAAAAAAATAAAATAAGTGATACTCTCTATATGTTGTACAGTTGTTTCTGGCCTTCGTATTTGTGCTCATACTATGTTATGTGATTCTTGGATGAATAAGTGACATATGAAAGTGTTTATGGAAGTGTTTGTATAGCGACTATAGCTACATAGGCGCTTTGAAAATTTTCAAATCTTTTGGAAACCTTTTGGTTAAATCTTGTACTTGGACTTGTACAAAGTTAATTAATAATTATGATAATGATGTGATTATAATTAATTAATTAATTTAAAAATGATATTTAAAATTAATTCATTTTAAATAATCATGATTAAGGTTATTTAATCAATGACGTTTTAAGATTAATAAATCATTTTATTAATGATAGTTTAAGATCAATTAATCATTTTAATAATGATGTTTTAAAATTAATTAACCATTTTAATAATTATTTTTTAAATTTAATTAACCACTTCAATAATGATGATTAAATTTAATTAATTATTTTAAATAATGATCTGAGTCGTTTGTTTTCTTTAAACTCTAAGGTACTCAATTACATTTGAGTAGTTCATGAGTAGCAGGTTTTTCTTTGGGCTCTTTGAAGACGATGGATGATCAGGAAGCTTCTTTATCTATCTAGTTATCTATTTCCACTGTAAGGTTATGTATGTACATATTTTATATCAACAAGTGCAAGGGAAAAGTGTATAACTTCCTAGATTGATTGTAGTGGGACATTTGTGTAATTCTGATAACTCCATGTTAACAAGTAACCTTCTGTACTGTATTACTGTTGTATTATAAGTAACCATTCCATTGTGAGATTTTTCTATTTTGTTCTATTATTATTTTTTACCCCATGACAACTTGTCTTTCGGATGCTTGGGCAACGACTCATGAACACCGAGGATTTGTTAAGTGTTGTTCTCAAGGGTTTAAAAGGTGGATCATCACAAAATTAATACTTCCAAATGTTGAAGCAACCCACTTAGTTCGGCCTTAACTTATTGGCATGTGAAACATTTCTTTAGCATTTACCAACACCCTCTTCATTCTTTCACAAAAGAAATGCGCTTATTATCCATAGACATTTTTGTGCTCAAGGATGGATGGTGAATATTGACTAATGACATTCATCGAGCACCTCATTCTTTAGGTCTTCTACATTAGGACACACAATTTCCTTTTTCCATAGACCACTTTTCGAGCCCAGCTCGAATCCTCTTAAGTCATCAACTTCAACTTCCATTTCTAATTGTTTATTTTCAACAATCACTACCCTCTCTGCTTTGAGTCTACCTTATCCATAAAGGTAGGTTGTACCTCCATTCTTGCAACCATACCTAGGTTACTCTTGGACTTAGTCTTCGACCAAAAATGTCACTATAAGATGTTAATGCCTTCGAAGTATTCCATTATGTAATCATGGCTAACATTGCATTTTACTACTTTCTATTTAGCACACCAGCCACCTTGTTCCTTTTTGTTGGCATCTATTCTATCTTAAAGTCATGTGCTAGCGAGAATACTAGCTATCTTTGTTGTCTCATATTCAATTCCTTTTGACATAATAAGTACTTAAGGGATTTATGGTTAGTAAACAACTTAAACATTTCCTCTAATAGATAATTCTCTAAATCTTCAATGATAAAATAACAGTTGTTAATTCTAAGTCATCGGTAGGATATCTCACCTCATATGATTCTGACTACTGAGATGCATAAGCTATTACTCAACCTTATTACATAAGCATAGCTCCCAATCCATTACCACTAACATAAGTATAAATGACCAAATTTTGATTTCTTTCAGGTACTACTAAGTTAGGTGCATTTGTCAACACACTTAAGTCCCCGAAATGGCTCTTCACTTATGTTGGTCTAGATAAACTTCTCATTCTTTTGAGTCAACTTAGTCATAGGTACTGCTATTCGAGAGAAGTCCTTGATGATATAATAGTTATCCACCCAAAAAAGCTTCTTACTTCTGTCACAATTTTAAGCCTTTTCTATTTATTGATGGTCTCAACCTTTAAGGGGTTTACTGCAAATCTATTCTCAGCTACCACATGCCTTATTTATTTCACTTCTCTTTTCCTAAAGCAGCATATAGAAAACTTTGCTTTCATATTATGTTATCACGACTTCTCTAACGCAGGTTGTAGATGAACTTTATACTTCTTATTCTTTGAGTATAAAACGCTATCAATGAAAACTAACACAAATTTATCTAATTTTTCATGAAACACCCTATTAATCAAGATTACAAAGAATGCAAGGGCATTCATCAACCCAACTGGCATTACAAGCCATCCATATCTCATTCTAAAGGAGGTCAATGATACATTGTCCTCAATAATTCTAAGTGGATGAAATCCCATTGCTAAATCCATCTATAGGAATACTTTAGGTCCACTCAACTACTCAAAAAATCAAAAACATTTAGAGATGGATATTGGTTCTTAATGGTCACTTCATTCAACTTTTGATAATCAATGCATCGTGAAAGAGATCCATATGATTTCTTCACAAAGACTTCCCTCCATGGTAAATAGTAGGGCTGATAAGACGTTTTTCTCAAGTTCCACCAACTTAATATTTAATTGCTCTATTTCCATTGTTGGAATTCTACTTGTTCAACAAACAGCCATGCACCAGGAATATGATCTATACCGAATTCTATAGCTCTTTTAGGCAGAAATCCCATCACTTATTCGAACAAATTAGGAAATTCCCTAACACATGCACATTGGCTACCTCATCATCTTTGGGTTTCCAATGCTAATAAAGTACTAGCAGACATGGATCTCATCCTATATATCTTGACTCTAATTCTCACATCATTGCCCTAGTGTCAAAGTTCCACTAGTCTATTGACATAAAAGATCGTAGCATCATAGTAGACTAATTAGTCCATACCTAAAGTTACCCTATAACCCACGAAGTAAAACACATACGCATCACAAGAAAATGTACGCCCACCTAAAACCAAAGCAACGGTATCGCATTTTAATCCAAGGGTGGAATAACCCTAGTCAGATTGATCATATGAAAGGATATGCCAAGGTAGGTAACATCTCGGCCAAGTCTATCAATTAAATCCTTTGATATAAAGGAATGTGCAGTACTGGTATCAAATAGTACACTAACTATAATATCAGAAATGAAGTTTGTACATTAGATGTTAATCCCCTTAACTATCTCCTCTATAGTAAGTCCCTTGGATAGACCTTCCAACGCAAAGATATTGATGGACCCTTATATGCAATGACTCTAACATGTGTCAAATCTAGGTGCATGTTCTTCTTATGTCCAACCGTGTTGCAGTTGAAGTGTTTCATTTTTTTCCTTTTTCTGAGGTTTCATGCCTTTCGATGAATATGACCCTTTTTGGTGATAACTAAGGTAGCTAACATCCACCAAATTTGTTTTCTATACTTTACCATTACCATGGGTCTTATTTCCCTTGCATTCTAAAATGGAGATACTCTCTTCTTTCCCTCAAACTTACGTCTCTTTACCACTTTTTCTTCCTGAAAAAGAACATCGTAGCTTCAGGCCATTTCCGCCACCACGTCAAATGGCGATAGTAGATGGTCCATCACATTATGAATCGGCTTTTCATCCATGGATGAACTACCCATCTTCTTCTCCAATGGAGTGTAAATGTACGCCATATATACTTCACCAAAGAGTTAAAGCATTGTACGTACTCTGCCAAAGATAACTCACCTTTCTTAAGATCTTGTAACTCCTTCCTCAAAGTCCTCTTTTTTGACTCCAAATTGAGTTGATTCCCAAACCTTACCTTAACTTGTTCCCAAATAATAGTCTCCTCAGGAATCACAACTATCATAATCTCTCACCAGTCTAGTGTTTCTCCCTAAAGATGGCCAAAGGATACTTATTGTTTTTTTTCATCCGTAAATTATATATATGAGAAAGTTTGATTGTACAATTTAACCCAATTCTAAATTTCCATCACATCATCTTTTTCAACAAAAATATTTCCTCCAAAATTCGTATAATCCGACTTTATCTTTGCAAAATCTTCTTCTTTCACCACTGATTTGGGTGTAACTACTTCAGACTAGTTTTTTCCTCATCATTCATGCCATATACTTTAGGAAAGAGCATTAATATCTAATTATCCAATC
This sequence comes from Allium cepa, assembly GCA_030765085.1. Taxonomy (NCBI): domain Eukaryota; kingdom Viridiplantae; phylum Streptophyta; class Magnoliopsida; order Asparagales; family Amaryllidaceae; genus Allium; species Allium cepa. The sequence goes on from CM060931.1 coordinate 622,308,237, forward strand.
CGCTTGTGTAGGCACTTGAGCTCTGACATTCCCTATGGTATTCACACTTTCATTGACATTTGCATTGGTATCCCGTATAGTAACCATTCCTCCTACTCCACCATTTTTCTGCATAGTAGCAAATCCTCCACTCATACTCACTCTGGTGTTTCCAATAATTCTAAATCTACTTATGGCTTCGATACTTACTTTTTGCATAAAAAGATACATGTAAGAAACAAAAGAAAGAGAGTGAAACAAAAGTAGATAGGTAAATATATCCATATATATATATATATCAACAATAGCAAATACGCTAGATCGTATACCCTTCCCAAAGTGTTTCCTATTTAGGCTAAGATTATGTTCCTTTTAAATATATTTAACTTAGGTGCCCCTGGCCTAAGCTCCGACACTATGTTGTAACATCCTCATTTTCAAGACTTGGAAATGTATATCGATGGTGTTGCAGCTGTCGCTAGATTATTTTCAAGAAACGAAATAAGATCAGGCTATTCATAACATAAGTAAACGGAGCAACTTATTAATTTGTTACAACATTCAATAATTATTTAACAAGCTTAACCAAATGTTTCTCACATGAAGGAAAAATTAATAAAAACATGGATAATGACGATGTGTCGGCATATGCAGATACTACACATTCATTTAAATAATTATAAGTCTTGGTTGAGTATGTTGCAAAATAAAATCTAAACACAAAAGACTTTTGACAACCCACACCACCAAGCATGCACCAATCCAAAGCTCCGTGTGGTTTTCGCCCTCGCATCGTGTTGAGAAATAAGGATCGTCGAGGTTAACCTTTAGCATTTCAGAGATTAAGTCAAGCCGATATAATACAAGATATAATAAACCTTCAAAACTCGTAAGGGAAGGAATAAAACATGTATAACATAAGGAAATGTCCATCTCAGAAAATATCCAAATCACGGTCTCATAAAAAGTCAATATGTGGTTCAATACATAGTACATAGAAAAATATCTCTCAAATTCTGATCCCAGGAAATAAAATGTACTGATATAATAGAATAATACATGGAGTGTAAATATGATAAAAGAATTCTCCAAAGATAAGAACAACTCTCTAAGTATCAAGAATGGACCAGTCACCTACTGCCCTGTCACCTGTGATGGGAAAAAAGGGAAGGGTCGGACAAAATGTTTAGCAAATAAGTACAAGTTTAATGTTATGATCATGTGAAGATAGATATAGTACTATTCTAAATGATATAGTGTGTACTACAAGTGTCTGTGAATCCCTAAGGTCCAATACCTGAGGATTCTTATCTAACACAAAGTGCCGAACTACGAATTGAAACTCACACTAATGATCGGCCAATGTCACTAGAGTCACCTAATAAAAAAACACCACCCGTGGGTGATCATAGGAACTGCTCTCCCATAAATACATATGCCATTACTACATATAGAGAAGGAGAACCCCGAAATGCAAACTCTCTATATGACTCATCGTATGCACCCATGTCCATCCCTCGATCGTAGTGCTAAATGCCTTTTATTGTACTGCACCGACATCCACCGATACCATGTCACGTCAAATCCGTGCGTAAAAAAACTCCCGTTAGTACCTGGCTTCTTTTCTACTCTATAGCCACTTATCGCGATATGTCATGCCTTAGTGTCCATATAGATCCCCCGTTAGCATCGCGCTCGCTTAAATGGAGTCTTCATCAATGTTGAATGTCCACCATGGAACTCCCCCTAAGTGTGTGAAATACATCACCCTAATTGACTCCTAACCCTCAATTTATGAAATACATCGCCTTAGTCGACTCTAGATTTTCGTTTGGGTGTTTAAATGTAACCCAATATCATGATGGCCTACTGTCCTCTAATAGGGAACCAACTTCTCTACTGTCCCTAGCATATATACTTACCTTAAAATAGGCTCAAACAAATAATTTCCATTTATATAATTTTTAATGAAACTATATAATTTTATTTTCAATTTTGGGCCTTAGGCCAAGGTTTATATTTGCAATTTTCTTCATGAATGGTCGACCATTGTTGATCGACCACTAGGGCACCATGATCGATCAGTCGTGTAGTAAAATTAGGTTTTTCTATATTCTTTCACTGTTGATTTTTAATCAATGGTTAATTACTGGTTAATCGATGTCGTTGGCAGTTATTGATGAACACTAGTTACTAGATAACCGGTGTATTTATCAATATGCAATTCAATTTAAGGCTTGTTAGTTTAAGGATTGCAAATTCAACTGTAAAACGAGGTGTATACATTAATATCCTATATCAATAGTTTTCTGTAATTCTTATTCCAAGATTATAGATTTCAAGTTAAGGTTTTATATATTCAATTTGGGTTTCTAACATCCTAAATCAATTACAACAGTTTAAGTCTAACTATAATAATCATCTTATCAAAAAATACCCATTGACCTTAAGCCTAAGCTCTTCCTATTGCTCTTCCCTGAGAATCGCCCCTTTATTCGCTAGCTCCACCTTGATTCCAACATTTGTTTTCTTATAGTTCATTTTTGTTGAATTTTTAAGAAATTTTTAGAGTAGGGGAAGAGAGAAAATTTTGGCGAAGTTAGGTTACAGTAAATGGTTATATGAGAATTAGTCTTTTATTCGGCTAGTATTTATAGGGTTTTCAAACTAATCTTGGCTGTTAGATCTAGGTTAGTGAATATTATCTTTACTCAGGTTCGCTCGTCAATAATTTGAGTGCAAAACAATCCATCCAAACAGTTCGAACAACATCATATAAATCGAAAATGGTCGATTTTTCAAGGCCCATGGTTGACTACCTATATCCCTAGGCCGACCGCTACCGGTCGACCTACAACCCCCGTGGTCGACCGGTTCCTATGTTAGTTTTGCGTAATTTTTATTTTTAATTTATTATCATATTTCTAATTCTTCTAACGCCCATAATTTCAGCATGTTAGCTCCGACTTGAAGTGCTATATATGATAATCATTCAAGTTCGTAGCCAAATTCGGACATTTGTGAATTTTTTTGTTTTAGGCCTTGTTTTATTTTAATTTAATTTTGTTATTAAATTTCTCATTAAATTTTTGGGATGTTATGTTCTTCCTCTTAAATAGATTTCGTCCCTAAAATCTCAAAGGATGAAAAAAATGTAATTTGTACACACAACAACCAATAGCTACAACCATCTACTCATCATCATTCTAATGCAATATATACATACATATGCAACGTAAAACGCATGTGAACCTATTCTAATGCAAAAGAGTAGTCAGTCTACTAATTCAGTCGACCTCCTTCATGCAAATGTTCACGCCATGCATCCAAATGTACACAACATCCTGAATAAATATACTTGCAATTCTATACGTATTTGTAACCGTGCAACTCATATGTAACATCCATATGCATAACATCCCCTTGCACAACACAATTCAAGGGATAACAAGCTATTAAGTATGAGTTTATGTGTGTATACTTAGATGATATACTATCCTATCATTCAAAAGAGAACAACTCATACAATACATCCAAATACATCATCTAAAATCTTTCATTACGTTTTTAATCATTCCTACCATCCAATGGTCTCTGCCTAAAGGGTATACCACCAAAGTCCTATAAGAAGTCTATACTTAAAAGAGTTAAACTAGAAACATACCAGTAAAGAGTTATGGGTAGGTAGCGTGGATCTTTTCCTTGAGCTCCCATGTAATCCACTGGGCCATTTCCTCATTAGACTTTAACAAGACAGATCTCCTTGGTGTGGAGTCGTTTCTTCCATGCTCAAAAATACGAGTGCTGCACGCGAACAAGCGACTGTTGCTCAACCTCTACCTCCTCTAGCTGACTCGGCTCGACCACGGTAGCTGTATATTTTAAGCACTTTTGCAAGTGTGGCACATGGAAAACATCATGTACCCCTACTAAATTTTATGGAAGCTCTACTCTATGTGCCAAATTTCCTATTCTAGCCACTATCGGGAAAGGCCCTACAAATCTTGATGCTAGCTTCCCTGACTTACTAAATCTCATTACATACCTAAGGGGCGAAACCTTCACAAATACCATGTTTCCCACTGCAAAGTCTAACTCTGTATGTCTCTTTTCAGTGTAAGATTTTTGCCTATCCTAAGTGGTCTTTGTTCTTCAATGGATCAATTCCTCCTTCTCCGATGTCTCCCTCGCCATGTCTGGCTTAAGAATAATACTATCTGTTGTATCCCAACTGCACAACGATGATGAGTAGGGTCCATCATACAATTCCTTGAATGGTGCCATCCCAATGCTCACCTGACAAATGTTCTTGGAGGTAAACTCCATTAAAGGAAAGTAATCCCTCCAAGAACCTCCAAAGTTTATAATACACATCCGTACCAAATCCTTTAAAACCAATTCACTCTCTTTATCTGTCCGTCTATCTATGGATGATATGCAGTACTCAAGCTCAACGCTGTCCCCAATGCCTTTTGTAGAGTCCTCTAGAACTTAATGGTGAAAAGAAGATCTCGGTCGCTAACCATGCCAGTGGGAACTCCATGTAACCTAATGACCTCCCTCACATAAATAGCACCAACAATGCCGCTTCCTCGTACTCCTTACTGGTATGAAAAGAGCACACTTAGTCAACTAATCAACTATGACCCAAATGATTTCATTCCATTTCCTACTCTTCGAAAAACCATTTATAATGTCCATGGAAATACGCTTCCACTCTATTGAGGAATATCCAATGGCTTCAATAATCCTCCTAGCTTGTTCTGCTGTGCGTTTACCCTTTGGTAAGTCATGTATCTAGTTACATACTCCATCACAAACTTTCATATCGGTTCAATATAAGACTCTCTTCATGCCATAGTACATCTTGACACCACCGAAATTAATGGTCATCCTAGAATGGTGAGACTCAGCCAGTACCTTATATACCAAATCCATACTATAAGGAACGCAAATCCTATCATCTTTCTGTAACCATTCTCTCGAGTCAATAGCATAATGCCTCAAATGACTTGATGGCTCTCCTCTACTAATCCTCTCAAAAATATCCTCTGGCTTCTTATCCTCTTTCTATTTAGATCCCACATGCTTTACCAATGTAGGCTAAACATCTAAAGCTGCTAGTAATCATGGGGTAATATCTGATGATGGTCGGAAATCAAAGGTAGAAATATACTCTAAATGTCTCTACTCCATGAACAAGGGACTCAACACTGCATGTTGTCGACTCAAGGCATCTGCTACTACATTATCCTTGCCCAAGGTATAAGAGATATCAAAGTCATAAAATGCCATGAAATCCGTCCACCTTTGCCGCATCAAATTCAATTTCTTTTGGGAGAACAAGTTCTTCAAAGACTTGTGATCTGTACATAGCTCAAATTACTCTCCTACAAGGTAATTCCACCATGACTTGAGTGTAACAAACAAAGGTCGCTAACTCAAGATCATGGGTAGGGCAGTTTCTCTCGTGGGTCTTCAGCTGCCGACTCACATAACTCAACACTCTTCCCTTTTTCATTAAGACAATGCCTAATCTCATACCACAGGCATCAGCATAAACTATAAATGGCTTCGTCCTATATAATAGTACCAAACTGATGCAATATTCAATGCCTCCCTCAACTTGATAAAAGCATCTTCTCAGTTAGCATCCTGTGAGAAAACTAATTTCTTCTTTGTAAGACGAGTTAGTGGGATAGAGATCTTCATGAAGTCCTTAATGGACTTCTGATAGTAGTCCACCAAACTAAGAAAACTTCTCACTTTTGTGCTATTCTTGGCACATGCCAATCATGAACTGCTATCACCTTACTAGGATCAACTACTAAGCCATTTCCTTAGATGATGTGCCCCAAAAAGCGTGGTTCCCCTCTCCAAAAGTGGCACTTAGAAAATTTTGCCTTAAGCTTATGCGCATGAAGTGTACTAAGAACCTCCTCTAAATGAAACACATGCTTCTCCTCGCTCCTCGAATAAACTAGGATATCACCCAAAAATACCATGACAAACTTGTTAATCAACCCTCTGAAAACTCGGCTCATCAATTCAACAAAGCAAGCGGGTGCATTGGTCAATCTGAAGGTCATGACTAATCATTCATACAATCCTCTTGTGTACGGAATGTCATCTTCTGAATACTGTCCTCGACTACATGCAATTGTTGGAAGCCGGTAGCAAAATCCAATATAGAGAATACTCTAGATCCAACTAACTAATCAAAGAGATAACCTATATGGGGCAATGGATAACAATTCTGTTTTGTTAGTTTATTTAGCTTCCTATAATCGATGCAGAGTCTAAGAGAACCATCACCTTGGTGGCAAAGACAATTGCTGCACCCCACTCAGAAATACTCCTTCTAATAAAACCCTTCTCCAACGACCCATTAACCTGCCTTTTAGCTCGCATCTTTCGTTTGGAGCCGTATGCCTTAGCGGTAAGGCTACTTGTTTAGCATTCTTAACAACATAGATCCTAAACTTGATCTCTCTAGTGTAGGAGACTGGTAATCTCAGCAAAGACATCTAAGAAATCTCTAACTATAGGCACTGCACTAAGCTCATCATGTGACAGGTCTAATGAATATAAGTAGCTCAGCAAAACCGATCCTCGGGGATTGCAATAAACCTCCAAAGCTATGTCCATTACACGGGCCCAATCTAATGACCTTCCAATCATAGTCTAAAATAGCCCATACATAGTTACTCAATCCATGACTAATATCAATCCATACTTAAAAAATATCAATACAAAGGCATCACAGTCAAAGTCGACCCTTCAAATAAGCAACTTCAAACCCATACATACCTTAGATGAATAGACCAATCCTTCTACGGGGTTAACACAACCATAGGGTTGGTGACTGCCTTTAGTGCATAAGCCAAAACCTCCCGAGAGAATCCTGAGCAGAAGCACTCGGTGGTATTGTGCAAGCATGCTTCATATGCCCATACTGATCACATTATAAAATTTTACCTTTGAGGAATCCATTATGCACTCCTTAGCAAAAGGCCTCGACTTTCTGCACTCATTACACTGTAATTTCTTCCTAAATTTTCCCCTTCGGCTCAAATCCTCCCTTTTTCTTATCCTTTTTGGGCCTATTCTCTCCAAACTTCTGAGCCTTCTCTTTTATTTCCTTCTGGAAGACTATAACGACCCACATTTTCGATCTTCAAAAGTCGACATCAATACATCTTCGGATTTAGGTGTGAAATATCCAAATGCCAAAAAACATATTGCTGGAATTAAAGAAATAAAAGACAGAATAGAATCTCACATTGCGACGAGTAATATATCACATAAAACGGATCTCCACAGAAGAAAATTGTTATATACGTACATCAATCAGAGTAAACTAATATATTATCAATTTGGACAGTTATAACAACATGTCCTCATAAATGCTGATAAATACAAAAAAATATAGCGGAAATAAAATATACGCGAATACATCTTAGAGGCATCCAGCTCATCTCTTGGAGCTCTAAAGCATCCATAACTAAATCTGGAAATATGCTTGGTCTGACCCGTGCACTATAAGAAAATAACGTCTGGATCAGTTCGGTAAACCAGCTAAAACCTTTTGAAAGTAAAGGTATCTCATAAGACCATGCCGCATATAGACACAAATTTGTTTTTACCTTACGATAACCAAACCATTTAAAAGAAATTTGTTGATATTATACTAATGTCTAGGGTTTAAAATAAATATTTAATCATAACCGAAATGGTTACATTAATTACATTCCAGCATAATAGGTATACAACAAAGTCCGTAAAGGCATGTATTGAAAATGGATTCCATATTATGACAAGCGTACTAGGGTTCTCTTTGTCATAGTAAACCTCTAGAAAAAATGTACCCAAGTCGAAAACCTTTAAATCCATGCAAGTCAGAACTGGTCTACCCCTTTTTGCATAGTATCAAATATGATCACCACCCCAGTTGCTGGCTAACAACCATATTGTTTCACAAGCTTACATAAATGGGTCAATATCAATCTAGATTGGGTAATGACCATGCCCTAATTGTAGTGAACCACATAGCCCTAAAGCATATCTCATGTTATAGTCATTATCATACGTGACTCTAGAGGCTACATTTTACCTTTTTATAGCAATCCCGGTTGGAATAACAAAATTGCCCTCAAGGCAACAATGCAGTGCTAACATTCATCCATACAAGTTGGTCAGGATATGAATAAACCGAAGACATTACTTCTAATACATCCATTTTCGAATCATCCACTGGATTAGTAGCAAGTAGCCCTTGCACTTCAAAGAACCCCATCTTGATTCCATCATCTTCAAGATGTCTCCAATTCAAACACTTTGCCGGTTCAAAGTGGTTTTTGGATAATATATCATATCTTAGTCTCTCTGAACTGACAATCGATAATTTCAAAACCGGTCAAGATTTGATAGTCGGTTATTTAACTATCAAATAAACAAACAATTCAACCATGATTTAACCAAGCATAGTTAATCCCATAAGCAACCACTAAGCCTCTTTAAGTAATCATTTTATTAATTAAAAACCACTTTATAAATACTTATATTAAAATACTTTTACAAAGATATGTTCACAAGCCCTCTCTATTCTTTTCAATATCTGAAAAAAAATTAATATACTTATCTCGGTTGCATAAATATAATCACAAAACATTTCACTTTCAGTACTTAGAAACTTTTCCTTATACTAATAGTATAAATATATTCACAAAAGACAACATTTTCCATACTTAGAAAATGAACTCATATACTTATCTCAATGGTATAAGTATATTCACAAATATTGAGAAAGATTTCATTTTCAAAACTATACTTAATTGGGTTAAAAATAAATGTCATTTAAGATATAAGTAATAATAAAACCCAAACCACTTTTCCCTTTTTGGTGTTGAGAATGAAAAGAATACTTACCACACCACCATAATTTAAAATAATCATTTATTGGAATCAAGTCTTGTTCATTTTATGAAGATTCTTTTTATAAATCCGTTTTATGGAATTCCTTTATAAAACATCTTTATATTTATAAAACTCTTTTTATAGAACTACAAATTCATCTATAAAACTCCTTTTGTAAAACTCAAATTCATTTATGAAACTCCTTCTATAATACTCCAAATATAATTTAAAAAATCCTTTAATAAAACTCTAAACTCATTTATAAAACTCCAAATTCATTTATAAAATTCCTTTTATAAATCTTCAAAACTGATTATAAAACTCCTTTTCTAAAATTTCAAATATAATTATAAAACTGCTTTTATAAAAGTTTAAATTCATTTATAAAACTCCTTTTATAAATCTCCAAATATAACTCATATATTTTCATAAAACGACCATTCCATATATCACCATAAATTCACATACACAATTTAGTTTTCAATTTATCAAAATGATATTAATTTCCTTTTATATAATATCACTTATAAATGTATTCTTTTATACAACATTTTGTATAAAACGTTTCACAAATATTTATTCCAAATATTTCCCTCTTCTTTTAAAAACAAAATCTCTTTATTATAAAAGATAAATTCCCTTTTATTTTCCCTTAAAATAAACATCCGTTATTATATTAACGTTTCTATGAAATAAACACTTCCAAAATACTTTTAAAATAATTTCTATATAAATTAGAAAAAATTAAGAAAAAGGTTAAAATAAAATAAAGAAGTCCAAAACCTTTTCTAAATAAAATGCCCTAGAAAATTCCAAAAATCACATTTAAAACCATTTTCAAATCAAACTATTTTCGAATCAAAACGGCAAACCATAGTATTTTAAAATACTAAAAATGAGGCTTAGAGCTACTATAGCACTTAACAGATGCTACTATTACCTTTTTCACTAAAAATGTAACGACTCGGAATTTCACTGATTTGATTTGACAATATTTAATTAATATTAAACATTCAAATAATTTTAATGGAATTAAAACTATTTTAAATGATAAATAATGATGTTGAAATAGTTTTCAAAATTTATTTACAAAAGTATTTAGTTTGAAGAAAAATCGAAAATGTGACCGGAATTCGTTTTCCGAATTTTGACTTCTCACCGGATAAAAGTTGTCGAAAATATCGTCACGCATTGGTATATACATATACATACATTTACAAATATTTTGACATGCAAATGCATATGTGTACATGCATGTACATCTAAGTATGTATGTATGTATATATAAGATAAGATTTTATTATAAAAAGTTAATATATTATATAATACAAAGATGCTTCTTTAGACAAAAAGTAGGTAAAGTACAATTAGAAATAAATGGATGTTAGAGCATTGGAAAATGAGAAGGGGGACATGATAATTTCGAATTTAAGGGAGGGAACAATGCTAGGTGAGGTGGTAAGAGGGTATTGGAGGGCATGGCACAAGGGTAGTTTAGTAATTTTACTTATTCCATTTTATATAAAATCAATTTTCATTATTTTATTTTTCATTTTCCCTTTCATTCTTACTCTCTAAAAATCCACCATCCTTCTTCTGTAAAGTTTTCATGGCTTCTAATTTAAAATCCTAAGTTTTTGGAAGTCAAATTCTTACTTTAAAACTTTTAAAAAACTAAGTTTTAACTCACTTGTTTTAAGCTCCACTTTCTCCATTTTTACCCCAAATTCACCCGACTGGAACTTCTTCTAAAATGCTCCAAATCAATATTTTCATTTTTTTCAAAACTATATCTTCCTAAAAAATAACTGAAATTGAGTGTTTCTTTCTCAAATTTTAGAGAAAAAATTTCCTAAATATTTTCTATTGACCACTTTCCCAAAATTCGAGAAATACATGTCCAAAATTAAAGGCAAGTTGACCTATTTTCGAGTGGATTTTATGATTTTCCAAGCTTTCTGAATTCCAAAATTTATCAATTTTCCAAAGGATTTTTGGTGAGTAAATTATTGAACTTTTGGAAAGTTTTATCTTTATATGTATTTAATATTGGATTATAAAATAAGTTGGTTATTTGATTGGAATATATTTTGGTTTTAATATATGTATATGTTGCTAGTTATGGTTTGGATATTGACTTGTGAATCGAAAGCTAAATCATTGTGTTTCATTATAAAGATATGATTTTTGGGTTTGTGCTATGATGGTGATATGTTAATGGATGTTTAGGCACATGCATGTGATGTCATGCTAAGAAAGTGGACACTTTGATATGGTATTGACGATTGAATTTCTTTATGGAAAAACAAGTGTTTTTGTTTAAAGGAAATTGAAAATCATTTCAAAGTTTTCAACTTTGTTTTCTTATGAAAACTCTTATGCTACATTTATGATAAGCTTTTAGGTATTTAAGTGTTGAGGTTTCAATAAATATAGTCAAAACATTTTAGGGTTATGGTATCCATAGCGGTAGTCGCTATGGGTGCGGTTTCGATTAAAAAGTTAGTTTTTTTAAATTTAGTTTTCATACTTAAAAGTATCCTAAAAATATTTTATAAATTTAATAATGGTGTTATAGAAAGTGAATTAATAATTTAATAATAATTTTTAATTAATTAAGTTTTGATAACTAATACTTAATTAAGTTATAAACAAGGTTAGTTAATTATAATTAAGCTAAGATTAACTACTGATTAATTATGTTTTAAAAGTAAGATTAATTTAGTTAATTTTTGATTAAGAAAGACTAATTTTGAATTAGTTATGAGTCAAATAAATGATTATTTTTAATTAATTCTTAATCAAATATAAGGTCATTTACTTATTTATTTAATTAATCAACTATTATCTACTTTAATGATAAATTAATTAAAATTTAATTTTAAAGTAAACTATTTATTAAAGGTTTAATTTATTATTTAAGTACAATAAAAAGATTAATTAATTAATCAATTAAGATTAATTAATATTCAATTTTTAATGGAGGTTTAATTAATTTTTAAATAATTAATAAAGGATTAATTAAGGTTTAATTAATAGTTAATAATTGTTTGATTATTTAATTAAATTAAGTTAAGATTCAACTAAAATTAATTATAATTTAAATAAGGATTTAATTTATAATTAATTATTTTAAAAATATTTTTAAAGTCCTAACCACTTTGTTTTTCTAAGAATCAAATTATTTTAAAAGGAACTTCATTTTTCAAAATTGGTTTTGAATTCAAGAGATTCAAGTGTCAATACCATTAAGAAACCATATAACCGTGAATGAGTTATAATATAGATTGTTTGATTGTTTGGACATATGTTAGCAGATTAAATCCTCGTTCTGCTATAAATTAATTGAATTGTTTGGATATTTATTTAGCAGGACAAATCACCATCCTGCTATTATGTTATATAGACATGTTCATACCGGTTAGTTTATATTGACATATTATTTCCTGATTTGGATATGACATATATTTACATATATGTTGACTTATATAAATAAATTTTTGAATGACTTGAGAATGAAATTGGAATTAGATGCTAGCTTAAATTAGTACCATTGGGATTAATAAGCCTCCTTTTTGGATTTATGAAGTATGATTTTGAATTAAATTCAATTCTTTAATTAATATGGGGTTTTAAAGTTATAAATGATTTTAATGTTATATAATTATTTTATAAAGGTATTTACAGATAATAACTCATTTAAATAAAAGGTTTTTACAAAATAAAAGGGTTTATTTAAAGTGATTTAAAATGAGATTTGGTAAATGATATTTTGTAATGTCAAAGATATTTTATAAAGGAAGTTTTATAAAGAGTTTCATACATGGAAAGATATTTTAAAAATCATTTAGAAATTTAAAAAGAAGTTTAAATCCATTTTGAAGATTTATAAGGAGGTTTGGAATATGAAGTGAACTTATAAAAAGAATTATAAGGAATAAGTGAATGAGTTTTATAAAGTGAATGGGTTTTATAGTAAGTGATGTTTCGAAAAAAGAATTTCTTGGCCATTTAATATGGAATTTGAGAAAACAGAATTTTCCAAATGTTTTTATTAAATACTTATATTTTTTAGATAAGTAAAAATGTAAGGTTTTGGGAATAGAGTTTTAAAAAGATCTTTCAACCATGTATTACAAAGTGTTTTAATTAATTAAAGATTAATTAATAAACGCGTAGTGGATCTCATATGGAATCAAATCAATGTTGAATGATTGCTTATTTGACAGTTAAATAACCAATTATCAAATCTGGACCTAAATGTGACTTTGGAAATATCTAGGAGAAACACGTGAGTTATATGGCACAGTCATCCCCAATGATGTTATACTGTGCCTATAAACCTTGTTTCATTCTTCTAGAATAAATGATAAGGAAATCTGTTCACTAACGGTTAGGAGGTGAACTTCATTCTTATCTTTGTCTGTTCATTTCCTAAAGAACCAGGGTTGAGTTTACAAGAAATTATCGGATGTTGTTTTGAAGAGACCAGGATCAGATCTGTTACCCGAAATCACTTCGATCCAACTCAAGCGTTTCAAACTGAAGATATCTTGAAGAATATGGAATCGAAGACAGAGCATTGAAGTGCAAGGGCTGCTTGCTACTAGCCTTAAGGGTGATTCCAAAATGGATGTAGTAGAAGTAGTGCCTTTGGTTTGTCCTTATACTGGACAACTTGAATGGATGAATGTTGGCACTGCATTACTGCCTAGAAGGCGATGTTAACATTCCATGTAGGATTTCTATTCAAATGGTAAGCGTTGCTTCAGGCCTCATTAACCGCGAATAACTAAAATCAGGGGTGATGTAGCAAGGCTAAGTGGGTCGCTCCCATTAGGGTGTGTCATTACCTTTCTAGATACATCTACATATTTATGGATTAGTTGTGCATGAGATCTCAATAAAAAAAGTTGCAAAGCAACTAGGATGATGACATATTCGGTACTATCTAGTCACGGATATGCCAGCCTTTTGTTGGTAGGGGATCTCGACAAGGTCCTCGGTACATTTTCTAGATGTGTACGGTGATAGATGGTAACCCAGTGCTTTGTCATAGTATGGAATCCAATCTCTAATGCATGCCTTTACGATTTTGATTGTAGAACCTAGTATGCTAGAATTTAATTAATGTAACAACTTCAGCTATGATTAATAAATATTTATAATCTAGGCATTATTATAATATCACTGGATTTTCTATAGAATATGTTTTGGTTATCGTAAGGTTAAAAACCAGTTCGTATTTATGTGCGGTGTGGTCTTACGAGATACCTTTGATTTTAAAAGGATTTTAAACATAATAATTCAGTTATTTGAGTTTACTCACACTAGACCCATGTCTAACCCGAAGTTTTATTTTCTTTCCCTTAAACTCTTAGGTGCTCAAATTTTTGTACGAAGCCAATAGTTCAGGTTTACCCACGGATGCATTTTGGTGGACCTTGGAGCAAGAGTTTCATCGATAACTAGTTATTATCTTATTTCTACTGTATTATATGTATCTTGCATTAATTGCATAGGGACAGGCTGTTATAACCATCCTAGGGTAGAATTTATATTAGTATGACTCTGATGTATCGTTTTTGAAATGACTTTGTAAAGTATTATGTTAATTAATATATGTTATTCTGTTGCGTTGTAAGATTCTGTGATTGTTTAATTTCTTCTATCATCAATTTCCTTTATTTACCTCAACAATCTATCTTTTCGACACTTAGTTATTCACATGAATACCATGGATGTATCAGTGTCGACTTCTAGCGTTCGAAAAGGCGGGTCGTTACAAAAAAGGTTCAACTTTTACCAAATACCAAAGCATATCAAATATTGCCAACTACCAACTTTCACCATTCAACGGTTATACAATAAGTATATAAATGGAATTAAAATCAATAGGTATATAACTAAAATTTAAAAACACAATAGCAAGAAATCCGGATTTCTCTACCAAATTCCTTGTATTCGATTTTATATGTCAATCGTTTTTTAAAGTGGATATTCAACTGAACCAAACCAATAAATCATTCAAACGCAAAATTAATAATTTATTTCTAACATATATCATAATAGTATTCATTCAAAGGTGAGACAACTCGCCAATATTTCATTAGATGCCTTGGAGTTCAAGTTCGATCTAAAAATGAACGATATTCGATTTTAGCTCAAAATTTCACTAGCGCCAAACTTAATGAAATCGGTTCTATCGCGTAGATGTCGTTCTACGAGTGTGACGCAAAAGTCTTCGTCTTGATTGGACCTCATATAAGAAATTTATTCATTTTGTAAGATCTTGAATTTAAAAATAAATTAAGTACATTAATTATTTACCAATTACCATATAGACTTCTTCCTTGAAATAAACAACCCCCCCTCCCGGTATGTGAACATGACCGTGCATGAACAACAGTGATGCCACACCACCTCCAACGACCTTCTCTTTCTCTCTGTAATGCACAAAAACAATGAAAAGCTCGATCCATATATTCAAAATCTGACCTAGAACAGTGACCTTAACCTCCAAAATGACACGATTTGCCATGGTTGATCGCACCACTCCAAAATACCATCGTCGACTCCCCTTTGCACCACAAACCAAAATCCAATCTCAATTTCACCAAACTCCCCTTAAATATTCACAAAAACAAAACCTTACGTCACATTCACCATGTCAAAAACTATCGAACAACCTATAATCATCTAAACACATACAGATTTAAAGATCTAGCAAAAACAAAACCAACGGATCTGGTTTCACATTTTCCGCTGAGTAGATTGTTTGATTTTTGATTTATTTGATGGTGGCCATTTTTCTTGTTCATAAGAAATAGATAAAAAGAAAAGAGAGAGAGAAATCATAGTGCTGAATATTCTAATTGTTGAATTTTGTTTATTTTGGGCATCTCGCTGCATAGAATTCAAATCACATATGAACCGCGAACGACAAATCAAAAATACGGTTGCGCATAAAACTACGATATGATTTCAAAACAATAATAAAATATACCAATTATCTAATTTTGTAAATTTTCAAAAATATCAGCGTTTGCCAAAAAATACGTCAAACGATAATTTAAATATTTTTCAAATTAAATATTATCGAAAAATCCTATAAATTCATTCAAAAATACGTCAATAAAGATCGAGACATTTTATTAACAATTGATTTCTTGTTATTTATCAAATTTGAATCAAATCCGAATATTTAAATAAATTAAATATTCTCATTTGACACGTTAAAGATTACGGGTCGTTACACTCTTCCCTTTAAAAGAATTTCGTCCCCCGAAATTCTGAAAGGAAAAAAATGCCTCATAACCTTTAAACTAATAAAATCAATTCGAAACCCTTTGCTTCCATGTTCTTGTATCTCACTTACAATTGTATTCAAACCACATAACTCGCATATCTAATGTAACAGCCCGCTAATCCGTACCCCTTGAATCAACACTATTCTACCTCTGTTAACTCAAGTGGCACAGAAATACGAACCATTTGGGTTTTAAGAAGAAGAGATAGAAGAAGAAGAAGCTAAACAGTATCAGAATCTCACAGTCGCAGCGGAATAAAATATAATAGTAAATATAGATCTTTACACAAAATGAAATCTATAACTATTTTATACATCATATCATCAGAGTGCCTCATACATCAACAATTACCAATCAGACATACCATACAATCACAACAGCGGAATATATATATAGGTACAGATAATACGAATGATACGTCTCGGACTCCAGCTCCTCTCCTGCTACATAGCAACCTATCCTGAACATATAATACTCAGTCTCACCCGAGCATTATAATGAAATAACACTCGAGTCAGTCTGCAATACCAACTGATAATAATGCATCCAAATTGATTATTAAAGTTTCAAAAGTCCTTTGAAAACAAAAGCATTTCGTAAGACCACGCCACAAATAAACATGTCGGGTTTTTACCTTATGATAGCTAAAACACTTTTTATAGAAATCCTCTGATATTATAATAGGGTCTATTTACAAATACTTATAAAATAGCCGAAATTGTTACATGATTAAATTCCAACTACTAGCTACAAAGTGGGTAATACAAACAAAACTCGTAAAAGGCTCGTAGGGAAAATGGATTTCCAACAATGACTAGGCACTGGGGTACCACCTGTCATAGTACGGGGCCTAGATCACCGTACCGAGGACCACCCCCGATCCCCTGCAACACAAGGCCGGACCCATCCCTTACTGGACAGTTCCGAATAAGATCACCCCACGGTTAGGATCAACAACCGCACCACTAAGCCGGAAAAAAAGGGACATCTAGACAGGGATGACCTTAATCTCTAGTGGGGGCTACCCACGAAGCCTTGCTGCATATCCCCTGATTTTCAGTCATTCCCATTTGATGAGGCTTGAGGCTAAGCGTTACCTTTAGAACGTTTCACTTCCAATGTCCATCGTCCATCTGACGATGTTCCGAAAACATTCGTCCATACAAGTCCGTCCCGGGTTCGAACGGAACTGAAGGCACTACACCTACTACATCCAATTTGGAAATATCCTCAGGATTAGTAGCGACTAGCCCTTGCACTTCACAGCTCCATCTTCGTCTCCGAACACGTTTTCTAACGAAACGTAAAAACCGGATCGAAGTGGTTTCCGAGAAATAAATCTCGATCCCGGTCTCTTCGAAACGATCAACGCATTTGTCCAAAATTGATAGTCGGTGATTTAACTATCAATTTACGTCCATAAGCATCCATCACACAATAAATAATTCCCACATTATTTATTTGCCTCACATATCATTACAAGTTATATTTTTAAATTTTCGAAACTCATTTGAAAACAATTCCCAAGGTTCTTCCTTTACAAGGTAAATCCTTTACCATATATTCCCATTGGAATAACCACGTTCAAAACATTTAGATTTAAAGCAATTAAAACATTTTATACTGAAATATACTTTAAAATACGAATTTACTTCTAATTACTTACTCAAAAATATAAATTTAAAATAAGTGAAGTAAAACTATTTATTAAGGTCTAAACTTGGTTTTACATAAAAGTTTAGTAAAACTAAATTTAAAAGAGGAGTTTTAAAAAGGATTAACAATAATTTCAAATAACTTCATTCAAAACTAGCCTTTAAATAAATCTATTTGTAAAATAGTTACTAAGGTATTCATAAAAATTTACTATTGCTAATTTATCAATAATTATTTTAAAATAATAATTTCCAAAACACTCTTTTAAACAAGTTTTAATTTTTAAACTTTCTTTTAATAAAATCTGTTTAAAACTCGAACTTGGTTGTTCCCAGGGAAACTTATTCCCACTCAAACAACCCAGAAAATCCATTTTATAAATTCTGTCGATTATAGTTCAATTCAGATTTATGTTTAATAACATAAATTTCCTCCCCAGGTTTAAAATAACTTCTTACGAAGCTTAACCACATTTCCATTCCCGAAAATTCACTTCCAAAGTATAAGTTTAAAGGTCTTTTTAAATAAACTATTATACATTTATTTAATGAAATCATACTTAAGGAATTGCTTGACTAAATATCTACTTAAATTTTCAATGGTTTTAAATAATATTTCTACAACATTCTAATTTGCAATTTATCGCTAATTTAATTTGAAGGGTTCCTTTTGAAATCGTATTTAATTTCCAGGGACATTACTACCAAAATAACCCCATTGTTATTTTTAACAATTTATAATTACTTATCGAAATTATCACCAGAAATCCATACTTTCACATTTATCAACTAATAAATGTTCCACTTTATTTAAATTTCCAAATTTACAAATTTTCATTCTTCACCCAACCCAGATTCTAAATTTTATTCCCTTAAAATTTTCATTCATCAATTTCCTCATTTCTTTTAAAACCAATTTATTCTATTTATACTTAACAATTCCAGGATTATAATTTATCAATTCATATCACAACAGACTGGATTTCATAATTAGGTATCACAGTGTATAAATAAAATCCATCATTAGTTGTAACAATAATTCCTATATTGTGAGGAATCCCGTTGGATCCCTCCAACCTGTTTTCCCTTCATCCACAGATATTAGCACATCACATATAAAAATATCAATCCAAACTGATAACAACAATTATATTCAACCAATCACACAGATATTTAAATATTAACTATTTAAACTAGCTAGCATCCAGATGTGAGTGAGAATAACTCACACTGAGTTTTCGACGAGCGTTTGAAATTTTAAATTAAACCGAACCACGTTCGATTTAACCTAAAATTTCTACTTGCCCAGAATGAATCCGGAACTGCACCATCGCGTAGTACTCTTTCCTGCGATTCCAACGCTACCAGTTTCGTCGAATTCTGAATACGTATGGGCGAGATATTAAATTTTGAAGTTTGAGCTTAAAATTCAAAACGGTTATCTTTAAAATTCAATTCATTTATACCAAACGATTACTGGCCGTCAGATCTGGAACTTCATCAAGCGCCCCCCTCTCTTCTTCAAACACGCGAGCTTGAACAACTAACCTAAAGCACGCGGCCAAGGGTTTCGAAACGCACCCACCACGATCAATGTGAGATCGATCAGGCACTGCCGTTGAGTTCGCCTACCCCAACTCCACCTTCAGCCCAAACGTGAGCACACTTGGTCAAACCCTGCTCGTACACGACGAGATCGAACGACAACTCAACGAAGCCAAAATTCTCCCTCCATCGTCGATGATAGCTCGAATCATCCGTTGGATCTGTAGATCCCTCAACGGTCTACAACTTTCATTTAGAAAGTTTCCCAAATTGAAGCATGGATTGAGATATTTTTGAGGGGGATTGAAATCGATTTTCAGCCATAAAAATATAAAGAAACGGTGGCTCGTTTCTGAAGCTAGGGTTTGATAATTAATGAATATATATAGTTTTTATATTATTTAATTAAAATAATTCTCGATTTTACAAAATATGCAAAGGAACTCCAAACTACGCGTTCCAATAGGTGTTTCTAGGGTTTTTCCGCATTCCGGACACAATGGAATAGGTTTCGTAAGCTAATTCGGTCATACGCATGAGTTACGAAAAGAAACGATCAATTCTAATTTAAACCGATTAAAACGATTTCGATGCGTTTCGAGCTGCCACGGTCAAACGACAACTCCGATTGCTACGAAAATTGAAATCCGATAATAACTAACTATTACGGATCAAATGGAGCTGGTTTCGTCGAATTTCGAGACTGTGCCCCGGAAAGCTATTTTAACCCGTCGATTAAATCGGACGATTTTTCGAAATTGTCGAAATCACTCAAAATTTCACTTTTAAAATTTTGCTAACTTAATAATAAATCATATGAAATTTATAAGCACATTAAAAATCATTTTGATTCATTCCGGACCCAAATCTGATTAATTGGATTTTAATAATATTAAATTCGTCTTTAAATTATTATAAAATTCCAAATAATAACTTATTGACTTCTAATTTCATCCAAGGGTCCAATATTAAAATTCAAACCCAATTAGACCTAAAATAAATTTTAGAATCTAATTTTATATCCATTTACACTCAAAATTACCAATTATCCCAAATTCTAATATTAAGCTATTATTATTCAAATTCCAATTTAATTTTCGTATTTGAAATTTTTACCAATTCCATCAGCTTAACCAAAATCTTTTATTCCAAAATTCAAATTATATCCATATTCAATCATTTAAATGAATTAAATGTTCAAATTTGGTGACCCAAAATTTCGGATCGTTACATTCCTCCCCCCTTATAAAAATTTCGTCCCCGAAATTTGCTAAGGTAGAAGAATGCTTCCAGACCTAAAAACAAACTTACTTAGTGAAATCTAAATTTCACTTCGCTCAAATTCACTTTGCCCAGATCCTTTAGTTTCAAATCAAAACTACTAATTCAATCCTATTCCAAAATTCTTTATTTTCAATCCTAATTTGAAATCGACTTGTTGCTAATGAACAAATGCTCCTACACTCATTAACTTAACCCAAACTTCTTTAGTTAAAAGCTTAAATACACTTCCCAAAATTCTTTAACCCAAATCCAAACTCATTTGTTTTATTTATACTCAAAAGCTTTTGTGGCAACATTATTTCAAAACAACTTTACTAGTTAATAAATTTTTCAAAATTCCCAAAAAAATTCTAACTCCCAAAATTTTCGAAATTTTTTGGCGGAGTCTCCTTTGTACGGAGGAGCTTTTGCGATATCGCTATACAGATAAATATATATACATCGACCCACACGGTCGGAAACCAAAATATATCACAATATATATCATTTCCCAAATTTATTTGCGTAGGCGTACCTTTTTAGCAAATTTTAATAGCAAGCGACTAATATTTTAGCATATACGCGCTCCAACTCTCTCGAATGCCTCCCGTACCTGTACTTTACTCAACAAACTCATCATTTTTCCAAGACATGCACATTTCATTCATTTATTAAGACAATACATCAATTACCAAGCCTATGCGATACATTTCTCAAGTTTACATCTAAACCATATGTTATAAGCAATTACAAGCACCAAAACTACCTTTGTTTCCTTTTGCCAACTCGAACTTCATTTTGTATTTCACTACAATGAATACATTCAAGTTACCATTCCCAATTCATAATTACCACAACCAACTCATATTCACTTCAATATTATGAATGTAGGCTTTACTATCATCAATTTACTTCAATTTAAATTCAAATTGATTCACAATCAAATGTATTTCCAATTTAATTTATTTGCATTTCTTTTCCAAATTCAAACTTCATTATATTCCACTCGAACGACTTACATCCGAGTTGCAATTGTTAGATTCACATTCACTTCAATAATAGTGATATAAGCTTTTGATTCATTTACTTTTTCTTTTTACTAAATCTGCATTCACATATAAACCCACTAAATAGGTTCCAATTCATCCCCCATTATTCAAATATCAATTTCATTTACTTCTTTTAATTTATCCACTTAAGTTTAATGACTAATTTCTATGCAGGTTGTGGTTATTCAAACAAATAACCAATTTTCAAGCTTATACCAATTAAAATTTAATTCCAGCTTCAAATTTCATTAATCTCTGTTCCATTCGGAACTATTCTCAATCCAAATATTCCTGTTTCCTTACAAATTTAAAATCAAGTCATTATCCTCACCTTTCAAAATGATTATTCATCTTAAGTTTATTTTTATTATTTAATTATTAGTATAGTTTTATGATATATTTATTATTTTTCTCTTTTTTCTTTTTTTATATAGTTATATATATCATTCCATACTTATTTACAACTCATATACTCTTTCTTTATCACAATTACTAACTTAAAAGTCATTTGCTTGCATCCAAATTTTATTTTCCAAACAAATTTCATTTAAAGCTATGTCATAAGCTTAAAAATAACCATCTCATCATTTTCTTAAATAATTTCAATTCCATAATATCTCAATTTATTTCCATTTTAATTGATTCTTACCCAATCAAACCATTTACAAATTTTAATCCAACTAGCTTATACATTCAGCTTAAGTTTAGATTAATAACATCTCATTCCATATTATTCCTAACTCTCACACATCTTTAATTCATACTTTCTTATTCCATCACAATAATTAATTAAAACCATTTCACTTGCAAGTCATTTTCATCATCTAAACAAATTTATCCAAGACCACGTTATAAAGCTTAATCACAATTATTTAATTTGCTTAAGCTTTCTTCACAATATTTTCATTATCTTCTTATAAATCAATTTTTTATTTTCATTTGATTCTCATCCCAATCAATTAAAATCCATTTACAAACATTAATGCACTTTGTTTATTTCTTCATTAATTTTTTTTGTATTAGATTTATTTTATTAACAAAGAGCCATTTTAAATTATTTCACTCATTGGAATTAATTTACAATTCAAACCATCACAATAATAATTCAATTCTATTATTCATTCACACTTTCAACTTTTTATTGTCAAAATTAACTTTCATACCAGAGCTGGGTTTTCATTTTCTTTCCAAAATTCCCTTAACAAACCCCCAAATCTTATCCATGCCAATACCAATCTCCTTTAATTTAGTTTACACTAAAGTCACCTTTAAGCTTCTCTTTACTTACCTTTGCGTACTCTAAATTCATTCTCAAACAATTTCTTAGAATTTAGTTGAGTTAAAATTTTATTTACACGATATCATTTTTACTTCCCTGAATTAAATTAATTCTTTCCCAATTCTAATTCAAGTTCAACCAAATTTATTTAGCCATCTTGAATTCATACCATTTCCTTTACTATCTTGAATAAGAATTAAATTCCATTCATTTCTATTCTTAACACAATTGAATCTTGTTTTTAATTAAATCCAAATCCATCTCAATTCCACTCAATTGAAGTTAAATCCAATTCAATTCAAATTTTAAATTTTAATTCTCTATATACAAGTTCAAAACTTATTTACAAGCTTAAGTTCATTCATCCTTTTATATCTCACTTTCCTTATCTTAATTTACATTCCCTTTAAGATTAAGTTTGATTTCACCATGCCATTCAACTACTCATTATAAATTCCATTTCCTATTTGTAAGTACACCAACTTATTTACTTAAATGCTTATATTTCTCATCTGAGTTACTTTCATCTTATAATCTCAATTTAATCTAAGTCAATTTAATTCTAAACCCAATTTATTTAACTTATCCAAGTTAAATTCCAATTTTTTACTTACTTCAATATATTTCATTCACTTTCATTTACTCAAGTTAAATTTTAATTCCAAGATTAAAATTTTCATTTCTCCCTTCATATTAATATCAACTTCACTTAATAAGTTCAATAGTTGATTCATATTTGACTTCACAATTTTACTTTTGAATAGAATTTCCAGAATTCAATTACCCGGGTTTATTTCAAAACCAATTTGAAATAATAAATAACTCATACACTCTTGGTATATCAAACCAAACTTCCAAATTTCCAAAACAATTTGTTTTTGCCAAAACAATTCCTTCCCCTTGAAATTTCCAAAATAACTGTTATACCCAACAAGTCCAAACAATACCATAACCAACCACTTTGGTAGCAATCCATCACTTTAGAAACTCGAAAATAAATTCTAACGATGTGGCCAGCATCATCAGGATTATTTTCCAGCGACTGAAGTGAATTCAATGCTTCTTACTTTTCCAAATTCATTTCAAAACAGTTTCCATTCAAAAATACTTCCCAAAATAATATTCCAATATTGCCTTCAAACACTTTAACAAACATTTCAAACTTTCCCTGGATTTTTAACTTTCCAAGCTTTGTTTCAATACATTTAAAATCCTTTTCAAAATCCCGGGGATTTAAATTCTGGTTTAGTTTAAATTTAGTTATTCTCTTTTGTATAATTTATACTTATAAATTTTTTATTTGTTTATACCTATTCCAAATTTTATATTAAATATTAGATTCTTATTTGATTAAGGTACTAACAACTAAACAATCAAATATATATAATAATTCTGAAAAATTATTTCTTTTATATCAAAATATACTTTGGGGTAAAATTATTTCATTCACCCACTTTAAAAATAATACTATGTCGGTTTATCTTGTTTAAGAGTTTAGAAACCCCTATCGATGCGGTTGTACTTCCCGCACCGACCAGAATTCATAAACACTCAACCGATAAGTCAACACAGTATATAAAAAAAATTATATTCACTAATAAGTACGCTCTCATATCCATTAATACACTCAACTCATTATAGAGTACTATTGACTCTGTTTAATGAGTAATTTCCCGACCAAAGCCTAGGTTGTCGCCAACCTAAGCTCTGATACCAAGTGTAACAGCCCTCTAATCCATACCCCTTGAATCAACACTATTCTACCTCTATTAACTCAAGTGGCACAGAAATACGAACCATTTGGGTTTTAAGAAGAAGAGATAGAGGGAGAAAAAGAAGCTAAACAATATCATAATCTTACAGTCGTAGCGGAATAAAATATAATAGTAAATATAGATCTTTACACAAAATGAAATCTATAACTATTTTATGAATCATATCATCAGAGTGTCTCATACATCAACAATTACCAATCAGACATACCATACAATCACAGCAGCGGAATATATATATAGTACAGATAATACGAATGATACGTCTCGGACCCTAGCTCCTCTCCTGCTACATAGCAACCTATCCTGAACATATAATACTCGGTCTCACCCGAGCATTCTAATAAAATAACACCCGAGTCAGTCTGGAATACCAGCTGAGAATAATGCATCCAAATTGATTATTAAAGTTTCAAAAATCCTTTGAACACAAAAGCATCTCGTAAGACCACGCCACAAATAAACATGTCGGGTTTTTACCTTACGATAGCTAAAACACTTTTTATCGAAATCCTCTGATATTATAATAGGGTCTATTTACAAATACTTATAAAATAGACGAAATTGTTGCATAATTAAATTCCAGCTACTAGCCACAAAGTGGGTAATACAAACAAAACTCGTAAAAGGCTCGTAAGGAAAATGGATTTCCAACAATGACTAGGCACTGGGGTACCACCTGTCACAGTACGGGGCCTAGATCACCGAACCGAGGACCACACCCGATCTCCTGCAACACAAGGATGGACCCATCCCTTACTGGACAGTTCTGAATAAGATCACCCCACGGTTGGGATCAGCAACCGCACCACTAAGCCGAAAAAAAGGGACATCTAGACAGGGATGACCTTACTCTCCAGTGGGGGCTACCCACTAAGCCTTGCTGCATATCCCCTGATTTTCAGTCATTAGAACGTTTCACTTAGAATGCCCATCGTCCACCTGACGATGTTCCGAAAGGATTCGTCCTTACAAGTCCGTCCCGGGTTCGAACGGAACCGAAGGCACTACTCCTACTACATCCAATTTGGAAATATCCTTAGGATTAGTAGCGACTAGCCCTTGCACTTCACAGCTCCATTTTCGTCTTCGAACACGTTTTTCTAACGAAACGTAGAAACCGGATCGAAGTGGTTTCCGAGAAATAAATCTCGATCCCAGTCTCTTTGAAACAATCAACGCATTTGTCCAATATTGATAGTCGATGATTTAACTATCAATTTACATCCATAAGCATCCATCATACAATAAATAATTCCCACATCATTTATTTGCCTCACATATCTTTAGAAGTTATAATTTCAAATTTTTTAAAACTCATTTGAAAACAATTTCCAAGGTTCTTCCTTTACAAGGTAAATCATTTACCATATATTCCCATTGGAATAACCACGTTCAAAACATTTAGATTTAAAACAGTTAAAACATTTTATACTGAAATATACTTTAAAATATGTAAATTTACTTCTAATTACTTACTCAAAAATATAAATTTAAAATAAGTGAAGTAAAACTATTTATTAAGATCTAAACTTGGTTTTACACAAAAGTTTAGTTAAACTAAATTTAAAAGAGGAGTTTTAAAAAGGATTAATAATAATTTCAAATAACTTCATTCAAAACTAGCCTTTAAATAAATCTATTTGTAAAAATAGTTACTAAGGTATTCATAAAAATTTACTATTGCTAATTTATCAATAATTATTTTAAAATAATAATTTCCAAAACACTCTTTTAAACAAGTTTGAATTTTTAAACTTTCTTTTAATAAAATCTGTTTAAAACTCGAACTTGGTTTTTCCCAGGGAAACTCATTCCCACTCAAACAACCCAGAAAATCCATTTTATAAATTCTGTCGATTATATTTCAATTCAGATTTATGTTTAATAACATAAATTTCCTCCCCAGGTTTAAAATAACTTCTTACGAAGCTTAACCACATTTCCATTCCCGGAAATTCACTTCCAAAGTATAAGTTTAAAGGTCTTTTTAAATAAACTATTATACATTTATTTAATGAAATCATACTTAAGGAATTGCTTGACTAAATATCTACTTAAATTTTCAACGGTTTTAAATAATATTTCTACAACATTCTAATTTGCAATTTATCGCTAATTTAATTTGAAGGGTTCCTTTTGAAATCATATTAATTTCCAGGGACATTATTACCAAAATAACCCCATTATTATTTTTAACAATTTATAATTACTTATCGAAATTATCACCAGAAATCCATACTTTCACATTTATCAACCAATAAATGTTCCACTCTATTCAAATTTCCAAATTTACAAATTTTCATTATTCACCCAACCCAGATTCTAAATTTTATTCCCTTAAAATTTTCATTTATCAATTTCCTTATTCTTTTAAAACCAATTTATTCTATTTATACTTAACAATTCCTGGATTATAATTTATCAATTCATATCACAAAAGACTGGATTTCATAATTAGGTATAACAGTTTATAAATAAAATCCATCATCAGTTGTAACAATAATTCCTATATTGTGAGGAATCCTGTTGGATCCCTCCAACCTGTTTTCCCTGCATCCACAGATATTAGCACATCACATATAAAAATATCAACCCAAATTGATAACAACAATTATATTCAACCAATCACACAGATATTTAAATATTAACTATTTAAACTAGCTAGCATCCATATGTGAGTGAGAATAACTCACATTGAGTTTTCGGAGAGCGTTTGAAATTTTAAATTAAACCGAACCGCGTTTGATTTAACCTAAAATTTCTACTTGCCCAGAATGAATCCAGAACTGCACCATCGCGTAGTACTCTTTCCTGCGATTCCAACGCTACCAGTTTCGTCGAATTCTGAACACGTATGAGCGAGATATTAAATTTTGAAGTTTGAGTTTAAAATTCAAAACGATTATCTTTAAAATTCAATTCATTTATACCAAACGATTACTGGCCGTCAGCTCTGGAAGTTCATCAAGCACTCCCCTCTCTTCTTCAAACACGCGAGCATGAACAAATAACCCAAAGCACGCGGCCGAGGGTTTCGAAACGCACCCACCACGATCAACGTGAGATCGATCAGGCACTGCCGTTGAGTTCGCCTATACCAACTCCACCTTCGGCACAAACGTGAGCACACTCGGTCAAACCCTGCTCGTAGACGACGAGCTCGAACGGCAACTCAATGAAGCCAAAATTCTCCCTCCATCGTCGATGATAGCTCGAATCATCCGTTGGATCTGTAGATCCCTCAACGATCTACAACTTTCATTTAGAAAGTTTCCCAAATTAAAGCATGGATTGAGATATTTTTGAGGGGGATTGAAATCGATTTTCGGCCATGAAAATATAAAGAAGCGGCGGCTCGTTTGTGAAGCTAGGTTTTGATAATTAATGAATATATATATATATATATATATATATATATATATATATAGTTTTTATATTATTTAATTAATATAATTCTCGATTTAACAAAATACGCAAACGAACTCCAAACTACACGTTCCGATAGGTGTTTCTATGGTTTTTCCGCGTTCCGGACATAATGGAATAGGTTTTGTAAGCTAATTCGGTCATACGCGCAAGTTACGAAAAGAAACGATCAATTCTAATTTAAAACGATTTCGATGCGTTTCGAGCTGCCACGGTCAAACGACAACTCTGATTGCTACGAAAATTGAAATCCTATAATAACTAACTATTACGGATCCAATGAAAGTAGTTTCGTCGAATTCCGAGACTGTGCCCCGGAAGGCTATTTTAACTCGTCGATTAAATCGGATGATTTTTCGAAATTGTCGAAATCATTCAAAATTTCACTTTTAAAATTTTGCTAACTTAATAATAAATCATATGAAATTTATAAGCACATTAAAAATCATTTTGACTCATTCCGGACCCAAATCTGACTAACTGCATTTTAATAATATTAAATTCATCTCTAAATTAATATAAAATTCCAAATAATAACTTATTGACTTCTAATTTCATCCAAAGGTCCAATATTAAAATTCAAACCCAATTAGACCTAAAATAAATTTTAGAATCTAATTTTATATCCATTTACACTCAAAATTACCAATTATCCCAAATTCTTATATTAAGCTATTATTATTCAAATTCCAATTTAATTTCCATATTTGAAATTTTTACCAATTCCATCAGCTTAACCAAAATCTTTTATTCCAAAATTCAAATTATATCCATATTCAATCATTTAAAATGAATTAAATGTTCAAATTTGGCGACCTAAAATTTCGGGTCGTTACATCTAATGTCAGAAATATACATTTACATTAAAGCTTGTATAATATACATATGTCATTCGTATGCAATATCAAATCCAATCGCATGCTCGATCGCATAAATTTTGCTTTCGAATTAGTATTGTTCACTTGACTTCCCTAATGCGGACTTCAGTCAGGTTC
This sequence comes from Allium cepa, assembly GCA_030765085.1. Classification (NCBI taxonomy): domain Eukaryota; kingdom Viridiplantae; phylum Streptophyta; class Magnoliopsida; order Asparagales; family Amaryllidaceae; genus Allium; species Allium cepa. Next base: position 622,337,429 of record CM060931.1, read on the forward strand.
CTTGATTAGAAACTTATGTTCTCCTTACATAGCTATATACTATGATAGAAAACTTCAAATCACATCTAAAATCCACATCAAGTGTTCGCCATCAAGAATCGAATGAAAAATCTTGTTCCGATCAGTGTAAATCACTTCGGAATCATGTACTCGAATCTTGGTCAAGGATAGTTATGCGGATAAAATGATATACGTACAACTTATGTATTTGTTCCAATTGTTTCTTAACTGTGCCAATTACTTTTCATTTTAAATTACATTTATTTATACCAATATTATTTTTCTTTTAATACTAAAATTATTTATTTTAACACCATTTCATTAAAACAAAATTCTGATTAAAACATTTCAGGACTTAAGTTCATATTCATATAATACTCCACTACATCCAAAAATTATATATACAATATTTTATTTGTTTCACTTAATTAGGATGTTAAACAAATTTAAAACTTGTTTAACTTACTATTTTTCCAATTCAAGAGTACAAAAACTCAATTTTCATAATTTCACAAAAACACATAGCTTCAATTTCTAAATCAATTTGAATGTTTCTGACTGTCCAACAATGTTGAAAATTCCATTTCATTTCATCGAATGAAAACTACCAAACAACATATCATAATGAGATGTACAAACCCAAACTATTCGAATTCATGGGATACATGTACCCATATAAAAACTTAACCAAAAACTTTAGAGCTAAACACACGGGCTTTATTTCAAATCAATTTGAAATAGTAATAATATACACATCTCCTTTTGTATATCAAATCATTCATTCAGAATTAAATCAAAATCTGTATTACCAAAACACTATGGAGAAAAAGTACAACGATAACAATCCATCAATTAGAAACTCAAAAATGAACGCCGATGTTGCTGCAATCATCGTCAATTATTTTTAAGTGACAGAAGTGAGTTCAGTGCTTTCTATCCCCTTTAAAATCCTTTAAAAATATTTCTACTCATAAATACTTTCAAATAATACTATTATACATTATTGTTTTCAAAAATTTGAAAAACAATTTTCAAAACATCGAAATTTAAGTTCTCAAATTCTCGGTTTTAAATCCTTTTTATTTATAAACCCTACTTGTAAACCATACAAATATAGTTCCACTTTTTTATATATAAAATCATATAACAAACAATAGTCAATGCCCCTAAACTGAACGAGCATAACTAATCAAACAATAAATGGTAACAACTATATATTATCATTTCCTAAAAAACCAACATATCATAAATAACTGTATCAATTTTTTTTTAAAAAATTTATATATAAAATATAAAATCTAGGTAAAATTATTTCATTTACCAAATTTCAAAACAATATCGTGTCGATTTGCCTTGTTCAAGTGTTTAGAAACCCCTATCGATATCGTGGCATCCCAAGTACCGACCAGAATGCATAAACCACTCAACGAATAAATCAACATAATATAAAAAAAATTCATAGCATATATGTGCACTTTTAGATATAATACACTCAAACTATTCTAAGGTGTTACTAACCATATCTCTAATGAGCCTACCCCACCAAAGCTACGTGTATTCTCAACCTAAGCTCCGATTCCAATTGTAATGACCCACTCTTCGACCCTTGGATGTTTGGCACATGAATACCGTGGATGTATTAGTATTGACTTTTGAGGGTGGAAAGGGTGGGTCGATACTATGATATCCCGGAAATTTAGCAATATAAATTTAATAATCTGTGTTAAAAATTAATTTGATTTGATAATTTTTGGGCAATAAATTTTGAATTGATTTAACAATCTTCTTTTAATAAATATTTAAGTTGGAAGATTTTATCTTTTTAAAGCACATAAATTTTCTTCTGTTTATAATATATATAATTGCATATATTGTAAATTGATAAACTTTGATATTGAATTTTGTAAATGAATTGATTTTCTAATTCTAATTTATTTTTAGTAAATTAAAAATTTGATTTAAATTCAACAATTGGATTTTCAAAACAATTTAATAAATAATTATATGGTTTATACTTATGATAAATCTTATTTGTTTAAATTCATATTTTTAATTAACTTAAATATGAATTTGAATTAGTTTAAAATCAAAGTTTTGTTTTTGTTTTATTTTTAAATATTACTTGAAATTCATGTATAAGAATTTAAAATACAAATTACAAATGATCTTAATTTTTTTATAATCTCTTCTATAAATTATTTAATTTTGTTTAATTTTTTATTTTTAAATAATAATGATAATACTTAGTTTTTTATAAACATAAATTGATTTTGTAGGAAATAGGATTTGTTATTTTTAAAATTTAAAGGTAGATATATATATATATATAACTTGGCTTTATAATTTAATTTAAATTTGGATTTAACGTTTTGAAATTAAATGGAATAAATATTTAAGAATATTTGAATAAGCTTTTGTATATAATTGTTTTGTTATGTTTTCTAAAATTTAAAAAGAGAGAATTCGTTTATATTTATACATAAGAAATAGTAAATTAAGATTTAAAAGTTTTTATTAACAATTTAATTTAATTTAAAATACTCTTAAATTACATATGTTAATTTATTAACACCTGATTGACGTGTGTTAGTCATATAATAAAACAAAGTGACAAATGTTTATAATTAGAACAAGTGACTTTTTAGTTTTCTTTTTATTTTTCTTTTAATTAAACCAAAAAAAAATTCTTATATAAAAACTTTGCTTCTCATACTACCTTCTTTTCTATTCTTCTTTGTTTCAAACTTAAGAAGATCTTCAGCTATGAAATCTACAAATTTCTTTTTTTCAAAACAGAAAGCAAAATATGTTTTCCCTCAAATTAAAACTGAAACCCCTGTTCCCCTCAAAACCAAAACAATCTGAAACCCTTTTCAAAATTGAAATGCAAATTATCTGTAGCTCTTCAGCATTAACCTGAAACCAATTTGCAATTCAAAGTTCTGCAGATCTTTTCTGTTTTTCAAAACTTCAACCAAAACTGCATGCACTTTCTTTTCTGAAAGCCTGCAAATTCATTTTCTGGAAAGCATGCACCTGAAATTCATTTGCAACTTCAAATCTAAACCAATGTCTGCATTTTTCGCCTGGAAACAAACATGCACGCAAATGAATCTAGAAGCCTGAAATTCTTTGTTATATCTGGAAACATGCAACTGAGTTTTAAGTTCAAAAGCAATTTGAAGTTAAAATTCATAAGCAAGAATAAGAAGCAATCTGAAGCTTGTCAAACATGGATGCTCCGCTCTTATAAAAATCAAGTGAGTATCATTTTATATTTAATAAACTTAAGTATAAATTAGTTGTTCGTTTACTCTGAAATAAGTGTGTGGATAAATATGATGAAATGCTTTGAATGTATGTATAGGTTTTCGTGAATGTATGCTTGCTGTGAAAAATGTGTGTTTGGACCTGTTCTAGAATTCAAGTTTAAAATCCTGATCAAGTTCAGGATCTCATATTTAAATCATTGTTATAGTTTAAGATTTAAACAGGTATGTATGTAATATAAGTTAAAGTTTGATTTTATTTAAATAAAAAAATGAAAATAATGATAAAAACTGTGATGACTCTGGAAAAACAAAATGAAACAGAGAAAAATTTTGTAAGTAATATTTAAATGTTCCAGATACATTGACTAAATTTTAAAAATCAATTACTTAATCAATGACTTGGTTTTTAAAACTTTAATTTGAATTTTAGTTTGCATTCGACTGTGCATTTCTGGTTTAACCAGAAAACATGTTTTGGTTAGTAACGGTCATCATAGGAGGTCGGGGTGGCCGGCGATGTTTCTGGAGATAGAATGTAGGTGGTTGAATCATGGAAAATTACTAGATGATGGATTAAAGCATTGAGGCGGTGGTAATTTGGGATTGAAGTTGATAAGCCCTAGTTTTCATTGTTGATCAGTAAATTGATCACCGCGACCAGTTTAAGTGATCGAGTCCTTCCCAATTCGAACTGGTGATAGCTGGGGTGTGGAGGAAGTAGTGGCCGGAGGCGTTGATTCTCCGATGATCAGAAATTGGTGGTTGAGGCGGTTTCAGGTTTCGACATTACTCCTGTTTGAAGCTTGAATGCTTGGTTTTGAATTTAGGGGTTGTGCATTCAATTTGAGTGTCGGAATCGAATTATGAGATGACCGTTGACTTGCTCGTGAGGTCGCAAAAGGCCGGAGGTGATGGCCGTGGCGGTGCAGGTGCACGGCGTTCTTGGGTATCAGCTGGTTTGGGATGAATGGGTTCTCGAGTTTTTATCGGGTTGAAGTGTGTTTGTACTCGAAGCAGTGGGGTTTGGAGCTCGAAGACTTTGATGTGTGGGCTCGGGTTAGATTGTTGTTACAGGTTTGTGAAAAACCTGATTTGTATTTGAATTGAATGAATTCAAGATGAAAGAGTTACTCGAGTTTTACTCGAGTTTATTTAGTGTTTTACTCAAGTTATTTAAGTGTTTAGCTCGAGTTAGTTGTTCAAGTTTGAAACTTGTCCTATTTCAAATTTTAAACTAAAATTTAAAATATCAAGCAAAGATTTAAATTAAGTTTTAAATCTAGTTTTAATTATGGATTCAAGTATAAATTGAATCATAGTTGAAAATGAATGAAGTTTTAAAACTCAAATTTGTTTTAAAATAACTTAAAGGGATAAAGTGTTTAAAATGTTTTTAAAAGAAATTTGAATTTAAATTGAAAATCGAAATGTAAAGAAATGTTTAAACAAAGTTTAAATTTGATTCAAATTTGAATTTGAATATTTGGTTTAAAATAAATTTGAGTTTTATAAATATAAGTGTTTAAAACAAATTTGAATGATAATGTAAAATTTAAATATTTTGAATTTAAAAAGATTTTTTTTTAACTCTTATAAAATTTCTTCTATAAGAAAAGTTTTAAATTGATTTCAAAACTTGTTTAAGTTAAATTATAATTTAATGATTTGTTTTTCATTTAATTATTAGAGTAATTAAATGGATGATTAATTTATTTTATAAATTAATGAAATGTATAATTACTTGAAGTAATTAAGGGTTTAATCTTAAAGGATTAAGATTAATTATTCTTAGAATGATTAACTTGTAATTTTAGAATCATTAATTAAATAAGATTAGTTTTTAATTTATGATTAATTAATCAAGTAATAAAGAATTAATTAAGTTATAGCTAATACTTAATTAATTTTATAATTAGGGGTTTATTAAAGATTAATTGATTTGTAATTAATAATGATTAAAATAAGTTAATTATTTTAGAAAAATAGTTAATGAATTGTTATTAGTTAATGAAGGTCATTAACTGAAGATTATTTAATAATTAATTAATGTGATAAATTTTATTTATTAATTAGATTAATTAATTTAAAGATAATCATTTTGTGTAAATTATTAAATTTAATTACTTATGGAACTAATTAAGGAATTAATTACTAATTGTAATTAATTGAGTTTAATTTGATTAGATTAAGTTAATTAATTCAGTTTAATTAATTTAAATTAATCAATTGTTGATTTGTGAAGTATAATTACTTAATGTAATTAAATAAAGAGATATTACTTAGAGAAGTAATAAATGGTAACTACTGAATGTAATTAATTGAAAGTGATTTGATGATGAAGTAATTTGAGTATAATTACTTTGTGAATTAATTAAGGTATTATTTGGAGATAATTAATTAATGAGTAATTAATTTATTTGGTAAAGTAATTAAGGGAAGTTAATTACTGAATTGGGTTAATCATGGGTGATTAACAATTATGGTTTAAGTAAAGATTAATTACCTAATGTAATTAATATAATTAGAAATCATTAATTATTATAATTAATGATGTATTAAGGATAGACTTAATTTGGAAATAATTAATAAATGAAGGGATTAATTAATGTAATTAATTAAGAGTAATGTAATTAATTATAGTTAATTAATTAAGAAAGTAATTAAGGATTAATTACCGTATTTGGTTAAGTATAATTAATTTGAGAAATTAATTAGTGAATAATTACTTGAATGTAATTAAAGGTTAATTAAGCAGGGGATGATTAACTAAAATGAATAATTGATTGATGATTAATTAATTGATTGATAATTAATTATTAGTGATATAAGCAACATTTATATTGGTGAAGTAAATAATTTTATTCATTTTAAATTAATTAGAATGATGTATTTAATTTAATTCATTTTAAATTAATTATATTTGATGTTGTTAATCATTACTTATATAGGTAGATGATGCTGTTTTCCTTGAATGGTTTGAATTTCAGATATGAGATAGGTAATGTTGAGTGATATGGATGCATTGGTTGCATTGTGATGATGATTTACATTACCTTTTGATAATGATAATATGGATTAGCTGTTGTGATGATAATGTTGATTATCTATTGTAAATGTGTGATTTATCTATCTGTGTATTTGAATTGTTTTAAACCTTTAAAACAACTTGGCCTTAAAAGACACGCTTTGGATTTCGATGAGAACGGGATCGGGCTTCCATTTTTGGATATTCGAAAACCACATCGATCCAAATTAACGATAGGTCGTGAATCTTATGTGAAGAGTGAAGACTCGAGGTGTAAGGACTATTCGTCAGTATAACTCTAGGGGTGATTCCGTGATGAGTTTGACGAAGCTAGTTCTTATAGGTTTGAGCTGGTGATTTAGAGTGCAAGGGTTATCGTTGTTAACTCTGAGGGTGATTCCAAAATGAGTGTAACGAGATAATGCCTTCGGTTTCGTTCGAACCCGGAACGAACTTTTATGGATTGAATGCTTTCAGAACATCGTCAGGGGACGATGAGCATTCTAAGAGATGTGTTCTCTAAAGGTAATCGTAGCCTCAAGCCTCATCAAGCGGAAATGGCTAAAACAGAGGAGGTGAAGCAAGGCTAAGTGGGTCATGCCCAAGTAGGACAAGATTTTCCCCTGTCTAAAGGTCCCTTTTTATATCGGCTGTGTGGGCGGTTAGATGTACACCAACTGCAGGGTTGTCTTGTTCGGGACTATACAGTAAGGGATGGTTCCGGTCTGATGTTGCAGGGGAGCGGGCGTACTCCTCGGTACGTTGATCTAGGCCACGTACTGTGACGGGCGGTACCCCAGTAGCCCTACCATTGATGGAATCCACAATCTAATAAGTGCCAACGGTTTTGATTGTATTACCCACTTTTGTGGCTATTAGCTGGAATTTAATAATGTAACAATTTCGGTTATTTCATATTTACTTGAAAACCCTAGACCTATTATAATACCACTGGATTTTCTATCAAATGTTTTGGTTAGCGTAAGGTAAAAACTTTTCCATGTTTATGTGTGGGAAGTCTTACGTGATACCTTTCTTTTCAAAGGTTTTTCAAAGTTAAGAAACTTTAACCTGTTACTCACACCAGACCCATGTCTGACCCAGAGTTTATCTTCTGTTTTCTTAAACTCTTGGGTACTCAAATTTTTACAAGTAGCCAAGGGATTCAGGTTAGCTTTTGACGAATTGTGGGGGAGCAAATGGAGTAGGAGGCTTCTGCGATATAGATATATAGTTTCCGCTATGTGTTCTCTGTATTGGTATTCTTTGTTGAATTGTATTGAGTTGTAATAACTAGACAGGTGTTTATAACTGTCCAGTATGTGATGTAAATTCTATGTAACTCTGATTAGTGTTGTATACTATGTAATACTTTTGTTATTAATATAATTAATTCATTCCGCTGTTGAGATTCTGATGTTGTTTCTTCTTTCTTCTCTTTCTTTTCTCTTTTCTATCCCTTTCTTTCTTCATGATGATGCGATTTTCTGTGGTGAGAAAGTCGGGTCGTCTCGGATACATAGATGGTAGTGAGTAAAGCCATCTCCACTAATCCCTCATAGGTAGCACCCATTGGATTGTGACTCACAGCTAAATCTTGAAAAGGTTGGTTCAGTCCTTTAGCGAATCTAATAGCCTTCTTGTATGGTGTGTTAATCAACTCCATACCAAATGTAGCTAGCTAATTAAACTAATTTACATATTCCTTAACTTTCATGTCCCCCTTCTTAGGATGGATAAACTTCTCTTGCTGAATGCCTTCCACCGCCCTCGAAAGGAATTTCATATCAAATATCCTATGGAACTCATCCCAAGAAATTTCACCTCCATCATCCTCAAACTCAATAACCACCCGCCATCTCAATGCCTCTCCTTGCAACTGCTAGGTAACTAACGGCCTCTTCAAATCATTAGTCAAACCCATTAGACCAAATATCCTCTTACTAGCGTGGGGTCCATATTATTGAATCCATGTAAGACTCTGCCCCCATGTATGGCTTACCCCCAAGTCTAGAAAAATCTTTGCACATCTTAGGCAAATCTAGAGCAGTAGGTGGGCTGGTAGGAACATCACCTATCACTCTCTCTACGGGCTATCTAGTGGGATTGAGCTCGGCCCGTCCCCTGACCTGAAGAAATTGATAGAACCATATAGGGATGTTCATGGCCGAGATCTCTACTGTACGCCAAAGCCTGAACTTGCAAGATCTTTCATCTTCTATCTGTGAGTGTTAAGAATTCCATTGGTTTTTTAAGCAAATCTAGCCGGCTTTATAGTAGGCTGTGCCACTCTATATAAATAAAAACAGGTATTATGCACATGCACAGAATAGCTAATATGGTTTTAAAGTGGCCATACCACTATATAAACAAAACACTAGAGTTCCTCCAGAAAGGAGTAACCACTGATGTCATCAACTGGACAAGGCCCCATGACATTGATAAATCCTGAGAAAAGAGCAGCAATTTGAGGATCAAAACCCACAGACTCACTAGAGTAAATAAATTTTCTATCCCAAGTGTCTTCCTTCAAAATAAGTCTATTGTCATCCCCATTGTCTCCATCACAAGAAAGAACAAGACCATCACCAACAACATGATAAAATAACCGCCTTATCTTGCCTTCTCCACTTACGAACAAATAATAACAATCAAAATCGGGACTATATCTCATCTCATATTTCCCATGAACCTAGGCCTTCGCGTTGAAATTCCACACAATCGATGGAAGGACAACGTCCATAGATGGGATATTAGAAATGGGAAGAGAAGGCACAACGATTATAGGAGAAGGAGCAACATCAACAACTTCAGAAGCAGGGGTCTCAAAGTAACAATTAGGGGCAATACGGTTCACGATAGGAGCTGAAGCGCCAGGGATAACTGGGACAACCATAGGGCGAGGCTTCGGAACCCAGATACTAGTAGGTGGCCGTGGAAGGGGGTCTTTTTTGGAATAGGAAAAGGAGGGTCACCTGATGAATCGAACAGAGGGAGATGCGTGCATGAAGAAGCCATATGACCAAGGAGTGACATATCTCACAGATATCAGGTTTCCATTCATAGTGAACATCATTTACCGCAACATGGCCATCAGCAGGGCATACTCTGAGCTTAGAAGGAAGTGGCTTAAATGGGGTAATTTCGATTAGAGCTTTAGCATAAAAAATCCTACCTCTAACCACAGTGTTCGAATCAAAAAACTTAAGATCTCCAACTAAACTAGCAATCTAATTCATACCAAGCAACGATTGAAGGACGGAAGGAATATGAGAGAAGTGGGCCCAAATAGGTATAAATAAAACTTGACCTCTTGCACTACAAATGGACTTATTCCATGAAGTAATAATAAGCGGTTTACCTTCAATGATTGTAGGCTTAGCCTCAGCACATGCTATCTTCCCTCCTTTCTAGAAAACTTAAAGAAAAACATAGGATTATCAAATTGAACTTGGAGGCCACCCTTTAGTTTCCAACGATTCTTACAATGTTTCCGAACAATATTGTACGGAGGATTTGAATCGAAAAAGAACCTAACTAGGTAGTCGGCCCAATAGTCTTCGTCGGCCAGAATTACCTATAGTAGAGGAAACAAAACCCCATCAACCTCCATAGATTCAAAAGAACGTGGAACATAATTTCCTGCATTGCACGACAACGACTTAATCAAAGAAATCCATTTAGGAGCTTGTGAGGCATTTACCTTAGAACAAGGAAATGGAGAAGTCGGAACTGAAGGTGGAACAGCTCTGGTAGCATGCACAATAGAAACTAGGTAATCTGGGTCACTGACATTCACTTTGACATTTACACAAAATGTTGGGGCACAACATATTGGGTTCGAAACCACCACCATAGGTATTTAAGCTATGACAAACTACGTTCGCAAACACGCCAACATCAGATTCCAATCCAGCATTCACTTCACAATCGGATATTTTATCACAGCTAACACCAATTTCGGAAATGTTCCAACAGGCAGTGTGAGCAGCATTTGTAAGAAAATTGGTTAAAAGGTGCTTACCAGAGGTAGTACTTTCCATTCCCACAATTCGTGTACCATCATCAATTTCAACGAACAACAAAGACAAAAGATTTTCTGTAGGCAACGTAGCAGACGATAGAGATGGGCCAACCGAAGTAGCAGCAAGCGATGTCAGAAGAACCTCCATAGGCAGAGGAGTGGAGATCCAAGGGAGCGGCGAAAGGCCGACTAGATCTGGTCAATGATGCATTAAAATTGATATATGAAACAAGGGCTTGAGCCAAAACCGAGTGTAGAGGCAAGGAATTTTTTTTCTTTGGCATGTGCAGACGAGGCGGGGCGTGGAGAAAAGGGATGGATGGAAGAAAAGGAGGCAGAGGACGAAGAAAGAGGTCAGATAGATGAATTGCAATAATGATGAGGAGCAACCATTAATTAAATTGAACTGAATTTTAAGAATTCCATTAGTAACTTCCACATATATCATAAATGCGGTTAAGAGATAAGAGATAACATAAGCGTGAATGAGAATTAGCATAGGCACAAATAAGGAAGATTTTGAAATAAAACGTTTTGAAAAGCTTTTTGAAAATAATCTTTTATTATACTTTTGTATATGCTTTTAAAAAGTCCATTTTTGAAAACTTTTGGAAACTATCTTGAAAATCCATTTTTTAAAACCATTTTTTTCGAAACGTTTCAAGTACTCTCTCAGTACTGCCTAGTCCCTAAGGAACTTTGAACTTATGCTCCATTACTAACTGTAACAAGCCGCACCTCCTGGCATGCATCGATCCAAAGCTTAATGTGGCTTTCGGCCTCATGTCACGCTAAAAAATGCAGATCATGGGAGTTAAACTTTATCATTTTAGAGATTATGATAAGTAGATATAATCTAAGATATACAAAACATTCAGAACTCACGATGGAAAAAATAAAACATATATTATATAAAAAAATGTCCATCTTAGAAAATATCCAAATTAGTCTCATAAAAATCTGTACATGGTCCAATACGAAGTACACAAAAAAATATCTCTCAAAGTTTGATACAAGGAGATAAAATATACTGATATGATATAATAATACATGGAGAGTCAATATGATAAAAGCAGTTTTCAAAGATAAGCATAACTCTACAAGTCTCAAGAATGCGCCAATCACCTAATACCATATCCACCATTAGTGAGGAAAAGATGGAAAAAGAATGGATTAGACAAAAAGTCTGGTGAATGAGTATAAGTTTAATATGTGATGATCATATGTCGATAGATATAGTACTACTCTAAATGACATACGGTGTGCTACAAGTATCCATGAATCCCTAAGGTCCAATACCTAAGGGTTCTTATCTAATACAAAGGGTTGGACTATGATTCAAACCTCATACTAATAATCAGCCAACATCACTTGAGTCACCAATAAGAAAACACCGCCCGTGGGCGACTATGGGAACTGCTCTTCTATAAATATCTATACCATCACTACGCTTGGAAAGGGAGAACCCAGAAATCCAAACTCGCTCTATGAATCATCGTACGCATCCATGTCCATTTCCATTATAGTGCAAAATGTCTCCTATTGTACTACACCAATGTCCACATGCACCACGTCGCGTCAGATTTGTGTGTATAAGAAATCCGGTTAGTACCGAGATCCTTCTCTACTCTATAGCCTCTTATCACATTGTGTGGAGCCTGACTGTTCATATAGAATTCCATGTTAGCATCGGTATCATGCAGCCAGCATCTCCATCAACGCTGCGAGTCCACCATGGAACTCCCCTTGAGTGTCTATGAAATACGTCGCCATAGTCGACTCCCAACTCTCAATCTATGAAACACATCACCATAGTCAACTCTCGATTCTCAATTGGGTATTTGACGGTTACCAATACCGCGATGGCCTACTATCCTCCGATACTATCGCTAGCACATGTATTAGCCCAAAATAGGCTCAAACAAATAATTTCCATTTATATAATTTTTGATTGAAATTATATAATTTTATTATCAGTTTTGGGCCTTAGGCCGAGGTTCAAAATTTGTAGTTTTGTTCACAAACGATCGACCGCTCGACTGCAACCAACTGACCGCTAGGGTACCAGGGTCGATCGATCACTTAGTAAAATTAGGGTTTTCTTCATTCATTCGTTGTCAATTTTTAACTAATGGTTTACTGGTTAATCGATGTCATTAGCGATTATTGGCGGACCCCTAATTACTAGATGGCCAGTCTAAATATCAAATTGCAATCCACTTAGGATTTTTTGGTTAGGGTTTGCAAATTCAAGTGTAGAAAGAAGTGTATACATCAATATCCAATTAACAGTTTACCATGATTCTTATTCTAAGATTATAGATTTCAAGTTATGGTTTTGTGTATTTAATTTGGGTTTCTAACAACCTAAATCGAATAAAATAATCTAAATCTAACTGTAATAATCATCTTATCAAAAAATTCTCACTCACCTCAAGCCTAAGCTCTTCCTACTGTTCTTGCCTGAGAATCGCCCCTCTATTGCCAGCTCTGCTTGCTCTGCCTTTATTCCAACGTTTGTTTTCTTCTAGATTGTTTTTATTTTACTTTAAAAAAAATCGAGTGAGGGAAGAGAGAATATTTTGGTAGAGTTTGGTTATAGTAAATGGTTATATGATAATTAGGTTTTGATTAGGCTAGTATTTATAGGGTTTTCAAACTAATCTAGGCTGTTGGATTTAGGCTAGTGAATATTTTTTGAAACCAGGTTCGCTCGTCGATAACTTGTATGCAAAGAAATCCATCCAAACTGTTTGAATAGCACACAGGAAATCGAATATGGTCAATTTATCAAGGTTTGCGATTGACTGCCTATATCTCTAGGTCAACTGCTGTCGGTCGACCTTCGACCCCCATGGGTCGACTATTTCCCATGTTAATTTTTGTAATTTTTATTTTTAATTTCTTATTCTATTTCCAGTTATTCTAATGCATGTAACTTCTCTATATTAACTTTGATTTCAAAGTATTGTATATGAAAATCATCTAAAAAATTGCTATGAACGCAATGGGGCAAATTTCATGGCCAAATTCAAAAGTCTATGAAAATTTTATTTTTAGTCCTTGCTTTATTTTAATTTAATTCTCTTATTAAATTTCCTGTTAAATTTTCGGGGCGTTACAAGACTCCTGCTTGTCTTTGCTACCTTTATTCGTTAACCCAAATATCTAAAAACAAGCTAATCCTAAATTTAGTATGCTCGAGTAAAAACTCCTGAGTTTACGGGAAAAATAATAATAAAACATGGGTGAGACAATAGTCTGTTTAAATAACATTAGTCCCATTTCTAAGGAATAAGAATATGATAGTGAGACTACGTCGTAGAGCGAAATGGGTTTTCCCTTTACTAACTAGAATATAACATCAACATCACATACATTTATATCGTCGTATATGAAAGGTAAAACTTTATAGTAACACTTTAGTTAACTAGGGTTCTTTATATCAACAATGTTAGTCTTTTGTGAACAATGTTATTCTTCTTTCTAAGATATGAGAACATGATAAAGAGACTTGCTGTAGCACGGAATGGTGTTACCCCTCACAAAGTTGAACATACTATCAAAATCATACACATTTGTATCATCATGTATAAAATGTAACGACGTCATATTAAAACATTAGTTAACTAAGATCATATTAAGACATTAGTTAACTAAGGTTTTTTATATCAACAGTTATCAACATTGAATGCTTCATACTATTTAGCATCAATAATTGTCCCACGCTAATCATTTGTTCATCTACACCTAATCATCATAATAAAGTGTCTTTAATTAATTCATTTAATTAAAGAGCAAACCTTACACCTAGGTTACTACCACTTTTTATTTTATTGCGCAACACAAAATTCAGATGGTTACATCAACCCTTGGGTATCAGCGCAATTATGTGTCGGTTATTTCAAAAACACTGGTTTACATCCACCAAAAAATGTTCTTTTAATTAGCCTCTAAAGTTACTCCTAAGCAAGAAAACCCATTTTTTTTATTACACTACATTCATTATAAACGTTAATTGTATCCCATATTCAATCTGTTTGATCTCTTAGATGCAATTCTATCCAGATAAGAGTCAATCCAAATTATACCCATTTTATAACATTCATTCATTATTTGTTATCGTATATAAGTGATTATTATAAATATGCACACAATATCTTATGGGATTCATTCATCATCATCATAATACATTAATAAATAATGATAAGTATACAACACATCTGTATGATGTCAAATATAGCAGAAGAGAACGATAACACATGATTCAAAAAGAATTATTATTAATTAATCAATTATCGTCAAATTATTAACTTAAACTTAGATAATCTTCCATTTTCACAATCTATAGAAGTTAATCTACTAATTTCTAATTTTTATCCCAAGAAGTTTATTAATCAAATTTTACCTTAAAAATGATTTATTGTGCTTAAATACAATGTATTGACAAAAGTTGCATCATCGATGTCGATCCAACTCCTTAGGTAGGAATTTTCAAGTTTTAGTTCGGACTGGAATAGTTTACTTCAAGGAAACGCTTTGTTTTTTTGGGCCTAGCACTTGTCCACTTCGGGACGGCCTTGTTATATGCAAATAGGTCTTATTGCTACAACATGGTTAGATCAGAAAATTGTTCTCATTGCATAGCGGCTTCCATGGTCTTATCAACAAACATGGTCTCACAATAAAACATGCACATTCATATTCTTATAGTAATATATGCACTCGTGTTCCTGTTGTATAACACTCTACCTCTATTTCCATACTACCAAAGAGTACTGTAATATAATATTATATGATAATAAAGAGAATGAGGTAAATATTGGATTGTCACGGTTGAATTTTTCTTTAGGCTAATAGCGGTACGTATTTCAAAATCAAATAATACCCACCTATATGTACTTGGCATTGGCAAAAAGTAATAAACACGTGCATTTCCAGCATAGAACAATAAATAATATAAGCAAATAAAAAAGATCATAGAGTCATCAATATATTGGTTGTCTACATTCAAATGTATAAAACCTATTTATCCAGTTTTATATTCTTGTCATTGTCTAATAAGAATCCTCACATGTATTTGTTATCTACATCAAATATATAATTATACACTTAAATCAATATATTTAACTATAGCCATTTTTAACTGTGAATTAGTTATCAATTGATAATGTTAAAAACTAAATTATAAAATTAAAATATATTTAGCCAAAAAACATATTTTTTTTTACTAATTTACAATATCAAAATTATTTTCAATTATTTCAAAATCGTTTTTCAATTTTAAATCCGTATATGTGTGTGTATGTCAATTTAAATTATATTTTATATTAAATTGATGTAAAAGATTATTATATTTATATAAATAATGAATCTAATTTTATAATATAAATTTTTAATTACAAATGTTTTCTAATTGTAAAAGCGTTTTATAATACATGGATTTATACACACACGTATGTATATATATTAATAATTATTTTTAAATAAATTATATTTTCGTCATTTTTAATATTTCAAGGTCGAAAAATATATATATAAAAAAAATTATTAATGTATATATTTTATATATATTAATTATTATTATATTTTAAAATTAATATATATAATAACTAAATATGCTTTCGGCAATATATATGTACATACATATATATGTATGTGTGTGTGTGTATCTATAATAAAACTATCATATTTTTTATAATTCAAACTTAGACACATAACAAACTTATATTATAATTGTCCACAAACAAATTCCATCCTTATAAACACTCTTCTTATTTTTGATTTTAACATAACTAACATGGATTCTAATTGTTAATACTATTGAAATGTTCTTAGACTTCAATATGCCAATTATCGTAGAATTTTACCAGATACTATCTTCTTAATTACCAGTTGATATCTTTGGTTTAGAAGAAACCACAGGATGTTCAATGGTGTTAGCACCCATTTTGATAACTTGACCGACACCATTGTGTTGTGTTGCAATTGGATTGCAAACCAACTATGAACTAGCCAAACATGATTCGTTCATTGAGTTTCGTAAAAAGGTAAAAAGACGCATTGACTCTTTAAGGGTAAAAATTGTTTACAACAATGAAAGATATAATATGGCCATAAGTATTGACCTAGTGGATTCTCATAACGACAATAGCAACGTATTCACTTCTCACTTGCTTGATTGCTATATTTATTTTCTTTTTTTCCTAATTATTTTCTATTGTTCTACATTTGCACTTTCGCATATATGTGTGTGCGCGCAAGCGCACGCATACACATATGTATGTGTGTGTCTCAGACTCAAATATATTGTTAAGATTTTACAGGTTTAATAGGTTGTGATGGGCTGGACTAGTTACACCATTGCCACCTACTATGATTGGTCACCTTCTGCCATCGACCAAGGTTTTTGATTCGGAATCTAACGACAACCACGCGTATTACTCTGATTCAGCTACCTCAAACTTTCCTTGCTAGAACTTAGGGAAGATCTGCTCATGACACTATATCTTCTTTAGTACATTAGACTCTAAGAGGGGGTGAGTTTTTCTTTTTCTTATTTTGTAAGGAAGATTTTTGCTACTTGTTATGCTGCTGGTGGCATCTTTTTTAAATAAAAAATAAAATTATATGAGTGCTTTTCTCCTCGAGATGATCAATCATTTTACTCGAAAAATTATTTGTAATTGTTAATTTTGAAATTGTAGATCTAGATATGAATCTTTGAAATTATTTTACTTAGTCAAAATAAATGTCTTAAATAAACTTTGAATTTAAAATTGTTGACCAAATCAGTTTAATTTTAACTATTGGAATTGTAGATCTAGGTTTGAGTATTGAAATTGTTTTACTAAGTCAAAATTAGACGTTATGAATAAAATTTAAATTTAAATTATCGACTAGATAAAATTTATTTTTAACTATTAAATACTTATTTATAAAAAATGAAAAATAAAAAATTTCAAAATATTATATAGTTGCATATATATGTTATAAATATTGTTTTGGATAGTAAACACATATAAAGAAAGCGAAAGTGTCTGTTATAAGTGTAAATCTCAGAACCTATATACGTACACATTAGCTTCGTCATGATATATTTTGTTACACATGCACAACACACATATGGGTATATTTGGACATATTCATATAATACATAAAATTTAAATTTATTAAAATTTAACGCAATCTATTAAATCATAAAATTATCTAAAATTAGTTTTTATTTAAATTAATTAAATTGGATCTAATACAACCTTTAAACTGATAGGCCCAATATGATCCAAAATAGGAATTTTTTAAATCTTCCTACTTTCACCTACTTTTAACTGGCCTGGTTCCAACAAGTTATTCGTATTAATAATAATATACTTTAAAATTCAAATCAAACTCATTAAATAAAATATTAATATGATTTAATGTTAGTAACATTATTCATAATAACACTATAAAAGATCCAGTACATAATGTGTTAAAAGTAAAATTTTTTAAATTGCCCCTTTTACCCTGCTTCTTGATGCATTTAATCCAACGGATCCATGTAAATTTCCTCTTCTAATTCTCCATTTACAAAATTAGTTTCAACATCCACTTAGTGTACTACCAAAATCGTGAATTGTGTCTATCAATGCTCAAATGGAGGTTATTCTAATAAATGGTGAAAATGTATCACAAAATCTATACTTTCTCTTTGCCTGAATCCCTTGGCAACAAGATTTTATTAACAATAACATAGATTTTAATTGTTTTTCCTATGTATCCTTTGAAAACCCATAAGCTACGCTTATAAAGTAAATTAACTAAATGTTTGGTTTTGTTGGACCCAACAGAATCCAATTCATCATCGATGGCTTCTTTCCAAAGGCCGACATCTAAGGAGGATAAAGCTTCTTGGAGGTTAGAAGAATCTTTATCTAAGGAATAAGCACAAAAACAATTGAAACCATGATATTTACCTATTATATCTCTCTTGATTCTCCTAGTTTTTGTTTATATATACTTGTTTTGGCAATTATTTATAATCGTGGAAATGTTAAAAGTTGGTGTGATCACGTTGTTTCTCCATTTTATTTGAACTCTATAATTATAAAAATCAACATCATTTGATCCTAACATAATGTGTATATTCAAATTCATAGTACTACTTGCTTGTTAAATTGTCTTAGGATAAAGAATACGAATATAATCGAAACAATCCCGATATCTACTATAAGATAGTTTAAGTTGATTGCTTTTTAAGATTCCAAATTATGAAAATTTTCATGTACACTTAGAAACTCTATAACAAACATATATTGATCCTAACTATTTGAATAAACCAAGCTTTATTAAGAAAAAAGTATAAACCAATTTGTTTATCATCTATGGAGTATGTGTTACATCATTCAATAATACAGTCTTTTCTGATGTAAACCATCGTTTTTGGTACTATTAATAATATCGATGTGAAAGAATACTTTCTTATCCTAAACAGTAGTGTACATCTTAAACATAGCACAATTAAAGCAAACACGGTGAGAAGTGCTAAAGTTTACCCACTAGCCTTCTAATCCACCAACAAAGTTGATATCATATTTCATAGACATAAATCGCTCCTCGGCCAAGTTAGCATATGGGGTGGGTGTGACCAGTTCTAAGACTTGCATGTCATATGACCAAGTTTATTATAGTTATAGAAAATTTATAGTCCAAATTAATGCTTTATGGGGTTGTTGCTATCCATTTTGGTTCTTGGAGGTTATAATCCTGATTTTTAATAAACTCATTTGGCTTTAGAACTGTGCTTGTGGATTTCTTATTAGGTTTCTTAATCTTACCTTTATATAGATAATACTTATATTATTGCATAAACCGTAACAAATGGTTTTTGTCATGACTTTCAAAACTATTGCTAAAATATTTAATTAGTAAATAATAGTTTAACAAAGAGTTGCATTTTTTAACCTTTTTATAAAAGATACCTCAAACACAAACAAATAGGGTATATTTATTACATCAAAGAATTTCATGTTATGTAAATGTTAAAATAATTTATGTTAGTATGTAAGATTCACTTGAATTATTAAAACATACATTTCAGTGAGTTAAATTTGGAGTATATTTAAACCCAATATATGTGGATATGTAACTAATTAATGAGGGTATGTAACGACCATTCAACTCAAATATGTGTCATGTTACATTCAAATAAGCGGTATATCCTTCGCACGATATTTAAATAGAAATCATGATACCTTCATTAAAATAATATCTTATTATTTGTGACCCTCTACTATTTTTAATGTTTAAAATTAGTGACAAATGCCATTCAAATACACTTGCAAACTAATATCAGGTATCAAAAAATGGGTCATTGGTTATATAAGGGAAAAACCTTACAATGGAATTTTTTAAAAATTATATGCTGTTATAGAATGAGAAAGTGGAAGCCATTAGAGAGAGAATAATTTTATTCATTCAGAGAATAGATACCTATTTACATTACATGGCCTACTTTATATAAAGGCTTCAGAAGTAAGGACTGAACTTATCCCACGATGTGGGACTAAACAAAACAATGTACAAGCATATTCACTTTATAATATACATATATTATAACACTTCCATTTGAATATGCGTCTTCAAAATCTTGAATGCTCGGATAATTTGGAAATTTCCGTTTCGAAACGTGTATGATGATTGCTCCCCCTCATTATTACCTTGCTTACATTTATCGATTCAATCGATATAGATATAGTCTGTTGCCTCATCAAAAACATCTATTAGAAAAACCCAGTGGGAAAAAACCTTGAACGAGGAAAAGAGTGCAACTTGTGAAATCATAAATATCATACTAAAAATGATATTCCTTATAAGAGTTTGATACTTCAGGAACAAAATAATGCCTCATTAAAACCTTACTAAGAAAAACCTAATGGGAAAACTCTTAGTGAAGGAAAAAGAGTACAATGGCATTTTTGTTTTCTTATTTCTTTAAATAAATCTTGATACTTCTGGATCAAACTAATGCCTCATTAAAACCTTACTAAGTAAAACCCTATGGGAAAAATCTTAGTGAAAGAAAAAGAGTACAATATAGTATGTCATATTTCAATAATTTATTGCATCAGATAGAGTTTGATACTTCTGGATCAATTTAATATGTCAGTAAAAACCTTACAAAGGAAAACCCGATGGGAAAAACCTTAGTCAAGGATAAAAATATAATTTAACTTAAATAACATATTTTAGATGTTATTTCTTGGAAAGGAGTTTGATTCTTCTAGATCAAGATAATGCCTCATTAAAACCTTAACAAGAAAACCCAGTGGGAAAAATCTTAAATAAGGAAAAAGAGTACATTATAGCTTATTTCAAATGTTACTAGGGAGTTCATACTTCTGGATCAAGATAATGCCTCATTAAAACCTTACTAAAAAAACCCAGTGGGAAAATCTTAGTTAAGGAAAAAAAGAGTGCATTATAAAATACCTATGGATGCTCCCCCTGATTTAAAGTCTCCTCTGAGTTCGTATTCGTCTTTCGATAACCTAAATTGGTTATAGATACTTCTGGATCCATAAATATGTATCTCGTTATAATACAATTTATTAATACTTTCCTTCGACACAATAAATTTTTCTAAGATTGTTTCTTCAGATATGGTTTGCATTTTATGCATTTGTATGCTACTTTTATGAAAAACACTTCATGTGCTTTCATTTTTGTGCTTCAAATTACTTTTTCGCATTGCAACTATACATCTTTCATGAATATTAAAAATTTCATTACAACATTACTAGAAAGCAGGAAGTAATCTACTCTTCTTGATGTATCAAGATTTTCATTACAACAATACTTAGAAGAAATTTGTAATCTACAATTCATGTCTTTTTTATTCTTTATAACTACAAAAGTTATATATATTGTTTAGAAATTTGTATACTTTAATAAGTATTTGCATATCGCAACTATCACTTCAATGGATATTAAGAGTTTCATTACAACGATACTTAAAAATAGGAAGTAATCTACTCATCATGAATTATATCAAGATTTTCATTACAACAATACTTAAAAGTACGTTGAAATCTACTCTCCTTGTTCTTTGCATTCTTTATAACAATGAAAGTTATTTAT
This sequence comes from Allium cepa, assembly GCA_030765085.1. Classification (NCBI taxonomy): domain Eukaryota; kingdom Viridiplantae; phylum Streptophyta; class Magnoliopsida; order Asparagales; family Amaryllidaceae; genus Allium; species Allium cepa. Next base: position 622,358,868 of record CM060931.1, read on the forward strand.
ATTCTTCAGGAATTTGTATACTTTCATTATTTAACATGATTTAATCCATATTTATACCTTCGGGGTATATTAAGCATTTCATGTACTTTTGGTACTTTGCGGACTACAAGTTCAGATTTCGTATTAAGGGGAATTTCATGATGGCCAATCATGTTTTTCTCTAATCCAGGATCTTTAATCCATTTATAAACATAAGCACTTTATTATTTATAAATTTATCATCGATGATTATTTCTTGTCAATTCTAGACATGATTTATTGAGATCTTTTTAATTATCATGTTTTAGGTACCTAACCCACTTCTAGGGTTATTTGAGAATCATGTCATGGATCTCTTTCGGAGCATCCTTAAGTGTTTCTTCAAGAACACTCACCTCCTTTATTTGGCATCTTTATTACATACTCCAAAAATATTTTGAACTGACTTTGGAACCATATTTCAGATGTGGTTTACAAATTTTGATCCTTCAGGGATTCAAATCTATATTGGAGAAAGTCTACTGAGGATATTATTGGTAATTTATTCAAGTTACTTAATATCTTGCATCATTGTATATTCTAACGAATATTTAATACTGATGATCAAAATGAGCTTGTATCCCTTTATCCTCCCCCTCAATGTTGACAAACATTATCACATTAAAAATAATCATCTTTGGACTTTCATTTTGATCCATTATGATATTGCTACTAGTAAATACATCATACATGTTAATAATAGGAGGATAATTCTTTTATTAGTTCATAAGATGCATTCAATTGATAGTGATTGTTAGAGTTTGTTCTCATTCATTGATCTAAGCAATTGGAGGAATTTACTTATTGTGTAGATCATTTGAATACATACATGACTTCAGGTTATTCAACATTTATGTTGATTGAATTTTAAATCACTAAATAATATCTATGCATAATTTATATGATGAGCTTATAAAAAACTTCAGGTTGTTAGCTAAATATTTACATATATGGATGTATACGTGCGTCCACGTATCACATATATATTATAAAATTTTCATATTCTTTCACATTTGAATTAGTGATTTTTAAAACAAACTGTTACAAGGATCCAAATTATTAGTTTCTATTTATAAATCGATGTCAATGCAAACATTTCAAAACCGCATGATAATGTTCAAAACATTTGGTTTGAAACCATATTGAACTTCTGGTTCGAACAAAATATACACACAACTTCAAGTTTTTAAGTTTTATTCCTCAATTATATCTCAAATATCAGTTTTGAACACTAATTATGGTTACTTATCAAGGAATAATTTTTAATTGCATATAGACATTTCTACACATCTCTATTGAGAGTTCTGTAAAAAAAATTACAGTGAAAATAATAATAGTATCTTCTGGATACTTGGAATGTTACAGATACAAATTTCCTTAAGACCGTATGTATAGCTCTCAAACTTTTAGGATCTAATCTAAACTAAATTAGGATCCTTTATAATCAAATTTCTGTGCATTTATTTGGTTTAATAAAATTACCAAATACGTAAGCAAATCTCTTCTAGAGATAAGTTATCATTTCCTAATTTATTAGCCTCTTTTAGGGATATTTTATTATCACTGCTTCTGGAGTGAATTTATCCCTTCTAAACACACACACACACACACACACAGACACACACACACACACACACACACACACACTCTCTATTGGAATGTCATATCAATGTACAATGTTTCTATTTGTAGAAATTACACAATTGCTACCTTTACAATAACAAAAAACATCCCTACTAGAGATTTTTGTTGTAACTATCTTTGAAATGACATATCAAACTTTAAATATAGTAACAAAACTAGATGCACCAAATGAAAGTAAGATGCGAAGAGATAAAACCACTACTTCTGGGGTGTAACGTTGGCATACAACATCAATTTTTTTGGATAAATTATTATCATTACTCAAAAATAAATTATATCATTGTTCCTTCAGGGAACATAGTATTTCCTTTCAAGGAATTGCAATGTAACAAAAATAAAATTCCTACAACATCTCTTCTGGGATGTTAGATTTTGCAATATAAATATAAATAAATCTCTAAATCATATTTTCAAGAGATTAATATACACATATACGCATCCAATGATGTCTGAAATATCATGTAACATAATATCTTCAAGATATTTGGTTAATATAGTGTAAATGTTAAGATATAAGGTAAGGTATAACTTATTTGGAGATATTTGTAATCTCTTGAATGCAGCATCATTTTCTCATATGATTATTTATTAATTTTCTTTAACTTCTTCAGGAAGTAAAACCTTATCATTTTACATAATTTCAATAGAGCTTCGGGCTTCTAATTCATGAACTTCAAGTTCATTAATTTGTTATGAACTTCAGGTTCTTAAATTTTGTGTAAACTTCTCCCCTTTTTTTGTACCATATTGTTACAAAATAAAAGTCTATTAGAATTCGGGCTTGTAAGGTTTATCAGAAATCTTTTCATAATTCAAGACTTCAGGTCTTGGACTTTGAGTTATACAACTTCTAGTTGGAAAAAAATTCTTTGTACAACTTCAGGTTGTTCAAACTTATTTCTTTCCTTATATCGAGCATTGTTTGCCAAAATGAATACACCATATAATAAACCATATGTCTATTCTTATTCCAAACATAAAATGCAACATCATTTAATTTACCATAGCCAGTGCATTTATAATGATATCGTAATTTAATTTATTACCATGACGACAACATTTAATGCATTTATGATTAAAAAAATGAATGCAATTTACCATTATTGTGGCATAAAATATAAAGTATTATCACAACGAATTGATTTCTTTACAAACAAATAAATCAATCTAACTAACTTTATGTAACGACCCAGAATTTTAATTAATTAAAATTTGAATATTTAATTAATTTTAAATATTAATAAGCGCAATTTATAAGTCGAATAAATTTTATTTCGAATAATTAGATTTAATTGGATAATTAAATCGATAATTTAATATGTTAAATACAGAAATAATTGAAAATTGGGTTAAATATGATTAAAAATGATTTGTAATATTTTATTTAATCATGTTGAAGTTAGAACAATGTTTTAGAACTTTTAAAATCGAATTAAGAGTTTAATTGTGAAAATTGAATATTTTAATATTTAATCGACTAGTGAAATTAGCCATTTTTCGAACAGTCTCAGAATTGGACGAAACTAGTTCCGTTGTATCCGTAATAGTTAGTTATTATCGGATTTCAGTTTTCGTAGCAATCGGAGTTTTCGTTTGACCGTGGCAACTCGAAACGCATCGAAATTGTTTTAATATTAATTTGACGAGTAAAAATAGTCATTTTTCAAAATGTCTCGGATTTCAATGAAACAAGTTTCATCAGATCCGTAATATGATATTATTGAATGGTTTCAAATTTCATGTCAATCGGATTTATCGTTTGTCCGGTGCAAGCTAAAACGCCTAGAAAATCGTTTAATCGGTTTAATTTCAAATCGAACGTTTATTGCCATAACTCGCATAGATGACCGAATTAGCTCCTGAAATACATTCCATTGTGTTCAGAACGCCGGGTAACCTTAGAAACGCCAACCGATACGCTTCGTTTGGAGTTCGGAAATTCCGGGTGAATAGTAATTGGTGAAATTTTCTATAAAAGCCCCTAACTCTTCATATTTGCAACAAAAATAAAGGCCTAGGGTTTCTTCAGGAGCTGTCGCCTCCAATAGAACCAATGGCCGAAAAACTATCTTCTTCCTCCTCAAGTTTCTCGAAATGCACTCATAAATAGCGAAATCTTCCAACTAGAAAAATGACAGGCTCGTCGAGATCCATCGATCCAAGGGTGGTGATTGGATAATTCGCAACGTAGAGGGAGTAAGGGGGCCGCGTTCGGCTGTTGTTCACGCACGAAAATCGAGAGCATAAGGGGACCGAGCTCCTCCCCGTTCCAGCCGTGATTCAAGCATGAAGCGAGCTTCGAAACCGTGTATTCTGATCGTCTTGGAAGTGATGGATTTGGTGGCGGCAATTAGGGCATTGAGGCGGCCGATGGGTTTCTGTATATGGGGGTTTCACGTGAAGCATACTGGAACGGAGGAGAAGAAGTAATTGACGGCCTGATGTGGAGATGCAGGAATCAACGGCTATGATTTCGTTTAGGTTATAAAATTAAAATAAATTGTTGTAATTTGTTTATATTAAAATTCGTGTAACTTCATAAATGCATATCTTTTTCATACGAGGTCGAAAACGCACGAAACGAATTGCGTTGGGTTTGTGTTGACGAATACTAGCTATGGAATTGGATTGGAGTTGATTGGAGCAAGCGAAAATTTTGGGTAAAATTAAACGCGCGTTTAATTTTATTCGAAATAAAAGCTGAAAACGAAATTAAAATCAAGGTGAGAACTTCTCACTCAATCGAATCGGTTTCGATTTTATTTTAAATAGTTATATTTAAAATTATTGAATGTATGTTTGAATGATGATTGTTATCTATTGATTGTTAAAATAGACATTATGCGCCGTTAGTAAGCGGATGTTATTTATTAAAAACATATACCGCGAATATTTCATAAACAGTGAAATTGGTATTATTTATGTACTTGGAATTGATTTCCCGCAGTATATAGCGAATGAGACCCTATTGCGCCGTCTATTAAGCGGATAATATTTTAAAATCCCATATAACGCGATAATTTCGTACTGGAATGGAATTGGTATTGTGCTAACATCTTTGGATGCAGGAAAATAGGTTGGAGGGATCCAACTGGATTCCTCAAAAGTATTTATTTGATTATGGATATTTTGATATTTATTGATTATCATATCGATATATGATGTCGTTGTTGTCGTGATTGACTATTTTGTGTGTAGCATCATTGGACCAAATTTGAAACTTTAAAATGATTTTTAAAGTGATTTTTGAAAGTATACGTTTATAAAATATTTTAGGAATAGATTCATTTTAAATAAATAAACGTTATAATGTTAATGTTATAGAAATTATGATTTTTGAGAAATATAGTTAAAAGTTGATTTTTGAAAATATGGGTTAATGATTTTATAAAATAGCTTAAATTGGGATTTCTGAATTTATTGTAAAAAGTTTAAATATAGGATTTATAAAATTTGATTATTTTATAAATCAAAATGATGAAATTATAAAGGAGTTTAAAAATGTTTTAAAATAATAATATAAATTGATTTATATAAAAGATTTATAAATTGATAATTTATAAATTAAAATATTTGAATTATAAAAACGAGTTTTTATAAGTGTTAGAATGAATTGTGAATGAATTTCGTAAATGAATGAAATTTATAGGATTATAAATGTTGAAGTTATAAATGGAATTTTATAAGCAGTAGATTTATAAAATTTGTAAAGATATTAAAAGGAATAGATTTGGGTAAATAAATGAATCATATAAGTTATAAGATTTATAACTTGGGAAGTTTAAAAGAACGATTTTGTAAACAAATAAATTATAAGTATTTAACTTATAATATGGACTCTTGGTTTATAATTGAGTTATAAATTGAATAGGTTAATAAAGGAGATTTATAGAAGGAAATTGTTATAAAATAAATAGAAATGGAATTTATAAACGTTGTTTTATAAATCCTCAAAACGGCTTATTTTGATAAGTAAAATCGTTATAACTTATTTATGGAGTTATATTCACGTTTTAGACAGTGAATAATCCTTTGAAATAAAATGAATAGAAATGATGAAATTTGTTAACGAAGTATATTCACGTTTTTGAATAGTGAATAATATGTTAAAGAAAATGTTTTAGATGTGATGTTTTAAATAGAATTAAAACGATCGAACGATGTTTTTAAAATGTGTTAAGATTCGAAACCATAGATTTCAACATTCATTGTTGAAATAGACGTTTTCGAGAAATAAAAGGAAATGGTGGACTATAACACTGTTGTTATAGTAAATGATTTCCGAAAGGAAATGTTTTGTATAGTATTGGGATTTATATATCTATTTTAATTTCGAATCCCTATACTAGTGATTTTGGGTTGTCGTAACGATGTTTTACGTAACATTCGTTTTGGCCCAAATAAATTTGTTTAAGAGAATGATTTCCTTAAAGAATGAAATATATACTTAATTTCGATTTAAGTGTATTGAATATTTTCCAAGTGTTGAAAATAAATGGATTTGTGAATTACTTATTAATAAATAAGTATGGAAATGTTTTCCAATGTGAAATGAAACGTTTTGAGAATTTGTCTTTTTGAAGATAAATTGAAAATGAATGATTAAAATCGTTTATTCATAAATATTTTGAAATATAAATTCACTATGGAATTTATAAATGAAAAGGGGAATTTGTTTAAAAATAAACGTTGATTAGATTTTGAAGTATGGGAATAAATTTACGGATTTGAAACGTAAATATAAGGTAAATCGTTAAGGATTTATTTAATGGGTTTAAATGAACCATGTTGAAATGAAAGTATTTTCCACGTAAGGAAAATGTTTGAAATTTGTTTTCAAAAGTGGTAAAGGTGAAAAGTGATTTTGAAAATTGTTTTCAAAATGGTTGAAGTGTGAAAATTATATATCTTGTAAAGATATTTTTGGGAAATAAATAATTTGGAAAATTATTTGGAATCTGGTGAAGTTGTGCATATCCATTGATAGTTCAATAACCGACTATCAATATTTACCTTTGAATGGGTATTTGTTGTGATTTGCTGAATTTGAATGCCACACTTATTTTTAAATTATTGCCCTCGTTATTCGGATTACCCATTCCGAATAGTGATACGACGTAATGGATAGCACTGATGACCGGTGTTGAAGACCGGATATTTTTGAAAACGAAAGGACAACTCGTCGAATGTCTTTGCATCGACTGGTCCCCGGTATAGAGACTCCATATGTGATTGGAAGTCCGGTCGTGATTAGTGAATATCCGGATTGCAAGGACTTCTTTGTAAGTGCCTTCGGTTCTGTTCGATCCCGGAACAAACTTGTATGGATAGTATGTATGACGTTACAAATTGAGATATAAAGCAGATTTCTTTCAAATATATTTCTGTTGGTGGCGGAGAATTTATTCTTTTAGCTTAAGACCCTTCTCTGAGACGTACGAGCTCAGAGGTTATGTAGTTGAAGGTTATCAGCGATATTTTCCCAATTTAGTAATGTGACATGCTAAGTGTTGCTGTGAAATGATCATTGTTTGATCATTTGTGATATGATCATTTGTTTGATCACTTATCTTTGTGATCATTTCTATGATCAATTGTTGACCCAAAGCATAGCTTTTGTATAAAGCGTGGCTTTGTGGACGAGACTTCATCGAGCCTCACACCCCGGAATGGTCAAAACAGGAAAGATGCAGCAAGGTTATGAGGGGTAGCTCCCTTTAGGGTATGTGCATTTCCTTCTGAAAAAGGGTGGTATCATGGTATGGAGCCCAGATGCTTACTCATGTTGAAACACCTATTATTTTGGTGTGATGTTGATTACGAGCGCTCGGTTAAAGGTCCCAAAGGACCGGGGGATGGCATACTCGTGTCAGTAGTTACCCAGTTAGGGGTAACCCGGCCTTGTGTTGGCAGAGATCTGGTTTGGTTCTCGGGGACGTCCTTCCAGAGGCGTTCTCATGTGGCAATGGGAAGTTCCTTCGCCTAACCATTTGTTGGAAATCCAAAGAAACAATACGAGACTCGTATGGTTTTAGTTGTAGAACCTGCCATTTAATATGGTAGCTACAGTAAGCATACTATAATGGTACCTATGCTGGCTAAGATTTATATTCTACTTTCGAAATGTTTCCTACACTATGCACTAGTAATAATATCAAATGTTTCTTTTTAATGCGTATCAAGCATCTTTGATTATCATAAGGAGAAATCTCCTCCAAGTCTACGTTTGCATTGTGTGTGTGGTGGGAGGTCTTATGGTAGTCTCATTTTTAAAAGCATTGCGAATTGACTTTAAAAATATTCCTCTATTTTGATTTTAAAGATAAATAAACTGTTCTGAGTTCTCACACCAGTCACATGACTGACTCGGAGTTTATTGTTTTCTTTCCTAAACTCTGGGTGCCCACCAATTTCCACACGGGCAGTCAAGAGTTAAGGTTTATCAGGATATTCTGGAATTGCTGGAGGCAAGCTGGATGGCATGGCGTATTATTAGTATATAGTATTTCTTTTTCCGCTGTTTGATGTTGTTTGTTGTTGTACACTCTGATGAAATGAAATGTAATGAAATGTAATGTAATAACTGATATAGTTCTTTGTTTTAAAGATTATTCATTTATTATTATATGTTGTTCCGCTGCGATTGTGAGATTCTGATATTGTTCTGTTGTTTTCTTTCTATTCTGTTCTATTTTTCTCTCTTCTTCCACCTTTTTCTTTTCTTAAAACCCTAAGTGTTTGGTTTTCCGGCATTCGATTGCTCGGCAGTTGATACAGTGGACGTATTGATGTCGGTTTTCGGAAGTCGAAGAATCGGGTCCTTACAATGTGGTATCAGAGCATATGGTTAAGCGACAACCATGGCTCTGTTGGGTATTACTCATTAGAGATAGAGTCAGTATTACTCTAGAATGAGTTTGAGTGTAATAATTGCTATGAGAGCGTATTTGTTAGTGAATATAAAATTGTTTTATATTGTGATGATTGCTTTGTTAAGTGGTATATAGATTCTAGTTAATACATGTGATCAGCGTTGTTGATAGGGATCTCTAAACACTTGTACAGAACAATTCGACACGATATTGTTTTAAGTTGGGTAAATGAAATAATTTTTACCTTGATTATATTTTATATATAAAGGAATAATTTTTTATAATTATTAAAGTGTATATAAGTTGATTTTTTGGTTGTTGAATAAGATGTTTGAATAATCTAAATAAAAGAATAATTGTATAAGCAAAAGAACTATAAGAATTGAATTATAATTGAAGTGATTTACAATTGTGAAATAAACTTATATATATAAGAAGTGAAACTATATGAATATATTTGTGAATATGAGGTGTAAATAAAAAATGAATTTAAAGTTAAATGGAAATTTACTTAGAATTGGAATCTGAATTGGATTTATAAGTGGGAATTTAAGTTAAGTTAAACAAATAATGTTTAAATGGAATATAACTTAAGAGATGTTGGATGAAGTTGATTTTGGTATCGAAGTAAAATAATAAAGTGAAGTGATAAATATGAACTTGAGTTATGTAATGAAATTCAACTTTAGTAATTGAATTGAATGAATGGATTAAATGTTAATCAATTGAATGTAAATAAAGTTGATATGGAATAATGAATGTAAGTATTAATTCATTAAAATCTAATGTTATTGGAAGTTGAATAATTGAATGAAAATCAATTTAATTGAACCAATTGAAAGTAAAGGTGTTAAACCAAATTGAATGAATATAAGTAAAGGAATTTGGTTGAAATTAATATACATTGGTTGATATACGATTGTTAGTTGATTGTGTATAATTCATTAAGTATTAATGAAATTGGAAGCTAAAGTAATTGAAATCCAATTGGAAGTTAAGTGGATCTTAAATAGAATTGAATTTGATTTGGAAGTGAACCAACTTGAAGAATTAGTGAATATAAACTAATTGAAAATAAATGTTAGTAAGAACATCCAATGTTAATGAATCAAATGTGATTAAATTGAAAACCTATTTCATTGAATATTAATGAGAATATGAATGAATATTTATTGGTTATGGATGATAGTTGGTTGATGGTTGAATATATTGCTTTTGTTGCATTTGCTATGTTGGCATATATAGTTATTATGTTGCTATATGTTGTATATCGATACTATTGTCTATATACATGTTCTCATGTTGTTTTTTGAGTGTTTAGTAGGCGCGGATCGCGTTTGCTTCGCATTTGGAGCTCGCTTTCGTGCTATATTAGCCGTATACGCTAGCTAATAAAATATAAGGTACATATCTCGGATTAAATATCGTACTTTTACACTTTTTTCCCTGCGGGATCCCTCATCACTTGATGAGATGTATATTTGTGATATATATACTGTCATTTTTTTTTTGGATCGAGCCGCGCAAAGGAGACTCTGGCGAATTTTTCCGAAAATTTAAGGCGTTAGAAAAATTTGAGAAAAATTGGAAAAATTTGAAAACTTAACTTTGATTTGGAATTGAAAGTTAAACAATAGTAGTTGTTTTGGAAAAGATAACTAAGTATGATTTGAAAACTTAGTAAAGTATTGTAAGATGTTTAACTATGGATTTTTGGGAAATTAATGGATTCTGTAACTTTTCTTACTTGGTAATTTCGAGGACGAAATTCTTTTAAGGGGGGAAGTATGTAACGACCCAGAATTTTAATTAATTAAAATTTTAATATTTAATTAATTTTAAATATTAATAAGCGTAATTTATAAGTCGAATAAATTTTATTTCGAATAATTGGATTTAATTGGATAATTAAATCGATAATTTAATATGTTAAATACAGAAATAATTGAAAATTGGGTTAAATATGATTAAAAATGATTTGTAAAAATTTATTTAATCATGTTGAAGTTAGAATGATGTTTTAGAACTTTTAAAATCGAATTAAGAGTTTAATTGTGAAAATTGAATATTTTAATATTTAATCGACTAGTGAAATTAGCCATTTTTCGAACAATATCAGAATTGGACGAAACTAGTTCCGTTGGATCCGTAATAGTTAGTTATTACCGGATTTCAATTTTCGTAGCAATCGGAGTTTTCGTTTGACCGTGGCAGCTCGAAATGCATCGAAATTGTTTTAATATTAATTTGGCGAGTTAAAATAGTTATTTTTCGAAAAGTCTCGGATTTCGATGAAACAAGTTTCATCGGAACCGTAGTATGATATTATTGTATGGTTTCAAATTTCATGTCAATCGGATTTATCGTTTGTCCGGTGCAAGCTAAAACGCCTAGAAAATCGTTTAATCGGTTTAATTTCAAATCGAACGTTTATTGTCATAACTCGCACAGATGACCGAATTAGCTTCCGAAACACGTTACATTGTATTCGGAACGCGGGGTAAACCATAGAAACGCCAACCGGCACGCTTCGTTTGGAGTTCGGAAATTCCGGGTGAATAGTAATTGGTGAAATTTTCTATAAAAGCCCATAACTCTTCATATTTGCAACAAAAATAAAGGCCTAGGGTTTCTTCAAGAGCCGCCGCCTCCAATAGAACCAGTGGCCCGAAAAACTATCTTCTTCCTCCTCAAGTTTCTTGAAATCCACTCATTAATAGCGAAATCTTCCAACTAGAAAGATGACGGGCTCGTCGAGATCCATCGATCCAACTGTGGTGATTGGATAATTCGCAACGTAGAGGGAGTAAGGTGGCCGCGTTTGGCTGTTGTTCATGCGCGAAAATCGAGAGCATAAGGGGACCGAGCTCCTCCCCGTTCCAGCCGTGAGTCGAGCATGAAGCGAGCTTCGAAACCGTGTATTCTGATCGTCTTGGAAGTGATGGATTTGGTGGCGGCAATTAGGGCATTGAGGCGGCCGATGGGTTTCTGTATATGGGAGTTTCGCGTGAAGCATACTGGAACAGAGGAGAAGAAGTAACTGACGGCCTGATGTGGAGATGCAGGAATCAACGACTATGATTTCGTTTAGGTTATAAAATTAAAATAAATTGTTGTAATTTGTCTATATTAAAATTCGTGTAAATTCATAAATGCATATCTTTTTCATACGAGGTCGAAAATGCACGAAATAAATTGCGTTGGGTTTGTATTGACGAATACTACGCTATGGAATTGAATTGGAGTTGATTGGAGCAAGCGAAAATTTTGGGTAAAATTAAACGCGCGTTTAATTTTATTCGAAATAAAAGCTGAAAACGAAATTAAAATCAAGGTGAGAACTTCTCACTCAATCGAATCGGTTTCGATTTTATTTTAAATAGTTATATTTAAAATTCTTGAATGTATGTTTGAATGATGATTGTTATTTATTGATTGTTAAAATAGACATTATGCGTCGTTAGTAAGCGGATGTTATTTATTAAAATCATATACCGCAAATATTTCATAAACAGCGAATCGGTATTATTTATGTACTTGGAATTGATTTCCCGCAGCATATAGCAGATGAGACCCTATTGCGCCGTCTATTAAGCGGATAATATTTTAAAATCCCATATACCGCGATAATTTCATACTAGAACGGAATTGGTATTGTGCTAACATCTTTGGATGCAGGAAAACAGGTTGGAGGGATCCAACTGGATTCCTCAACAGTATTTATTTGATTATGGATATTTTGATATTCATTGATTATCATATCGATATATGATGTCGTTGTTGTCGTGATTGACTATTTGGTGTGTAGCATCATCGGACCAAATTTGGAACTTTAAAATGATTTTTAAAGTGATTTTTGGAAGTATACGTTCATAAAATATTTTTGGAATCGATTCATTTTAAATAAATAAACGTTATAATGTTAATGTTATAGAAATTAAGATTTTTTAGAAATATAGTTAAAAGTTGATTTTTGAAAATATGGGTTAATGATTTTATAAAATAGCTTAAATTGGGATTTCTGAATTTATTGTAAAAAGTTTAAATATAGGATTTATAAAATTTGATTATTTTATAAATCAAAATTATGAAATTATAAAGGAGTTTAAAGATGTTTTAAAATAATAATATAAGTTGATTTATATAAAAGATTTATAAATTGATAATTTATAAATTAAAATATTTGAATTATAAAAACGAGTTTTTATAAGTGTTAGAATGAATTGTGAATGAATTTCGTAAATGAATGAAATACAAATGTTGAAGTTATAAATGGAATTTTATAAGCAGTAGGTTTATAAAATTTGTAAAGATATTAAAAGGAATAGATTTGGGTAAATAAATGAATCTTATAAATTATAAGATTTGTAACTTGGGAAGTTTAAAAGAACGATTTTGTAAACAAATAAATTATAAGTATTTAACTTATAATATGGACTCTTGGTTTATAATTGAGTTATAAATTGAATAGGTTAATAAAGGAGATTTATAGAAGGAAATTGTTATAAAATAAATAGAAATGGAATTTATAAACGTTGTTTTATAAATCCTCAAAACGGCTTATTTTGATAAGTAAAATCGTTATAACTTATTTATGGAGTTATATTCACGTTTTAGACAGTGAATAATCCTTTGAAATAAAATGAATAGAAATGATGAAATTTGTTAACGAAGTATATCCACGTTTTTGAATAGTGAATAATATGTTAAAGAAAATGTTTTAGATGTGATGTTTTAAATAGAATTAAAACGATCGAACGATGTTTTTAAAATGTGTTAAGATTCGAAACCATAGATTTCAACATTCATTGTTGAAATAGACGTTTTCGAGAAATAGAAGGAAATGGTGGACTATAACACTGTTGTTATAGTAAATGATTTCCGAAAGGAAATGTTTTGTATAGTATTGGGATTTATATATCTATTTTAATTTCGAATCCCTATACTAGTGATTCTGGGTTGTCGTAACGATGTTTTACGTAACATTCGTTTTGGCCCAAATAAATTTGTTTAAGAGAATGACTTCCTTAAAGAATGAAATATATACTTAATTTCGATTTAAGTGTATTGAAAATTTTCCAAGTGTTGAAAATAAATGGATTTGTGAATTACTTATTAATAAATAAGTATGGAAATGTTTTCCAATGTGAAATGAAACGTTTTGAGAATTTATCTTTTTGAAGATAAATTGAAAATGAATAATTGAAATCGTTATTCATAAATATTTTGAAATATAAATTCACTATGGAATTTATAAATGAAAAGGCGAATTTGTTTAAAAATAAACGTTGATTTGTTTTTGAAGTATGGGAATAAATTTACGGATTTGGAACGTAAATATAAGGTAAATCGTTAAGGATTTATTTAATGGGTTTAAATGAACCATGTTGAAATGAAAGTATTTTCCACGTAAGGAAAATGTTTGAAATTTGTTTTCAAAAGTGGTAAAGGTGAAAAGTGATTTTGAAAATTGTTTTCAAAATGGTTGAAGTGTGAAAATTATATATCTTGTAAAGACATTTTTGGGAAATAAATAATTTGGAAAATTATTTGGAATCTGGTGATGTTGTGCATATCCATTGATAGTTCAATAACCGACTATCAATATTTACCTTTGAATGGGTATTTGTTGTGATTTGCTGAATTTGAATGCCACACTTATTTTTAAATTATTGCGCTCGTTATTCGGATTACCCATTCCGAATAGTGATACGACGTAATGGATAGCATTGATGTCCGGTGTTGAAGACCGGATATTTTTGAAAACGAAAGGACAACTCGTCGAATGTCTTTGCATCGACTGGTCCCCGGTATAGAGACTCCATATGTGATGAGAAGTCCGGTCGTGATTAGTGAATATCCGGATTGCAAGGACTTCTTTGTAAGTGCCTTCGGTTCTATTCGATCCCGGAACAGACTTGTATGGATAGTATGTCTGACGTTACAAATTGAGATATAAAGCAGATTTCTTTCAAATATATTTCTGTTGGTGGCGGAGAATTTATTCTTTTAGCTTAACACCCTTCTCTGAGACGTACGAGCTCAGAGGTTATGTAGTTGAAGGTTATCAGCGATATTTTCCCAATTTGGTAATGTGACATGTTGAGTGTTGTTGTGAAATGATCATTGTTTGATCATTTGTGATATGATCATTTGTTTGATCACTTATCTTTGTGATCATTTCTATGATCATTTGTTGACCCAAAGCATAGCTTTTGTATAAAGCGTGGCTTTGTGGACTAGACTTCGTCGAGCCTCACACCCCGGAATGGTCAAAATAGGAAAGATGCAGCAACGTTATGAGGGGTAGCTCCCTTTAGGGTATGTGCATTTCCTTCTAGAAAAGGGTGGTATCATGGTATGGAGCCCAGATGATTACTCATGTTGAAACACTTATTATTTTGGTGGGATGTTGATTACGAGCACTCGGTTAAAGGTCCCAAAGGACCGGGGGATGGCATACTCGTGTCAGTAGTTACCCAGTTAGGGGTAACCCGGCCTTGTGTTGGCAGAGATTCGGTTTGGTTCTCGGGGATGTCCTTCCAGAGGCGTTCTCATGTGGCAATGGGAAGTTCCTTGGCCTGACCATTTGTTGGAAATCCAAAGAAACAATACGAGACTTGTACGGTTTTAGTTGTAGAACCTGCCATTTAATATGGTAGCTATAGTAAGCATACTATAATGGTACCTATGCTGGCTAAGATTTATATTCTACTTTCGAAATGTTTCCTACACTATGCACTAGTAATACTATCAAATGTTTCTTTTTAATGCGTATCAAGCATCTATGACTATCATAAGGAGAAATCTCCTCCAAGTCTGCGTTTGCATTGTGTGTGTGGTGGGAGGTCTTATGGTAGTCTCATTTTTAAAAGCATTGCGAATTGACTTTAAAAATATTCCTCTATTTTGATTTTAAAGATAAATAAACTGTTCTGAGTTCTCACACCAGTCACATGACTGACTCGGAGTTTATTGTTTTCTTTCCTAAACTCTGGGTGCCCACCAATTTCCACACGGGCAGTCAAGAGTTAAGGTTTATCAGGATATTCTGGAATTGCTGGAGACAAGCTGGATGACATGGCGTATTATTAGTATATAGTATTTCTTTTTCCGCTGTTTGATGTTGTTTGTTGTTGTACACTCTGATGAAATGAAATGTAAAGTAATGACTGATATAGTTCTTTGTTTTAAAGATTATTCATTTATTATTATATGTTGTTCCGCTACAATTGTGAGATTCTGATATTGTTCAGTTGTTTTCTTTCTATTCTGTTCTATTTTTCTCTCTTCTTCTACCTTTTTCTTGTAACATCCCGCCTTTTCGCATGATTTAAACAAACACACGTGCCAATTCAAACCATACGTAAGGGCGGATTGTTATGGGATAAATAAGAAAAACAGAGAAGAAAGAAAACTAAATAGAATTTCACAGCGGAAGGATAAAATATAAAAATCAAAATATACAGTTCATGAAGTTGTTTTACAAAACCTTTGATTTTTATCTATACAATACATATCAGAGTACACATACCATATAACAATGCAGCGGAACAATATGAGTGTAGTAGAACCATATATCTATAGTAGTAATAATAAAATCTTCATCTTCTTCCTCCAGAAATAAAATCTTCCAATCCTGAAACGCTCGGTCTGACCCGAGCGAATTGAAAAGACAAAACACTCGAGTAAGAACTAAAGGATCTTATGTAAGTTAAATCAACAGAAATAAATATGAGTGCAGTAACTCAAAAGATGCTCGGGATTTACATCTCTTAAGGATCCGTTAAACTATTTACTATGTAGTATATTTCGCTATATACAGTAGTGTCTAATCAGTAAAGTGTAATCATATAGAAAATAGCGTTAAGGGGATGGTGAACCTTAACGCGGTCGGATCTTTAAAACCAAAATCGTAGTGGGCTCGATATAAGGAGATGACACGGCACGCGAGGCGATACCAGGGTGGATACACCGTTTGCACTCCCGGACCGGTGGTGACGGCAAGCCAGCAGCTTCCGCCCACCTCGAACTATACCCCCGAATCAAAGTGACGCCACATATCGAATCACAAAAGTAATAGAATGGTTTCCGATGGAGCATGCTCGATGAAAGGGTGCGACCCTTTGTGTAGCACGGTATAGCCCCTGTTTTATTCATTTATGCCAACTCACGGGAGTTGGGTCCACGTAATATACCTCGAGAACGTCGCCACCATCCTACTTCATTCTGGAATCTCCACCGCGTATACAGTTGTTAAAGTGGTTTTCGGTATTGGCCGGCTATAAGACAATATCCGATCCCGGTCTCTTTAACAACCAATCATTATATTTTTCATACCGGATGGTTCTTTTATATTTCAAAGGTCGATTTACACTTTATATTAAAATATCATATTCGGTTTCAAAACATATCACTTTCAAATCATGGTCATTTTCAAATCATATTCGCTTTCAAACCCTATTCACTTTGAAATCATTTCCAATTTCCAAACCATAATTTCTTCCCAATTTCATATTTCCAAACAGGTTACATTCTTACTTCAAATCATCAATTCAATTTATTCTCTTTTAAAACCAAGTATTTTGTTAACATTTCCTCTTTACTTAGACTGGAAATTTAGAAATAGTTTAAATAAGTATAGTAGTTATAAATAGTTAAATTACTCTAGAATAGTTTAACTATAGATTAAAATATTGTTTAATTGATCTAAGACGGTTAAGTAAATTTATAGTGGATTAAACATAATTAAAATAGATTTATTAGCTTAAAAATAGATTAATTAGTTTTTAAAATAACTTAAAAGGGTCAACTAGTTTAATATAAATTAAATGGTTTTAAAATATAGGTTAAAATGATTTGATATATAGTTGAGATAGGTAAAATAGTTTAATAGTTTAAAAAAAAAATCTTAGTAATTAAAGTCTTTACGGTAATATATTTAAAATAGTTTATCTTAAAATATGAATTTTAAAATACTATCTATTCTACTATTCATTTCATTTCCACAAAAAAACCATTTCAAAATTTTTTTTCAACAAAATCCACTTTCAAAACTCCATTCACATTCTATAAATAAAACATTGCGTTTACATCGATTTCAATTCATGTTTGAAATATTAAATTACATTATTTCCATTCTTAATACACTTCAAAGTTATATTTCAACAACTCAAATTTCTCAATTTTGACAAATCTCACCTTTATTCAAAAATTCAACTTTGAAATTACGTATAAATTCCCTTTTTACAATCCCTTAAAACCCAATACAAATTTTATCATAAACTCAAATTCCGATAATAATTCAATCCGTAGAAATCATATATTTCTCAAATTATCATTTAAATCCAGATTCAAAATTTAAGCTTAAAAAAAACATTTAATTTAACCAATCCGGTGTCCGTATATAATTTTCTACCCTAGTGTCAAGTGGTACAGATATTTATCATTTCAATCCGCGAATTTAAATATCTACGGTTATATATCATTTCAATCCACAATCCCGAATTAATAAAAATAATCCATAACAAACTTGCAGTTTATATTTATTTATAAAATACACATTCATTCAACCAAATATCAATCATCAACCATTATTTGCAATCATCATCCAATTTAAACAATCATCGATATAGAGCATATAAATCATACAGGTAATAAATAACATGTATTAACTAATAGTTTATATTCAATAATAAATCTAATAACTGTTAAACTAGCAGTTTATAGGCAAAATAAATGTAAACTTAACTGGCAGTTAATATGATATAAAAATAAACATAACTATGACAGGTAGTTAATATGCAAATAAATAAATTCTAACTGTCAAATTATATGCAATAAATAAAATTAGTTAACAGTTAAATTAAATAAATGCGATTTAACTGAGATAATGAATAAAACACGCCAAACGGCCATAAACAAATTTCTACTCATATTTAAATTCAATTTAACAAACATAAGAAATTTTAGAAGTTGTGAGTGGGTTAAAACACTCACCTTTTGAATTTAAATCGAATTTAAATCCGGTTTAAACCCAAAATTTTGACCGTCTCAGAATTCGTCCAAACCAGCGTCATCAAGTCCGAAATTTTATTAAGATTCTAACAAAAGAAACCGCTCGTCAATCGGATATCGTATGCACAAGATATTGTGAAAAATGGCAATTGAATTTCAAAAAAAAAGCAAAAAGAGAACACATTCCATCACCTTTCTTGCCACGTCACTCAAATGCTTGCAACACTTCATCTTCTACAGAATGCACGTGCACAGCAGTTTCACGCGAGAACATCGAACCTAACCCACTGCAAACCCTATAGCCGCCACCTCGCTCGTCAACGCTAGCGCCGCCAGCCGGTCAGACCACCATTCCCTGACGTCCCCTGCCTCACGCGCGTCCACCCAGTCGCCAATTCATGGCCGAAATCACGGCAGCCGCCACCGGAACAACGAACCCTAATTCGCAATTTGCCGTAGATCCAACCGTTAACCAACCACGAGACCCACACAGATGAATTCCTCTGGTCAATCTCTACCAAACCCAGAAATCGTTTGACGATCTGACGAAGTTTGTTACGGCGATGATGAAAGGCCAAAAATGATTTGAATTTTACTGGACGAACGATAGCTCCAATCGAAAAACAAATCACACCAGCAGATTACGAACACTGAGAACTATGACATATATTTTTGTGGAATTTTTCTAGAGAGTTTGAATTTTCATTGAAATTTTGAACTGTAGATAGATCTAGGTTTTGCAACCATTGAGGAAGAGAAAGAGATGAAGAAAATGAACGTACAGCCAAATGACAATAGAAAGGAGGCTAGGGTTTATCACAGCATATTTATAGACAAATAGAAGAAGGCTAGGGGCACGAATTACGATTGTGCTAAACGGTAGTTGGCCCAAAGAGTCCGTTCTGACCCCGGGACGAAATTTATTAAACCCATATATCGAAATAGGTATTTTAAAATATTCTAAACGTGATGGAAAAAGTTTCACGTCCAAATTCGATCGTATGCAGAAGTTATGCTGAAAACAATATTTCCAAATTGATTTCAAATTGATTTTAATTAAATCGATTTCAAGGCGTTTCGCATCCGTACGATCAAACGACAGGTCCGATCGATACGAAACTTAAAACCCTACAATAATTCACCGATACGGATGCGATGAAACTAGTTTCGTTGAAATCCGAGTCCGTGGCCAAAATGACTATTTTTATATTAATTAAATAAATTAAAATAAATTATAAAAATCCAATTTTATAACAAAATTCTAAAATTGACCAAATTTTATCGCTTATATATTTCATAATCAATTTAAATAATTTAACAAGTTTAGATGTGATTCAAAAGTTGATAAGTCTATCAATTGCAGTGTTAATTTCTCCACTTCCTTATATTTAGAAATTATAAATTAAATTCTCCAAAAAAACACATTTATTTGATTTCAACATTTATATTCTCACCTTTTATCCACACATTCCATTTTAATTTCAATAACGTAATATTTAAATGTTTAATTCCACTCTATTTGCAATAAATACCATTGTTGAATTATGATACTTTAATTAAATTTATAAATCTTGCTTTCTAAAGTCTATATCAACAAATGGTCCAATTATAAATAGAATTATCATTAACTTCATCTTATAGAATTAACTACTTCAATTACAAACAAATATACGCTAACTGCACGATTTAAGTTAATTAATTGCAATTAAGTCTACATTAAATGTTATAAATTATAAATTGGAACCTCAATAAATTCGTTTATTGATTTAAAAATCTTTCTATTCAGTAAATAGACATTTTTATAGGTATAATTGAAAGTTACTTCTTTCTAAATTAAATTATCTAATCTTATTAAAATGACAAATTTAACTGACGCAAATTGACGGGCCGTTACACTCTCCCCCACTCAAAACTTTTCGTCCCCGAAAAGGAAAATAAAAGAGAAGGAAGAATTTAATAAACAGTACATCTTATTTCAAATATTAACTTATAAACAATAATTTACTAAATTTATTACCTTATATAAATATACCCGTTTTATAATCATTATATCCTTTTATACTTAAATAATTAAAGTTTGGAAAACATTTTCAACATAATCCTAAGTGCAAAATTTACGGAAGATTTTGGCAGAGTCTCCTTTGTACGGAGAGGTTTGGGAGAAAAATATAATATCAAAATATAAAAAATTTATTACATATATTATCCAAAATAAAATATCCCACCATGGGAAAATTATATAAAATAGCGCTACAAAACGTAATCCGAAAACGTACCTATATGCTTATTATTATGGAACCAAAAGCAGTAGCAATTGCTTCCATACCTGCACTTTACTTATATCATCCAAAAAGGTTAACTATTTATATTAAAGTGAAATATTTAAGTGGTTTCAATCATTAACAACACATCAATACAATAACCATCAATTTGAACAAACAGCACACACAACAAAACAAACAATCCTTCAATAAAACAAACAAATAGTTGTTCGGGTTCAAAACTTGAAATGTTACGGAATGAACAATAACTATCCAGTGCATCCTTTACTCAACAGTCTTAGATGGCTAAAATAGATTATTTATTCATCCAACAACTTCAAATTTCCTTACCCAACCAACCATATATCAAACAATGTCGATTTAAACCAACCAATCAAATTAACTTATATAAATTCACTACATACTTTAGTTGTTTGATTTCCTTTCTTTTATTCAACCACATAAATTTTCCTTTTATAATTTACACTTATTTCTAACAAACTTTATATTTTATTTTCTCATTCAGTGGTTATTTCTTTCATTTCTACTTATTACTTACAGTTATTCATTTTTGCTTATTTAGGTCATGTAAGTTTCTTTTATTTGTATCATATTTAATGCACTTCTCAATTTCAATCATTATTCAATGCTTACATTTATATTATTTTAATTATAGTAACCCTTTTTAGTTACACTTAAATTCTTAACCTTATAACATCCATTCTTATAAATAAAGGATTTTATTAATTCATTACCTAGGGTTTACAGTCATTTATTTATATTACCTACTTTCCATTATATTCAGCTAGTAGCATTTAAATCACACTTAAGTTTATAACCCTACACATCAATCTTTATTTATTAAAGAATTTCATTTTATTTACTTAAGTTTAAAGTCACCTGTTTATAATACTTACTTTTAATTATGGGAAAATTTCAATTTATAACTTAAGTTTATAACATTAAATTCTCATTAATAATAGCAATTCATTGAATACTTCATTATTTCCAAAATTTCTACTTGTATAATATTCTATTCCAATCTCTTATTTAACATTTCACTTTTCATATTTGGTAAGTTATATATGTTAAAGAAAATGAAATTGAACTTATACAAGTTTTATCTCATCTTTTAATTAAATTTAATGTTAATCAATATTACTCTTTGTCTCATATGTTAAAAATTTCAAATTTCCTTTATAACTTTGCATTAATTCTCTTACCTAAATTAGAGGTTTCAATTCATTAATTACTTACCTTTTATTTCACTAAAATAATTTAAACAATTAATTAATGGAAATTTAAGAATTAAATACCGGGTCAAATTTCAAATATTTTAAAATAATAGATAAATAATTTCTTACAACTTATATATCTCTAATTATATTTTAAAACAATTAAATTTTAGATAATTTCAAAATAAATCTGCAGTAGAATCTACTACAGTGGCCTTTCCCCTTCGAAACTCGAAAATGAAAGTCGATGATGCGGCCGCCATCACCGAATTTATTTTCCAGTGACAGAGAGGAAAGTACAAAATTTATTTTCTCCAAAATCTTCTTTAAAGCAATTCTTCCGAATTATACTAAATATTTATATAAGAAAATACTTATAAACCAAATCATTATATTTCATAAATCCTATGAAAGCAGATTTTCAAAATCCCGGACTTAAGTTCTAAAATTTCCAAATTTCATTGATTTTAATTTCAATCTTATTTTACCTATTATTTATAAATTTTATTCCTCACAACCAATCTATTTCAACCAAATATAGATATCATTTGAAAATTTTATTTTATATATAGAAAATATAATAGGAAAAATTATTTCATTCACCTATACTAAAACAAATATTATGTTTGTTTGTCCTATTAAGTGTATAGAAATCCCTACCGATGACATAGCGTCCCATGCATCAACCAGAATTTATAAATACAAAACGGAACATATTAACACAATATTAAAATACTTTTATAACACTAACAAATACGCTCTCTCTTATATATACGCTCAGCGACTCCCATAGGGTGTTACTACCCTATTAACAAAGAGTCAAACCCCACAAAGCTAAGGTTTATCGCTAAACCAAAGCTCTGATACCAGATGTAACATCCCGCCTTTTTGCACGATTTAAACAGACACACGTGCCAGTTCAAACCATACGTAAGGGCAGATTGTTATGGGATAAATAAGAAAAACAGAGAAGAAAGAAAACTAAACAGAATCTCACAGCGGAAGGATAAAATATAAAAATCAAAATATACAGTTCATGAAGCTGTTTTACAAAACCTTTGATTTTTATCTATACAATACATATCAGAGTACACATACCATATAACAATGCAGCGGAACAATATGAGTGTAGTGGAACCATATAATCTATAGCAGTAATAATAAAATCTTCGTCTTCTTCCTCCAGAAATAAAATCTTCCAATCCTGAAACGCTCGGTCTGACTCGAGCGAATTGAAAAGACAAAACACTCGAGTCAGAACTAAAGGATCTTATGTAAGTTAAATCAACAGAAATAAATATGAGTGCAGTAACTCAAAAGATGCTCGGGATTTACATCTCTTAAGGATCCGTTAAACCATTTACTATGTAGTATATTTCGCTATATACAGTAGTGTCTAATCAGTAAAGTGTAATCATATAGAAAATAGCGTTAAGGGGATGGTGAACCTTAACGCGGTCGGATCTTTAAAACCAAAATCGTAGTGGGCTCGATATAAGGAGATGACACGGCACGCGAGGCGATGCCAGGGTGGATACACCGTTTGCACTCCCGGACCGGTGGTGACGGCAAGCCAGCAGCTTCCGCCCACCTCGAACAATACCCCCGAATCAAAGTGACGCCACATATCGAATCACAAAAGTAATAGAATGGTTTCCGATGGAGCATGCTCGATGAAAGGGTGCGACCCTTTGTGTAGCCCGGTATAGCTCCTGTTTTAGTCATTTATGCCAACTCACGGGAGTTGGGTCCACGTAATATACCTCGAGAACGTCGCCACCATCCTACTTCATTCTGGAATCTCCACCGCGTACACAGTTGTTAAAGTGGTTTTCGGTATTAGCCGGCTATAAGACAATATCCGATCCCGGTCTCTTTAACAACCAATCATTATATTTTTCACACCGGATGGTTCTTTTATATTTCAAAGGTCGATTTACACTTTATATTAAAATATCATATTCGATTTCAAAACATATCACTTTCAAATCATGGTCATTTTCAAATCATATTCGCTTTCAAACCTTATTCACTTTGAAATCATTTCCAATTTCCAAACCATAATTTCTTCCCAATTTTATATTTCCAAACAGGTTACATTCTTACTTCAAATCATCAATTCAATTTATTCTCTTTTAAAACCAAGTATTTTATTAACATTTCCTCTTTACTTAGACTGGAAATTTAGAAATAGTTTAAATAAGTATAGTAGTTATAAATAGTTAAATTACTCTAGAATAGTTTAACTATAGATTAAAATATTGTTTAATTGATCTAAGACGGTTAAGTAAATTTATAGTGGATTAAACATAATTAAAATAGATTTATTAGCTTAAAAATAGATTAATTAGTTTTTAAAATAACTTAAAAGGGTCAACTAGTTTAATATAAACTAAATGGTTTTAAAATATAGGTTAAAATGATTTGATATATAGTTGAGATAGGTAAAATAGTTTAATAGTTTAAAAAAAAAAATCTTAGTAATTACAGTCTTTACGGTAATATATTTAAAATAGTTTATATTAAAATATGAATTTTAAAATACTATCAATTCTACTATTCATTTCATTTCCACACAAAAACCATTTCAAAATTTTTTTTCTCAACAAAATCCACTTTCAAAACTCCATTCACATTCTATAAATAAAACATTGCGTTTACATCGATTTCAATTCATGTTTGAAATATTAAATTACATTATTTCCATTCTTAATACACTTCAAAGTTATATTTCAACAACTCAAATTTCTCAATTTTGACAAATCTCACCTTTATTCAAAAATTCAACTTTGAAATTACATATAAATTCCCTTTTTACAATACCTTAAAACCCAATACAAATTTTATCATAAACTCAAATTCCGATAATAATTCAATCCGTAGAAATCATATATTTCTCAAATTATCATTTAAATCCAGATTCAAAATTTAAGCTTAAAAAAAACATTTAATTTAACCAATCCGGTGTCCGTATATAATTTTCTACCCTAGGGTCAAGTGGTACGGATATTTATCATTTCAATCCGCGAATTTAAATATTTACGGTTATATATCATTTCAAACCACAATCCCGAATTAATAAAAATAATCCATAACAAACTTGCAGTTTATATTTATTTATTAAATAAACATCCATTCATCCAAATATCAATCATCAACCATTATTTGCAATCATCATCCAATTTAAACAATCATCGATATAGAGCATATAAATCATACAGGTAATAAATAACATGTATTAACTAACAGTTTATATTCAATAATAAATCTAATAACTGTTAAACTAGCAGTTTATATGCAAAATAAATGTAAACTTAACTGGCAGTTAATATGATATAAAAATAAACATAACTATGACAGGCAGTTAATATGCAAATAAATAAATTCTAACTGTCAAATTATATGCAATAAATAAAATTAGTTAACAGTTAAATTAAATAAATGCGATTTAACTGAGATAATGAATAAAACACGCCAAACGATCATAAACAAATTTCTACTCATATTTAAATTCAATTTAACAAACATAAGAAATTTTAGAAGTTGTGAGTGGATTAAAACACTCACCTTTTGAATTTAAATCGAATTTAAATCCGATTTAAACCCAAAATTTTGACCGTCTCAGAATTCGTCCAAACCAGCGTCATCAAGTCCGAAATTTTATTAAGATCCTAACAAAAGAAACCGCTCGTCAATCGGATATCGTATGCACAAGATATTGTGAAAAATGGCAATTGAATTTCAAAAAAAAAGCAAAAAGAGAACACATTCCATCACCTTTCTTGCCACGTCACCCAAATGCCTGCAACATTTCATCTTCTACAGAATGCACGCGCACAGCAGTTTCACGCGAGAACATCGAACCTAACCCACTACAAACCCTATAGCCGCCACCTCGCTCGTCAACGCTAGCGCCGCCGACCGGTCAGACCACCATTCCCTGACGTCCCCTGCCTCACGCGCGTCCACCCAGTCGCCAATTCACGGTCGAAATCACGGCAGCCGCCACCGGAACAACGAACCCTAATTCGCTATTTGCCGTAGATCCAACCATTAACCAACCACGAAACCCACACAGATGAATTCCTCTGGTCAATCTCTACCAAACCCAGAAATCATTTGACGATCTGACGAAGTTTGTTACAGCGATGACGAAAGGCCGAAAATGATTTGAATTTTACTGGACGAACGATAGCTCCAATCGAAAAACAAATCACACCAGCAGATTACGAACACTGAGAACTATGACATATATTTTTGTGGAATTTTTCTGGAGAGTTTGAATTTTCATTGAAATTTTGAACTGTAGATAGATCTAGGTTTTACTACCATTGAGGAAGAGAAAGAGATGAAGAAAATGAACGTACAGCCAAATGACAATAGAAAGGAGGCTAGGGTTTATCACAGCATATTTATAGACAAATAGAAGAAGGCTAGGGGCACGAATTACGAACGTGCTAAACGGTAGTTGGCCCAACGAGTCCGTTCTGACCCCGGGACGAAATTTATTAAATCCATATATCCAAATAGGTATTTTAAAATATCCTGAACGTGATGGAAAAAGTTTCACGTCCAAATTCGATCGTATGCAGAAGTTATGCTGAAAACAATATTTCCAAATTGATTTCAAATTGATTTTAATTAAATCGATTTCAAGGCGTTTCGCATCCGTACGATCAAACGACAGGTCCGATCGATACGAAACATAAAACCCTACAATAATTCACCGATTCGGATCCGATGAAACTGGTTTCGTCGAAATCCGAGTCCGTGGCCAAAATGGCTATTTTTATATTAATTAAATAAATTAAAATAAATTATAAAAATCCAATTTTATAACAAAATTCTAAAATTGACCAAATTTTATCGCTTATATATTTCATAATCAATTTAAATAATTTAACAAGTTTAGATGTGAATCAAAAGTTGATAAGTGTATCAATTGCAGTGTTAATTTCTCCACTTCCTTATATTTAGAAATTATAAATTAAATTCTCCAAAAAAAACACATTTATTTGATTTCAACATTTATATTCTCACCTTTTATCCACACATTCCATTTTAATTTCAATAACGTAACATTTAAACATTTAATTCCACTCTATTTGCAATAAATACCATTGTTGAATTTTTATACTTTAATTAAATTTATAAATCTTGCTTTCTAAAGTCTATATCAACAAATGGTCCAATTATAAATAGAATTATCATTAACTTCATCTTATAGAATTAACTACTTCAATTACAAACAAATCTACGCTAACTACACGATTTAAGTTAATTAATTGAAATTAAGTCTACATTAAATGTTATAAATTATAAATTGGAACCTCAATAAATTCGTTTATTGATTTAAAAATCTTTCTATTCAGTAAATAGACATTTTTATAGGTATAATTGAAAGTTACTTCTTTCTAAATTAAATTATCTAATCTTATTAAAATGACAAATTTAACTGACGCAAATTGACGGGTCGTTACATTTCTTTTCTTAAAACCCTCAGTGTTCGGTTTTCCGGCATTCGATTGCTCGGCAGTTGATACAGTGGACGTATTGATGTCGGTTTTCGGAAGTCGAAGAATCGGGTCCTTACACTTTAGTTAGCAAAATTTAATCTCAAAGCTAGGTTTTATATATTCAATAATAAAATTAAATGAATACCATAAGAGAAACTTTATTTCTTAATAGTCAAAATTTCTAAAATAACTAAAATAACTCTTATATATATGTATATACATACATACATACATACATACATACATATATATCCCTTTTTTTATAATTCAAGTTTCTGGTCTTTTATTGAAACTTCTGGTTCTTTATTGTAAGAAAACTTGAAAATTATTAATTTATGAAAAATCAAGCTTTTAGCATTATAGGAACTGAAGGTTCTCAACTTTTATTTCAAATGCTAGAAATTAAGTTTAACCGTATATGTTTTCATTAACGTTTCCATTTACTTCATGTGTAATAAATCAATATTAATATTAGATCTAAACTGATATGATCTTCTAAATATGAATTATTCTTGTATATGTTTCTCTAAGAAATTATAAAATATTTCTTCTAGAAATATAAGCAATATATATCAAAATAATTTCCAAAATCAAAATCCAAATCAAAGAGTTTTCAAAATGAAAACTTCATTTATCAAACATGTATATATTACATAGATCTATATCACGAACCAAAATGTAATCAAGATCAATAAATTTATTTGAATCAACAACAGAAATTGTCAAATTCAAAACTTGCTTTCCAAAATATTAAACTCAAAAAAAAAACATGCAATAATAAGCATGTTTGAAATCAATTCAAATCCAAATTCAAAAAATCACAACATTTTATTTTTAAACAATGTACATATCTTAAAGGTATATTAATTGGGTGTGATTTTGAGATCTACATATAGTGAGATCAGAAAAATAAGAACAAAAAAATGGATCTATTGTAGGATGAGATATGAAATATAGTGACAAAAATACATGTACAGTGTAATAAGATCTATAAATTTAGATCTATGACAAAATAAGATCTTGAAAAGATAAGATATATATATATTAAAACTTAAATCCAAATCTGAAAAATTAGAAAATAGATATAGAAATGTGAAACAAGAATACTTAAATCTAGATCTAAATTAATCGCAAAATAAATCTAGAAAAGAATATCTAGAAAATTTCAAACCTGATTTTAGTGGTTGAATAAGAGGAAGAGATAGATCGGATTTCAGTAACTGAATAAGAGAAAGAGATACCTACATGAAAAAAAGGATCTAATCTTCTGATTAGAATATCCAATACATTCGAGAAAAGAATCGTGCTGATAACGTGTTATAGAATGAAGAAAGTGGAAGCCATTAGAGAGAGAATAATTTTATTCATTCATAGAATAGATACATATTTACATTACATGGCCTACTTTATATAAAGGCTTCAAAAGTAAGGACTGAACTTATCGCACGATGCGGGACTAAACAAAACAATGTACAAGCATATTCACTTTATAATATACATATATTATAACATATACATATATCTTAATAACAATTCAAGGCTTAATACAATAAATAACTTTTTTCCCTCTCTCTATACATCAATCATGATTAAATTTATAGAACCCCAATAATAATATAAGAGAAATAATTTAAGTAGATGTGGTATGCAAGCCTCAAAACAAAAGAAAACAATGCTCAACTATGTTTGGAACATGCCAATTTCTACACACTCCATCCCGAACCTAAGAGATCCAATGGTTATTGCATAGAAAATGACTACTTGGGATTAAGCCAACTAAATCTACTCTTACTCTTCTTCGACATCAAATACTTGTTTGCACGTAACATTGCATAACCATATCAACAAAGCAACTAATACAAGCAAAAATCATCGTACTCTACTGAACCACCATAGTCAATTATCAAAAATACGAGATACAATAGTGATAGCAATGCACAACCATTAAACATTATACAAATCCAATAATACCCAATATCAATCCCAACGTTAAATAAATTAACAACAAATACGATCAAATGTGTGCCAGTCACCCATCACTAGTAATACAACATCAATAACATAGATACACATATATGTTAGTACCTCAATTATTGATTTTGATGACAACTGTATACAACGATATACGACTACATAAAATATAGAAACTAATGTTTTGCCGAGTTATATAGTATATAGTGCAGAATATTACACAGGTGCTGAATCGAAGACTGTACAGTATAAAGACTGACGATAAAGGTATAAAGACTAATGAGTTCAAAGACAAAGAAAATGTAGATCTTAAGATTATAATTTTGTGTATATAGTTATTGGTATATATCGTTAAAGTCTTTGCTAGTAATTTATGATTTCCATCTCAAATTTCTGATTGATATTTTATATAAAGTATAAACTATTTCAATTACAATATATATATATATGGTCAAAAGTTTATAGAATTTCATATATTTAAAAACAATATTCAAATTATTTTATAAATATAGGATTTTCAATACATTTTAAACGAAAAGTATCTTCAAAATTCATTAAAGTATGTCGACATACCTAGTCCCTGTATGTCGTCAAATGGATAATTGGGTCCGTTTTTAAATTTTGAATGGAATTGTCTCTTTGACACAACCCTTCACGAAGGGACACATTTGTTAATTTATTATATAAAGAGGGTGCAAACGAAATTTTTCACAACTAATTACTTACTTCCAATCCACTCTTCACTCTCTTGAAAATTCTATTAAAAAATATATACTATATTCTCGTCAAAATCATATAGAATCAATTCATACTTCATTACATTGATTTAATATTACATTTTACTATTTTGGAAACATCCTCTCATTTCAAAGATTAAAGTGATATCCAAGAGGCCATAGGATCCATTATATCCAAAGTACAAGAATTTGTCTCTGAAAAAACTATCAACTCTATTTTTGTTTGCTTGGGCCTACTTATAGCCCGTTCAAATCAAGTAAGTATAGCCTATTCAAATCAAGTGGGTGACTTTAGTAGTCAGTTCAAATCTAGTAGGTGTGCTTGTAGCCCGTTCAAATCAAGTGAGTTCAACCCGAACTCAGAATACAGGAGGTTGAAGATTGGCATTTAAAAAAAATTAGTGCAAGAAATTTTATGGGACTGGATGTAGGAGAAATCTGAACTAGTAAAAAATCATCGTTGTCATCTCTCTAATTTTTAGTTTACACTACTGCTTTTGCTTTTATCTGTGACCGATTATTGGCACAATTTTGTGTTGTTAATCTATGAGTTAATATTGATCGTGAAACAAGATTAAAAGATTTACATAAGCTAGAAAATTATTCGTCCTTCTCTAGTATTAAATTAGCCTTAAGATCCATAATTCAGCAACCAATATTTGGTATCAAAGCACTAGGTTTACAAAAACCCATAATTTGATTTTTGAAAAGTTTACATCGAAAGTAATATTTTTAGTACTCTTTTTAACACTATTATAGAAATTTTTTGGTAAAATCATTATGTTATTTTCAAATATATTAGAAACTAATTATTTTGGAAAGGTATAGTGTTAAATTGCAGGAACAAGTATGTTATATGGCTAATAGTGAACAGACACTTATACATCTCAAATCAAGAAGCAGAAATGGATTTTAGATAACGGATGTTAATAATACATGATGGAAGATCAAGAGAAATAAAGAGCAACAATGTAGATATATATGCTTAAAGACAAACCTTTGGATAAAGAAACAGTAATATTGGAATAGAGGCTGTTGGCAGTGTCGTAAATCTTGAAACTTAATTTAATTTGTGTATATTACTTTTTAATAAGTTCTTTAAGCAGTAAGACATTTTAGTTCTTATTCTATGTTCTAACTAACCAAAATGGTTTAAGTAGAAAACAAGTTTACCCTCTAAAAATAACTATTAGTTTTCCAATTGACAAGAACACTTTTAATTTCTGAAATGTCTTATGATTTCATCTATAGAATATTCTAAATTATTTATCTATTAAAATATTATACTTTTATTGTAATTAATATTATGTATTAAAAGTTTAGAAAAATATTTTAAAGGAAAATATTAATTTTTAAATTTTGTAGAACTTTACAAAAACTAACTATACACTTTGAAAACAGGGTAGAAAATACTAAACGCAATGATATGTTTTAAATCTCAGACATTATAAATTAATAGTTTTGAAATGAAATTTTTAACATGAGTATAAGATAGATATACTTGATTCAATAAAAATTTAGAGCCACAATTCGAATTCTAACCAGTTTATCATTTTCGAATGAACAACCATTTATTAAGTTAGAACGGTTATATTTTAGATTTTGGAGCCAAAATTTGAACTTTTATAGCCATCAAATTAAATCATTATTCAACCATAAATATATATTCCAAATAACAATTAATATATTTAACTATATAAAAAGTATAAAACATTTTAAATAATTTACCGTTTTCCATATTTTCATACAAAATTGACTACTCTCTTTAAATATCGAACATATATGTTAAATGCAGTATTTTTCTAGAAAATCTAAAAAACTATAAATGTACATTTTTGCATGAAACTTTTTTCATCTGATAACATATACTCTGAACTACCTATTTAAAAAGTTTCAAATCAAAATTTGAAAGATAACTATTTTATTATTTTCAAATAAATGGACACTTGGTGGTTACAACAGCCATATTTCTGACATGGGTCATTACATGTCCTTTTACACAAAAATTTTTACCATAAAAAGATTATTTTTCATTGCATATAACTACATAAAAATTCTGAGTACTTTAAATTAATGTAACATTTTCTTTTATTTTGTTAAATTTGAATAGAAACTTAACTGTCAAGTTGTGATTTTCATTTCTAAATGGTCATGCCTCTTCGTGATTGGTCATACTTCTTCCCTAATGACTTTTATAAAGTATTTCCTTTCTAATGACATCCCACTAATCAGTTATCATGACTATACTAAGTAGAAGCGCATACCTTCTTCCGTGATTTCAACTTTTCTAATGTTGATTTTACTTCTTTTACTTTTATTTCTTACAACTTTATAATGAAATATCAACTTTATGACGTCATGAAATTAAATGTACTTTGAATATGTGAATAAGGCTCTATTTATAGAATTCCTTCTATCAATGAGAACGTGCCACATCATATGACACTTGTTATATAAACAAATAGTAACGCATATACAAAATGACATGTGTCATTACACCAGTCCATTAGGCAGATCATTGTATACATATATAATGCCAAGTGTCTTTACACACGTAACTCATTTATTGATTTGTAATTTAAACGATGAATGTAACACAAAATACATTATATTATATATTAGAGTCACGTTATCTTACACATAATAGTGTTATGAATAAATTTTAGAACTCCGCTTGTGTTGAATCAAAATTGAAAATAAAACGTTTAGTAGAGTATCTCATTTTTTTTACCATTATGTTTTTCATTATATTTAATCATTCATGCTTTTTCGTGATTTAAACATCTAGGCGCTGCGCACAGTAAGAAGAGAAAGGTCAGAAATGACAATGGAGACCTTTAATATGATCAATCATATCACTATATTTTCCAGAAATGATAAGTTTCAAAATGGCAATGATGCTGAAACATATGATCAATCATCTTACTGCCATTCCAGGATTCTTTTTATTATTATTGAAGTTATATGATGCTTTTTTTAATGATATTTTTTGACTCTACATATCTCACTTATACTTTGAATTTTAGGCTAAAAAATTATTATAAATTATTATGTCTTTCTAGATATAAACATTGAATAAGAATAAAATAATGCTTACTTCAAAATTTCACTAAACATAAATTTGACCGTTTATGTAGTTACAATTATAAAATATTTTGATCGGGCTATGATTAAATTTCATAATTAATATGGTTTGTTATATATGAATTTTGTGAAATAAATTTAATGTATAAATTCTTTGACAAATTTGGGAAGCTTAAGATTATATAATAACATCATTTATGTCATATTGAGTTTTTTTCCATACTCTCTTCTTTAAATTTTGATTTTGATTCATATATGTCATCTAGTTTATATCGATTTTGATACAATAGGTTTTGATTTTGATGTATATATCATCTTACTTAGGAGTTTATTCCCATTATTGGTATTGATTATATTATCCCACATTCTGAATAAATAGTTTTTCAAATTTAGTCTCTCATAAGATGGTAGGGTGAGTTTTATTTTTCACCCATTTTTCTTGATGATAAAGAGAGAGAGAAAATATAAATTATACACATGCATATATTCTAGGAAAGTTGAATTATATATTATATACAGGAATATTTAATGTTTGTCATCATCAAAAAGGGGAGATCGTTAATACCTCAGTTATTGATATTCATGGCATTAACCATATAAAATATCTATATATATACTAACGTTTTACCAAGTATATAATATATAATGTAGAATATTACACAGATGCTAAAGTAAAGACTGTATAGTATAAAAATCCAAGATGAAGATACGAAGTTTCATGAGTTCAAAGACAAAGAAATAAAGTTCTCAAGGTTGTAATTTAGTGTATAGAGTTATTAGTATATATTGGGAATTTCTGATCTCCATCTCAAAAATCTGATCCTTGATATTTTATATAAAGCATAAATTATTTAAATTACAAAATATATATTTTTAAAATATTTTATGAAAAGGATTAGCATTCAAAATATTTAAAAACTATGTTCAAAGTATTTTACAAAGTATAGGAGTTTCAAAACATTTTAAAAGAAAAATATTTTCAAAATTCACTAAAGTATGTCGACGTAGCTAGTCCCTATTTGTCGACATATGGACCATTGGGTCATTTTTTAAATTTTGAATGGAAGAGTCTATTTGACACAATCCTTCACGAATGGACACGTTGTTAATTTATTGTATAAAGGGGAGTGTGAATGAATTTTTTCATAACTAACTACTTTCTTCCTACTCAATGCTCTTTTAAAAATTCTCTTAAATATTGGTAATTTCTTATCTCCATCTCAAAATTCTAATCTTTGATATTTTATGTAAAGCATAAATTATTTAACTTACAAATATATTATTTAAAATATTTTATAAAAAGTTTTTAGAGTTCAAAATATTTAAAAACCATGTTCAAATTATTTTACAAACTATAGCATTTTCAAAACATTTTAAAAGAAAAGTATTTTCAAAATTCACTAAATTATGTCGATGTACCTAGTCCGTATATGTCAACATATGGACCATTGGGTTGGTTTTTAAATTTTGAATGGAAGAGACTATTCGACACAATCCTTCAAGATTGGATATGTTGTTAACTTACTATATAAAGGGGAGTGCGAACGAATTGTTTCATAACTAATTACCTTTTTCCCACTCCATGCTCTCTTGAAACTTCTCTTAAAATTTTACTATATTCTCTTCAAAATCATATAAAATCAAATCATACTTCATTATATTGATTCAATACTACTTTCTTACGGTTTTGAAAACATTTCTCTCATTTCAAAGATCAAAGTGATATTCAAGAGGCTATAAGATCATGTATCCAAATTATAGGAATTTGTCTTTTGAAAAACTATCAAATCTATTTTTGTTTGCTTGGGTGTGCTTGTAATCCGTTTAAATCAAGTGGGCTGTTTACTGCCCGTTCAAATCAAGTAAGTATGCTTACTAGCTCATTCAAATCTAGTGGTTGTGCTTATAGTCAGTTCAAATCAAGTGACTTGCCTCAAACCCAGAATATAGTATGGTGTGTCTCGTAGTCTCGAAATCGAGATTGTATTTGAGTTTTCCTTCTATCTTGTTAAAGATTGGCATTTGAAAAGAAATATATATGAGCAATTGTACAGGATTGGATGTAGAAGTAAATCTAAACCAGTATAAAGTTCCTTGTGTCATCTCTTTAACTCTTACTTTACTGCTTTTATTTCTATTTGTGATTGTATCTATGGCTGATTATTAATATAATTATGTATTTTTAATGTATGATGTAACATTAATCTTTAAAGAAAATTGAAAAGGTTCACATAAGTCAGAACACACTATTCACCCCTTCCCTTTAGTGTTAAATTGGCCATAAAATCCATAGTTCATTAACCCACATTTGGTATCAAAGTACTACGCATTCAAAAACTCATACTTTGAGTTTTTAAAAGTTTACACGGCAAGTAATATTGTTAGTACTCTTTCTAATACTTTTCATAGAAAAATATTTGTAAAATCAATATGTTATTTTCAGATAGATCAGAAAATAATTATTTTGGAAAGCCACTTAATATTTTAAAAAGGTACAATGTTAAATTATAGGAACAAGTGTGTTATATGGCTAATGGTGAACAAACACTTGTACATCACAAATCAAGAAAGACAAATGAATCGTAGACAGCGGATGTTCATAAGACATGATGGAAGATCAAGAGAAAGAAAGAGCACCAATGTAGATATATATGCTTAAAGACAAACCTTTGGGTAAAGAAACGGTAATATTGGAATAGAGGATGTCGTTAATCCTAAAACTTAATTGAATTTTTATATACTACATTTTAATAAGTTCTCTAAGTAGTAATACATTTCAGTTCTTCTTATATATTCCAAATAACCAAAATAATTTAAATAAGTAGAACACAAGTTTCACCTCTAAAAATAACGTTTAGTTTTCCAATTATAAAGACACTTTAATTTTTGAAATGTCTTAAGATTTTATCTATAGAATATTCTAAATTATTTATCTATTAAAAACTATACTTTTATTATCATTACTATTATCTGTTAAAAGTTTAGAAAAAGATTCAAAGGAAAATATTAATTTTTATATTTTGTAGTACTTTTATAAAATCTGATTATATACTTCGAAAACAGAGCAGAAAATACTAAATGCAGTAGTACGTTATAAATTTAAGAAATTATAAATTGCTAATTTTCAAATGAATTTTTTTACATGATTATAAGATAGATATACTTTATTCTATAAAAGTTTGGAGTATTTTATCATTTTTGAATGAACAGACATTAAGTAAGTTACAACGATAGATTTTGGAGCTAAATTTGAACTTTTATGGCCTTCAAATTAAATAATTTTTCAATCATAAAAATATATTCCAAATAACCATTAATTTATTTAACTATATAAAAAAATCTAAAACATTTTAAACTATTTAACATTTTCTATATTTTCATACAAAATTGACTACTCTTTGTAAAAGTCGTGCAGACATGTTAAAGGCGGTAATTTTCTAGAAAATCTAAAAAACTATAAAATGTAAATTTTTGCATGAAACTTTTTTTATCTGATAACATATACTCTGAGCTAATTATATAAATATTTCATATCAAAATTCAAAAGACAACTATTTTATTGTTTTCAAATAAATGGACATTTGGTGGTTACAATAGCCATATTTCTGACGTGGGGCATTGCAATTTTGAATTTTTATGTCCTTTCACATAAAATTTTCAAACATCAAGGACTATTTTCAAAAATATAATTAGTACATATAACTAGATAAAATATTCTGAGCACTTTAACTTAATGTACATTTTCTTTTATTTTGTTAAATTCGAACAGTTGCTTAACTGTCAACTTATGATTTTCATTTTTAAACGGTCATGCCTCTTCGTGATTGTATCGAACCGAATTTCGGCCCTCGAAAATCGACAATAATACATCCAATGTACATGCCGAACATTCAAGTGCTGGAAATACTAATTTGTTAGGATGAAAGAAGAAGGTAGGAGATAGAAGAAAACTAAACATAGAATCTCACAACGCAGTGAATAATATATAATATAATAATGATCTTTAAAAAAAGGAAACATCTTTATTCATGTATACAACATCAGAGTACACTAGACTTGTCCTAGATTTGGATATTTATAAAAACCTATCCTTATATTGACATACATACAGATTTTATAATATAGTGGTAGAAAATATACTTGAATACGTCTTGACCATCCAACTCCTCTCTAACTCCAAAGTATACAGCCAAACCTAGGAAAACATGCTCGGTCTTACCCGACCATTACATGGGATAACGCCCGGGTCAGTTTGGTAAACCAACGTGAGTGAAACTCGATAACAAGTAAAAACTAAACTGATTTCTACATTTGAAAACTTTTCAAACAAAGGGTATCTCGTAAGACCACACCACACATAAAAACACATGAGTTTTTACCTTACGATAACTAAAATATTTTTTTATCAAAATCTAGTGATATTGCCATATTGTCTAGGTTTGAAGTAAATAGACAACATAGATGAAATGCTTACATCTCACATTCTAGCATACTAGGTTCTACAATCGGAAACGTAAGGCATGTATTGGAGATTGGATCCTACTAATGGCAAGGTAAGGGACTGCCTTCCGATGATACATCTCTAGAAAATGCACTGATGCTAACATAGAGCCAGCCGCCCCTTAAACATGACAGATCGGATTACCTCATCCCCTTGACACCGAGGCCTTATACTACCACGATGTTTGCGTACAAACCAACTCTGAAAGAGATATCTAGTATGGGGTGATCGCTCCTAATGTTTGCTAACCACATAGATCTACTACATGCCCTGTTTTGGCTATTCCTCCCGGTTGTGAGGCTTGAGTACGCTTTATCTTTCTGAACATTAATCCATCTTGAAATGCTAGCGTTGCCCTCCAGGCGTCAATGCAATTCCAGCATTCATCCGTATAAGTTCTTTCTGGGTCTGTACGAAACTGAAGGCACTAACTCTATAACATCCATTTTGGAATCACCCTCTGGATTAGTAGCAGTAGCCCTTCCACTTCAAAGAGAACCATCTTCAATCATCATCAAGATGTCTTCCACTCGAACGTACATGTAGGTTCAGACTGGTTTTCGGATATATAAATCCGATCCTGATCACTCCGTACCAATAACCGATGATTTTCGATTGACTCATTCCCTGTTCTTTTAGAAGTAAGTATTCGAGTCTTCGTTAGGGAACTCGAATTTACTTCATACTTCCTACGTCAAATTGGATCAAACTTGGTAGTTGGTTATTTAACTATCAAATAACAAACATCCAATCATGGTTTAATTCCCATATAGGATCCACTAAGCCTTTATTAATTCTCTTTAATTAAAAAACACTTTATAAAACTTGATCAAAAGATCTTTTCAAAACACTATTTCCAAACCCCTTACATTTCCTTTTATACTTGGAAAAACATTTATATACTTATCTCAACGGTATAAGTATATTACCAAAACATTTTACTTTTCATCCCTTGAAAACAAAATTATATTCTTATCTTATCATTGTATGTATAATTACGAACCTTTCAAAGTTTTTTTCTTTCCAAATCCCATATTAAATAACCAAACATTTCTTCAAAATAAAACATCCCGCTTACCCTTTATCAAAAATTTCCTTTTTAAAAGCTCATGTCATATTTCAATCAAATTATAGATTTCAAAATAAAGTTATAACTCAGTTTTATAATTCCTAAGTTAATTAATAAACCACTTTCCAAATCTCTGAAATGATTTATAAACCTTATTCCTATTTTAATTTTTTTTTATATAAACCTTTTTACACTTCTTTATACAATATCCTTTATAAATATCATTTGCCACCTTATTAACCCTTTTCGTTAGTAAAAACCCCAATCTATAAATAAGTTATCATTTTTAAATACCTTCATAAGAATTATATAACTTAAAAAAACATTTATAAACCCTTAGCCTCAAATTGATTAAAGAATTAAAGTAAATTCAAAACCATACTTTATAAATTCCCAATGAGGCGCAGTCCAATGATACTAATTTAAGTTACTATTTAATTTCAGTTCGATTTCCAAATCACATAATACTTATTTACATAAGCTACCATATATGTAAATACAATTCATATCCAATTAGAGAATAACATATCATTATAACTAATTTGCATATATAAGTCCAAATAATATAACTACAGGATGGTTATTTATCGTGCTAAATAGATGTCCAAACAATTCAACCAATTTATGGTAGAACGAAGATCTATTCTGTTTAACACATGTCCACACAATCAAATCACTTACATCATAGCAGAATAGTGTTTTGTTCTACTAACGGATGTCATTTAATTCTCCTAATCGTATGGGATACTTAAGGGTCTCGACAAGAGATCCTTTTATTTGGAATCAGTTCACTTTAAAAGAAAATTTATTTAAAACACATTCGTTTCGGTTGTAAATCACCTTTGAAAAGATTTAAATACATTTAATCAACTTAAACCCTAATTAAATCTTATCTAGCCCTAATTATGTCAAGATTAAATCAAAACTAAATTCTAACTAGTCTTACCGAACTCGATTAAGTACTAATTAACTTCCTAATGCAACTTGGTTAAGATTAAATCAAATTGTTTAAAAGATAAACTCTAATTAACCAAATATTAATTAAATAATCCGTTAATTAAATAAATCATTGAGTAACCATTAATATTAATTAAACAATTCTTAATCACTTAATTACTTCTTAGCCACATTAATCACTTATTAAAACTTCATTAAGTAATTAGCACTCATTAACTTAACTTAAGAGATGATTAACCTCTAATCACCTTCTTAATTACCAATTTAGTGCCAATTACCTTTAACTAATTAATTAATTAAATTTCAAACTTAATTACTTTTGAATATTACTAATTAAGTTTGAAAAAAAACTTTGTAACCTAATTTCAGGATAAAACAAATTTGAAATAGAAATTCAAACAATTGCCAAACTACATTCATAGCAACTGTCGCTATGAGTGTTGTTCGCTCTAACCCACCTTAAGCGAAGCAACTTTACTAAAACCATACTATTTCATGATTGAAACATACCTTAGTAAATTTCACACTTTAAAATCAATTACACAAACTTTTAACCAAAATCTAAACTTTAAACTCTTGAAAAGAGTTTGATTTCAAATCCGATCTCAAATCTGTCGCGACTACATACCAAGTTTCAACTTTGTTTTCAACTCATCATAACTATAGTCAAGTTCATCGTAAACCCTTTGTATTCACACATTACATTCATACAACAAATTGTATACATATACAAATATATATATATATATATGTAATTACTAATTTGCAATAACATGTCCATTCGAGAGCTAACACTAACCCATACATTAGCTTTTATCATCACAATTCGACATGCCAAGATCCAACATATTTAATATCATATATCTAAGGATCAACACAACATATAGAGGAAAGTTCTTTAAAAAAGATTAGGAATATGCTAACCATAAAGCTCTCCTAAACTTATATTCTTTAAAACTTGTAAACTTGAAAAACTAAAAAAGCAATCCAAAAATAACTCAACTTCCTCTCAACTTTTTGATACGATAATCTCAAAATTTTGAAAAGTTTTCAATAGTAAAGTTTTAGAAAATTATTTTCTCTATCATTTTAAAAAAGTATCACTCGATTTGGATCATTTTTGAGGTAAGTTATAGTCAAAAGAAGAGGTGGTATTTTCGGCCTACAAAACGAAGGTCCGAAAATGGGTCTTAAAGACAACCATTTTTGACATAGCTATACACAAAACTTGAGGAAGTTGTCAATATGAAAGTTGTAGCCACTGGATTTATAAATGGTTTGAAATAAACATAATCATGATTTGGAGCAGCAAAGTGGAATTTATGGCGTAAGAAAGTAGAATGAATATGGAAAATGTTTAAATGGATTTTGAACAAGTTTTCTAAGGATTTTTTTTGTTTTGTTTTGTTTAAGAGGGAGGAGGACATGAATGGAAAGGAAAGGTTAGGAAAGTGAATATGGAAAGTAAATGAATAAGAAAGATGTATGTGGGTATATATATAGGCAAAATAAATTAAATAACATAATTTATCATAATTATATCTAGTCACATCACAAATCTTTGATAACGTGTGTGTATATATATAATTATTTTTAATCACATCACTCTTTTATATATATATAATTATGTTTAGTCACGTCACTTTTTTTTAATATATATAATTATTATGTTTAGTCACATCATTTTCTTTTATATATATAATTATCATGTTTAGTCACATCACTTTCTTATATATAAGTTTAATTATTAATTAAGTAAGATGTGACAAGAGATAATTATGGTTAATGATTACAAATCTAAGATGTGGCAAGAGAGGAATATTGTAAAGAACCATTTTCCATACCCTTTGAATCGACAATAAACCATACATGTCCAACTCAAATTGCACGAATAAGCAGATCATTAAGGATAGAAAGAAAAATAAAGATAGAACATAATCTCACACGAATGGAATGACATATATTATTTCAGTAATAATCTTTACAGCAAAAAAACTAAAAAATACAATATCAGAGTCTAATCTAGATTCACCCTGGACAGTTATAAACCTCTGTTCTTACAAATGCTAACAAACAACAAATAAAAATAAAATATGCAGCGGATAATAGAATACGTCTATACGTAGATGAAGATCTACAGCTCTCCTCTAGAAACTCCAAGCATCTTCAGCTAATCCTGAAACTACTCAGATCAGTCTTGATAAACCTGCATGAGATACTCGAAATTTAAAATGACGATGTTATCAAAACCATTGAAAAGAAGGGTATCTCATAAGACCACGCCCACACATAAATACGAACGGTTTTTACCTTATAAAAACCAAAACACTTTTATTACCAAAATAATTTGATATTATCTTCAATGATATCCTTATGGAAAACATCTTTTAAATAAACTTATTCAAATAAGGTACCAATACTCGGACTAAGTTTAAGGGAATATATCCAGATTGGGTCAAACAGAATATACCAAACAGAATATATGATACCAAAATGGGTAGCTGAAATGCTTGCTAGTCATTACAGGCATTTTGGGAATACAATCAAAAATCGTAAAACTCGTATTGGAATCAGATTTCCAACATGATAGGGAACCTCGATAACCACGTATAGCAACCGGAACTCAGGGGTTTTTCATGCAAGGAATCACACACCACTGTTCCTCATATTGCTAGACTTCTTGATATCTAGTGGCTTCTCATGCACGGACTCACACGCCACTATATCATACAATTATGGTCCCATATGGACACCTTGGTGATCTAGATCATACGCTGTAAGTCACCTTAATGGATCATATGCCACCCTCGTCATACTAAGCCTGAAATATGTAACATAGTTCCTATATCATTTCCGAGATGTGAGGCTTGGGAGTGAGGTTACGCTCAACTTAAACAAAGCCACGCTTTTCATACAAAACCATGCTCTGATCATTATAGGTTTCACTTTGAATGTCACGTTGCCATTCTTTAATCACACAACTGACCTTTACCAACGTATAACTCCTGAACTCATACGTCTCAAAAAAGGATGTTAAGCTAAGAGAAGTTGCCTTCTTCGCCGCCAAGCGGATGATTCGTTGATAGAGATCAATTTATGTGAGCAGAAATGCACTGTTAGACACTCATCCATACAAATTCATTCTGGAACTAAATGAAACCGAAGACACTCCTCCTACTTCCATTAGTAGCGAGTAGTTCTTGCAATCCAAAGATTTCAAAATACAATAGGACTGATGCTATAATAAATGTCTCTGTATTGGGAGCTACCCAGACAATGTCAACAAGCAGTCCTTCCGCTAGTGAAGATCTCTGGTCTTAAAAAATCATCATCTTCAACACGACTTCACTTTTGAACATATACATTGGTTCAAAGTGATTTTCAGATAGGAGTTACCCGAATCTAACCCCAGTTCCTTTGAAACCAATTATCGATAAAAAGATGTTTAGTTAATATGTGGATATCAAACATCAATCAATTACTTCATCCTTTATTTAAATCAAATATCTTTCTTAGATATATTCTTTTCAGTATATTCCATTTTCTTTTCAAGATTATATGGAATCATTAAGCCTCATTTATCGAATCATTTGGTTGATTTAAACCTCACTTTTTATCTTGGAATAATTCCAAATCATTTCATCTTTTTCTTAGGAAAACATTTCCAAATTATTCATTAAATCTTAATTAAGGACATCTTTCTTAACTTCAAATCATAACATTTAAATGGATCAATAACTATGTTATTTAAGACATAGTTTACTGCAAACCCAAAAAATTAATTTTAAGTATTGGAATTTAAAATAATTCCAAATCATTTATTTGAATCTCAAACTGGAAAATATTATTTTAGAGCATCTGGTCTTTCCCTTCGATCTGTTCCACCCCTCGTCGAGAAAACATAGATCAGGTAAGTTTAGGGCACTGGTTGCTCCATTTCTAACCTTAGTTTCACACCATGTTTTACCATTTAAATCTCATAGGCGGGACAAATGTACTAGTCATTTTCGCATACTCAATTATTAATTTTTAGAAATGATTCATTAAACTTCCAAATCATTATTTAAAACACTAAATTATTCTTTTAAAACATCTATAAAAGATTTGTAAAAGGATTGTTGATTTTAAATCCATAATTCATAAGTTCATAAAAGTGTTGCAAAAGCGGTGCAAAAAGTGTTGCAAAAATCTATATTCTTCAAAATGACTTATGTCATTTAGAAATCCATCCTTTCAACTAAATTACTTTCAAAACATTATAAAAGATTTTATAATTTATTTCATACTTTTAAACATTTTAAAACATCATTTTCAAAGAAATCCTTTCCTGGAGTCCGAACCGCAAAACCGCGATGTATTTAAAAAATTGTTTTGGAAATATTTCAAAATCTACTTAATGAAATCTTATTTTCTTTTTTGTTGGAAGAATAAAGATATAATAGTCCAAAAAAGTCTTATCTTGAAGGATTCCAAGCTATATTCTACTTTGTATACTTATTTATCTTTTTGACGCGAAATTGCAAAATACCGTTAGGCGACGCGTCTAGTTTTGACTAAATTTTCAATTCTCATTCAAACTTTACCAAAACACTTCTAAATATTTATAAAGCATTTATAAATCATTTCAAAATCATTTTGAACAATATTTCCATATTTCGAACTCATTTTCCATTTCATTTCATATTATAATATTATATTG
Organism: Allium cepa; assembly: GCA_030765085.1. NCBI lineage: Eukaryota > Viridiplantae > Streptophyta > Magnoliopsida > Asparagales > Amaryllidaceae > Allium > Allium cepa. Next base: position 622,403,449 of record CM060931.1, read on the forward strand.
TTATAATATCATTTTCGACCTTTTTAAAATCATTTAAAGGCTAAATCACTCCATACACATATTATTATGGATTTATCCATTAAATTTAACTTAGTTAATTACTAATCTATTTCTATTATTATTTATCAAACCAAGTTATCAACCATTTCACAACCGTATAATCAACCATAATATCAACCAAGTTATCATCCAATATCAACCAATATTCAACATATTAATTTCTAATTTAACATGTGTATTATCAACTTAAGTTTTATTAAAATAAAACTAAGATTTGAGTACTCACCTTTAACCAAATCGATTAACTTCCTAACAATATTCATATTTGTGACGACATAAAAAATTTCAACGATTTTATAACATAAATAATACAAATTTTTTAAAATGTAAATGATAAAATTGTGAAATAAAATTTTGTTATTTGGAATGCGTATATTGAATTATAATAATTGGTAAATTTTTATTGGAAAATATCAAGTTGATCTAATTATGAAATTTAAAATATAAATTTAATCCGTTTAATTGGTGAAATTTAAATATTTACGAAAACTAAATATTTTTATATAATAAAAATGTAAATCACTTTTTGAGAGAAACGTTGTAGTTTGTTTCACAAAATTTGGATTTCTATAGCTCTGTTTGTCTTATTTTCTGCATCTGAGCAGCACTTTTGGTAGCGGAAATTTCGAGTTTTTAAACTTTGATCGTATCGCCGGTATCTCTATACGATTCTATTCGCCTCGTTGTGCTGATCCATGCAGTATATTTATTTCGGTATTTGAGGACCAATACGCGACGGAAACGGTAAAATAGTTCTTCATAATGTCACCATAAATTGTGACATTACACTTTCCCTTGCTTTTCAAATCTAAAACGTCCATCCCAAACAAACAATTAATTGCTTCAATAATTTTCACCGAATCAAGGGACTTGACCTTTGCAATTACATTTATTTTATTTATATATTCACTCAAAATTTTCTTTTGCCATTGTCTTTTCGAGGAACGTTTTGTTATTTGGTTCCTCTTCCTTCCATAGTCCTTCTTCTCCTTTATTTTTTTTCTTTTCTCTTCTTTCTTTTCTTTGTTCATGAGCAGCTTCCTCATTTCCCTTCCCCTGACCCGAAGCACCGCCCGCGCTCTTCCTTCCTTTTCCTCAAGCATGACCCAAGCCCAGAGCCATCACCTCAGCCCATGTCCCCATCACCTCACCACCCTCCAAACGTGGGCGAATAGCCAAGCACCCCATCTTCACCCCTCGCCCAATCACCCAAACAAGCCTCCTCCCTCTAACACAAAGACGACCCGAAGTGCTAGCCCTCTCCGCCCTGCCCCTCACCAAAACTTGAGCGACCCCCCTATGAACCCAAAGTCACCACCGAAGCAGCCACCGTACTCTACCGGAGCCTACGCGCCCACCCTAGAGCTAATGCATCTCACCTCCGCCTCCTACATCCCCACGCCCGACCCAGCCTGACAACTCGATCCACCCGCCACCGAGCCTACGTGCCATAACCCCGCATACTTCGCCTCCTGGTTACATATATATGCATATATATGGTCCGAGGCTTTATCCTCCTTGGTTTTTTTGTACTACAAACTTGATTTGTTGATCTATATATATGTACGATTCATTTACTCTGATTCCAGTTCTCAAAGGTTTGCTTGATCGAACCCTTCCCCTGTGTTGATTTAAATTATGTATGTAGTGATTTGTATATGCGTGATGAACGTATATATATCATAACCTAGCATTTTCGGTTGTTGCTATATAGGATAGTGTGATAGAGTATATTGTTAATATAAGTGTGATTATATAAGTGCCTTAGAACTAGGAGCATATATATATATATATATATATATATATATATATGGTTCATTTATATTACAGTGATATATATTGTGCCTATTATACTTGTATATTATTAATATATATATTGTTTTTTTGTTTTGTTTTGTTTAACATGTACATACTGTTTAAAATATATGTCGACTGAGGTGAAAATCTATTTTTAAATGTAAGTCATTCCTATAACATATGAAGCATTTGTATATGTATGCACTTTTGTCATTTATATATGTATTTACTTAGTCGAAAATCTTTGCATCTATAATCGTTGACAAAATTAATATATACGTATGTATAAATTTTACTCCTACAATGTTGAAAAATATGTGTGTGTCTATATATCATATATATATATATATTTGATTGTTCCATCGACTTTTCGTGCTAAAATATATTTCGTGCTTGTCGCAGCTAACTGATTTGTCATGCCTAATTCGTGCTAGCGTCTGTTGCATTGTTCTTTGTCCGTAGTTGTTTTCTATCGTTCGCTAGCCAGGAAAGGTGAGCAATCACTCACGATTAATATTCCTACGCTCACTATATTTGATTTCATAGGAAATGGCAATTAAAATTTACTGTTAAAACTGAATTGCTAGCTGTTGATTAATAAATATTATAGGTTTTTATTTAATTCGATCACTTATGTAAATTGACACTGTTATATGTTAATTTATTTTTCTAGTAATTGTTATAGTATGTTATGTTATTTATTGTTCTCGCTCTGCAAGTTCCCTTAGTTTAGAAATCACTATGGGTTGAAATGATACATATCTGAACGGACTTTAGAATGAGAGAACTCCGTTATGAGTTGAAATGATAAACCCAAATGATTTTCAGTTATTATTAAAATTTTGGGATTGCGGGTTTAAAATATAAACCCGTAAAATTAAATTATTATGGATTGAAATAACAATTATTCATATAACTTGACCAGAGGATATAAAATTATATACGGACATCATTGGTCTATTTTTGAAAAAAAATGAAAGAAAATATATAAGCTTGATTTTGAAATGTAATAAGTATTCTATTTAATTTATAACCTTAAATGTTGATTTTGGGGATACAAAAGTATGAGTTTAATTTAAAGGGTAATCTGTAAAATTCTACTTATAGTTTTATTTTCTAAAAATATATAAAACTAGAATATAAATAGACAAATAAAAAGCTTAATTAATTTTAAATTGTATAAAATTAGTTTTATATAATGTATATATTATAGTTTCTAAGGGTTCATTTATTTTATATTTAAAATAGATTCTTTATAACTTTAATAAATAAAAAGGGGTGAAATGGTACATTGGAATTTGATTGGTAACTTAAACTGGTTATTTATTGTATTGAAATTCATTAAGAACTTAATGATCTTGGAAATGATTTATACCATGTTTCATTAAAATGTGATTTAATGAATACCTTAAAATTTAAATAGAATTAAAAATTGAATATTCATTTTGACTTAAATTGTATTTGAGATTTTATTTAAAAATTTATAAAGTAATTTTACGAATGACCACGGTGTGAAATAAGCATTTGGTTGTTAAAGAGACCAGGATTGGATATTGTCGTACTCTCTGTCAATACCCAAAGCCACTTTAACAACTGTGTACGTGGTGGAGATACCAGAATGAAGTAGGATGGTTTGGCGAACGATTCTGTATGGTATTTACATAGACCTGACTCCTGTGAGTCAGCTTGATATGGCTAAAATAGGAGCCATGCCGGGCCAAGTGAGGTCATTCCTCCTATCGGACACATTTCTTTAAAACCATATCTGTTGCTTTTGTGATTTGATTTTGGTGTGCATACCTTTAATTTGGAGTGTGTCTCAAGTTAGGCGGTAGTAGCTGCTATGCGTTACCACTAGTCCGGATCTGCATACAGTATATCTATCCCGGCGTTGCCTCGCATGCCTTGTCACATGCCCTATCACGCCTTTTATGAGTTTGTTTTATGTCATACCTATGGAGTGCTCCCTGATAGCCCACTTGGAAGTGGAGTTTACGGTATCTGTATAGACCATGGCATTATATAAATTGTGTTAAGAGGGATATGGGTTACGCCTTAACGCATATTTTAATACTTTACTATAGACATTATATATGTAGTGTATTGTACTATGTATATAAATAGTTTACCAGATCCTTAAAGGATGGAATCCCAGCATCCCTTTAAGTTATATTGCATTTACTTGACATTTCACTTGAACTTGATTTATCTGCATAAGAATGTTAATCCTGATTCGAGTGTTTTGTTTTGTTTTGCTTTACACTCGAGTCTGCTTGAGTGTCACATTTTGAGATTCATCCTTTGGAGCTGGAGTTCGTTGGAATATCTAGCTTATCTATTTTAGCTTTCAGTTTATTTCTGTTATTTCCCGTTGTATGTCCAGACGTGTCATTTGCTTTGTACTAGAAACTTCTGTGTATTGGGATTTCTGATGTATTCTGTTTAAGACTATGTTATTTCTGTAGTAGATTTATGAACTACTGTTTATCTTTTCGTTTGTTGTAAACTCTATGTCTATGATTCTGTGATTGATTTATTTACTGTAAATGTTAAGTTATGCCAATAAATATATTAATAAACCGCTATATGGAGCAATTCAAGTCCGACATGTGTAGATTATTGTCGATTTGAATGGTTCAGAATAGCTGGTTGTTATAGTTGGTATCAGAGCTCTGGTTTTGAAAAACTTAGCATATGAAGTAGAAACTCATTAGAGATAGGGTAGCAATACCCTAGAATGGGTTGGATTGACTACCGAGTCATATTCGTTCGTGCTTGAAATTCTAAATTAGAGTTCTCTTTATTTAGCATTTCTTTTGAATTTTAATTTGTATCCTTGTTTTGAAATCAAATCCGTGTCTCTCCAAAAGAGTAACCGTAGGAGTGTTCGTGGTAGGGTCGTGGGAATGCTCCTGCACCACCAATTGCCCATGTCCAACTTGTTGTTTCTCTTCTTGTCGCACATGTCCAGCTGGTTAGGTTCATTCAGCTTTATAAGGAGTATTCTCGTCTTGGAGGTACTAAGTTCACTGGAGCCGAGAGTATTATCGAGGCTCAACAGTGGCTGAAGAGCCTTGAGAGGATTTTTATTGGACTTGAGATCACTGATGCCCAGATGCGTCATCTAGCTACTTGGGGGTTACAGGAGTCTGCCCAGGACTGGTGCGAATCCGCTACCGCTCAAACTGTTGAAGCAAATATCACTTGGTAGTAGTTCAGGTGAGATCCTTAGTTCTCTTTCCTGGTTTTCCCTGTCGAATCTATTTCTTTAAAGTATATCTCCTTCATCTTTGTCTTATCTTGAACCTCTTCTTTTCAGGGATGCTTCTATGGCAAAATGGATGCCCGAAGCCGAGAATTACCAATTATATAGGGCATTTATGGATCTTGAGCAGGGAGACATGACTTTTGTTAAGTATGAAAGGAAGTTCAATGAGCTCTCAAGTTTAGTCCCAGTTTGATTGACATTCATCTCAAGAAGAATGAGAAGTTTATTCATGGTGCTCGCCAGGAGTATTATGACCGCTTGATTAGTCATGCTCATGGCACCTTTACTTATGTGATGGATATGGCCACCAAATTGAAGAACCCTACTTCTAAGGGTAAGAAGACAGTTTCAGCATCTCAAGGAACATCCAGTGGTTCAAAGAAGAGGAAGCCCAACTTCTGGCAGCAGAAGAAGAAGTGGAAGGATACTCATGGTGTTGGATATGCTCCTCAGAAGCTATCTCTTGACCTATCTTCCATCACTTGTTTCAAGCGCGACCAATAGGGTCACTATGCTAACAGTTGTCCATCTTCTACCGGAGCGGCTATTCCTCCTCCAGTCCAGGCCACCAGAAATAACCTATGTAACAACCCGGGATTTTTCAATTATTTTATTATCGTCAAATGACGATTTAATTTGGTTGCTAATTGCTATAGGCATTTAATCAGTTGAAAATTCTTTTGAATATTGGTCCAACGGTTATGCGGGCTTTAAAGTTGAATTTGTAGCCCACGTTTCCATTCGTTTGTTTTGAGGCCGAGATATTTATCATTCCGTTCCCATTCTTATAAAAATTCTACCAATTTTCCCCCTTTCTTTTCATTTTCTAACCCTAAACTAAAACATACGAAAGAAAAATAATAAATGCCGGCTCGTCCTTTTTCTTCGTTCGTTCGAAAAATTGGGGTTTCGTGTAATCCATGTGTGACGACCCGGAATTTTGAGCAATATCAATTTAATAATCTTGGTCAATAATTAAATTGATTTGATCATTTTATATTATAAATTGACAAGTTAAATTTATTTTAAAGGTTAATGATAACAATTTGGTAATATCTATTAATATTTTTTTTTCTAACAATATAAATAAGCAAGATTAAATTCTTTTGAAAGCTAATAATATTTGATTTGGAAATATTTATTTTGGAAAATAAGAAGTTTTAATGTAATAAAACTTTATATTCAAATTATAATATATATGAATGTATATATTGTGATTTGATATTTGTTTTAAAATTTAATTTGGAAATTAATAAATTTAATGTTAGAATGTTCTATTTGAAATGTGTATATATATTTGTATATATATGTTTGAAATAGGAATTATTAATTTGAATCTAATAAGAGTTTTCAAACTTGAATATATTTAGTTTTGAATTTAAAATGATAATTTGATTTAATGACTTTGAATTGATAATTGAGATTTAAATTTAAAATAATAAAAGTTAATTCCTTATTTATGATAAATATGTACTTTAAGTTTTTAAATAAGATTTAAATTAAAATAGATGTTTCAAAACATATAAACATGATTGAATTAAAAATATAAGCTACTTGATTTCATATGAATATTTATTAGGATAAGTATGTACATTTTATATTACATAAATACATGTATATAAGGATTTAATAAATTGTTAAAAATAAAATAACATTTAAAAGAAAACATTAATAAAACATATAAATAATACTTATATAACACATGTAAGAATATTAATTTACATTAAAGACACTTGTAAATAAATTGGTATAGGTGTAAGTAAATTAGAAACTTGAAGTGACAAATGTCTCTCCTTAGTAAAATTAAATTTAAAATTTAACTTGTAAATATAAAACAAAAGTTTTTCTTCAGCTGAAAACAAATATTTTCTTCAAACTCAAAACTGAATACAAAAGCAAAATACAAATTGAAATCAAAAGAAGAAATCACTTTCTTCTTTCAAAAAAAAAAAAAAAAAAAATACAAACCTGAAAAGAAGAATCTGTAAAACATTAATGCAAGAGCTAGAATCAATCAATTCAGCAATTAATCAACATGCAAATGAATCAAAGGCCTGGAACAAATGCAGTTTCTGTTCTCTGCTACAGGTGAGTGAATGGAAATTTTAAAAACAGACTTAAAGCATGAATTTCATTTTATTACTGTAAAAATCTGAAACCTGGAACTCAATCAATGCAAAGGATTCAGAATCATCAAGAAATTCAGAGGAAACATCAACATGAAAAATTAGAAAATGCAGCAGCTAGATCTAATTCAAGAGCATGCAAATGAATTTAAAGATAAGAAACAAAATGAAGAAGTCTGGAAATTTATCAACATGCAGCTCTGTTTTCTGCAAATTGTTCAGGTGAGTAAAACGAATTTTAAAAACAGTTTAACTTGAATTTCATCATGTTAATATGGTTGGGTATTTAATATTATTGAGTACTTAGTTTAGAATTGAGTGCATGTTTGAATTAAGATAGTTGAATGCCTGGGTAGTTAAAATTTATAATCTATGTATGTTTAAAATTTACAGTTTCATCATTAAATTCAATAACTTAATTCTGGATTCATATGAGCCTTTGTTGTGTAAATAAAAGATGTTTGTAATCAACTAACATATCATCTAAAAATATATGCAAGTTTTAAATTTGAATAATTATGTAAATTGCAAGTTTACAGTAAAATACAATATTTGGTCAAAATTTGATGAAATCAATTTCAAGTTTTGATTTCATGATTGGATTGTAAATGGTAAATGATGATTTTAGAAGCTGGAATCACAATTTTTAATGGAGTATGTTGTGAGTATTTTGGGATTTAATGATTTGGGTATTTTTGCCAAATCACGGCAAACTACGACGAATTGGTCGTCGCCGTTGAACTCAAAGGAGGGGGAAGCTTCGGTGATCTTGCGAAAAATACTATTGTATTTTATTTAGGTATGTGGTGATCGTGGTTTGAGATAATAGGGTTTTACTTCCTGATGTTACTGTCAATGTTCATCTAGACGCCGCGATGACGCAATGCAATTTGAGGCGATCGCATATGATTCTGGAGTTGCAGGGGAGTAAGGTGGAGCTAAGGTAGCGACGGCGTGGTCTCTGGTGAAGGAATTGGTCGGCGGTGGTTAATTTTGTTGTGGGTGTGTTTCGAACAGGTTGGGGTGGAGGTCGAATTCTTGTTCTCGATCGAGTTTGGGTGTTCTGGGTGATGCAGTTAGATGTGGAGGACGAGAGTGACTTGGGGAGGGTCGGCATGGTGATCGCCGGCGTCCATCGGTGCCGTGCACGTTAACGTGCACGGTGACATGATTTGATGATGGTTCTGGAATTGGGAGTGGGAGAAGAGATAGAAGACTCGAAGTAGGCTCAGCGTTTTGATGGTCTGACTCGAAGCAGTGGGGTACTCAGGGTTTTGCTAGTTTTGCTCGGGGATTGTCGCGTGAGTTTTGTGGGTTAGCTCGGGTATTATGTGTTTAGGGATTTAAACAAGTTGGTTAAGTCGTTAATACAAAGAAATTTTATTTTAGCAATGAAGTTTTTTTTAAACAAAGGGTTAAACAAGTTCAAATTGAAATGGTTTTCAAAGTTATGTTTTAAAAACAAGTTTATATATTTTAAAATATGGAGTTTTTTAAATAAAATAAATGGATTTAAAATAAAGTTTATATTAAACTTTAATAAATAATTTGGGAAAGGTTTTAAAGATTTAAAAGTTCAAATCTTAAAATATGTTTAAATTATAATTGATTTCCAAATATTATATTTTATTTAAATAAAGTTTAATGATTTAGAATTTGATAATCAATTGTAATAAAGATTATCTTTAGTAAGTTTGAATTTGATTTAATTAAAGATAACTAAATTTGTAAAGATAATTGAGATAATTAAATCATTTTTAATTATCAAGTTTTATTTGTTAATAAATGATTTAATTAAGATAAGGGTTCTTAATTAAGAATCTTTTAATATAATAAGATAAAGAATCATTTAATTAATTTTAAATGATTAAGTTAATAGTTAATTAAGTAATTAATTTGTGATTAATTAAGATAATCACTTTGGATTAATCTAATTACTTGGGAAAGTAATTAAAGTAATTAAGTGATTAATTAATTAAGGTAATTATGTAAAGGATAATTACCTTATTAAAAGTAATTAAGTAAATGAGATTAATAGTTAATCATTTTGTTATTAAATTAAAGACTTAATTAATAATTAGTTAAAGGTTTAAATTATTTGATTTATGATTAATTAATTAAAGAATTAAGAGTTATTAATTACTTGTAAAAGTAATTAATTAAGAGGAAATTTAATTAATGATGTAATCATTAATTAATGAAAATAATTAATTAATTGTTAATTAATAATTTAAGAATAATTAATTTATAATTAAGTTTTAATTACTAAATGTAATTAAAGTAATTAATCAAGTGTGATTAATTAAAAGTGATTAATCAAGTGGAATTGATTAAAGGGTAATTAAGGAATAATTACCAGAATAATTAGAGAATAATTAATCAAGGTTGATTTATTTAGAAAGTAATTAAGAAGTAAGTACTTAATATAATTTGGAAGTAATTAATCAGGATGATTAATTAATATGAAGATTAAGGAATAATTACTTAAAGTAATTAGGTGATAATTAATCAGGAAAGATTAATTGAGTTGGGTAATTAAGTGATGTTAATTAATTTGTAATTAATTAATGAATAGTATTGGATTGAAGATAATCCAAGTATTTAATTAAGGATTAATTTAATTTAAGGATTAATTAAATTAATCAAGTTTGAATCAAACTTGTTTATGAATGATTAATGATTGGATGATATATCATTGGATGAGTTAATGATATTGGATGTTGTTGGATGGCATTGATTGATGGATGATGATATGTATATGCTATATCTGATTGTGATATATATGCTGCTTTGTGATATGTATAGATGCATGTGATAATAGATGCTTATCTATCTGTGTTGTGAATCATCCATTTATGTTAAGTGATATTTCTAAATATCTATTGTTTAAATCCCTTAAGTACAACTTGGACATTAAAATGGCGTTTGGTTTCGATGAGACCGGGATCGGGTTTCCATATTTGGAATCCGAAAACCACATCGATTCCAATTAAACGTTAGGTCGTTAATCCAAGTGGAGCAAGTGAAGACTCGAGGTGTAAGGGCTATACGTCAGTATAACTCTGTGGGTGATTCCGTAATGAGTTTGACGGAATAGTGCTTATAGATTCGAGATGGTGAATCAGAGTGCAAGGGCTATGGTCGTTGACTCTGAGGGTGATTCCAAAATGAGTGCAACGAGATAGTGCCTTCGGTTTCGTTCGAACCCGGAACGAACTTGTATGGATTGAATGCTTTCAGCACATCGTCAGGCGGACGATGAGCATTCTAAGATAATTGGTCCTATAAAGGTAATCGCAGCCTCAAGCCTCATCAACCGGGAATGGCTAAAACAGGGGAGGTGCAGCAAGGCTTCGTGGGTCGCGCCCACTGGAGAGCAAGATACATCCCTGTCTAGAAGTCCCTTTATATTTCGGCTGTGTGGGCAGTTGGTCTGCAGCCAACTGCGGGGTGGTCTTGTTCGGGACTGTTCAGTAAGGAATGGTCCCGGTCTTGTGTTGCAGGGGATGAAGGGAGTAATCCTCGGTACGGTGATCTAGGCCACGTACTGTGACGGGCGGTACCCCAGTAGCCCTGCCATTGTTGGAAACCCATTTTCCCTACGAGACCCTACGGTTTTGTTTGTATTACCCACTTTTGTGGCTAGTAGCTGGAATTTAATGAATGTAACAATTTCGGCTATTTCTTATTTACTTGAAAACCCTAGACACTATTATAATATCACTGGATTTCCTATCAAATGTTTTGGTTAGCGTAAGGTAAAAACTTTTCCATGTTTATGTGTGGGAAGTCTTACGTGATACCTTTTGTTTTCAAAGGTTTTTCTAAAGTTAAGCAATCTTAAACCGTTTACTCACACCAGACCCCTGTCTGACCCGAGTGTTTATTTTCTGTTTTATTAAACTCTTGGGTACTCATATTATATATGAGTAGTCAAGTGATTCAGGTTATCTCTTGACGAATTCTGGAGGAGCTTTGGAGCAGGAGGCTTCAGCGTGTAGATATGATTAGAGTTTCCGCTGTGTTGTTGTCTGTATGATGTCTGGTATTGTATTAGACAGAAATGATATAACTGTCTAAATTGAGATGTTTAGTTGTGTACTCTGATGTATATGATACTCTGTATATGTTCTATATTATATTTAAATCGTTCCGCTGTGAGATTCTGATGTGTTGTTTTCTCTTTCTTCTCTTTCTTTTCTTCTTCTATCCCTTTCTTTCTTAATTAGTGATGCGATTTTCCGGGAGTGGAAAGTCGGGTCGTCACAGTTGGTATCAGAGCGTTAGGTTGAGTGAATACCTAGGCTCTGGAGTGGTGTCTATCTTGAGAGAGCGTACTTGTAATTTTTTTTATATAAATATATATTTATATAACTACCTAATCTGTTGGGTTATCTGTTCGGATTTTCCAACATAGGCTATAAAGGTAGATAGGTAGAAGTGTGTGGAACACGACTACCACTTTTGGTTGAGACTCATATGTTGTGGTTGGAGATGTGTCTGTCGGGATTGTAGATCTAATACTGTCTCGAATAAGATTTGGTGGATTGTAGAAAGGATTTCTTTGAGTCCAAAGGAAGTCTTTTTCAAGGATTGGAGTATATTCTTGAAGTGTGAGGTTAATTTGCTCTTAAGTGAGCAGGGGTTTCCGGGAGTTGAGTTGTCCGCTGAGCAGAAGCAAGTGATGGTGTCTTGATAGCTTCAAGAAGGAATAGCTGTGTGATGAGATGCAGTATCCATAGATGGTTCTGAAGATGTTTCTTTTAGAGCCGAGTTTCTAGAGGAGATGTTTACTCGTCTCAAGGATGTTTTAGAGGATTTGGGTGTTAGTTTTGAGTTTCAAGAAGCTTTTGGTTAAGGAAGACCTTTGGTTTAGCTGTATCATTGAAGTGAAGTTTGGAAGCAACAGTGTGGATCTGTTTCTTCGATGATTCAGTAATCTGTGGGATTCTACTATCGGCAGACCAGGCAGATGGTGAAGGCTTATTCTTTTCTTTGGGAAGGCTCAGTAGAGCGAGATATTTGTTGGAAGTGATCTATCATTTTTTCTGATAGGTAAGCCATTCTTGAAGATTGATCTTGATGGGAAAAGCTGTTCTAGTTGGGGAGACAGTTCTTTGAAATCAGAACTGAGTAGGATCGCAAAAGTGACTTGCGATTAGCTTGGGAAGCTTGGAGTATTCTTGGTTTGAGATTGAGATATCTCATATGAAGGTATAGACTGCTTTAGTAGTCAGGGGATTCTCTAGATACTTTTTTGAGGAATTCAGAAGTCTACCTGAATCGGAGATTGAGTTCTCTTATCGACTTGGATTTCTAGGAGCAGTATTGATGGTCTAACCATATAGTGGGATGACTCTTAGAGCGAGAAGAGTTTGGAGAGGCAGCTCAGGATTCTTTGGAATGATCATCTCATTTTAGTTGAGATTCTGTTAAAATGTTTTGACCAAGTGGAATGGTCGTTGAGTTTTTTTTTTATGAGTCGGATGAACCGTGTATAGTGAAAGATTGTGCTTGTGTTCTTCGATAGCGTTCTTTTCTGCTCTAGATCAGAGTTGTGCAGCGGAAGCGAGTTGGGAATTATTCTAGTATGGAGCAACCGGATGTTGCAGTAGTGGATTTCTACAGGAAATTCAAGTATGAAGGAATTTTTCTGGATTTGGTAGGCAAGGTTGTCAAGTACAACTGTTGGCTATTTCAGATAGGAGATAGGTTTGAAGTCCTCTGATGTTTATGGTATAGAGCTGTGGAATGGATTTCAGCAGATTATTTTTGGAAAGGCATTTTGTTGAGTAGGACCTGGAGATTTGATTTAAGTTGATGCTGTTGTTTCTTGAAGCAGTCAGCAAGGGTTAGGCTGATCAGGAATATTGAAGGTGACTCAGAGCATCTGAAGAGTTGTGCAGATAGAATTGAGGAGATTTTGGAATGTGCAGTTAGATTTTGAATATTGATTGGGTTTTATCCAATCAAAGGAGATACAAGAATGGGTAATACTGGAGAGTTAGCTTTGAAGGTATTTGGAGTTTTATCTGTGATCTCTAGGGATTTGATTTTGATCTATAGGGTTGAATTGCCAGTTTGGATAACTGTAATTCATTGTATTTCACATATCTTTGAGGAATATGTGTATGATTCTTTGAGTGATAGAATCAGCAGTTCAGAAGGAATCTGGTGGTTGAGCTGGTTTTGGGTTTAGTCTGATATCTTGTTCAGATTGGTAGAATCAGGTGAGGGAGTTCTTGGTTTTAGTAGTGTAGTTAGTTAAGATTTGTAGAGCGAGTATTCCAGTATAGGTATCTGGAAAACTCTAGATAATATTAGGAAGTTCTATTCAGAATTTTTCTGAATAGATAAATTGTTTGTTTGTTTGAATTGGTTGCTATGATTGATTGTTTGATTTGCTGATAGGAATTTAAATTCTTTAACTAGGTTATTAAATTATCTTTGCTTTTAAATTTCGGGGACGAAATTCTTTTAAGGGGGGAGGAATGTGACGACCCGGAATTTTGAGCAATATCAATTTAATAATCTTTGTCAATAATTAAATTGATTTGATCATTTTATATTATAAATTGACAAGTTAAATTTATTTTAAAGGTTAATGATAACAATTTGGTAATATCTATTAATATTTTTTTTTCTAACAATATAAATAAGCAAGATTAAATTCTTTTGAAAGCTAATAATATTTGATTTGGAAATATTTATTTTGGTAAATAAGAAGTTTTAATGTAATAAAACTTTATATTCAAATTATAATATATATGAATGTATATATTGTGATTTGATATTTGTTTTAAAATTTAATTTGGAAATTAATAAATTTAATGTTAGAATGTTCTATTTGAAATGTGTATATATATTTGTATATATATGTTTGAAATAGGAATTATTAATTTGAATCTAATAAGAGTTTTCAAACTTGAATATATTTAGTTTTGAATTTAAAATGATAATTTGATTTAATGACTTTGAATTGATAATTGAGATTTAAATTTAAAATAATAAAAGTTAATTCCTTATTTATGATAAATATGTACTTTAAGTTTTTAAATAAGATTTAAATTAAAATAGATGTTTCAAAACATATAAACATGATTGAATTAAAAATATAAGCTACTTGATTTCATATGAATATTTATTAGGATAAGTATGTACATTTTATATTACATAAATACATGTATATAAGGATTTAATAAATTGTTAAAAATAAAATAACATTTAAAAGAAAACATTAATAAAACATATAAATAATACTTATATAACACATGTAAGAATATTAATTTACATTAAAGACACTTGTAAATAAATTGGTATAGGTGTAAGTAAATTAGAAACTTGAAGTGACAAATGTCTCTCCTTAGTAAAATTAAATTTAAAATTTAACTTGTAAATATAAAACAAAAGTTTTTCTTCAGCTGAAAACAAATATTTTCTTCAAACTCAAAACTGAATACAAAAGCAAAATACAAATTGAAATCAAAAGAAGAAATCACTTTCTTCTTTCAAAAAAAAAAAAAAAAAAAATACAAACCTGAAAAGAAGAATCTGTAAAACATTAATGCAAGAGCTAGAATCAATCAATTCAGCAATTAATCAACATGCAAATGAATCAAAGGCCTGGAACAAATGCAGTTTCTGTTCTCTGCTACAGGTGAGTGAATGGAAATTTTAAAAACAGACTTAAAGCATGAATTTCATTTTATTACTGTAAAAATCTGAAACCTGGAACTCAATCAATGCAAAGGATTCAGAATCATCAAGAAATTCAGAGGAAACATCAACATGAAAAATTAGAAAATGCAGCAGCTAGATCTAATTCAAGAGCATGCAAATGAATTTAAAGATAAGAAACAAAATGAAGAAGTCTGGAAATTTATCAACATGCAGCTCTGTTTTCTGCAAATTGTTCAGGTGAGTAAAACGAATTTTAAAAACAGTTTAACTTGAATTTCATCATGTTAATATGGTTGGGTATTTAATATTATTGAGTACTTAGTTTAGAATTGAGTGCATGTTTGAATTAAGATAGTTGAATGCCTGGGTAGTTAAAATTTATAATCTATGTATGTTTAAAATTTACAGTTTCATCATTAAATTCAATAACTTAATTCTGGATTCATATGAGCCTTTATTGTGTAAATAAAAGATGTTTGTAATCAACTAACATATCATCTAAAAATATATGCAAGTTTTAAATTTGAATAATTAGTTGTAAATTGCAAGTTTACAGTAAAATACAATATTTGGTCAAAATTTGATGAAATCAATTTCAAGTTTTGATTTCATGATTGGATTGTAAATGGTAAATGATGATTTTAGAAGCTGGAATCACAATTTTTAATGGAGTATGTTGTGAGTATTTTGGGATTTAATGATTTGGGTATTTTTGCCAAATCACGGCAAACTACGACGAATTGGTCGTCGCCGTTGAACTCAAAGGAGGGGGAAGCTTCGGTGATCTTGCGAAAAATACTATTGTATTTTATTTAGGTATGTGGTGATCGTGGTTTGAGATAATAGGGTTTTACTTCCTGATGTTACTGTCAATGTTCATCTAGACGCCGCGATGACGCAATGCAATTTGAGGCGATCGCATATGATTCTGGAGTTGCAGGGGAGTAAGGTGGAGCTAAGGTAGCGACGGCGTGGTCTCTGGTGAAGGAATTGGTCGGCGGTGGTTAATTTTGTTGTGGGTGTGTTTCGAACAGGTTGGGGTGGAGGTCGAATTCTTGTTCTCGATCGAGTTTGGGTGTTCTGGGTGATGCAGTTAGATGTGGAGGACGAGAGTGACTTGGGGAGGGTCGGCATGGTGATCGCCGGCGTCCATCGGTGCCGTGCACGTTAACGTGCACGGTGACATGATTTGATGATGGTTCTGGAATTGGGAGTGGGAGAAGAGATAGAAGACTCGAAGTAGGCTCAGCGTTTTGATGGTCTGACTCGAAGCAGTGGGGTACTCAGGGTTTTGCTAGTTTTGCTCGGGGATTGTCGCGTGAGTTTTGTGGGTTAGCTCGGGTATTATGTGTTTAGGGATTTAAACAAGTTGGTTAAGTCGTTAATACAAAGAAATTTTATTTTAGCAATGAAGTTTTTTTTAAACAAAGGGTTAAACAAGTTCAAATTGAAATGGTTTTCAAAGTTATGTTTTAAAAACAAGTTTATATATTTTAAAATATGGAGTTTTTTAAATAAAATAAATGGATTTAAAATAAAGTTTATATTAAACTTTAATAAATAATTTGGGAAAGGTTTTAAAGATTTAAAAGTTCAAATCTTAAAATATGTTTAAATTATAATTGATTTCCAAATATTATATTTTATTTAAATAAAGTTTAATGATTTAGAATTTGATAATCAATTGTAATAAAGATTATCTTTAGTAAGTTTGAATTTGATTTAATTAAAGATAACTAAATTTGTAAAGATAATTGAGATAATTAAATCATTTTTAATTATCAAGTTTTATTTGTTAATAAATGATTTAATTAAGATAAGGGTTCTTAATTAAGAATCTTTTAATATAATAAGATAAAGAATCATTTAATTAATTTTAAATGATTAAGTTAATAGTTAATTAAGTAATTAATTTGTGATTAATTAAGATAATCACTTTGGATTAATCTAATTACTTGGGAAAGTAATTAAAGTAATTAAGTGATTAATTAATTAAGGTAATTATGTAAAGGATAATTACCTTATTAAAAGTAATTAAGTAAATGAGATTAATAGTTAATCATTTTGTTATTAAATTAAAGACTTAATTAATAATTAGTTAAAGGTTTAAATTATTTGATTTATGATTAATTAATTAAAGAATTAAGAGTTATTAATTACTTGTAAAAGTAATTAATTAAGAGGAAATTTAATTAATGATGTAATCATTAATTAATGAAAATAATTAATTAATTGTTAATTAATAATTTAAGAATAATTAATTTATAATTAAGTTTTAATTACTAAATGTAATTAAAGTAATTAATCAAGTGTGATTAATTAAAAGTGATTAATCAAGTGGAATTGATTAAAGGGTAATTAAGGAATAATTACCAGAATAATTAGAGAATAATTAACCAAGGTTGATTTATTTAGAAAGTAATTAAGAAGTAAGTACTTAATATAATTTGGAAGTAATTAATCAGGATGATTAATTAATATGAAGATTAAGGAATAATTACTTAAAGTAATTAGGTGATAATTAATCAGGAAAGATTAATTGAGTTGGGTAATTAAGTGATGTTAATTAATTTGTAATTAATTAATGAATAGTATTGGATTGAAGATAATCCAAGTATTTAATTAAGGATTAATTTAATTTAAGGATTAATTAAATTAATCAAGTTTGAATCAAACTTGTTTATGAATGATTAATGATTGGATGATATATCATTGGATGAGTTAATGATATTGGATGTTGTTGGATGGCATTGATTGATGGATGATGATATGTATATGCTATATCTGATTGTGATATATATGCTGCTTTGTGATATGTATAGATGCATGTGATAATAGATGCTTATCTATCTGTGTTGTGAATCATCCATTTATGTTAAGTGATATTTCTAAATATCTATTGTTTAAATCCCTTAAGTACAACTTGGACATTAAAATGGCGTTTGGTTTCGATGAGACCGGGATCGGGTTTCCATATTTGGAATCCGAAAACCACATCGATTCCAATTAAACGTTAGGTCGTTAATCCAAGTGGAGCAAGTGAAGACTCGAGGTGTAAGGGCTATACGTCAGTATAACTCTGTGGGTGATTCCGTAATGAGTTTGACGGAATAGTGCTTATAGATTCGAGATGGTGAATCAGAGTGCAAGGGCTATGGTCGTTGACTCTGAGGGTGATTCCAAAATGAGTGCAACGAGATAGTGCCTTCGGTTTCGTTCGAACCCGGAACGAACTTGTATGGATTGAATGCTTTCAGCACATCGTCAGGCGGACGATGAGCATTCTAAGATAATTGGTCCTATAAAGGTAATCACAGCCTCAAGCCTCATCAACCGAGAATGGCTAAAACAGGGGAGGTGCAGCAAGGCTTCGTGGGTCGCGCCCACTGGAGAGCAAGATACATCCCTGTCTAGAAGTCCCTTTATATTTCGGCTGTGTGGGCAGTTGGTCTGCAGCCAACTGCGGGGTGGTCTTGTTCGGGACTGTTCAGTAAGGAATGGTCCCGGTCTTGTGTTGCAGGGGATGAAGGGAGTAATCCTCGGTACGGTGATCTAGGCCACGTACTGTGACGGGCGGTACCCCAGTAGCCCTGCCATTGTTGGAAACCCATTTTCCCTACGAGACCCTACGGTTTTGTTTGTATTACCCACTTTTGTGGCTAGTAGCTGGAATTTAATGAATGTAACAATTTCGGCTATTTCTTATTTACTTGAAAACCCTAGACACTATTATAATATCACTGGATTTCCTATCAAATGTTTTGGTTAGCGTAAGGTAAAAACTTTTCCATGTTTATGTGTGGGAAGTCTTACGTGATACCTTTTGTTTTCAAAGGTTTTTCTAAAGTTAAGCAATCTTAAACCGTTTACTCACACCAGACCCCTGTCTGACCCGAGTGTTTATTTTCTGTTTTATTAAACTCTTGGGTACTCATATTATATATGAGTAGTCAAGTGATTCAGGTTATCTCTTGACGAATTCTGGAGGAGCTTTGGAGCAGGAGGCTTCAGCGTGTAGATATGATTAGAGTTTCCGCTGTGTTGTTGTCTGTATGATGTCTGGTATTGTATTAGACAGAAATGATATAACTGTCTAAATTGAGATGTTTAGTTGTGTACTCTGATGTATATGATACTCTGTATATGTTCTATATTATATTTAAATCGTTCCGCTGTGAGATTCTGATGTGTTGTTTTCTCTTTCTTCTCTTTCTTTTCTTCTTCTATCCCTTTCTTTCTTAATTAGTGATGCGATTTTCCGGGAGTGGAAAGTCGGGTCGCTACACCATGGTTGCCGACTTCAACTGCACGGTCGATCGACGATCTCATGATCGGCTCCTCCAGTTTTGCGTCGAGAAAGGTGAGTGATTTTTCTTCACTCACATCTAATTCGAGTTTGTTTGACCTCGTCTGCTTATTTTGTTTTCGTTGCCTCAGCTTTGACTTGATTTTATTGATGTTGATTTGGTTCGACTTTGGCACTGACTTGTTTAATATCGGCCTTGGCATTTTTGTGAAATTTGATTTTGATTCCGTGACTTTCTCCTTGACTTTGGTATTGTTCGAACTTGTTGCAATTGGACTTGAGCATACTTGAGGTCTGGATGTTGTTTCTCGGTTTTGAACTTGGTTTTGAATTTGGTCTCTCGGCTACGAATTATTTTGTGATACTTTGTATTGACCTGTAGCTTGAACTTCTTATATGTTTACACAGATGCTTCACTTGTTGATTTGGTTCAATTGTTCTTGTTTTCATTCTGATCATGTCGGGTTGCTTATTATTTCGACCTCTGTAGTGTTTGTGCATTTGTGGTCTGGAGTTGTTTCTTTGTTTCAGTTTGGTCTTGTTGGTTTTCTTCTGGCATTTGGTCTGGAGTACATTGGTTCATTGTTTTGACCATGTCAATGTTGAGTTCATCAATTGCCATATCATGTGCTTGAGCTCTGTCCATACTTGCACACTGATTCATTCGAAGTTGCAACCTAGGTCATTGATTCAGTCTGGTTGATTGTCATATATGCAGCTTGCTTTGATTCTACCATTTCACTGTTGAGTTCATTTGCATGATGTGCTAATGTCGAGATTTTAATTATATGCCCCTGATACCTGTACCTATCTGCTTGTGTTTGCAGTCACCGGTATCTATATATACCGGTGCACTTGATATCGTTTTCCAATCTTCCTGCATTGTCCACTACTCTTATGCACTGAGCATTGCTTTAGATTTAAAGTGCTTGACCACTTTGATTTCCTTTGAGGTCTGGTTCGTTCATGTTGTTGTACCTGACTCATTACTGTTTTATGTAAGGTTGCATTCATCGGTGACTGCAGTTTTGTTTGGTATGCAATCTTGACCTTGTTGGTTTGCATTGATGCAATTGGAATTGCTTTTCTAATTATACTTGAGTTGAATCCAGCTCGTTGCTCGGATTTGACCTTGTTCCGAAAGTTGTGACATTATCTCACTACACTTGAGTTGAATCCGGTGTTTTGGGTTTGACCTTGTGCTCGTTCGTGAACTTTTATTGGGCTGATGGGTAATTTAGCACCGTAGTGGCAAGGCAGTGCACGCGAGCGTGTACTACAGCCACACGACATTGCTTTTATTGATATTCTATTTTGCTTTCGATTTATTGATCTTTTACGTATTCCATATGTTGTAGTGGCGAGGCAATGCACGCGTGCGCATACTACAGCCCTACCCGAATTGACATTTTAATTAATAATTCAATTGTTTGAAATTATTTCGTATGTCCAATTCAATATTTTTGAATCGTATTTTGATTTGGTTTAATTTGATGATTTTGTTGATATCTAATTATCTTTTTGATAATTAGATTATGATTTTCTAATTATTTTTTAATAATTAGATTTTGTTTTTAATTGCCGTTTAGGAAATTTGGTTGTTTTCTAAATTGTCTTCATTGATAACCCTTTTATTTATCTTCGTTAATAATTTGAATTTGTTGATTTGTTGTTTAACATTTTTACGTGTTATATTCACCGCTATCCGATTTCTTATTAAAGGATTGGATGGACGAGATTTATTTTGACTGTCGTCTAATTGTTATTTAATTATTATTGCTTCTGTGCATTAATAACTGAGTTTGAATTAGACTGACCCGTGTATTTTTTTCTTTTGAATTTAATATTCAAGTCAGACCGAGTTATTACAGGTTGTAGATATCTTGCTTTGGGTTGCTACTTGAGCTATGAAGTCTTTTCATATCTTTTGGAGTAGTCGTCGTCATTGTATAGTAGTCAGTGTAGTTGTATAGGAAGATATATGTTCATGTATATTATATACGATAATGTACTTGTATATGTAACATCCAGAGTCGACAGTTGTAGTTGTATCATATGTATGGTATCACGTGTATTGTAACTGACTTCAGTTATATATATATATATATATATATATATATATATGTATGTATGTATATGAGACTTTTCTTATCTGTATTCCGCATTTAGTTTATCTGTGTTGTTATTATATATATTGTCCTAAACTATTATGAACCATAATAGTTCGTTTTATACTGGAATTGGATACGTCGATGGGAGTAAATAAATAAGAGATGAAACATTAAAATTATATACCACTCCTATCGTGGTAACCAATACTTGTGTAAGGCCTAACTACGGATGGCCGCTCCTATCCAGCCTTATTCTTAGTAATAACAGACAGTATTTCTTTTAATACTTTTTGTTATTGTGAGCATAGAGGTGGGGCGTCACAGTTGCTATCAGAGCTTGAGGTTTATGGACATAATATAAAATATAACTTGGATTGAACATGTGTTACAACTATTTGTCGATGTTTTTAGTTGTGCTTTGAATCAAAACAAAAGTTTTGAAATTTTAATGAATTTTTTTAAATATCTTTATTTAAAAATAAAAGTGAAATTGTGTTTTGATGATTGAGAAATTTGTGTTTTGTTTATCAGAGTGCGCAGCGGAAACAATGAGACTGTCTTTGCTGAGTACAGTTGATAACAATTTTGATTTAAGAATCAAAATATGAAATTGAAATAAATTTCATTTGTTGTTCATATAGTCTTATTTTATTTGTTTTCTTTGAAAATTTCGAATCCGATTTGAGGATCCGAAGCAATTGCAGTTATGTGATTTTGTTGAGATTTTTGCTGTTTTTGAATTATCTTCCTTGAAGATATATTCGAATGATTTCTTTGTTCATTTTATAGCATACGTGCAAATTTAAGTTGCACATTACTGCATTAATTTTACGTTGAACCAATGTTTGGTTTAAACGAATTTTGTTGCCGTTGTTTTTATAACGGGATTTTCACACTGGTGCTAAGTTTTTGAAGCACGGTGTTTTGTTGACATTTTTAATGAATGAAAATTCACTAGTATTATATTTTGATGCAAATTATTTTGATGAGATTTTGACGTTTAAAATTACTGTCGCTTTGACTTCAGTAACCGTCAAATTTTAAAGTGGATTTTCAAGCGGTTATCCCGCAATGCTGATTTTGTTGTCCGTTTTTACGGTATTTTGAGAAGTGCAATTTCCTTGTCGAAGTTGCTACTAATGTTGCTATTTTAATCACGTATTTTAAAAATTGTTTCAAAATAAAAATTTGTTTTCAAAAGTTTTGTAGTCTATGCTTTCGAAAGAATGAGGAAGTGATTTAAACGTTTCAACAAAATCGAGGACTATGACCCCTTTCTTTTACTGATTCGCTTAATTCCGGACTTGTTCGTTTGAGAATGTAAATTATTACTTTTATAAAATAAATGAAATTGTTTTCGAAAGTTTTGCAGTTTGCGCTTTCAAAAGAATGAGAAAGCGATTTAAACGTTTCAGCAAAATCGAGGACTATGACCCTTTTCATTTACTGATGTGCTTAATTCCGGACTTGTTCGTTTGAGAATGTGAAATGTTATTTTTGGAATAAACAATTTTGCACTTTCAAGGAAGCGATGAAGAGAATCAAAGATTTAGTAAAACTCATGGTATGGGACATATGCGTTTCCTATTTCGGTTAATTCCGGACTCGTTAATTGAAATATTTGCTGTTTTGATAATTTTCGTGTGCTTTCGAGCCACTATGTTGGACGTTTGGGTCATATGTTGGACCTTCGCGTCAATACCAATACTAGACCTTCGGGTCATTTGTTGGACCTCCGGGTCATTAGTTGGGCGCCAAAATTATGTTGATAGTACTTGGTAGGCTTCGGCCATTTGTTGATGCACGTGCGGCGTAGCTTAAAAAACTCGCCATCTGATGGGATCGATCCAACCTTTTATGTTGATTTTCTAGTTATCTTAATTGATTCTAGATATTTATTGTTTCCAACTATCTACAGGTAATTGGATGTTTGTTGATATGAGTTCTAATTATCTTTGTTGATAATTAGATATTTGTTGATTCTGATTATCGTTTTTGATAATTAGATATTTGTTGTTTTTGATTATCGTTTTTGATAATCGGATATTTGTTATTTCTGATTATCGTTTTTGATAATTAGATATTTGTTGTTTCTGAGTTAAATTTTTGCTAATTAGATATTTGTTGATTCTGATTATCTTTTTTGATAATCGGATATTCTGATTATCATTTTTGATAATCGGATATTTGTTGATTCTGATTATCGTTTTTGATAATCGGATATTTGTTGATTCTGATTATGATTTTTGATAATCGGATATTTGTTAATTTGAGATTTGATTATCATTTTTGATAATTGAATAATTGTTGATTTGAGATTTGATTATCGTTTTTGACAATTAAATATTTGTTGATTTGAGATTTGATTATCGTTTTTGACAATTAAATATTTGTTGATTTGAGATTTGATTATCGTTTTTGATAATCGAATATTTGTTGTTTCTGATTATCATTTTTGACAATCGGATATCTGTTGTTTCTGATTATCGTTTTTGATAATTGGATATTTGTTGTTTCTGATTATCGTTTTTGATAATCGGATATTTGTTGTTTCTATTTATCGTTTTTGATAAACGGATATTTGTTGATTTGAGATATCTGATTATCGTTTTTGATAATCGGATATTTGTTGATTTGAGATTTCTGATTATCGTTTTTGATAATCAGATATTTGTTGATTTGAGATTTCTGATTATCGTTTTTGATAATCGGATATTTGTTGATTTGAGATTTGATTATCGTTTTTGATAATTGAATAATTGTTGATTTGAGATTTGATTATCGTTTTTGATAGTTAGATATTTGTTGATTTGAGAATTCTGGTTATCGTTTTTGATGATTAGATAATTGTTGTTTTCAAATTATCTGGTTGATAACTAAATGTTTGCGGTTTTGCGATTTGTGATTTGGTGCTTTCTAATTGTCTTTGTTGATAATTGGATTTTGTTGTTTTCTAATTGTCTTATCGATAATTAGATATTACTATTTTGTGATTTCTGTATTCTAATTATCTAATTGATAATTAAATATTGCTGATGATCGTATTTATTTAGTTTTGCTGTTTTCTAAATTATCTATTGATAATTAGATTTTGTTGGGAATTTTTGAATTTCTTTTATGAAATTAAAAGATTTCTCCGGCATTTGTGTTCTTGACTTTTATTTTTCTAGCTTAACCAGTTTATGTTAGAAAAATAATTGTTATTGACATCTTTAATTATGAAAATTGCAGGGACGCAATTTTTTATAAGGAGGGGAGTCTGTAATAACCCGGGATTTCGCAATTATTTTATTATTGTCAAATGACGACTTAATTTGGTTGCTAATTGCTATTGACATTTAATCAGTTGAAAATTCTTTTTAATATTGGTCTAACGGTTATGCGGGCTTTAAAGTTGAATTTGTAGCCCACATTCCATTCATTTGTTTTGAGGCCGAGATATTTATCATTGCCGTTCCCTTTCTTATAAAAATTCGACCTGTTTTCCCCCTCTCTTTTCATTTTCTAACCCTAAACTAAAACATACGAAAGAAAAATAATAAATGGCGGCTCGTCCTTTTTCTTCGTTCGTTCGAAAAATTGGGGTTTCGTGTAATCCATGGTTGCCAACTTCAACTGCACAGTCGATCGACGATCTCGTGCTCGGCTCCTCCTTTTTTGCGTCGAGAAAGGTGAGTGATTTTTCTTCACTCACATCTAATTCGAATTTGTTTGACCTCGTCTGCTTATTTTGTTTTCGTTGTCTTGGCTTCGACTTGATTTTATTGATGTTGTTTTGGTTCGACTTTGGCACTGACTTGTTTAATACCAGCCTTGGCATTTTTGTGACATTTGATTTCGATTCCGTGACTTTCTCCTCGACTTTGGTATTGTTCGAACTTGTTGCAAGCATACTTGAGGTCTGGTTGTTGTTTCTCGGTTTTGAACTTGGTTTTGAATTTGGTCTCTCGACTACGAATTATTTTGTGATACTTTGTATTGACCTGTAGCTTGAACTTGCTATATGTTTACACAGATGCTTCACTTGTTGATTTGGTTCAATTGTTCTTGTTTTCATTCTGATCATGTTGGGTTGCTTATTGTTTTGACCTCTGTAGTGTTTGTGCATTTGTGGTATGGAGTTGTTTCTTTGTTTCAGTTTGGTCTTTTTGGTTTTCTTCTGGCATTTGGTCTGGAGTACATTGGTTCCGACCTTGTCACTGTTGAGTTCATCAGTTGCCATATCATGTGCTTGAGCTCTGTCCATACTTGAACACTGATTCGTTCGAAGTTGTAACCTAGGTCATTGATTCAGTCTGGTTGATTGTCATAAATGTAGCTTTCTTTGATTCTACCAGTTCACTGTTGAGTTCATTTGCTTGATGTGCTGATGTCGAGATTTTAATTATATGCCCCTGATACCTGTACCTATCTTCTTGTGTTTGCAGTCACCGGTATCTATATATACTTTTGCACTTGATATCGTTTTCCAATCTTCCTGCATTGTCCACTGTTCTTATGCACTGAGCATTGCTTAAGATTTAAAGTGCCTGACCACTTCGATTTCCTTTGAGGTCTGGTTCCTTCATGTTGTTGTACCTGACTCATTACTGTTTTATGTAAGGTTGCATTCATCGGTGACTGCAGTTTTGTTTGGTATGAAGTCTTGACCTTGTTGGTTTGCATTAATGCAATTGGAATTGTTTTTCTAATTATACTTGAGTTGAATCCAGCTCGTAGCTCGGATTTGACCTTGTTCCGAAAGTTGTGACATTATCACACTACACTTGAGTTGAATCCGGTATTTCGGGTTTGACCTTGTGCTCGTTCGTGAACTTTTATTGGGCTGGTGGGTAATTTAGCACCGTAGTGGCAAGGCAGTGCACACGAGCGTGTACTGCAGCCACACGACATTGCTTTTATTGATATTCTATTTTGCTTTTGATTTATTGATCTTTTGCGTATTCCATATGTTGTAGTGGCGAGGCAGTACACGCGTGCGTGTACTGCAGCCCTACCCGAATTGACATTTTAATTGATATTTCAATTGTTTGAAATTATTTCGTATGTCCAATTCAATATATTTTGAATCGTATTTTGATTTGGTTTAATTTGATGATTTTGTTGATATCTAATTATCTTTTTGATAATTAGATTATGAGTTTCTAATTATTTATTTAATAATTAGATTTTGTTTTTAATTGCAGTTTAGGCAATTTGGTTGTTTTCTAAATTATCTTCATTGATAACCCTTTTATTTATCTTCGTTGATAATTTGAATTTGTTGATTTGTTGTTTAACACTATTATGTGTTATATTTACCGCTATCCGATTTCTTATTAAAGGATTGGATAGACGAGATTTATTTTGACTGTCGTCTAATTGTTATTTGATTATTGTTGCTTCTGTGCATTAATAACTGAATTTGAATTAGACTGACCCGTGTGTTATTTTCTTTGAATTTAATACTCGGGTCAGACCGAGTTATTACAGGTTGTAGATATCTTGCTTTGGGTTGCTGCTTGAGCTATGAAGTCTTTTCATATCTTTTGGAGTAGTCGTCATCATTGTATAATAGCCAGTGTAGTTGTATAGGAAGATATGTGTTCATGTATATTATATACGATAATGTACTTATATATGTAACTTCCAGAGTCGACAGTTGTAGTTGTATCATATGTAAGGTATCACATGTATTGTAACTGACTTCAGTTATATATATATATATATATATATATATATATATATATATGTATGTATGTATGTATATGAGACTTTTGTTATCTGTATTCCGCATTTAGTTTATCTGTGTTGTTATTATATATATGATCCTAAACTATTATGAACCATTGTAGTTCGTTTTATACTGGAATTGGATACGTCGATGGGAGTAAATAAATAAGAGATGAAAAATTAAAAATATATACCACTCCTATCGAGGTAACCAATACTAGTGTAAGGCCTAACTACGGATGGCCGCTCCTATCCAGCCTTATTCTTCGTAATCAAAGACAATATTTCTTTTAATACTCTTTGTTATTGTGAGCATAGTGGTGGGACGTCACAACCTATGCCACCTTTGTCTGCAACCTGGTCATTTCAAGAACAACTATCCAACTCAGTAAAGAGGTAAGACACCCGGAATCTTTTCCACGACTTCTTCCACCCTTCCTCCTCTTCCGCCTGCCAGTGATAACCTAGTTACCCTTCGGAGCTCATTTTCTTTGCATGGTTTTCCCGTTAGAGTTTTATTTGACACTGGTGCATCCCATAGTTTTATATCTATCGATATCTGTAATAAATTCGAGCATATTTTGCAACCTCGGTTGGCAACTTCATCATTATGCGTGATTAATCCCATCGGCGGTCCAGCCAACCTTAGTATGATTTGTATAGGGGTGAAACTGCAATATAAGAAGCATTGATTCACCGGAGATTTCTATGTTTTGGGTTTTGATGCTTTCGATATCTTGCTCAGAGGTGATTGGTTAAAGCATTATGATGTGGTCATTTCTTGTAAAGCCCGAAACGTTTCTCTAGTAGACGATCAGGGCAATCCTTTGGTTATCGAATGTCGGATGCCTTAGGATTTTGTAGGCAGCTTTATCTTTTCTCTTAATGCTTAGCCTAGTGATCTTGACTCCATCCCTGTTGTCCAACTCTTTTCGGATGTATTTGGAGAAGTCACTTCTCTTCCTCCTAAGCGGGAAATTGAATTCCACATTGACCTTATTCCTAATGCTCGACCTATTGTCCTCCCTTCCAGATGGATGGCACCCAAAGAGAAGGTTGAGTTGAAGAAGCAAATTGAGGATTTGTTCTCTAAGGGTTTGATTAGGATTTTTTTCTGAATGGTGTACTATAGTGGTATTTGTCATCAAATCTGAATGTTCTTTGAGGATGTGTGTTGATTATAGAGAGCTGAATAAGCTTACTCTCAAGAACCGATATCCGATGCCTCCCATCAATGATATGTTCAATCAGCTCTGCGGGGCTAAAGTATTTTCTCAACTTGATCTTGCCACCAGTTTCCACCGGCTTCAAGTTGCTGAGGAAAGCATTTCCAAGTCTGCTTTTCGAATGGAAAATGGTTTCTATGAATGGTTAGTCATGCCTTTTGGATTAACTAACGCTCATGCCTTCTTTGTCCACCTAATGAATCGCATTTTTCATGATGTTCTCAACAAGTTTGTTCTAGTTTTCATTGATGATATTCTTGTCTTTTCTAAGTCAGAGAAGGAGCATAAATCTCATTCGGGATATGTACTGGAAACTCTTAGGAGTCACTAGCTGAAAGCAAAATTCTCTAAATGCCATTTTCTAGAGAGATGAATTCCAATTCCTTGGGCACATCGTTTCATAGAATGGAGTCTCGGTTGACCTAGTTAAGGTCGCCGCGATTAATATAAGTCTATCCACCTTTCTCTTTTGAATTTCTTCATCTTATCTATCTTTGAACTGATCCCCTTATCTATTTCCAGGATTGGGAGACACTTAAGACCCAGACTGATATTCGTAGCTTTCAGGGCCTTGTTGGTTATTATCGGAGATTTATAGAGAATTTTGCCCATAGATGCACCCCTCACTAATTTGACTCGTAAGAAGGCCAAGTTTAATTGGAACGAGAAGTGTGAGGCCGCATTCACTTAGTCGAAGAAAAAGCTTACCTCCGGTTAGGTACTCAATGTTCCGAACGGGGATGAAGGATTATCGGTTTATACCGATGCTATTAGGGAAGGATTGGGTGCTGTGTTGATGCAAGATGGGAAGGTCATAGCTTATGCTAGCCGTCAGTTGAAGCCTCATGAAGCTAACTATGCGACCCATGATTTAGAGTTGCTTGTTATTGTGTTCGCTTTGAAGTTGTGGAGGCATCACCTTTTGGGAACCAAGTTTGAGCTTTTCACCGATCATCAGTCTCTTAAGCATATCTTCAACCAGAAAGATTTAAACAAGAGGAAAGTTCGATGGCTAGAATTCTTAACATCCTATGATGTTGACATCAACTATACCCCTGGGAAAGCCAATGCTATGGCTGACGCCTTAAGTCGGAAGAAGGCCTTGATGTGTCAGATTGTGGTTACACCATCTCTTATAGATCCAATTGGAGTGAAGCAGGATGAAGATGCGACGCTTAGGCTTATGAAAGAGAATATTTAGATAGAGAAGGTGATAATCAGAATGAATTAGGAGCACAAATTGACCAGAATGGAGTTTTGAGGATTGATCGCCGCATTTGTGTTCCGAATGTTGACGGTTTGAGGCAAGAAGTTCTTAAGGAGAATCATCAGTCAAGACTCTCCATCCATCCAGGTTTTATGAAGATGTTTCACGATATGAGGAGGTTGTATTGGTGGAATGGTATGAAGCGGGACATTTCTATCTTTGTCAGTAGATGTGCCACTTGTCAGCAGGTTAAGGTTGATCACCAGAAGATCGTTGGATTGCTACAACCCCTCTAGATTCCCATTTGAAAGTGGAATCAAGTTCCTAAGGATTTTATTGATGGTCTGCCAAGGACTAAAAGGGGCAACGGGAGTATTTGGGTAGTTTTCGATTGATTGATCAAGTCCGCCCATTTTATTCCGGTCAAGTCAAATCGAACTACTTCGACCATAGCTGAGATCTATTTGAGGGAGATTGTCCATCTCCATGATGTCCCTTTAGCATTGTTCGTGATCGTGATCCTATATTTACCAACAAGTTCTACAAAGCTTTCTAGGAAGCTTTGGGTACTCGTTTGAGCCTTAATACGGCTTATCATCCTCAGACTGATTGCCAGACGGAAAGGGTGAATCAGATTCTAGAAGATCTTCTTCGTGCTTGTGTTCTTGATTATGGAGGATCTTGGGAAGATCATCTCCACCTCATTGAATTCACCTATGATAATAGTTATTAGGTATAACTTTATCTTTAAATTTGAATCATCTTAAGCTTAATCAATCTATTTATCCCAATCTTTTGGAATCTGGAAAGTATCGAGATGTCTCCATTTGCCACTCTTTGCGGACAATCCTGCAAATCTCCATCTTGCTGGATTGAATCCGATGATCGCTTGGTTCTTGGGCCTGATATGATTCTAGAAGCATCCAATGTAACAGTTGCGGATTTTCGTTGCCGAAAAACCGAATAGTTATGGGTTTTTAAAAAGAATTTAAGAAAAGAAAAAGAGAGAAGATAGAGAAGAGATAGAAAATAGAGAAAAAGAGAATTTGAAAATAGAAGATAGAAGAATTTTAAAATAGAACGGACAAAAGAAGAAGGAATAGAAAACAACAGAACAACAGAATCTCACAATTCGCAATGCTTTTAAAAATGAGACTACCATAAGACCTCCTGCCACACACACAATGCAAACGCAGACTTGGAGAAGATTTCTCCTTATGATAGTCAAAGATGCTTGATACGTATTAAAATCAAATCAATTTTGATATTATTATTAGTGCATAGTGTAGAAAAAATTCATTTCGAAAGTAGAATATAAATCTTAGCCAGCATAGGTACCATTATATTATGCCTACTAATAGCTACCATATTAGATGGCAGGTTCTACAACTAAAACCGTACAAGTCACGTATTGTTTCTTTGGATTTCCAACGAATGATCAGGCCAAGGAACTTCCCATTGCCACTGAGAATGCCTCTGGATGGACATCCCCGAGAACCAAACCGGATCTCTACCAACACAAGGTCGGGTTACTCCTAACTGAGTAACAACTGACCGAATATGCCATCCCCCGGTCCTTTGGGACCTTTATCACCGAGCGCTCGTAATCAATTCACACAATCATAAAGTGTTTTCAACATGAGTAAGTATCTGGGCTCCATACCATGATACCACCCTTTTCCAGAAGGAAATGGACACATCCTAAAGGGTGCTACCCCTCATAACCTTGCTGCTTCTTTCCTGTTTTGACCATTCACGGGATGTGAGGCTCGACGAAGTCACGTCCACAAAAACATACTTTATACAAAAGCCATGCTTTGGGTCAACAAATGATCAACACAATGATCACAAGGATAGACGATCAAATAAACGATCCTATCACAAATAATCAACACAATGATCATTTCAGCATCACTCAGCATGTCACATTACCAAATTGGGAATATATCGCTGATAACATTCAACTACATAACCTCTGAGCTCGTACGTCTCAAAGAAGGGTGTTAAGCAAAGAATAAATTCTCCGCCACCAACAGAAATATATTTGAAAGAAATCGGCTTTATATCTCAAATTGTAATGTCAGACATACAATCCATACAAGTCTGTTCCGGGCTCGAACAGAACCGAAGGCACTTACAAAGAAGTCCTTGCAATCCGGATATTCACAATCCTGATCGGATTCACCATCACATATGGAGAACTCAATACCGGAGCAACTCGGTGCAGAGTCAATCGATAGTTCATCCTATCGCTCTCGCAAATACCGGTCTTCAACACCGATCTTCAAATGCGATTTACAACGACGTATCACATATTCGGAGTGGGTTATACGACCCCATGGTCCTTTCCCGGTTAACCCGAATAGTGAGCGCTTATTCAAAAATAAGTGTGCATTCAAATTCAATCAATTCACATCAAATACCCATTCAAAGGGAAATACTGATAGTCGGTTATTGAACTATCACTGGATATGCACACATCACCAGATTCCAAATAATTTTCCAAATTATTTATTTTCCAAAATATCTTTACAAGATATATAATTTCAACACTTCGAAAATAAATCAATATTTATTTTTAACAAGTTTCACTTTCACATATAAATTCCATAATGAATTTATATTTCTAGATATCCATGCATATGCGATTTCAATAATTCATTTCAATTTATCTTCAGAAAAAGATAAATTCTAATTATTCACTTCATATTGGAAAACATTTCCATACTTATTTATTCATAAGTATTTCACAAATTCCTTTTATTTTCAACACTTAGAAAATATTCAATATACTTAAATCGAATTAAGTATATATTTCATTCTTTAAGGAAATCATTCTCTTAAACATATTTATTTGGGCCAAAACGAATGTTGCGTAAAACATCGTTACGACAACCCAAAATCACTAGTATAGGGATTCGAAATTAAAATAGATATATAAATCCCAATACTAAACCAAAACATTTCCTTTCGGAAATCATTTACTATAACAACAGTGTTATAGTCCACTATTTCCTTTTATTTCTCGAAAACGTCTATTTCAACAATGAATGATGAAATCTATGGTTTCGAATCTCAACATATTTTAAAACATCGTTAGATCGTTTTAATTTTATTTAAAACATCACATTCAAACATTTTCTTTAACGTGTTATTCACTATTCAAAAAAAAAACGTGAATATACTACGTTAACAAATTTCATCTTTTCTATTCATTTTACTCTAAGGATTATTCACTGTCTAAAAACGTGAATATAACTCCATTAATAGGTTATAACAATTAACTTATCAAAATAAGTCGTTTGCGGATTTATAAAACAACGTTTATAAATTCCATTTCTATTTATTTATAAAAACTTCCTTTAATAAATTCCTTTATTAACCTATTCCAGTTTATAACTAAATTATAAACTAAACTTTCATATTATAAGTTAAATACTTATAAAACGATTATTTTACAAAATCGTTCATTTAACTTCCCAAATTATTAATCTTAACTTATAAGATTGTTTATTTATCCAAAATTCATTCTTTCGATAACTTTATAAATTTTATAAACCTATTGCTTATAAAATTTCATTTATAACTTCACAGTTTATAATTTCATAAATTTCATTCATTTAGGAAATTCATTTTCACTACATTCAAACACTTATAAAAACTCGTTTTATAATGTCCATAATTCAATTTATAAATATCCATTTATAAATCTCTTAATATAAATTAATTTATATTATTCTTTTAAACGTCTTTAAATTTCTTTATAATTTCACCATTTTGATTTATAAAATAATCAAATTTTATAAATCCTATATTTAAACTTTTGATAATAAATTCAAAAATCCAGTTTAAACTATTTTATAAGGTCATTAATTCCTATTTCTCAAAAATCAGCTTTTAACCGTATTTCTCAAAAATTATAATTTTTTATAACTTTAAGAATTATAACGTTCATTTATTTAAAATGGATCAATTCCAAAATATTTTATCTTTTCAAAAATTACTTTAAAAACATTTTTAAAATACCAGAAATTTGGTCCAATGATGCTACACACCAAATAGTCAATCACGACTAACAACGATATCATATACCGATATGATAATCCATCAAATATCAAAATATCTGAAATCAAATAAAACTGTTGAGGAATCCAGTTGGATCCCTCCAACCTGTTTCCTGCATCCAAAAACATTAGCACAATACCAATTTCGCTCCAGTACGAAATTATCGCGGTATATGTTCTTATTAAATATTATCCGCTTAATAACGGCGTAATAGGGTCTCATCCGCTAAACAAAAAATGCGGGAAATCAACAACTGCAATATATACATATGCCAATATATATATATTGATATTATATATATAATACCAATTTCACTGTTTATGAAATATTCGCGGTATATGTTTTTATTAAATAACATCCGCTTACTAACGGCGCATAATGTCTATTTTAACAATCAATAGATAACAATCATCATTCAAACATGCATTCAAATATTTTAAATCTAACTATTTAAAATAAAATCGAAACTGATTCGATTGAGTGAGAAGTTCTCACCTTGGTTTTAATTTCCGTTTTAGCGATTTATTTCGAATAAAATTAAACGCGCGTTTAATTTTACCCGAAATTCTCACTAACTCCAAACGACTCCAAACAAACTCCATCGCGTAGTGCTCGTCCATACGATTCCAACGCAACTGAGTTTGCATTTTTTCGACCTCGTATGAAAAAGTTATGCATTTTTGAAGTTACACGTATTTATATAACATAATTTCAACATAAACTTATATATTTTAAACCCAAACTCACACCAGCCCTTGGATCCAAAGCCCACACCATCAGGCCGTCCCCCTCATCTTCCCATTTGCGTTCCATCTACAGGTTTGAGGCCGTGCATAGAACCCATGAGCATAGAAACTAGGGTTGAATTATTCTCCCTCCATACACGACTATACACGATCACACCACAGCCATCGCGAAGCACTCGATGCTAGCTACCCACGCCTACCACCATGGCCAACTCGGCCTCCCCCTCTACCCTCGAGACGCGTGCACAGCTGCAAGTTTCGGCCCCACATAGTTCACTCCACGTCGCTCCGTTTCTGATCATCACCGTATGGAATCGAAGCTCTCTTCGTGCTCTCCAACCTTCGTGTTGAACACTTCGGCTAAATCTTTGTAGATTGAGAGAGATTGAGGGATGAAGGAGATTGAATTCTGGCCTTAGAATAGAAAGTGGCGGCTGTAGTTTTAAAATTAGGGTTTTAGTGTTTTTTTTTATTTTTTTTAGAGTGAGGTTGTATTTATAGGAAAAGCTAGCGTAAACACTATTCATCCCGGGAATTCCGAACTCCGATTTAGGCGCCGTAACCAGCGTACCTAGGGTTTATCCCGCGTTCCGGACACAATGGAACAGGTTTCGGAAGCTAATTCGGAAGTATGTGCGAGTTATGGCTATAAACGCTCA
Organism: Allium cepa; assembly: GCA_030765085.1. NCBI lineage: Eukaryota > Viridiplantae > Streptophyta > Magnoliopsida > Asparagales > Amaryllidaceae > Allium > Allium cepa. The sequence goes on from CM060931.1 coordinate 622,438,412, forward strand.
ATTTAAATTAAACCGATTTAAGTCGATTTCTAGGCGTTTTAATTCGTACCGGACAAACGGTAAATCCAATTGACTTGAAATTTGAAACCTTACAATAATATCACATTACGGATCCGATGAAACTGGTTTCGTCGAAATCCGAGACTTTTTGAAAAATGGCTATTTTGACTCGTTAAATTTAAATTAAAAACGATTCGATGCGTTTCGAGCTGCCACGATCAAACGATAACTCCGATTGACACGAAAATTGAAATCCGGTAATAACTTACTATTACGGATCCAATGAAACTAGTTTCGTTCAATTCTGAGACTGTTCAAAAATTGGCTATTTTACAGTCGATTATTAAATATTAAAATATTCAATTTTCACAAATTAACTTTTAATTCGATTTTAAAAGTTCTAAAATATTTCTATAACTCCAGTATGATTAAATAAAATTTTCCAAATTATTTTCAATCATATTTAACTCAATTTTTAATTATTTCCATAATTTAACATATTAAATTATCGATTTAATTATTCAATTAAATCCAAAAATTCAAATAAAAATTTATTTGACTTATAAATTCACTTATTAATATTTTAAAATTAATTAAATATTCAAATTTTAATTTATAAAAAATCCTGGGTCGTTACAATCTTTCCCTCTTAAAAGAATTTCGTCCTCGAAATTACAAGTAAGAAAATTACAGAATCTATTAATTTTCCCAAAATTTATAATTAAACTTCTTACAATTATTTACTAAGTTTTCAAATCATACTTAGTTATCTTTTCTAAAACAACTATATCATTTAACTTTCAACTTTTAAACAAAGTTTAAAGTTTTCAAAATTTTCCAATTTTTCTCAAATTTTTCTAACGCCTTAAAATTTCGGAAAAATTCGCCATAGTCTCCTTTGCGCGGCTCGATCCGAAAAAAAAATTGACAGTATATATATCACAAATATACATCTCATCAAGTAATGAGGCATCCCGAAGGGAAAAAAGTATAAAAGTACTGTATTTAATCCGAGATATGTACCTTATATTTTATTAGCAAGCATATACGGCTAATATAGCGCTAAAGCGAACTCCAAATGCGAAGCAAACGCGATCCGCACCTACTAAACACTCAACAAACAACATGAGAACCATTCATACATGTAAATAGTATCAATATACAACATATAGCAACATAATGACTATGTATGCCAACATAGCAAATGCAACCAAACAACAAATGCAATATATATTCAACCATCAACCAACTAACATCCATATCCAATAAACATTCATTCATATTCTCATTCATATTTAATGAATTGGTTTTCAATTTAAATCACATTTGATTCATTTACATTGGATTTACTAACATTCATTCTCAATTCAATTAGTTTACATTTACTAATTAAATCTAATTCACATTCAATTCCATTCAAATTTATTTACTTCAAATTTGAATTCAATTTCATAGCTTCCAATTTCATTAACACTTAATGAATTACATACAATCAATCAACAATCATATAACAACCAAAGTATATATAATACAACCAAATTCCCTTGCTTATATTTATTCTCATTCAATTTATTCAACTTCCAATAACATTAGATTTTAATGAATCTACATTTATGTTCATTATTTCATATCAATTAAATTTACATTCAATTGATTCACAATTCAATTCATTCATTCAATTCAATTACCAAAGTTGAATTTCATTTATATAACTTAAGTTCACATCCATTTAATCCACTTGATTATTTACAACTCATATTCATAGATATATCCATAAAGTTTCACTTCTTATGTATATAAGTTTATTTAGATTATTCAAACAACCTAACAATCAACTTACATACAATTTAATAATTTTGAAAAATTATTTCTTTATATATAAAATATAATCAAGGCAAAAATTATTTCATTTACCCAATTAAAACAATACTGTGCCGAATTGTTCTATTCAAGTGTTTAGAAACCCCTTCGGCATAGTTTGACTGACCGTGCTGACGAAGGTTCATATGCCACTCAATAAACCAATCATCACAATATAAAACAATTTCATATTCACTAACAAATATGCTCTCATAGCTATTATTACACTCAAACTCAATCTAGAGTACTACTGACTCTATCTCTAATGAGTAATACCCAACAGAACCATGGTTCTCGCTTAACCATCAGCTCTGATACCAAATGTAACAGTTGCGGATTTTCGTTGCCGAAAAACCGAATAGTTATGGATTTTTAAAAAGAATTTAAGAAAAGAAAAAGAGAGAAGATAGAGAAGAGATAGAAAATAGAGAAAAAGAGAATTTGAAAATAGAAGATAGAAGAATTTTAAAATAGAACGGACAAAAGAAGAAGGAATAGAAAACAACAGAACAACAGAATCTCACAATTCGCAATGCTTTTAAAAATGAGACTACCATAAGACCTCCTGCCACACACACAATGCAAACGCAGACTTGGAGAAGATTTCTCCTTATGATAGTCAAAGATGCTTGATACGTATTAAAATCAAATCAATTTTGATATTATTATTAGTGCATAGTGTAGAAAAAATTCATTTCGAAAGTAGAATATAAATCTTAGCCAGCATAGGTACCATTATATTATGCCTACTAATAGCTACCATATTAGATGGCAGGTTCTACAACTAAAACCGTACAAGTCACGTATTGTTTCTTTGGATTTCCAACGAATGATCAGGCCAAGGAACTTCCCATTGCCACTGAGAATGCCTCTGGATGGACATCCCCGAGAACCAAACCGGATCTCTACCAACACAAGGCCGGGTTACTCCTAACTGAGTAACAACTGACCGAATATGCCATCCCCCGGTCCTTTGGGACCTTTATCACCGAGCGCTCGTAATCAATTCACACAATCATAAAGTGTTTTCAACATGAGTAAGTATCTGGGCTCCATACCATGATACCACCCTTTTCCAGAAGGAAATGGACACATCCTAAAGGGTGCTACCCCTCATAACCTTGCTGCTTCTTTCCTGTTTTGACCATTCACGGGATGTGAGGCTCGACGAAGTCACGTCCACAAAAACATACTTTATACAAAAGTCATGCTTTGGGTCAACAAATGATCAACACAATGATCACAAGGATAGACGATCAAATAAACGATCCTATCACAAATAATCAACACAATGATCATTTCAGCATCACTCAGCATGTCACATTACCAAATTGGGAATATATCGCTGATAACATTCAACTACATAACCTCTGAGCTCGTACGTCTCAAAGAAGGGTGTTAAGCAAAGAATAAATTCTCCGCCACCAACAGAAATATATTTGAAAGAAATCGGCTTTATATCTCAAATTGTAATGTCAGACATACAATCCATACAAGTCTGTTCCGGGCTCGAACAGAACCGAAGGCACTTACAAAGAAGTCCTTGCAATCCGGATATTCACAATCCTGATCGGATTCACCATCATATATGGAGAACTCAATACCGGAGCAACTCGGTGCAGAGTCAATCGATAGTTCATCCTATCGCTCTCGCAAATACCGGTCTTCAACACCGATCTTCAAATGCGATTTACAACGACGTATCACATATTCGGAGTGGGTTATACGACCCCATGGTCCTTTCCCGGTTAACCCGAATAGTGAGCGCTTATTCAAAAATAAGTGTGCATTCAAATTCAATCAATTCACATCAAATACCCATTCAAAGGGAAATACTGATAGTCGGTTATTGAACTATCACTGGATATGCACACATCACCAGATTCCAAATAATTTTCCAAATTATTTATTTTCCAAAATATCTTTACAAGATATATAATTTCAACACTTCAAAAATAAATCAATATTTATTTTTAACAAGTTTCACTTTCACATATAAATTCCATAATGAATTTATATTTCTAGATATCCATGCATATGCGATTTCAATAATTCATTTCAATTTATCTTCAGAAAAAGATAAATTCTAATTATTCACTTCATATTGGAAAACATTTCCATACTTATTTATTCATAAGTATTTCACAAATTCCTTTTATTTTCAACACTTAGAAAATATTCAATATACTTAAATCGAATTAAGTATATATTTCATTCTTTAAGGAAATCATTCTCTTAAACATATTTATTTGGGCCAAAACGAATGTTGCGTAAAACATCGTTACGACAACCCAAAATCACTAGTATAGGGATTCGAAATTAAAATAGATATATAAATCCCAATACTAAACCAAAACATTTCCTTTCGGAAATCATTTACTATAACAACAGTGTTATAGTCCACTATTTCCTTTTATTTCTCGAAAACGTCTATTTCAACAATGAATGATGAAATCTATGGTTTCGAATCTCAACACATTTTAAAACATCGTTAGATCGTTTTAATTTTATTTAAAACATCACATTCAAACATTTTCTTTAACGTGTTATTCACTATTCAAAAAAAAACGTGAATATACTACGTTAACAAATTTCATCTTTTCTATTCATTTTACTCTAAGGATTATTCACTGTCTAAAAACGTGAATATAACTCCATTAATAGGTTATAACAATTAACTTATCAAAATAAGTCGTTTGCGGATTTATAAAACAACGTTTATAAATTCCATTTCTATTTATTTATAAAAACTTCCTTTAATAAATTCCTTTATTAACCTATTCCAGTTTATAACTAAATTATAAACTAAACTTTCATATTATAAGTTAAATACTTATAAAATGATTATTTTACAAAATCGTTCATTTAACTTCCCAAATTATTAATCTTAACTTATAAGATTGTTTATTTATCCAAAATTCATTCTTTCGATAACTTTATAAATTTTATAAACCTATTGCTTATAAAATTTCATTTATAACTTCACAGTTTATAATTTCATAAATTTCATTCATTTAGGAAATTCATTTTCACTACATTCAAACACTTATAAAAACTCGTTTTATAATGTCCATAATTCAATTTATAAATATCCATTTATAAATCTCTTAATATAAATTAATTTATATTATTCTTTTAAACGTCTTTAAATTCCTTTATAATTTCACCATTTTGATTTATAAAATAATCAAATTTTATAAATCCTATATTTAAACTTTTGATAATAAATTCAAAAATCCAGTTTAAACTATTTTATAAGGTCATTAATTCATATTTCTCAAAAATCAGCTTTTAACCGTATTTCTCAAAAATTATAATTTTTTATAACTTTAAGAATTATAACGTTCATTTATTTAAAATGGATCAATTCCAAAATATTTTATCTTTTCAAAAATTACTTTAAAAACATTTTTAAAATACCAGAAATTTGGTCCAATGATGCTACACACCAAATAGTCAATCACGACTAACAACGATATCATATACCGATATGATAATCCATCAAATATCAAAATATCTGAAATCAAATAAAACTGTTGAGGAATCCAGTTGGATCCCTCCAACCTGTTTCCTGCATCCAAAAACATTAGCACAATACCAATTTCGCTCCAGTACGAAATTATCGCGGTATATGTTCTTATTAAATATTATCCGCTTAATAACGGCGTAATAGGGTCTCATCCTCTAAACAAAAAATGCGGGAAATCAACAACTGCAATATATACATATGCCAATATATATATATTGATATTATATATATAATACCAATTTCACTGTTTATGAAATATTCGCGGTATATGTTTTTATTAAATAACATCCGCTTACTAACGGCGCATAATGTCTATTTTAACAATCAATAGATAACAATCATCATTCGAACATGCATTCAAATATTTTAAATCTAACTATTTAAAATAAAATCGAAACTGATTCGATTGAGTGAGAAGTTCTCACCTTGGTTTTAATTTCCGTTTTAGCGATTTATTTCGAATAAAATTAAACGCGCGTTTAATTTTACCCGAAATTCTCACTAACTCCAAACGACTCCAAACCAACTCCATCGCGTAGTGCTCGTCCATACGATTCCAACGCAACTGAGTTTGCATTTTTTCGACCTCGTATGAAAAAGTTATGCATTTTTGAAGTTACACGTATTTATATAACATAATTTCAACATAAACTTATATATTTTAAACCCAAACTCACACCAGCCCTTGGATCCAAAGCCCACACCATCAGGCCGTCCCCCTCATCTTCCCATTTGCGTTCCATCTACAGGTTTGAGGCCGTGCATAGAACCCATGAGCATAGAAACTAGGGTTGAATTATTCTCCCTCCATACACGACTATACACGATCACACCACAGCCATCGCGAAGCACTCGATGCTAGCTACCCACGCCTACCACCATGGCCAACTCGGCCTCCCCCTCTACCCTCGAGACGCGTGCACAGCTGCAAGTTTCGGCCCCACATAGTTCACTCCACGTCGCTCCGTTTCTGATCATCACCGTATGGAATCGAAGCTCTCTTCGTGCTCTCCAACCTTCGTGTTGAACACTTCGGCTAAATCTTTGTAGATTGAGAGAGATTGAGGGATGAAGGAGATTGAATTCTGGCCTTAGAATAGAAAGTGGCGGCTGTAGTTTTAAAATTAGGGTTTTAGTGTTTTTTTTTATTTTTTTTAGAGTGAGGTTGTATTTATAGGAAAAGCTAGCGTAAACACTATTCATCCCGGGAATTCCGAACTCCGATTTAGGCGCCGTAACCAGCGTACCTAGGGTTTATCCCGCGTTCCGGACACAATGGAACAGTTTTCGGAAGCTAATTCGGAAGTATGTGCGAGTTATGGCTATAAACGCTCAATTTAAATTAAACCGATTTAAGTCGATTTCTAGGCGTTTTAATTCGTACCGGACAAACGGTAAGTCCAATTGACTTGACATTTGAAACCTTACAATAATATCACATTACGGATCCGATGAAACTGGTTTCGTCGAAATCCGAGACTTTTTGAAAAATGGCTATTTTGACTCGTCAAATTTAAATTAAAAACGATTCGATGCGTTTCGAGCTGCCACGATCAAACGATAACTCCGATTGACACGAAAATTGAAATCCGGTAATAACTTACTATTACGGATCCAATGAAACTGGTTTCGTTCAATTCTGAGACTGTTCAAAAATTGGCTATTTTACAGTCGATTATTAAATATTAAAATATTCAATTTTCACAAATTAACTTTTAATTCGATTTTAAAAGTTCTAAAATATTTCTATAACTCCAGTATGATTAAATAAAATTTTCCAAATTATTTTCAATCATATTTAACTCAATTTTTAATTATTTCCATAATTTAACATATTAAATTATCGATTTAATTATTCAATTAAATCCAAAAATCAAATAAAAATTTATTTGACTTATAAATTCACTTATTAATATTTTAAAATTAATTAAATATTCAAATTTTAATTTATAAAAAATCCTGGGTCGTTACATCCAAGAAGGTCAAGGAGATTAGGAGAAAGATGAGGATTGCTCAGGATAGGCAGAAGAAGTATGCAGATAGGCATAGGAGGGATTTGGAATTTTCAATAGGTGATCGGGTCTTTCTTAAGATCTCGCCATTGAAGAATGTGGTTCAATTTGGCCGGAGAGGGAAACTTGCTCCTAGATTCATTAGTCATTTCTGCATTTTGAAAAGAGTTGGTCCTTTGGCTTATAGAGTTGATTTGTCGAATAAATTGGTGGGTGTGCACAAGGTGCTCACGGGTCTCACCTTCACAAATATCTGCACGATCCATCCTTGATTTTTTAGCCAGTTTTATTAGAGAATTTAGATGTTGAGCCAAATCTCACTATCGAGAGGAAGCCACTTCGTATTGTCGATAGAGGTACGAAGCAGCTTCGAAGGAAATCTGTCAGCTTAGTTAAGGTACAATGGAGTATGGATGACCGGGATTGCATCTGGGAAACCGAGGAATCCATACGTGCTTCAAATCCTGAAGTTGTTGCCTTCTTTTATCTTTTCAGTTATTTCTATTCTCTTATCTCGTTCCTTTTCGAGGACGAAAAGTTTTGAGTGAGGGAGAGTGTGACGATCTGAAAATTTTCAACGATTTTATAGCGTAAATAATTAAAAAAATTTGAAATGTAAATGATAAAACTATGAAATAAAATTTTGTAATTTGGAATACGTCTATTCAATTATAGTAATTGGTAAATTTTTATTGGAAAATATCAAAGTGAATTTAATTGTGAAATTTAAACAAATTTGATCTTTTTAATTGGTGAAACTTAAATATTTTCAAAATTTTAATATTTTAATATAATAAAGATGTAAATCACTTTCTGAGAGAGACGTCGTAGTTCGTTTCGCAAAATTTGGATTTCTATAGCTTCGTTTGTCTTTTTTCCTACATCTTAGCAGCATTTTCGGTAGCTAAAATTCAAATTTTTAAAATTTGATCGTATCGCTGGTATCTATGTACCATTCTATTCACCTCGTCATGCTGATCCACAAAGGAATATTTATTTTAGTATTTTGGGGTCGGATACGTGACGGAAACGGTAAAACAGTTCGTCGTAACGTTACCATAAATTGTGACTTTACACTTTCTCTTGCTTTTCAAATCTAAAACATGCAGCCCAAAACAAACAATTAATTTCTTCAATAATTTTCACTGAATCAAGGGACTTGACCGTTACAATTACATTTATTTTATTTATATATTCACTTAAAACTTTCTTTTGCCACTGTCTTTTCGAGGTACGTTTTGTGATTTGGTTCCTCTTCTTTCTGTAGTCCTTCTTCTCTCTTTTTTTTCTTTTTTTCCTTTACTCTTTTTTCTTTTCTTTGTTCACGAGCGGCTTCCTCGTTTCCCTTCCCCTGATCCGAAGCACCGCCCGCGCCCTCCCTTCCTTTTCCCAAGCATGACCCGAGTCGAGAGCCATCACCTTGGCCCACATCCCCATCACCTCGCCACCACCCAAATGTGGCCGAATAGCCAAGCACCCTATCTCCGCCCCTCTCCCAATCACCCAAACCCGAAGCCTCCTCCCTTTGACATGAAGACGACACATAGTGCCAGCCCTCTTCGACCTTGCCCCTCACCAAAACCCAAGCGACCCCCCTTCTAAGAACCCGAAGTCACTACCGAAGCAGCCACCGTACTCCACCCGAGCTTACGCGCCAACCCCAGAGCTACCGCATCTCAACTCCGCCTCCTACATCCCCACGCCCGACCCAGCCTGACAACTCAATTCACCGAGCCTACGCACCACAACCTCGCAAACTTCACCTCGTGGTTACATATATATGCATATATATATATATATATATATATATATATATATATATATATATATGGTCTGAGGGTTTATCCTCCTTGTTTTTTTTATATTGCAAACTTTCTCTGTTGATCTATATATATGTACCATTCATTTACTCTGCTTCCAGTTCTCAAAGGTTTGCTTGACCGAACCCTTCCTCTGTGTTGATTTAAATTAAGTATGTAGTGATCTATATATGCGCGTTGTACATATATATCATATACTAGCATTCTCGGTTGTTGCTGCATAGGATAGTGTGACAGAGTACGTTGTTAATATAAATGTGATTATATAAGTGCCTTAGAACTAAGAGCATATATGTATGTGTCCCATATATATATAACAATGATATATACTGTGCCTATTGTACTTTTATATTATTATTAATATTTATACACACACATTGTTTAACATATATATATTGTTTAAAATATATGTCGACTGAGGTGAAAATCTATTTTTAAATGTAAGTCATTCCTATAATACATGAAGCACTTTTATATGTATGTACTTTTGTCATTTATATATATATTTACTTTGTCGAAAATCTTTGCATCTATAATCGTTGACAAAAGTAATATATATGTATGTATATATTTTACTCCTTCAATGATGAAAAATGTGTGTGTGTGTGTGTATCATATATGTATATATACATTTGATTGTTCCATCGACTTATCGTGCTAAAATCTATTTCGTGCTTTTCACAGCTAATTGATTTGACGTGCCTGATTCATGCCAGCGTCCGTTGATTTGTTCTTTGTCCGTAGTTGTTTTCCATCGTTCACTAGCCATAAAAGGTGAGCAATCACTCATGATTAATATTCTTATGCTCATTAAAGTTAATTTCATACGAAATGGCAATTTAAATGTACTGTTAAAACTGAATTGCTAGTTATTAACTAATAAATATGATAAGTTGTTATTTAAATTCGATCACTTATGGAAATTGACACTGTTGTATGTTAATTTATTTCGTCATTAATTATTATGGTATGTTATGTTAGTTATTGTTCTTACTCTGCAAGTTTCCTTAGTTCAGAAATCAGCATGGGTTGAAGTGAAACATACCCTAATGGACTTTAGAATAAAAGATATTTGTTATGGGTTGAAATGATAAAATCAAATTATTTTCAGTTATTATTGAAAATTTAGGATTGCAGGCTTAAAAATATAAATCCGTAAAATTAAATTATTATGGATTGTGATAACAATTACCCGCATCACTTGATCGTAGGATAAAACTTTATATACGGCCACCGTTGGTCTATTTTTGAAAAAAAAAATTGAAAGAAAATATATGAGCTTGATTTTGAAATGTAATAAGTATTCTATTTAATTCATAACCTTAAATGTTGATTTTGGAGATACAAAAGTATGAGTTTAATTTAAAGGGTAATCTGTAAAATTCTATTTGTAGTTTTATTTTGTAAAAATATATAAAATTAGAATATAAACAGATAAATAAAAAGATTAATTAATTTTAAATTGTATAAAATTAGTTTTATATATTATATACGTTATAGTTTTAAAAGGTTTCTTTTATTTTATATTTAAAATAGATTCTTTATAACTTTAATAAATAAAAAGGGGTGAAATGGTACATTGGAATTTGATTGGTAACTTAAACTGGTTATTAATTGTATTGAAATTCATTCAAAACTTAATGATCTTGGAAATGATTTATAACTTGTTTCATTAAAAGATTATTAAATGAAAACTTTAAAATTTAAATAGAATTAAAAACTGAATATTTGTTTTTACTTAAATTGTATATGAGATTTTATTTAAACATTTACAAATTAATTTTATGAATGACCACGGTGTGAAATAAGCATTTAGTTTTTAAAGTGACTGGGATCGGATATTTTCATACTCCCTACTAATACCAAAACCACTTTAACAACCGTGTACGTGGTGGAGATTCCAGAATGAAGTAGGATGGTTTGGTAAACGATTCTGTATGGTATTTACGTAGCCCTGACTCCCGTGAGTCAGCTTGATGTGGCTAAAACAGGAGCCATGCCAGGCCAAGTGAGGTCATTCCTTCTATCAGACACAATTCTTCGAAACCATATCTATTGCTTTTGTGATTTGATTTTGGTGTGCATACCTTTGATATGGAGTATGTCTCAAGGTGGGCGGTAGTAGCTGCTATGCGTTACCACTAGTTCGATCTGCAAATGGTATATCTACTTTGGCATTGCCTCGTGTGCCTTGTCACATGCCCTATCGCGCCTTATGCGAGTTTGTTTTGTGTCGTACCTATGGAGCGCTCCCTGATAGCCCACTTGCAAGTGAAGTTTACAGTATCTGTATAGACTATGACATTATATAAAATGTGTTAAGGGTAATATGGGTAACTTCTTAACGCTATTTTAATACTTTACTTTGTTGTAGACTTTATATATGCAGCGTATTATACTATGTATGTAAATAGTTTATCGGATCATTAAAGGATGGAATCCCAACATCCCTTTAAGTTATATTGCATTTACTTGACATTTCACTTGAACTTGATTTATCTGTATAAGAACGTTAATCCTGATTAGAGTGTTTTGTTTTGTTTTACGCTCAAGTCATCTTAAGTATCACAGTTTGAGATTCATCCTTTGGAGCTGGAGTTCATTAGAATATTTAGCTTATCTATTTCAGCTTTCAGTTTATTTCTGTTATTTCCAGTTGTATGTTCAGACGCGTCATCTGCTTTGTACTAGATACTTCTTTGTACTGGAATTTCTGATGTATTATGTTTCAGACTATGTTATTTCCATAGTAGATTTATGAACTACTATTTATCTTTCCGTTGTTTGTTGTAAACTCTGCTCTGTGGTTCTGTGATTGATTTATTTACTGTATATGTAAAGTTATGCGAAATAAATATATTAACAATCTGTTATTTGGAGCAATTCAAGTCCGGCATGTGTGGATTATTGTCGATTTGAATGGTTCGAAATAGCTGGTCGTTGCACTATCAACCAATACTTCACTAAACCACCACCTAAACACTCCTCCACCTTTTCCAAGTGCTCGGCCACTACCCCACATCCCTTCTTACTCTTGGCCATAGTCTTCCCTTCCATATTGCTCACGGCCTCCCCCTATCAACACCCAAACTCACGGCCTAAGGCCATTTTTAAGACGAGACGAGGAAGAAGTGGATTAAGAAGTTATTTAAAAAGAGGTTAGAGAGGAACAAGTGAATTAGTGCTAAAGCACTCCACTATTTTAAACCCTCCTACCTCACTTAAGGAAAAAAGCCATTAAAATAGCTTAAAGGAAGAATAAGAGAATGATTTGTGTGAGAATGGAAGAGGTATCCCTTACTATTTATAGAAAAAGAAAGAGGTGATAAATTACCAAATTACCAAAATATCCTTACTTTTTCAAAATTATCATCACCTTATCACATCACCACTTTATGTCTTAATCACTTAATATGAAAAGTAAAGATTTGGATGGATTTGATGTGACATGTTTTGTCCTTTTGTGTTTACTTTTGTTAATTGTTTCTAGAATTTTCTATTCTTGTTTAGTAAAAGTGAGCTTGATTAGTGAATTAATTAATATGCATACTAGTTGAATATATGTTTATATATAAAAAAATAAAGATGCAACAACATTGCGACAACTTTAAATCGACAAAACGTTGATTTTCGACAAAATATTTTACGGCCACATTTTGACCTTTTTGTTAAACTATTTATTCATGTAAACCAAACTTCAAAATAAATTTTCTTATCATCTTTAAATAATTAAAACAAGTTTATTTGACTTATAAAACAATATCAAAATCCATTTGTAGAAATACGACATTGATTTTGTCAATGCGCGACAAAATTTGTTAATCCTTATAAAACAAGTTTATAATTTATAAAACAATTATAAATCAAACTATCATATCATTATATAACCATTAAAAGAGTTATTAACCATTAACAACAATTATTTGAATGTAAATTAAATTTTATCAAAAACCGGCTTTTGTCAATTTTACGACAAAACTTCAAAATCTTTATTTAATTCTAAAAACATAAGTTTATCATTCTTATTTATCACACAAAACATGATTATTAAGTTTGAATATTCTATATTTGAATATTTAAAATAAATTAAATATCTCATTTTCAAAGTGGTAAAATTACAGGTCCTTACAAATATATATATATATATATATATATATATATATATATATATAAGATTATTATTTTAAAACTATATCTCATCACATAACTTACTAACCCAAATTAACATAAGATAATTTATTTCTAAGCGTATAATTATTTAGTTAACTAACTCTTATATTTGTGTACATATAGTGCACAAAGACGAATAACGTTCCTGACAACTTTCCGGTGTCGAAAGGTCGAAATTTCAGAAAACGTTCTTCAGTCATATTTTCTATTTTTCTACGAGCTATTTAATTGTGCAAAAAAATTTTGAAAATAATTTTACCATCATTATTAATTTATTTAAATAAATTTATTTTCATTAAAAAACTTATATATTGAATATTTAAAATTAATTTTATATTCACTTATTAAAGCAGTGAAATTCCGGGTCATTACATTCTTTCCCCCTTAAAAGAATTTCCTCCCCGAAATTACACCTTTACCTATCCTAGAAAACACATAACACTATTCATCAGCTCTTACGACGTACATAGATCATTCTTATACAAAATCTGATTCGATCTCAACTCAAATACATAACTTTCCTTTTGAACTAGCATCGCTCGCCCAATTCTCTAGTGCAGACCCTTATAAGGCTTTTTAATTTGGAACCTCTATTCTTCTTACATAATTAAAACTATGATAGAAAATTTTGTTCCCACAATAATAACCCTCATCAAGTTCTTGCTGTTAAAAGTCGAGCAATAAATCCTTATTTGAAGCGGCGCAAACACCTTAAAGTCATGTACTCGAATTTTGGATCAAAACTATATGAAAAGGTGAATGATCTACGTCCACCCTACATACTGACTAATTAGTTCTCTCTAATACCAATTCAATTTCCACTAAATCATTTATAAAAACATTTCATAAACTACGTTGGTTCAACTTGGATAATACTCCACTACTGCCTAAGAGTATATACCTCATTTTAATTCCACTATTTCATTTTTCATTTACTTCCCTAAGGAAATTTAAGATCCAAATACCCCTCTTTTATTTTCAAAAACTTTTTAAAATAGAATTCTATACTTTAAATCATACTAATACATAGATATAGCCTGAGTAACTCCAAAATGATACTAAGGGAATGGGCACTACCAAACAGTATTATACATTCCCTTACAAAGAAGAGTAACACTCAAGAGAAGTCTTTACAATCTGAATGTATCCCTTTTACAGTTTTAAGTCATTTTCGAGCCACTCGAACTAGTTAACTTAAAAATATTCCTTTTATTTCCATATTCTCAATTTTGAAACAATACTATACATTTTCCAATAAAACATTAATCACTAACTTGCTTTGGATTCGCTCGGGTTGAACTTGTTTCGATCGTACAATGATAAAGAGAATAATTTATTAAGTGCATTACAACGTTTGCCTAGGCAAACATTTGATCGTCACTTAGAAGATTATTCTGATCATCACAAAACAATCAAGACTCATTTCCCACAACCAATCCAAAAAAACACTCCTTAACCTTTTCATTACAAAATTTCATACTTGAACCAAAATTGTTTTCAAAAACTATTATTATTTCTCAAAAACTTGAAATCGTCTTTCAAAGCACCAGGATATTGGTTCTCAAATTTTGAACCTGATTTCTTCCAAGTTAAATGATACATTCTTATATGCCCATTTTATAAATAACTTATATTAAACCATTCTTTAATGTTTGTCTCGAAATATTATAACTTTTAAATCAAATTCTACCTCAACTTTAACATCGAATGCCTTATAGTCATATTTTGAAACTTAATTCATAAGATGTTCATTGTCATATTTTCCCAATCCTTATTTACCCAACACATATCTTAAAAAGTATACTCCATATACACACCAACCATGGTCAATGCTCAATTGGATGAACATGACTAAACAAGCCTTAAATGATAATAATTGCATATTATTATCTCCTAATATCTCAACCGACTATACTATACTATTTTCAGAAAATCATTCTTTTTATATAAAAGATATATTCTAGTTATATTTATTTAATTTACCCAATTTCAAAATGATACTGTGTTGATTAAACTTGTTTAAGTGTTTAGAAAATCCTATCGAAAACATAGGACAAACGCATCGACCAGAATTCTTAAGCCACTCAACAGATCAAACAACACAATAAAACATTTTTATATCACTAACAAATACGCACTCATATATATATATATACATATATATGTATGTATGTATATACACACACACTCAAACTTATCCAAGGGTCTTACTTACCTAATCTTTGATAAGTCAAACCCACCAAAGCCAAGGTTCTCACTTAACCTTCAGTTCTGATACCAAATGAAACGAACTGGATTTTCGACCCTCGAATATTGACACTAATACGTCCAATGTATCATATACCGAACATTCAAGTACCGAAACTACCAATTTGTTAGGGTTGAAGAAGAAGGTAGAAGATAGAAGAAAATTAAACAACACAGAATCTCACAACGCAGTGAATAATATATAATACAACAATGATGTTTACAAAAAGAAAACATCTTTATTCATGTATACAACATCAGAATACACTAAACTTATCCTAAATATGGGAAGTTATAAAATCATATCCTTATGTTGACAAACATACAGACTTTATAATGCAGTGAAAGAAAAATATTTGTGAATACATCTTGACCATCCAACTCCTCTCCAACTCCAAAGTATCCAGCTAAACCTGGGAAAATATGCTTGGTCTGACCCGAACATTACATGGAATAACGCCCGGGTCAGTCTGGTAAACAAGCGTGAGTAAAACTCGATAAAAGTAACAACCAAACTGATTTCTACATTCGAAAACTTTTCAAACAAAGGGTATCTCGTAAGACCATACCGCATATAAAAACGAATGGGTTTTACCTTACGATAACCAAAACATTTTGTACCAAAATCCAGTGATATTATCATGGTGTCTAGGTTTTAAGTAAATAGATAAAATAGCTGAAATGCTTACATCTCACATTCCAACATACTAGGTTCTACAGTCGAAAATGTAAGGCACATATTAGAGATTGAATCCCAACACTGGCAAGGTAAGGGACTTCCTTCCGATGATACACCTCTAGAAAATGCATTGATGCTAACATAGAGCCGACTGGCCCTTTAACATAACATACCAGATTACATCACCTCCTTAACACCAAGGCCTTATACTACCATGATGTTTGTGTGCAAAACAACTCTGAAAGGGGCATCAAGAATGGGGAGACCGCTCCTAATGGTAGCTAACTACATAGCTCTGCCGCATGCCTTGTTTTTACCTCGATTGTAAGGCTTGAGGCTACACTTTAACTTTCTAAATAGCAATCCATCTTGGATTGCTAACACTTCCCTCTAGGCATCAATGCAATGCTAGCATTCATCCGTACAAGTTTGTTTTGGATCTAAACAAAACCGAATGCACTAACTCTACTACATCCACTTTGGAATTACCCTCGGGATTTGTAGCAGTAGCCCTTGCACTTCAAAGAGCACCATCTTCAATCATCATCAAGATGTCTTCCACTCGAATGTACATGTTGGTTTTAAGTGATTTTTGGATATATAAACCTGATCCTGGTCTCCCCGTACCAATAACCTATAATTTCCGGTTGACTCATTCCTGGTTCTTTTGGAAGCAAATATTCGAGTCTTCATCGAAAAACTCAAATTTACGTTCATACTTCCTAAGTCAAATTAGGTCAAACTTGGTAGTCAGTTATTTAACTATTAAATAAACAAATCCAATCATGGTTTAATTCCCATATGAATCTAAGCCTTTATTCTCTTTAATTAAAAAATCATGGTTTAATTCCTATATAGGATCTACTAAGCCTTTATTAATTCTCTTAATTACAAAAATACTTTATACAATTTGTTCAAAAGATCTTTCCAAAACACTATTTCCAAACCCCTTACATTTCCTTTATATTTGGAAAAACATTTATATACTTACTTCAACGGTATAAGTATATTACCAAAACATTTTACTTTTCTTGCCTTTAAAATAAATTATATACTTATATTATCAGTTTAAGTATAATTACAAACCTTTTAAAGTTTTCTTCTTTCCAAATCCTGTATTAAATAACCAAACATTTCTTCCAAATAAAACATCCGCTTACCTTTTATCAAAAATTTACTTTTTAAAAGCTCATGTCATATTTCAATTAACTTATAACTTTCAAAAAAAAGTTATAACCCACTTTTATAAATCCTTAAGTTAATTAATAAATCTCTTTCCAAATCTCTGAAATAATTTATAAACCTTTTTCCTATTTCAAAAACTCTTTATATAAACCTTTATATACTCCTTTATACAATATCCTTTATAAAAACCATTTACAAACATCATTTGTTAACACCTTAATATCCCTTTTAGTTAGTAAAACACCTTTCTATAAACAAGTTTATCATTTATAAACATCTTTATAAGAATAATATAAATTGAAAAACCATTTATAAACCCTTAGCCTCAAATTGATTAAAGAATTAAAGTAAATTCAAAACCATACTTTATAAACTCCCAATGAGGCTTAGCTGTCCTAATGATACTAATTTAAGTTACTATTTAATTTCAATTCGATTTCCAAATCACACAACAATTATTTACATGAGCTACCATATATGTAGATACAGTTCATATCCAATCAGGGAATAACATGTCACTATAACTAATTTGCATATGTAAGTCCAAATAACGTAATAATAGGATGGTGATTTATCCTGCTAAATAGATGTCCAAACAATTCAATCAATTTATAGTAGAACAGAGATCTATTCTACTTAACACATGTCCACACAATCAAATCACTTATCCTTTGATCTGGAATCAGTTTGCTTTAAAAGAAAATTTATTTAAACACATTCATTTCATTTTTAAATCACATTTTAAAAGATTTAATCAACTTAAACCCTAATTAAATCTTAATAAACCCTAATTAAATCAATATTAAATCAATACTAAATTCTAACTGGTCTTAATGAACTTGATTAAGTACTAATTAACTTCCTTATGCAACTTGGTAAATGCTAAATCAATTTGTTTAAAAGTTAAACACTAACTAACCAACTATTAATTAAATAATCCATTAATTAAATAAATAAATAATTAACCATTAATATTAATTAAATAACTATTAATCACTTGATTACCTCTTAACCACATTGATCACTAATTAAAACTTCATTGAGTACAGTCACAGACTTAAGTGATGATTAACCTCTAATCACCTCTTAATTACCAATTTAGTGCCAATTACCTTTAACTTGTAGGATCTAGATTAACCCTAGAGGGAGGGGGTGAATAGGGTTATAGCAAATTTTCTCGAATTAAACACAAAAACAAACTGCAGAAAAGTAAATATGCTGAAAAGTAAATCACACACAAAATTTACCCAGTTCGGCAACCCCTGCCTACTGCTGCATTCCCAAATTTCTATTAGAATTAAACAGTCTCCCGCCTACAAACACTCTAACAGACTCGCAAACCTTGCTACCGCCTATAGACTTTTGCAAACTCGCAAACCCTGCTTACTGAACTAATTCTAACTAGACAATCTAACACAACCTAAATCCTAGGTGGTGATTTACCAAGATTTGATTCGAAAGGTACAACCTTAAAAGAGAATTTAAATTTAAAACAAACTTAAAAACAATTTTAAAACTAAAACCCTAATTGAAATATAAACTAAAGCCTTTTTATATTAAAAACAAGGCCGGCCCAATTCATTTATTTTGGCCGTTTCTTTTCTTTTTGCTTTTGTAAAATGGCGGCCTTGCTTTCGTTCCTCTTTGCGCTCTGAAATTAGGGCTTGAGTTTTTAGATCCAAATTAGGGCTTTTCAAAGAACGCCTATGTTGATCGATTCTCTGGCTTGCGTGTTGCCTTGCTCGCTGCTTCTCTAATGATCGACTGCTTGCTTCACTTGCGCTCATTCGCAGCTGCTCCTCTGTTGATCGAGTTCGATAGATTGTGGTATGTAATATCTTCCCTTTTGTTGTTGGTTTAATGCTTGCTTGAACTCGATTGATTGATGATTTTACCGATGATGACTGTGGGTTTATATTTGGATTTGATTCAATTTTTCCACCCACTTGCCGATAATGATTTGGGGTTGTATTTATATGGACTTCGTCACTTTCCTATTTCTCGATTGCCTGATATTTGTGACTTACTTGATGCACAC
Source organism: Allium cepa (assembly GCA_030765085.1). Classification (NCBI taxonomy): domain Eukaryota; kingdom Viridiplantae; phylum Streptophyta; class Magnoliopsida; order Asparagales; family Amaryllidaceae; genus Allium; species Allium cepa. Next base: position 622,457,952 of record CM060931.1, read on the forward strand.
GGTTTTTACTCTGAAGCTTTTGATTTTTCCTTGGTTGTTACGGTAAAAACTTTCCTGTTTTATTTGGATTTGACTTTTGACTTTTTCCATTTTTATACTGCATTGATTATTTTGCGTCTTCATTGTTATTCTTCGACATGTTTAACATCTTCATTCCCACGGCTTCGGCCATCTTTGTGTTCATCCCTGTGAGTTTCGTCTCTGGCCATTTTCTCTAGTTGGTTTAACCTGAACTCCACTTGAGCATTGCATTACTGGTCTTTGCATCCATTCTGGTTGGTCTGACCTGAACTTGATTCACTTGAACTTTTGTGTAGTTGGTATCTTTACTTGAATGGCATTTAGCTCGGTGGTTGTTACTGCATTCATGTTGGTATGGATGTGCACTTTCTTGGGTTTCGCTGAGCTTTGGCATTTGTTTGTTCATTTGGTTTTGTACTGTTATGTTTCACTGGTACATGTGTGTGAAGCAGTGTTGCATTCCTTAGTGCTCGACCTGATGAGTGCATGACTGCTCTGTTCACTGTATATATGGGTTGCTGCATCATTTTGTTGTGCACTGATTTGAACTTCTGGCTTGTTTCAGTTGCTTAGTGCATTAGTTTGTACTGAACTGGTTTGGTGTCTCACTTCCATTTTGAGTTTGCATCTGGTTAGTGAGTTGCATTTGTGAACATCGTCGGGTCTTGTTGTATTTGCATTGTACCATGATGTCTTCATGTGCTGTTGAGTTGCTTTGGGATTGAACTTGAGCTTTGAACTGTCAATTGTTGTAGCATGCACTCTGTTTACTTGTAACTGCTGTTACACATTGTTGTATTTGGACTTGTACCCTTGATCATTCACTGTTGACTTGTATCAATGCTCAGCATGTTGCATACATGTTTTCCTGTGTTCATGCTTGTGACATTCAACATTACTCTTGGCCATGAGTTCATTGTTGATGCTCTTTGAGTTGCAGTGTTTCATTCACTTGCTGTATACTCGGGTTGGCTTGAACTTGATTGTATCATCTGGTTCATGGATTTGTAGCTTGTATATCCTGTAGTTTGCATTATTGATGCTACGTTGTGATCTTCCTTTCTCTGGCACATTAGTGTAACTGTCTAGTTTCACAGTTGCTTCATTTTGCACACTGCTACTTATCTGTAGCCTTTGTTGAGTCTTGTCCTTAACTGTAGTCGCATTCACTTCAGTGCTTCATTACTTGAGTCATTTGAGGCATTGCAGACATAAGCTTTGTTGCTGTTTTGATTTGTTGAAGTTTTGCATTTGAGTTGAGTCATGACAACTATGGCTTGACCTTTGCATTTAGTTTATTGTTTGGTGCCTTCTTGAAGTTCCAGTCTGTGCATTGACCTTGTGTTGAACCCAGTTTTAAAAACTCGGGTTTGGCCTTGTGCTTGTGTCATGATTTTATTTATATTGCACGTGAGTTGAACCGGGCTTTTCATTCGGGTTTGACCTGTGCTCACCTGTCCCTGTAGCATTATCAAGTGTATATCGATGTGCACGGCCTTGTGGCATGTACAGTGATACACTGTGCATGTCACATTGTTCGTGTATGATAAATTCAAATGTAAATGATAACGAACAACCCAAATAACTGAGGCAACTATTTTCAAAATTCATATTTTATTTTATATTGCAAAAATATTTCTTTTTCAATTTTACTGTGTTAGTGAATATTTTTGCAGATTGCTCGGATGCTGGATTCTAACTGGAATGAAGTTAAAGATAAACTACGAGTGTGAGTGATATGTAGTGAGGAATTTATGTAAATTGAATTGTGATGTAATTAGAATCAAAATTGTATAGTGAGACCATGAATTTGTACTATTCAAAATTGTAATAAATATTTGCTTGAATAAAATTTCTGTTTGAATTCAAATTCTGTGTAATTTATTTTATTCAATAAATATTTATTTAATCTATGAAAAATAAAATAGTACATTAAAAAATACATTTAAATGAATATATATATATATTTTTATTATCATCAAACAAAAATCATATAAGCGCATATTCAACAATCTTCCCCCTTTTGATGATAACAAACATATATTTAATATTTTGACTGTGTTAAATGAATTTGATCAATGATATACTTTAATTGCTCCCCCTATTTAAATGCTTCCTCTCTACATGATGCTCCCCCTACATATATGCATACAAATAGACATATACAAATGCGCCTAGATGCAAATGGAAAATTATTTGACCTTTGCTTGATTTTATTTGACAAAATCTTAACTTTTCTCTCCCCCTTTTGTTATCAGCAAAAGAATAATAGTGTTAGAGAAAATAGAGATAGAGTGATCGTTATTAATCCAACATTAAAACTCAATTTGAATATATATATTAAACTTCAATAAAAATCATAACTACCCTTGTTAGGCGCATATTCCACTTTTAGAATGATGGAAATGATGTTCTCATATAAAATCATACAGTTGTATCTACTTGTGGTAGATTTATATCAGGAATTTGACTATCTACTAATCATGCATAACCGTTAGGACTTTTAAATGAGATTAGTAGTATTCCAATTTAATTTCAAAAATGAATTCAAGCATCTTCTAACCATGCATGACCGTGAGGACTTTTAAATGGGATTAGAATCAACTTGTTTATTTAATAAATCAATTTTGATATGCGTTCCATACATGCATAACCGTAAGGACTTTTAAATGAGCATGGAAGCACATAACAAATTCCAAGTAATTCATCCATGCATAACCGTGAGGACTTTTAAATGAGAGTGAATACTTTGGTATTTATTTATTTTTTCTTAAAAATGTAAAATGAAAAACGAATGATCTCTGATTATAGTACCACATATCGACCAACTATATTGAATTTTTGATAAACAATGGTCGATAGAAATATGATAGAAATAGAAATGGTCATGGAATCTTTACCCAACAAAAAGTTTTTATAACTCTTGTTTGAATTCCTAAAGAAATTTCCAAATATACTGTCTTGAGTAATGTATGTTAAATATCAACACTTATCACCTTTTCAATCACTATTTATCTTTTTGATAATTAGTAGGGAGTCGGATTAGTCAAAATTTGTCATTTAAAATCAAATAAATTTTTTTCCAAAATGACTAATCTGAAAATAGGGTCAAAAAATGATTTTCTCGAAGGGGTTATATGAGAAAAAATTTCTGCTATTTGAAAATTATTTGTACTGAAAAATATGCAGATATTTTCTTTGAAAAACGATGCAATTACTAAATGTCTCACCATAAATCACGTTCAACTAGTAAGTTTTCTGTCAACTAGATTACCAGTATGATCTTCATTTGAATTTCTCCTTCACTTCAAAACATCACTAATTAAATTTGATAGACCGGACCATGAAGTGTGCATAAAAACTCAAACAGCATTTTAAATGGCATTCTCTTTAATTTGGATTGAAGCCGTGTAAATAATCAGAAAACTGTGAATATAGAGTTAGTCGTATTATAACCAAAAATATTATCATCCAACAAAACACTATTTTTAATCCAAACTAATATGTATGAAGTAAGTCCAAGAATCTAGAGAATATAATTGGCCAACTATGTTGAACAAGTCAGAATCAAAATCATCATCTTTACAACATCTCAATATTGGCTGATTTCATTCAGACGGTGCAGATTATCACATTTAATATATCTATCAAATAAATATACCTTCACCTGTTTTACCTTTACGATAATTTTTCGTGGTTGCCGATTGTGATTCTGTCACCTTTGTACTAGGCTAAGGAACTTTTGCTTTGTTTCCCATTGTGTTTCTGGAACAGCCAAAATCCAGAGAACACTGTTGTTGTTCCTTAGCCTGCCACCATACCTACACGATGAAAGATTTTTGTGACCTATTTGTTTTTATAGGTCCATGATTGTTAGTGGCAGAAGCATTGTGAATAGACAATCCCTTTGGAACCCAAACTTGTTTAGTCCTTTTATTCTTGTTCCAATAGACATGAAATTTGTTTGTAGAATTCTTAGGAGCCCAAACTTGTATAAATTTTGTGTTCTTGTTCCTATAACTACAATTTTCAACACGATGTCCAATTATTTCACATCTAGCAAAGACACTCTTACCTTTTGCATTATCATCAGCTTGTGTTTTCCCAAAGCCTAGTCCTTTTCTGTTGTTAGCAAAAATTTGATTTTCCAATAACATGTTGAATGATTTTTCTCCTCTTGAAAAGTTATTCAAAGATTTCTCAAGATTTTGGACTTCGGTTTTTAGTGTTGTGTTTTCAGTTACAAGTGAGGTGCATCTATTTATAAAATCCTTTTTCCTAGTGTCAATGGTTTCGTTAAGACTCAAGTTTTCTTTTTCAAGATTCTCAAAGCTTTTCTTAAGTCTTGATAATTCTGAATCTAAAATTTTACATTTTTTACAGTCTAGGTTTTGAATATTTTCAAGTTCAGTTTCTAACCTAGAATTTTCATGGACAAGTTCTCTCCTATCAGATTTCAGTTTTTCAATTTTAGATTCAAGAGTATCAACTATTTTAGCAAGATCACAACACATCAAAGCAAGTTCTTTATAAGAATAGTCACCTCCCTCACTAGATTCCTCTGAGCTTGCTTCAGAATCTGATTTTTCCATAAGACACAAATTAGCCTCCTCTGAGCTATTATTCGAAACTTTCTCTCCTTCTTCATCATCCCAAGTCGCTGCAAAGGACTTCTTCTTCTTTTTCTTTCCTTTGTTGTTTTTGAGAAGTGGGCATTGTTGTTTGAAGTGGCTAAGTTTCTTGCAGTTAAAGCACGTCAGTTCATTATCGGAATTGTCAGAATCTTTTGACCTATTACCACTTGTTTTATTCTTGCGTGGCCTGAATCTTGACCATTTTCTAAGATTATTGACAGCCATTCCAAGCTCTTCAATTGGATCTTCTTCTTCTTCATCGCTCTCTTCTTTGCTCTTTAAGACAATCATCTTCTTCTTTGATTCGGAGTTGTTGCGTTCCTCCTTTGCTTTTAGCTCAAGCTCATATGTCATCAAGTTGCCGATCAACTCCTCCATGCTTAGTTTGCTCAGATCTTTCGATTCTTGTATTGCCATGACGTTTTCCTCAAAGCTCATCGGTAAGTCTCGTAGCACCTTCCTCACAAGCTCTACCTCAGTGAATACCTTCCCAATCGCCGTAGCATTGTACACCAAAGTTGAAAAGCATCCAAACATGTCCTTTATGCTCTCGCCTTTGTCTATCACAAAGTTCTCGTATTCATTGCTGAATAGGGCTAGACGAGATTCCTTGACTTGAGAAGTTCCTTCATGTGTCACCCCCAAGGTATGCCAAATTTCCTGTGCAGTTTTACAATGAGAAATTCTATTAAATTTAGTCTTCTCAAGAGCACAGATCAAAGCATTCATGGCTTTAGAATTTGTAGTTTTTAATTTCTAATCGTTAGCATCCCACCTATCCTTAGGTTTAGGAATCTCAGTATCACCAACACTTATAGTGGGAGATTTATAGCCAGTTTCAATAATGTTCCAAACATCATAATCAACAGAACTAAGATAAATACCCATCCTAACTTTCCAATAAGCATAATCATTCCCATTAAACATGGGTGGCCTTGCAATAGATTGCCCCTCAGAAAAAGCATTATTTGGGGATTCATGGCTCTAGAGTTAAAGAAAAATACCGTGCTCTGATACCACTTATAGGATCTAGATTAACCCTAGAAGAGGGGTGAATAAAGTTATAGCAAATTTTCTCGAATTAAATGCAAAAACAAACTGCAGAAAAGTAAATATGATGAAAAGTAAATCACACACAAAATTTACCCAGCTTCGGCAACCTGTTCCTACTGCTGCATTCCCAGATTTCTATTAGAATTTAACAGTCTCCCACTTACAAACACCCTAACAGACTCGCAAACCCTGCTACCACCTATAGAGTTTTGCAAACTCGCAAAGCCTGCTTACTGAACTAATTCTAACTAGACAATCTGACACAATCTAAATCCTAGGTGGTGATTTACCAAGATTTGATTCGAAAGGTACAACCTTAAAAGAGTGTTTAAATTTAAAACAAACTTAAAAACAATTTTAAAACTAAAACCCTAATTGAAATATAAACTAAAGCGTTTTTATATTAAAAACAAGGCCGGCCCAATTCATTTCTTCTGCCCGTTCCTTTTTATTTTTGCTTTTGTAAAATGGTAGCCTTGCTTTCGTTCCTCTTTGCGCTCTAAAATTACGGCTTGAGTTTTTAGATCTAAATTAGGGCTTTTCGAAGCACGGCTATGTTGATCGATTCTCTGGTTTGCGTGTTGCCTTGCTCGCTGCTTCTCTGATGATCGACTGCTTGCTTCACTTGCGCTCGTTCGCAGCTGCTCCTCTGTTGATCGAGTTCGATAGATTGTGGTATGTAATCTCTTAACTTTTGTTGCTGGTTTAATGCTTGCTAGAACTCGATTGATTGATGATTTTACTGATGATGAATGTGGGTTTATATTCGGATTTGATTCAATTTTTCCACCCACTTGCCGATGATGATTTGCGGTTGCATTTATATGGACTTCATCACTTTCCTATTTCTCGATTGCCTGATATTTGTGACTTACTTGATGCACACGGTTTTTACTCTGAAGCGTTCGATTTTTCCTTGGTTGATATGGCAGAAACTTTCCTGTTTTATTTGGATTTGAATTTTGACTTTTTCCATTTTTATACTGCGTTGATTATTTTGCGTCTGCATTGTTATTCTTCAACTTGTTTAACATCTTGATTCCCATGGCTTCGGCCATCTTTGTGTTCATCCCTGTGAGCTTCGTCTCTGGCCATCTTCTCTGGTTGGTTTAACCTGAACTCCACTTGAGCATTGCATTACTGGTCTTTGCATCCATTCTGGTTGGTCTGACCTGAACTTGATTCACTTGAACTTTTGTGTAGTTGGTTTCTTTGCTTGAATTGCATTTATCTCGGTGGTTGTTACTGCATTCATGTTGGTATGGATGTGCACTTTCTTGGGTTTCACTGAGCTTTGGCATTTGTTTGTTCATTTGGTTTTGTACTGTTATGTTTCACTGGTACATGTGTGTGAAGCAGTGTAACATTCCTTAGTGCTCGACCAGATGCGTGCATGACTGCTCTATTCACTGTATTTATGGGTTGCTGCATCATTTTGTTGTGCGCTGGTTTGAACTTCTGGCTTGTTTCAGTTGCTTAGTGCATTAGTTTGTACTGAACTGGTTTGGTGTCACACTTCCATTTTGAGTTTGCATCTGGTTAGTGAGTTGCATTTGTGAACATCGTCGGGTCTTGTTGCATTTGCATTGTACCATGCTATCTTCATGTGCTGTTGAGTTGCTTTGGGATTGAACTTGCACTGTCAATTGTTGTAGCATGCACTCTATTTACTTGTAACTGCTGCTACACATTGTTGTATTTGGACTTGTACCTTTGATCATTCATTGTTGCCTTGTATCAATGCTCAGCCATGTTGCATACATGTTTTCCCGTGTTCATGCTTGTGACATTCAACATTACTCTTGGCCTTGAGTTCATTGTTGATGCTCTTTGAGTTGCAGTGTTTCATTCACTTGCTGTATACTCGGGCTGGCTTGAACTTGATTGTATCATCTGGTTCATGGATTTGTAGCTTGTATATCCTGTAGTTCGCATTATTGATGCTACGTTGTGATCTTCCTTTCTCTGGCACATTAATGTAACTGTCCAGTTTCTCAGTTGCTTCATTTTGCACACTGCTACTTGTCTGTAGCCTTTGTTGAATCTTGTCCTGAACTGTAGTTGCATTCACTTCAGTGCTTCATTACTTGAGTCATTTGAGGCATTGCATACATCAGCTTTGATGCTGTTTTGATTTGTTGAAGTTTTGCATTTGAGTTGAGTCATGACAACTATGGCTTGACCTTTGCATTCAGTTTATTGTTTGGTGCCTTCTTGAATTTCCAGTCTGTGCATTGACCTTGTGTTGAACCCAGTTTTAAAAACTCGGGTTTGACCTTGTGCTCGTGCGGTGATTTTATTTATATTGCACGTGAGTTGAACCCGGCTTTTCATTCGGGTTTGACCTGTGCTCACCTGTCCCTGTAGCATTATCAAGTGTATATCGATGTTCACGACCTTGTGGCATGTACAGTGATACACTGTGCATGTCACATTGTTCGTGTATGATAAATTCAAATGTAAATGATGACGAACAACACAAATAACTGAGGCAACTATTTTCAAAATTCGTATTTTATTTTATATTGCAAAAATATTTCTCTTTCTATTTTACTGCGTTAGTGAATATTTTTGCAGATTGCTCTGATGCTGGATTCTAACTGGAATGAAGTTAAAGATAAACTACGAGTGTGAGTGATATGTAGTGAGGAATTTATGTAAATTGAATTGTGATGCAATTAGAATCAAAATTTATAGTGAGAGCTTGAATTTGTACTATTCAAAATTGTAATAAATATTTGTTTGAATAAAATTTCTGTTTGAATTCAAATTCTGTGTAAGTTATTTTACTCAACAAATATTTATTTAATCTATGAAAAATAAAATTGTACATTAACAAATACATTTAAATGAATATATATATATATATATATATATATATATATTTATTATCATCAAACAAAAATCATATAAGCGCATATTCGACATAACTAACTAATTAATGAAATTACAAACTTAATTATTTTGTAATATTACTAATTAAGTTTGAAAAAAAGAACTTTGTAAACTAATTTCAAAATAAAATAAATTTGAAATAGAAATTCAAACCTTTACCGAACTACATCCATAGCGATTGTCGCTATGAGTGTAGTTCGCTCTAGCCCATTTAAGCGAAGCCACTTTACTAAACCATATTAGTTCATGATTGAAACATACCTTAGTAAATTTCACACTTTAAAACCAATTACGTAATTTTAAACTCTTGAATTATAGTTTCGAATTTGTTTTCAATCCATCATAACTATAGTCAAATTCATCATCAACCTACGAGTGCTAACGCTAACCCATACATTAGCACTTATCATCACATTTCAACATGCCAAGATCCAACATATATATAATATACATATAGCTAAAGATCAACACAATATATAAAGGAAATTTCGTTCAAAAAGATTAGGAATATACTCACCATAAAGCTCTCCGGAGCGTGAATGCTTTAGTGAATGCTTTAGAACTTGTAAACTTGAAAAACTCAAAAAGCAATCTGAAAATAGCTCAACTTCCTCTCAGCATTTTGATATGATAATCTCAGAAATTTGAAAAGTTGTCAACAGTAAAGTTTCATAAAATTATTTTCACTATTATTTTAAAAAAGAATCATTCGATTTGGATCATTTTTGAGGAAGCTATGATCAAAAGAAGAGGTGTTATTTTCGGCCTTTAAAACATAGGTCCCAAAATAGGTCTTAAAGACAAGCGTTTTTGACATATCTAGGCACAAAATGTGAGGAAGTTGTCAACATAAAATTTGTAGCCATTGGATGTATATATGGTTTGAAAAAAAGAAAATCATGATTTGGAGCAGCAAAGTGGAATTTATGGCCGAAGAAAGTAAGACGAAAATGGGAAAGATTTCAGTGGATTTTGAATTAGTTTTCTAAGGATTTTTTTTTCTTTTCTTTTGTTTAAGAGGAAGGAGGACATGAATAGAATGGAGAGGTTAGGAAAATGAATATGGAAAGTAAATGAATAAGAGAGATATATGTAGGTATGTATATATATAGGCAAAATAAATTAAATAATATAACTTTTCATAATTATATCTAGTCACATCACAAATCATTTATAATATATATATATATATAATTTATGTTTAATCACATCGCTATTTTAAATTTATATATAATTATGTTTAGTCACATCACTTTCTTTTAATTTATATAATTATTATGTTTAATCACATCACTTTCTTATATATATATATATATATATATATATAGTTATTATGTTTAGCCATATCACTTTCTTTTATATATATATATATAAGTTAAATTTTTAATTAACTAAGATTTGACAAGAGATAACTATGGTTAATGATCACAAATCTAAGATGTGACAAGAGAGGAATATATACATATTTATATATATAAGATAATTATTTTTAAAACTATGTCTTATCACATCACCTATTAATCCAAATTAACATAAGATAATTTACTTCTACGTGCATAATTATTTAGTTAATTAACTCTTATTTATATGTACATATAGTGCACAAAGACGAACAACATTCCCGACAACTTTCCGGTTTCGAAAGGCCAAAATTTCAAAAAATATTCTTCAGTCACATTTTATATTTTTCTACGAACTATTTAATTTGGTAAACAAATTTTGAAAATGATTTTACCATCATTATTAATTTATTAAAACGAGTTTATTTTCATTATAAAACTTATATATTCAATGTTTAAAATTAATTAAATATTCACTAATCAAAGTAGTGAAATTCCGGATCGTTACAGTGAGTTGTCGTACTTCTTCCTTAATAACTTTTTATAAAGTATTTCCTTTTTAATGGCATCCCACTAATCATTTATCATGATATACAACATAGAAGCGCATACTTCTTCCGTGATTTCAACTTTTCTAATGTTGATTTTGCTTCTTTTACTCTTATTTCTTACTAACTTTATGACTTCATGAAATTAAATGTAGTTGGAATGTATGAATAAGGCTCTATTTATACAATTCATTCTATCAATGAGAACATGCCACATCATAGGACACTTGTCATATAAACAAATAGTAACACATATGCAAAATAATATGTGTCATTTTATGTAGTTAATACCCCGCTTTTACCCCGCTATAAACCCTTCTATATCTCATAGCAATTTCTACCGCCACGATTTTACCATATAGCCTCAAATATAGCATTTCCGCTTTAAGTCCTGCTATTTCCGCTATATCCCATTATTCCCACTATATTTTGCTATTTCTGTTATATATTCTTTAAAAGAAATGAATTGAAAAATAACATTTATACATTATAAAAATTATGAAATTAATTTATTTAATTGAATTTTTTAATATATTTTCAGAAATGAAAATACTTTAGTATTTTACTAAATTCAATTATGTTATATAACAGTTTTACGTTTATTTACAGTATATTCGCGCATGTTTTTATTTAATATTATTTATATATTAATTATAATTCAATTGAATGTTAATTTTTCATTAAATTACCATTTATATATTTGTAAAAATATTAAGTACGAGTTTTATATGCTATCTTAGAGTCATCCGCTTTATCTTCGTTGTATCCCCGCTATGACTTTTTGCACCTTCGCCGCATTGAATATGCTGAGCGCTTTAACTGCACAGGTGTCATTACACTTGTCCATTAGGTAGATCATTGTATACATGTATAATGCTAAGTGTCTTTACACAGGTAATTCGTTTATACACTTGTAATTTAAACGATGAATGTAACACAAAATACGTTATGTTATATGTTAGGGTCATATTATCTTACACATAATAGTGTTATAAATTATAAAACTCCGCTTGTGTTGAATTCAAATCTGAAAATAAAACGGTTTAGTAGAGTATTTCATCTTTTAACTTTATGTTTTTCATCTTATGTAATCATTCATGCTTTTTCATGATTTAAACATCCAGGCACTGCGCACAATAAGAAGAGAGATTAAAAAATGACTATGGAGACCTTTAATATGATCGAGCATAACATGATATTCTCTAGAAAAGAGAGGTTTCAAAATGGCAATGTGCTGAAACATATGATCAATCAACTTACTGCCATTCCAGGGTTATTTTTATTATTATTAAATTTATATGATGCTTTTTTTAATGATATTTTTTAGCTTTGAATGTCTCACTTATGCTTTGCATACTATGCTAAAAAAATCATGTCTTTATAGAAATAAACAATGAATAAGAATAAAATAATATTTACTTCAAAATTTTATTAAACATAAATTTGACCGTTTACGTAGTTACACTTGTCAAATGTTGTGATTCTGCTATGATTAAATTTCATAATTATTATGGTCTGTTATATATGAACTTTATGTAATAAATTTAATGTACAAATTTCTTTTACAAATTTGAAAGGTTAGGATTTTATAATAATATCATTTATGTCATACTGAATTATTTTCCATACTCTCGTCATTAAATTTTGATTTTTATTTCATATATATATCATCTAGTTTATATTGATTTTGATACAATAGGTATTGATTTTGATGTATATATCATCTTACTTAGGAGTTTATTCCCATTACTATTGGTATTGATTATATTATCCCACATTCATACTTGGTATTAAATAAATAAATAGTTTTCCAAATTTAGTCTCTCACAAGATGGTATCATATTTAGGGAGAGTTTTATCTTTCACTCATTTTTGTTGATGATAAAGAGGAAGAAAAATATAAATGATACACTTGCATATATTTAGGGGAAGTTGCATCATATTTGATAGGACTATTTAATGTTTGTCATCATCACAAAGGAGAGATCGTTAATGTAACAACCCTGTATTTTCTGATTATTGTAATTGTATATTTTAATTATTTTAATTTAAATTACTAGTTTAAAAACTTTATTTTATTTATTAAAATGAATATATTTTGTTAATTGAAATATAAATGTTGATTTTGATGTGGATTAGAATTTCAACATGCATAAATTGAATATTTCCAGAAAATGTGAATTTTGGTCAATCTGGTCAAACTTTTACTTTTAAATTTAAATTTTAAAAGTTTGAAAATTTTAATTTTTTTTCTTTTATTATGAAAGTAAATAAAATTTCAAGAACACTGCTTTTCGTTTCGTTGAAATCCGAATAATATTGTGAAAGTTATGCTTTTTACAAAATTGGGTGTAAATAGTTTTATTTAACACTACTTTTTATTTTAAATTATATAAATAATCTTTTTAATTGTCATATATTATTCTAAATTGTATTATATGTTATGTTACATATATTTTTACCTTTTGAATATTCTAAAGTGATGTTTTAATTTGTCCAAAGCTCATTGAATTTATTTTCTATTTTTAAAGGTTAGTTTCCATTTTTCTGCTATTTTCTTCATCTAAACTATATTTAAATTAAAATTTATTTATTTACTTTTGTGATTTCCTTTTTATTTTGTTTTCTTATCTTTATTTACAAATACTTTTAAGTACATAAAATTTTTCCCAAGTTCATTGCACTTATTTTTCATATTTTCAAGACTAGTTGCAAATTTTGCTGTTTTATTTAATTAAACTATATATAATTAATAATTAATTTATTTATTTTTGTTTATTTACTAAATTTTCGTATTTTATCTGATTTTATATATATATTTCAGTTATATAAGGTTTAAAAAGAAAATAATGGAAATTTGAAGAGTTTGTGTCTCTTTACATGCTCAAGGCTCTTCGTTTTTCCGCCTCTTCATTTGCTTTTGCCTTTTCCTCTCCTTGCTTTAGCCGTACATCCCTCTACCCTATAGCCATGTTTCTCATCTTCAATTCACGTGAAAAATATCTTTCTCCTCATTTCAAACTCATGGCTACATCATATTGAGAAAAAATTGCAAGCTAATTGCTTCTTTCTTCCATTTTTTCCCTCTTCTTCATTGATTTAGCCTTCCTCTTCCTCTTGCTTGCTCGGCCCCACTTCTCCTCCATCACCACTGACCATCTCTTCCACCATCTATAGCAGCAAACATCTCCTCCTCCTCTGGCCATGACAAACCATGCCATCCAATTGAAGCCATCTCCACAAAACTTTGCTTAAAACTCCAAATATTGCCTAACCGAGCCATGTATTCCCATTTCCTTCATGTTTAGCCTTGGCCACCACCTTTAACACCACCACCACTTGCTGCCATGACCTATAGCCATCATCATCATCTCTGAGCCTAGTGTGGTGAGGTCAAGCCCATTTGATCATGTGACAAGCTTATGTTGTCGTGTGCAAGTCGTTTGCTTCTAAGGTTTGGTCATCTCTCTTGTTTTGCAACTGTTCTGCAAACTAAACTTGTTGATTATATTTGTATGTCGATATCTATATTTGTGCTTATGTATGTTATATTTTGTGTTGTTTACAAGGGTCTCCATCAATTCAAATCAAATCGTGCTTGTCGTGACTTTGGAATCGCTCTTGTGTGTGTTGTTTGTCTCTAGCTTCGTAAAAGGTGAGTCTTTCTCACTCTGACATTTATACCTATGAAATAGTGAACTGATGACAAGTGTTTAGTAATATAAAATGTTATGCAAGTTAATGATGATCATATGATATGCTATGCCATGTTATTACCATGTTAAAACTGTTAATTATCACCTGACATCTGATATATGACATTATATTGTGACATTGACATTGTTTATATTGTTTATGCATATATTCACACTGCAAGTTCCCTGTTAGAATAGAATCACTATGGGTTGAAATGATACATACCCAAACGGACTTTAGATTAGGTAAAAATCGTCATGGGCTGAAATGATAGGCCTGAGCGATTTTTATTGTATTTTATTTGACTTGGGATTGCGGGTTTGAAATGATAGAACCCGGGTTTTCTTTGTAAACTACGGATTGAAATGATATATATACGTATCTCTTGACCTAGGTTAGAAAATTATATACAGACCCCGTGGTATATTTTTAAATGATATTTATTAAAATATTTATTTTTAAAAGTATGAAATTTTGATTTAAAAATATATATTTTATGGTTTTAAGAAAATTAAATATTAAGTCTTGAAATTGTGAATTTGAGTACGTAAATGTGAAATAATTGAGATTTTAGACTTTAAATTTTATTTTAAAATGTAAATAAATAATGGAAATTAAATTTAAAGTTTTAAAATTATATATGAAGTAAAATTTTAAGTTTTATTTAATTTATATGTTAATAAACAGTGAATTTTGACTTAATAAATGAATGGAGATTTTAAATTGAATATTTGATCTAAAAATTTTGTTGTGTTAAATCATATGTTAAAATGATTTTTAATGGGAAATTTTGAAGTCTAGAAATATGATTTTTAAGTTATAATAAAAATTTGGAGTTTTTTTTTTTTTTTGAAAAGCTAAAAATGAAATCTGGAATTCATAACATTTTCAAAATGTTGTAGTCTTTTGACAGCATTTTTAAATGCTATTGTTTTGAATATAACAATGTTTGAAATAACTAAATATCTATTACAACATTTTATAAATGCCGTTATTCTTGAACTAAACCATTTTTGGAAGCTATAAGCTACGATAGCACTTTATAAATGCTGTCGTTGCTATAATTTGACAATGTTTGAAATGTTATAGTTTTTAACACTGTTTGAGTTATATTTTAAATTGTTAAATGATTTAAATTTTGGAAATTGATTAATTGTGAAATTTAAGAAGTTTTGAATATATTTTAATATTTAAATTTGAATTTTTAGGGAATTTAAATTTGAATTTGAGTTTAAGTAAGGTTTACTTGGTTATGTGTTAAATGGAATGAAATGTAATGAGATAAATGAATTTTTGAATGGAATTTTTAATGTATTTTGTAATGATACTTGAAATAACAAATGAATGACTTATTTGATTTAAAAATGATATTTAAATTTTATTATTTGAATTTGAATTCAAATAATGATTTGATAATAAGGTTTGGAAATATTTGATCTTTATTTTGATAAAGAATATGAATTAGAATGATATGTACTTTTGATAAATGAATATTTGAAGTTTATATTGGTATGAAAGGATATTTAGTTTAATTGTAAATTGAGTTTATTTAAATAATATTGGATTTATGAAATGAATATTTCAAAACTAAGTAATAATGAAACTAGATTTGAGATATATGAAATTATAAAATTTAGTTTTTGAAATGCGGGATATTAAAGCTTTGAAATATATAAATAAAATTGAATAGTTTAATTTGTGGATCAAATCTATGTTTGAAATTGATATGATTTGAAATGGTTATTGGGAAATTTAATTGAAACTGATGGTTTGAATTGAATTAAGTTGGAAATTGAAAATTTGGTATCAATTGAATGAATTGTAAAATGTAAAGAATTAAATGAATATCCCATGATTTCAAATGTATGATTTTGAAATGTTATGATTTTCAAAGTGTAATTGTTTCAAGTATTTTGGTTTCGAAAGAGTTATACTTTGAAAATATTATGATTTTGAAATGAATATATGTTTGAAATGCTTTTGGTTTCGAAGTATAAACTATTTTGATTGAATAAATAGTTTTGAAATAAAAATGGTTTATGGTTTCGAAATATAAACTATTTTGAAAGAAATATAGTTTGCAATGAAATGATTTGATCTTTTTAAAGTATAAACTATTTTGAAATGACCACGGCGTTATAATAACGTTTGGTTGCTAAAGAGACCGGGATCGGAAGTTGTCATACTCTCTGCCAACTCCGAAAACCACTTTAACAACCGTGTACGCGGTGGAGATTACAGAATGAAATAGGATGGTGGCGACGTTCTTGAGGTATATTACGTGGACCCAACTCCCGTGAGTTGGCATAAGGTGGCTAAAACAGGAGCGATCTCGGGCCAAAGGAAGTAGCACCTCTGGTCGGACACATTCCTTCGATACTATACTCTTACTGGTGATTGATTAGATGGCCATCCTCCGATTTTGATTGGGAGTGTGTTCCGAGGTGGGCGTATGTGGCTGCTGCGTTACCACCAGCTCGTGTGCGTAATTGTTATATCTACCCTGGCATTGCCTTGTGTGCCGTGTCACCTACCACACCGAGCCTTTACTACGAGTTTGTTTTTCTCCCATAGCCCGTGTGGTATCCTCTGATAGTCACCCGGAGTGGAGATGGCATGATATTGGATGGACTACTGGGACTATTATGTGTGAAGGGTGATATGGGTAGCCCGGAACGCTATTTAAAAGTATGTTTATTTTACTGTAGACATTATTATAATAGCGCAATATTACTACATAGTAAATAGTTTAACGGATCCTTAAAGGATGGGCGATCCCAAGCATTCTTTAAGTTACTGATGCATTTTTTGTTACTGTCCACTTGAGTTGATTTACAGTTCATAAGTATTTATGTCCTGACTCGAGTGTTTTGTGTTTTGCTTTACGCTCGAGTCAGATTGAGTGAGTTAGCATTCAAGATTCACCTTCGGAGTTGGAGCTTTCCTTGAAGATCCATCCATCTATTTTGCTTTCTGTATCCAGTGATTTCAGTGATGTATTCTGATTTGTACCTGATGTATCTTGTTACTTTCTGTTGTATCATGTTTAACTCTGATGTATCTTATTTTTATATAGTAGCTTCATGAACTACTATTTCTTTTAAATTCCGCTGCATTATTAAATACTCTGTGTCTGTGATCTGTGATTATGTATTTACTGTATATTCTGATATTTGCCTAATTTTATTTACAACGCGGTATTTTGAGCAATTCAAGTCCGACATGTGCGGATGCGAATGGTTGAAAATATCGGGTCGTTACAGTTGGTATCAGAGCTTTGGTAGCTCTAGGCAAAACTCAGCATATAGAGTAAATGAATTTATAGAATCACTTTCATTCGAGTTTGAATCTCTTCCTTTTGACTCGATTCCTTTGATTTTGGAACGTTCCCTGCGGTTTCAAAATCTATTTCGTGTCCCTCACTATTCATCTTCATTTGATTCTGGAGTATCCCATGACTCCACTTTGAATGATCTTTATAATGAGTCGGCGGTCTTGCCAACCTCAAATTTATTTGTAACGGGGGAAACTCCTTTACAACAGCATCGATTCACCAGAGATTCTATATCCTCGGTTTAGGTGCTAGTACCTCTTATAATCCCAAACTTTATCTCTTGAGGTCGAATGTAGATTTACCCAGAAAATCCACATCGATCTTATTCTTTAAGTCACGGTTGACCTGGTTAAGGTTGCCCACGATTTATATAAGCTTATCCATCTCCCTATTCTGTTATTTAATCATCTCATCTTTGTTTCTAACTTATCTTCAAAACATTTTGAATTGTACTTGTAAATCTGTATTTAATGTTTGTTTTATATTGTGTTGTTTGAGTTGTTGATGTTGATTTGGGTTTCTGATTGATTCGTCTGATCAACGCTATCGATAAGATTTCCAAAACACTTGAACAGATCAAACTAACACAATATGTTTTTAAAATTTAGTAATGAAATAATTTTGTGAAATAAATTTTGTAACTATATTATAAATCTTTTCTGAATTTTATTGAATGGTTGTTAAGAAATAATATTTGGTTTTATATATCATTATCTCTTGTTTCATTTATAAATAAGTGAACTATGAACATGGTTATAAATTTATTTGGAAATTTAAAATGAATTTAAACAAGAATTTGGGAATTTAATTTCCAATGCTTCCAAACCTTGTGTTTAAAGTTTTAAAGAATGTACTATTTAATGTATTTTCGAGTAGAAATTTGTTTCCAAAGAATTTTAAAGTTCAAAATTTTAGTGTTCTTCTCTTTGTCGCTGTAAAATAATTTCGGTGATGACTGCAGCATCATCGACATTCATTTTCGAGTTTCGAAGTGAAGAGACCATTCTGTAGTCTTGCTACAGTTTTGATTTGGGAAAATTTAGTTGATTTTAATTTCTAAAATAAGACTGGATTTATAACATATGCTGATATATGATTTGAATTTGAATGGATATATATATATATATATAGAGTATATGAGCATTTATTTATCTCTAAATAGTTTGGAATTTATCGGAAATTTAATTCCTAAATTTTATCTTCAAGGATAATTTCTAAGTATAATTTCAAGATTTGGATAAATATTCAAGCTTGAAATAATTGAATTAGAAAGTTTTATTTGTGTAATACACAATTTCATTCCAATATAACTTACCTTAATTTTCAAAAGTTGAATATATAATTGGATAATATACAATATAAAAAAAAAGATTTTTATAAATAAAATTGAGTGGTTATTATAAATGTTATATACTTAAATTTTAGTTATAAAAGGATTAACAGAGGAAAATAAAGAAAAAGTGTAATGGAATAATTTACAACATAAAATGATGATAAAGGAACTAAGAATAAATTTAAGGTAGTTACAATGAGTGTAAATATATGTAACATAGGTGATAAAATATATTGAAAGGAATAAATTAAATTTTTTAATTAGGAATAAGGAAGAATTAAATTTTGTTAAGTACATTTTGAATATAATAAATGATTTTTTTTCAAATCCATGATTTTTGAAATTGTTAATTTAAGATAATTGGATGATAAGATAATGAAATTAGAGATAGTTTAGATTTATTTAACTTATGTAAGATTTATAATCAATTTAAGTTGAAATTTTCATGCTTTCAAATTTATTATCTTATTTTTTTTTTCAAACTATCTTTTGGTTGTCCTAATTTCCCTTATCTTGCTACAGAATGGGAGGCTATTGCCTATACCAGTCTGTTTAGAAATCTTTCTATAATCTTTAATAATCTTTAGTACTCATCTTTGAATCTAAGCACTGTTTTCCATGCACAGACCGTCGGTCAAACGGAAAGAGTGAATTAGATTCTTGAAAAAATTTCGTGCTTGTGTTCTTGATTCCGGAGGATCTTGAGAAGATCATCTCCACCTTGTTATACTTACCTATAACAACAGTGATCAGGTATAATTTCAATATTCTTGTCATCTTGTCCTAATCCTATTTCATTCTATCTTTTACTGTGCTTTCCCGTACCTCATTCCTTTTCGGGGACGAAAAGTTTTGAGTGGAGGAGAGTGTAACAACCCTGTATTTTCTGATTATTGTAATTGTATATTTTAATTATTTTAATTTAAATTCCTAGTTTAAAAACTTTATTTTATTTATTAAAATGAATATATTTTGTTAATTGAAATATAAATATTGATTTTGATGTGGATTAGAATTTCAACATGCATAAATTGAATATTTCCAGAAAATGTGAATTTTGGTCAATCTGGTCAAACTTTTACTTTTAAATTTAAATTTTAAAAGTTTGAAAATTTTAATTTTTTTCTTTTATTATGAAAGTAAATAAAATTTTAAGAACACTGCTTTTCGTTTCGTTGAAATCCGAATAATATTGTGAAAGTTATGCTTTTTACAAAATTGGGTGTAAATTGTTTTATTTAACACTACTTTTTATTTTAAATTATATAAATAATCTTTTTAATTGTCATATATTATTCTAAATTGTATTATATGTTATGTTACATATATTTCTACCTTTTGAATATTTTAAAGTGATGTTTTAATTTGTCCAAAGCTCATTGAATTTATTTTCTATTTTTAAAGATTAGTTTCCATTTTTCTGCTATTTTCTTCATCTAAACTATATTTAAATTAAAATTTATTTATTTACTTTTGTGATTTCCTTTTTATTTTGTTTTCTTATCTTTATTTATAAATACTTTTAAGTACATAAAAATTTTCCCAAGTACATTGCACTTATTTTTCATATTTTCAAGACTAGTTGCAAATTTTGCTGTTTTATTTAATTAAACTATATATAATTAATAATTAATTTATTTATTTTTGTTTATTTACTAAATTTTCGTATTTTATCTGATTTTATATATATATTTCAGTTATATAAGGTTTAAAAAGAAAATAATGGAAATTTGAAGAGTTTGTGTCTCTTTACATGCTCAAGGCTCTTCGTTTTTCCGCCTCTTTATTTGCTTTTGCCTTTTCCTCTCCTTGCTTTAGCCGTACATCCCTCTACCCTATAGCCATGTTTCTCATCTTCAATTCACGTGAAAAATATCTTTCTCCTCATTTCAAACTCATGGCTACATCATATTGAGAAAAAATTGCAAGCTAATGGCTTCTTTCTTCCATTTTTTCCCTCTTCTTCATTGATTTAGCCTTCCTCTTCCTCTTGCTTGCTCGGCCCCACTTCTCCTCCATCACCACTGACCATCTCTTCCACCATCTACAGCAACAAACATCTCCTCCTCCTCTGACCATGACAAACCATGCCATCCAATTGAAGCCATCTCCACAAAACTTTGCTTAAAACTCCAAATATTGCCTAACCGAGCCTTGTATTCCCATTTCCTTCATGTTTAGCCTTGGCCACCACCTTTAACACCACCACCACTTGCTGCCATGAACTATAGCCATCATCATCATCTCTGAGCCTAGTGTGGTGAGGTCAAGCCCATTTGATCATGTGACAAGCTTATGTTGTCGTGTGCAAGTCGTTT
This sequence comes from Allium cepa, assembly GCA_030765085.1. Taxonomy (NCBI): domain Eukaryota; kingdom Viridiplantae; phylum Streptophyta; class Magnoliopsida; order Asparagales; family Amaryllidaceae; genus Allium; species Allium cepa. The sequence continues at coordinate 622,479,124 of CM060931.1, forward strand.
GCTTCTAAGGTTTGGTCATCTCTCTTGTTTTGCAACTGTTCTGCAAACTAAACTTGTTGATTATATTTGTATGTCGATATCTATATTTGTGCTTATGTATGTTATATTTTGTGTTGTTTACAAGGGTCTCCATCAATTCAAATCAAATCGTGCTTGTCGTGCCTTTGGAATCGCTCTTGTGTGTGTTGTTTGTCTCTAGCTTCGTAAAAGGTGAGTCTTTCTCACTCTGACATTTATACTTATGAAATAGTGAATTGATGACAAGTGTTTAGTAATATAAAATGTTATGCAAGTTAATGATGATCATATGATTTGCTATGCCATGTTATTACCATGTTAAAACTGTTAATTATCACCTGACATCTGATATATGACATTATATTGTGACATTGACATTGTTTATATTGTTTATACATATATTCACACTGCAAGTTCCCTGTTAGAATAGAATCACTATGGGTTGAAATGATACATACCCAAACGGACTTTAGATTAGGTAAAAATCGTCATGGGCTGAAATGATAGGCCTGAGCGATTTTTATTGTATTTTATTTGACTTGGGATTGCGGGTTTGAAATGATAGAACCCGGGTTTTCTTTGTAAACTGCGGATTGAAATGATATATATACGTATCACTTGACCTAGGTTAGAAAATTATATACAGAACCCGTGGTATATTTTTAAATGATATTTATTAAAATATGTATTTTTAAAAGTATGAAATTTTGATTTAAGAATATATATTTTATGGTTTTAAGAAAATTAAATATTAAGTCTTGAAATTGTGAATTTGAGTACGTAAATGTGAAATAATTGAGATTTTAGACTTTAAATTTTATTTTAAAATGTAAATAAATAATGGAAATTAAATTTAAAGTTTTAAAATTATATATGAAGTAAAATTTTAAGTTTTATTTAATTTATATGTTAATAAACAGTGAATTTTGACTTAATAAATGAATGGAGTTTTTAAATTGAATATTTGATCTGAAAATTTTGTTGTGTTAAATCATATGTTAAAATGATTTTTAATGGGAAATTTTGAAGTCTAGAAAAATGATTTTTAAGTTATAATAAAAATTTGGAGTTTTTTTTTTTTTTTTTGAAAAGCTAAAAATGAAATCTGGAATTCATAACATTTTCAAAATGTTGTAGTCTTTTGACAGCATTTTTAAATGCTATTGTTTTGAATCTAACAATGTTTGAAATAACTAAATATCTATTACGACATTTTATAAATGCCGTTATTCTTGAACTAAACCATTTTTGGAAGCTATAAGCTACGATAGCACTTTATAAATGCTGTCGTTGCTATAATTTGACAATGTTTGAAATGTTATAGTTTTTAATACCGTTTGAGTTATATTTTAAAGTGTTAAATGATTTAAATTTTGGAAATTGATTAATTGTGAAATTTAAGAAGTTTTGAATATATTTTAATATTTAAATTTGAATTTTTAGGGAATTTAAATTTGAATTTGAATTTAAGTAAGGTTTACTTGGTTATGTGTTAAATGGAATGAAATGTAATGAGATAAATGAATTTTTGAATGGAATTTTTAATGTATTTTGTAATGATACTTGAAATAACAAATGAATGAATTATTTGATTTAAAAATGATATTTAAATTTGAGTATTTGAATTTGAATTCAAATAATGATTTGATAATAAGGTTTGGAAATGATTTGATCTTTATTTTGATAAAGAATATGAATTAGAATGATATGTACTTTTGATAAATGAATATTTGAAGTTTATATTGGTATGAAAGGATATTTAGTTTAATTGTAAATTAAGTTTATTTAAATAATATTGCATTTATGAAATGAATATTTCAAAACTAAGTAATAATGAAACTAGATTTGAGATATATGAAATTATAAAATTTAGTTTTTGAAATGCGGGATATTAAAGCTTTGAAATATATAAATAAAATTGAATAGTTTAATTTGTGGATCAAATCTATGTTTGAAATTGATATGATTTGAAATGGTTATTGGGAAATTTAATTGAAACTGATGGTTTGAATTGAATTAAGTTGGAAATTGAAAATTTGGTATCAATTGAATGAATTGTAAAATGTAAAGAATTAAATGAATATCCCATGATTTCAAATGTATGATTTTGAAATGTTATGATTTTAAAAGTGTAATTGTTTCAAGTATTTTGGTTTCGAAAGAGTTATACTTTGAAAATATTATGATTTTGAAATGAATATATGTTTGAAATGCTTTTGGTTTCGGAGTATAAACTATTTTGATTGAATAAATAGTTTTGAAATAAAAATGGTTTATGGTTTCGAAATATAAACTATTTTGAAAGAAATATAGTTTGAAATGAAATGATTTGATCTTTTTAAAGTATAAACTATTTTGAAATGACCACGGCGTTATAATAACGTTTGGTTGTTAAAGAGACCGGGATCGGAAGTTGTCATACTCTCTGCCAACTACGAAAACCACTTTAACAACCGTGTACGCGGTGGAGATTACAGAATGAAATAGGATGGTGGCGACGTTCTTGAGGTATATTACGTGGACCCAACTCCCGTGAGTTGGCATAAGGTGGCTAAAACAGGAGCGATCTCGGGCCAAAGGAGGTAGCACCTCTGGTTGGACACATTCCTTCGATACTATACTCTTGCTGGTGATTGATTAGATGGCCATCCTCCGATTTTGATTGGGAGTGTGTTCCGAGGTGAGCGTATGTGGCTGCTGCGTTACCACCAGCCCGTGTGCGTAATTGGTATATCTACCCTGGCATTGCCTTGTGTGCCGTGTCACCTACCATACCGAGCCTTTACTATGAGTTTGTTTTTCTCCCGTAGCCCGTGTGGTATCCTCTGATAGTCACCCGGAGTGGAGATGGCATGATATTGGATGGACTACTGGGACTATTATGTGTGAAGGGTGATGTGGGTAGCCCGGAACGCTATTTAAAAGTATGTTTATTTTACTGTAGACATTATTATAATAGCGCAATATTACTACATAGTAAATAGTTTAACGGATCCTTAAAGGATGGGTGATCCCAAGCATTCTTTAAGTTACTGATGCATTTTTTGTTACTGTCCACTTGAGTTGATTTACAGTTCATAAGTATTTATGTCCTGACTCGAGTGTTTTGTGTTTTGCTTTACGCTCGAGTCAGATTGAGTGAGTTAGCATTCAAGATTCACCTTCGGAGTTGGAGCTTTCCTTGAAGATCCAGCCATCTATTTTGCTTTCTGTATCCAGTGATTTCAGTGATGTATTCTGATTTGTACCTGATGTATCTTGTTACTTTCTGTTGTATCATGTTTAACTCTGATGTATCTTATTTTTATATAGTAGCTTCATGAACTACTATTTCTTTTAAATTCCGCTGCATTATTAAATACTCTGTGTCTGTGATCTGTGATTATGTATTTACTGTATATTCTGAGATTTGCCAAATTTTATTTACAACGCGGTATTTTGAGCAATTCAAGTCCGACATGTGCGGATGCGAATGGTTGAAAATATCGGGTCGTTAAGTTAATAGCTCGGTAATTAATATTCACGGCAACAACCATATACAACCATATAAAATATAGATACCAATGTTTTGCCAAGTTATATAGTATATAATGCAGAATATTACACAGGTGCTAAATTAAAGATTGTACCGTATAAAAATTCAAAACGAAGATACGAAGATTCATGAGTTGAAAGACAGAGAAATGAACATCTCGATGTTATAATTTAGTGTGTAGAGTTATTAGTAAATATTGGCAATTTCTGATCTCCATCTTAAAATTTTGGTCCTTGATATTTTATATAAAGCATAAATTATTTAAATTACAAAATATATGTTTTTAAAATATTTTATAAAAAATTTTTAGAGTTCCAATATTTAAAAACTATGTTCAAATTATTTTACAAAGTATAGAATTTTCAAAACATTTTAAAAGAAAAATATTTTCAAAATTCACTAAAGTATGTCGACGTAACCAATCCCTGTATGTCGATATATAGACCATTGGGTCGTTTTTTAAATTTTGAATGGAAGTGTCTATTCAACACCATCCTTCATGAATGGACACGTTGTAACGACCCTGAAAATCCGGACCCAGTTTAAAATTTTAAAACCGCTTATTTTATGTAAAAATTCGAATTTTCACAAACAACTTCCATTGCCATCCAAACTTCACATTTGGAATGCGTCTAGATAGACATAGGCGTGCGCCAAATTTCGTTGAAAAATATTGAAGTAAATTACACTCGCCGCATTTGCATTTTAGTTTAAACCTTATGTGAAAATTTCCTATCACCCGAACTCAAATATTTTTCTCGATGTCGCATAAGAAAAATATTCTGAACGTGACAGCGCATTTCGTTTCGTCAAATTTCGCTTTTAATTGCTAGCTAAAAGTTCGTTCGTGCGAATGGTTCATTAAGATTTACCACTTTGTAAATGGCGTCGTACCATCAATATCTTTAAACCGTTGTGTCATCTCGACGCGCTGATCACAACGGTATATTTATTTGTGTCAATCGGAGTTCGGTGTTGCAAACTTAAAATTGTTAACGGAGTGCAAACCGGTCCGTTACGCAGCGCAAAGCGGTACCCAACATTCCAACATTTAAAACTTTTGAGCCTTTCAGCTGCCTTGGGAACCCAAATAGCCTCCATTTTGAAAATCATCATTGCACTGATGTATGCACACTTTGAATAACGTGTATATATCCCTCTCCACTTATTATACTGTACACCAGCTCCTTCATTTATTGCTCTGCATAACCTTTTGCCTCAGAGAAACTGGTACGTGATCTTTTCTCCTCTGTTTCTTTTTTCTCCTTCCTCCTCCCTTTCTTCTTTCTCTTTTGTTTTTCTATTTTTATTTCACTATAATATGAAACGCGGTTCTTCCCCCAGCCCCTCCCTTCCTCCTCTCTCCTCATTTATTTTTGTTTACTGCAAATGAATCTCCACGTTTCCCCACTACAGACCCCATACTTCCCATGCAACCCTCCACCATTTCCCCACTCCTTCCCGCGACCACGCAGCCACCACACGGGCCCGCAACCCTCCAATGCTCGGCCTCCACCCCATGCTACCGCCTCCTTCCATCACCCACGCCTCCACCTCCACACTACACAGCCCGCCCCACCTGTCAACCACCACCCCACTTTTCTTCCCCCACTAACAGCCGCCACTGAAGCCCCGCAACCGTCGCCTCAGACCCCTCTTCCCGCATGCTCCACTCCGCCTCTCCAATGAAGCCCTGCAACTGCCTCCCCCACACCATCGGCTCCCCCTGCACCAACCCCCTACCGGCCTCCGCCATTACACAGCTCCGCCCCTCCACCGCAACCAACCCACTACATAGCTCCCCCGCGCAACCACCACCCCACTATCCACTGCCACTCCGCCTAGCCCGCTTCGCCCACTGCACCGACCCCTACCGGCCACCCCCTACCTGCAGCCAACCCACTAATCCGCCCACACCTCACCCCGCCTTTCCCCTATGCGGCCACACACCTGTACCGACCCATGCAGCCCGCAAACCCCCCCCTGCACCTTGACTATATTATGTTCATGAGCTACTTTATAAATGAGTAGTATAAGCACAGGCTATGTATTTACATTAAGAAATATAAAAGAGTTTGTTGGAAAATATAGTGTACATGTTTAGTCTTGGCTTCGGCTGTTGATTTGGTAGTTTCCTGGTTACAGTATAAACTTTATAAAATTTATATACGAGTTGTTATATTATATGAGTTGTTATATTATATGAGTTAAGGTACAGTATTAAAGTTACAGTATAAAACATGTTTTGATATTTTGTGGGGTACAGTAAAAAAAAAAAAACTTTATATTTGTGAGTTGTCATTATGTGAACTGTAGTTGTTTAGCAAGGTCATGTGGTTATACGGCAGTGTTTTAAAAGTTTGGGTACAGAACTGATTGCATAAATTTGGTTTCATAATTTTGTACCAACATTTTGGACGTTGTTTAGAAATTTTGCTTTACATGATAACTTATAAATATACAGTGGTTTTCCGTTAGTTTAAGATTAGCAGTATATATGTATTTTAATAAACTTTGCGTGTTGTTTCAGCCACCGCTCCGGATTCTTAGGACATCGCTTCGGCTCATTCGCTCTCATCCCGACTTGTTTTGGTACGTTTTATATATACAAGTGTTATATATATACGTCAATCGATTGTCGAATAACTTCCTTGTTGAATTTCAGTTGTAGCTAATCTGGAATCTCAGGCCTAGGCTCCATCTACCTTATTTGCATTTAGTTGTTTGGTATGGTTTATATATATACAAATGATATATATACATTATATTAAACTATTCTTGAATAATCTTTTGTTTGATTTATAGTTCGTATTTGTGCTTGTGCCGTCTATCTAGTCTATCCATTTTCGTGCTTCGCCGTCATCTTCTTCAACCACGCAAGGTGAATATTTCATTCACGACTCAATCTATTATGCTATGATAATCAAGTGATAATTGTTGTTTATATTAATTTGGATGTTAAAGTGTTAATTGTTAGAATTGTTGAAATAAAAATTGTAAATCGCTATGCAAGTTAAATTTGAATATTGTTAGTTTACGACAAATAGTTGTGACACTAAATTGTTATGTGAAGTTGAATTTGGTTGTAAATGTAAGTGAAATTTAATATGAAATTGAAATCGATATAGGATAGTCAACAATTTAAAGCAGATTATATTTGTTGAACTTGACCCCTTTAAATGTTAAATAAATCGTCGCGTAGAAATAGCGTTAACTACACTTTGAACCATTGAATGTATGATGGATGTAGTAATTTGATAATAGACACCAAGTGAAAACCATAATGTAATAATCTTTAATCTGCATGAAGCGATAGTGTGGATTCTAGGAATAATTATATTAATTTGCATAAATAATAAATGTAAGTTAATACGACTATTTCGGGATTATTTAGTAAATTGTTAAATTGTTATGTATGGTTGATATTGCTTGTTTATTTACTTTGACACCATCTCAGTTATCACACTGCAAGTTCCCTTTGCTATGCATTGTTTTATTTTGAATAGTATTGGGTTGAAATGATAAATACCTAATTAAACAACTTGGCCTAGGATGGAAAATAAAAATAAGAAACCCGATTGGTCAACAAACCATTTTCGAAATTGAAATATATTTTAAATTAAGGAATGAACTTAACAATTTGGTTGGAAATTTGGTAACGGTTTTAAATGGATGTAATTGAAATAAATTTCACGGATTTAATCGAGATAAATTTTATGGATTAGATTGAAGTAAAATTAATGGATTAAATTGAAACGGATTAACAACCCTATGTAATTAAATATAAATGAATTGGAAAATTTATTGAAATAAGATTTAAAAACAAGTAAGTTTTAGAATTTGTTAACTAAATTTTTTTTTTATTAAATTGGTTCGGCTTAGATGAAAACTCGGTTTTAATTAAATAGATTTGGAAATATTGTGAATTTTACCTGGAAATTTAGAAAACTTGACTTAGGAGGAATACAAAACTAACCAAAGTTCATGGATATAACGTAGTGATTATTTAAACTTAAAATGATTTTAAATTTAACGAATAAGTCAGATCAGGACATTGTAAATGGAAATGGACTTTTTGTTCAGAAATTTAATTGAATTGGTAAATAAATCAAATAAAGTTGGATAAAGAGGAATTTAGTTAATGAAATTGATTTAATCGAATTTATGTTGACAGTGGATGTAAACATGAAGTGAAATGGATAGAATTTGATTTAATAATTTAAACTAAGTTTTAGCATAAAATTGAATTCGTTGATTATGAACTAAATTTAATAAGCGACTTTTAGACCTTATTAAATCGAACTTGAATACTAAATTTTAAATGGTAACTCAAATGTTTGAATTAAAAATTGCATTCGAAAATATGTTTTAAAAATATCTAAAATAAATTGAATCGTGAAATGTCAAATTTTGGAAGTCAAATTTGCACCTTGACTTTTGGACTTTGATTTGTTTTAACGTTAATTTAACCGACCATCGGGTAATAAATACGTAGTTATTAAAGAGACCGGGATCGGGCATGGACATACTCTCTGTCGATACCGAAAACCACTTTAATAACTATTATGCATGAAGTGTTGATCCAGAATGAAGTGGATGGTTTGGTGAACGCGTTGACTGAAGAAAGAGAACGATATTGGATTACTCCTGACATGACTAAAACAGGAGCCGTGCCGGGCCATTGAGGATCGCCACCTCTAGCGGACACGCTTCTTCGATACCATATCTATTACTTTTGTGATTCGATTTGGGTGCACCCCCTTGATTTGGGAGTGTTGTTTCACGGCGTTGAGATAGTAGCTACTATGCTCAACATCAGTCCGGATCTCGCAACTACTAGTATCCTAGTTGGTATTGCCTCATGTACCTTGTCATACTGATTATCCTATTCGTGACCACTACGTTTTGATTTGTACCTTGAGTATATGGATTGCCCTCTGGTGACTTCCGGTTTTGGGGAAACTACGGTCTTGTATATGCTTTTGGGAATATAAAATGTGTTAAGGGGAATTATGGTAACGCCTTAACGCTATTTTAATATTCTATTTTACTAATTAGACATTACCTACATACCGTATTCTATTGTATATATAGATAGTTTATCGGATCCTTAGAGATGTTGTTACTCATCTTTGAGTTATGAACTTTATTCCCTGTACTTGATTATCCTGTATAAGATTTTGAGTCCTGACTCGAGTGTTCTTTTTGTATATGCTCGGGTCAGTCTGAAGCTATCCAGTTTGCTGATCAAGGTTGGTTGAAGATGCTGAAGACTTAGCATTTATCTTTATCAGTATATTTTGATGTCCGTGTCTGTTGGACATTTATGTGTTTCCTTTCAGTCACCTTTTGTTTAGACATTGTTGTACTTTATGTAGTAGCTTCATGAACTCCTATTATGGCGATGTATTTTCCGCTGCATTATTCTGTGACTGTTCTGTGACTGTGATGATGTATTGATTCTCATTTACATTTATGTATTTATAATCCCATAATGATTCGTGTTTTGTATTATTTAAGTTGATATGTGAGGATTATTGTCAATTTAAATGGTCCAAATATACGGGTTGTTACAGTTGGTATCAGATCTTTTGTTTCCCTAAAAACCTTAGTTTGGGATTATATAAACTCATTAGAGATAGGGTAGCAATACCCTAGAATGAGGAGAATCGATTCAATATCCCGATCCTTTAAAAATTCAAACTTCTTTGATTCGTTCATTAGATTTTCTTCAAGCTGTATGATTTTCTATCCTTGGTTCTAAATCTCTTCGATATTTCAGGATGAGCACCGGAAGAAACAATAGGGGAGGAAGAGGTCATGGTCCTGCCCGGGATGCACCTGCCATCCCAGCTCCAGTCAAATTCACCACTCTTAGCAAGGAGTATACACAGCTGGGTGGTACTAAGTTTTCTGGATCCGAGGGTATTATCGAGGCTCAGCAATGGCTCAAAGGCTTAGAGAAGATATTTTCTGGATTGGAGATCACTGATGCTCAGAAGCGTCAGCTTACTGCGTGGCAACTTCAGGATGCCGCGCAAGATTGGTGGGAATCTGTTACTTCCCGTATCGAGGAGAACACCATCACTTGGGCCCAGTTTAGGTATAAATTTATTTGGATTTCGCAGTCTAAATTATTCTTTCAATCTTTAAAATGTTACTCATCTAGGCTATCTTTTGATTAGGGATACTTTCTCGGCACAGTGGATGCCCGCTGCTGGGAAAACCCAACTTTATAGAGCTTTTATGGATCTTAAGCAAGGCAGTATGACTTTTTCTGAGTACGAGAGGAAATTCAACGAACTCTCCAAGTTTGGCCTAGGATTGATCGATACACCACTTCTAAAGAACGAGAAGTTCATTATGGGAGCTAGACCAGAGTATTATGACTTGCTTACTGGCCACACTCACTGCACCTTCACAGAGCTTGTTGATTATGCACTTAGATATGAGGTAAAGCCTAGGGGACCTACTGCTAAGGCCACTCCTACTCAGCCCTCTTCCAGCCAGCTCGGAAAGAGGAAGATGAACTTTGATCAACAAAAGAAAGCTTGGAAAAAGACTACAGGATTAGGATATGCCCAGAAAAGCTCCATCAACCTTGCTAAGATCACTTGCTTCAAATGCGATAAGAAGGGCCATTATGCTAATAGTTGTCCATCCACTGGGGCTGCTATTTCACCGCCTCCTCAGATGAGGAATGATTTATGTCATGTCTGCCTCCAGCCAGGTCACTTCAAGAGAGACTGCCCATTGAGGAAGAAAGGCACACCATCAGGAGTACATGCTGTCACCACTCCTGCACCACTTCCACCACCTTCTCACGATGACCGAGGTACCTTACGAAGTACTTTTTCATTACGTGATTTACCTGTTAGGGTATTATTCGATACTGGTGCATCTCATAGCTTCATATCTATTGATCTTTGTAATAAGCTCAAATTAGAACCTACTCTTGCTGCTACTTCCTTATGTGTCTCCAACCCTATTGGAGGACTTGCCAACCTCAGTCGAATTTGTAAAGAGGTTGCGCTTTTGTATGGAAGATATCGAATCACTTGGGATTTTTATGTGCTTGGCTTCGTAGCATTCAACATTTTGTTGGGTGCTGATTGGTTAAGAAAATTCGATGCTATTATTTCTTGCAAAGCTCGACCTGTTTCTCTAGTTAATGACAAGGGTCTACCGCTTGTCATCGAATGCAAATCACCTCAGAAATATGCCGGAAGCTTCATATTCTCTCTTGATGCTCACTCGGATGACCTTAGTACTACTCCTATTTTTCAGAAATTTCTTGATGTATTTGGAGAGGTCGACTCTCTACCGCCAAAGCGAGAGATCGATTTCCGCATTGACCTTATTCCAGGAGCTACTCCCGTAGTTCTCCCTCACAGAAGGATGGCTCCTAAAGAAAAAGCTGAACTTAAAACCCAAATTGATGATCTATTTGCTAAGGGTTTGATCAGGAGAAGTTGTTCTGAATGAGGCACCGCAGTCGTCTTTGTCACCAAATCAGATGGATCTCTTCGCATGTGTGTTGATTACCGGGAATTAAACAAGCGCACTCTCAAGAACCGCTATCCGATGCCTCGCATCAATGATTTATTCGATCAGCTCCATGGAGCTAAAGTTTTCTCACAACTTGATCTAGCCACTGGGTTCCACCAACTCAGAGTAGCAGAAGATAGTATTCATAAGACAGCTTTCCGTACCGAGAATGGATTCTATGAATGGTTGGTTATGCCATTCAGTTTGACCAACGCACCCGCCTATTTCGTCGACTTAATGAATAGAGTTTTCCGTGATGTCCTTAACAAGTTTGTTCTCGTCTTCATTGATGATATTCTCGTCTTCTCCAAAGATGAGAAAGAGCATGAGTCACATCTTTCTTATGTTCTGGGAACTCTCCGAAACCACCAGCTAAAAGCCAAGTTCTCAAAATGCCACTTCTGGCGAGACGAAGTACGATTCCTTGGCCATATTGTTTCTGAAAATGGGATTTCGGTCGATCCAGCTAAGATCGCCGTAATCAATGTAAGTTCTATCTTATTCGTTATTTCTATTCGATCCATCTTATTCCTTTCTAATTTGAAAATTTTATCTACAGGATTGGGAGACTCCCAAAACTACTACTTATATCCGTAGCTTCTTGGGCTTAGCCGGTTATTATCGCAGATTCATTGAGCGCTTTGCCCGGATTTCTGCCCCACTTACTGCTTTAATTCGAAAATATGTCAAGTTTATTTGGAGTGATAAGTGTGAATCAGCTTTTAATGAATTGAAGCGTAAGTTAACTTCAGCCCCAGTTCTTGCGGTAATTGACGGGAGTGAAGGATTAACTGTCTATACTGATGCATGTCGAGAAGGTTTAGGTGCTGTCCTTATGCAAAATGGAAAGGTTATTGCTTATGCTGGTCGTCAGTTGAAGACTCATGAAGTAAACTATGCCACCCATGATTTAGAGCTTCTTGCAGTTGTATTTGCTTTGAAACTATGGAGGCACCATCTTTTGGGGACAAAATTTGAATTATTCACAGATCATAAGTCCTTGCGGTATATTTTCTCCCAGAAGGACTTGAATCAGAGACAAGTCCGATGGCTTGAATTCTTAGCTGCATATGATCTCGACATCAATTATACTCCTGGAAAAGCAAATGTTGTAGCTGATGCTTTGAGCCGTAGCAAAGCATTGTCTTGTTGTAATCTTGTAGAAGGCATGCTATTTCAGCTTGTTATCTCCCCATCTCTTTTGGATCGCATCAAAGCTAAGCAATATGAGGACACCTTGCTCTACCGCATGAAGGAGTTAGTTCTTGGTAGAGTTGGAAATACTGACAGTAAAGTGGGAGCACAGATAGATAGTAATGGAGTTCTGAAGATTGACAACCGTATTTGTGTTCCTAACGTTGATGGATTGAGACAGGAAGTGCTTAGAGAGAACCATCAGTCATCACTTTCATTCCATCCTGGTGTCACCAAGATGTATCGAAATATGAAACGTTTATATTGGTGGAGTGGGATGAAGAAAGATATTTCCATATATCTCAGTAGGTGCACCACTTGCCAGCAAGTCAAGGCCGATCACCGGAAGACGGCAGGATTACTTCAACCCCTAGAGATTCCGTGTTGGAAATGGGATCAGATTTCTATGGACTTCGTTGACGGATTACCGAGGACCAGAAAAGGTAACGTGAGTATATGGGTGATTGTTGATAGGTTGACGAAATCTACTCACTTTATTCTTGTTAAGACCACTCGTACTGCTTCGAGTTTGGCCGAGATTTATATGAGAGAGATTGTTAGACTTCATGGAGTTCCATCTAGTATTGTATGCGATAGAGATCCTTTATTCACTACTAAATTCTGGAAGGCATTTCTGGACGTCTTGGGCACTAAACTGAATCTGAGCACGGCTTATCATCCTCAAACGGATGGCCAAACTAAGAGGGTAAATCGGATTTTGGAAGATCTGTTCCGAGCTTGCATTATTGATTTCGGTGGATCTTGGGAAGACCACCTTCATTTGGTTGAATTCACTTATAATAACAGCTATCAGGTAATCCAAAATTTTCAATTTGAATAAGTAAAAATTTGAATTGAAATATAACTATCTTTATAATCAGGGGAGTATCGATATGGCACCGTTCGAAGCTTTATATGGACGACCATGCAAATCGCCAGCTTGTTGGATTGAGCCTGGTGACCGATTAGTTCTTGGCCCGGATATGATTATGGAAGCATCCGAGAAGGTCAATGAGATCAGAAGAAAAATGAAGACTGCACAGGATAAGCAGAAGAGCTATGCCGATAGGCGTAGAAGAGAGTTAAAATTCCAGGTTGGAGATGAGGTATTTCTTAAGGTATCACCTTTGAAGAATGTTATTCGATTTGGTCGTAGAGGGAAGCTCGCTCCTAGATTTGTTGGACCATTCACTATCACTGAGAGGATTGGTACACTAGCCTACAGAGTTGCACTGCCGGTGAAATTTGAGGGCGTGCACAACGTATTCCATGTTTCACATCTTCGGAAGGTTGTACACGATGCATCCCTGACCATTCCTATTGCTCAGTTAGATGAGGTTGATATTGAGCCGGATTTGACTATAGAGAGGAGACCGCTTCGTATCGTTGATAGGGATACGAAGCAGCTTAGAAGGAAGTCTGTTAGCCTAGTCAAAGTCCAATGGAGTCCCGATGATCGTGATTGTACTTGGGAAACCGAGGAGAGCATCTGGGATACTAATTCTGAATTGTTTGTTGAAGGTAAGTTCCATTCTATATTCCTTACTTCATTCATAATCTATTATATGTCCATCGTATCTCTTCTATTTGTCTTCCACTCTTTACTTTGTTCCTTTTCAAGGACGAAAAGTTTTGAGTGGGGGAAAATGTAACGACCCTGAAAATCCGGACCCAGTTTAAAATTTTAAAACCGCTTATTTTATGTAAAAATTCGAATTTTCACAAACAACTTCCGTTGCCATCCAAACTTCACATTTGGAATGCATCTAGATAGACATAGGCGTGCGCCAAATTTCGTTGAAAAATATTGAAGTAAATTACGCTCGCCGCATTTGCATTTTAGTTTAAACCTTATGTGAAAATTTCCTATCACCCGAACTCAAATATTTTTCTCGATGTCGCATAAGAAAAATATTCTGAATGTAAAGGCGCATTTCGTTTCGTCAAATTTCGCTTTTAATTGCTAGCTAAAAGTTCGTTCGTGCAAATGATTCATTAAGATTTACCACTTTGTAAATGGCGTCGTACCATCAATATCTTTATACCGTTGTGTCCGCCTCGACGCGCTGATCACAATGGTACATTTATTTGTGTCAATCGGAGTTTGGCGTTGCAAACTTAAAATTGTTAACGGAGCGCAAACCGGTCCGTTACACAGTGCAAAGCGGTACCCAACATTCCAACATTTAAAACTTTTGAGCCTTTCAGCTGCCTTGGGAACCCAAATAGCCTCCATTTTGAAAATCATCATTGCACTGACGTATGCACACTTTGAATAACGTGTATATATCCCTCTCCATTTATTATACTGTACACCAGCTCCTTCATTTATTGCTCTGCATAACCTTTTGCCTCAGAGAAACTGGTACGTGATCTTTTCTCCTCTGTTTCTTTTTCTCCTTCCTCCTCCCTTTCTTCTTTCTCTTTTGTTTTTCTATTTTTATTTCACTGTAATATGAAACGTGATTCCTCCCCCTGCCCCTCCCTTCCTCCTCTCTCCTCATTTATTTTTGTTTACTGCAAATGAATCTCCACGTTTCCCCACTGCAGACCCCATACTTCCCATGCAACCCTCAACCATTTCCCCTCTCCTTCCCGCGACCACGCAGCCACCACACGGGCCCGCAACCCTCCAATGCTCGGCCTCCACCACATGCTACCGCCTCCTTCCATCACCCACGCCTCCACCTCCACACTACACAGCCCGCCCCACCTGTCAACCACCACCCCACTTTTCTTCCCCCACTAATAGCCGCCACTGAAGCCCCGCAACCGTCGCCTCAGACCCGTCTTCCCGCATGCTCCACTCCGCCTCTCCAATGAAGCCCTGCAACCGCCTCCCCAACACCATCGGCTCCCCCTGCACCAACCCCCTACCGGCCTCCGCCATTACACAGCTCCGCCCCTCCACCGCAACCAACCCACTACATAGCTCCCCCGCGCAACCACCACCCCACTATCCACTGCCACTCCGCGAAGCCCGCTTCGCCCACTGCACCGACCCCTACCGGCCACCCCCTACCTGCAGCCAACCCACTACTCCGCCCACACCTCACCCCACCTTTCCCCCATGCGGCCACACTCCTGTACCGACCCATGCAGCCCGCAAAACCCCCCTGCACCTTGGCTATAGTATGTTCATGAGCCACTTTATAAATGAGTAGTATAAGTACGGGCTATGTATTTACATTAAGAAATATAAAAGAGTTTGTTGGAAAATATAGTGTACATGTTTAGTCTTGGCTTCGGCTGTTGATTTGGTAGTATCCTGGTTACAGTATAAACTTTATAAAACTTTATATATGAGTTGTTATATTATATGAATTGTTATATTATATGAGTTAAGGTACAGTATTAAAGTTAAAGTATAAAACATGTTTTGATATTTTGTGGGGTACAGTGAAAAAAAAAACACTTTATATTTGTAAGTTGTCATTATGTGAACTGTAGTTGTTTAGCAAGGTCATGTGGTTATACGACAGTGTTTTAAAAGTTTGGGTACAGAACTGATTGCATAAATTTGGTTTCATAATTTTGTACCAACATTTTGGACGTTGTTTAGAAATTTTGCTTTACATGATAACTTATAAATATACAGTGGTTTTCCGTTAGTTTAAGATTAGCAGTATATATGTATTTTAATAAACTTTGCGTGTTGTTTCAGCCACCGCTCCGGATTCTTAGGACATCGCTTCGGCTCATTCGCTCTCATCCCGACTTGTTTTGGTACGTTTTATATATACAAGTGTTATATATATACGTCAATCGATTGTCGAATAACTTCCTTGTTGAATTTCAGTTGTAGCTAATCCGGAATCTCAGGCCTAGGCTCCATCTACCTTATTTGCATTTAGTTGTTTGGTATGGTTTATATATATACAAATGATATATATACATTGTATTAAACTATTGTTTAATAATCTTTCGTTTGATTTATAGTTCGTATTCGTGCTTGTGCCGTCTATCTAGTCTATCCATTTTCGTGCTTCGCCGTCATCTTCTTCAACCACGCAAGGTGAATATTTCATTCACGACTCAATCTATTATGCTATGATAATCAAGTGATAATTGTTGTTTATATTAATTTGGATGTTAAAGTGTTAATTGTTAGAATTGTTGAAATAAAAATTGTAAATCGCTATGCAAGTTAAATTTGAATATTGTTAGTTTACGACAAATAGCTGTGACACTAAATTGTTATGTGAAGTTGAATTTGGTTGTTAATGTAAGTGAAATTTAATATGAAATTGAAATCGATATAGGATAGTCAACAATTTAAAGTAGATTATTTTTGTTGAACTTGACCCCTTTAAATGTTAAATAAATCGTCGCGTAGAAATAGCGTTAACTACACTTTGAACCATTAAATGTATGATGGATGTAGTAATTTGATAATAGACACCAAGTGAAAACCATAATGTAATAATCTTTAATCTGCATGAAGCGATAGTGTGGATTCTAGGAATAATTATATTAATTTGCATAAATAACAAATGTAAGTTAATACGACTATTTCGGGATTATTTAGTAAATTGTTAAATTGTTATGTATGGTTGCTATTGCTTGTTTATTTACTTTGACACCATCCCAGTTATCACACTGCAAGTTCCCTTTACTATGCTTTGTTTTATATTGAATAATATTGGGTTGAAATGATAAATACCTAATTAAACAACTTGGCCTAGGATAGAAAATAAAAATAAGAAACCCGATTGGTCAACAAACCATTTTCGAAATTGAAATATATTTTAAATTAAGGAATGAACTTAATAATTTGGTTGGAAATTTGGTAACGGTTTTAAATGGATGTAATTGAAATAAATTTCACGGATTTAATCGAGATAAATTTTATGGACTAGATTGAAGTAAAATTAATGGATTAAATTGAAACGGATAAACAAACCTATGTAATTAAATATAAATGAATTGGAAAATTTATTGAAATAAGATTTAAAAACAAGTAAGTTTTAGAATTTGATAACTAAATTTTTTTTTTTATTAAATTGGTTCGGCTTAGATGAAAACTCGGTTTTAATTAAATAGATTTGGAACATATTGTGAATTTTGCCCGGAAATTTAGAAAACTTGACTTAGGAGGAATATAAAACTAACCAAAGTTCATGGATATAACGTAGTGATTATTTAAACTTAAAATGATTTTAAATTTAACGAATAAGTCAAATCAGGACATTGTAAATGGAAATGGACTTTTTGTTCAGAAATTTAATTGAATTGGTAAATAAATCAAATAAAGTTGGATAAAGAGGAATTT
The DNA here is from genome assembly GCA_030765085.1 of Allium cepa. NCBI lineage: Eukaryota > Viridiplantae > Streptophyta > Magnoliopsida > Asparagales > Amaryllidaceae > Allium > Allium cepa. The sequence goes on from CM060931.1 coordinate 622,496,691, forward strand.
AGTTAATGAAATTGATTTAATCGAATTTATGTTGACAGTGGATGTAAACATGAAGTGAAATGGATAGAATTTGATTTAATAATTTAAACTAAGTTTTAGCATAAAATTGAATTCGTTGATTATGAACTAAATTTAATAAGCGACATTTAGACCTTATTAAATCGAACTTGAATACTAAATTTTAAATGGTAAATCAAATGTTTGAATTAAAAATTTCATTCGAAAATATGTTTTAAAAATATCTAAAATAAATTGAATCGTGAAATGTCAAATTTTGGAAGTCAAATTTGCACCTTGACTTTTGGACTTTGATTTGTTTTAACGTTAATTTAACCGACCATCGGGTAATAAATACGTAGTTATTAAAGAGACCGGGATCGGGCATGGACATACTCTCTGTCGATACCGAAAACCACTTTAATAACTATTATGCGTGAAGTGTTGATCCAGAATGAAGTGGATGGTTTGGTGAACGCGTTGACTGAAGAAAGAGAACGATATTGGATTACCCCTGATATGACTAAAAAAGGAGCCGTGCCGGGCCATTGAGGATCGCCACCTCTAGCGGACACGCTTCTTCAATACCATATCTATTACTTTTGGGATTCAATTTGGGTGCACCCCATTGATTTGGGAGTGTTGTTTCGCGGCGTTGAGATAGTAGTTACTATGCTCAACATCAGTCCGGATCACGCAACTACTAGTATCCTAGTTGGTATTGCCTCATGTACCTTGTCATACTGATTATCCTATTCGCGACCACTACGTTTTGATTTGTACCTTGAGTATATGGATTGCCCTCTGGTGACTTCCGGTTTTAGGGAAACTACGGTCTTGTATATGCTTTTGGGAATATAAAATGTGTTAAGAGGAATTATGGTAATGCCTTAACGCTATTTTAATATTCTATTTTACTGATTAGACATTACCTACATACCGTATTCTATTGTATATATAGATAGTTTATCGGATCCTTAGAGATGTTGTTACTCATCTTTGAGTTATGAACTTTTTTCCCTGCACTTGATTATCCTGTATAAGATTTTGAGTCTTGACTCGAGTGTTCTTTTTGTATATGCTCGGGTCAGTCTGAAGCTATCCAGTTTGCTGATCAAGGTTGGTTGAAGATGCTGAAGACTTAGCATTTATCTTTATCAGTATATTTTGATGTCCGTGTCTGTTGGACATTTATGTGTTTCCTTTCAGTCACCTTTTGTTTAGACATTGTTGTACTTTATGTAGTAGCTTCATGAACTGCTATTATGACGATGTATTTTCCGCTGCATTATTCTGTGACTGTTTTGTGACTGTGATGATGTATTGATTCTCATTTACATTTATGTATTTATAATCCCATAATGATTCGTGTTTTGTATTATTTAAGTTGACATGTGAGGTTTATTGTCAATTTAGATGGTCCAAATATACGGGTTGTTACACACGTGGTTAATTTACTACATAAAGGGGAGTGCAAACAAATTTTTTCATAACTAATTACTTTCTTCCTACTCCACGCTCTCTTGAAAATTCTCTTAAACATTATACTATATTCTCTTCAAAATCATATAGAATGAATTCATACTTCATTATATTAATTCAGTACCGCTTTCTTATGGTTTTGAAAAAATCTCTCTCATTTCAAAGATCAAATTGATATCCAAGAGGTTATAAGATCATGTATCCAAAGTACAAGAATTTGTCTTTTGAAAAACTACCAACTCTATTTTTGTTTTCTTGGGTGTGCTTGTAGCCCGTTTAAATCAAGTAGGGTGCTTGCAGCCCGTTCAAATCAAGTAAGTGTGCTTAGTAGCTCATTCAAATCTAGTGGGTGTGCTTGTAGTCAGTTCAAATCAAGTGAGTTACCCCGAACTCAAAATACAGTAGGGTGTGTCTCGTAGCTCAAAATCGAGATTGTATTTGAGTTTACCTTCTACCCGATGAAAGATTAGCATTTGAAAAGAAATCTATACAAGCAATTGTACAAGGCTGGATGTAGAATAAATCCAAACCAGTTTAAAGTTCCTTGTATCGTCTCCTTAACACTTATTTTACTGCTTTAATTTCTATCTGTGATAATGTATGTACTGATTATTAATATAATTCTGTGTAGCATTAATCTTGAAAGAAAAATTAAAATATTTACATAAGTCGGAAAATATTATTCACCGCCCTCCCTTTAGTGTTAAATTAGCCATAAAATCCATAATTCCACAACCTACGGCATCAATCCACCAAATGTGTGCTATTCCACTCCATATTAGTAACACAATTTCAAAATCATCATATGTATACTAACCACCCCGCATTAATAACACAATATCAAAATCATCAAATGCGTATTAGCTAATCAATATTGGCAACACAACATCAAATATGTTAAATGTACACTAACTACTCTATGTTAATAACACAAACATCAATGTCGTCTGCATAATAATGTCATAATCAACTGCAAAACATCCATGTGGTAGTATTGGTAAAATATCACATCACACGTCCTAATACGATTTCATCTTCGTACAACATAAATGATAATTAAAAATGATAATGAATCACATGTTCCATATCAATCCAAAATAATGTATCCACGCATAATATTTCTTTTCAAGTCTAAAATTGTCTTTGGATTCGTTCTTGTGAAGTGATCGAAGAATCTAATCGGAAAGTGTTTGCATGTTGCATATGAAAATCTAATCGCAGTATTTGAAATGTATATATATTTTAAAATAAAATTGATTTACATTTAATTGATAATTATTTTTTAATGAATAATATGCATCATAATTTGAAAATAAATTAATTAAATAATAAAATTTTAAATTGTTTGAATTCAGTTCAAACCAACTCTATAATGTAGAACATTTTGATACGACCGCAACGTAAAATCACCTCTTAAACGGACATTATTTGCACAAGTTATCAAAAATTAATAAAAAATTGAATTTAAATTACTTAACATCAAAGCATCTCCAACCGCTACTTACATATTACATAATTCAATATATACACTATTGTAGCTCTCTAGCAGAGGTTACAAATCTGAATCGGTTACATTTTGGGTTTTTATTTACATTTATGTAACATCCTGAGCGGTTGTCGAACAAGCGTCCAAGCCCCAATCGTATGTTCAACACCTGCCTGATAATCCCCCCAACGACCCAATAATACCTCATAATAACAACTTGAGCTCTCTAAGAGCTCGAGTGCCTGTTCAACAGCCGCCTGAGCTTTAGGTGCCTGACCTCAACAACTGTTGGGGCATTCAGGTGATTATAATTTTAGAGTGAAAAAATTACAAAAATTGTTGGAGATGCTCTCACAAATAGCCCCCTTCACAACCAACTCATAATTTATCTCCAGTTCCACATCGGACCATTAGCCCATTATCGTCTCGGACGCGTCCGACATATGGGAACAGGAACCTAAAAACGGTGCCTTAATATTTACTGTAGTAAAACATGCTTATTTATCTCAAAACAATAATAATATCTCAAAATGATAATATAGTTTAAAAATCCTATATTATATTTACTGGCTTAAAAATAACCAAACATCATTATTTGATCAAAATAGTAATTTATGTCAAATTACTTTTAAAAATAATTATATTGTTATTTACTCAAAAAATATAGCCTTTAGAAATCAATATTATTATTAATTAAATCTATCTTCAATAAATTCTTCGATTTCAGTTTAAAAAAGAATTTTCATAAAAATTTTGAACTTCCCAAAAAAAACAATAAATAATAACCTTATTATCAGTATATTTTGTTAAACCACTGTTATTTATGAAATATCACTTAAAATTTGTAAATAATCTTATTTTCCATAATCACATAATTTTACTCATTTCTATTAATTAACTACTTTCTTTTCAAAACAACAATCAATTCCTGTAAAACATCCACCGCCAATACCATAGCAATAGAAAATACACAACCAATCGAAACACAAAACATATCAAAACACCACAATAACCAAACAATCATTAAAAGAGCATAACATATATTGATATATATATATATATATATATATATTCATCAATAGATATTTATTTAATATTATTAAAACATAAATCATATTGTTATTCAATCTTCCTAAGGAGTATTTACAAATAGTTCCAAAACCCAACAAACCACAATCTAGCAAATATTTTAATTAGAGGTAATTATGCACAATTAATTGGTGATTAAGGAATATCGGAATTAAGGAATAGAAACGAATTTGGATTTGACAGTTAAGTTCCATGGCTTTATTTAAATTGTCATTTAGCTGGGTTATGAGTCATGTACCCAGTTTGACTGAAAACAGTTACATATGCCATTTATAACTTGTAAAACCCTCATCTTCTCATTTGTGACTCCAAATTCAACAATTTATAATCGAAACTAATAAGCTCAAAAAGACCTACACAACGGTTATAAATACAATATCAAAATCGTCCTTTAATTACAAATTAATTTTAATTAATTTAATATTAACATCGACAAATCTGCAGATCGTTACATTACATTTTTGAAGTTATTATATATCTTTTTATAGCCGAACAAAAAATCACTTTTGTACCTCTAAGCGGAACGACTTGCTCGTAGCATCCAAAGAAGAAAATCTTGAAAACATTGATGGTAGCTATTGTAACACAATCGCCTTAAAATTATTGGCGCATAATTGAAATAAACTGTATTTTATGGATTGAGTCATAGACTATAACACTATCTATAAGACCTTTTTGCGATTGTGCCTAAAATTCTACAAGGTAATTTATTAACTATGTCATCGCCATAATAAAACAACTCAAATCTCCACTTTGATTAGCGCTGACAAGTAAAACCGAGAACCGCAAACCCAAGCTGATAAGACATGAACCCGATAGAATAGGTTTTGTCTTGATGATGAAAAATACAATAAAGATCCAATCAAAGCCGACCCGAGCTGATCTGACCCGTAAGAGCTGACAAAAATCATTGAAATATATGCAATTTTAGTTTATTACCCAACTAGACCCGAATCGAAGTTCGAACTGGCTCGGGTGTAGATTTGAAATTGGACCCTACAAAACCCGATTCGTATAGAACTAAGACCTATCGAGTCAAGTCTAAGTTCATCAAATCGAGTCTAATTGCCAGCCCTACTATAGTATTTCTTTACATTATGGAAAATCTTTCTGCTTGAATCAATTTAAAACTTGAGAATTTGATATTGTTGTTTACTATTTATTCTAAAGAAAGAGACAATGTTCTTCTACATTTCCTAATATTTATTCTTGCCTGCATGTATAAAGCTGATCAGCAAGTATACATGTGATTATTATGTAACGTTCTAGAAAATCAATGGTTATTAACAATAAGAGTCACAGTATTACATAAATATCCATATATTTTAATTCTCCTTTAATATGATAAAAAAGGCTTTTTGATGATAACGACTGTTTAATCATGAACAGTTGAGAAAGATTAAAGTTCCCAAAACATTTTAATAAAAAACATGTTTATGTTATTTACAAATATTATTTTAATAACTCACAATAAGTTAAAGTGTGTTTTTTGCAAAGCAAAAGGAATATGGGAAATAGGCGGAAGGTAAAGTTAGACAATGGATAATGTCTTTTTATGCTGTGAAATGGGCAATGAAGGAGAAATGGTTGGTTGTATTTATTTGTTTTAAATTGTTATAACTATTTTTGAATAAATGTTGATAATTAATATTAAATTATAATTTTACTTAGAAAATAGCAATATATTACCAAATAAAAGGTACATCTCATTAAAAAAAATGTACATTTGAATAGAAAAACATCTATCAAATCTTCTTCTTCAATCAAAATTGCCCTACTAAATAATCTAAAAAACATCAAAGTTCATTTTCCTTCCTCGTCATATAATAAACAAATTATAATGGTTTTTCTCATTCACTAAAACTAATGCAAGCTTCCACTCACTCTAATCATCTAAGATGATCGAATTTTAAAACAATGTTCAACTGTTTATTTGAACACTTTGAAATTTAGAACATCTTCTCTTCGGTTGACAGCTCTCCATTGCCAAGCCCATGACAATGAAACGACATCGAACATAAATCGCTGAGTGGTGGTGGAACTAGAGAATAGATTATTTTCTATCCCGTTAAGAATACTGAAATATAGTTGGATGTCGAAGTAGGTTGGAGATGCAAACGGAATGTTGAACGCACTTCCGATTCTTTAATACACCATCATACATCTTGTGAAACAACTTGAATTTGAGAGAAGCGAATCTACAAAATCAACATTCAATTGTCTATCAACATCCATTGCCTCCTTAAAGACAATCGAGTTCAACTGACCATACACCACCATTTGATTATAGCAGTTAGTTCTATGAAAACCAAATACAATTCAGCTTGCCTCGTTTCTTTTACATATAGATGGCGCTAAAATCAAGACCTAAACGTTCATTGAACTTAACCATAAGTTTTTTGTACTAAAGTGCAACTTGTCTATCATGAGTAGCTAGCGTTATAGAGAAAATGTTAATGAAAGCAAGAATTCTCTATGAATTCCAATCGACGACAACTCGCGTCAAAAAATGGTGAAAGAGGACATCATTTTTAAAAATATTAGAAAATCAGAAGAAAGAATTGTCAAATGTATATGACCCAAAGAATAGAGAAATAAAAAAAATTAAAAAAATAATATATTAAAAAGATGATCAAATGATCTGGAATTTGAGTTGGATTTTTGAGTTAGACTTTTTAATTTGGATTATGATGGAAAGAATGAGAAGACGAAGACATATAGATGGGTGAGGAGAGAAAGGCAATGGTTCATTAGGACCAGCCAAGGGCGTGCAATGCGCCCCCATTCTCTTTTGCTTTATTGGAAAGGGCCAAAAGGACCATGCATTTGTCGTCATTTTCTCCATTTTCGACAGTTGAATGCATACAAGAACATAACACAATTTATCTATGAACGTACACTTAGGCTCTGCTTGAGAGTTTATTTTCAACTAGTTTTGACTGGTTTTGAATGGTCCTGTATTTCAGATATTATCATAACCCTTGCTTGTAGGTTTTTTTCCATACTAGTTGTTGTTGGTTATAAAACCAATGGAAACCGATGCAGTGTAATTTTGATGACAATTTTTAACCTATCAAATTAAGATGTTTTGATGGGTTATGACTATTTTTCAAATATTAAAACTTAATCTTCACAAAACTAGATAGTAAATATAAGATTAATGGAAAACGTTCAAAACCAGTGTATGTTAAACTCTCAAGCATGTATTGATTAGTTATAACAACAGTTCATGTAAACTAATCAAAACCGCTATGATTATTTACAGTCAGAACCAATACTCTCAAATCCCCTCAACGATTACTTACAGTCAAAACCAATACTCTCAAAGCCTCTCATAGCAGATACTACAAAACTTCCAAGCGGAACCTTAAACATCTGCATTTTTGTACTGACTTTTTCCCTTAAATAATAGAAGATGGTAGTCGATGATACAACTTCGTTTGACCTGCTAGAAATTAATATTAAAAAAAGGTCAATTCCTTTAGCATTAATTGTTTCTCAAAAGAAACAACCAAAAACTTTTCTTTTGCATATAAAACATTTTAGAAAGCAGAAAACCTCTGGTTCATTAAATACATTTCATTAACTACATTTCAACTTTTTCCCGTAATATTTTCTCAAATTATTTATAAAAAATATAATCATAGTCAATGTTAAGTAGAGATGCGACGATGTGTTCATGCATCAATAACAAAAGGAAGAAACTTTAAATTACATATCTTAGATCCAATAACACGTCTGTCATAAGCCTAAGGTTGGGTTCCCACTATTTGAACACTTACGTGGTTAAATTTGAGGAAAACCTTAACCTCATGCATTTACAAAAATAAAAATAAAGCTCCCATTTCATTTGAATCTTACTTTTCACTAGACATTTGGTAAAGAATTTAAGCCACTCTAAGAAACTTATCTGCAAATTAGACTATTTTGCAGATTGTTACTGAAACATGTTGGTTTGCGACCAGTTAGCCACCAACCAAATATTTTGAAACATGTTGGTTTGTGACCAGTTGGGCACCAACCAAATTTTGCAGATTGTTAATGAAACATGTTGGTTTGTGACCTATTGGCCACCAACCAAACAACAACTAGAACATAGTGATCTATGCATAATCCATGGTTGGGTTCAAAAATGCTCCCCATTATGCACCTATAAAACTGGTTGTTCATTATTGTTCGTAACGTCAGAAAAGTGTTACGAAGTTGTTAGACAAATGTCAGAAAAGCGTTACGAAATTGTTAAACAGTAGCGTCATAAAAGTGTTACAAAACTGTTACAATTATGTTGCAAACTGCAACAACAAACTGTCATAGGCACATCGTAAAAATTTTACGAGTAGAACTGTGCAGTTAACAAATAAAGTAGTAAACAGCGTACCGATTGTATTGTTTGAGTCCAGCATTTAAAAACTGTTTTCTTGAAACAATATTGCTTCCCCTATGGTGCTAAAGGATATAGAACAATTGTTCCCAAGATGAAACCGACCTTCTTTGCGATGCTGCGCAACAATCACAGAGTACTAACGAACTCAAGAGAGTATTTTTAAGAACAGAGTGCTGTGTGGAGAAAGAAAATGCAGAAAAAACTTGATTGTCGTTTCATTGTTTTTCTAACTTCCTATATATAGGCGCGGGGATATGTACCTATTCGGTAACAAGTGCCTGTTTAAACGGATGCTACTATTATAAAGGTTGCGACCCTTTACCAGGCGGTGCGGCCGTTTGAATTAGAACAGACAGAAATAAAAACTGTTTGGACTGAACAGCCACGCTAAGCCAACTACAAAGTGCTAAGTGCCTCTAATACAGCCCAAACACTTATTTTCTCGCACCGCGGATGTGGGTGCTGGTTCGGATTCGGGCTCGAGCATGGGCACTGGCGTGCGGGGTGGTGCATTGCACCACCCGTCATGCTTGTCTCTCTCTCTTTGTCTATATGAATTATCATAGTGTCCACATCTTAGTATATAAACACAAATAGTTTATTTTATTCTAAGATGTGGGACTATTAAACTTCCAATGTAATTAATGCCTTCACATCTCCTAATATTATTCTTATTCATTTCTAACAATCCCCCACATGAATGAGTGATTTTTCAATTTGTTCTTAAAATTATGCGAAACATTTATCGTATCGATTAAAGTAGCACATTGGCCTTGAACTTTCCTAGTGTTTATCCTTTTGACTTACTAGCAAATCAGTGGCCTAGGTTGCCTTTGAATTGTATGCCTTTTGTATAAATCTAAAATAGACAACATGCAATAAGTTTTTCTAATCCTCCTTGGTTCTCTGTTCGTGTTTGTTTTTGCCATGAACACTAGCTTGGTCTCATGAGTGCTTTGGAGAATCCGGCCTTACAATTCTCCTTGAAGCGGTAACTTCGCACTCACGTAGGTGATTCTATAACGGTTATTTTCATAATACTCTTTTTGATTCTTAATATTACCAAGTATAGACATCATTAAAAGTATCAAAACTTATCCTATTTTTCGACGAGTAGCGAAAGGAATAGCTTGAATATTTATAGTGTTATCAAGTCCATCTAAACTTAGTTGTCCCTTTGAACCTAAATCTTGGTATCTTCAGTCTACAAGGTGGGGTTTCCCTTTAAAGAAACTTTTAGTTTATGGACCTTAACCTCGTTCCCATCGATAAGATATTAACCTTCTCTCTAATAAACCTTTTGTTTGTGGATCCGCAATGTTATCATTTGATCTTACATAGTCAATTGTGATAATCTCATTGGAGAAAAGTTGCCTAACAGTTTTATGTCTATGATGAATATGTATAGACTTTCCATTATAAAGCTTACTGTTAGCCCTTCCAATAGTTGATTGGTTGTCGTAATGTATACTTATTGGAGGTACATATTTTCCCTAATTCGGAGTATCTTCTAAGAAATCTTGTAGCTAATCCGCTTCTTCTACATCTTTGTCTAAAGCAATAAATTCTAATTCTATGGTTGATCCTGCTATACAAGTTTGTTTAGAGGATCTCCAAGATATTACCCCACTAGCTAAGGTAAACACATATCCACTATTGGATTTTGTATCTGATGAACCAGTTATCCAGTTTTCATCACAATACCCTTCTATTACATATAGGTACCTTTCATAATGTAGTCCATGAATTTGTGTGTACTTTAGGTGTCCTAGTACTCGAATTATAGCTTTCCAGTGATTTTTTCTTGAATTGCTAGTATATCTGGTGAGTTTACGTACAGCATATGCTATACCAGGCCTAGCGTAGTTTATTATGTCATAATGCTACCTAGTATACGAGATTACACAAGTTGATAAATACCATCACCGCTATTTTTAACCCTGTTTTGGTTCAAATCTACAGGTGTTTTTGCCGATATTATATTGTGCTGTTTAAACTTTTCAAGTATTTTCCCAATGTGATGTGATTGGGACAACACATATTCTTAGTTGGTTTTATGTATTTTTACACCAAGTATCACATCAGCGATTCTCAGATCTTTTATATCAAATCTGGCAGAGAGCATATCGTTTGTAGATTTTATTATCTCCTTGTTGCTTCCAACTATTAGTAGATCATCTTAGACATACAATGACCTATCATATATTTGTATGTTTAGAATAGACACATTTGTCGCATTTATTTATATGAAATTCATTTACTATCACATTTTCATTAAATTTTTCATGTAATTGTTTAGGCACTTGTTTAAGCCCATACAGTGATTTTTTTACTCTACAAAATTTGCTTTCATTTCCAGTTTTTAGAAAACCTTCAAGTTGTTTCATGTATATTTCTTCTTTCAGTTCTCCATTCAAAAATATTGTCTTTACATCCATTTGATGTATTTCTAAATCGAGCGTGAATGCGACTGCTATCAACATTCTTATTGACGTTATTCTAGTTACTAGAGAACATGTATCAAAATTGTCCAGGTCTTCCTTTTGTCTGAAACCTTGAACCACAAGTCAAGCTTTATACTTGTCTATTGAACATCAGGTTTCAATTTCTTCTTAAATATCCATTTATTACCAAGATCTTGCATCATTGAGGTAAGTCAACTAATTTTTATGTATGGTTTGCCATAATGGATTCGATTTCGTTATTAATGGCCTCCTTCCAATAAGCGGCATCGGTGGAGGACATAACTTATTTGCATGTTAATGGATCGTCTTCTAACATAAATGTGTAGAAGTTTGTACCAAAGGTTTTTTATGTCCTTGATCTTTTGCTTCTCCTCGGTTCCTCTTGTTGATTAGCACTATTTTGCAAATCAATATTTTGTTCAGTATTCTCAAGAGAATTGGAGATTTCGGTTGTCCTTGGTCTCTTTTGAGGATAATTTGCAGTAACCTGTTTTAAATGGTATACATGTTCAAAAAATCTATTAATTCTCGACTCAATGATGGTATTTACGTGAATATCATTAATTTCGGATTTGTGTACCAAAAAACCGATAAGCGAAACTGATTTGTGCATATCCAACGAATACACAATCAATTATTTTGGTCCAATTTTGACTTTCTTTGGTTTAGGTACCATTACTTTCGCAAGACACCCCGACACTTTTAAGTATTTGTAGGATGGTGGTCAAAGTTCGTGGTCAAATTTAGATGTTTTCTTTCATGGTATATCTTATTCAAAATATGATTTGTAGAAAGAGAAGCTTCACCCAGAAGTTATTTGGCAATCCAAAACTAATTAGTAAGGCATTCATCATTTCTTTAAGATTTCTATTTTTTTGTTCGGCTATACCGTTGGATTGAGGTGAATGTGGGGCTATAGTTTGGTGTATAATACTATGTTCGGTGCAGAATTCCTGAAAGGAAAATTCATATTCTTCTCCTATATCACTTCTTAAAGCTTTTATTTTCTCGTCGAGTTGATTTTCAATTTCTGCTTTATATTGTTTAAACACGTCGAATGCTTCGTCCTGATTTCTAAGGAGATACACGTAACAATACCCTATACAATCATCAATGAAAGTAATGAAATACCTTTTTCCACCTCTAGTTTGACACATTTTTAAGTCACATACATCTTTGTGTGTTAGGTCTAGAGGTTTAGTTTCTCGTTTAACACAATAAAACGAGTTTCTTATCTGTTTTGATTCTGTACAAACATGACATTTATAGTTGGAATTTATGTTGCATTTTGGTATAAAGTCTAGATTAATCAATTTTCATAAGGTATCGAAATTTACATGGCCTAATCTAAAATATCATATGTTAGAGGAATCAACAATATAAGTAGAAGATTGAATTTTATTCATATCATTGTTTGGTACAATATTGGTTACATTTGCCTTAAGTAAACCATCACAAACATATCCTTTTCTACATACACTCCATTCTTTGACAACATAAACTTATCAGACACAAAAGTGAGTTTGAAGCCATGCATGTTAAGCAGCGATCCGAAAATCAGGTTCTTGCGGATCTCTAGAACATGAAGAACATATGCCAAAGTTAGTTCTTTTCCAGAAGTCATTTTCAGTACAATCTTTCCTTTGCCTTCAATTTTGATGCAGATGAATTACCCATAAAAAGTCGTTCATCCTTAGCAGCAGTTTTGTAGGTTGTAAATATCCACTTATTTGCACATATGTGTCGTGTGGCTCCTTTGTTTACAAACCATTCCTTCGAGTCACCAACAAGGTTGCATTCGGATACTACTGTACATAAGTCCATATCAGACACGCCTTCAAAGATGTCAGTCATGTTTTCTTTTGATTTCTTTTTCTTGGATGTGTGACAATCAGCGGCTTTGTGTCCTTTCTTTCCACAATTATGGCATGAACCCTGAAATTTCTTTGATTTCTTAGAAGCATGCTCACGTTTCCTTTTGTTATATTTCTCCGACTCAACTACATTTGCCTTGGCAATTATGGTATGCAAAGTCTTCTTCTCATATCTTCGGTTATCTTCCTCATTCCTCAATCGGATTACAAGTTCCTCCATGTCATCTCCTTGCGCTTGTGCTTAAGATAGTTTTTAAAATCTTTTCATGATGGAGGAAGCTTTTCAATTGCAGCGGTAACCTAAAAGGATTTGATGAGAGTCATTCTTTCATCGTACAGTTGGTGAATGATAACTTGTAACTCTTGAATCTGGTTGATAATGGCCTTTGCATCAATCATTTTGAAGTCAAGGAATTTTCCTGTTATGAATTTCTTCATGCCCGCATCTTCGAGGCTTTCTGGAAATTTGCTTTTCATCTTTGTTTTAGCTTCGCTAGCTTTCTTTTCAACTTGAAAGCGCTTAGCCTTTCCAATAGCGTACGCTGATCCAACTGATGCAAGAGTTCCAGCTCAAGTACCTTTTTCTTTTGTACCTTCATTCAATTCAAATATCAGATAGTGAGGGCGGATAGTCTTATTTAAATAATCTCCCCTTCCCTGGAATGAATGGGGAAGTCAAAATAGATTATTTGCAAATAGCTTTGCTTAACAAATGAAAGTCAAACATCCGAGCTTTAGGGGTCAAGCGGCCCCGAGGTGCTTGCGTGAATCGTAGGACCCTACTTCACAGTAGCTAACTCGCAATGCTCCGCTGTTGGTCTTAGAGAGCGTTTTGTACTTTTTCTCTAATGCCGTGCAAAGTTCTTTGGAAGTTCGAGCAGTACAGTATACATTGTACAGGCTGTTGTTGAGTCCATTTAATACGTAGTTCTTGCACATAAAGTTAGAACTCTTCATGACATTCAAGGCTTCAACTTTTGTTACATCAGGTTCCAATTCTTCGACCACGGGAGCATCTTCTATAAGAAACTTTGCATGGCCCAAAGTCGTCAGGTAAAATAGCATCTTTTGCTGCCCGCGTTTGAAGTCCATCCATGTGAACATTTGGGACCGTTCTCCATGAGACAGCACCATTGTTGAAACCATACTTGTAGACTGAGTAGTAATCACTGTCTGTGTTGGTGCAGAATTATTACTTTCATGAGACATTTTTGTCTACAAAAACAGCCAAAAATATATCAATATTGTTTCAAGATTGTTGTTCGCAATGTCAGAAAAGTGTTACGAAGTTGTTAGACGGTGACGTCAGAAAAGCATTACGAAATTGTTACAATTATGTTGCAAATTGCAACAACAAACTGTCACGGGCACGTCACAAAAATGTTACGAGTAGAATTGTAAAATCAACAAATAAAACAGTAAACATCATACCGATTGTATTGCACGAGCCCAACGTGTAAAAAATGTTTCCTTGAAACAATATTGCTCCCTCTATGGCGCTTAAGGATATCGAGCAATTGTTTTCCAAGATGAAACGGACCTTCTTTGCGATACTGCGCAACAATCGCACGGTACCGACAAACTCAAGGGAGTATTTTTAAGAACAGAGTGTTTGTGGAGAAAGAAAATACGGAAAAAATTTGATTGTCATTTCACTGTTTTCTAACTGCCTATATATAGGCGTAGGGAAACGCACATATTCGGTAATAGTGCATGTTCAATCGGATGCGACTGTTGGAAACGTTGTGACCCTTTACCAAACAGTGCGACCGTTTGAATTTGAACAGACAGAAATAAAAATTGTTTGGTCTGAAAAGCCACGCCAATCCAACTGCAAAGTGTCTCTAATATGCCTCAAACGCCCATTTGCATGTGCCGTGGGTGCGAGTTCAGGCACGGCATGGGCGTGGGCGCATGCGGGGTGGTGCGTTGCACCACCCATCATGGCTTGTCTCTCTTTTTATCTATAGGAATTATCATAGTGTCCACATTTGAGTTTATAAACACAAATAGTTTATTTTATTCTAAGATGTGGGACTATTCAACTTCCAAGGCAATTAATGCCTTTACACTCCCCAATACTGTTCTCATTCATTTCTAACACTCACTGCATATGAATCAAGGTGTATTGATAATAAGTTTGTAAGTATGCTATTTTGCAGAGAATTTTTCTATATCAGCTTGTATTAAAATTTATGCTACATAAATATATATATTTTTCAATCTTACATTTCGACTCATAGTGTCAGCTTTATGCCATAAAACATCAAATCTGGTTAACTTATTCATGCTGTCAATTATCCTCGACACATCTTAAACTTTGGAGGAATCCTAAAACATATTGATGCACAAAAGGAAAATGTTTTTCTTGTCCCGATTTATCGAAATTATTCATAATAAAATATTAGCTATAAGTGAGATATATGCAACATGTCTGAACAACATCAGTTAAATCAGTTCTTTGTTCAATACGATATTTATAAGGTTCATCCTCTAAATGGGGAGCATCGACTTGGCTTATTTGATTACTTCATTCTACGAGATGCTTTTTGAAGCACTTCAAAAAAGGTTGCAAGTGTTCCTTATGCATCTCTTGTTTTCTTGCTTTGGAAATTGCCTCGTCATTCGAGGGAACAACTGCACAATCAAACAGTGGGGCATGTAGGTATAATATTAATGTAGTTCATTATTATCAAACGATTTTTAAACTATTACATTTCAAAAATACATTAACGCTTTTAAAAGGTTCAAATCTCTTGATTTATGAGCATGCCTCAACTATATACAACACTGCATCGTGCAATAAAGGTCATCTGTAACATGCCTCTCCCTCAGAATTACCCTAACGGTTTAAATAACATGCAAACACTCGAATGTGAGATCACCCAACGAACGAACAAGCTCCAAGGAGGCCTAAGAGCAAGTAGAAGCTTCTATTTCCTGCGGATATTCCAATGATGACTCCCTAATGTTTATACTGAGCAAGCCCTTCTTGTTCGAGGAAGACGATATTTAAAGAATGTAGCTAGTTTTTCGTAGCCAGTCTTGTATCCAAGTCAACAATGCTAGATTGAGAACAATTCGAACTTCTTTGTTTGATTCATTTACGGTGCGCCTCCTCTATTGTTTGCACCACCACCATCTCCTAAGAGCTCCTCGGTAAGCTTTATTCATCTTGTCCCCCCTAGTTGCAAATTTGGGCTTAAAGAGTAGTTCCCTAGAGGTGGCCGAAGGGAGTTATGCCCAGAGGTGACTGAGTAGGCTTATTAGAAGCAGTCAAGTAGCTCAAGCCCTATCTTAACTGCTTAAGAGTTAATTCTTTATATTAAAAACGATAGTTTTCAGGGTGTAGTTCTCATAGCCAATCAATGAATGACATTTTCGCTCTTTCAGTTCCCTTCCATGGAGTTAAGAGCTTAGACCCAAGTTCTTTCTTCGACTTCCAGGACTTCGAAGTACCTCAAATGATCCATCTATGCATGCTAAAGTTTCACACATAGTGCTACAATTGATGCACATAACAAGTCTTTTTCGAAGAAATAAGTAGCTAAAGGTAGGCAAAACAAAAAAAAAGGATGGCTTCCTCGTTGATTGAAGGACTCGAGGGTTGTAGCCGCTAGAATCCATACATTTACCTTTTCTAAATGTATTTCTTTAAACAAAGACTATGTACTATCTCTTTTCAGATGGTAAATGTTTCTCTTGCTTCGTTGTGGTATGGCATAGCACATGTCTTTCATTTTCTCTAGGTTGCCACTTCTTCTGTTAGACGCGTAGTGGAACTCATTTTCATTCTTGAATTAGTATTAGGTTAATTGTCGGTAGTAGTGAGGAAGGAAGGAAGGCTTGCCCCACTAAGGCCGGTTAGCTAATGAGGGGAAAATGGTCAAACTGTTAAAAGGAATAAGAAACTCATGAACGCCTATGACGTACTTAGATACTTGAGAAATATTTACCATTCGAAAAGATAAAAAATTAAAGTCAGTCCAAAAAAATACATTAAGGCCAGATGTATTATCAAACTATTGGCTAACATACATATCCTAAACTTCATGGTACACCCTATATTTTGATGTCTTATTCCATTTTCTTAAAGATGTAAGTAAATAAACATGAAAATGCTTGTTTACGTCATGTTCAGTGCAAAGCGAAAGAGGTATTTTTTAACTTATCAAGGAAAAAGAGCATTATTGTTGTGCATGCGTTGACTTTCAATACAGACATGTAACTAATTTCTTCCGGGGTAATGCTACAATAAACATCTATAATAATGTTATAATAGAACTAAATGTAAAAGAATAAATGCAATAAACATCCATAAGAATGTTATAATAAATTAAATGTAAAAGAATAGTTATTTAATTAAGTGTGGAAAAAACATATAAAAAATAATAATTAGCATCATGAAACAAGATAGTTAAATTAGATTGATTAATAAATTTAGTGTGGTATTAAAGGTATCAAAAAAATGCTTACCAATGCTATGCAAAAATAATAATAAACACAATAAGATTTGTATGTTTTCTAATACCAAAACTTTTTTACACGGAAATTATTCACCGTTTAAAATTATTTTGCACAGTAAACAACCGTCAATCAATATAGTTTTTCACGACCATCAATTACCGAACGATAGTTGTTCGATAGTTCATAATCATAGAAAGCATGTGACATGTAAAATAAAATGTTATTATGATATTACATATTATCACGGAAAATTATTTGAATATAAAATTAATCAGTTGCATTTTGCTAAATATGACATAATTTAGAACGTAGACAACAAATAGAAGAATGAGAGAGTGTAGATCCACTAAAGGCCCATACCCATGGAAAAAATACACTAAGCAAGTATTCCTTCATGTTTTGGCTAAAGCTAAAAACATCAAAAGGAAAACAATACATTCGTTTCACGGCAATGATCTCCGCTTCAAAAAAAAAATTAAAATGCATACTAATATGCAAACTCAACGCTCAATGTATTAAATTTCTCTATGTATATAATTTGCTGCAGTCATTTACAGTAGGGGTCAGCGCGGGTTGGTTTGGTACGATTTGAAGCCCAAACCGCTTTCGCATCGCATCAAATGGTTAACCAAAAATACAAACCATTATACTAAGCATGAAATAAGAGAATTACTTCCATTAACAATTTATTTACGAACATAGCTGTGCGAAACTTTTAACTTAAATGTTAAAACACACAGTATTATACTGTACGAAAAATAAATTGTTAATTGTATGAACATTTCAATTTGACAACTACCTACAAGTGATATTTTTTGGTAGATTAACCAAAGATCAACATTAATCAACACATAATATTAAGGAAAATGACTAGAATAAGATTCTAATTAGCATTTTTCCAAAAAAATGAGATGAAAAATATTATAGCAAAACTATAATTTCTTCCTTTATGACAGCGGTTATTATTAATATACTGAGTAGCATCCCCCAGGGAAAATATTTGAAAAGAAAAGGATTAATAGTTAAAATACATATGCGATAAAAATAATGAAAAAACACTATAAAAATATAAAACTAGTCCGCTATAATTCAGCAAATTACATATCATCAATCAAATTGACATATCAAAAACTTAGTAGAGACTTTTTGTATAAAGGACAAAAATTTATATTTTTTTTGCCTTAAGGACACAACCTCAATATTTAATTAAAACGACAAACATTCTTCCAAAATTATTTATAAGGACAAACCGCTAAAATTATGAACCACCATTCGTCGCACCATCGCCATCACCTGCACCACCAGCCTCGCCGTCGCCCCCACACCACCCCCCCCCCCCCCCATCACATACTACCGATAACTCTTAACTTAAAACCCGATACCTAAAATCTGTTACCGGTAACTAAAAACCGATACCTAAAAGCTGCTTACCGACAACTAAAACTGATACCTCACAATGATACTCAAATAAATAACCCGTAATCTTCTAGGTTCTAAAATTTATCAATTTCGATCACCATTATCTTAGTTTACAGTTCATTCTTTAACAAGCATTTCAATAATAACAATCATCCTTGTAGAAAATCAGTTCATCGTCATATTTAAATCACAAATAGACCACCCATAATCAACATCTATTAAACTCATGAAATTGCATTGTTATCTCATATAACAATGCTTTTACTCAAGCATCTTCATTCTCAGATGAAAATCGGATAGAGTGGCTCCACAACAGCATAAGCATGGATTCCATTCAACTAAGATAGTATAACAAGCACGACAGTGGTTCATCTCTAGGTTAAAAAAACAGATTTTACAAAAATGATACCACTTTCACAAAAACTGATCCTCTAATTAATAGTAAAACCGATACTCAAACAAAATTCATTAAATAATACCAACGAAACAATAATTCGACTTAATGATCATCATATTGCTATGTAACAACATTTTTTTTATATAATCAAACAAACAAAACAGTAAACAAAACTTTCACACTGCATTATTTTTAAAATGATATTCAGAAAAAACGAAAATAATACATAAAAACTGATCCTCACGAAACTCAATACAGCGGTACGTTATCAATCAAATCAATATAAATGCAAAAAAATAAAATGACAATTAAAAAATATTCACTTCAAAATGTGAATTTATTACAATATAATAATTTTGTTATACAACAAAAATCAAAAACCCAAAAATAACAAATATTTTCAAAAATAATACCTACAAACTCGAAAACTGATACCTAACAGCTGATACCACTTCTTTTCCCCTAATTCCTCCATGGCTTGCTCTTATTCTTCCTAGACTTTCTCTTTTTCTTTCTCGAATTGTTGTTTCTTCTGAAACAACACTTCACTATGCCGTCCCTACTACCAAAGCTGTTAATTTTCCATCATCAGATGACTTCAAATCAAGCACTTTGAAAGCCTAGTCGTTGTCATCCACCGTCGAATCAACCACCCTCGCCACCATCGCAGCAACCATCATCGCCAACAATGCCGTCTAAGTTTGACGCCGCTCCAGACTCATTTGCGCGTTTGTCCTAATCGCTAATTTTTTTGTCCTGCCTCCGAATTGAAATTCAAAAATTGTCTTTCACATTAAAATACTTAAGGTCGGTTCTTGAGGCTAAAATGCTGAGAAATTTTGTCATTAACACTATTTTCCTAAACTTGGTATTACTAAAAGATAAGGATTAAAAATTATTATGCTTTGTTAAAATGCAATAAGTAAATAAATATTACTGCAAAGTAAAGAAAATAATCAGCATTTAATACTGATAGTTGGCTCAGACAGCCAAGGGTTCGTCTTCAAACTGATACAACACTAAATAGCTATAAAATTCAGTTTGCCAACACTAAGCTTAACCATTTGGAGAAGACTGGGAAAAATACAAGCCAAGTTCAAATGATTATAAGATATTAATCACATTTGATTTATCATAAATTCACAAGAAAAATTGCTAGTAAGTCTTTCATAATTGGTTAAAATGGAAAAAGAAAAAAAAAAAAAATAAGGCTAACCATCAATGCATGAAGGCAAAAATAATAATAAGCATTTTGTATTGATCATATTTGGAACAGTCAAGGGTTTGAGTCCATCTTAATTGGTAAAAAACTGGAAGCTTACCAAAATATGAACTTCCGAGCGTGCAACAAAGAGGATGTTGCTTTTGAACAAATCAACTGCATTATCAAAAGTTAATTTTTGACATAACAAAAAACAAAGAAGGTTATGATTTACAACAATTCCTTCCTCTCTCCCTTCTCGAATTACAACAATTCGTTTTAAAAATAATACAAATGTAATTGATGTGAGAAGTTCGGTAAGCGGATTGCTTTAGAAATCCAGCAGCAAACCGACCGGTTTTAATGTCAATTTGTACTTATTTTGCTACAGCCATCCCTGGGAATTTCAAGATCAAATTAGCATAAGTTGAGACTTAATCTCGGTACAACGTAGCATTAAAGGGGCAAAGAAAAAAAAGAAGAAAGAAACAAAAAAAAAAAAATGGAGTTTATTCTTTTACTGCCGAAAACAGTTATAAATAAAATCATTAACAGAAACAAACTGAGGCTACATGGATATGATAAAAAGACAATTAATATAAGCATTACCGTACAACCAAGCATTGATGGTCAAAGTAGCGACAACTTCCTCCTGAAAAGGCTCCTATACAATGTATTCAAACAGCACTGGATGGCCAAATTTAACCAATTATTATATGCCTTCACATTAAGCCAGAAAGTGGTGATTTTGCAAAATGCACTCAGCACCTTATGACTACTTTAAAAGGCAAGTCTAGTAACAAATAAGTCATGCAAACTTTGATGATCACAAAGTGATAGCAAATTTTTATTTTTACTGGTACAAATCCAATCATAAAATATCGAAATAGAAAGGAACATAACCAACAACCAATCAGCTAGAAGGAATAAGGAAATCCTGAACGTCTATTACTTGCCTAAAGCTAGAAGGAAGAGAAAATTAATCAGTTGCATTTTGCTAAAGATGACATAATTTAGAACGTAGACAACAGATAAAGAATGAGAGAATGTAGATCCACTAAAGGCCCATACCCAAGAAAGAAATACACTAAGCAAGTATTCCTTCACATTTTGCCTAAAGCAAAATTTTCAAAAGAAAAACTTAGCAATGGCTTCAACATGCTATCTTGAAAAAGGGAGGGAAAAAAATGCTTTTGTTTCAGAACAATGTTCTCCACTTCAAAGAGAAGATTTAAACTCAATTTGAATGGTTTTGGTGACTACTTTAATTTCCATAATGTTTCAAATATCATAATAATTTGTTTCAGTATGTTTTGACACATTTAGAGTTGATTCCTAATAAGGATTTTTGACATGTTATCGTTTGGTTGATTACATGTACTACTACGAAAAATCACCAAACTTGAGAACTATTAACCTTTGAAATCCATGTTAAAATATTTGGATTCCCTTGAAATTGAAACATGTTTATGTTGGGATGATTTCAAAGGTGGATGTTCATTATTTTGATAATTCATGAAATTAATTAATTTATATAATTCATCAATGGCAGAATTAACTAATACAGAAAGGTAATTATGCAAACTAATATGCTCAATGCTCAATGTACCAAATTTCTCTACGTATCTACAGCCATTTACAGCAATCTCGAAAGCAGATTAACATAAGCTCAAACCTGATCTCGGCACAGTAGCATTCAACCAAAAAAAAAAAAAAAAAAAAAAAAAACTGAAAAGAAAAGGAGTATTAGTCAAAAGTACAGTTGCTTGAAAAATGATTAAAAAAATCAGATATACATATACACGTATATACATATACACACATATACATAAATGGAGACCTAAGACATAAAAAAAATTAAAGCTTCTTAAGAATTTCTTAAAAGATAGAAAAGCAAAACCAAAAAAT
The DNA here is from genome assembly GCA_030765085.1 of Allium cepa. Lineage (NCBI taxonomy): Eukaryota > Viridiplantae > Streptophyta > Magnoliopsida > Asparagales > Amaryllidaceae > Allium > Allium cepa. The sequence continues at coordinate 622,518,860 of CM060931.1, forward strand.
AACTTTAAATTTCACTAAAGATTCTTGGAGTAAAAATATCAGAAAGTTGTGAAAAATCTACGTGTTAAGTAAAACCATGCTTAAAATATATTCAAAATCTCAAATTATTTCCAAACATAACGAATATTTCCTTAACGTTGTAAATGAAAAAACTCAGATAAAAATAAAAAAATAAAGCGCATTGGAACCTAAAAATAATAATAAATGCACAATTATATACCAACTCTAAGCCAAATACCCAAAAAGAATTAAACACAGCTCGCTATTTTACTACTAATTGCATCTGGTAGGCATTAATAGACACAACCAGCAATGAATAAATAATTAGCCTTTTAAATCAATAGGCATTAATAGACACAACCAGCAATGAATAAATGCAGTTTGCTTGGATAATGACTAAACTCCTACTGTTAACTACAAAATCAACAGTAGAGAGTTCATATTATACAAGAAAAGTCCTCTAAAAATAGAATAGCTAATACCATTTCCTTCCTCTCTCCCTTCTCGAATTACAATAATTTGTTTTAAAAATAATACAAATGTATTTGATGTGAGAAGTTCGGTAAGCGGATTGCTTTAGAAATCAAGTAGCAAGTCGACCAGTTTTAATCTCTTTTTGCATTTATTTTGCTACAGACAACCACGGTAATTTCAAGATCAAATTAGCATAAGTTGAAACTCAATCTTGGTACAACGTAGCATTCAGGAAAACAAAATGAAAGAAAGAAAAGGAGTTTATTCTTTTACTCTCAAAAACAGTTATAAGTAAAACCATTAACAGAAATAAATTAAGGCAATATGGATATGATAAAAGGACAACTAATATAAGCATTACCATGCATTGATGGTCAAAGTAACGACAATCAAGTTGGTTCACGATGTGTATGAATCCATCTAAGAACAGCTAAAACTGCTACAACTTCTACCTGAAAAGGTTCATTTCGACTATAAAACAACAGTATAGTATAACATCTGTTTAATTAAGGAATGCATTAAAATTTACATTGACATAGACATGAGGGTAGATATGAGACATCAATGTCTAGAACTGATGCGTTGAAAAGAATAAAATGTCCAAAGCTCCTATGAGGGCAACATAAATACGAGAAATCATGCAATGTAACCTCTTCAAACAGCATTGGATGGTCAAATTCAACCAATTATTATATGCCTTCACATTAAGCCAGAGTGGTGATTTGAAATGCAAAATGTACTTAGTACCTTAGTAACAAATAAGTCATGCAACTTTAATGATTACAATGTGATAGCAAAATTTTATTTTTTACTTGTACAAATCCAATCACAATATAACGAAATAGAAATCTGGCATATGTACTCTCTTACTACATGTGAATGATTGAGTCATAAACCAAAAGGCAGAGTTTATTGTTAAATCAAAGACAAACTGAACAAATGTATTCCGAATGTAATAAGGTTAAATCCAGTAATCTACCACCAAACTATTAAAAACATACAGGCAAAGGCAAAATAGCTTTGAAACCCAAAAGAACTAACACAATCTAACAATACAGCTTAGCTCTCGATCTAAATGTAAAATTTTAGTATTCATAATTCGTAAAGGCCGAAATCTCATGTGGAAAATACTGCTGGATCATTGCATCAATAGATGCTGTTTAGCATTAAAGAGTTTCATCATTCGATTCCAAATAATATTGATCAAAAGTTCATTCATGTCAACTGTGTTAATTATTAGTTAATGCGATGCAAATGGTAAGTTCATCAAATAAGTTATGACCAATGAAAGATAACAATCAAAACAAATATAAGAAATGTATCCCGATGAAACGCAACGCTTGAGCTCAGGCAAGTTTTCCATGTCACTGTCCCAAATTTACAGGGAAACATTAAACACTAGTCGAGGTTCACCCATATTTATGGATGATAGCAGTCACACGTTTTGTCTAGAAAATTCACTACGGGTGGGCCTATAATAGAAGATTTTCATAAAAAAATCAATTTGAATTCATGCATTTGTTTAGTTTACCCTGCTCCCCACCTCTTATTTTGCTGAGTTAACACTCTTTGATAGTAAAAAATTTCCTATCCTACTGCTCACAATTCACATTGATGATTAGCTCATACAGCCAAGGTTTAGTCTTCAAACTGGTCCTTAGACCAGATCAGAGACTCTAGTCCACATAAAGCCTCATCATAGTATCAACCAAGGTTCAAAATTTCGGTTTTCGTTTTCATTCCGGACACGGGTAAAGTTTGAAAATTCGGTTCCATTTCGGAAATTTCGGATATTCCGCTTTAATTTCGGTTTGCAAATTCCGGTATTTTTTTACATCCATATTGATAATATAGTGAAAATTAGGATACGCATCTATTTTCAAACTTAATATTTGAAAAACTCTTCTAAAAAATAAATTTCACAAAACAAAACAGTTAATATTTTCAACGAAAATGTGCAGTATAACTTAAATATTTATAGTGTTGGCTGTAAATATTTACAATTCTAATTACATAATTTTATAAATTAAGTATTTGCAATGTTGATGATGATTTGATGAAAAAAAATATATAACATATAACATTTGTGATTGTAAAAATACATATCTTTTAGCATAATATAAATCCTCATTGATTATATTTCGTACTAGATTATATTATGTTGAATTTCAATATATTCTTTTTTTATGGCCAATACAACTATGTTTAAGTCATGGGACTTGAAGTAAAAATAAAAATATTAGCAGTTCTACTTTTTCAAACTTGACATGGTATTATCAAACATTGAACCCAAGGTTTGAGGTGAAAAATGCATAGAATGAACAGAAAAAGAAGAACCCACTCTTCATTTCGTGACCACATGTTTTATTTTATGAACTTATTAAGGAGAAAGTTACTTCACCTGCTTTTTGCCACAGTTGCTTCTAATCACATATCATTTCTTGTCCTTTAATATAAAGATTTCTGTTCACAATTACTTTCTTTTCCAATGCAATTCGAATGCCATTTCTTTATGTTAATTGTACAGAATTTTCAAAAGTTTTTCTTCTGGAAAAACCTTCTGCTAATGGGAGGAAAATCCTAGCTTGCTCAACGAAGCTCAAATATGGAATGCGTTGCCTAAAAAATGAAACTGCTACAATTTAAACTAAGCTTTACGTCCTCAAAAATGTTCTTCTTCGCTTATATTTATTTTTTACGCTTTCTTCTTGCCCTTTTTTTTGTTTTTACTGAAATCGGGTTTCAAAGTGGATTCCGGCCCGGCCAACGTCGGAACCGGACCGAAATAGGTGGAATTCCAACGTGCCGACCGGAATCTCGAAACTTGGTAGATATGCACCAGGGATTATGAGATTTATGAGATCTGGCTTTTCATGTGCAATTGTAATTTGAATTATGTCCCACCTCAATAAATATATAAGAACCAAAAGCTTGAAAAACAAATTATGCAAGGGGGGAAAACCATATTCTTAAGAATAAATTTTTCAAATGAGTAGGTGAAAATGACAGCACAACGACTAATAATTTGAAGGTTTGTTTTTGGAACAATTTCTCATATAAAAATGGAATAACTACCACATTTGCCAAAAATTCAAAGCCCACTAGCAGCCAATATCATGAAAATAATAATAATAATAATAAATAATTGATGAAAATGAGAATAAGGTAAAATTACCAAAATGAGTGGAACAACAATAATGAGTGGTCGAAGGAAATGGGAAAAAAGAGGTGATAAAAAGTTAATTGAAAATGTTTGATTTAGTTCACGTGAGTGCTATTTTGTTTTTGTGAACAAAACAGCACTCCTAATTGGTTGAAATCAGCGGGCTCCATGTGGAGCCCACTGATTTCAACCAATGGTGGGTAGTGTTTTGTTCACACCGGTGTGAACAAAATAGCACTCGGTTCACATTAGAATAGAAAATTGCAGTTTCAGATGGTATAACTTCCCAAGTGTCAAGTGAACACAACTTATTGGTTAAAACTAATGTCTTATCTTAAATGGAAGTCATGAGCATATTTCCATAAATATGAAACGTAACTAATTTTAACAAAATTTCAAATATCCTATTTATCAAAGGATAGGCAAACTAAGATTTCTAATTACGTCTACGATCATGTGTAACTTATTATCTTAGATGCTAAAAATTATTTTATTATATGCAGCTTAATTTCAAATGATATGTAGATTATTTTTGACAGGCCTGACAAAGAATTAGTGCCCCAGCTTAGAAATTAGCTCTAATGGAAAAAAAAAAATTGTGCCAAAATACATTGTCCCTATGCTATGGGTTTTAAACCCAGCACACTATGATGTAACCATTAGTCATTAGCACTAGACGAAAACAGCCAACATGTGAGTTTCTAACCAGTTATTTGTAAATAATTTATATTTACAAACTTTATAACCCAAATACTTTTAAATTTTGCTCCGACCAGGTGGGTGGTCCCAACCCATGGATTTGGTGGGCCGCCCTTTGGGTGGCCTTGGTTTTATAACAATTGACATGGTATCTTTTTAATTAAAAAGATAAGTATAAGAATTTTTTTTATTCAATTGTCCTCGTCTTTGTGATGGTTTACTTATTAATTAACTAGATCTAAAGAAACATAACTTGCAATTAGCTTATTTTTTAAATGATGATTATATCCAACTTTATAAATGTAACGACCCGTAAATTTTAACGGTTTTAATAACGTAATTAACTGGAATTTTTGTGAAATTTTAAATAATTAAAATTGAAAATAAAAATTTAATATTTGGAATACGTCTATTTAAACATAGCAAATAGTAAATTTTCAATTGATAATATGGAAGTTTATTTTATTGTATAATTTTATTTAATTTAAATCAGTTAATATTTGTTGATAATAAAATATTTTACAAGGCTGAATATTTTTATATAATAAATTTGTAAATCCTTTTCTGAGTGAGACGCCATATTTCGTTTCGTCAAATTTAGACTGCTGTTGCTCCATTTATCTTATTTCGACGTATTAGCAACATTTTTGATATCGAATATCGACTTTTGATAGGAATGTGGTATTGTTCATATCTGTGTATCATCCTGTTCGCCTCGTCATACTGATCTCCGCAGTATATTCATTTCTGTATTTTGAGGTCTGGTATGCAACGGTAATGATGAAACAGTTCACCGTAGCGGTACCACATTTTGACTTTACACTTTTCCTTGGTTTCAAATCTCTAGCGTGCAGCCCAAACAAATAATTAATTGCTTCAATAAATTTCACGAAATCAAGGGATTTGACCATTACGATTATTTTTATTTGTCTGTCCATTCAATAAATTTCACGATGCTTCCTTTCTGTTTTAATAAGTTTCTTGAATTCTTGACTGCTTTTCAGCTCTTTTAAATTAAGATTTGATCAATGAAGAAGACTATGTGCAGCCAGGCTTCCCTGGGCGAGACAATAGTCTTTGGAGACAAATCTTATACTGCCTAAATGATGGAAAAATTGCTGATGGGTGACTAATTTTCAAATGATGAGGTTTCTCTGATGGAGATAGTATGTTTTTTATCTGAGAATTTTCAGTGCAGTTTTGCCTTATATGGCTCTGATATCATGTTAGAATTTGAAGAAAATTTGAATAAAATGAAATGAGAGAGGTTGAAATTATAAACTGATATCTTTTTATTGAAGAGAAAGATTGTATAGCACTGATATTACAAAAGTTACATTTCTGTATCTTGTAGACAGACTTTATATAGAGCTCTTACATAAATGGGTCGTGATACATTTCGGGCATATATTGACCGCATTTACTTTTAAGATAAAACAATATAGCACCCGCCTTATACTTCATTTTTTTACTGCTAATTCAACCATCACTAATGACATTGTTTGGAATGTCAAGAAATCTTCTTATTTTGCCTCTAAAGATCACATCTCTCCTCCCCCTGGATGGGTTGACTATCATGATAAATATATTCTTAATTCTTTCTGTCTCGTTCCACCTACGAAACCAAAATTGTAAAAAAAAAAAACTACCCTGATAAAGGTAAAAAAACTGAAAAAGAATGTCTCATAGGATCTCGATCAAGGCAACATCATTCCTCAACTTTGCACAGTGCCTGAATCAAGTACATGGTCTCCTAATATATAACACCAAACTTCTGTCGTCCTTTGATGATACACAACTTTGGAGTAATGGAATATTCATGGTGCTCATAATGACATTAAAGTAGATCAGATCAAAGGAACCATCAAGGATTATAAGCTCCATTAGATGGCTATTTTAGAAACAAAACTCAACTATGTTCTCACTCAAAGAGCAGCAAGATCTATTAACCATGACTATATTTTGAACCACAACCCTAATGAGGCACCTTTTGATAAAATACTGGTTCTTCATGACCCTTCCATTTATACTCTATCTCTTGTTTTGTCCACCAGACAATTCTTACACTCGACATCTTCCACTTGTATACTTCCACATCTATGTATAACTTTCATTTATGCTGAGAATTCTCTATCCAATCAACAAATACTCCACAACTATCTTCTTCATTTAAGATAGGAGGCCCATCTATGAATAGTTGCTAGAGATTTTAACTGTGTGTTAAGGGTCAATTGTAGAAAGGGTGGGAAGCCTCTTTTCATGAGGGATATCCAACCTTTGAATGACTGTGTTGAGATTAGTTCCACGTCGGACAATTTACAATATAAACTATGCATAAATACTTTGTTATGAACAAACTATGTGGAACTCACCCTAGATTGTATATCTAACTCTTGCCTAATTCAAATGCATTCTATGCTAAGTGCTCCTGGAACAATAAAAGCAGAGGTTGAGTTAGTAACCTTTAACAAAATTGATTTTTTTTATAACCTTATCTCCTTGAATACTTGGCCTAGAATATCTGCTTGCATTCCTCTCCCTATTCTTTCTGATCATTCGCGTCAAATCATCTCCCCAGGGGAGGCAGCCATGAAAGATAGACTTCGTTTTCATTTTTTAAGCATTAATTATAGACAACTCTTTCCTTAATATTGTTCCTACTACTTAGTCCGCTAATTTTTTTGGTAACCTTATGTATGCCAATCCTACAGCTGAAGGTAATGTTTCCCTGATCACTACAAAAAAATGGATTTTTAAAGACTCTTGTATTTTGTCTCTAAATGCAAGATTTTGTCTCTAATTTATATTTGTAACCAACTTAAGACAGATAAGTGTTGTCTCTAAAATCAGGTCTCTAAATAAACAGAGACCACAAACATTTGTCTCTAAAATATTAGTAACCTCACAAAGGGTCTCAAATACACGCCTACATTAAAAACTAGTTAGAGACAATTTTATGGGTCTCTTGTACAACTATAGAAACCATGTTCAAGGTTTCAATTCAGTCATAAATACACCGGTTATTATAAACCAGTTGGATAGAAAAAATGAAACATTATTTTATTATAGTTTTCATCATAGATCAATGAGTAGTAAATATACAATGTCAAATAGAACAAATAGCAAAATACATGTTAAATTTGCAGATCATGTACAAAAAGCAAGCTTATCTACAAATCTACAGACTGCATAATATTTCAATTGGACTGTACAGAAAAAAGCAAGCTGATGTACCAAATCTACAGACTGCATAATGTATCACTTGGACCGTACAAAAATGAAATCTAATTACAGCATATCCAAAGACCATAATATATAAGCTGGACCATACAAACAACATGTCTACTTACAACATATCCAAACTGCAGTTCATTGCAAGAAAATAAAATTACATAATATTCAAAGCATAGATGTCATATTCAAAAAGCAACATATCTAAATTGGACCCTATAAACTATAATCCTAAAACAAGATCCAAACAAAACTAAAACTAAAATAGATGTTGAAAAGAAAAGACAGTTCCAACAGAGCATACTTTATACTTTCAGAAGCTAACATGCAATTCACACATCATTTTCATTTTGCGATCCAACGTTTCCTTGAGTGTTTGATACTTGATTTCCAAGTTGATTATGATCGGATTGATCTTGTGTAATAGGCCTCAATAGTTGCATGAAAGATCCAACTTGTTCTGAAATGTTTCCAAAAGTAGATTGAAAAGGCACATTCGTTGTTTGATATTGTTCGGGTGTTTGTTGACAAGGAACTAATGGTTGTATCATTTGATAAAGCTGTTGAGAAGACTGACCTGATGGCTGCGGGATATGGTTAGGAATTTGTGGAAACGGTTGATCACATGGATGTAGGACTTGACATGATGGCTGAGCATGAAAACTTGAAGGTTGTAGAAATGGATGAGGAGGATGCTGCAACACTTGATTTGATGGCCGTGGGAACGATTGAGCGGATGGTGGCGCGAATGGCTGAGCAAGCGGTTGTGGGATTTGACTTGACGGCTGTACAGAGAACTGACCCAAGTGTTGTGTTTGACCGGATGGTTGGTTGAATGACCATGATTGTTGGTTTATGCTTTGAAGATTGGTCGGATTAATTGAACCAAGCAAGCTAGTTACTCTCAATTGCACTTCTCTTTCTATTACTGATTTAAGCTCCGATGTTAATAACATGCTACTGGACGTTACAGGTTGTTCTTGATGTGCACGATCTGCAAGACAGTTGGATTGAGAACTATTACGCAATATAGTATTTGTATCAACATAAGGTGCTCCGTAAACCCTTCCTCTTGTAAGGCCTCCGGATGACTCAACCCAAAGTTTTGGATTCCATACATTTTCATCTTCTTGTAGCTCGGCTTTTTTCTTCATATATGTTTCCTGAAAAGGTTAAAAGGGTAACAACATATAGGCTTGTTGGATAGCAACATCTAATAAATGAGATAAAGTAAAATGTTGACAAACATAAGTTAAAAGTGTGGATGAGTTACTCTGCTAGCTGTACTTACAAATGCCAACCAAACTAATGTGACTTAAAGTGTAAAATTAGTTTTCAAACCGAGTGTAAACTCATATCAGAATTTAAAATCAGTTTTCATACTAAGCCTAAACTCAGTTTATAATGTAAACTGGTTTAATATTGCTTAATTACTCATTAAACATTGTTATCTAGTGCTTTTCTCCAAATACGTGAAGCTTATGTATAATTCAAGAAGTCATGTATATGACTTGATTCCACAATCAGTAGACTTAGGCAAGTGACAGCCTACGTCTTGTGAAATATGTAGCATAATTTTAAATAGGAATACACAGTAGTAGGAACAAGTACAATATAATAAAAATAATATCATCTGTCACCTTAATTAACAGGAACAGGTACAATAAAAATAATATCATCTGCCACATGACTTCAAACTTATGTCCACAGCCTTGATATGTCCAAACCATGCCTCATGCATAATTCTGTTAGTTTACGATGATAGTTATAATCCGTTTGTGTTTAAATAAAACGTTTCTGTTTGTCAGGTTCATTTCCTTTTCTCAGCTTGTGGTTGTCAGTTACCTGTATTTTGAAGTATTATAGTTTAATTTGCAAAAGCTCAGATATTTATTCATTTCTTACTGAGACAAAACTACACTGTGCATTGGCTGTTCTCTTTATTATTAATCATTACTAGTCGTTGTACATAGTATTATTTTGTCATGCTCCCCGTTAGAGAATTCTTTTATTGGAAAGAGACAAAATACATTTCTCGATATACATATATCATATACGTGACTGCATATATATGTAGATGATCAGAGAAGTAAATCTATATTTGGGGTAAGTACGTGCAGACTTGGAAACAGGAGGCCAGGCTCTGTAAGTATCAAATCATTCAATACAATAATAATTTGATATGATGTGGGATGGGCTGTATATTTATCATAAATCATAAGGGTGCACATCATAACGCTCAGTTCAGGAAACATTCATTTGCGCAACCACGTATCCATGTAAAAGGAATGCAATGCTAGTTTTTTCCCTTTGACACATTTTAAATTAAAAAGACATGTTTGAAGATTAGTTTGTGGTAGAAAGAAAATGGGCTCTAAATGTTAACCTACTGGATAATAAAGTAGCATAATGGCAATAAAATTATCTGTTGTTTTTTCTTCCAAACAAGGGTAAATCCAAAGAAACATTGATTAAAATTATAATAATTTAACTATAATATGCTTACATTTGATACTGTTGGGTAGGTGTTGCCTTCATTATACAGACATGTCGCATTATTTTTATTTATTTTTAAACTAGCGTCCAAAGTTCTGTAAGTTCAAATGCAAAGTATATGTGAATGGTCTAAACAAAAGGCAGAAGTCCAATGATTTAAAAGAATAAAAATGAATGTCGATATCTTAACCTAATATAAACCCGTAAGCTAAAACACGACTACGTTTATATGCTATATATACAATACAAATAGACTGGAACAACACTCTACATGTATGTTGTACCATACTGTAACAATTTAAATATGGCTATCAGGAATGAGTTGGATAAGACAAATTACTCTAAAAACCAATTTTTTAGGATACAACAGTCAAAATGAGGAAAAAGAAAAGTAAAAATCAGAAACTTAATCATAATATCGTCATCAAAGAAATCCGCATAAACAAGTACGCAGCAGATCAATTACAAATTGAAACACAAACCTATATCTTCATCAAATATACAAATCGATAGCGCATCTACGTTGAGTCGTGATTAGAGCAATGGTCGCTTGAAGAAGGATCGATTTCCCTGTTGAATCGTGATTAGAGCAGTGGTTGCTTGAAGAGATCGATTTCTAATTTTTTAACTGGAGAAAATTTCTGGAAGCTTACTGCGATTTTGAGCGGCGAGGGTTTTTCTCTTTTTTTTCGTGCGTGAGTGGGGTGAGGCTGTAATTAATAGAACGTTTTTAACGAGGGTTTCCTATCATTTTGGGTGGAAACGGTTACATCTATTTAATTATAGACGTTTTTTTAATGTTGAGACTGACTTAAAGATTATGTTTTAATTTTTTTATGAATTAATTAAAGCATTTCATGTTGAGACCCACTAAAGACCCTAATTTTAATTTTTTAGTAATAATTAGTGACGCAATTATTTTGTCTTTAATTAGACCTTATTTAAAGACCAAAAAGTTTTGGGTCCCTAAAATTTAAGACAAATTTTAAATATTAAATTTGTAAAATTATTCTATCTTATTAACTTGTACGTTTGCTGTTTTTTCCCACGCTTTTAGTTTGATTGTGAGAGGAAAAAACAAAACAAAAATCCTAAAAAAAAGAGAGAATCTCAGACGTTTGGAATGATAAATTAGTACTCTAAAATAAATCATACATCCAATAAACTAATGATTGCTTCATTAAATTTGCTTGAATACTTCCCATCTGAATATTATTTGTTCTAAACAAGGACAGATTAAATGATGCACTCAACAATATATATTTAAATTCCTATAAATGATGTAGAATGATTGGTTCTTTAATGAAATGTAACTTATGTTCAATGCACAAATTAATTAGGTTCGAAAAGAAAAACTCGTTCAATTTCAACTAGAAATATGAGTTGATCAAACAACATTACCACAAAAATTGGAAAGAAAGCATTGGAAAATGTTAGCATGTTAATGTTTAGAGCTACTATTACTTACCATAATTTTATTTTCTTTCTAAACCTTATGTGCTTTATACTGACTTTCTCCACGTTACTATTCTAGCCTTATAGAATTATAAGGATAAAAGCAAAGCATGAACAAATCAACGTCATAATATATCTCTCTATGATATCCTCTTATAATCATTTGCAACTATAATTTCCTGTAAACCACTTCCTAATTTGATAAAAATAACTCAAAATCAAAAATTGCAGTAAAGACACATTGCAAAATATCACCCACTACAGTCAACTATCAATTTGCACAGTAAAGGTATATTTATTTTCCAGTTAACAACTACTATTTTTCATATGTTGCACGAAAGTAAAAAGCAACTTCCTTGTAATCTGATTTTTGTCCATAACACCAACCTATAACCAATAAGATGTTAAAAAAAAAACTTAACTTAAAATTCGACCAAAAAAATCCATGGTTGTATTATCGAAGATCCACTTTCAGACTAAGATGATATTGGAGTGATTCTTCAAACGCAAAATGACGAAACAGAAAATTAAAAAACAGAAAATTAATTGTAACTGTCGAATTGCAGTCATATCAAATAAATCGGCATAAAACAAGTAGCAGAATTTGGTAAATCGAAAGACGAACCTGTGTTTTCTTCAAGTATATAAATAGACAGCTCCTGTGCTACCTTATGTTGATTCGTGATTAGAAGATTTGCTTGAAGGAGGAACGAGTTCAAAATTTTTTGGGGGAGTAAATTTCTGTAGGCGGCGTTTTTTTTTCGAGCGGAAGGAATACGAGGGTTTCCAATTTCTTTTTTTTTAACGTGCGTGGTGGAGGAGTAATTGAAGGAATTGACCTCGTTACCTACTTTATTGATTAAACGTTTTATTTTTATTTTTGCTGAGACCAACTTAAGACTATGGCTTAATTTTTTATAGTAATTAATAAAAGCATTTTATATTGAGACCCACTAAAGACCATAATTTCATTTTATTAGTAATTATTAGTGACACAATTATTTGGTCTTTAATTAGACCTCATTTAAAGACAAAATTATTTTGGGTCTCTAAAATTTGTCTTAAATTTAATATTTTGTTGTAGTGGATGATTTTTCCTTCTGATGCTACGGCTGATCTTGTGACTTTAGCATCGTCCAAGCATATGTAATTGAGCGGATTTTTTTTGATTTCTTTTGAGAATGCATAGATTCTGAGCCATCTGAGATGGGATATGCCCCAGTTCAAGATGAATTCTTAATGTTTGTTAGTAAAGTTTATGGTGAAACCAGGTGTCTTTGTTATTTTGTTGATGGGGGTAGGTCTTGTTCTTTCGGTATGTGATCTTGGTTCTATGAATAGGTATGTTATTTAAGATGGTAGTTGGGATTGGAAATATATCTATTGCACCCTATGATAACTTCTCTTATGTTTCCCGATAATTTAATTATATTCTCTAAACCTTTAGTAACCCCCATTCATTCTGTCTAAATGTTCTACGTGAGTTCTACAAGCTTACCGGACTAAATATCAATCAACATGAATCTAGTATTTGTTAGCAGCTGTGCTACATAATATTGGTGAAGATTAACTCGGACTTCTACCCTTCAGCCTATGTCTAATAGCATGTCCTACCTTGGTATTCCTTTGTCCGCTGTTAGGATTACCACTTCCTAATATCTCCCTTTTCTAAAAAAGATAACTGCTATCATGACAAATTTGGCCATCGAGTTCTTAGTCAGGCTAGTAGGCTGGTTTTAATCAAGGCTATTATTTTTTCCATGACCACTTATTGGTAGAGAACTTTCATATTCTTGAAGAAGCTAATCAATATGATAAGTAAAGAAATGGATCGCTTCCTTTGATTTGGAAATATGCACTCCAATAATCAGTACCTATAGCCTTCTCCAAACTCGAATTTCCAGCAACATGCGGGGGTCTTACCACTAAAAATTTGTATGTTTGGAATGAGGTTACCTTCAGTAAGCACCTGGATAACTTGCGTATTAAAAGGGACATGTTATGGGTTAATTGGTCTCTAATACATAACATCGATAAGAAGGACTTCTGGAAATGGAAGTACCTCAAAACAACAGCTGGGTATGGTGGTGTATTCTCAACCTTAGAAAAAATATCTTCCTCCATCTTCAACTTTTAACTATTGAGGGTGGTAATGCAAGTTTATGGAATGACCCTAGGGCCATGCAAGGAATGATTTAAAGCACTGTACTGACCCATCCAAAAAAATTACAGTCTTGTATTATTAGTGGAGCAAAAGCTTATGAATACTTATATGAAGGACAAATAAATTTACACTATCCATAACTAGGTCATCAAAGAACTTTGGAGTATGCTGTGAGGAATTCATTACTCCATGGTTGAGGCTGAGATATTTGTTTGCAGTTCAAAATCTATGGAACACTCTATAGCTAAAACATATAAATGGTTAACTTTTCGTGATGCGTTGCCTGTTTTTGCATGGTATAGGATGGGGTGGCTTAATCAGTCTATGGAGAAGGAAAACTTCATCCCTTGTTAATTCCTACAAAATGCTTTGCTAAATAAAGATATTATAGTGGCTAGGGGTATGGAAGTGTTCATAGAATGTTATTTCTGCAATATCGTAGAAGAGAGCAATCTTAATTTTTTTGTTTGTTTTTTTTTGTTTTTTTTTGTTTTTTTTCACATTTTTCAGATTTGGAAAATTTTAATGCACAAGGCTAGGAGGATAGATCCAAATTGTGATAGTGTAATTAAGTGGAACCTATTATTGCAAAGCTACTAGATGGAGAAAAGATGATACTTTTATTATGTTGATCTTATTGAAATTTTTTATAAAGGCGACATGGAATGATAGGAACGAGAGAATTTTCAAAGAGAAGTTCAAAACTAATAGCCAAATATTATATGTTCTCATGCATGAAGTTAGCACTAGAGTAAAAAACAGTGCGCATGGGTCTTGTGAGACCACTATCGAATTTTGGTGATGAAATCTTGATCTACTCTTTCTGTTTTCTTATCTTTTTGTCTTTTCTCCTCTCTTATGTTGCTATCTAGTTAGGGTTTAATGTTGTTTTCTAAGTAGTTGAGGTACCTTTGCCTCTCCTGTTTTTTACTTTGTAAAGTGGAAATCTGCTCGCCTATGCAAAAAAAAGAATCTTAAAAGAATTTTTAGTTAATCCAAAATACAATTCAAGTTATGTTAAATTGTACAAATCCAATTACGATCATAAACATAGAAAAACACACACACACGTATGTACATATATTATATAAAAGAACCATTTTCAAGTAAACCCTTTTTCCTTAAATATTAAAACAACCAAAAGTTTGATGTCAAAACACATAGGTTAACTTGAATAAGAAAACAATTAAATTTATGTTTCTAAGTGATCGAAATTCAAAACTATGTAATTGAATTATTACAAATGTGAACTATGTTTAGCATGCTACTACATGTTTATTAAAACTATATTCATGGATAAACACATAATTTTGAACATATAAATATTTTGATTTTAATAAATCAAATTAAATCAAACTAATTCAATCAATTAGTTGTTTAGAATGTTACAATAGATCCAAATCAAGTTGACGCAATAGTACACGTATAAAATTGTAATAAGAATGATACAACCAAAATGTAAAAATGTAATAGGAATTGTACCTTATAGGTCCAGTCAATTAGTGACACCTTGATCTACAAATCCTCCTCATGTTCTTAGAATCAAAATCCAAACTTTGCTGGAATTGGATGAGCTACTTTATTTTATTTGAAGTAATTTTGGGTGAAAAGATGGATGAAATTTCGACCATAAGAGATGGAGGATGTGGCAATGGATGAGGGATGAAGTTGAATGAAGAAATGAAAAAGAGGAATTTGCTTAAATTAAAGAATAGAAACCTTTCATATTCTTTCTTTAAACACTTTTTCTTTTGCTTCCCAAATAATTTTCAATCAAGCCAATCCATCCCCTCTCTTTTACATGGTTAGAAGTACCCCCTTGTATGGATTAATTTTCTAGAAAGTACAATAAGTAACTATGTAACGACCCGATTTTTCGACGCTCGAAAAACCGAACCATTAGGGTTAAAGAAGAAGAGATAGAAGAAGAGAAAACAAAACAACATCAGAATTTAACCATCGCAGCGGAATAAAATATAATAGATAATCACCGATCTTTACACAAAAGCAAACTGTTTATACATTACATCATCAGAGTACACATCACACCCAACTGAACAGTAATCATAATATGCCCTCACAAAACTGAATACACGGCTAATCAACACAGCGGAATATTTTAAACAAGTACGAAAGTACGTATCGTCATCCAGCTCGTCTACTGAGCTCCACAGCATCCTTTCCTATAATATATAATACTCGGTCTGACCCGAACATTATAGTTAAATAACACCCGAGTCAGTCTGGAAAACCAGCGTGAGAAAACCACACTCAAATTGATTATTAAAGTTTCCAAATTCTTTTGAAAACAAAAGCATCTCGTAAGATCACGCTATAAATAAACATGTCGGGTTTTTACCCTACGATAGCTAAAACATTTCTTATAAAATCCTCTGATATTATAATAGTGTCTATATATAAATACTTATTCAAATAGTCGTAATTGTTACATTTATTAAATTCCTGCTAATAGGTATACAAACAAAACCGTAAAGGCACGTAGGGAGAATGTATTTCCATCTAATGACTAGGCACTGAGGTACCACCTGTCACAGTACGTGGCCTAGATCACCGTACCGAGGGTTACTCCCAATCCCCTGTAACGCAAGACCGTGATTACCCCTTATTGGATAATCCCGAGTAAGATCACCCCACGGTTGGGATCAGCAACCGCACCACTAAGCCGAATAAAAAGAGACATCTAGACAGGGATGACCTCACCCTAATGGGCGCTACCCACCTAGCCTTGCTGCATAACCCCTGATTTTCAGTCATTCCTAGTTGATGGGGCTTGAGGCTAAGCGTTACCTTTTTAGAACATATCACTTAGAATGCTCATCGTCCACCTGACGATGTTCTGAAAGCATTCATCCATACAAGTCTGTCTCGGGTTCGAACGGAACCGAAGGCACTACTCCTACTACATCCATTTTGGAATCATCCTCAGGATTATTAGCGACTAGCCCTTGCACTTCATTGCTCCGTCTTCGAATTCAAACTCGTCTTCCTTACGAAAACGTACAAAACGGATCGAAGTGGTTTTCAGAAAATAAATCCCGATCTCGATCCGGTCTTTTCGAAACGACCAGTGCATTGGCCGATATTGATAGTCGGTTATTTAACTATCAATTAACATTCACAAACAATCGTCAAACAATAAATAATTTCACCAAATTATTTATTAATCTCAAAATATCTCACAAGATATATTTCCATTTTCAAACCCTTTTTGAAAACAGTTTTCCAACCACATTTTTCTCATGAAATAAATTTTCAAATATTTATTTCCACTGAAAACACCAAGTACAAAGCTTTAGATTTTTAAAATAATTTAAAACACTTTATTATGAAAATATACTTTAGGAACATTTAAAATGACGTTACTTTATAAAATATTAAACTAGATTTTCTCCTTTAAAACAAAATACCAAATCACCTTTAAATAATTACTATGATAATAGATTTGAGAAATACTTACTTTAGAATTTAAACATTTAGAAATAATAAATTTTCTAAAACATGCTTTTTAAAACAACATTAAAGCTTTTAACTTATATTAGAAAATATACTTTGAAAACGTACTTGGCTATCCAGAGAAATGTACTTCTCTTCACATCCTTTAAAAATAAATCACTATTTATTTTTAAACAAATTTACCCATTCCTTTAATAAATTCCCATTGTGAATTTATTCTTTCAAATATCCACTGATATATTACTTCACCTTTATAAACCCAATTTATAAATTTCATAGTCTCATTCTCCTTAAAATTTTCAATTTCAAACACTTAAATCAATTTTAAAATTGTCTAATTTACTCCATTTTGAAATAAATTCCTTTACTTACTCATTTATTTCAAAACCCGTTGACTTCAGATTTTTATTCCTTAATTATGATTTAAAATCTTTTAACTGAAAACACCAATTTCAGATTTTCCAAATTCCTTCTTTATCCTTTTAAATAAATTTAAACCTTGAATTTTAAAATAATTCTTTATCCCTTTAAATAATATTACTTAAGTTTATAATTTATTATTTCTGTTTATTCAAAATCCCTTTTTTTCCATACTCGGAATTATTAAAATTTTAAAATCACTTTTATTCTTATCCAGTTCATTCTTAAATTTATTCAATTTCTCTATGATTATTTTACTTAAAGATTCACTCTCATATTTTCCTTTGAAAATCCAATTCTATATATTTTGATAACTCAGTGTACCGAAAATATATCCAAAATAACCATAACATTTAATATTCCAATTATCAATATAATTCATCACAGAATATCAACTATTCATAACACGGAATATTAAACAAACTAAATAATTTTGAGGAATCCAGTTGGATCCCTCCAACCTGTTTCCCTACATCCACAGATGTTCGCGCAATATCAATTCCACTTTGAGGTGGAATATCGCGGTATATGAGATTAATATAATATCATCCGCTATTATGCAACGCATAGGGTCTCATCCGCTATATAATGCGGGAAATCAATCACTCCAATATATACTATATGTAATATAGCACATCAAATCAATTCAATCATTCAACCAGTTATTAAAATTTAGCTATTTAAATTTAAATTAAAACCCAGATGAGTGAGATTAACTCACCATTGATTCCTGTTTTACAACCCACTTCATTCTCGATTTGATTCCACGATTTTCAAACCTTGTATAAACATTATGGGTTTTATTAATACATGAAATAATTAAATTATGAATTACCATTTAATAAAATTTGATTTACCAATTATTTTATTCAAACCAATTTTCCAATAATAAATAATTATTTCTTTTCTTTTGAAACCCATATACTAACAATTAATCTTTAGTTTTCAAAAATCTACTGTAATTGTTCTTTCTGCTTCCAACAATATGAATATATATATATATATATATATATATATATATGATTTATAAATAAATAGAAAACACCTCACGGCTAACCCAGATTGATGCCAACCTTAATCGTGTAACGACCATACATTTTCAACCATTCGCATCCGCACATGTCGGACTTGAATTGCTCAAAATACCGCGTTGTAAATATTTTTTTTTGGCAATACTCAGAATATACAGTAAATAAATAATCACAGATCACAGACACAGAGTAATATAATGCAGCGGAAGTAGAAGAGATAGTAGTTCATGAAGCTACTATATATATATGTAAGATACATCAGAGTTAAACAAGATACAACAGAAGAGTAACAAGGTAAAAATCTGAATACGTAACTGGAAGCAACTGGATAACTGAAATCATCTGAGTATCTGAAGAGAATAGATAGTTGGGTCTTCAAGCAAAGCTCCAACTCCGAAGGCGAGTCTCAAATGCTGTATCACTCAGTCTGACCCGAGCGTAAAGCAAAACAAAAAACACTCGAGTCAGAACATACATACGTACTTATGAACTGTAAATCGACTTAAGTGAACAGTAACAAATGCATCAGTAGCTTGAAGGATGCTTGGAATCGCCCATCCTTTAAGGATCCGTTAAACTATTTACTATGTAGTAATATTTCGCTATTACAATAATGTCTATTAATAAAATAAACTTACTTTTTTCGTAGCATTAAGGGGTTATCCATATAGCCCTTAACACGTAATAGTCCTAGTAGTCCATCCAATATCATAGTCCCTCCTGATCGGGAAGCCACCAGAGGATACCACACAGGCTACGGGAGAAAACCAAACTCGTACAAGGCGCGATAAGGTAGGCGACACGACACAACTAGGCAATGCCAGGGTAGATATACCAATTACGCTTACAGGACGGTAGTAACGCGTAGCGTGCAGCTACGGCCCACCTCGAGCCACACCCCCAAATAAAAAAAATCAAAAGTGGCCACCGAATCAAACCAAAAGTCAAAGTATAATATCGAAGGGACGTGTCCGATCAAAGGTGCTACCTCATTAGCCTGTCAATCGCTCCAGTTTTAGCTACCATATGCCAACTCACGGGAGTTGGGTCCACGTATTTACCTCAAAGGAAACGCCGCCGCCATCCTACTTCATTCTGGAATCTCCACCGCGTACACAGTTGTCAAAGTGGTTTTCGGTATCGACGGAGAGTATGCCCATATCCCATCCCGGTCTCTTTGCCAACCAATCGTTATTATAACACCGTGGTCATTTCGAAATAGTATATACTTTCAAAAACCAAATATATCATTTCAAAACTATATTACTTTCAAATTAGTTTATACTTCGAAACCAAAACCATTTCAATCATTTCCCATCAAATCCCTTATCAATTCATTATCATTCTTAAATTCAAATATTCAATTTAAATATCATTTTTAAAAATCAATTATGTCATTCATTTATTATTTCAAATATCATTTCAAAACACATCTCAAAATTCCATTCAAAAATTCATTTATCTCATTGCATTTCATTCCATTTAACACATAACAAAGTAAACCTTATATAAATTCAAATTCAATTTAGATTCCTTTGAAATTCAAATTTAAATATTAAATTATATTCAAAACTCCTTAAACTTCATAAATAATCAATTCCAAAAGTTAAATCATTTAACACTTTAAAATATAACTCCAAAACAGTGCTAAAATCTATAATATTTCAAAACATTGTCAAATTTCAGCAACGACGGCACTTACAAAGTGTTATCATAGCTTATGTTAAGTATTTCAGCATATAATTTAGTTTAGCAACCATAGCACTTACCAAGTACTATAGCAGAGATGTTTTGTTTATTTACAGCAACAACGACACTTACAAAGTGCTACAATAACCATTTTTATTAACTCAAAGCTTAGTTAACTTTAGCAACCGCAGCACTTACAAAGTGCTTCAGCAGCCTATTATTAAAATTTCCAAAGTTAAATAAACTTAAATTTTAGCTATTTTTAAACTTATAAATCACATTTAGGCTTCAAAATCTCACATTTGGATCATTTTTAACATATGATTTACCACAATAATTTTTTTTTATAATTAAATATCCAATTTAAACACAATTCATTTGTTAAGTCAAAATTCCACTATTTTCTTAACTTATTAATTTAATAAAACTTAACGTTTTACTTCAAATATCCATTTAAAATTTTAATTTTTAGTTTCCATTATTTACTTGCATTTTTAAGTATAAATTAAAGTCAAAATCACATTTACTTCAAATTTACATGCTCAAATTCACAATTCAAAACTTAATATTTAAATTTCTTAAAACCATAAAATATATAATTTTAAATCAAAATTTCAAACTTTAAAAAAATAATATCTTAAGAAAAATCATTTAAAAATATACCACAGGGTCTGTATATAATTTTCTGTCCTAGGACAAGTGATACAGATATGTATCATTTCAATCCGCAATTTAAAAAGAAAATCCGGGTTCTATCATTTCAAACCCTTAATCCCAAGTCAAATAAAATACAATAAAAATCACTTGAGCCTATCATTTCAGCTCATAATGATTTTTTCCTTTTCTAATGTCCGTTCGGGTATGTATCATTTCAACCCATAGTGATTTTATTCTAACAGGGAGCTTGTAGTGTGAGTATATGCATACACAATATAAACAAATATACTAACATCTCAATGTCACAATATACTGTCATTTATCATAGGTCATGTGATAATTAACAAAGTTAACATGGTAAATACATGGAATAATATATCATAATATCATCATTAACTTGCATAATATTTTAATTACTAATCACTTGCCATCCATTTACCATTTCATAAGTAATAATGTCAGAGTGAGAAGGACTCACCTTTATCAAAGCTAGAGACCCAAACAACACACAAGAATGATTCCCAAAAGCACGACAAGCAAGATTAGATTTGAATGGATGGAGAGCCTTATATCAACCCAAAATAATACATACATAAGCAAATATATTTAATTTACATAAAAATAAAATTAACAAATTTTGATTTGCAAAACAATTTCAAAACAAGAAAAGATAACCAAACCTTAGAAGCAAAAGGCTTGTACAAGACAACATAAGCTTGACCAAGATGAAAATGGGCTTGATCTAACCACACCTAGGCTCGGCCTAGGTCATGTATGCTCGGCCATGATTCATGAGACATGGCTATGGGTATGAAAGTGGAAGGCAAAACATGAGGAAGGTGAAGGCAAGCAAGTGGAAGGGTTTGGGTCAAGGAATGAAAGGTTTTGGTGTACATAGGCTCGGCCTATGGTCCTACGGGCTCGGCCTATGGTCCGCTACAAGTCAGGTCAGAGGTTATGTCGGTGGCCAAAGGTCAGGACATGATGGTGGTGGAGCTAGGGGTGGTGGCCGAGGCAAAGTATGGAGGTGGTGGTGGAGTTTTGCTGGCTAAGCATTGTTTTATGGAATTTTAGCAAGGTTTTGTGGTTATTTGGGTCATGGCACTCACGACTTGGCTTAGGGAGGAGATGATGGCGGTGTAGGCCGTGGATGGGGAGGTGGAGGAGGAAGGTGGAGGTGATGGAGGTTGTGGCCGAACAAAACTAGTGAGGAGCTAGGCAAAAACCAAAGAAAAAATGAAGAAGAAGGATAAAATGGAAGCCATGGATCTAGACTTTTGCCTTCCTCACGCAAATGATATAATGAGAAACCTTTTTTTTCCACGTGAATGATAAGAGGCGGCTAGGTTTACAAAAATATTTGAACGGCTAAAGTTTAGGATTAGTTAGAAAATAAAAAGGAAAAGAAATTTAAAAAGGCACAATTTAAGGAGGAAAAGATCTTGTGTATATATTTTTCTTAAACAAATGAAAAGAGGAGCTTGAGAACTTTGTACATGATTGAAAAGGAGAAAATCATGGCTATGCGTTTATGAATAGATATGGTAGAAGATTAAAATGTGCGAAATATATAATGGCAAGAAATAAATTAAGAAACGTATGCCTATATTTAGAACGTATCTTAATTGATTTGTTACTTATCCAATAAATATAGATGTATATACACAAAAGAAACCTTCACTAAATAAATAAAGTTTATACACACCATAGAAGTAAATAAGAAGATGGATATAGAAATAAAAAATGAAACGCAGAAATTAATTATTATTTTTAAAATGTTGTATGTTACCCAAATTTTCAATGCAAAGATCAGAATTAATTGAAACAAAGCAGAATCAATGTTATAAATATCTACAATTTTAAAAATAAAATATATACAAAATAAGCCTCTAATAAACAAAATAAATGCAAGAACATTAAACAAATAAATTTTTAAAAATACGCCTTTAAGGCAACATAACATATATTTATTTGAAATTTCTTTCTTTGTTTACACGCAATGGAAAAGGCAACAAATACCGAAAGCAGGTAATCTATATCTCTTGAAATTCCTAAGTTATTATTAAAAGTAAAAATCAATCAAAATCAAATAAATATATATTCAAAGTTTATACGAACAAAAATAGAAAATAAAATTAGAGAAACAAACATAGGGAAATAAAAAAGGCAAAAGTAACCAAAGGACTCCTGATTTTCCAAACATCATGTCATGTACAAGTTCAAATAAATAAAATATATACACATGGCACGTCATGTTGCCCATGTAAACAAAATTAGAACATGACATGACAAATAAACATATTATTTATGTAAATTAAAATAAACAATTTTGTTAATAAAATAATTTACATACAATAGTTCTAAAAGCATAACTTTCACAACATTAATCAGATTCCAACGAAAAAAAGTAGTATACTTAAAATTTTATTTACTTTCATAAAATAAAGATAAATTTCAAAAGTTCAAATTTTAAAATTAAAAGTCAAAGTTTGACCACATTGTTAAAAATTCACATTTCTGGAAAATATTCTATTTATTCATGTTTGGAATTATCATTCACATCAAAATCAAAATTATATTTAAAATAACAAAATTTATTCATTTTAATAAAATAAAATAAAGTTTTTAAATCAGGAAATTCAAATTAAAAATAATTACAAAATACAGGGTTGTTACACTTTCCCCCACTCATAATTTTTCGTCTTCGAAAAGGGATGAGGTACGAAAAAATGCGGAATAAGATAGAATGAAATAGGATTAAGACAAGATGACGAGAAGATTGAAATTATAGCTGATAACTGTTGTTACAAGTAAGTTTAAATAGGTGGAGATGATCTTCCCAAGATCCTCCAGAATCAAGAACATATGCACGAAACAGATCCTTTAGAATCTGATTCACCCTTTCCGCTTGACCGACGGTCTGTGGAGGACAAGCAGTGCTCAGATTCAAAAATGAGTACCAAAGATTATAGAAAGGTTTCCAAACAGACTAGTATAAGCAATAGCTTTCTCATTTTGTGGCAAGATAAGGAAAATAAGGACAACCAAAAGATGGTTTGGAAAACAGAATAAGATAATAAATTTGAAACCATGAGAATTTCAACTTAAATTGATAAATAAATTTTTCATAAGTTAAATAAATCTTAACTATATCAAATTTCATTATCTTATCATCCAATTATCTTAACTAACAATTTCTAAAATCATTTATTATACTCATATTGTTCTCAATAAATTTAATCATTCTCTATTCCTAATTAAAATTAAATTTATTCTTCTCAGTATATTTTATCACCTATGTTAAGTATATTTGCACTTATTATAACTGCTTTAATTTACTCTTAGTTCCTTTTACATCATTTTATATTGTAAATTATTCCATTACCCTTTTTACTCTATTTACCTATGTTAATCTTTTTATAACTAAAATTTAAGTGTATAACATTTATTATAACCACTCAAATTTTATTTATAAAATCTTTTCATACTGTATATTATCCAATTACATTGTGAACTTCAAAATTTAAGGTAAGTTATATTGGAACACAATTGAGTATTACACAAATGAACTTTCTAATTAAATTATCTCAAGTTTGAATCATTTATTCAAAAATTTTGATTTTCTTTTTATAATTGAAATTATTCTTTAAGATAAAATTTAAGAATTAAATTCCGATTCCCTTCAAACCATTTAGAGATAAATAAATATATGTACACAATATGTCAAATCAAATTTAAATCATATATCTATATATATTATAAATCAAGTCATATTTTAGAAATTCTAATCAATTAAATTCCCCGAAGCAACATTGTAGCAACACTACAGAATGGTCTTTTCACTTCGAAACTCGAAAATGGACGTCGATGATGCTACCATCATCACCGAGGTTATTTTCCAGCGACAAAGAGAAGAGCACTAATTTTAAACTTTAAAATTCTTTGGAAACAAATTTCTATTCGGAAATACTTTAAATAATATCCTTTAAAACTTTAAATACAAGGTTTGAAACCTTTGGAAATTAAATTCTCTAATTCTTGTTTTAAATTTCATTTCTATTTCCAAATTAATTCATAACCATTGTTTATAGTTCAATTATTTATATGAGACAAAACCAATGGTTTACAAAACCAAAAATAAAACCAAATATTGTTATATCTTAAAAACTAGTTAAATTAACTATAAAATTATAAAAATTATATTTATATATAATATTAGATTTTTCAAATATAGGAGTAAATTATTCAAAATAAGGATAGCGATTCAAATTTGATGGACTCAAATCAAAAAGAATTTTGATTTGAAGATAAGTTGGAAATAGAAGATATGATGATTAAATAACAGAATAAGGAAATGGATAAGCGTATATAAATCGTGGGCAACCTTAACTAGGTCAACCATGACTAAAGAATAAGATTGATGTGGATTTCTAGGGTAAATCTACATTCGATCTCAAGAGATAGAGTTCGGAATAATAAGAGATACTAGCATCTAAACCGAGGATATAAAATCTCTGGTGAATTGATGCTGTTGTAAAGGAGCTTTACCCCTTTTACAAATCAATTTAAGATTGGCTAGACCGCCGACTCATTACAAAGATCATTCGAAGTGGTGTAATGGGACACTCTAGAATCAAAAGGGGACGAATAGTGAGGGACACGAACAGATTTTGGAACCACAGAGAAACTTTCCAAAATTCAAAGGAAATTCGAATCGAAGAGGAAGAGATTCAAACTCGAATGAAAGTGATTCTGTAAACAAATTTACCATACATACTAAGTTTTGCCTAGAGCCAAAGCTTTGATACCAAATATAACGATCCGAAATTTTCAACCATTCGCATCCGCATGTGTCAGACTTGAATTGCTCAAAACACCGCGTTGTAAATAATTTTTTTTGGCAATATTCAGAATATACAGTAAATAAATAATCACAGATCACAGACACAGAGTAATATAATGCAGCGAAAGTAGAAGAGATAGTAGTTCATGAAGCTACTATATATATGTAAGATACATCAGAGATAAACAAGATACAACAGAAGAGTAAAAAGATAAAAATCTGAATACATAACTGGAAGCAACTGGATAACTGATATCAACTGAGTATCTGAAGAGAATAGATAGCTGGGTCTTCAAGCAAAGCTCCAATTCCAAAGGTAAGTCTCAAATGCTGTATCACTCAGTCTGACCCGAGAGTAAAGAAAAACACAAAACACTCGAGTCAGGACATACATACTTATGAACTGTAAATTGACTCAAGTGAACAGTAACAAATGCCTCAGTAACTTAAATGATGCTTGGGATCGCCCATCCTTTAAGGATCCGTTAAACTATTTACTATGTAGTAATATTTTGCTATTATAATAATGTCTATTAATAAAATAAACTTACTTTTTTCATAGCATTAAGGGTTTAGCCATATAGCCCTTACCACGTAATAGTCCCAGTAGTCCATCCAATATCATAGTCCCTCCTGATCGGGAAGCCACCAGTGGATACCACACGGGCTATGGGAGAAAACCAAACTCGTACAAGGTGCGATAGGGTAGGTGACACGGCACAACTAGGCAATGCCAGGGTAGATATACCAATTACGCTTCCAGGTCGGTAGTAACGCGTAGCGTGCAGCTACCGCCCACCTCGAGCCACACCCCTAAATAAAAAAAATCAAAAGTTACCACCGAATCAAACCAAAAGTCAAAGTATAATATCGAAGGGATGTGTCCGATCAAAGGTGCTACGTCATTAGCCCGTCAATCACTCCTGTTTTAGCCACCTTATGCTAACTCACGGGAATTGGGTCCACGTATTTACCTCAAAGTAAACGCCGCCACCATCCTATTTCATTCTGGAATCTCCACCTTGTACACGGTTGATAAAGTGGTTTTCGGTATCGACAGAGAGTATGCCCATATCCGATCCCGGTCTCTTTGCCAAACAATCGTTATTATAACACCGTGGTCATTTCGAAATAGTATATACTTTCGAAAACCAAAGATATCATTTCAAAACTATATTCCTTTCAAAATATTTTATACTTCGAAACCAAAACCATTTTTATTTCAAAACTATATTCATATCAAAACCATTTCAATCATTTCCTATCAAATCCCTTATCAATTCATTATCATTCTTAAATTGAAATATTCAATTTAAATATCATTTTTTAAAATCAATTATGTCATTCATTTATTATTTCAAATATCATTTCAAAACACATCTTAAAATTCCATTCAAAAATTCATTTATCTCATTACATTTCATTCCATTTAACACATAACAAAGTAAACCTTATTTAAATTCAAATTCAATTTAGATTCCTTTGAAATTCAAATTTAAATATTAAATTATATTCAAAACTCCTTAAACTTCATAAATAATCAATTCCAAAAGTTAAATCATTTTACACTTTAAAACATAACTCCAAAACAGTGTTAAAATCTATAATATTTCAATACATTGTCAAATTTCTGCAACGACGGCACTTACAAAGTGTTATCGTAGCTTATATTAAGTATTTCAGCATATAATTTAGTTTAGCAACCATAGCACTTACCAAGTACTATAGCAGAGATGTTTTGTTTATTTACAGCAACAACGACACTTACAAAGTGCTACAATAGCCATTTTTATTAATTCAAAGCTTAGTTAACTTTAGCAACCGCAACACTTACAAAGTGCTACAGCAGCCTATTATTAAAATTTCCAGAGTTAAATAAACTTAAATTTTAGCTATTTTTAAACTTATAAATCATATTTAGGCTTCAAAATTTCACATTTGGATCATTTTTAACATATGATTTATCACAACAATTTTTTTTATAATTAAATATCCAATTTAAACACAATTCATTTGTTAAGTCAAAATTCCACTGTTTTCTTAACTTATTAATTTAATAAAACTTAACATTTTACTTTAAATATCCATTCAAAATTTAAAATTTAATTTCCATTATATACTTGCATTTTTAAGTATAAATTAAAGTCAAAATAACATTTACTTCAAATTTACATACTCAAATTCAAAATTCAAAGTTTAATATTTAAATTTCTTAAAACTATAATTTTAAATCAAAATTTCAAACTTTTAAAAAATAATCTCTTAAGAAAAATCATTTAAAAATATATCACGGGGTCTGTATATAATTTTCTATCCTAGGTCAAGTGATACGGATATGTATCATTTCAATCCGCAATTTAAAAAGAAAACCCGGGTTCTATCATTTCAAACCCGCAATCCCAAGTCAAATAAAATACAATGAAAATCACTTGAGCCTATCATTTCAGCTCATAATAATTTTTCCCTATTCTAATGTCCGTTCGGGTACGTATCATTTCAACCCATAGTGATTTTATTCTATCAGGGAGCTTGCAGTGTGAGTATATGCATAAACAATATAAACAAATATACTAACATGTCAATGTCACAATATACTGTCATTTATCATAGGTCAGGCGATAATTAACAAAGTTAACATGGTAAATACATGGAATAGTATATCATAATATCATCATTAACTTGCATAATATTTTAATTACTAATCACTTGTCATCCATTTACCATTTCATAAGTAATAATGTCAGAGTGAGAAGGACTCACCTTTATCAAAGCTAGAGACCCAAACAACACACAAGAATGATTCCCAAAAGCACGACAAGCACGATTAGATTTGAATTGATGGAGAGCCTTATATCAACCCAAAATAATACATACATAAGCAAATATGTTTAATTTACATACAAATAAAATTAACAAATTTTGATTTGCAAAACAATTTCAAAACAAGGAAAGATAACCAAACCTTAGAAGCAAAAGGCTTGTACAAGACAACATAAACTTGGCCAAAATGTAAATGGGCTTAATCTAACCACACCTAGGCTCGGCCTAGGTCATATATGCTCGGCCATGAGTCATGAGACATGGCTATGGGTATGAAAGTGGAAGGCAAAACATGAGGAAGGTGAAGGCAAACAAGTGGAAGGGTTTGGGTCAAGGAATGGAAGGTTTTGGTGTACATAGGCTCGGCCTATGGTCCTATGGGCTCAGCCTATGGTCTACTACAGTTCAGGTCAGAGGTTACGTTAGTGGCCAGAGGTCAGGTCATGATGGTGGTGGAGCTAGGGGTGGTGACCGAGGAAAGTATGGAGGTGGTGGTGGAGTTTTTGTCGGCTAAGCATTGTTTTATGGAATTTTAGCAAGGTTTTGTGGTGATTTGGTTCATGGAACTCACGGCTTGGCTTAGGGAGGAGATGATGGCGGTGTAGGCCGTGGATGGAGAGGTGGAGGAGGAAGGTGGAGGTGATGGAGGTTGTGGCCGAACAAAACTAGTGAGGAGCTAGGCAAAAACCAAAGAAAAAATGAGGAAGAAGGATAAAATGGAAGCCATGGATCTAGACTTTTTCCTTCCTCACGCAAATGATACAATGAGAAACCTTTTTTTTTTCACGTGAATGATAAGAGGCGGCTAGGTTTACAAAAATATTTGAACGGCTAAAGTTTAGGAATAGTTAGAAAATAAAAAGGCAAGGAAATTTAAAAAGGCATAATTTAAGGAGGAAAAGATCTTGTATATATATTTTTCTTAAAGAAATGAAAAGAGGAGTTTGAGAACTTTGTACGTGATTGAAAAGGAGAAAATAACGGCTATGCATTTATGAATAGATATGGTAGAAGATTAAAAGGTGGGAAATATATAAAGGCAAGAAATAAATTAAGAAACGTATGCCTATATTTAGAACGTATCATAATTGATTTGTTACTTATCCAATAAATATAGATGTATATACACAAAAGAAACCTTCACTAAATAAATAAAGTTTACACACACCATAGAAGTAAATAAGAAGATGGATATAGAAATATAAAAAAATGAAATGCAGAAATTAATTATTATTTTTAAAATGTTGTATGTTACCCAAATTTACAAAGCAAAGATCAGAATTAATTGAAACAAAGCAGAATGGATGTTATAAATATCTACAATTTTAAAAATAAAATATATGCAAAAGAAGCCTCTATTAAACAAAATAAATGCAAGAACATTAAAAAAATAAATTTTAAAAGATATGCCTTTAAGGCAACATAACATATATTTATTTGAAATTTCTTTCTTTGTTTATACGCAATGGAAAAGGCAACAAATACACAAAGTAGGTAACCTATATCTCTTGAAATTCCAAAGTTATTATTAAAAGTAAAAATCAATCAAAATCAAATAAATATATATTCAAAGTTTATACGAACAAAAATAGAAAATAAAATTAGAGAAACAAACATAGGGAAATAAAAAAGGCAAAAGCAACCAAAAGTCTCTTGATTTTCCAAACTTCATGTCATGTACAAGTTCAAATAAATAAATATATACACATGGCACGTCATGTTGCCCATGTAAACAAAATCAGAACATGACATGACAAATAAACATATTATTTATATAAATTAAAACAAAACAATTTTGTTAAATAAAATAATTTACATACAATAGTTTAAAATTATAACTTTCACAATATTAATCAGATTCCAACGAAAAAAAGCAGTATACTTAAAATTTTATTTACTTTCATAAAATAAAGATAAATTTCAAAAGTTTAAAATTTTAGATTTTTAAATTAAAAGTCAAAGTTTGACCACATTGTTAAAAATTCACATTTTTGCAAAATATTCTATTTATTCATGTTTGGAATTTATCATTCACATCAAAATCAAAATTATATTTAAAATAACAAAATCTATTCATTTTAATAAAATAAAATAAAGTTTTTAAATCAGGAAATTCAAATTAAAAATAATTACAAAATACATGGTTGTTACAAATCGCCTACGAGATTCGCGGCCACTCCTTCACCCGCTCGCCCCTCAAGCGAGCAGCCGCTTCCAAATGCTGTCGTTGCCCCAATTTCCACTTGTGAGATCCACCTCTGTCGACGCGATCTGCCATAGCTTGAAACCGATGCGGCACCCACTGTTGCTCCATCACCCAAAGTTACCGACGCCACCTATCGTGACAGTCGTGCTTCCAGATCTTTGTTCGATATCTTGCCATCACCTTGCGATCCTACCCATTGTCTCAGCGCTGTCGCGCCCCCCAATCGAACAAGCATGCGATCTCATGCTTAGTCGAAATCGAACCTGCAGACTACCATAGGATTTAATCGAAATTCACGTTTATTCTTATTTTATTTATTTGAAGAAGGGATTGGATTGAAGAGGAATTTGATTTGAGTCTGCCAATTTAAACGAGAAGGGAAACTCGACCATTAATTGATTTATTTTTTTAAAGGCTCGGCTTCGATTTTAAGAAGAGGGAAGAGAGGATAAGGATTGTCGCCATTTAATTTTTGTGATTTCGTTTTTGAACAGGAGAAAGCTTTGGTATGAAGACTAGAGAGGGAGATGAAGATGTAATATAAATTGAGGATGGATTCTTGAGTACGAGTGTCCATTTATAAAAATATTTTTGACTAGTTGACTTCCAATTTTTATTATATTATGAAACTTCCAAAATGTCTCGTTATACATATCTTGAAATTTTAAACTCCAATGGAGGCATGCTGCTAGGCATTTATAATGTTAAACCCCTATTCTGAACACAATGGAAAAGGTTTTGAGTCCTAATTCGATCGTATGGAGAAGATAGCTTTTGGAACCGGTTATTTTATTAAATTTTTGATATAAATTTCAACACGTTTATATATCGTATGCTCACACCACAATTCCAAACACTCCAAAATTTGAAATCCGATAATATTGCACTATTACGGATCTAATGAAACTGGTTTCGTCGAAATCCAAGACTGTCCCTTGGAAGGCTATTTTTAAATTCAATTTAAACGATAAAATTTTAAAACCGAACAAAACACTTCCAAATTAAATTTTAACACTTTTACCATCTTCAGTTCTATCAATATAAATTTTACAAGCCTTCAAATTATTTTTAACAAGCTTAAAACTGAAGATTCAATATTTCACCTAACTTCCAATTATTAAATTCAATAATTTAATTATCAAATAAATAGTGATATTTGGAATTCAAGTTAAAATTAACCTTTCAAATATTTAAAATCAATTAAATATTCCAATTTTAAATGCTCAAAGATTCCGTGTTGTCATAAACTAACTGTATTTAAAGCTCGTTTAAGTCATATAAATATACAATATCTATACGTGCATATATAATATTTATATCTACATCCAAATAATTACTTATAACACCCAAAACATCAAATAGATTAATAAGTAATATTTATTAAATATTAATTTACCTATAACATTTTGTGGACGAGTTAAATCATGTGGTTCTTTGAAGAATTCACAATTGCGACATTAAGACTTAAAAGTTTGATTTTAGTCGGAGATTAATATTGGACAATTAAAATATTAACGTTCACATGTTACCTTAGCTAGTCGTGTGATGGTTTAAATGAATTCACCACTTGCAGATCTTTTCGGTAAATCCAATTTCTTATTTTCTTAGGCGGTACCTTTTAGCATTAATTATTTGCACACTCTCTGTAATAAATCGAATTCCAGTGGTCTGGTTTTTTCGCAAAAATGCTAAAAACCAAGTATCCTGCAAATAGGCAAAGATAAATATATCAGAGCTTTATTAATTATCTCACAACGGAATTGACTATAATATAATAGTAAGTAAATACTCATCTAAATAATAACACTTTCTAAGAAAGTGTCGTAAAGCTGAGAAGTCTCTACCATCTACCTAACCTGTAGAATGTTACAAGGAGGGGGTCGGAACAAAAGTTCTGGTGAATGAATAAATTATATACTTCTAGGGTAAATTTTACTATATCGTTTTATTTCCATATACTCTTATATTAGGTTTATTAGGTTACAATACTCTCGCCTTTGTTCGTGAACCATGCTCATCTACTCCAGAGTAGATTAAAACCTAATAACTAATATATACATATATGTAGTTATATGCCTAATGACCGTATTGGTCCTAGGTACCACCCGTGGTAGCTTCCGTATCCTCCTCACAAAGGACACCATCATCTTTCTCCAATAGCGTTCTACGACTACATGTGTAAAAGACAGCTTTGTGAGGCTTACAATACAGATGTTTCGTCGTTTACTATGAAAATGTAAAACTGCATCCGCACTAGTCTATACTAGTGCTCGGACATCCGCAACGTACCACCCAGTGCATACATTGAGGACTATACACAATCCATCTGTCTACTCTTCGAATCTGGCCAACAAGGTCTACCTTGTACGGAACCCAGTCGAGCATTTTCTATATCCGTAAAGGACAGCTTCGTTAAGCCAACAATAAAGATATTCTAGTTGGTCATGTAGGATCGATTTCACCTTTGGGGAGGGAGGGGGGTGAATAGGGTGATACTATTAATTATAAAAATTTAATGTGGAAGTTTATAAAATATTTTCAACATAGATATATCAGAATAATAGCAGCACATATAATAGCAGAATAGTAAATGCAAAAATAGAACGACAAAGAATTTACCCAGCTTCGGCAAAACCCTGCCTACGTGCTTACCTCAAGGTTTCTACTAGAAATCAAGCAGTCAGACGCTTACACACGTAAACTCACGACACCCGCTATTGATTAACCTTAACTCTACCTCTCAAAACCCTACCACAACTCAGCCATTGAGTTGCGAATTCTCGAACTACACCACCGTAGTTCGTCCCCTAGTCACATGACAAGAAATTACAAGAGTTTAAAACTATGTTGCAATTGAAACAATTAAACAAATTCAAAGCCCTATTTTAAACAAATAAAAGCTCAAAGCGAAGAGCGGCCCAAAATTAAATTAGAGATAAACAAGTGTTCCCTTTTATTTTGTTATTCGGCCTACTTTGCTCCAAAAAATTGATTTCTTCGTTTAGCTTGTTCGTTCCTCTTGCTGATTTAGGGTTTCATGATGAAGTCGCTGGCATTGTCGATTTGATTGCCGATGTTCTATTCCTTTCTTCGATCAATTTGTTGATTAACGGCTTCTTCTTGGTTTGCGATGGCTTCTAATTAGTCGAGTTTGATTGTTGAAAGAATTGGTACGTTTGTTTCTTTTTAATTTATACAGCATTCAACTTTGATTCGAGTTTTATGATTTATTCTTCTCTCTTTAGCTCAAACTTGAATGATCTTTTACGGCCGATGATGTCGTTATAGGATTTGAATTCTTATATTTTCGTTCGTATAAATTTATTTGAATTCGTCAATTACTTTGCGTTGGCCACTGATCTTCGTTTGGATGCTTGAGATGATTACTGACTTTTTCAATTTACTTGATTAACACGGTGTTGATTTCTGACTTGGTTTGATTTCTTGGCCACCACGGTTTTGGTTTGAAACTGTTACATTTGACTTTATTCCCTTACGACCTTGTATTTGATTCGAACTTCTGCATCACTGTATATGTGCTGTGCTGATTGAACTGTGGCTTGATTTCTAATTGACTTCGGCCTTCGTGTTTGAACTTGCTACAATTTGAAATTCCTGCATTGACTTGATTTGAAACTGTGTTGACCTGGTTCTGCCTTTGTACATTTGTTTGCACTGCTTCATCATGTCACCGTTTATATGTGGACTTGATAGCCTCAAGCCTGTGATAATCTATAGTGTTGTATTGGTCTAGTTCACCTTGAACTTCATGTGTGCTCGAGTCTGGTTCATGTAGTCTTGCTTCCATACTGCTATGTTGTGCCTGGACAGTTGCTTTGCACTTGTAGTCTTCACTGGTTCATTTTTGAACTATTGTTGATGCACTTGATATTTCACTTGACTAATCTTCATAAATTCGTATTTTTCATGTTGCATTTGTGTCCTGTACTCGTGTCTCAGTGATGCATTGTGGTGAGTTTCTTTGATATGCTTTTGAAACTTGCTTCTATAGCATTGTTGTCCTTTGTATATGTGTGATCTGCATATATTGATTCAGTTGAGTTTGAACAATATTCTTGAATCTGGTCTTGGCCATTTGATTCATGTGTACATATAAACATATATTCATTGTGTTCGTTTTGGTGTCTCTCTGCCTTCATGAGTCTTCATATATGTGATGCATGTTTGAGATTGCTCATTTGATGCTGTGGCCATTTCCACTTGTTCGATGTATGATCTGGTTCATTTAAGTCATGTGCATTGAGCTTGATTGCTTGCATATTGATGTTGCTTCATTTTTGTTTTACTGGTGCATGTTGTATCTACATTCACCGCTGTTTGTACACTTTCATTTTGACCTGAGGAGGTTGCAATTTGATGTGCACTGTCTTTGCTTTTGAGGTTGCTACACCATGCAGTCTTTGAGTCACTGTGCATGTCTAATGCATTTGAATATGCTATGCACTGTACTTCATGTATATGATATCACCTCTATTGTCTGTATTGTCGATTTGTATTTGCAAGCTTGGAGTTGCCTATGGTCATCAAACCACTTGATATATTTTTCCCTTTTGGTTCCACTGTACATATATGTGCTTGCTGTCTCATTTTATATGTCGCTGTCTTGAGTTTTGTGTAGTTGTCATGTGGACTGCCTGGTTACACTTTGACTTTGGCCTGCTGTTCCATGGCTTCGGCATTGATTGAGTTCATCGTGGTTTGTTGTATTGAGTCAGATGTATTATGCATGTATATTGATCATAGTTGTTGTTTTCATGTGTACGCCTTTAACTTTGGTCCAGGCTTGATTTATGTGTCTAGACCATTCCACTTTGATTTGCACCTGTGTTGAATCCAGCTTATAGCTCGGGTTGACCTTGTGCTTGTGTTGTGACTTTATTTGTATTGCACTTGAGTTGAACCCGACATCCCTGCAATTTTATCAAGTGTATATCGGTGTGCACGGCCTGGTGGCATGTACAGTGATACACTGTGCATGTCACAAGTTGTTCGTGTGTGATGAATTCAAAATTAAATGATGACGAACAACCCAAATAACTGAGGCTGATAATATTTTCAAAATTACATTTTATTTTACACTGCAAAAATATTTTCTTTTCAATTTTACTGCGTTAGTGTGTATTTTTGTAGATTGCTCAGATGCTGGATTCAGTTTGGAATGTAGCTGAAGATAAATACGAGTGAATGGGTGATATGTAGTGAGGTGCATTTGTAAATGAATTTTTTTGATGTAATAAAAATTGCATTGTTTGAAAATTGTGTATATAGTGAGAGCTCAAATTTGTACTATTCAAAATTGTAATAAATATTTGTTTGAATAAAATTCGTTTGAAAATAAACTGTATTATTTATTTTATTCAGCAAATCTTTATTTAATCTATGAAAATAAAATAATACATTAACAAATACATTTAAATGAATATATATATGTATATATATTTGTTTATTATCATCAAACAAAAATCATATACTCGCATATTCAACAATCTCCTGCTTTTAATGATAACAAACATATGTTTAAGATTTTGAATTTGTTAAATGTATTTGATCAACCAATTTGCTCCCCCGATTTGAATGCTCCCTCTCTACGCAAAGCTCCCCCTTCATATATGCATGTAAATAAAAATATGCAAATAAGCCTAGATGCATATAGAAAATATTTGACATTTATTTGTCAAAATCTTAACTTTTCTCTCCCCCTTTTGTTATCAGCAAAAGAGTAATTGTGTTAGAAAAAAAAGAGATAAAGTGATAGACATCAATTCAACATTAAAACTCAATCTAATATAAGTATTAAATTTCAATAAAAAATCAAAAAAAAACCATAAATACTTTGTTAAGTGCATATTCCAATTTAGAATGATAGGAATGATGTCATCATATAAAACCATATAGTTGTGTCTATTTGTGGTATATTTATTTCAAGAATTTAAATATCTACTAACAATGCATAACCGTTAGGACTTTTAAATGAGATTAGTAGTATTCCAAATTTTAAAAAAAGAAAGAATTCAAGTATCTTCTAACCATGCATAACTGTGAGGACTTTTAAATGGGATTAGAATCAACTTGTTTATTGAATTAATCAATTTTAATATGTGTTCCATACATGCATAACCATGAGGACTTTAAATGAGCATGGAAGCATATAAAAAATTCCAAGTAATTCACCCATGCATAACCGTGAGGACTTTTAAGTGAGAGCGAAAACTTTGGATGTTTTTATTGCAAAAAAATGAAAAAAAAATGGTTCCTATTTAAAGCACCACATATTGACATACTATATTGGATTTTGATGAGTGATGGTCCATAGAAATATGATAGAAATAGAAATGACATGGAATTTCTACCAACATTTTTTTTATAAATCTTGTTTAAATTTCTAAAGAAATTTACTAGTTATACTGTCTCAAGTTATAATATATGATCAACATCAACACTCATCACTTTTTTTAATCACCATTTGCCTTTTAGATAATCAGTAGGTAGTCAGATTTGTTAATGTAGCCATTTAAGATCAAATCCAAAAATAATTATAAAATCAAATTTTCAAAAATAACTAATCTGAAACAAGGTCAAAAATGATTTTCTAGAAGGGATTCTTAGAAAAATGTCTGCTATTTGAAAATTATTTGAAGTGAAAAATATGCGGATATTTTCTTTGAACAACGATGCAATTACTGAATGTCTCAACATAAATCACGTTCCATTAGTAATTTTTCTATTAACTAGATTACCAGTGTAATATGCATCTGAATTTTTCTTTCACTCAAGATTATCATTAGTTGGATGCTATAGACTAGACCGTGATTTTGCAACAAATTCTTGAAGACCTTTTTAAATGAAATTCTTTTGGATTTTAATTGAAGCCGTTGCAATAACAAAACCAAGAAAACACCATCATTAATCCAAATTAATCTATATGAAGTATTTCAATGATTGTAGTGTTAATGGCATCAAAGAATAATTGGCCAACAATTTTGAAAAAGTCAGAATCATTATCAACATTCATTTCATTATCACATTACTGGCTGATTTGGTGCAGATTATCACATTTAATATATTGTTCAAAATAAATATACCATTACCTGTTTTACCTTTGTTGATAATTTTTAAATGTTGCCCATTGTGATTCTGCCACCTTTATACTAGGCTAAGAAACTTTGATTTGTCCACCGTTGTGTTTCTAGAACAGCCAAAATCCAGATAACACTGATGTTGTTCCTTAGCTTGCCACCACACCTACATGATAAAACATTTTTGTGACCTATTTGCTTTTATAGGTCCATGGTTGTTAGTCGCAACAGATTTTGAAAAATAATTTTATGGAGACCTAAATCTATTTATATATATTCCTTTTGGCACTCATATTTGTTTGACTTTAATGGATTTTATATTTGTGCCTTTAGGAACCCAAATTGGTATGCTTTTCACTTGTTTGGGTCTATACCAACAATTATTTTGATTGTGTCCAAATTTTCTCCAAATTGTGCACATGAAATTGACTTGATTAATTTCGTTTCTAACATTTTCAAATTGATTATACTCAAGTCCTTATTTAAGAATATTAATAGTTTGTTTCCTAATAGCATATTCAACGATATTTCTCCTTTG
The DNA here is from genome assembly GCA_030765085.1 of Allium cepa. Lineage (NCBI taxonomy): Eukaryota > Viridiplantae > Streptophyta > Magnoliopsida > Asparagales > Amaryllidaceae > Allium > Allium cepa. Next base: position 622,557,317 of record CM060931.1, read on the forward strand.
GAAAATTTCCTTAAAGTCATTGACAGTTTTTGGACTTGTGTTTAGTGATTCGTTTTCGTTCAATAATTGTGTGCACTTTTTAATAGAATTTTCTGTTCGAGTATTTTCATTTTCTTTCAAAATAAGAATTTCATTTTCAAGCAATTTAATTTTAATTTTTGATTTTTTAACTACTTCTTCGAGTGTTGGACACCTATTACACTTAGGGATCCTACTTTGATAGTTTTTAACTAATTGATCAAGCTGTTTATTTATATCAATCAAAGTATCTTTTTGTGATTCAAATTTAGCGTACTTATCCAGAAGTCATTCAAAACAGCCATTTACTTCGTGGTAATATATAAGTAATTTTGAGTGAGTGAGTTTTGATAGCTCGCTTGGCTCATCATTGTCGCTATCAATTATATCACCTCGAAGGCACAGATCTGGTTTCTCACACTCACTGCTAGTGCTGTTATAATCATCATCACTTTTATTCCACATGGCTGCAAAACTTTTCCTTTTCGATTTCTTTTCTTGGCCGTGTTGAAATCGAGGACAATTTGGCTTGATATGACCAGGTTTGTTGCACTTGTGACAAATGATCTCGTGTTCTTCTGAGTTGTCTAGTGCTTTGATTATTCTGCTTTCCAATTGTTGATTTAGAGCTGGATTTCTGTATTTTCTATTCCACTTTTTGAATCTCTTTATTAGTAATGCCAACTCAGCTAATCCATTACCATTATCATAACTACTTCTTTTTATCAATCCTACTAAGCATGTTTCTTTAATTTCTGATTTGATTATGGTGGATCTCTCACGGTTGTTGACTTTTGCACCATATATTGCATCAAAAGTATTCCATATTTCCTGTGCACTTTCACAATAAGAGATAAAGTTAAAATTATCTTGATTAATACAAGAATATAATATGTGCATAACAAGAGCATCAATCGAAGTAATTTTCTAGTCTACTATATCGCACCCGTTTTCAATAATATCCCAACATTTAACATTAACAGATTTTAAATAAAATTCCATTTTTAATTTCCAATTCAAAAAATCTGTTCCATCAAAAATAGGAGGGAGAATACTGGACCGACCCACAGTAAAAACATTATTAACAAAAGCCATTTTAAAAATTCAAATTTGTAAGAAAATTGGTCTTTGAAAATTCAATTTTTTTTAAAAAAAAAATGCCTTTTGAACCTCGCTCTGATACCACTTGTACGATCGATTTCACCCTAAAGGGGGGTGAATAGGGTGATACTATTAATTATAAAAATTTAATGCAGAAGTTTATAAAATATTTTCAACACAGATATATCAGAATAATAGCAGCACAGGTAATAGAAGAATTATAAATGCAAAAATAGAACGACACAAAATTTACCCAGCTTTGGCAAAACCTTGCCTACGTGTTGCCCCCAAGGTTTCTACTAGAAATTAAGCAGTCAGACGCTTACACACGTAAACTCGCAACACCCGCTATCGACTAACCTTAACTCTATGCTCAAAACCCTACCACAACTCAGCCACTGAGTTGCGTATTCTAGAACTACACCACCGTAGTTGGTACCCTAGTCACACGACTTGAAATTACAAGAGTTTAAAATTAAATTGCAATTAAAACAATTAAAAAAATTCAAAAACCCTATTTTAAACAATTAAAAGCCCAAAGAGAAGAGCAGCCTAAAATAAAATTAGAGATAAACAAGTGTTACGTTTTCTTTTGTTATTCGGCCTACTTTGCTCCAAAAAATGATTGCTTCATTTAGCTCATTCGTTCCTCTTGCTGATTTAGGGTTTTGTGATGAAGTCGTCGGCTTTGTCGATTTGATTGCTGATGTTCTGTTCCTTTCTTCGATCAATTTGTTGATTCATGGCTTCTTCTTGGTTTGTAATCGCTTCTAATTAGTCGAGTTTGATTGTTGAAAGAATTGGTATGTTTGTTCCTTTTTGATTTATACAGTACTCGACTTTGATTCGAGTTTTATGATTTATTCTTCTCTGTTTAGCTCGAACTCGAATGATCTTTTACGGCCGATGATGTTACGGTTTTATAGGATTCGAATTCCTATATTTTCGTTCGTATAAATTTATTTGAATTCGTCAATTACTTTGCGTTGGCCATTGATCTTCGTTTGGAAGCTTGAGACGATTACTAACTTTTTCAATTTACTTGATTAACACGGTGTTGATTTCTGACTTGGTTTGATTTCTTGGCCACCATGGTTTTAGTTTGAAACTATTTCATTTGACTTTATTCCATCGTGACCTTGTTTTTAATTCGAACTTCGGCATCACTGTATATGTGCTGTGTTGATTGAACTGCGGCTTGATTTCCAATTGACTTCAACCTTCGTGGTAAAACTTGCTACAGTTTGAAATTCCTTCATTGACTTGATTTGAAACTGTGTTGACCTGGTTCTGCCTGTGTACATTTATTTGCACTGCTTCATCATGTCACTGTTTATATGTGCACTTGATAGCCTCGAGCCTGTTTATAATCTATAGTGTTTTATCGGTCTAGTTCACCTTGAAATTCATGTGTGCTCAAGTCTGGTTCATGTAGTCTTGCTTCCATACTGCTATGTTGTGTTTGGGCAGCTGCTGTGCACTTGTAATCTTTACTGGTTCATTTTTGAACTATTGTTGATGCACTTGATATTTCACTTGACTAATCTTCATATATTTATATTTTTCATGTTGCATTTGTGTCCTGTACTCGTGTCTCAGTGATGCATTGTGGTGAGTTTCTCTGATATACTTTTGAAACTTGCATCTATAGTATTGTTGTCCTTTGTGTATGTATGATGTGCATTTATTGATTTAATTGAGTTTGAACAGTATTCTTGAATCTGGTATTGGCCATTTGATTCATGTGTACAAATAAACATATATGCATTGTGTTTGCTTTGGTGCCTCTATGCCTTCATGAGTCTTCATATATGTGATGCATGTTTGAGATTGCTCATTTGATGCTGTGGCCATTTCCACTTGTTCGATGTATGATCTGGTTCATTTAAGTCATGTGCATTGAGCTTGATTGCTTGCATATTGATGTTGCTTCATTTTTTTTACGGATGCATGTTGTATCTGCATTCATCACTGTTTGTACACTTTCATTTTGACCTGAGGAGGTTGCAATTTGATGTGCACTGTCTTTGCTTTTGAGGTTGCTGCACCATGCAGTCTATGAGTCACTTGTGCTTGTCTGTTGCACTTGAATATGCCATGCACTGTACTTCATGTATATGATATCACCACTAATTTCTGATTTGTCGATTTGTATTTGCAAGCTTGGAGTTGCCTCTGGTCATCAAACCACTTGACATATTTTTGCCTTTTGGTTCCACTATACATATATGTGCTCGCTGTCTCATTTTATATGTCGCTCCCTTGAGTTTTGTGTAGTTTTCATGTGGACTGACTGGTTAGACTTTAAATTTGGCCTGCTGTTCCATGGCTTCGGCATTGATTGAGTTGATCATGGTTTGTTGTATTGACTCAGATGTATTATGCATGTATATTGATCATAGTGGTTGTTTTCATGTGTACGACTTGAACTTTGGTCGAGGCTTGATTTATGTGGTCTTGACCATTCCATTTGATTTGCACCTCTGTTGGATCCAGCTTATAGCTCGGGTTTGACCTTGTGCTCGTGTTGTTACTTTATTTGTATTGAACTTGAGTTTAACCCGACTTTTAATTAGGTTTGACCTTGTGCTCACTTATCCCTGCGATTTTATCAAGTGTATATCGGTGTGCACGACCTTGTGGCATATATAGTGATACACTGTGCATGTCACAAGTTGGTCATGTGTGATGAATTCAAAATTAAATGATGATTAACAACCCAAATAACCGAGACAAATAATATTTTCAAAATTACATTTTATTTTACACTGCAAAAATATTTTCTTTTCAATTTTATTGCATTAGTGTGTATTTTTGCAGATTGCACAGATGCTGGATTTAGTCCGGAATGGAGTTGAAGATAATTACGAGTGAATGAGTGATATGTAGTGAGGTGCATTTGTAAATGAAAAATTGTGATGTAAGCAAAATTGTATTGTTTGAAAATTGTGTATATAATGAGAGCTCAAATTTGTACTATTCAAAATTGTAACAAATATTTGTTTGAATAAAATATCTGTTTGAAAATAAACCGTGTTCAATAAATATTATTTAATCTGTGTAAATAAAATAGTACATTAACAAATAAATTTAAATGAATATATTTATGTTTATTATCATCAAACAAAAATCATTTACTCGCATATTCAACAGGTCCATCTCTTTTCTCATTATGGCTATGGCCCTACGCATCCACCACTCAACTAATCGAAAGACTTTTAAAGAGTTAGTACCCATGCCCTATTGCTTGGCAGTGCCTCTCCATCCATTGTCTCGATAGTGAAAGAATCATTGGCCTGTTGGTTTAACTCTAGTCTTTCCTGAAATCACTCTTGGTCTTGATGCTGGCCGATATCCTCATGCGACTATCCTTTACCTTACTTGCAAGTATTGGACATACGAATACCCTAATCCAAACATCAAGCCCTTCTGACGGCCTAAAAAGGTTAGCTTCGTTAGGCCTACAATGCAAATGCAGTCAAGGCATACTCTTTTGATGGAACATCTACAGACATGCCTCTGGGGATGTAGCTTCGTTAAACCTACCTAGAGGGTCATCCTAGAGTATCTTCACGTCTCGTTGAAGTCTCGCACTTCCTACAAGCCCAAAAATTCTAAGTTTGACGCTCTTCTCCATTGTTGGAATCCGTGACGAACTTCTTCGTTAGGCGCTTCATCCTTTAGGCTGCTCTAAAGGCAATTTGATTCTTTTATTAGACCCTAAGTCTAATCTTTTATTTTGCATTTAGTTGATTTCTTATTCTGTTGACTACTTATTTTAATTTAATTAGCATATTCTTGCCCTCGCCTCACTTCTAACTATTGTGAGATAACCATAGGTCTAATAGGGAATGTTGTTAGTATGAGCCACATTAATTTCCTTGCTTATTTAACTTATATATATCACTAAGTTTAATAAAATAAGCCTCTTTTTTTTTTTTTTTTGTTATTTGCTTATCACTTAGTATAAAATTTCTGAATAAGCTTCTATCATTATTCTCTCATATCATTGCTTACCAACTTATTGTAAGTCACACGATAAGCCTTTCCATTCTTATTTCACAACTTTAACTTAGGTTATAATTCCACTCGTAATTGTTACATTTTCTTCTTTTATAGTCCGTTATGTAATTACAAACGTTTCTTGTCTATTTTAGGCTGCCTTCCTGTATTATGATAGAGAATTCTTTAATTACACAATTAACTTATCATAATAGTTGCCTAGTTAAATAGCATGCTCAGTAAATGTAGGCTTAGGCTCCTTAAATCTATTTATAGCCTCAAATCCTTAAATTAATAATTTTCTTGTTTCAAATCATACCATACTTTACTGTCCGCTATTTTGGGAGGTAATTCTATTTTATTTGGTTGGTTATGAAGACTATATAATCCATTTCCATATCCTAATATTGGATAATACTATGAACAATAATTCGTAACTGCAGGGTATCTCTTTTACTATTTTGGAATAGTGTAAAATAAAGTGTTTTCTCTATTTTATACTAATTCCCCATTTTATTTCTTTTATTCTGGCAGTTACGTGTATCGTTATCTTTTAGACATTAAGTTATGGAAGTGTATTCTATTTTCTAACCCAACCAATTAATCTAATAATTACTACCAAATTAACTTTTTCTGTTTTAATGCAATTTATTACAGTAATTCTATTTCTCAACTTTTTTTATTTTACATCTAATTTCCTTTGTTTCAAATTTCTTAATTATATAATCCATATTCATGTTTAATCTATTCTAATCCATATGCGAAAAAAAGAGGGGATAGATGAAAACTGACGCTTTATAAAAATCCAAAACGTTGAAAAAGATGTAAATAAGCCATAGAAAATAGTGTATAAATACCGATATTGTAAACAAACTACAAGTTTTCTTATAGTTCAGCCTAATTTAATTAATATGACTAATTACTAAATACAATTTTATAGACGGGAATCTAATGATAATATATCTTAAACTTAAAAGATATATAAATAAATCTGCTCACCCAACGTCCTTAGCTTTGATTTGCTCCGCTTGGCTCCATAGTCCTTTTGGATCGCTTCCACCCAGGTGTATAATATTTTAATTTTTAAGATTTTCTTCCTAGAAAATATTTTCATTTTAAGGTTCGCCTTAGGCCAAGAACCTAAAGAAATTTTTTCTACTTAGGGTTCAGCCATAGGCAATGAACCCGTGGGAGAAAAATCTAGTTGCGAGAAGATAGCTAGGCCTAGGTTCCTATTTATATTGGAGCTTGGGGATCTCTGACTATTGAATTCTTGGATTGAACCTAGAGCCACCATGTCACAAGGTCCTTCGAAGCCATAGGATCGAAGAATGTATGGCTCGAATGGCGTAAAATGTGGAAAACACATCATGTACGTACCTGGGTGAAAAATTCATCCAGGTGGCACACAGGTCGATCGGGTGTCGACCGCCCTTAAGCGGTCGACCGAGCGGTCGGCCATTGCCCCTATTGGGCCGACCTATTGGTCGGCCCATATCCGCATTATACTATATTTTTTTTCATTCGGCTACCTATTCTGTTTCATTCTTAACTTCTTTATATTGGTTTGAATTTTGACGAGTTATATTGGAAACTGATAAGAAAATCGCCCCGGACGCAATAGTACAAGTTCTGAAGCAAGATTATGAAGATTCCATAATTATTTGTTTTCATTGCTTATCATTATACGTTAAATTTTAACTGTATATAAATGCGGGGTGTTACATTCTCCCACCCTTAGGAAATTTCGTCCCCGAAATTTGACAAAGGTAAAATCTATTTATCCCCACATTTGTTACAACCAATTTGTATACATCAAATTTTGCAACCATCCATGCTTTTGTGCAAAAGTGATTTTCAAAACAAAAGGTATGCATGTACATAAATTTCTAAGCGTAAATTTCTAAGCGGTACCTCCTACATGAATGCTTTTAAAAAATTTCTTTTTTAAAACATGATGCACACGACCTAAATATACTTGCAATTTCTTTATGAATGTAATTTTTCGAAAACTTAAAACATTTTTCACCCAATTTTTCCTACACTCCTATTGAATAGGGTGTGGTTCAACAAATTTTTCATCCAAATCTTAACACACAACATTTAATATTCGAATCTTAGAAAAATCTATCAGTCTGAACTCGATTTCTTATGTTAGGGAGAAGGTACAAAAACGGAACAACTTCACATTTCTCTATTTTACTTTTGCATACCTCTCCCTCCATGCTTGGAACATATACCGCTATTCTATAAAATCTCTATTTTCTTTTCCAAGCATAGTTTACACAAGAAATTATAAATTTTTTTTGTTGACATTTCTGTCGCTTTCTTTAAATTTATTATTTTCCTTTTAGTTATCTTATTTTTTTTTACTTTTTATAATAACACCGATCTACTATAACAACAGAGTTTTCAACTGCTTACCTAATAGTGCAATTTTATATCTAAAATGAAAACAAACCTTACTACATTACGGTGCTAGATTGGTGACACAAGTAGGCTAACACAACTATCATCTCGGGCTAGGTGGCCTAGGACCCTGTCTGCCCTTACACAAGAAGGCCCTAATAAAAGAATCTAAATAGCTAAGGCACTCCTCTTGCCTCCTAGTGCTCTTCACAATCTCCTGCCGCGCTTAGCTAACTCCTGCTATGCCCTAACCAACTCCTGTTGTCCTCGTAGAAGTTCTCGTGCTCCCTGGCAAGCCGCTCTTGCCTTTCGGTAATGCTCCTAAACTAGTCATCGTAGCTCGATGGTGGAGAAGGCTGAGAGAGTCATGCTCTCTTTCCCATCAAGATCCATATACCCACACACTCTATGTCGCGGTCTCTGACGGCCGAGCGGGCCATGATGACTCTATATGCCCAACACCGCCTCGAAATGGTGGCGAAGGAAAGTGCTGCGACTCGTGAAATTACCGTGGTGCTTGGAAATGTGGCTCATACTCCTGCTTCTCCGGTGGGCTCTGTATCTGATCTAAACCTATACTCATCCTCTTGAGAGTGCGTGAATCAATCATGGGGTGGGCCTGCTCACTATAAGTCTCTCTCTCTCTCTCTCTTTCCATCTCAACTCTCGTCCACCTAAAGACCCATGCCTAAAGGTGATAACATGTCATAGTAGAGCAAAGAAGTCCCGCTACGGTCATGTACTGGGTCATAATCATGCTAGCCAAGTTCACCTACAAGCCTTTGAATTTGACATAGGTAGCCTACCTCACTATGGGGTAGATCTGGTCATAACTCCCAGTCTTAGGGAAAAGGTTATGTTGCAAAATGCGTATAACCAATCTAGCTAATAGGTGCAACTATCCAACATGCCAGTCGGGGTGATGTGGATCTACTAAAATCTGGTGTAAGACGGCTATGTCCATTGTTAACGCTAAAAATGGCACGCTAATACCCCCGGTGTGAGTAGTGATAAAGTGAAAGCACCATCCGCTGGTACGGGAACTAAAAGTAAACAGAAAAATAGTGAAAAACAGTAAAGAGACAACAGTTTTTTATAGTGGTTCGGCTCAAAGTCAAGCCTACATCCACTTTACATCTTTTATTGCTGATTCGATTACAACTCCTTCCATCATTCTTTGATTACGCTATTATTACAATTCTACTTCGGATTACAACATAATCAAGACAAGAAATTAGAACTCCCATGTAGAAAAGCACCTTGAATCCATCATGGATGAATCAAATTCACTCCCCAAGTTTGTTGAAGGGTCTTCGGTGTTTGAAATGTTGAAGAAGTTGAGAAAATTGCAGAGTATCGGCCTTCCAAGGAGTATCCAAAGTCCCCCTCTCAGTTGGAGTAGGCGCGGTATTTATAGGGAAAAAACTGGAGTTAGGTCGGCCGGGGCGACCTAAGGGTTAGGTCGTAGGTCGTTAGCGACCTAAGGAGTAACGGCATGAGGAACGGCGACCTAAGGAGTGGCAGCATAGGGGTAATCCTAAGGTAGCATAAGTCATAGGTCGTGAGCGACTTAAGTATGTTGAGGCAGAATAGTTACCATGGCTTGATTAGGTCGCGAGCGACCTAAAGGAAGAGGCAGTATGCGGCTTAGGTCGCTGGGATTTTAGGTCGTTGGGTGTTAGGTCGCTAGGATGTTTAGGATAGTTAAGTCGTTTGCATTGTAACTTCTTAGGTCGCTTTGTCCTTTAGCTAGTTGAGTCGTTAGACCATTGATTTGTTTAGGTCGCGAACCCTTTGAATCAGCTCATGCTTTAGGTCGCTGAGTTGCTAGGTCGTGAGAGACCTATGAGGAAGTTAGTTCGTGAGCGACCTATGGGGAAGTTAGGTCGTGGTATGGTGGAGCAGACACATGTGACCTCGGATTGACTCGAAACTTGGAGTGCTGCTTTTCATGACTTTGCTTGCCGTGTTCTATCAATTGTAGCCTGATCCGTGCTCGGACAAAATCCATTGATATCCATGGTTAAACAATCATAGCCAGTCTTTTGAGACGAGCTGTCTTTGGCTTTTGATCGACCTTTTGGTATCACGGCGTTGCCAAAAGATGGGATAACATTTTCCCCTCAAAACATGCCTTGCGGTAGGAAGGTGTGTTTTGTAATGCCATGTGCTGGACGTTCATATCCTGTTGCTGACCTGCAAAGGAATTGACAGTTTTATACGACCTCAAATGACGACCGTTCGAGATCAAGCCATTTGAGGTGAAATGTGACCGTTCACGATCAAGCGCCTTACTTCAAACGGCGACCGTTCGGGATCGAGTCATTTATGGTAAAGTGCGACCGTTCGTGATCGAGTCATTTGAGGTGAGATATGACCGTTCATGGTCGGGATGCCGTTCGAGGCGAATTGTGACCGTTCAAGGTCAGGTTTCATTTGAGGCGAGTTGTGACCGTTCGAGGTCGGGTGCCGTTCAAGGCGAGTGTGACCATTCGAGGTCGGGTGCCGTTCGAGGTGAGTTGTGACCGTTCGAGGTCGGGTGCCGTTCGAGGCGAGTTGTGACCATTCGAGGTCGGGTGCTGTTCGAGGCAAGTTGGTGTGCCCGGGGGGGCTTAGTATTGTCGATGCCAGGTTCACATTCGGGTGAGTTCCTGGATCGTTTGTGTGCTTGTTCGAGGCGAATAAGTGTGCCCGGGGGGGGGGGGGGGCTTAGTATTATCGATGCCAGGTTCACGTTCGGGTGAGTTCCTGGATCGTTTGTGTGCCCGTTCGAGGCGAATAAGTGTGCCCGGGGGGGCTTAGTATTATCGATGCCAGGTTCACGTTCGGGTGAGTTCCTGGATCATTTGCCAAGGTGATTCACTGTCATTCCAGAGCATGCTTTAGGACCGTTCACGACCCCGTACATGTGTAAGTAGCTTAGCCATCTCAGAGCATGCCTAAGGACTGTTCGTGACCCCTTACATGTGTAAGAAGCTTAGCCAACTCAGAGCATGCCTAAGGACCGTTCGCGACCCCGTACATGTATAAGTGACTTAGCCTTTTTAGATTTATTAAAATTCAATATTCACCCAACTGAAGAGTTTTCAAAGAAAAGATATCCGATAAACTCAAATTCAAACACTAGAAGTAAAAAAGCAAAGCAGTGACGTCAAAGTGCAAACACCTACATCGATATGATTTTAAGTTGTATCAGAGCATGCCTAGGGATCGTTCGCGGCCCATACATGTGTGACGACTTATTTGTGTCGATGTGGAGTTTGTCGCTCGTTCGTCATCATCTTAATCAACTGATAATAAGCTGACGCCTCGATCCTGAGCCATCTTCAATTGATATAGGTGGTCGTAGTTTTTGTTCCACCGTTGCGATCCTCCTTTTTACATACTGTGATAGCAAACCATCCCGGATTTGCCCCTCAACTTCGTCTTTCAAATGTCTGCAGTTATTTGTGCTATGACCATTCAACTCGTGGAATGAGCAATACTTGTCCGACTTCCTCTCGTTGTTAGTTGGATCTCTCCTTATCGGCTTTCGATAAGGAACCTGTCCCTTGGTGTCTTGGTAGATTCGCTCCAAAGTCTCATTCAACTCTGTGTATGAGGTGAATCTTGGTTCCTTTCGTGGTCGTACTGATCTATCGTTGTTATCCTCGGCCTTTCGTTTACCTTTGCTAGATTCTACACCATTCCCAGGAGGATTTCCACCTTTGATTACATAAACGTCGATTCCTTCTCCTTCTTCTCTTTCGGCTTTTGTGTCCTCTAACCGTAAGAATCCTTCAGCCTCATGATAGAATTCCCCTAGATCCATAGGGGGATCGCTTGTCAGTGAATTCTTGAATTCTATACCGTCACCTATGCCCGACATTGCTGCCATCAAGACCATGGATGGATCTGGCCGATCCACCGATGCTGCGGCTGCATTGAACCATGTCAAAAAACTTCTCAAAGATTCCCCAGCTAACTATTTCAATGCTGCCAAGCTCATCACATTTTTGGTTCTCGAAATGTGGACCCTGAATTGCCTCATAAACCTTTCAGTCAAATCACTCCACGTTCCGATAGATCCACTTTCCAGCTGTCTAAACCAAAGTGCCGCAATATCTGCCAAGTACAATGGAAAGCACCGGGCCATAACTTTCTCTGATGCCCCCAGCACTTCCATATGCCTCATATATTTTGTCAGATGAACAGTAGGGTCTGTCCTTCCATTATACATATCCAACGATGGTAGCTTAAAGTCTGCTGGGTTCTTAGCTCGCCTGATTGTTGTGGCAAAAGGACTCCTATTCACATCCTCCAAGTCCTTGTTTACCAAGCCACCTCACATAGCTCCTTTGACCATTTCTACCAATCTGTCGTTGTCCTCTAGTTGTAGTCCTCGTCCATTGCCTTCGGCCTACCCCTCGAGTTCACGAGGGAATTCTGGAATATGTTCTCCTGGCTGAGCTCTTGTTCCTCTGTCAATGCCGTGTTGCTCGAATCCACCAGATGTTTTTCTTAGTATTGGGTCAGTGTGCTCTAGATGAGTTCCCCTAGCTCTGGTGCTGCCTCGGATAGTCCTGCTCTGTTCTGAACTCCAGTCGCTCCTTGATTTTGCGCTCCAAGTTGCCCAATCTGCTGAAACAAATTCTGGATCAACTCCTCTTGCCTTTTCATCATTGTCTCTATCTCATCCTTGGTGATGAAGACTGAAGTTTGGATCTCTCCTGAGGAAGCCCCTTGACTCCCTTCGTGCTGACTTCTTTTTGGTCTCTGTCTTCTACTTGCTTTCCTTCCAAGAGCCATAATTTCGGATAGACTTCTAGTTCTTAAAGAGAGTCTCTCAATAAATCTTTGCAAAGCAATGATGAAAGCGGTCCCTGAGTTCAATTCTCAGTGAAAGCACCAAAAAGTGTTAACGCTAAAAATGGCGCGCTAATACCCCCGGTGTGAGTAGTGATAAAATGAAAGTACCATCCGCTGGTACGGGAACTAAAAGTAAGCAGAAAAATAGCGAAAAACAGTAAAGAGACAACAGTTTTTTATTGTGGTTCGGCTCAAAGTCAAGCCTACATCCACTTTACATCTTTTATTGCTCATTCGATTACAACTCCTTCCATCATTCTTTGATTACGCTATTATTACAATTCTACTTCGGATTACAACATAATCAAGACAAGAAATTAGAACTCCCATGTAGAAAAGCACCTTGAATCCATCATGGATGAATCAAATTCACTCCCCAAGTTTGTTGAAGGGTCTTCGGTGTTTGAAATGTTGAAGAAGTTGAGAAAATTGCAGAGTATCGGCCTTCCAAGGAGTATCCAAAGTCCCCCTCTCAGTTGGAGTAGGCGTGGTATTTATAGGGGAAAAACTGGAGTTAGGTCGGCCGGGGTGACCTAAGGGTTATGTCGTAGGTCGTTAGCGACCTAAGGAGTCACGGCATAAGGAGCGGCGACCTAAGGAGTGGCAGCATAGGGGTAATCCTAAGGCAGCATAAGTCATAGGTCGTGAGCGACTTAAGTATGTTGAGGCAGAATAGTTACCATGGCTTGATTAGGTCGCGAGCGACCTAAAGGAAGAGGCAGTATGCGGCTTAGGTCGCTGGGATTTTAGGTCGTTGGGTGTTAGGTCGCTAGGATGTTTAGGATAGTTAAGTCGTTTGCTTTGTAACTTCTTAGGTCGCTTTGTCCTTTAGCTAGTTGAGTCGTTAGACCATTGATTTGTTTAGGTCGCAAACCCTTTGAATCGGCTCATGCTTTAGGTCACTGAGTTGCTAGGTCGTGAGCGACCTATGAGGAAGTTAGGTCATGAGCGATCTATGGGGAAGTTAGGTCATGGTATGGTGGAGCTGACACATGTGACCTCGGATTGACTCGAAACTTGGGGTGCTGCTTTTCATGACTTTGCTTGCCGTGTTCTATCAATTGTAGCCTGATCCGGGTTTGGACAAAATCCATTGATATCCATGGTTAAACAATGCATAGCCAGTCTTTTGAGATGAGCTTTCTTTGGCTTTTGATCAATCTTTTGGTATCACGGCGTTGCCAAAAGACGGGTTAACATCCATCATCTCAATATGTCCTATCTCCAATCCATGTCCTCTAACATCTAAATACTCACTAACTAGGTCTCGAAAAATACTATCCTCACTCCCTTGACCTCCGATTGGAAGGACAACTCCTCATCCTCATCACTAGTATGTAAGTTCGCATCGAAAAGACGTACTAACATGGGATATGCTCGCCGCTCGAATGTCTCATGGCTCAAAATTTGTCGTAACACTGTGTCCAAAAAGAGCTGCTCTAAAAGGGTGCCTAGAAAATCAGAAAACTTCATGCCCTTCCTTGCAAAATATGGTAAGTGGCTATATCAGAGTAAGACCCCATAATCCTCCTATCACTCTGGCTCCATGCCATCTCTTGTGGTGTAAGTTGGAGAAAAATGTGGACTAAAGAGGGTCTTGGAGGCATGGCGAAAAACTCTCAAATTTGTGAAAAGAATTATGGTTCTGAGTAAATCTCACGACACGCTTCAATTTGGCACTAATCGTGAGCGAAATGGTGGAGATTTTGAGGCGTTTGGATGGTTGGAAGGGGTCGTTTTTGGGTGTGGCAGCTGTCTTCAGGAGGAGGAAATAAGAACGAGAAAGGAGAGAAAGGGGCACACGTTTATACATGTTCAAATGAACTAAGGCGGTCGACCCGCCTTAATAACAGGTCGACCGCACGGTCGACCGAGTCGAGTTGTTTCTTTTTTTTCGTGCTGCCATGTCGCTTTCCTCCTCCTTGACTAATTAAAGCCTAACCTATCCACTTTTAGGTTGTTTGAGTCGCGGTTACGACTTAGGCTAAATATCCTTGTAACGACCCACCTTTTTGGACAATTTAAACCGACGATCAAATACACATGCCAGTTCCAAACCATTCAAAAGGGCAGATGGTTATTGGGGGTAAATAAGAAAAGAAAAGTAAAGAAATAAAGGAAATGAAGCAACACAGAATCTCGCAGCGGAACGATAAAATATAATAGTCAAATAAACAGTTCATGAAGCTGTTTACAATACTTTGGTCATTATTTATACAACATTTATCAGAGTTATACATATACAACAAAACAAATAAAATAATGCAGCAGACAACATGATGCAAAGATAATAATAGAATAGTATACCACATCTTCGACTTCGTCCTCCAGAAAAGATCTTCAATAAGCTGAAAAACTCAGGTCTGACCCGAGCGTAATGAAAAGACAAAACACTCGAGTCAGGACTAAAATATCCTCATGTAAGTTAAATCAATCGTAAATAAATATGAGTGTAACGCGTCAGAGATGTTTACGGGGTTTGACATCTCATATCCAGTGTCAACGTGCGTGCAGTAACTCAAGAGATGTTACGAGATTTTCCATCTCTCAAGGATCCGTTAAACTATCTACTATATAGTACAATACGCTATTATAATATGTCTACAGTAAAGTAAAAGTATTAAAATAGCTTTAAGGCGTTACCGTAATTCCCCTTAACACATTTTTATAATGCTATAGTCTATACAGCACCGTAAACCCCACCGTAAACTAGTGGTTATCAGAGGGTACCCCATAGGTATAACACGAAACAAAACGTAGTGGTCGCGAATAGGATAATCAGTATGACAAGGTACATGAGGCGATACCAACTAGGATACTAGTAGTTGCGTGATCCGGACTGATGTTGAGCATAGCCAGAAGCTACCTCAACACCGCGAAACAACACTCCCAAATCGAGGGGTGCACCCAAATCGAATCACAAAAGTTATAGATATAGTATCGAAGAAGTGTGTCCGCTAGGGATGGCGAACCTCAATGGCCTGGCGCGGCTCCTATTTTAGTCATGTCAGGGATCATCCAATATCGTTCTCTTTCTTCAATCAACGCGTTCACCAAACCATCCACTTCATTCTGGATCAACACTCCGTGTATAATAGTTATTAAAGTGGTTTTCGGTATCGACAGAGAGTATGTCCATATCAGATCCCGGTCTCTTTAATAACTACGTATTATTACACCGGTGGCTCTTTTACATTTCAATCGATTCATAATTGATATCAAAATATCATATTCGCTTCAAAAATTCAAATCCATTTCAAGCATCATCATATCTATTCAAAATGTAAGATTCCGTTTCAAAAATCATTTTCGCCTCAATATCTCATTTCGATTTCAAAACCATTTCGAATTTCAATTTAGGTTGCAACTGCATTTAACTCAAGTCGTATTTAAATTGAAGATTCAAACATAAACATTTCACCTTATTGACTAGCTTGAAATTTTAGAAAAATAGTTTTAAGTAGTTTAAAGTAGTTTCAATAATTAAAATAGTTAAAAATACTTAAATTTTTTTAAATGGATT
Source organism: Allium cepa (assembly GCA_030765085.1). Taxonomy (NCBI): domain Eukaryota; kingdom Viridiplantae; phylum Streptophyta; class Magnoliopsida; order Asparagales; family Amaryllidaceae; genus Allium; species Allium cepa. The sequence goes on from CM060931.1 coordinate 622,573,218, forward strand.
TCAAATGGATAAATTAATTTAATATAATTAATGTAGGTTAAAATAGTTTAAGTATTTAAAAATGGTTTATATAACCGAGTAATTTGGAAAACAAAATGAAACAGCTTCAAAACCAAACCATTCCAATTATAACTTTCCAATTCAAATCAATTTCCATTTCCATTCTACCGATTCAATTTCGATTTCAATTCAAATCAATGTCAACTTTGACTTCAAATTAATTCACTTCCACATTCACCTTCAATTAATTCAATTTCAATATATTGATTTGGAGCTTGATTTTTCAAAATATCAATTCATCACACTTAACAAAATTATCCTTCAATATTCAACTTTTAAATCCCAATTTCAAATATGATTCAATTCCAAGCTCAATTTCAAAATATCATTTTTATATCACCTTTACTTAGTAATACTCAAAGCTCGAAATAATGTTCAATCTTTAAAACAAATAGATTTTCGAAATTCAATCATATCCTAATTTTTAATCTCAAAGTCTCAACTTAAATTATTTAACAATTTCCTTTAACCAAAATTTATTTCAACATTCCAACTCAAATTTGCAATAAATTCGATTTCTATAAATTGATTTTATTTATAACTTTTAAATCAAAACATTTAAATGAATTTCAAATCAACGATTTTAAAATTTATTAATTTAGCCAATCCGGTGTCCGTATATAATTTTATATCCTATGGCCAAGTGATTAGTTATTTTAATTAAATGTCAGGGATGAATATATATTACTTAAATCAAATCACAGTTTCATATGTATGCATAACAGGATATATATAAGTAAATAAATATCCAAACATCTAAATATCAATCGATAGCATCCATCGAAATACATCATCCAATAGACAATAAAATTCACCGCAATTTCGTAGTTATCAGTATCAGGTAATTTAATCACAATTCAATTTTTATTTCAATTTTGACTGTCAATTCAATTTTCAACGGTGAATTCAAATGACAACCTATGTGACAATTAAAGTTTATCAAACAACAACAAATGAAATTCATATCACTTCATTATATCAAATTTAACTAGCCTAAAGATATTCAGTACGTTGTGAGCGTTATAAACACTCACCTTGATCTCAATGCAGTTCCAGTGTTTTATTTCGAATAAAATTAAACGAGCATTTAATTTTGCCCGAAATTTTCACTAGCTCCAAACGATTCCAATCCAGCTCCATTGCGTAGTGCTCGTTAATGCGAAGCCAACGCAATTCGTTTCGTGCGTTTTCGACCTCGTACGAAAAAGTTATCGCATTTAGAAGTTTATACAAATTACAATATAAATAAATCAAACATTTTCTTTTATTTTTAAACCTACTGCATCCGAGCCATTGATTTTGTTGCCCTAGAATCCACGCCGTGTGCTGTAGCTTCTTCTTCCTCCAGTAATTCACGAACAAAACAAAACCCATTAGCCATCAAGCTTCGACGAATTTTCACGACCAAAATACACGACTTGAGGACAATCGGCCACCTCCATCGCGAAGCCCACGGCGAACTCTCCCTACATCGTGAATAACATGAAACTCGGCTGCCCCTTTGGCCTCGAAAAACGTGAAAAATGCAGCGACTATGAATGCGATTTCCCGTCGATTCGAAGCTCCATTTCAGATCATGACCGTTGGATTTGTAGATCTCGTCGAGATCTACAACTTTGTAGTTGGAGGTTTTTGCTAATTATCGATGGATTGCGAGATATTAGAGGTGAAAGGTGAATGATTTCTGGCCATAGAAACGGTGAATGGCGGCTGCACTAGAAACCCTAGCCTTTGTTTGCAAATTGTGAAATGGAGGGCCTTTTATAGAAGATTGCAAAAACACTATTCACCGAAAATTTTCCGAACTCCAAACGAAGCGTGCCTGCAGGCGTTTCTAAGGTTTACCCCATGTTTCGAACACAATGGAACGTATTTCGGAGGCTAATCCGATCATATGTGCGAGTTACAGCAACAAACGATCAAATTTAAATTAAACCGATTCAACTAATTTCTATGCGTTTTGGCTTGCCCCGGACAAACGGTAAATCCGATTGATACGAAATTTAAAATCGTACTATAATATCATGTTACAGATCCGATGAAACTGGTTTCGTCGAAATCCAAGACTGTTTGAAAAATGACTATTTTAACTCGTCAATTAAATATTAAAATATTCAATTTTCACAAATTAACTTTTAATTCAATTTTAAAAGTTATATAATGTTATTCTAAATTTAATATGATAAAATAAAATTTTACAGATCATTTTTAATCATATTAAACCCGTTATTCAATTATTCAATAATTTCCAAATATTAAATTTAAACAATTTTGACTATCCAATAATTCATTATCCTTTGAAATATTTGAAATTGAACTTATAAGATTCAACTTTTAAAACCAATTCACATCTTAGAACACTATTTCCATTTTACAGTTATTCAATTATTTGATTTCAAATAGATTTTACTTATCAATCAATTACTCTATTATACCGAATGAATTCAACATTTATTGTCCTATCCAACTATTGATTGCAAAGGCATTCACTAAGTAGCATTTATTTTTCAATACTTATTACTATTCAAATATTCAAAACCAATCTATTAAAATTTGTATTACTACCTAAATAATTCACAATTCTTATTCACTTATTTACATTTGTTTTTCCATATATTCCCTTATAACCAAGTTATATCATTTGAGTCAATTTAATTAGATTGGAACTCCATTCAATCTATAAATAATTACTTGGATAATTATTGTTGCAATTCATTCCAGTTATTATTATTCCAAACGAATTACAATTTTTTTTACATTAAATCACGAAATCTTATTAAATTAGCTATTTTAATTATCGAAAATTTACGGGTCGTTACACTCTCCCCCACTCAAAACTTTTCATCCCCGAAAAGGAAAAAGAAGGGAAAAGGAACTAAGTATAGAATTCAACATTAGATATATTTTATCCAAAGTTACCAACTTATAAAACAATGAAATTCCATTTATAAAGTTATAACAACGCTTCCTCTACGCTACTCCGATTAGTCTATGAAGTTTACGAGTTAGTTATCAAAACAAGTTATAAAATTTTAAAACTTTAAAAATTTTCTAACACCCGGATTTACGAAAAAATTCGGCAGAGTCTCCTTTGCGCGGCTCGATCCGAAAAAAAAATGACAGTATATATATCACAAATATACATCTCATCAAGTGATGAGGCATCCCGTAGGGAAAAAAGTGTAAAAGTACGGTATGTAATCCGAGATATGTCCCTTATATATTATTAGCGAGCATATACGGCTAATATAGCGCGAAAGCGAGCTCCAAATGAGAAGCAAGCGCAATCCGCATCTACTAAACACTCAACAAACCATGAGAAACATGTATATATGAAAATAATATCAATATACACCATATAGAAACATAACAACTACATGTGCCAACATAGCAAATGTAACAAAACAACAAATGCATTCACCAAATCAATTATCATCCAACTATCATCCAACAAATCCGTAACCAATCAATATAAATTTACTTCTCATTAATATTTATTGACTTGGTTTTTTATTTTAATCACAGTTGGTTCATTAACGTTGGATTTTACTAACATTCATTCTCAATTCAATTAGTTAACATTCCATAATTTATATTTACATTAGTTCACTTCCAATTTGAATCAAATTAAATTCTATTTAAATTCATTTAACTTCCAATTTGATTTCAATGATTTATAGCTTTCAATTTCATTAACACTTGATGAACTATATACAATCAACTAACAATCATATAACAACCAAATCATACCCAACATAACCAAATTATTAATTTTACATTCAATTTGGTTTATCTCTTTCAATTCCAATTGATTCTTAGCCGCACCAAATTCTTTTGTTTATACTTACTTCATATTAAGTTTCAGTTAATAACCAATTTATTTGCGGAACATTTTATTAATCATCACTTTAATTTATAGTCATTCCATAAGATTCTAACTTCTTATATATGACTTTCCTTAGTTTATAGTTATCTCAAAAGTTACAAATTTATCTTCACATTTTTTTTTGTTGCAAATTTATATTTAAAGTCTATAACCAGTTTACAAAGACATTGCTTGACTCAATGGCCTTTTCTTAAGTTCGCTTACTTGTTCCATTTATCCATTCATCATTTCATGCTATATTTAAGTATATATAATTTTTATCACAATCAAAATTTTCCATTTGTATACATTTTAATTCCTTTTTGAGTTTTCCTTACTTGTATATTTCAATTACTTTCAGGTTCTGTTTATTTGTACAATATCTCATTACCTATCCAAAACATCATTTTAACTTTTTTATATTTGGTAAGTCATATTATATGTTATTAGAATGAAAATTTGGTATTATACAAATTTATAGAATATCATTTTACTTAATTAGAATGTTCACAAATTTAATTTGTTTAAATCCTCTTCTCCTTTCAACTTTAAAGTTTTCCCAAAACAATAAGCTTAGATATCTTAATCCTCTTATTTTATATATTCTAGTATTCACATTTCATTCAAATAATTTGAAAATTATTAATTAACAGAACTTAGAAATTTAAATGCCCGGTTCTTTTCAAATCGTTTGAAATAAATATATACACTTATATCTTTAATATATCAAATCATACTTTTGGAGTTTAAACCAAAACCCATTTATCCAAATAATTTCGAAGAAAAGCAAAGCTTCTCTGAAGTCTTCCCCACTTTGAGACTCGAAAATGAACGTCGATGACGCTGCGCAGTCATCACCGAAATTATTTTCTAGCGGCAGAAGAGAGGAGTACTGAATTCATTCCTTCTTTTTTTAAAAATCCTTTCAAAATATTTCCATAAACATTTTCCAACTAATATTACTATATATTTCTTCAAAGCTTTGAGAACCATTATCAAAACCTCTGGGTCTTAAATTCAATATTTTCCAATTTAAATCTGTTTTAATTTATAAGTCACCTTTATAAAATATTCTTATAGGATTTTACTTTCTTAAAATATTCCACAAGTTATTTTATCACTGTTCATTTTGTAATTCATCTTATTTATTAAATTACAATATCCAATTAATGATAATAACCAATATTATCATTCCTAACAACAAGTAAGCTAGATAAGTCATAATAATTTCTGAAATTTTCTTTATATATAAAATATAATTAGAGCCAAATTATTTCATTTACCCAATTTCAAAACAATACTATGTCGAATTGTTCTGTTCGAGTGTTTAGAGATCTCTATCAATGACGTTAATTACTCGTATTGACCAGTCACTCAACAAATCAACCGACACAATATAAAACATTTTATATCACTAACAAATATGCTCTCTCATATATATACACTCAGCGACTCATCATAGGGTATTACTACCTTATTTATAAAGAGTCAGACCCTTACGGTTATCGCTAAACCAAAGCTCTGATACCAACTGTAACGACCCACCTTTTTGGACAGTTTAAACCGATGATCAAATACATATGCCGGTTCCAAACTGTTCAAAAGGGCAGATGATTATTGGGGTGAATAAGAAAAGAAAAGAAAGAGAAATAAAGGAAATGAAACAACACAGAATCTCGCAGCGGAACGATAAAATATAATAGTCAAATAAACAGTTCATGAAGCTGTTTACAATACTTTGATCATTATTTATACAACATTTATCAGAGTTATACATATACAACAAAACAAATAAAATAATGCAGCAGACAACATGATGCAAAGATAATAATAGAATAGTATACCACATCTTCGACTTCGTCCTCCAGAAAAGATCTTCAATAAGCTGAAAAACTCAGGTCTGACCCGAGCGTAATGAAAAGACAAAACAATCGAGTCAGGACTAAAATATCCTCATGTAAGTTAAATCAATCGTAAATAAATATGAGTGTAACGGCGTCAGAGATGTTTACGGGGTTTGACATCTCATATCCAGTGTCAACGTGCGTGCAGTAACTCAAGAGATGTTACGGGTTTTTCCATCTCTCAAGGATCCGTTAAATTATCTACTATGTAGTACAATACGCTATTATAATATGTCTACAGTAAAGTAAAAGTATTAAAATAGCGTTAAGGCGTTACCATAATTCCACTTAACACATTTTTATAATGCCATAGTCTATACAGCACCGTAAACCCCACCGTAAACTAGTGGTTATCAGAGGGTACCCCATAGGTATAACACGAAACAAAACGTAGTGGTCGCGAATATGATAATCATTATGACAACGTACATGAGGCGATACCAACTAGGAAAATAGTAGTTGCGTGATCCGGACTGATGTTGAGCATAGCCAGCAGCTACCTCAACACCGCGAAACAACACTCCCAAATCGAGGGGTACACCCAAATCGAATCACAAATGTAATAGATATGGTATCGAAGAAGTGTGTCCGCTAGAGATGGCGAACCTCAATGGCCCGACGCGGCTCCTGTTTTAGTCATGTCAGGGGTCATCCAACATCGTTCTCCTTCTTCAATCAACGCGTTCACCAAACCATCCACTTCATTCTGGATCAACACTCCGTGTATAATAGTTATTAAAGTGGTTTTCGGTATCGACAGAGAGTATGTCCATATCCGATCTCGGTCTCTTTAATAACTACGTATTATTACACCAGTGGCTCTTTTACATTTCAATCGATTCATAATTGATATCAAAATATCATATTCGCTTCAAAAATTCAAATCCATTTCAAACATCATCATATCTATTCAAAATGTAAGATTCCGTTTCAAAAATCATTTTCGCCTCAATATCTGATTTCGATTTCAAAACCATTTCGAATTTCAATTTAGATTGCAACTTCATTTAACTCAAGTCGTATTTAAATTGAAGATTCAAACATAAACATTTCACCTTATTGACTTGCTTGAAATTTTAGAAAAATAGTTTTAAGTAGTTTAAAGTAGTTTCAATAAATAAAATAGTTAAAAATACTTAAATTTTTTTAAATGGATTTCAAATCGATAAATTAATTTAATATAATTAATGTATGTTAAAATAGTTTAAGTATTTAAAAATGGTTTATATAACCGAGTAATTTGGAAAACAAAATGAAACAGCTTCAAAACCAAACCATTCCAATTATAACTTCCCAATTCAAATCAATTTCCATTTCCATTCTACCGATTCAATTTCGATTTCAATTCAAATCAATGTCAACTTTGACTTCAAATTAATTCACTTCCACATTCACCTTCAATTAATTCAATTTCAATTTTTATCGATTTGGAGCTTGATTTTCAAAATATCAATTCATCGCACTTAAACAAATTATCCTTCAATATTCAACTTTTAAATCCCAATTTCAAATATGATTCAATTCCAAGCTCAATTTCAAAATATCATTTTTATATCACCTTTACTTAGTAATACTCAAAGCTCGAAATAATGTTCAATCTTTAAAACAAATAGATTTTCAAAATTCAATCATATCCTAATTTTTAATCTCAAAGTCTCAACTTAAATTATTTAACAATTTCCTTTAACCAAAATTTATTTCAACATTCTAACTCAAATTTGCAATAAATTCGATTTCTATAAATTGATTTTATTTATAACTTTTAATCAAAACATTTAAATGAATTTCAAATCAATGATTTTAAAATTTATTAATTTAACCAATCCGGTGTCCGTATATAATTTTATATCCTATGGCCAAGTGATTAGTTATTTTAATTAAATGTCAGGGATGAATATATATTACTTAAATCAAATCACAGTTTCATATGTATGCATAACAGGATATATATAAGCAAATAAACATCCAAACATTTAAATACCAATCAATAGCATCCATCGAAATACATCATCCAATAGACAATACAATTCACGGCAATTTCATAGTTATGAGTATCACGTAATTTAATCGCAATTCAATTTTTATTTCAATTTTGACTGTCAATTTAATTTTCAACGGTGAATTCAAATGACAATCTATGTGACAATTAAAGTTTATCAAACAACGACAAATGAAATTCATATCACTTCATAATATCAAATTTAACTAGCCTAAAGATATTCAGTACGTTGTGAGCGTTATAAACACTCACCTTGATCTCAATGCAGTTCTAGCGTTTTATTTCGAATAAAATTAAACGAGCGTTTAATTTTACCAGAAATTTTCACTAGCTCCAAACAATTCCAATCCAGCTCCATTGCGTAGTGCTCGTCAATACGAAGCCAATGCAATTCGTTTCGTGCGTTTTCGACCTCGTACGAAAAAGTTATCGCATTTAGAAGTTTATACAAATTACAACATAAATAAATCAAACATTTTCTTTTATTTTTAAACCTACTGCATCTGAGCCATTGATTTCGTTGCCCTAGAATCCAGGCCGTGTGCTTTGGCTTCTTCTTCCTCCAGCAATTCATGAACAAAACAAAACCCATTGGCCGTCAAGCTTCGACGAATTTTCACGACCAAAATACACGACTTGAAAACGATCGACCACCTCCATCGCGAAGCCCTCGGCGAACTCTCCCTACACCGTGAATAGCATAAAACTCGGCTTCCCCTTTGGCCTCGAAAAACGTTAAAAATGCAACGACTTTGAATGCAATTTCCCATCGATCCGAAGCTCCATTTCAGATCATGACCGTTGGATTTGTAGATCTCGTCGAGATCTACAACTTTGTAGTTGGAGGTTTTTGCTAATTATCGATGGATTGCGAGATATTGGAGGAGAAAGGTGAATGATTTCTAGCCATAGAAATAGTGAACGGCGGCTGCACTAGAAACCCTAGCCTTTGTTTGCAAATTGTATAATGGAGGGCCTTTTATTGAAAATTGCAGAAACACTATTCACCAAAAATTTTCTGAACTCCAAACGAAGCGTGCCGGCAGGCGTTTCTAAGGTTTACCCCATGTTTCAAACACAATGGAACGTGTTTCAGAGGCTAATCCGATCATATGTGCGAGTTACAGCAACAAACGATCAAATTTAAATTAAACCGATTCAACTAATTTCTATGCGTTTTGGCTTGCCCCGGACAAACGGTAAATCAGATTGATACGAAATTTAAAATCATACAATAATATCATGTTACGGATCCGATGAAACTGGTTTCGTCGAAATCCAAGACTTTTTGAAAAATGACTATTTTAACTCGTCAATTAAATATTAAAATATTCAATTTTCACAAATTAACTTTTAATTCAATTTTAAAAGTTCTATAATGTTATTCTAACTTTTATATGATAAAATAAAATTTTACAAATCATTTTTAATCATATTAAACCCGTTATTCAATTATTCAATAATTTCTAAATATTAAATTTAAACAATTTTGATTATCCAATAATTCATTATCCTTTGATATATTTGAAATTGAACTTATAAGATTCAACTTTTAAAACCAATTCACATCTTAGAACACTATTTCCATTTTACAGTTATTCAATTATTTGATTTTAAATAGATTTTACTTATCAATCAATTACTCTATTATACCGAATGAATTCAACATTTATTATCCTATCCAACTATTGATTGCAAAGGCATTCACTAAGTAGCATTCATTTTTCAATACTTATTACTATTCAAATCTTTGAAACCAATCTATTAAAATTTGTATTACTAAATAATTCACAATTCTTATTCACATATTTACATTTGTTTTTCCATATATTCCCTCATAACCAAGTTATAACATTTGAGTCAATTCAATTAGATTGGAACTCCATTCAATCTATAAATAATTACTTGGATAATTATTGTTGCAATTCATTCCAGTTATTATTATTCCAAACGAATTACAATTTTTTTTTACATTAAATCACGAAATCTTATTAAATTAGCTATTTTAATTATCGAAAATTTACGGGTCATTACAATCCCTATCTACCCCCCACCCTCCAAGTGAAGTATTGATGCTTTCCATCCTTCAACTAAACCTAAATTAATATCCATTAGCTTGCTCCAACCACTTAAATCATCTAACCCATAAAAATTCTTTCTCAAAACAGCTTCAATTTCTTTACAACTAGAAAAATATTCTTATGTACTTATATAAGGATTTTAAAATATGTTTATACTTGGCTAAGACAGATGTTGCGTAAAACATCGTCACTACAGCCCAAAATACTAATTTTCAATTAAAGTCTATATTGTTCTAAACTGTATATTTCTCTGTTTCAAATTCAAAAATGCTTTAAAGTTGTTTTTCTCCAACTCCCCATATTTATAAGGCTATAAAACTTCTAAGGTTAAGACTTGAAAATCTTCCAAAAATTTATAATTAAATCCTTAAGAGTTTAATTGCTGGGCTGGACTACAAAGTGGCTTTTTTTTAATTTATGTTCACCTTTCTATAAATGCCTTACTAACTCAATTTTTTTTTCCATATAAGCTCTTTTAGCTTTTGGAATTCTAGTTCTAAGATTAGATATACATAGTTGTTTTCCAAACATTCTCTAACTATTGGCTTACTCAAAGGAATGGACTTCTCTTTAGGGCTTTACATTCACTCACTATCTACCAAGGAATCTAAACCTAGGCTCTGATACCAAATGTCACAACCCGAATTCCATTGGTCTGAACTTTTCACAAAAATGCTAAAACCCAAGCCCACTTAAGACCGAGTTGGGTATCTGGTATCCTGCAAATAGGCAAAGATAAATATATCAGATCTCAATTAGTTATCTCACAGCAGAATTGACTAAAATAAATTAGTAAGTAAATACTCACCCAAATAATAACACTTTTTAAGCAAGTGTCATAATGCTGAGAAGTCTCTACCATCTACAAAACCTATAGGATGTTATGAGGAGGGTGTTTAGAGAAAGTTTTTTGGTGAATGAATAAATTATATACTTCTAGGCTTAATTCTACATATATCGTTTTATTTCCATTTACTCTTATATTAGGTTCATCGGGTTACAATACTTTCGCCTCTGTTCTTGAACCCTGCCCATCTACTCCATAGTAGATTAAAACTAATAACTAATAAAACATATATGTAGCTATATGCCCAATGACCGTATTGGTCCTAGGTACCACCTATGGTACCTTATGTATCCTCCTCGCAAAGGACTCCATCATCTTGCTCCTATAGCGTTTTGTGACAACATCTGTAAAGGACAGCTTCATGGCCTACAGTACAGATGTTCCATCGTCTACTATGAAAACGTAAAATTGCGTCTGAACTAGTCTATACTAATGCTTGGACATCCGCAACATACCACCCAGTGCATACATTGAGGACTATACGTAATCGTTCTGTCCACTCTGCGAATCCTGCCAACACGGTCTACCTTGTACGGAACTCAGTCGAGGATTTTCTATATCTGTAAAGGGCAACTTCGTTAGGCCTACAATATGGATATTCTAGTTGGTCCGTCTCTTTTCTCATCGTGGCTAAGGCCCCATGCATCCAACACTCAACTAATCAAAAGACTTCTTAAGAGTTAAGTGTCTGTGACATACTGCAAACAATCTAACATCCAATTGGCGATGCCTCTCCATCCAATGTCTCGATAGTGAAAGAATCATTGGCCCATTGGTTTAACTCTGGTCTTTTCCGAAATCGCTCTTGGTCTTGATGCTGGATGATATCCTCATGCGACTATCCTTCACCTTACTTGTAAGTACTGGACATACGAAAACCCTACTCCGAACACCAAGCCCTTCTAACTATGTACAAAACTCAGCTTCATTAGGCCTACAATGCAAATGCAGTCAAGGCATACTCCCTTGATGGAACACCTACAAAACTGCCTCCGGGGATGCAACTTCGTTAGACCTACCTAGAGGTCCATCCTAAAGTATCCTCATGTCTTGTTGAAGTCCCGTACTTCCCACTACCCGAAAAATTCTAAGTTGGATGCTTTTCTACATTGGTGGAATCCATAATGAACAGCTTCGTTAGGCGCTTCATCCTTTGGATGCTCCTTTTTTTAGACCCTAAGTCTAATATTTTATTTAGCGTTTAGTTGCTTTCTTATTCTGTTGGCTATTTATTTTAATTTAATTAGCATATCCTTGCCCTCGCCTCACTGTTAACTATTGTGAGATAAACATAGGTCTAATAAGGAACGCTATTAGCATGAGCCACATTCATTATCTTGCTTATTTAACTTATATAAATCCCTAAGTTCAATAAAACAAGCCTTTTTTATTATTTCTGTGTTATTTTCTTATCACTTAGTATAAGCTGTTTAAATAAGCTTTTATCATTATTCTCTCCTATCATTGCTTACCAGTTTATTGTGAGTCTCACAATAAGATTTTCCGTTCTTATTTCACAATTTTAACTTAGGGTATAATTCCGCTTGCAATTGTTACTTTTTCTTCTTTTATAGACCGCTACGTAATTACAAGCGTTTCTTGCCTATTCTAGTCTACCTTCTTGTATTATGAATAGAATTTTCTTTAGTTACATAATTCACTTATCATAATAGTTTCCTAGTTAAATAGCCTGCGCAGTAAATGCAGGCTTAGGCACCTTAAATCTTTTTATAGCCTGAAGCCCTTAAGTTAATAATTTTCTTGTTTCAAATCATACCTTACTTTACTGTCTGCTATTTTGGGAGGTAATTCTATTTTATTTGGCTGGCTATGAAAACTATATAATCCATTTTCATATCCTAATATGGGATAATACTATAAACAATAATCCGTAACTGCAAGGTACCTCTTTTACTATTTTGGTATAGTGTAAAATACAGTGTTTTCTCCATTTTACACTAATTCCCCCTTTTATTTCTTTTATTATGGAATTTACGTTTATAGTTATCTTTTAGACATTAAGTTGTGGAAATTTGTCCTATTTTCTAAACCAACAAATTAATCTAATAATTACTCCCAAATTAACTTTTCACATTTTAATGCAATTATTACAGTAATTCTATTCCTCACTTTTATTATTCTACATCTAACTTCCTTTGTTTCAATTTTCTTAATTATATAATCCATAGTCGCGTTTAATCTATTCTAATTCATACGTGAAGAAAAACAGAGTGGATATAAGAAAACTAACGCTTGCATAAAAATCCAAAGCGTAGAAAAAGATGTAAATAAGGCATATAAAATAGTGTAAAAATACTGAAACTGTAAATAAACTGCAAGTTTTCTTACAGTTCAGCCTAATTTAATTAATATGATTAATTACTAAATAAAATTATCTAAATGGAAATCTAATGATAATATATCTTAAACTTAAAGACATATCAATAAATCCACTCACCTGACGTCCTTAGCTTTACTTGTGCTTCGTTTGGCTCCATAGTCCTTCTGGATCCCTTCCTCCCATATGTATAATATTTTAATTTAGAAGATTTTCTCCCTAGAAAATATTTTCTTTTTAGGGTTCTGCCTTAGGCCAAGAACCCAAAGAAATATTTTCTACTTAAGGTTCAGCCTTAGGCAATGAACCCAAGGGAGAAAAATCTAATTGTGAGAAGATAGCTAGGACTAAATTCCTAGTTGGAGCTTGGGGATCTTAGACCATCGGATTCTTGGATTGAACCTGGAGCCACCACGTCACAGGATCATTCATAGCCACAGGATCGAACAACGTATGGCTCAGATGGCGTAAAAAGTGGAAAACATGTCACATACTTACGTGGACACAAAATTCATCCAGGTCGCACGCGGGTCGACCAGGCGATCGACCGCCCTTAACAAGCGGTCGATTGGGCGATCGACCGTTGCCCCTACTGGGTCGACCTACTGGTCGGCCCATATCCATATTGTACTATATTTTTTTGTTCAGTTGCCTATTTCGTTTCGTTCTTAATGTCTTCATATCGGTTCGAATTTTGACCAGTTATATATGGAAATTGATCAGAAAATCACCCCGGACGCAATGGTACAAGTTCTGAAGCCATATTCTAAAAATTCCATAATTATTTATTTTCACAACTTATCGTTATCTAAATTTTAATTGTATAAAAATGCGGGGTGTTACACTCTCCTCGTTAACACTATATCACTTTAGGATTCATGGATTTTGGTTTTGATCAAAATTCCAGTATCATCCTTATTCAATTCAGTTAGTCCATAAGCAAAGTCCTTTGTTCCATAGTAACATCTATTGTTAACTGTACTACTCTAACTAAATGTTCTGACTTTAAGTTGACTATAGTAGGTCGTGAAACTAACCTTACACACCTGAGGATACGTTTTCTCTATTGAATTGTGCTTCACTTCCAATGCTTCAACTTAGACCTAACTATAGTCGCTCGATGGATCGCCATGCCCAATTGTAATCAAAGTGGAGTATCCACGTTGAATTTCCATAATATTCTCAAGTTAAGGAAATCATGTAACATTGAGATTTCCTTTTTGTTCTAGTTGTTAGCAACCAACACGAAACTCTCCGACGAGTCATTCCATGGTTATCCAATAACTACGAGCACCTAACCCTTTGGTGCCCTTAGGATCCATGAATAATATATTGTATAACATTCGGAAAATGTTGTGCACTTTGGTTTCGATGGATGCATCAATATACTTTTTTGAAACATCTTGAACAAGAATCCTTATAACAAAATGTTATTTCATTTTGAGATTAATTACTCATGATTGCAACTATTTGCAACTACAATCACAATATATTCTATTTAAGGATTTTTCTTATTAACACACTTTAAATTAACAACTAAACTAATTATATCACACAGTAATGAAGTATATAACAGAAATCAAATACCGAATAAGATTTACCATAGAGTTAGATATACATAACAAATTACATAATTTTCCCTAGGTGTTCCACTAATTCTTTCAATCTCTACTTACACTTGAGGTTAATTATGGAATCTTAATCTAATTCTTCTGGTTAGTTCATAATTAATTGAGCTAGTCCCTTAGTGAACGGATCTTATATATTGAATTATTTTCTACTATGTCAGCCAACATTGATAAACTACATTTTGGAGTTTGTGTCTAGACATCTCGTGAATCCTAGCTTCTTTTATGATCTGTATCGTATAATTTTTTTCCACAAAACATGGTTGTGGTATTATCAACATTTGGAATCACCCCTAACCCAGTTATAAATTAGTGCATATACATTTATAATGCTTTTATTGCAGTATTATCCAAGGCGATGCACTTAGCCTTTTGGGTGAATATGCAGCCAGATCTTGTTTGAAACATTTCAAAATATAAGCTTGTTAACTAAGGTTGAATATGAATTTAGGATTGATATACTATATTCTATACCACTTATAAAGTATGAATCTGGATATTCCTTCATAAGGAGTTCGTTGTTTTTATTAACAATATTTCTTGTCAACATCCCAAAGTTACTCCAAGTAGTATGGATTGACTGGTTTAAATGAAGGGTGTGATACCCTTAAGAATTGTCTTTGTATTTAGCTTCACTTGTTATTGGATCTTCGGTCTGACCTTTCGATGCAGTCGAAAGGTTTAATCTTTAAATTAGAGAACCTTTCGTCTTAGTTGAACTTGAATGATGTCTCCTGCAAAAGCTTTCATTTTGGTTAGGTTGAAGTTCCTTGAGTTTGCCCTTTTAAGGTTAGTTTTTATCTTGTCGGAAGGTTTAGATGATAGCACTCTTTGGGTTTAAGTAGAATATCAAATTCCTATGGAGATATGTAGAAGCTTTCGACCTTGTCAAAAGGTTTGATCACTCATATGAAGTAGATTTTATCCTTGTTGTAAGGTATGGGAATGGTCTCTTTTGGATTAAGCCTTGTAAATCCAAGTATTTATACTTAAAAGGTAAACTTCAATCTAGTCGAAAGGTTAGACCACTTGGATTATTGCTCTGAAAGGTTACTGATATTGTTATAGCATAAGCATTTTTGACCCAGTCGAAAGGTTTAGGCCTCAAAGTTGGTCACCTCGGAAGGCTGTCAATGATGTTTAGACCAATTGTATTATCAATTTTGTCGAAAGGTTTAAACTGTAAAGTCAATGATTTCGGAAAATTCTAATAGATGTTGATCCAATTATGTTGTCGACCTTGTCAAAGGGTTAAGATTGTAAGGATGAAGGCTTCGAAAGGTTGTAGTAGTTTACCGTATCAGAAGTGTTGTCGACCTTGTCGACAACACTTTTGATAAGTAAACTACTGCAACATTTCAGTGATATTGAACCTGTAATTAGAAGTTAATCCAACAGAAGTATAAGCAAATAGTAAGAAAATAACATAGCATAAGACTTACCTCTTTATCGATGAAAAAGCTCTATTTTATTAAATCCCCAAATCAACTCCCAATTAGGGTTACAATGTATTGATTTAGAAGATACAAGATCAGAATAAGAGAAATCAGATCACCAGAACCCCTTGGGTCTTATTTATAGATGTAGGCAGCCCTCCTTTCGACTTCATGCTCTCGATTGGGTTGGATGGTCTCTCTTTTATATGTAGCTGTGAATCTTTCGACTTCGTCGAAAGGTTTTCCTTTCATATGCCTTTATGGACCTTTCGACTTTGTCAAAAGGTTTCTTTCCTTTATGCCTTAATTAACCTTTCGACATTGTCGAAAGATTTGCCTTCTTTAACTATTATGGACCCTTTGACCTTATCGGAAGGCTACTCTTCACTTAATTGTGATCAAGAGTTGTGCTTTCCTTCAACGTTGTCGAAAGGTTGTCTTTCATTCTTTTCTAACTTGTGAGTGTTGATCTCTTCATAAATCTTTCGACATTGTCAAAAGGTATCCTGATTGTGTTTCAACCAGTTCATAAGGCTTGCTATGCTTTTGAAAATTTACTATGGAGTTGCTCACACTTGTTTTGACTTCCTTATCCCCTTTGAAAGGTAAGAACTCCTTGGATACCAAAAGATGGGACCTTTCGACTCCTTCAAAAGGTTTGCTTATTAGTTATAGGTTTTAAAATGAAAACAGATTTTTAGTTAAAGAAGTAAACATAATTTTTTTATAAATTTGTAAGTCTAGATTCCATTCCTTCTCCTTCTTTTTCCTTTTCCTTCCTTTTCCTTTTTTGTCCTTTCTTTTCTTTTTCTTCCTCTTTTATTTTACTTTTCCTTTGCTTTTACTTTTCTTATTTTTCCCTTATCTTTCTTTTCCTTTTTCCTTTTATTCTTTCCTTACTTATCTTTTTTTCTCTCTTTTCTTGGCCTAACCCGGCCCTACTCTTCCTCCCTTTCCACTCTTCTTCCCAGTGCTTCCCTTTTCTGCTGCTTCCTTTTGTACGAGTATGGCGTGCACGTGACACTCTAAAGGAGCCACGCCGACCACCGATGACCTCACCTCCAAGTTACCCCCAACCCTCTGAACCATCGGCCACCAATTTTCCCTCGACGACCCTTAAATTTGAAAACTCTACATTGAAACCGAACCCAGATAACAACCCGACCCACTCCCCAACATTGTGCCATCGTCACCGACAACAGGTGTAACATTCTCGGATTTTAGCCAAGTATAATATTGTGATTAATTTAAATTTCTGAAATTAAATTGTGAATTTATTGGTAAATTTATGTGAATATTCCCAAAACAAATATATATATATATATATATATAAGTTTTTAAATAAAGGATTTGATTCGAAAATATAAATATTTTATAATTTGTAAAATAAATAGATTGTGAATGGAATAAAATAAATATTAATAAAAAAGATATTGTTTGTTTATGTACAAATTGATTGTATTTCAATTTTAGATTTAGAAATAAAGCTTTAAATAATACATTGGATTTGGAAACTCTAAAATTTAATACTAATAGAAAATTTTATTTTGTATTTATAATATGATGATTTGAAAGTTATATTTTGAAGTTGATATAAATAAATTTATAAAAGCTATTTAAAGAGTTAAAGTTCAAATATATATTATATATTTATTTATTTATATTTTATTAATTTTAAATCACATTCTCTGAAATTATAAATATATAGATAACGGTAAAGTATTAGTTTAAGAGTAGAAATATATCTTTTGAAATCAATATATTATTTAATAGAACATAAGGGTTTGAAAACAAAATTTATAAATTATTTAACTTAAGGTTATAAACATAAAATACAAATCATGACATTTGTAAGGTATTTAAAACATGCACATACATGTGTTGCTTAATTATCATATGTAATTAACAAGTGTAAAAGAAATTTATACTATGTATTAACAAGTGTAACAAAATAAAACAAGTGGCAAACAACTCTTTTTCTTTATAAAATTAAAAACATACAAAATATGTGTATAGAAAGAAATCAGGCCATGTTCTCTTCACTTTTCAAATTCTTCATATTCAAAGACAATTAAAAGAAAGCCGGATCAAAACAAAGAAATCAAAATTCTATGAAAAAAAGAAAGACCAAACAATTTCAACAAAATCAAGCAAACAACTTGAATCAAGCCTGGAAATCAAATTCAACAGCACAGCTTCAACAAGAATACAAACAAATACAACTTAAGCAAGCAACCCGATTTAAAGGCCTGAAAAAAAATTGAAGCAAGCATTCAGATCAATTCAATTCATAATCAAATGCAGATCAACTTTCAGATCAATACAGTAGAAGATCAGGGGCAAAGCAAATTCAGTTTCCAATTCCAGGTTCAAATTGGTTCCTCTGTTCAAATCTTTTTGGTGAGAAAACCTTTCTAATCTACCATTTCATCTTGATATTGGATAATACTTGAAAGTGTGATGGTTTTATCCAGTTGAATTCCTCTGTATCTATGGTATGCATGCCTGTATATGTGATGTATTTGTCTCTGTTGAAAATTACAGACACTGATCCATTTAATAAATCCAAATGCTTATTATTTAATCAACTTTAAGCTATGATTTCTAAATGGAAATTGTTTGTCACAATCAAACATCATTTAAAAAAAATAAATTTAATTATTTAAATTAGGTAATTTTCTTAGAAATAATAAATTACAGTTTTAATCACATATATGGAAAAAATAAAATATTTGGATTTCAAGTTTGGTTCATGGGATCAGATTCGTGTTGCTAAACGATGAATTTTAATATAAATTTACAAATTTTTAGATTCATATATAATAGGTATTTGTGTGATGAACGGAAAATCTGTTTCCATTGATTCTCGTCGACCCATGATTATTCGAAGGTCGTGATCCTTGGTGAAGATAGCTGGAGCATCGGGGAACATAGGAAAAATATAGATTTAATTTATGAAGTGTTGTGGTGAGAGGAGTTCGTCGGTCTAGGGTTTTGTGGGGCTGTTTGCTTGTCGAAGTTTGAGGAGGTAGTTCGTCGGCATGGAGAGATCGGACAAGGCCGGACCTAGGGGAATTAAAGCTTGGGACTGGGGTGTTGCTCTGGACGGAATCATAGGGTCTCTGGTGAACTAGAGTATCGTTGATGATCGTTTTTTCTGATCTGGGTTGGTTCCAAGTTGGTGATAGTAGCTCGATTTCGATCTACGGCAAATTCAAAGGTTCTGGAGGGTAGGGTTGGTCGACGGTGATGTCGACGACTTGCTAGTGATGGCAGTGATGGTCGGTGATAACCGGATTGTTGGTGGATGTGCACACATGCATTTGGGTGTCTGGTGGTTGATCGATTTTGGAAGATGGATGTTATTCGGGGTTGAACTCGAAGAATAGCTCGGGAAAAATAAGGGTGGGCTCGAGTTTGGTATCGATACATTTGCATGAGTTTAACAGTATAACAGGTTTTAAGTTTTAAAATAAAAAAAGGAAAAAGAAGACTGATCAAGTTGATGCTCGGGGAAAAAAGGAACTGGCTCAAGTATTTTTAATTTTGGCTTGGGTCTGTAAAAATAGTTTTAACTTCAAATCATATCAAGTTTTATTTGAAACAATTTTGGTTAAAACCAATTCTTTTGTATTGTTAAATGTTTATCCGAGTTTTGAGTTGGTTCAAAAGGTTTTAAATAAAATTATTTCAAATTAATTTAGTTAAAATGTTTTTGACATATGTATAACCCTTATTTTAAAAGTTTATTTTGAATAAACTTAATGATGCTAAGAAATTAATTAAGAAAAGATGTTTTAATTCGTTGCTTAACTTTAAAATCTAAGTTAATTTATTTTTAATGATGATTTATTACCAAGGTTTATTAATTTAAGGTTTTTAATGATAATTAAGTGATGGATTAAAATAAATGATTTATCTTTTATTTAATTAAAGTTTAAGTATTTAGAAATTAATTAATGACGGTAATTAAAAAGATAATTACTTAATGGATAATTACTTAATGATAGTAGTTAAAGAATAATTAATTAATTAGTTTTCTTAATTGATAATAAAAGGGTAACTAATTACTTAACGAGAGTAATTAAGAGTAATTAATTGATGATTAAAGTTGATTAATCAAGTGATCAATTAAAGAATAATTAATTAAAGCTCAATTAATTAATGAAGGTGATTGAGGAATGATAATTAATTGAGGAGTAATTAATTAATGTAATTAATTAATTAAGGGATAATTAAATAACTAAAGGTTATTTATTAAATAATTAAAGGTTAATTATTAAATGAGTAAAGGTTGATTTATTTATTAATTAAGGTTGATTAATTAATAATTTAAGGTTAATTAATTTATTATTAATGGTTAGTTAATAAATGATTGAAGGATAATTAATTAAAATGGTTTGTAATTAGTGATATTAATTAACCAGGATTAGTAATTAATCTGATTTAAACTAATCATATAATTTATTGACCTTACTTATGGATGTTTGAATTGTATCGAATGCTTTAAATTGTGTGATGCCTTGTGATATGAATTATTTTTCTTTGAGCTGTGATGAACGTAATTTATTTATATGTCATAAATTTATATTATTTATCTGTGAATCTGTGAATGGAAATTAAGCGCTATAGATCATACCGCTTATCGATATTGATGTGTTTGAATCCATGATGATTGATGATGTTCATTATTGTGTAAAACCCATGGATTACACCATACACACACAAATATGGATTGCACAAGAAAATTGGTTAAGTCATAGATAATTGAATCTAATATTATGAAATGGTTTTGAAGATTGAATTTTGAATCCAAAATAGTTTTGGAAATGGAATTGGGTTAAATATGAAAAGCTTTTGAAAAGGAATTTTGAAGATAAAAGTTATTTTGAATAACTTAATGTAGTTTTGAAATTTAAATAGTTTGATTTGAATTTGAATTCAAGATTTGAAATTGAATTCTATGTTTGGAAAATATGGTTTAAAAAGGTTATACAAGTTATAAATGTGTTTATATGGGTTTTAAACCATTTTAAAAGTATTATTTTGGGAATCCAAATTTAACCCAAGTTTATATTTGAAAGGCTTTAACTTGCGCAAATGTAATCAGATTTTTTCAAAACGAAAACTCTTTGTTTTCAAATGATAATGGCTTTCAAATAAAGAAAAGATTTCCAGCTTTGTTGAAAGGTGTTTCAAATTTGAAATGGAATTGTTTTGAAAGCTATGAATGAATCTGGGTTAAAGATTAGTAAACTTTGTTTTCAAAGTAAAGAGGATCTTAAAGGTGTATCTTTTGTATAAAAGATTTGAATTGCGAATTGTTTTGAAAGCTATAATTGAATCTTTATGGAAGATTGTTGAACTTTGTTTTGAAATTAAAAGGGATCTTAAAAGATATCTTTTATATAAAAGATTTGGATTGAAATGGAATTATTTTGAAGGGGTATAAATGAATCTTTGTGAAAGATTGGTGAGCTTTGTGAAGTGAATCATTTTGTTTAAAGATTTGAAAATGGTAATTTGTTTAAAACATTTGAAGAAAGGTTTTGGGTAATAAGTTGTGACTTAACTGAGATCCCAATATCCATATGTTTTTAAATATTACGTTCATTATTTGGTTTAGCAGGAAGAGGACCTTGTGTCATATAACCCATTCCGAATAATGATACGATGATATGGATAGCATTTGAAGACCGGTGGTGAAGACCGGATATTTTCGAAAACGAAAGGATTACCCGTCGAATGTCTTTGCACTGAGTCGTGCCGGTATAGAGATCTCCATATGTGATGGGGAGTACAATCAGGATTGGGAATTCTCGGAGTGCAAGGGCTTCTTTGGAAGTTCCTTCGGTTCTGTTTGAACCCGAAACAGAATTGTATGGATGTGTGTCTGACATCACACTTTGAGATGTTAAGCCGGTTTCTATCAAATACATTTCTGTTTGGTGGCGGAGAATTTACTCTTTAGCTTAACACCCTTCTCTGAGATGTTCGAGCTCAAAGGTTATGTAGTTGATGGTTACTAATGGTACATTCCCAATTTGGTAATGTGGCATACGAAGTGCTGCTAATCATTTGTTGATTGAAGCATGGCTTTTGTGTAAAGCGTAGCTTTGCGGATGAAACTTTGTCGAGCCTCACAACCCGGTAATGGTCGAAACAGGAATCGTTGTAGCAAGGTTATTTGGGGGTAGCGCCCCTTGAGGGTATGTCCATTTCCTTCTGGATAAAAGGTGATATCATGGTATGAAGCCTAGATATTTAACCTGTGTGGTTGCTGTAGACTTATTACATTGTGGTTGTTGGTGTAGAGGTATATCGGATAAAGGTTGGTAACAATCGGGGATGGCATGCTCGTGTTAGTAGTTACCTAGTTACAAAGGTAACCTGGGCTTGTGTTGGCAGCCGGTTAGGTTCTCGGGGGCGTCCCCCCAGAGGCGTTCCATTCGGTGTGGGAAGTTCCTTTTCTTGACCATTGTTGGAATTCCATTCATCCAATACGCGTCTTGTACGGTTTTAGTTGTAGAACCTGCCATATAACATGGTAGCTATAGTTGGCATACTATAATGGTAAGTATGCTGGCTAAGATTAATATTATACTTGAAAATGTTTTCCACTATGACTAATAATAATATCAAAATGTTTTTCGCATATCAAGCATTTTTGACTGTCATAAGGAGAAATCTCCTCCAAGTGTGCACTTGCATTGTGTGTGTGGCGGGAGGCCTTATGGCAGTTTCATTTTCCAAAAGCATAACGGATTTCAATTTTAAATGCTTTTGTTGTTTGTTACAAAGATAAATTGTTTTTGTTTGCTCACACCAGTCCCATGATTTACCCGGAGTTTATTGTTCCTTTCTAAACTCAAGGTGCCTACAATTTTCCACACGGGCAATCTAGAGTTGGATTTTTCAGATAAACATATAGTAGATGTAGATTCGATAGCCTTTAGCCTTCTATTTGGAAATAGTTGGAGTCGTTCCTTGGATTTTGGCTATTGCTTTGGCTTCTCTTCAACATTCTGGACTAACTCTGCTTAATAAAGCATGACGGTGGTTCGAGCTGGTAGTTTGGATATATCTGCTTTTGGATAGGAGTCCTTGGAGCTTTGGCGATGGAGATGCATTCTATTGGAGTTATCTTTCCTCTGTCGATGGTTGCAAATTCTAGACCATCTAGTTGTGTTATTTTCCGTTGTTATCTTGTATCTTTGATAGTATTGATATCATTTGTATCAATCTGCTGTATCAAATATTGTGTATCAATGACATTATTTATTCCTTTTCTTCCGCTGTGTTGTTGTACTTAATGTGTTATAAGCTCCTTTTGAATTGGAGTTCGACGTTTGAATCTGCAGCATTCGAATACAAGTGAGGTATGGATGTCGATTTTCGAGCGTCGGATTTCAGGTCGTGAAAAGTGGTATCAGAGATGAAGGTTGAAACTTTAGCTTTTGGAGTATAGCACATTAGGTGGCTCATTAGAGATAAGGTTACAAATGCCCTAGAATGAGTATATCCCTAAGATATTGGTCTGAATGCCTCGATAAATTCTCTTACTTTCCACTAATAGTGAGTATGAGCATAAGAAGAGGACGAGGTGGGGGACAGAGGAATACCACTATTAATGGTCCATACATTGCAACAATAAGGAAACAGTCCTTTCTCTATCAATCTTTTTGATCATTATCCGATTTCAAATTCTCTGATGTCTTCGTGGCAGCTACAAGAAGAAGAGGCTTTGGTATGGTGGTGGCCATGCGAATCATTATAGGTAAGTTCTATTTCAGCCTTAACCTTAATGAATTTGAAATTTGAAATTGAAATATATTGGTTGACAACATATGAAGATAGATTAATTTGTATCGATAAAATAATTTCGGTCAAAACCAAAGTTTGAAATTTTGTCATGATTTCTTTTGAGAATCAAAGTCTTAATAGGGACAAGTTGGTGTATATTTTCGGATATTCCAACCTGGGTTAAGTATTCATTTATTTGTTCTTTTGGGTCTAGATACATTCTACGAACGTTAGTTATCCCTTCGAACTAACCAATGCCCCTGCATATTCCGTAGACCGGATGACCCGAGTATTTTGTGAGATATTGAATAGATCCGTTCTCGTATCTATTGTTGACATTCTGATTTGTTAAGCCAAATGCAGAATAGATATTCAGTTTGATCTGGTAAAACAATCTCCATCTGCTCTTTGTTGTCTCCTTGTCTGGCAAATTTCGGGGATGAAATTTTCTTAAGGGGGGAATCTGTAACATTCTCGGTTTTTAGCCAAATATAGTATAGTGATTAATTTAATTTTTTGTAAACTGTGAATTTATTGGTAAATTAATTTGAAAATTCCCAAAACAAATAAAAATATATAAATAAGTTTTTAAATAAGGATTTGATTTGGAAATCTAAATATTTTATAATTTAGAAAATAAATAGATTGCGAATGGAATAAAATATGTATTTATAAAAAAAGGTATTGTTTGTTTATATACTAATTGATTGTATTTTAATTTTTGAATTTGAGATTTAATAATAAATATTTTAAATAATATATTGGATTTGGAAACCCTAAAATTTAATACTAATAGAAAATTTTGTTTTGTATTTATAATATGATGATTTGAAAGTTATATTTTGAAATAGATATAAATAAATTTATAAAAGTTATTTAAAGAGTTAAAGTTCAAATATATATTATATATTTATTAATTTATATTTGATTAATTTTAAATCACATTCTCTGAAATTATATATATATAGGTAAAGTATTAGTTTAAGAGTAGAAATATATCTTTTGAAATCAATATACTATTTAAAATAACATAAGGGTTTGAAAACAAAATTTATAAATTATTTAACTTAAGGTTATAAACATAAAAATACAAACTATGACATTTGTAAGGTATTTAAAACATGCACATACATGTGTTGCTTAATTATCATATGTAATTAAAAAAGTGTAAATTTTTTTATACTATGTATTAACAAGTGTAACAAAATAAAACAAGTGGCAAACAACCCTTTTGCTTTTTAAAATTAAAAACATACAAAATATGTGTATAGAAAGAAATCAGGCCATGTTCTCTTCACTTTCAAAATTCTTCATATTCAAAGACAATTAAAAAGAAAACCAGATCAAAACAAAGAAATCAAAATTCTGTGAAAAAAGAAAGATCAAACAATTTCAAAAAAATCAAGAAAACAACTTGAATCAAGCATAGAAATCAAATTCAACAGCACGGCTTCAACAAGAATTCAAACAAATACAACTTAAGCAAGCAACATGATTCAAAGGCCTGAAAGAAAATTGAAGAAAGCATTCAGATCAATTCAATACATAATCAAACGCAGATCAACTTTCAGATCAATAAAGTAGAAGACCAAGGGCAAAGCAAATTCAGTTTCCAATTCCAGGTTCAAATTGGTTCCTCTGTTCAATCTTTCTAGTGAGCAAACCTTTTTAATCTACCATTTTATCTTGATATTGGATAATACTTGAAAGTGTGATGGTTTTATCTGAGAAAAATGGTTGAATTCCTTTGTATCTATGGTATGCATGCCTGTATATGTGATGTATTTGTCTCTATTGAAAACTACAGACACCGATCCATTTAATAAATCCAAATGCTTATTATCTAATCAACTTTAAGCTATGATTTCTAAATGAAAATTATTCGTAACAATGAAACACCATTTAAAAAAAAAATTAAGTATTTAAATTAGGTAATTGTCTTAGAAATAATAAATTACAGTGTTAAACACATATATGTCAAAAATAAAATATTTGGAGTTCAAGTGTGGATCATGGGATCAGATTCGTGTTGTCATACGATGAATTTTAATACAAATTTCTAGATTTTTAGATTCTTATATAATATGTATTTATGTGATGAACGGAAAATCTGTTTCTATCGATTCTCGTCGACCCACGGTGATTCGAAGGTCGTGATCCTTGGTGAAGATAGCTGGAGCATCAGGGAACTTAGGAAATGTAACGACCCTAGATTTTAATTTAATTTAAATTGATAATTAAATGAAATTCTGAATAAAATTGTAAGGGAAATTGATTATAAATGGAAGCGAGTTTCCCCAAGTTCAAATATATTCTATATAAATCATTTAAATTTTTAAATATTATATATATATATATATATATATGTATATATGTGAATGTATATATATATATATGTATATTTGGGTATATATGAGTCAATTTAAAATTATAAAATCTTGAGTGTATATATATATATTTTGATTTGAATTTAAATCTTAGATGAGTGGTTTAATAAATATTTGAGTTATAAAATAAATTAAGAAAATATATATATATATATATATGGTAACTCATAAATAAATATTAAAGTAAGATAACAATAAATATTTAAACTAGAAATAGAAAAATAATATGAGATAAATTTTAATAAAAATAGGAAGTAGAACATTTGCTAAATTCTAACAACATAATAAAATAGAAATTTATTTATATTTCAAAACAAGAAGATTTAAAGAAAATAAAATACATTTAAATATGAAAAGAATGTAGACGAAAATAAAACAAACAAATAAAATACAAAGGACTAAAACAAAAAAAATATGTTTTTATGAACACTTAAAACAAATATAGATGCAAAAGCTTGTGAAAGAAAATAAAGGAAATAAATATAACAACTTTAAAATATGAAAACAAATGCAGTATAAGTATGTTCAAAACTGAAATATAAGTATGTAAACGAATTAGTTAAGAAACAAAACAAAGTAAGATATATAAATAAAGTAAAATAAGTGAACATATCTATGAAGCTACAGTACAAAGTAAATAAATAAAATCAAGTATATAAAGAAAGAAACAAAATAAAGTATGTAGAGAAGTTAAATAAGCAAGGCAAGACCAGAAGAAAAATAAATAAGAAGCAAATATAACTAAAACAAAAGTATGCATACAAACAAATACAAATATAAGTACATGTACAAAACAAAGACGCTGTAGACAAAGTATAGAAACAGCAAGTACAAAGTATCATCCCTAAGCACATACAATATCCTAGCACACATTTTTCATCTCAGCAAAAGATGTAGGCTGAAGTAAACGAATACATTTATATGTATAAACAAGTACAAGCAAGCACATTCACCCATGCCTATTGTACAAACAAAGTGATATCCCTGTGCATTCCTTTTCTTAAATATATCAAGACTTATACCACCTCAGTCTCATTTATTCAAAGCTAAGAGGACTGAAGCAAGCATTGTTTAAAATTTAAAAAAAAAAAAATCAAAGTTAAAGAAAAAAATGGTGCAGGCTCAAACATCTTCTCTGTTCCTTGTTCTTGTGCTCTGTCCATTTCAAAAATCCAGGTGAGTAACTTAACTTCTAAAAATAGAAATAAAGGTCCATAACTTGATGATTGCTTTGTATACATGTTGCTTGATTTTATCTGATTGAGTTTGTGATGTGAATATATATATAAGTGCCTGTTTCTATATGTATGTGTACTGTAGGAATGAGATGTGTTTGGTCTCTGTTTCTCTGATGCTTAATTCTAGGCTCAAAAGTAAATCAAAAATTACTTGCTCTTAATCCAAGTTTTGTTAAGATCGAAATGTTGAACAAAATATGTTAGTTACATCATAGTTTTAGGTTTAAAAATTTGTTGGGTTAAACTAAATTGTTTTGCCTTTGGAAAAATATAAAATAAAAGTGAAACTTAAACAAAGTTAAAAATCAATCATCATGTTTGATGGATTCAGGTTTAAGAATCAAATACTGAAATCAAAATTTGATTTTTAAAACTAAAATGGGAATTTTTAGTGGAGAGTGCAACGTGCATTTCTGTGTTGTACAGAAATGGGATTTTTGGGTATATCTGCAGTTCTTTGAACCTGGGGAGGTCGGAATTTGTTCGGTGGTTAGAGGAGGGATCATTGAAGCTAGGAAAAATATTGGATCAAGAATTTAAGCTATGTGGATTTTGGGATTTGGATTTAAAATCTGTAAACCTAATTTTTAGCTATGATGGAATTTTGATCACCTCGGCCTCAATGATGGATCGAGTGTTTTGATACTTCGGGTGGTAGAAGTTTGGGTGATGTCGAAGTCGAGGCCGGAGGTGGAAGCTCGCTGATGGTCGGCACGGCGTGGACGAGGCGATGTTGACAGGTTTGGGGTGTTGAAGCTAGCGTGTTTCCAGGTTTGGAAATTTAACTCGATTTTGATTCGTGTTGTCGTGATGGGTGCTGGGTGATGGATTGAGTTGAGGGGGTCAACGATGACTAGATGGCGATGGAAGTGGTGGCCAGGACGTCGGCGGTGGATGGTGCAGGTACACACGTGTTTGCGTGTATCAGTGATTATGTTTGGGTGGTTATAGTTGGGAAGATGAAGATAACTCGAAGGAAGTATCGAGTAATATTGGTTTTGGCTCGAGTCTTAACTCGAGTGCATTCAGTTGTGCGCCGGGTCAGATCAACACTTAGATAAAAATTTTGAAAAAAAATACTCACACGGGTTGGTTTGGGGAAAAACTCGAAGCACTCAGGCATTTTTCTCGGGTAACTCTCGAAGTAAAGAGGTAGGCGACTCGAAGTAGTGTGCTGTCTTGAGTATGTTAGTTCCAGGCATTTTAAAAACAGAGGCCTGTTCTTCTGTTTGAATTCAAGCCTGAGTTTGTTAAATTAAGTAAGACTTAAACTTAAGTTTAAATCGAGTTTTTAAAACCTGGACAAAAAGTGAAATTTAAATACAAGTTGAAATAAATTCAGTTTTAAAATCTGAAGGTGTTTTAAACAAGTTTAAATTCAATTTAAATTTGGTTAAAGTTCTAAATGGTAAATTATTTTGAATCTTATATTCAAAATGTGATTTAAATTTAAATTTAAAAAGGGTAATGTTCTACACATTAATATGTATTTAATCATTAATAAAGAAATAAATAAATTACCATAGAGATAATTAAGGTATTAAATGATTCGATTAAATAAGATAATTAAGGAATGATTTATTTATCGAATTTATAAATTAATGATTTAGATTAATTTATAATTAGAGATTAATTTAAATGTAATTAAGAAATTTTATTAGTTAATGAAGATAATTAACTAGGAATTATTAAGTAATTAAATTAATGTGATTAATTTTGATGATTTATTAGATTAAATTAATTAAGATAATCAATTGTAAATTGTTAATTACTTAATGAAAGAAATTAAGGGGTTAATTACTAATTGTAATTAAACTTGAATATTTTGATTAAATTAATGATAAAGATAAATTGGTAATTCATGATTTGTTATTTTGAGATGATTGCTTAATGATAAGTAATTAAAGAGTAAATTTCTTGAAATAATGAATTAAGAAGTAAATTAATTATATAATTGGTTCAAGAGTCGATTTAATTAATATGATTGATTAAGAATAATTTAATTAATTAAAGTGTTTGATAAATTAGTTTATATCAAATGATTTGAATTAAGAAACCAGAATGGGATGATAAATTCATAAGTAATTTAATTTTATTTACTTGGAAACAAATTGAATTAATTAGGATTAAAACAATTAATTAATCCTGCTTATAAATGATTATTAAATGCTTGACCTTACTTATGAATGATTGTATTGTATGAGATATCTTGAATTGATTGTCCTATCTGATCTGTGATATTTTGTTCTATGGATTGAGCTGTGTATGATTCATTCATTTATTTATATTTGTATATTATCTGTGAATGGACGATGAGCGTTATAGTTATATCGCTTATCAACTATATTCCTGTATTCTGATCTGTGATAATTGTATGCTGTTGCACTACTCTGTATAACCCCTGGACCACACTTATACACACACAATTATGGATTTCACGAGGAAATCGATTAAGTCACAGATTTTTGAAATAGTTTAAATTTGAATATTTGAATTCAAATGTTTTGGAAATGGATTGGGTTTAAAGTGAAAAGCTTTTGAAATGGAATTTCATAGATAAAATTTATTTTGAATAACTCGGTAAAATCTCCAATTTAAATAATTAAATTTGAATTTGAATTCAATATTTGGAATTGAATTCAATGATTGGAAATTATGGTTAAAGATATTATAAATAAGTTTGTATGAATTTAAACCATTTTAAAGGTATGGTTTTGGGAATTTGAATTTAACCCAAGTATTTCAACTCGTATAAATGAACCAGATTTCCAAAATGAAAACTGTTGTTTCCAAATGATAAACACTTTTAGATAAGAACTGAGATTCCAGTTAATTAGGGGAATTTCAAGATTGAATAGAGAAATGATTTTTCCCAAGTTATGAATGAATTCTTTTTGAAAGCTATGAATTAAATCTGTTTATTTTTAACAGATTTAAATTGATGATTTGTTTAAATCAAATTGAAATGAAATTGTTTTGAAGGCCATAAGTTAAATCTTTGATTTAAAGATTTAACGAGTTAATCAAATTGAAATGAAAATTGATTTGGCAAATCTGTGAATGAATCTTTTGTTTAAAAGATTAAAATGTGAAAATTGTTTAAACCGTTAAAGGTTGTGAAAATGAATCTTTTTGTTTAAAGATTGAAAATGGTAATTTGTTAAGCCATTTGAAGAAAAGTTTTGAATTATTAAGTTGTGACTTAATTGAAATCTCATTATCCATTTGTTTTTGAAATATCGTGCTCACTATTCGGTTTAGCCGGGAAAGGACCTTTGTGTCGTATAACCCATTCCGAATATGTGATTCGACGTTATGGATAGCATTTGAAGACCGGTGTTGAAGACCGGGTATTTACGAGAGTGATAGGATGACCTATCGATTGTCTCTGCACTGGGTAGCTCCTGGTATAGAGATTCCCTAAGTGATGGGAAAATCCGATCGGGATTGTGAATATCCGGATTGCAAGGACTTCTTTGGAAGTGCCTTCGGTTCTGTTCGAGCCCGGAACACACTTGTATGGATAGTATGTCTGACATTACAAATTGAGATATAAAGCAGATTTCTTTCAAATACATTTCTTTTGGTGGCGGAGAATTTATTCTCTTAGCTTAACACCCTTCTCTGAGACGTACGAGCTCAGAGGTTATATAGTTGAAGTTATCAGCAATATATTCCCAATTTGGTAATGTGACATGCTGAGTGTTGCTGTGAAATGATCATTGTGTTGATTATTTATGATAGGATCATTTGTTTGATCGTCTATCTTGGTGATCATTTCTATGATCATTTGTTGACCCAAAGCATGGCTTTTGTATAAAGTATGTTTTTGTGGACGTGACTTCGTCGAGCCTCAAACCCCGGAAATGGTCAAAACAGGAAAGATGCAGCAAGGTTATGAGGGGTAGCTCCCTTTAGGGTATGTGCATTTCCTTCTGGATAGAGGTGGTATCATGGTATGGAGCCCAGATATTTAACCTATGTGGTTACTGCGAATTTATTACTTTGTGGTTGTTGGTTATCGGGATCCCGTGAGAAAGGTCGTTTACGATCGGGGAATGGCGTGCTCGTGTCAGTAGTTACCCAGTTAGGGGTAACCCGGCCTTGTGTTGGCAGAGTTCCGGTTTGGTTCTCGGGGATGTCCATCCAGAGGCATTCTCATGTGGCAATGGGAAGTTCCTTGGCCTGACCATTTGTTGGAAATCCAAAGAAACAATACGATCTTGTACGGTATTAGTTGTAGAACCTATCATTCACTTATGGTGGCGCCCCACTGTTTGGATGGTAGCTACAGTAGGCATACGATAATGGTCGTATGTTGGCTAAGATTTATATTCTACTTTCGAAATGAAATTTTCTTACACTATGCACTAGTAATAATATCAAATGTTTCCTTTTAATGCGTATCAAGCATCTTTGACTATCATAAGGAGAAATCTCCTCCGATTCTGGGTTTGCATTGTGTGTGCGTGCGGGAGGCCTTATGGTAGTCTCATTTTTAAAAAGCATTGCGAATTGACTTTGAAAATCTTTTGTTGAATGTTTTAAAAGATAAACTGTTTTTGTTGCTCATACCAGTCCCACGACTGATCTGGAGTTTATTGTTTCTTTCCTAAACTCTGGATGCTCATTATTTTCTACACGAGCAGTCTAGAGTTGGGTTTTTCAGATAGTCAGATTAGTAGGTTATCTGGAGTTAGTTCAGTCTTTGGTTCGCACCAGTCTTGCCTAGCTTGGTGCGTTGTTATGGGGAGTTCGAGCTATTACTGGATTAGTTATTTGAGATGGAGTTGCAGCTCTCGGAGTTCTTCCTTGAAGACTATCTTAGAGTTATTTTGTTCCGCTGCTAGATGTTGTCATCTATTTTCTTTTCCGCTGCTATTAATTGTATCATATCTCTGAAGTATATTGATATCTATTGGATCATATGTTGTATCAGATATGTTATCAAAGCTGTATATCAATGTATTATTTTTTTATTCCGCTGTGTTGTTTACTTAATGATTGTTATAAGCTCCGGCGAATCGGATTTGAACGGTCGAATCTATGACATTCAAATACGATTTGAAGTATGGATGTCGATTTTCGAGCGGGCAAAATCCGCAGTCGTTACATTTGGTATCAGAGCTAAGGGTTGAACTTTAGCTCAGGAGTGTAACACATTAAGTAACTCATTAGAGATAGGGTGAAGTAAATCCTAGAATGAGTAATCCTTAAGATATCTGTTTGAATGCCTCAGTAAATTCTCTTACTATCCACTGATAGTGAGTATGAGTGCAAGAAGAGAACGAGATAGAGGACAGGGGAATGCGACTATAATTGGTCAATACTCTGTAACAACAGTGGAAATAACTTTCTTATCAATTTCTTTGATTCGTTTCCAAATTCTTTTGATTGCTTCATGACAGCTCCAGAAAGAAGTTTTGGTGTGATGATGGCTCTACGAATCGTTGTAGAAAATTCTTACTTCGTATCTTCATCGATTTCTTATCAGTTTTTCGTTTTAAACTTTAATGAATTTGAAATTTAGAATTAAAATTTTGAATAAATTAGAAATTTTAATTGAATTAAATTGATTAATAGAATATGAAGAATGATTAGAATTGTATCGATAAAATGATTTTGTTTAAAACCAAAATTTGAAATTTTATTATAATTTCTTGTATCTATTATTGATATTCTGATTTGGTGAGCCAATTGCAGAACTGATATCCAGTTTGATCTGAAAAGATATTTCTCTATCTTTCATCTATCTCTGTGTTGTTTTCGTGCCTGCGAATTTCGAGGACGAAATTCTTTTAAGTGGGGAAGTTTGTAACGACCCTAGATTTTAATTTAATTTAAATTGATAATTAAATGAAATTCTGAATAAAATTGTAAGGGAAATTGATTATAAATGGAAGCGAGTTTCCCCAAGTTCAAATATATTCTATATAAATCATTTAAATTTTTAAATATGATATATATATATATATATGTATATATGTGAATGTATATATATATATATGTATATTTGGGTATATATGAGTCAATTTGAAATTATAAAATCTTGAGTGTGTATATATATATATTTTGATTCGAATTTAAATCTTAGATGAATGGTTTAATAAATATTTGAGTTATAAAATAAATTAAGAAAATATATATATATATATAGTAACTCATAAATAAATATTAAAGTAAGATAACAATAAATATTTAAACTAGAAATAGAAAAATAATATGAGATAAATTTTAATAAAAATAGGAAGTAGAACATTTGCTAAATTCTAACAACATAATAAAATAGAAATTTATTTATATTTCAAAACAAGAAGATTTAAAGAAAATAAAATACATTTAAATATGAAAAGAATGTAGACGAAAATAAAACAAACAAATAAAATACAAAGGACTAAAACAAAAAAATATGTTTTTATGAACACTTAAAACAAACATAGATGCAAAAGCTTGTGAAAGAAAATAAAGGAAATAAATATAACAACTTTAAAATATGAAAACAAATGCAGTATAAGTATGTTCAAAACTGAAATATAAGTATGTAAACGAATTAGTTAAGAAACAAAACAAAGTAAGATATATAAATAAAGTAAAATAAGTGAACATATCTATGAAGCTACAGTACAAAGTAAATAAATAAAATCAAGTATATAAAGAAAGAAACAAAATAAAGTATGTAGAGAAGTTAAATAAGCAAGGCAAGACCAGAAGAAAAATAAATAAGAAGCAAATATAACTAAAACAAAAGTATGCATACAAACAAATACAAATATAAGTACATGTACAAAACAAAGAGGCTATAGACAAAGTATAGAAACAGCAAGTACAAAGTATCATCCCTAAGCACATACAATATCCTAGCACACATTTTTCATCTCAGCAAAAGATGTAGGCTGAAGTAAACGAATACATTTATATGTATAAACAAGTACAAGCAAGCACATTCACCCATGCCTATTGTACAAACAAAGTGATATCCCTGTGCATTCCTTTTCTTAAATATATCAAGACTTATACCACCTCAGTCTCATTTATTCAAATCTAAGAGGACTGAAGCAAGCATTGTTTAAAATTTAAAACAAAAAAATAATCAAAGTTAAAGAAAAAAATGGTGCAGGCTCAAACATCTTCTCTGTTCCTTGTTCTTGTGCTCTGTCCATTTCAAAAATCCAGGTGAGTAACTTAACTTCTAAAAACAGAAATAAAGGTCCATAACTTGATGATTGCTTTGTATACATGTTGCTTGATTTTATCTGATTGAGTTTGTGATGTGAATATATATATAAGTGTCTGTTTCTATATGTATGTGTACTGTAGGAATGATATGTGTTTGGTCTCTGTTTCTCTGATGCTTAATTCTAGGCTCAAAAGTAAATCAAAAATTACTTGCTCTTAATCCAAGTTTTGTTAAGATCGAAATGTTGAACAAAATATGTTAGTTACATCATAGTTTTAGGTTTAAAAATTTGTTGGGTTAAACTAAATTGTTTTGCCTTTGGAAAAATATAAAATAACAGTGAAACTTAAACAAAGTTAAAAATCAATCATCATGTTTGATGGATTCAGGTTTAAGAATCAAATACTGAAATCAAAATTTGATTTTTAAAACTAAAATGGGAATTTTTAGTGGAGAGTGCAATGTGCATTTCTGTGTTGTACAGAAATGGGATTTTTGGGTATATCTGCAGTTCTTTGAACCTGGGGAGGTCGGAATTTGTTCGGTGGTTAGAGGAGGGATCATTGAAGCTAGGAAAAATATTGGATCAAGAATTTAAGCTATGTGGATTTCGGGATTTGGATTTAAAATCTGTAAACCTAATTTTTAGCTATGATGGAATTTTGATCACCTCGGCCTCAATGATGGATCGAGTGTTTTGATACTTCGGGTGGTAGAAGTTTGGGTGATGTCGAAGTCGAGGCCGGAGGTGGAAGCTCGCTGATGGTCGGCACGACGTGGACGAGGCGATGTTGACAGGTTTGGGGTGTTGAAGCTAGCGTGTTTCCAGGTTTGGAAATTTAACTCGATTTTGATTCGTGTTGTCGTGATGGGTGCTGGGTGATGGATTGAGTTGAGGGGGTCAACGATGACTAGATGGCGATGGAAGTGGTGGCCAGGACGTCGGCGGTGGATGGTGCAGGTACACACGTGTTTGCGTGTATCAGTGATTATGTTTGGGTGGTTATAGTTGGGAAGATGAAGATAACTCGAAGGAAGTATCGAGTAATATTGGTTTTGGCTCGAGTCTTAACTCGAGTGCATTCAGTTGTGCGCCGGGTCAGATCAACACTTAAACAAAAATTTTGAAAAAAAATACTCACACGGGTTGGTTTGGGGAAAAACTCGAAGCACTCAGGCATTTTTCTCGGGTAACTCTCGAAGTAAAGAGGTAGGCGACTCGAAGTAGTGTGCTGTCTTGAGTTTGTTAGTTCCAGGCATTTTAAAATAGAGGCCTGTTCTTCTGTTTGAATTCAAGCCTGGGTTTGTTAAATTAAGTAAGACTTAAACTTAAGTTTAAATCGAGATTTTAAAACCTGGACAAAAAGTGAAATTTAAATACAAGTTGAAATAAATTCAGTTTTAAAATCTGAAGGTGTTTTAAACAAGTTTAAATTCAATTTAAATTTGGTTAAAGTTCTAAATGGTAAATTATTTTGAATCTTATATTCAAAATGTGATTTAAATTTAAATTTAAAACGGGTAATGTTCTACACATTAATATGTATTTAATCATTAATAAAGAAATAAATAAATTACCTTAGAGATAATTAAGGTGTTAAATGATTCGATTAAATAAGATAATTAAGGAATGATTTATTTATCGAATTTATAAATTAATGATTTAGATTAATTTATAATTATAGATTAATTTAAATGTAATTAAGAAATTTTATTAGTTAATGAAGATAATTAACTAGGAATTATTAAGTAATTAAATTAATGTGATTAATTTTGATGATTTATTAGATTAAATTAATTAAGATAATCAATTGTAAATTGTTAATTACTTAATGAAAGAAATTAAGGGGTTAATTACTAATTGTAATTAAACTTGAATATTTTGATTAAATTAATGATAAAGATAAATTGGTAATTCATGATTTGTTATTTTGAGATGATTGCTTAATGATAAGTAATTAAAGAGTAAATTTCTTGAAATAATGAATTAAGAAGTAAATTAATTATATAATTGGTTCAAGAGTCGATTTAATTAATATGATTGATTAAGAATAATTTAATTAATTTAAGTGTTTGATAAATTAGTTTATATCAAATGATTTGAATTAAGAAACCAGAATGGGATGATAAATTCATAAGTAATTTAATTTTATTTACTTGGAAACAAATTGAATTAATTAGGATTAAAACAATTAATTAATCCTGCTTATAAATGATTATTAAATGCTTGACCTTACTTATGAATGATTGTATTGTATGAGATATCTTGAATTGATTGTCCTATCTGATCTGTGATATTTTGTTCTATGGATTGAGCTGTGTATGTTTCATTTATTTATTTATATTTGTATATTATCTGTGAATGGACGATGAGCGTTATAGTTATATCGCTTATCAACTATATTCCTGTATTCTGATTTGTGATGATTGTATGTTGTTGCACTACTGTGTATAACCCCTGGACCACACTTATACACACACAATTATGGATTTCACGAGGAAATCGATTAAGTCACAGATTTTTGAAATAGTTTAAATTTGAATATTTGAATTCAAATGTTTTGGAAATGGATTGGGTTTAAAGTGAAAAGCTTTTGAAATGGAATTTCATAGATATAATTTATTTTGAATAACTCGGTAAAATCTCCAATTTAAATAATTAAATTTGAATTTGAATTCAATATTTGGAATTGAATTCAATGATTGGAAATTATGGTTAAAGATATTATAAATATGTTTGTATGAATTTAAACCATTTTAAAGGTATGGTTTTGGGAATTTGAATTTAACCCAAGGATTTCAACTCGTATAAATGAACCAGATTTCCAAAATGAAAACTGTTGTTTCCAAATGATAAACACTTTTAGATAAGAACTGAGATTCCAGTTAATTAGGGGAATTTCAAGATTGAATAGAGAAATGATTTTTCCCAAGTTATGAATGAATTCTTTTTGAAAGCTATGAATTAAATCTGTTTATTTTTAACAGATTTAAATTGATGATTTGTTTAAATCAAATTGAAATGAAATTGTTTTGAAGGCTATAAGTTAAATCTTTGATTTAAAGATTTAACGAGTTAATCAAATTGAAATGAAAATTGATTTGGAAAATCTGTGAATGAATCTTTTGTTTAAAAGATTAAAATGTGAAAATTGTTTAAACCGTTAAAGGTTGTGAAAATGAATCTTTTTGTTTAAAGATTGAAAATGGTAATTTGTTAAGCCATTTGAAGAAAAGTTTTGAATTATTAAGTTGTGACTTAATTGAAATCCCATTATCCATTTGTTTTTGAAATATCGTGCTCACTATTCGGTTTAGCCGGGAAAGGACCTTTGTGTCGTATAACCCATTCCGAATATGTGATTCGACGTTATGGATAGCATTTGAAGACCGGTGTTGAAGACCGGGTATTTGCGAGAGTGATAGGATGACCTATCGATTGTCTCTGCACTGGGTAGCTCCTGGTATAGAGATTCCCTAAGTGATGGGAAAATCCGATCGGGATTGTGAATATCCGGATTGCAAGGACTTCTTTGGAAGTGCCTTCGGTTCTGTTCGAGCCCGGAACACACTTGTATGGATAGTATGTCTGACATTACAAATTCAGATATAAAGCAGATTTCTTTCAAATACATTTCTGTTGGTGGCGGAGAATTTATTCTCTTAGCTTAACACCCTTCTCTGAGACGTACGAGCTCAGAGGTTATATAGTTGAAGTTATCAGCAATATATTCCCAATTTGGTAATGTGACATGCTGAGTGTTGCTGTGAAATGATCATTGTGTTGATTATTTATGATAGGATCATTTGTTTGATCGTCTATCTTGGTGATCATTTCTATGATCATTTGTTGACCCAAAGCATGGCTTTTGTATAAAGTATGTTTTTGTGGACGTGACTTCATCGAGCCTCACACCCCGGAAATGGTCAAAACAGGAAAGATGCGGCAAGGTTATGAGGGGTAGCTCCCTTTAGGGTATGTGCATTTCCTTCTGGATAGAGGTGGTATCATGGTATGGAGCCCAGATATTTAACCTATGTGGTTACTGCGAATTTATTACTTTGTGGTTGTTGGTTATCGGGATCCCGTGAGAAAGGTCGTTTACGATCGGGGAATGGCGTGCTCGTGTCAGTAGTTACCCAGTTAGGGGTAACCCGGCCTTGTGTTGGCAGAGTTCCGGTTTGGTTCTCGGGGATGTCCATCCAGAGGCATTCTCATGTGGCAATGGGAAGTTCCTTGGCCTGACCATTTGTTGGAAATCCAAAGAAACAATACGATCTTGTACGGTATTAGTTGTAGAACCTATCATTCACTTATGGTGGCGCCCCACTGTTTGGATGGTAGCTACAGTAGGCATACGATAATGGTCGTATGTTGGCTAAGATTTATATTCTACTTTCGAAATGAAATTTTCTTACACTATGCACTAGTAATAATATCAAATGTTTCCTTTTAATGCGTATCAAGCATCTTTGACTATCATAAGGAGAAATCTCCTCCGATTCTGGGTTTGCATTGTGTGTGTGTGCGGGAGGCCTTATGGTAGTCTCATTTTTAAAAAGCATTGCGAATTGACTTTGAAAATCTTTTGTTGAATGTTTTAAAAGATAAACTGTTTTTGTTGCTCACACCAGTCCCACGACTGATCTGGAGTTTATTGTTTCTTTCCTAAACTCTGGATGCTCATTATTTTCTACACGAGCAGTCTAGAGTTGGGTTTTTCAGATAGTCAGATTAGTAGGTTATCTGGAGTTAGTTCAGTCTTTGGTTCGCACCAGTCTTGCCTAGCTTGGTGCGTTGTTATGGGGAGTTCGAGCTATTACTGGATTAGTTATTTGAGATGGAGTTGCAGCTCTCGGAGTTCTTCCTTGAAGACTATCTTAGAGTTATTTTGTTCCGCTGCTAGATGTTGTCATCTATTTTCTTTTCCGCTGCTATTAATTGTATCATATCTCTGATGTATATTGATATCTATTGGATCATCTGTTGTATCAGATATGTTATCAAAGCTGTATATCAATGTATTATTTTTTTATTCCGCTGTGTTGTTTACTTAATGATTGTTATAAGCTCCGGCGAATCGGATTTGAACGGTCGAATCTATGACATTCGAATACGATTTGAAGTATGAATGTCGATTTTCGAGCGGGCAAAATCCGCAGTCGTTACAGGAAAAATATAGATTTAATTTATAAAGTGCTGTGGCGATAGGAGTTCGTCGATCTAGGGTTTTATGGTGCTGCTTGCTTGTCGAAGTTTGAGGAGGTAATTCGTCGGCGTGGGGAGGACGGACAAGGCCGGAACTAGGGGAATTGAAGCTAGGGACTGGGGTGTTGCTCTGGATTGAATCATAGGGTCTCTGGTGATCTAGAGTATCGTCGGCGATTGTTTTTTCTGATCTGGGTTAGCTCCAGGTTGGTGATAGGTAGCTCGATTTTGGTCTACGATAATTTCGAAGGTTTTGAAGGGTCGGGTTGGTCGACGGTGATGTCGATGACTTGCCAGTAATGGCAGTGATGGTCGGTGATGATCGAATTGATGGTGCATGCGCACACGTGCATTTGGGTGTTTGGTGGTTGATCGATTTGGGAAGATGTATGTTATTCGGGGTTGAACTCGAAGAATGGCTCGGGAAAAGTAAGGGTGGGCTCGAGTTTGGTATCAGGATATTTGCATGAGTTTAAAAGTATAACAGGTTTTAAGATTTAAAAGAAAAAAAAGAAAAAGAAGATTGATCGAGTTGATGCTCGGAATAAAAGGAATTGGCTCGGGTATTTTTAATTTTGGCTCGGGTCTGTAAAAACAGTTTTAAACTTCAAATCATATCAAGTTTTATTTGAAATAATTTTGGTTAAAACCAATTCTTTAGTAGTGTTAAATGTTTATCCGAGTTTTGAGTTGGTTCAAAAGGTTTTTAAATAAAATTATTTCAAATAATTTAGTTAAAATGTTTTTGACATATGTGTAACCCTTATTTTATAAGTTTATTTTGAATAAACTTAATGATGTTAAGAAATTAATTAAGAAAAGATGTTTTAATTTGTTAATTAACTTTAAAATCTAAGTTAATTTGTTAGTAATGATGATTATTACTAAGGTTTATTAATTTAAGGTTTTTAATGATAATTAAGTGATGGATTGAAATAAATGATTTATCTTTTATTTAATTAAAGTTTAAGTAATTAGAAATTAATTAATGACAGTATTTAAAAAGATAATAACTTAATGGATAAATACTTAATGATAGTAGTTAAAGAATAATTAATTAATAAATTTTCTTAATTGATAATAAAAGGGTAATTAATTACTTAATGAAAGTAATTAAGAGTAATTAGTTGATGATTGAAGTTGATTAATCAAGTGATCAATTAAAGGATAATTAATTAAAGCTCAATTAATTAATGAAGGTGATTAAGGGATGATTACTAATTGAGGAGAAATTAATTAATGTAGTCAATTAATTAAAGGATAATTAAATAATTAAAGGTTAATTATTAAATAATTAAAGGTTAATTATTAAATGATTAAAGGTTGATTTATTTATTAATTAAGGTTGATTAATTAATAATTTAAGGTTAATTAATTTATTATTAATGGTTAGTTAATAAATGATTAAAGGATAATCAATTAAAATGGTTTGTAATTAATTAATATTAATTAACCAGGATTAGTAATTAATCTGATTTAAATTAATCAGATAATTAATTAACCTTACTTATGGATGTTTGAATTGTATAGAATGCTTTGAATTGTGTGATGCTTTGTGATATGGATTATTTTGATTTGAGCTGTGATGAATGTAATTTATTTATCTGTGATAAATTTATATTATTTTTCTGTGAATCTATGAATAGAAGATAAGCGTTATAGATCATACCGCTTATCGATACTGATGTGTTTGAATCTGTGGTGATTGATGATGTTGCACTATTGTATAAAACCCCTGGACTACACCCTACACACACAAATATGGATTGCACGAGGAAATTGGTTAAGTCACGGATATTTGAATCTAATATTATGAAATGGTTTTAAAGATTGAATTTTGAATTCAAAATAGTTTTGGAAATGGAATTGGGTTAAATATGAAAAGCTTTTGAAAAGGAATTTTAAAGATAAAAATTATTTTGAATAACTTAATAAAGTTTTGAAATTTAAATAGTTTGATTTGAATTTGAATTCAAGATTTGAAATTGAATTATATGTTTGGAAATTGTGGTTTAAAAAGGTTATACAAGTTATAATTGTGTTTATATATGCTTTAAACCATTTTAAAAGTATTTTTTTGGGAATTTAAATTTAACCCAAGTTTATATGTGAAAGGCTTTAACTTGAGCAAATGTAATCGGATTTTTCCGAAACAAAAACTCTTTGTTTTCAAATGATAATGGCTTTCAAATAAAGAAAAGATTTCCAGCTTTATTGAAAGGGGTTTCACATTTGAAATGGAATTGTTTTGAATGATATGAATGAATCTTGGTTAAAGATTACTGATCTTTGTTTTCAAAGTTAAGAGGATCTTAAAGGTGTATATTTTTATAAAAGATTTGAATTGTGAATTTTTTTGAAAGATATAATTGATTCTTTGTGGAAGATTGTTGAACTTTGTTTTGAAATTGAAAAGGATCTTAAAATGTATCTTTTGTATAAAAGATTGGGATTGAAATGGAATTGTGTTGAAGGGCTATAAACGAATCTTTGTGAAAGAATGGTGAACTTTGTGAAGTGAATCTTTTTGTTCAAAGATTTGAAAATGGTAATTTGTTTAAACCATTTGAAGAAAGGTTTTGGGTAATAAGTTGTGACTTAACCGAGATCCCAATATACATATGTTTTTAAATATTGCGCTCATTATTCGATTTAGCAGGGAGAGGGCCTTGTGTCATATGACCCATTCCAAATAATGATACGATGATATGAATAGAATTTAAAGATCGGTGGTGAAGACCGGGTATTTTCAAGAACGAAAGGATTACTCATCGATTGTCTCTACACTGAGGCATTCCGGTATAGAGATCTCCATATGTGATGGGGAGTCCAATCGG
This sequence comes from Allium cepa, assembly GCA_030765085.1. Classification (NCBI taxonomy): domain Eukaryota; kingdom Viridiplantae; phylum Streptophyta; class Magnoliopsida; order Asparagales; family Amaryllidaceae; genus Allium; species Allium cepa. The sequence continues at coordinate 622,616,027 of CM060931.1, forward strand.
GATGGGGAATTCCCAGAGTGCAAGGGTTCTTTGGAAGTGCCTTCGGTTCTATTCGAACTCAGAATAGACTTGTATGGATGTGTGTAACAACCCTGTATTTTGTGATTTTTTTTGTATATTTTAATTATTTTACTTGAATTTTTGATTTAAAAACTTATTTTATTTATTTTGAATGATAAACTTTAGTTTTGATATGAATTATCATTCCAAAGCATGACTAAAAAGAATATTTTCCAAAAAGTGAATTTTGGTCAAAATAATCAAACTTTGAATTTAAATTTAAATTTTTAAAAGTTTGAAAATTTAAATTTTATCTTTTCTTATGAAAGTACATAAAATTTTAAGAACACTGCTTTTCGTTTCGTTGAAAACGAATTTAAATTGCAAAAGTTATACTGTTTTCAATATTGTGTGTATATTGGGTTATGCAGCAATAGTCTTTATTTTAAATTATATAAATGACATTTTTAATTGATATATCTTATTCTAACTTGTATATTTATGTTATATTATGTATATTTTGACTTTAATTATTTTTAAAATGATAATAGATTTTTTCCGAAATTTACTGTATTTATTTCCTATTTTTAAAGGCTGTTTCTATTTTTCTGCTATTTTCTTCATCTAAACTATATTTAAATAATTTTTTTTATTTATTTATTTTGTGAATGTATTTTTTTTGTTATTATCTTTATTTATAAATATTTTTCAACTATATAAATTTTTTTCCAAAGTCCATTGCATTTATTTTCAAATTTTCTAACCTAGTTTCTGTTTTCTTTGCTATTTCCTTAATTTAATTATATATAATTAAAATTTAGTAATTTATTTTATACATTCACTTTTATTTGCTGTTTTTTACTTTATTAATATTCATTTTTCATGCATTTAAATTTGAATAGATTTTTCCAAAGATTATTTGAGTTGTTTTCAATTTTAAAGCCTAGTTTGCAATTTTAAGCCATTTTCTCAATTTAAATTCTATTTAATTAAAATTTAATTATTTATTTTAGATATTTATTCTTATTTTTGATTTTTTATCTTTATTTCTCAGTTTATATGTATTTATAAAATTACAAATTATATATATATGAAATTTGAAAGGTTTAAAGGCTAAGAAATGTAATGTCGTTTCACGTTTCTTTTACAGTTTCTTTTGTCATCAATACATCTGTTATTTTAGCCACTCCTTACTCTATCTCCAGCCGACTTTCCTTTCTTATTTTTCATGAAATTTTCTCTTTCTCAAACCCTAAAAAATTCATGGCCTCCATCTTGCAAGTTTTGGTAATGGATTCCCTTTCTTTTTCTTATTTTTCTTCTTATTTTTCTATGAATTATGCCTTGTTTTCTCATGCTTTCTGCTAGGCTTCTCCTCCATAGACGCAGCCACAAACTCCTACACCTCTTCCCTTCCATCACCACCACCTATACTTCCATCCATGACCAAGGCCGAGCTATCCATGGTGGTCAAACCCTTCAAAATTGCAACCTACATGCCAAAAACAATGTTTGTTGACCATTTTGGCCTCATCCCCTTCAACCACCACCCTAACCACCACCATAGCAGCAACCACCACCTCTGACCTGATCACCACACACCCCTCCAACCTCTTTCCAGTCATGGTGCACCCACAGGCCGAGCACACTTCCATGGCCGAGCCCTCTAGCCAACCAAAACTTCATTTGTTTGCCTAAGACCCTTCACCTCTTCATGTATGAAACTCCACCTTGTTCATGACATGAACTCGACCCATGCTAGCCTAGACCTGAGCCAAAACTTAACCAAATCTGAACCAAACTATACCCTAGGCCGTGACAAAGGTTTGAGGAAGCAAGGCAAAAAGTTTGGCAATTCGTTTCTCTTTTATTTCAAAGTTATTGCATTTTAAAGTCGTATTGAATTGTGTTGTTTTGATTGTTTGTTTTGTGTTGTACACAAGAGTTATAGCTTGGATTCGCTCTCCACTCAAGGCCATAATTGTGTCATCGTGCTTTGTTTTCTGTTGTGCCTTTGGTTTTGACATCTTCAGCAATTAGAGGTGAGTAAAGCTCACACGACATTTATACTTATGCAGTTGTGAAACAACAACAACTGAATGTGTAGAAATATTTATGATGTTATAACTGCCATGTGATTTTATTTATATATGATGTTAGCATGTTAAATTTTATGTCATATCACCTGTTACATGTCACATCACCTGTTACTATTGTATATTGTTAAACTGTTCATTTTTGATCTGTCTATCACACTGCAAGTTCCCTGTAGGTTAGAAATCACTATGGGTTGAAATGATGCATACCCGAACGGACTTTAGAATAAGGAAAAATCGTTATGGGATGAAATGATAGGCCTGAACGGTTTTTAAATTATTCATTTTGACTTGGGATTGTGGGTTTGAAATGATAAAACCCGGATTTTCTTTGTAATTACGGGTTGAAATGATATATTACCCGTATCACTTTACCTAGCGTAGAAAATTATATACAGGCCCGTAGTTAAAATATGTTTTTCTAAACTTTTTTTTAAAATTTTTTAGAAATTTAATTTTTATAATATTTTGATTTGAAATTAAATAAAAATATAATTTTTGTAAAGTATTATTTATTTTCTGGAAATCTATAAGTTAAATAAATTATGGGGAAGTTAGAAAATATGAATGTAAGTTATTTTGGAAATTTTGACTAAATTTTTAATGGAATTTAAATAACTTTGAAAATATGATAAAATTATGATATTTTGAATCTAAATCAATTTAAAATGATTTTATAACATATTAATGATTTTGAATAAAGTTAAAATGTGAAATGAATGGATATTTTAAGTTGAAATTTTGGAATATAATTAAAATTGGAAATTTATGAAATTGACTTAAAAGTGAACTTTTAGTTAAGTAAATAAAAATAAAATTAAGTTATATTTGAGAATTCGAACTTAAGTGTTAAGTTGAAATTTAGTGTAATGAATTTAAAATTGAACATTGCATTTTAATAAGTGAATTATTATTAAATCTTGATTTTTGAATGGAAATTTAACTTTATAAAATCATGAACTTGAGGAAAATTAAATGATGTTTATAAATGTGAAAATGTATGATTTTACGAGTTAAAATTGTTTTAAATAAAAATATAATTGCTTGAGAAATTATATTGAATATTTGAGGTTAATTTACTGCATTTTTGAAATGATATAAATTACAATGTAAATGATATTACAGCATTTGTAAATGCTGCAGTTGATGATAATGAATTAAAAAGCTATTGAATTAAAAACTATTATGGCAAGTGTTGTAAGTGCTGTAACTTTTGAATTTAACTAAGTTTATTTGAAATTTAAGTAAACCCTATTTCAACATTTTAAAATGTCGTCTTTTGTCAAATTGAACCGTTTTGAATGTAACTTTCCGTAACGTCCTCTAAATGCTGCGTAAAGTGAAATTTCACTGTTTTGATAAACGTAAGTGAATAAATGAACTTTGGAAGTTGAACATTTTTGGAAATTTAATAATTTAATTATTAACATGATAACTTCATTTTAATGATAAAAAAAATGATTTTTTTTGGAATATAAACTGTTTTGAAATACGAATTGAAATGGTATTCTAAATTGAATAAAATGAATAATGACTGAAATGTGGTTTCGAAAAGATATGATATTTCGATATATTAAAACGATTGAAATGTGGTTTCGAAAAAATATGATATTTTGATATATTAAAATGATTGAAATGTGGTTTCGAAAAGATATGATATTTTGGAAATGAAGCTTTGAAAAGTTATGATATGTTGATATATTAAAAATGATTTGAAAGGAAGTTTTGAAAGGATATGATAATTTAATATATTGAAATGGTTAGAAATGACTTGATATTTATTTTGATAAATATTTGAATTGAAAGATATGGTGTGATGATATATTGAAATGGTTTGAAAATGATTTAATCTTTATTTTGATAAAGATTTGGGTCGAAATGACATTTTATTTTTGAAATATAAAATATTGTTTTAAAGTTATAACTACGGGTTATAATAACGATTGGTTGTTAAAGAGACCGGGAATGGATATTGTCTTATAGCCGGCCAATACCGAAAACCACTTTAACAACTGTGTACGTGGTGGAGATTCCAGAATGAAGAAGGATGGTGGCGACGTTCTCGAGGTATATTACGTGGATCCAACTCCCGTGAGTTGGCATAAATGACTAAAACAGGAGCTATACCGGGCTACACAAAGGGTCGCACCCTTTCATCGAGCATGCTCCATCGAAAACCATTCTATTACTTTTGTGATTCGATATGTGGCGCCACTTTGATTCGGGGGTATTGTTCGAGGTGGGCGGAAGCTACTGGCTTACCGTCACCACCGGTCCGGGAGTGCAAACAGTGTATCCACCCTGGCATTGCCTCGCGTGCCGTGTCATCTCCTTATATCGAGCCCACTACGATTTTGGTTTTAAAGATCCGACCGCGTTAAGGTTCACCATCCCCTTAACGCTATTTTCTATATGATTATACTTCACTGATTAGACACTACTGTATATAGTGTATATTACTACATAGTAAATAGTTTAACGGATCCTTAGAGGATGGGCGGTCCCAAGCATCTTCTAAGTTACTTGTACCTTTGCTACAATTCACTTGAGTTGGTTTACATTGTATAAGTATGTATGTCCTGACTCGAGTGTTTGTATTTTTATTTACTCTCGGGTCAGCCTGAGTTATTCACAGATTTGGATTTCCACTTTCTGGAGATTGGAATCGCTGGAGATTATCTACTTGTCAAGTTTCATCTTTTCAGTTCGGTTGTTCTATTCAGCTTGTACTTGGTTATCATATTTAAACATCTGTTATACTTTATTTCTTCTATTGTATCTTATGTAACTCTGATATATTTATATAGTAGCTTCATGAACTACTATCTCTTTCACTTCCGTTGCATTATTATTACTCTGTGTCTGTGATCTGTGATTTTATTTACTGTATATTCTGAGATTTGCCAATTTTTTTTATTTACAACGCGGTATTTTGAGCAATTCAATTCCGGCATGAGTGTCTACCTATACACTTATAATGGATGCGAATGGTTGAAAATACCTGGTTGTTACAGTTGGTATCAAAGCCAGGTTAGCTCTAGGCAAAACTCAGCATATGGAGTGAATGTATTTATAGAATCTCTTTCATTCGAGTTTGAATCTCTTCCTTTTTGACTCAATTCCTTTGAATTTTGGAACATTCCCTACGGTTCCATAATCCATTCGTTTCCCTCACTATTCATCTTCTTTTGACTCTGGAGCATTCCATAACTCCGCTTCGAATGATCTTTTTAGTGAGTCAGCGGTCACGCCAATTTCAAATTGAAATGAAAAAAGAGAGGGGAAAACTCCCTTACAATTAGCATCGATTCACCAGAGATTCTTATCTATCCTTGGTTTAGATGCTAATATCTTTTGTTATTTCAAACTCTAACTCTTGAGATCGAATGTAGATTTACCCCAGAAAATCCACACTGATCTTATTCTTTAAGTCACGGTTGACCTAGTAAATGTTGCCCGTGATTTATTTAAGCTTATCCACCTCCCTATTTTGTTATTTAATCATCTTGTCTTTAGTTTCCAACCTATCTTCAAACATTTTGAATTGTACTTGTAAATCTATGTTTTGTTTATATATTGTGTTGTTTGAGTTGTTGATGTTGAATTGGGTTTCTGATCGATTCTTCTAATCTACGCTATCGATAAGATTTCCAAAACACTTTAACAGAATAAACTGACACAATATTATTTTAAAATTTGGTTAATGAAATAAATTTTCATATATAAGTAAATTTATGGAACTTAACAAACTGATTTAAATTGATTATTTGAAGTGATAATACTTGATTTATCATTTATTGTTCTATAAATGAATTTATAGATAGTTGTTTATAAATTGATTCGGGAAGTGAAATGAATTTTGAACAAGAAATTTGAGAAATTAATTTCCGATGGTTTCAAACCTTGTGTTTAAAGTTTTAAAGGTCATATTATTTAAAGTATTTTTGAATAGAAATTTGTTTCCAAAGAATTTTAAGTTTAAAATTAGTGCTCTTCTCTTTGTCGCTGGAAAATAACTTCGGTGATGACTGTAGCATCATCGACGTTCATTTTCGAGTTTTGAAGTGAAGAGACTGCCCTGTAGTCTTGCTACAGCTTTGTTTGGGAATTTAATTTGGTTTGAATTTTCTAAAATATGACTTGATTTATAATATATAATATAGATGTATGACTTAAAAATTTGATTCAATAAGTTATGTACATACATTTATTTATCTCTAAATGGTTTGAAGAAATTGGAAATTTAATTCTTAAATTTTATTTTTAAAGAATAATTTCAATTAAAAAAGAAAATCAAATTTTTTGAATTAATGATTTAAACTTGAAATGATTGAATTGGAAAGTTTTATTTGTATAATACAATTGCATTCAAATATAACTTACCTTAATTTCAGAAGTTAACAATGTAATTGGATAATATACAATATAAAAAGATTTTATAAATAAAATTTGAGTGGTTATAATAAACGTTATACACTTAAATTTTAGTTGAAAAAAGAAGAGATTAACAAAGGTAAATATAATAAAGGGTAATTGAATAACTTACAATAAAATAATGTTAAAAGAACTAAGAATAAAAGAAAGCAGTTATAATAAGTGTAGGTATGTCTAACATAAGTGATAAATATAATGAGAGGAATAAAGAGAATTAAATTTATTAAGTACATTGTGAGTGCAATAAATGATTATTTTTATGGGTTTTAAAAATTGTTAATTTTAGATGATTGGATAATAAGATAATGAAATTTGGGATAGTTAAGATTTATTTAACTCGTGTAAAAAAATTATTTTCTGTTTGAGTTGAAATTTCCATGGTTTCAAACTTATTTCCTTATTTCTTGTTTTTTCAAACTATCTTTTGGTTGTCCTCATCATCCTTATCTTGCTATAGACTGGTATAGGCATCTTTCTATAAAAAAAAATTCTGTTTAGAAATCTTTCTATAATCTTTGATAATCTGCACCTTGTTAAACTTACCTATAACAATATTCATCACTTATAATTTCATTCTCCTTGTCATCTTGTCCTAATCTTGTTTCACTCTATCTTTTTCTGTTTTTTCCCGTACCTCATTCCTTTTCGGGGACGAAAAGTTATGAGTGTGGGAGAGTGTAACAACTCTGTATTTTGTGATTTTTTATATATTTTAATTATTTTAATTGAATTTTTGATTTAAAAACTTATTTTATTTATTTTTAATGATAAACTTTAGTTTTGATATGAATTGTCACTCCAAAGCAGGACTAAACAGAATATTTTCCAAAAAGTGAATTTTGGTCAAAATAATCAAACTTTGACTTTTAATTTAAATTTTTAAAAGTTTGAAAATTTAAATTTTATCTTTTCTTATGAAAGTACATAAAATTTTAAGAACACGGCTTTTCGTTTCTATGAAAACGGATTTAAATTGCAAAAGTTATACTGTTTTCAATATTGTGTGTATATTGGGTTATGCAGCAATAGTCTTTATTTTAAATTATATAAACGACATTTTTAATTGATATATCTTATTATAACTTGTATATTTATGTTATATTATGTATATTTTGACTTTTAATTATTTTTAAAATGATAATAGAATTTCTCCGAAATTTATTGTATTTATTTCCTATTTTTAAAGGCTGTTTCTATTTTTCTGCTATTTTCTTCATCTAAACTATATTTAAATAAATTTTTTTATTTATTTATATTGTGAATGTATTTTTTTTTGTTATTATCTTTATTTATAAATATTTTTCAAGTATATAAATTTTTTCCAAAGTCCATTGCATTTATTTTCAAAATTTCTAACCTAGTTTCTGTTTTCTTTGCTATTTCCTTAATTTAATTATATATAATTAAAATTTAGTAATTTATTTTATACATTCACTTTTATTTTCTGTGTTTTACTTTATTAATATTCATTTTTCATATATTTAAATTTGAATAGATTTTTCCAAAGATTATTTGAGTTGTTTTCAATTTTAAAACCTAGTTTGCAATTTTAAGCCATTTTCTTAATTTAAATTCTATTTAATTAAAATTTAATTGTTTATTTTAGATATTTATTATTATTTCTGATTTGTTATCTTTATTTCTCAGTTTATATGTACTTCTAAAATTACAAATTATATATATGAAATTTGAATGGTTTAAAGGCTAAGAAACGTAATGTCGTTTCACGTTTCTTTTACAGTTTCTTTTGTCATCAATACATCTGTTATTTTAGCCACTCCTTACTCTATCTCCAGCCGACTTCCCTTTCTTATTTTTCACGAAATTTGCTCTTTCTCAAACCCTAAAAAATTCATGGCCTCCATCTTGCACGTTTTGGTAATGGCTTCCCTTTCTTTTTCTTATTTTTCTTCTTATTTTTTAATGAATTATGCCTTGTTTTCTCATGCTTTCTGCTAGGCTTCACCTCCATAGCCGTAGCCACAAACTCCTACACCTCTTCCCTGCCATCACCACCACCTATGCTTCCAGCCATGACCAAGGCCGAGCCATCCATGGTGATCAAACCCTTCAAAATTGCAACCTACGTGCCAAAAACAATGTTTGTTGACCATTTTGGCGTCATCCCCTTCAACCACCACCCTAACCACCACCATAGCAGCAACCACCACCTCTGACCTGATCACCACACACCCCTCCAACCTCTGTCCAGTCATGGTGCACCCATAGGCCAAGCACACTTCCATGGCCGAGCCCTCTAGCCAACCAAAATTCCATTTGTTTGCCTAAGACCCTTCACCTCTTCATGTATGAAACTCCACCTTGCTCATGACATGAACCCGACTCATGCTAGCCTAGACCTGAGCCAAAACTTAACCAAGTCTGAACCAAACTATACACTAGGCCGTGACAAAGGTTTGAGGAAGCAAGGAAAAAAGTTTGTCAATTCGTTTCTCTTTTATTTCAAAGTTATTGCATTTTAAAGTCGTATTGAATTGTGTTGTTTTGATTGTTTGTTTTGGGTTGTACACAAGAGTTGTAGCTTGGATTCGCTCTCCACTCAAGTCTGTAATTGTGTCATCGTGCTTTGTTTTCTATTGTGCCTTTGGTTTTGACATCTTCAGCAATTAGAGGTGAGTAAAGCTCACACGACATTTATACTTATGCAGTTGTGAAACAACAACAACTGAATGTGTAGAAATATTTATGATGTTATAACGACCATGTGATTTTATATATATATATGATGTTAACATGTTAAATTTTATGTCATATCACCTTTTACATGTCACATCACCTGTTACTATTGTATATTGTTAAACTGTTCCTTTTTTATCTATCTATCACACTGCAGGTTCCCTGTAGGTTAGAAATCACTATGGGTTGAAATGATACATACCCGAACGGACTTTAGAATAAGGAAAAATCGTTACGGGCTGAAATGATAGGCCTGAACGGTTTTTAAATTATTCATTTTGACTTGGGATTGTGGGTTTGAAATGATAAAACCTGGATTTTCCTTATAATTACGGGTTGAAATGATATATTACCCGTATCACTTTACCTAGCGTAGAAAATTATATACAGGCCCGTAGTTAAAATATGTTTTTCTAAAAAAAATTAAAATATTTTAGAAATTTAATTTTTATAATATTTTGATTTGAAATTAAATAAAAATATAATTTTTGTAAAGTATTATTTATTTTCTGGAAATCTATAAGTTAAATAAATATGGGGAAGTTATAAAATATGAATGTAAGTTATTTTGGAAGTTTTGACTAAATTTTTAATGGAATTTACATAACTTTGAAAATATGATAAAATTATGATATTTTGAATCTAAATCAATTTAAAATGATTTTATAACATATTAATGATTTTGAATAAAGTTAAAATGTGAAATGAATGGATATTTTAAGTTGAAATTTTGGAATATAACTAAAATTGGAAATTTATGAAATTGACTTAAAAGTGAACTTTTAGTTAAGTAAATAAAAATAAACTCGAACTTAAGTGTTAAGTTGAAATTTAATGTAATGAATTTAAAATTGAACATTGCATTTTAATAAGTGAAGTATTATTAAATCTTGATTTTTGAATGGAAATTTAACTTTATAAAATCATGAACTTGAGGAAAATTAAATGATGTTTATAAATGTGAAAATGTATGATTTTACGAGTTAAAAATGTTTTAAATGAAAATATAATTGGTTGAGAAATTATATTGAATATTTGAGGTTAATTTGCTGCATTTTTGAAATGATATAAATTACAATGTAAATGATATTACAGCATTTGTAAATGCTGTAGTTGATGATAATGAATTAAAAAGCTATTGAATTAAAAACTATTATGGAAAGTGTTGTAAGTGCTGTAATTTTTGAATTTAACTAAGTTTATTTGAAATTTAAGTAAACCCTATGGCAACATTTTAAAATGTTGTCTTTTGTCAAATTGAACCGTTTTGAATGTGACTTTCCGTAACGTTCTCTAAATGCTGCGTAAAGTGAAATTTCACTGTTTTGATAAACGTAAGTGAATAAATGAACTTTAGAAGTTGAAATTTTTTGGAAATTTAATAATCTAATTATTAACATGATAACTTCATTTTAATGATAAAAAAAATGATTTTTTTGGAATATAAACTGTTTTGAAATATGAATTGAAATGGTATTCTAAATTGAATAAAATGAATAACGATTGAAATGTGGTTTCGAAAAGATATGATATTTTGATATATTAAAACGACTGAAATGTGATTTCGAAAAGATATGATATTTTGATATATTAAAATGATTGAAGTGTGGTTTCGAAAAGATATGATATTTTGGAAATGAAACTTTGAAAAGTTATGATATGTTGATATATTAAAAATGATTTGAAAGGAAGTTTTGAAAGGATATGATAATTTAGTATGGTTAGAAATGACTTGATATTTATTTTGATAAATATTTGAATTGAAAGATATGGTGTGATGATATATTGAAATGGTTTGAAAATGATTTAATCTTTATTTTGATAAAGATTTGGGTTGAAATGACATTTTATTTTTGAAGTATAAAATATTGTTTTAAAGTTATAACTACGGGTTATAATAATGATTGGTTGTTAAAGAGACCGGGATCGGATATTGTCTTATAGCCGGCCAATACCGAAAACCACTTTAACAACTGTGTACGCAGTGGAGATTCCAGAATGAAGTAGGATGGTGGAGACATTCTCGAGGTATATTACGTGGACCCAACTCCCGTGAGTTGGCATAAATGACTAAAACAGGAGCTATACCGGGCTACACAAAGGGTCGCACCCTTTCATCGAGCATGCTCCATCGGAAACCATTCTATTACTTTTGTGATTCGATATGTGGCGCCACTTTGATTCGGGGGTATTGTTCGAGGTGGGCGGAAGCTGCTGGCTTGCCATCACCACCGGTCCGGGAGTGCAAACGGTGTATCCACCCTGGCATTGCCTCGTGTGCCGTGTCATCTCCTTATATCGAGCCAACTACAATTTTGGTTTTAAAGATCCGACCGCGTTAAAGTTCACCATCCCCTTAACGCTATTTTCTATATGATTATACTTTACTGATTAGACACTACTGTATATAGCGTAATTACTACATAGTAAATAGTTTAACGGATCCTGAGGATGGGCGGTCCCAAGCATCTTCTAAGTTACTTGTACCTTTGCTACAGTTCACTTGAGTTGGTTTACATTGTATAAGTATGTATGTCCTGACTCGAGTGTTTGTATTTTTATTTACGCTCGGGTCAGCCTGAGTTATTCACAGATTTGGATTTCCACTTTCTGGAGATTGGAATCGCTGGAGATTATCTACTTATCAAGTTTCATATTTTCAGTTCGGTTGTTCTATTCAGCTTGTACTTGGTTATCATATTTAAACATCCGTTATACTTTATTTCTTCTATTGTATCTTATGCAACTCTGATATATTTATATAGTAGCTTCATGAACTACTATCTCTTTCACTTCCGCTGCATTATTATTACTCTGTGTCTGTGATTTGTGATTTTATTTACTGTATATTCTGAGATTTGCCAAAAAAAATTATTTACAACGCGGTATTTTGAGCAATTCAATTCCGACATGAGTGTCTACCTATACACTTATAATGGTTGCGAATGGTTGAAAATACGTGGTTGTTACAATGTGTGTCTGACATTACACTTTGAGATGTAAATCTGGTTTCCATCAAATACATTTATGTTTGGTGGCGGAGAATGTATTCTCTTAGCTTAACACCCTTCTCTGAGACGTACAAGCTCAGAGGTTATTTAGTTGATGATTATTAGTGATACATTCCCAATTTGGTAATGTGGCATACGAAGTGCTGCTGATTATTTGTTGATCGAAGCATGGATTTTATGTAAAGCGTAGTTTTGTGGATGAGACTTCTTCGAGCCTCCCAACCCGGTAATGGTCGAATCAGGAATCATTTGCAGCAAGGTTATTTGGGGGTAGCCCCCCCGAGGGTATGTCCATTTCCTTTGGATAAAAGGTGATATCATGGTATGGAGGCTAGATATTCAACCTATGTGGTTGCTGCATACTTATTGCTTTGTGGTTGTTGGTGTAGAGGTACCTCAGATAAAGGTTGGTAACGATCGGGGGATGGCATGCTCGTGTCAGTAGTTACCTAGTTACAGATGTAACCCGACCTTGTGTTGGCAAAGATTCGGTTAGGTTCTCGAGGGTGTCCCTCCTGAGGCGTTCCATTCGGTGTGGGAAGTTCCTTTGCTTGACCATTGTTGGAAATCCAATAATCCAATACGCACCTTGTATAATTTATTTGCAGAACCTGCCATCTAACATGGTAGCTATAGTAGACATACTACAATGGTACCTATGCTGGCTAAGATTAATATTATACTTGCAAATGTCTTCCACTATGCACTAATAATAATATCAAAAGGATTTTCGCGTATCAAGCATTTTTGACTGTCATAAGGAGAAATCAATTCCAAGTGTGCGCTTGCATCGTGTGTGTGGCAGGAGGCCCTATGGAAGTTTCATTTTCCAAAAGCATGGAGGATTTCAATTTTAAATGCTTTTGTTGTTTGTTTCAAAGATAAACTGTTTTTGTTTGCTCACACCAGTCCCATGACTGACCCGGAGTTTATTGTTCCTTTCTAAACTCAAGGTGCCCACAATTTTCGACACGGGCAATCTAGAGTTGGATTTTTCAGATAAACAGATAGTAGATGTAGATTCGATAGCCTTTAGCCTTCTATTTGGAAATAGTTGGAGTCGTTCCTTGGATTTTGGCTATTGCTTTGGATTCTCTTCAACATTCTGGACTAACTCTGCTTAATAAAGCATGACGGTGGATCGAGCTTGTGGTTTGGATATATCTGCTTTTGGATAGGAGTCCTTGGAGCTTTGGCGATGGAGATGCATTCTATCGGAGTTATCTTTCCGCTGTCGATGGTTGCAAATTCTAGACCATCTAGTTGTGTTATTTTCCGCTGTTATCTTGTATCTTTGATAGTATTGATATCATTTGTATCAATATGTTGTATCGAATATTGTGTGTCAATTGTTCCTTTTCTTCCGCTATGTTGTTGTACTTAATGTGTTATAAGCTCCATCCGAAATGGAGTTCGACGTTTGAATCTACGACATTCGAATACAAGTGAAGTATAAATGTCGATTTTCGAGCGCCGGATTTCAGGTCGTGATAGTAGGAAGCCAATTCGTCTTGCTCCCCTCTACCTTTTCTTCCTACATTGCAGCCTCACGTCCCCACCACGACGCCGCCATTACCAAAAAACCACCTTGACCAAACTCGAACCAAAAATCCTACTTCATCTCTGACCCAACGCCACACCGATAAGAAAAATCCAGCACTATTTTTCCCGAGAACCCCTACCACGCAGGTATCTCTGACCACAACCCTGACCTGCCATTGCGACCACGTTTCCGTAATTTGGACAAAGACTAGATTCACTTCAACTCCTTCCATCACATCAATTATGCTTTAAAAATCAAGATAATGCAACAAAAATTCATTTCTTCCCATGCCGATTCCATTCATGCCAATGAAAACATAAATTAAAATGATCAAATTTCTTGAAATATCTGATTATCTACCGTAAATCCTATTTGTCAGCGTTTTTACTTGATAGTATTTTACGAGATCATTTTTAAAATAAAGTATACTTGAATGCAACACAAACCCTTTAAACATCATAACCTAACAAAGAGATATAGATTTTTGAAAGATTAAACATGACATAAAAGAAATAGAACAGAGGTAAGAATGTTGTACAGTCTTTACAATCATCCATATACAGGCATATATACATCAATTTCTAAGCAAGCAACTCATTAATTACTATTATTTTATTTCGTTTTCAAGCATACTCATTTTATTAGAAAGATTTGGTTTTAAAAGAAGTTTACTCACAGTGAATGCTTTGAACAGAGAATTGGTTTTCTGAAAAGAATCTGCTTTCTTTGTTGTTGAACTTCCTATTAACTTGAGTTGTTTTGATTTCTTTAAGTTTTGAAATGGCAGTGTTTTCTATTTTACTTAGCTTGGTTCGAATAAGTGAAAAAAAGAAGACAACGTAGAGGTATTTATAAGAGAAGTGTGCTGCATTCCTTAAAGCTTTTCCTTTTATTTTTATTTTATTTTTCTTTTGGCTGATTAGGTATATTTCCATGTGAGTTTATTACCTTAATTCTAGTGATTTTATTTTCCCTGCTGATTTGATTAAATGTGTGCTTGAGTACATATATCCCATGATGATGTTCCCCTACACATATACATATCCTTTCATGTATGTATGTATATATGTTGACACTTATATATATATATATTATCTATATATATATATATTAAGGGGTTTTCATATACATTATTTTCTATTAACACACACACACACATATATATATATATATTTATATTTACCTATCTACTACTATATTTAACATATGTACATACACCTTTACATTGCATGTATTTGTCATCTTATACATACATTTACATTTATACATATTTTCCATACACATTGCTTTTGTATATTCTATCATTATATACATCTCCACATTTATATAACTTTCTTATATTTTCCTTCATATAGCATCTATACATATATATACATTTATATACTTATATATATTATCAAATGTCATAAAGCTTGTATACACTTATATATGTATTTATGGATATTTTATCTTAACTTAAATAGTGGAGCTTATATACATATATATTAACTTATCATACCCAGAATGTTATAATTTAAATCTGAATATAGTTCTTACTCAATTTACAGATATTGATATTTTTAAACATTATAAAATTCATTCATTCGACCAATAAAGTCAATATTTCAAAAATTAAAATCAGTTAATTACCCAATAACAATGTCAGAAAAATCCGGGTCGTCACAATATATTCAAGAAAACTTAGACAAGTAAGTTGTATATCTTGTAAAATGAGAAAATATAAGTAAAAATAAATATTAAAATTGTCAAACAATTTTGTGAAGTAAAACAAAATCTGAATTTGAATAGTGATATGAGTGTGACTTAAGTAAAATTTAAATAAAATATAATTTCAATTAAATTAGAGACGAACTTAAGTTATATAATGAAAGTAAATGTAAGTGAGGTTAAAATGAAAATTTAACTTAAGTAATGTTGAATGAAATTGAATTTGATATCAGAATGAATTTAAAAAGTGTATTAATGAAAAGAAGCAATTAAATGAATATGAACTTGAGTTATATAAATGAAATTCAACTTTAATTGTATAATTGAATTAGTGAATAAATATGGTTAGGAAAATGTCGTTGTTAAGAATTGAATAAAAAGTTAAGAATTTATGAATTAATAAAACAATTGAAGTGTTGTATAGAAATGTGATTATAGTGAATACTAGAATTCAATCTGAATAGAATATTAAACCAAATTGAATGTAAAGGAAGTAAATATGAATGTTTTGAGAGTAAATTAAATAAATTTTGTTATGATTGGGTATACATTGGTTGTTAGATGGATGTTAGTTGATTGTATAAAAATTCATTAAGTGTTAATGAAATTGAAAGCTATCAATAGTTAAATTCAAATTGGAAGTGAAGTAAATCTAAATAGAATTGAATTTGATTTGATTTGAAAGTGAACTAACTTGAATGTAAATTAGTGGATGTAAACTAACTGAATATGAATAAATGAATTTTAGTAGAAAAATTACCATATGAATGAATCAAATGTAATTAAATTGAAAACCAATTCATTGCATATTAATGAGAAGTTAATTTATATTGATTTGGTTATGGATTGATTGAATAGATATTGGTTTGTTACTCGCTAATAATATATAAAGTACATGTCTCGGATTACGTATCGTACTTTTATAATTTTTTCCCCTACGGGATGCCTCACCCTCGAAGATGATATGTATAATTATGATATATAAATTATGATCCTACTACGTTCGAACTACGCAAAGGTGGTTATGGAAAAAAAAATTTGAAAATTTAAGGTGTTAGAATATTTTGTTTCAATTTTTTTTGAGAATTTTGAAAAAAATATTGATAACTAAAATTTTGATATTGAGTTATAAAAGTTAAACGATATTAGTTGGTTCTGAAGTTAATTATGAATGGATTTCGAAACTTAGAATAGTTTTTGTAAGAAGTTTAACTAGTGGATTTTGGAAATGTTAAAAGGTTTAAATGAATTTGATATCTAGTTCAAACGAGTTGTTTTGAAGAGTAAATGGATTTTGTGACTTTTTCTTACTTAGTAATTTCGAGGACGAAATTCTTTTAAGTAGGGGAGAATGTAACAACTCAGAATTTCAGTCATTTGAAATTGGGATATTTAATTCATTTTAAATATTCAAAAGTAAATTTTATAAGTTGAATAATTTATATTTCGAATATATGGATTTAATTGGATAATTTAAATCGTTAATTTAATATTTGAAATTTCAAAAATAATTGGAATATGGATTTAAAGTGAATGAAAATTATTTATAATGTTGAATTAAATTCTATTTGAATTAGAATGATGTTAGAGAACTTTTAAAATTGAATTAAAAGTTAATTTGTAGAAATTGAATATTTTAATATTTACTTAATGTGTAAAAATAGTCATTGTTAACAAAGTCTTAGATTTTGACGAAAATAATTTCATTGGATCCATAATGTTATATTATTGTAGGATTTCAAATTTTGTGTCAATCGGATTTACGGTTTAGTCGTTGGAAGCTAAAACGCGTAGAAATTTGTTTAAGTAAATTTTAAATTTAAATAGTCGATTTCAAAACCTATCTTTCAAATACGATGGAATTGGGTTTCGATATATATTCCATTGTATTTGGAATAGGGCAAAAACATTATAATGCCAGGCGGCACGCTTCGCTTGGAGTTCAAAAAAGTTATGGGTGAATAGTGCGCGAAATTTTCTATATAAGGCCATATAAATTTCCTTTTTTTCACTCAAACCCTAGAAATCTAACCCTAGCCGCCATTAAATTTTAAGCAGCAAGAAACTTCCAACCTTCTTTCCTCTTTTTCTTCCTGTCCATCAACAATTACAAAAAATCTTCAATTAGAAGATTATAGAGCTTTGAGAGATCTACATCTTCAACGGTGATGGTGGGTTTTAAAGCTACGACGCGGCGATAATTCTTGTTTGAACGTGGCGTATTCGCATAATTTTATGAGTGGATGGCGCAACCGAGTTTGACCGGCTTTGAGGTGCTAGTGTTAGACGTTGGCGCCTTCGATTTGGTGGTACTCGATCATCCTATAGCACGGCGTAGAAGGCGTGATAATTAGATGAAGATAGCGGCTCTATAGGTTGAGTTGTGTGAACAAAACGATGATAGGGAAGAAGAAAAACGCTGCTCAGATATGATGAGCAAAAATATACGACTGATATGAGATGGGTTTTAAAAAAAATTGAAATTCATTTATATTAATTCATATAAACTTTAAAATATTGCAAGCTCTTCACACGAGGTCTGTTTTTGATGAAACAAGTTACGTTGGGTCCGTATTGACGAGCACTACATTTTAGAGCTAGTTTGAAGTAGATTGAAGCTTGGGTAAATTTTGGGTAAAATTAAACGCCCGTTTAATTTTATTCGAAATAAAACACTGCAACTGCTATTGGAGTCAAATGAGTACAACCCACTCTTTCTGGCTCACTGATATTTTTATATAAGTGAGAATAAATTTATTTATGATGATCAATGATTGTTTGAATATATTATATATATATATATATATATATTGATTGGTATTTGGATATATTCCTGCCTATTGGAGTAGATGAGACCATATACGTTCCCGTGTATAAGCAGATGACCTATTGTATGCGCGTCTGCTTCGAAGCGACATTGTACACATATTCTAATATGTATATTTGTTGTAGGTGATAGGTTGTAGGGATTCAACTGGATTCCTCTCCCGTATTGGTTTTATTTATAGATATTGTGATATATGCTATTTTCATGTGATATATGATGATTTGGATGCCATGATTGATGTATTTAGTGCTGTTGCAGCATTGGGCCTATTTTTGGTAATTTAAAAGGTTAAAGTGATGATTTCGAATTTAAAAGGATTTTAAAGTGATTTTAAAAATAGACGTTCTATTAAATTTTGAATGGTTATAGGAATGAATTTATTTTAAATAAATTAAAGTTATAATTTTTATGTTATAAAAATTTTGATTTTTGTGAAATATAATCAGAATGAGATTTTTGAAATATGAAGTTAACTATTTTGTAAAATGGTTTAAATTGAGGGTTTTGATTTATTATAAATGGTTTTATATATAAGATTAAACTTGAATTTTTATAAATCAAAATGATGGAATTGTAAAGGAGTTTTATAAGTGTTAAAATGAGGTTACAAATGAATCTTATAAGTGAATAAGATTTATGAATTGTGATGTTATTAGATGAATGAATTTGTAATAAGAGAATCGTAGGTAATTAACTTATAAATTGAATTTTAGGATATAAATGAGATATAAAAGTTTATGAACATTGTTTATAAATCCGAAAACAAATTATTTTGATGAGTTAAATATGGATGTTTATTAAAGGAGATATATTCACGATTTAGGACAGTGGATAATCCTTTAATATTATGTAGAAGTATTGAATTTGGTAAAGGAGATATATTCACGATTTTGGACAGTGGATAATCCTTTAATAATTGTATAGAGTATTTAATTCGGATAAGAGAATTATATTCACGATTTTGGATAGTGAATAATATATTAAATAAAATGGATTTGTTTTGGGAAGTCATATTTTTAAATGGAGTTAAATGGTTCGAAGATGTTTTAAAATGTGTTAAGTGTCGAAACCATAGATTTCAACATTTATTATCGAAATAGACAGTTTAGAGAAATAAGGAAATGGTGGACTATAACACTGTTGTTATAGTAATTAATTTTTGAAAGGAAATGTTTTGTATACATATATATATACAAAAAGGAAATGTTTTGTATATATATATATATATATATATATATATTTTGAATCAGTATACTTATGATTTTGGGTTGTCGTAACGATGTTTTACGCCACATTCGTTTTGACCCAAATAAATATGTTAATAGAATGTTTCCTTTAAAGAATAAATATATGCTTAATCATGATTTAAGTATCCGTAATAATTCCTAAGCGTTGAAAATAAATTGAATTGTGAATTACTTATTATTAAATAAGTATATGGAAATATTTTTCAAATATTGAAGTATTGAAATGGTTTTGAGATTATATCTTTTTAAAGATAGTTTGAAGTGAATATTTGGCAAGTGATTGTTTATGGTGCTAAATATTTGTTTGTTTGCTTTGATAGATAAATAACCGACTATCAAATTTGTCCATTTTAGATCCTCGACTTGATGTGGGAACTATTTAGTCGTATACTTAGAATATAACCTTCTGTGTAGGCTTGATTATCGTTTGTGTTAAGGACGTTGATTCGTGTAGTGTGGAGTATTACTCCAATCTATTGAGCTTTCTTCTTGGCCGAAGAATAGCAAGTTGAAAGTTGGAGACGTGATAAGTCTATGAGACTTAGTTTCTATGTGAGGTTGAGAAATGCTTTTGCATTATTGGTGTGAAGAGACCGAGATCAGTTTATCCAAAAACCATTTTGGACCAACATTTATGCGACGATTGTGCAGGTTGATTGTGATGATATCGATATTCAGGATTTTCATAGTGGAGGATTGCTGCAGGTTGATTGTGATGATATCAATATTCAGGATTTTCATAGTGGAGGATCGCTTATCGATCGTTTGGGGTTAAAATCCCAATATACAACCAGTAGCAGTAGTCTCTTCATTATAAAATATCAAATGCAAGGACTGTTCACTACTAATCCTAGGGATTCCCGACAGGATGTGGTAGGAAAGTACCTTCGGTTGGTCCTGTTCTTGGACAACTTGTATGGACGTTTGTCTGACACTACATTTCTACGGTTACGTACATTGGTTTTCACAAATGTACATTAGTGGTGGCTGAGAATGTAGCAACCGTGATTTTTGATTATCGTCGAAATAAAAATTTAAAATAGAAATTTTAAATTCGAAATAAAAATGATGCAAATCCATTGCAAAGTCAGTTGCATACCTTTTATGTGGTAGCATATTTGAAATAAATAACAAAGTTGTGTTATATTTTCATTTGCCTTCACGTGTGAATGGGTCTAATTCAAAAGCAGAAATATTGGAACACTTTTGTTTGCAGCCACTAAAATTTGTTAAAGCAAAAAGTAGCGAACACTTTTGCTTGCTGTCACTAAGATTTTAAAAATCTTGATCAATTTTGTGCCATCATTACTTTATGCAGTGTGTCCTCTTCTCTTCACCGAGGCACGTTATGCCTTAAATGCAATTGTACCAAGGTCTGCCAGCACCTTGTTGCATTGACTTGTACACTTTTGGTGAAAGAAAAGTAAACCGCAACATTCTTTTACTCATTTTCCAGTAGCTTCATTCTTTTCGTTTTCATTTACTTCCAGTAGCTCCGAGAAAACATTAATGGCGTTTCAAAATTTTTACCCCTTCTTAGATCTTTGTTGCTAGTTGTTTCTGAAACCAAATCTAAGGTGAGTGCAAAACTCACATTTCTAATTTATTCAATACTTTATTTTTGCGTGCAAACTATGTTGCCAGGCTTTCTGTATATTTTGAACGTGCCTGGAAATGAAAGTGTGACGACCCGCCCTTCTTGACCCTCGGAAATCGACACAAAATACTCCATAGTATGATATGCCGACGATCAAGTGCCGGAAGAGACAGATTGTTGAGGAACAAAGAAAGAAGATAGAAGAAAGAAGGAACTAAACAATAACAGAATCTCACAATCGCAGCGCAACAAAATATAATATATAATATCACATCTTTACACGAAATGAAAACTATATCTGTTTTGTACAATATATCATCAGAGTATCACACACAAACAACAATTACCAGCCTGACAATTCCATACAATCACAGTAGCGGATATAAACAAGTACGGATAATACGTCTCGGACTCCAGCTCCCCTCCTACTCCACAACATCCTATCCTAAACATATAATACTCAGTCTGACCCGAGCATTATAATGAAATAACACCCGAGTCAGTCTGGAATACCAGCTGATAAAAATACATCCAAATTGATTATTAAAGTTCCAAAAATCCTTTTGAAAACAAAAACATCTCGTAAGACCACGCCACAAATAAACACGTCGGGTTTTTACCTTACGATAACTAAAACATTTCTTATCAAAATCCTCTGATATTATAATAGGGTCTATATACAAATACTTATTAAAATAGCCGAAATTGTTATATCTATTAAATTCTGGCTACTAGCCACAATCGCGGGTAATACAAACAAAACTTGTAAAAGGCGCATAGGGAGAATGGATTTCCAACTAATGACTGGGCACTGGGGTACCACCTGTCACAGTACGCGGCCTAGATCACCGTACTGAGGACCACTCCCGATCCCCTACAACACAAGGCCGGGACTACCCCTTACTGGATAATCCCAAGTAAGATCACCACACGGTTGGGATCAGCATTCGCACCACTAAGCCGAAAGTAAAAGGGACATCTAGATAGGGATGACCTTGCCATGAAATGGGTGCTACCCACCTAGCCTTGCTGCATAACCCCTGATTTTCAGTCATTCCCGGTTGATGAGGCTTGAGGCTAAGCGTTACCTTTAGAACGTTTCACTTAGAATGCCCATCGTCCACCTGACGATGTTACGAAAGCATTCATCCATAAAAGTCCGTTCTGGGTTCGAACGGAACCGAAGGCACTACTCCTACTACATCCATTTTGGAAATATCCTCAGGATTAGTAGTGACTAGCCCTTGCACTTCATCGCTCCATCTTAGACTCCGAACTCATTTTTCCCTTGAAAACGTACAAACCGTATTGAAGTGGTTTTCGAGAAATTAATCCCGACCCTGGTCTCTTCGAAATGATCAATGCATTGGCCAATATTGATAGTCGGTGATTTAACTATCAATTAACATCCATAAGCATCCATCACACAATAAACAATTTTCCACATTATTTATTTTCCTCAGAAATATCTTTGCAAGATATATTTCCAATTTTCGTTCCTTTTGAAGCAGTTTTCAAACCCAATTCCTCTCATAGAGTAAATTCCTAAATCTTTACTTCCTCTGAAAGCATCCAAGTACCAATATTAAGATTTGAAATAATTTAAATTCTTTATTCTTGAAAATACATTAACACATTTACATTTAAAACTTCTTACATGCTTAATTTAATATATATATATATATATATATGTATGTATGTATACCTTTAAAAATATTTCAAATAAAACTGCTTTATAAAATATAAACTATTTTCTTCAAAATAAAGTTAAGTCATACTAAATTTTAAAATAAAGTTATGAAATCCTATACAAGTTCTTCAAATAAAATTTTAACTAATTATCTTTAAAATAAAACCATTTTATAAAGTATAAATATTAATAATATTCTTTAAAACATAATACTAGTTACCCCTTTAAAATAATTACTTCTATAACTAATTTGATAAATGTTCACTTTTAAAATTCTTACAACTTAAATAATTTCTCGAAACCATTCTTTAATACAACTTCAAAACTTCTAGCTTTTTCAAAAATCTGCTTTAAAGACGTACTTGGCTTTTCAGAGAAATACACTTCCATTTTTGGATAACCTAAAGAATTTTTTTTATAAATCCTACCCGATTTACCCCAATTCAATTTTACGCTCATCCCGTAAATTTCTTCCTATACTTTAAAAATAAAAAATAAACTCCTTTTATTTTTAAAAACATTGTTATTTCCTGGAAGTCACTTCCAAGGTATGGTTAAAATATTTAAAATATGATTACTAAATTCTTTACTCAAATTATACTTTTGAAAATCTATATAAAAATTTCTTTAGTAACTTAAATTAAAATTTTCCTTTTATATAAGTTAATATACCAAATATTGTATTAAACTTTTCTTTGGAAAACATAGTACTAATTTACCTTTAAAATAATTTAATACCATAATTACTTAATTAAATATTTACTTTCACTTAAAAACAATTAAAATAATAATAATTTTCCAAAATATTTTAAAAACACCCTTTGCAAAACTTCCCAGTTTATACTTCGAAAATCTTTCTTTAAAACATGCTTAGTTTGCAGGGAAAAATACACTTCCCATCCTTTAAAAATAAATCTTGCTATCGTTTTAAAACAATTCACATTTTCCTTTTAAATCGCAATTTCAAACACTTCAAATTTTCAACCAATTTCTTGAATTTAATTCCTTTTAAATTCTTTACTTACGAATTTCTTTTATTTCCTTTTAAACCCAATTTATTTATTTATATTTAAATTCCCAAATTGTATTCACCCAATCATGGCACAACACAATTTAAATTTTCAAATTAATCTATCCTTGTATATAAATAAAACACAGCATAACAAGATCTAAAACAATTTATCACAGGATATCAAAGAGATATATCACAGAATATAAATAAAAATTTCTATTTGTGAGGAATTCAGTTGGATCCCTTCAACCTATTTCCCTGCATCCACAGATATTAGCACAATAAATAATATCGATCAAATCTAAAAATAATTTTCATCATTCAATTAATCAACCAATCAAACAATCAATCGTTTAAATATTTTCTATTTAAATTAATTAGCATCCATTATGAGTGAGATTAACTCACCTTGCATTCCGAAACGCCGAGCGTTTAAATTTCCTGAATTAAATCGACCGCGATCGATTCAACCCAAAAATTCTGCTAACTTCGATTGTCTCCAAATCTGTACGGCAGCGTAGATCGCGTCGCTGCGATTCCGACGCTTCCTGTTTCGCCCAATTTCAACCTCGCATGCGTTAGTTATGAAATTTATTAGTTTCAATAACAATTTAAAACAAAAATTTCTTTTATTTAATATACCGAACAAAAAAAATAGGCCGCACTTCTTCTCCACGCGCATAGGTCGTTGCCGAACCCATTGTCGCGACCTAGGTTACACGCCGATCCACCTACGGCTACTCGAGCTCGATCAAAATCCACTACGGAACAGCTCGTCGCGGCCCCCACCTTCACCCAGAGTCTCTTCGAACTCGGTTTCCTCTTTTCGTCGAAAATCGCCACCAAAACACGAGCGAACGCGGTCGTTTTCCACCTCCAATCGGCGACAATAGCTGAGATCCATCATTGGACATGAAGCTCTTGACAAGCTCTTCGATCTTCCAGTTGGAAGTTTTTGCTAAATATGAGTGGATTGATCGAAAATTGAAGATGAAAGTCGAAGGGTTTCGGCCATTGAACAATTTCGTGGCGGCTAGGAAAGGGAATAGGGTTTCGGCCCTAAAATTGAGTATATATAAATATTATTTTAATATTAAATCCACTTTAAAGTAACTTTTTCTCACGATCTCCAAACGATGCGTGCCGAGAGGCGATTATAATGTTTTACCCGCATTCCGAACACAATGGAACATGTTTCGGAGGCTAATTCGATCATATGCGTGAGGTACGGAAATAAAGGATCAATTTTAAATTAAATCGATTAAAATAGTTTCTATGCATTTTGAGCTACCAGGGTCAACCGACAACTCTGATTGCTACGAAAATTGAAATCTGATAATAACTAACTATTATGGATCCAATAGAACTAGTTTCCTCAAATTCCGAGACTATGCCCCGAAAGGCTATTTTAACTCGTCGATCAATTCGAGCGATTTTCAAAATCGTCGAAATCACTTAAAATTTTACTTTTAAAATTTTACTAACTTTATTATAAATCATACAGAATTTATATTCACATCAGAAATCATTCTGATTCATTTCGAACGAAAATCTGATTATTTGCATTATTATATTATTAAATTTCATTATTAAATTAATATTAAATTTCAAATTCAACCTATCAACTTTTAATTCCATCCAATAGTCCAATATTATAATTCAAATCCAAATAGACTTAAAATAAATTTTAGAATCTATTTTTATATCTATTTACAGCCAGAATCACCAATTATCCCAATTCCGATATTAAATTATTATTATTCAAATTTCAATTAAATTCCCGTATTTGAAATTTAACTAATTCTATTATTTTAACCAAAATATTTTTACTTCAAAATCAATTCAAAATTCACATTTAACATTTAAAATGAATTTACATGTTCAAAATTAACAACTAGAAATTCTGGGTCGTTACATAAAGTGTGCCACGGTTCATTGTTTGCATTATTTTCATTTATGATTAGCACATGCAATGTTCGAAAACCTGGTTCCAAGTCATTTATTTTGTTAGCTTCAGTACATGCGTGCATTTAACTGTGTCCATGCCATTTTTCATTTCTTCATTATTGTGCAAAAAGTGTGTGCATGCACGTAATGCATTTTTTTTACTTTGCACGCATAGCCAGGTAGTTTTAATTTTGTTCAAGCAGTTCATTATATCTAGTATATTGCATTACATGACTGCATGTAAACATGTCTAGGCCGTATACATTATTACTTGCATGCATGAAAGTGTAACATCGCTCTTGCATCATTTACATGCATGAAAAATATAGTGTGCATGCGTGCAAATAGGTTATATATGAAATATGTTCAGGTCAGTTAATATTTTTTGTTTACTTCATTTGCGTGCAAGTGGTATAGTTAGAAAATTTCGTTCAGGTTACATTATTTTTGAAATACATACGTGTCAGCATGTTGTAGCTTTGCCCAGGTTGTTTAAAACAAAAATTTCAATTTTATTTTTGTGCATACCATTGTTTTAATTCGTGCTCGTGTATAATATATACGTGAGAACTTTATTTTTGTTAAAACGATATTAGTCCTGGACATTTTTCGTGTACGCAAGTGTGCGTAAGTGAAAATGAAGTGTGCGTGTATGAAAGTAAATCACCAAATGCAAGTATCAGGTCGTTCAATTGTTTTTATGTCTATATTATTTTGTGTGAATATGTATAACTATACCCAGGTTATTATAATTGTGATTTATACACGTGTATGCAGGTTGATGAATTAGAAAAACAAGCCCCGGTCATTATATTTTTAAGTGTATATAGCTTTGAACATAGTAGTTTCGTGTAAATTATTGGGTTCAGGTCTAGGCTTATATTTGGTTCGTGCGTACGTATATTACATTTTTGTTCGTGCGTACATTTATAGTCCAGGTTACATTTGATTATATATTTTTGTTTAGATCAATTTGTTCGTGCATGTAAATGTACCCAGATCATCAATTTATTACGTCCGTACGTGAAAATTTTTATGGCCCTGGTCATTCATTTTTTTTTTCAACTTCAATCTTGGTAATTTTGTAAGTGCGTGCATGTAGTTAGTGCCAGGCAGTACTATAGTTGATGCATATATGAGTAGTGTAGACCAATGTTTAATTTATTTTGAACCGGTATTTTGTTTTGAAACGTATTTTGTTGCCGTTATATTTATAATGGATTTTTTCCTCGGTGTTTATATTTGAAGCGTGTGTTTTGATGAGATTTTTTGACGAATAAAAATTACTGTTGTTTTGACTTCAGTAACCGTCAATTTAAAGTGAATTTTCAAGCGGCTATCTTGCAATCAAGAAAACCCACAACGCTAATTTGACATCCGTTTTTTGCAGTGTTTTGTGAAGCGCAATTTCTTTGTCAAAATTGCTATAGATGTTGTTGTTTTAATCACGTGTTTTTAAATTCGTTTTAAAATAAAATTGTTTTCAATTTTTTTTATAGTTTACGCTTTCAAAAGATTGAGGAATCGATTTAAACGCTTCAGCTAAATTAAGGACTATGAACCCTTACTTTTACTGATCCGATTAATACCGGACTTGTCCATTTGAGAACGTAAATTTATTTATATAAAATACGCAATTTTGCACTTTCAAGGAAACGATGGAGGGATTTAAACAATTTAGCAAAAGTGCGGAATATAGAACCACGCTTTTATTGATTCGGTTAATTCCGGACTCGTTAATTGAAATATTTGCCGTGGAATTGCTGTTTGAGAAATTTGATGATTTTGTTGGGCTGTCGAGCCACTATGATGGACCTTCGGGTCAATTACCAGTACTAGACCTTTGGGTCATATGTTGGACCTTCGAGTCATTGGTTGGGCGCCAAATATTATGATGACAGTACTTGGTAGGCTTCGGCCATATGAGATGCACGTGCGTCGTAGCTTAGACTCGCTATATGCTGGGATCGATCCACTTTTATGCTGATTTTTCTAGTTATCTTATTTTGATTTCTAGATTTTTGTGTATTGCTGTTTTGAATTCAAATATGAATTTGGAAGTTGATTTTGATGGAGTTTAATGAGATTTCTTCATTTAAACTATGTTGGTTATTTATGCTGAATAGTCTTATTCGAGATTATAATTAATTTTCTTTGATGTTGTTTATCTTGCATTCATTTCTAAGTTTAAATTATACTGATCCGTTTATTATTTTCTTTTAAATAATACTCGGGTCAGACCGAGTTGTTTCAGGGTAATTGCTATCTCTGTTTCAGTTGCTGCTTAAGCTCTTAGGATTTCACCTCATCTTTTATTTAAACTTCGAGGTGTTACTTTTGGTGTATTGACTCTCATCTCATGTATGTATTGATGGCTATGTATATGTACATTTGATTCATGTGAACCATCGAGTGTTGTAGCATGTATCTAGACTTATCTTCCGCTATATCTGATATATATGTTCTGATGTGATTATACTTATCTGTGTTGTTGTTATTATGAGTTGTTTTGAATTTTTCATAAGCCGCCGTGATTTCGTTTTAGATTTGGATTGAATATATATTGTTAGGAGTAATTACACAACTCCTATCGATGTAATCAATACTCGTCTAAGGCATAACTTACGGATGGTCGCTTCTAACAGGCCTTATTCTTCGCAATAGCAGACGTTATTTCTTATAATAACCTTTGTTATTGTGAGTATAGAGGCAAGGCGTCACAGCTTGGTATCAGAGATGAGATTCAGAACAAATTATAATAAACACAGAACAGAAGTAGAATGGAACATGTGTTGCAACTATTCGAGGGTTTATTCGTGCCTTTCTAATCTATTCTTCGTTGTTCTTTAACTTTTATCCTCTCTAACATGTTGGAATATGTCTAGGAATGAATCTCATATTTCCGTAATATTCCGGTTGTTAAATTCCCTATCAATCTTGTATGGTTTTAATTAATCCTTATCTTCTCTTGTTCTCTCAGCCTATGGCTGGAAGAGGTAGAGGGAAGCGTTCTACTGCAGGTCTGTGATGACCCTGAACTTTGAACATTTGAAATTGAAAAATATTTAATTGATTTTAAATATTTGAAGGACAGTTTAACTTAAATTTCAAATGTTAATATGAATTTGGCGAGTAAATTATAAAATTTAATCTATTGAAAAGTTGGATAAATTATTTGAATCTTCAGTTTTAAGCTGATTAAAAATATTTCAAAGGCCTGTAAAATTCATATTGATAATACTGAAGATAATAGAGCTTCAGAATTGAATTTGGAAATGTTTTGTTCAGTTTTGAAATTTTATCATTTAAATCGATGTTTAAAAATAGCCTTCCGAGTCATCGTCTCAGAATTCGACGAAACCAGTTCCATTGCATCCGTAATATTGTATTATTATCGTATTTCAAATTTCGTATTGATCGGAGTTGTGTGTGAGCATACGATATGTAAACGCATTGAATATTTAGTTGATAATAATCAATTCAAAAAGCTATCTTCCCCATACGATCGATTTTGGCCTCAGAACCTTTTCCATTGCGTTCGGAATGGGGGTATAACATTATGAACGCCTAGCGGCACGCCACGATAGGAGTTTGAAATCTTAAGTTGCATTTGAATTTGAATTTGAATTTAATTGTATATATTTATACTTGTCAATTACAGTTAAAATTATGTCTACGTCAGCTGCAATTCTGTCTCTCTTCAATCACTGTAGGCTTCTTTTGTGTGCTTCCTTCCTTTCAATCACTTCCTGCCTTCTTTTACATCAACACAGCCGAGAATTATGTTTTCAAACGAAATAAATAAAAACAACAAAAGCTTCTCATTCTAAAACAAACAGCCGAGCAAATTGAAAATATTTTCTTTCGTTCGTTCGAAAATTCAAATCAATGGTCACACTCTTTTCTTCCCAAAATAAACGAATCAAATTCAAATAGGATTTTAGAATAAAAAACGAAAGCCGCGTTCCTCTATTTAACTTCGAAATCAAATTTGCCAGAAAACTCCATGGCCGAGCATAAGCCTCGTTCCTCACCTAATCAAAATCAAAATCCCAAATCGCATCTGTGAGCTCAAAGCAGGTCGCGCATAGTATGAGGCATAGCTAGGGTTTCGGCGCACGAAGGTAAAGGGAGCTATATAGTCGCGATTAAGGTTATCGGCAATGATGCGGTCGCGTGCTTGATTCGAGATGGAAGGGTTCGACATCGTTCGTGGGAGGGAGTGCGACGTAACTCGAGATCGCGCCTTTGTTCACTGCGACGAGGCTGGTGAGGATGCGAACACATCGTCGCGCGCGTGGTTGTAGGAAGATCTAGGGTTGCGCGAAGGGGTTGACCAAAGGGAGTTGTGGAGGAAGCGATGGCATTTTGCGAGCAAAGAGGAAGTGGGCAGTGCTGGGATTGATTTGTCTGGGGGTAGTTGACAGTGAGGTAATCGTTTGATTACTTTCATTCAATTTGAATTTTTTAATGTATATCCATATGAGTTAAAGAGATTTTTATTTTACAGTAAGATAAAAAATTTATTTTATAGAATTTTGAAATGTTCAAAGTTGATATAAGTAAGGTGTTGAAATGATTTACTCTTTAATTTAAATTTATAAAATATGAAGGGCAGAAATTATATATTGCTGAAATTGATTTTTTTTTTTACAGCATGGGATATAAAACTATTTTCAGATTTTGAATTTTTACTTATACAGTAAAGGAAAAATATATATATAGGTATATGAATTTTAAAGTGTTTAAAAGTTAATTTAAAAATCATATTTTGGGAATAGAAAATAGGAATTAACTTGTTCAATTATTTCATTTACTAAAAATAATTTATAAGAGAGGAAATTTGTTTGAACTAAATTTTTTAGTTTAATATAAAGTTTTTGGTTAACTAAACTTATCGAATAGGAAAATTTGATTGTTTGACAAATTCAAATATTAATAAACCTTATAATATTGTTACAAGGTTTTAAATCGTGAAGAAATTGCTGGATTGGAATATGGATTGTATGCAAAGCAAAGGTGAGATCATCTCACTCAAAATTTTAATTGAAAATTCCAGTTATTGATTGGTTGTGGAATTGTGATAGTTAAACTAAAATTGATTGATTGTGTGTGTTTGCACAAAAAATGGGCAAACACCTCCAAGTCGTATGGTTTAGTCGTTTTTAAGTTGTTCTTAGTGATTTAGGTGATTTATGCAAATATATAAAGAGCAGGGACTAAACGGTAAAAGACACACAGATTTATAGTGGTTCGGCCAGAACGTGCCAACGTCCACTTTATATATTATTCTCCTTTTCTATTCAGATTACAAGTACAGAGATTTGATTATAAGTAACTGAAAGTTGTTTGAAAGTTCTATCCGTGCTTGAGCTCTCAAACTTGTCTGCCATTGTTGTACCCCTGCCCATCTATTTATAGAGTGAGGCTGAGGGTAGGGGTCCTGCATGTATATAGCTGCTGGTGGGCCTGGGCTGAAGCAATCTGGCCTGGCAAGGTTGGTCCGGTCGTGTCCTCCCTTGCTTCTGGTTCGGTAGTGAATGGCATGTGTGTTGGTCCGGTGGTGTGGGCATAGCTTGGACCGGTGATGAGTGGTTCGGGCCCTAGAGGTGAGGTGTTGTCTTGGTTCGGAGGTGGATGGTTCGGTGGTGAGTGGACCGGTAGTGCATGGAAATGGATTTGGTTCGACAGGGAGATGGAGAGTGGGTTGGTTCGGCAGGGAGATGGAGTTGGTTCGGCAGGGAGATGGAGAGTGAGTTGGTTCGCCAGGGAGATGGAGTTGGTTCGGTAAGGAGATGGAGTTGGTTCGGCAGGGAGATGGAGAGTGGGCTGGTTCGGTTAAGCATAGGAAGGGAGTCGGTTCGGTGATGTTGGGCCGGTCGAAATATACCCAACACTTGCCCCCCAAAGTAGGGTATGTGCATGCATATGGCGTGCTTTGTTTTGGCTTGGACATCTTCATTCGGTCCTGTGTGCCGAACCGATTGGTCAGGTCATTTATTTTTGCCCATAAGTATGGGCTTCTTGTCCCTGTTCTTCTTCCATCGTTTGTGATAGCCGAATCGACCAAGTGCCGATCCAGACTTGACTGTTTGTGATAGCCGAATCAACAAAGTGCCGAACCAGTCTCGCCTACCGAATCAAGGTGAGGTTTAGCCCTGCCAAACGAACTTTTATGATTTAAACTACCGAATGGGATCGGAGAGCATGAGTACCGAATGACACCTTGGTTTTGAACTATTGGATGAACTCTGGGGCCCTGAATGCTGAATGAATCTCTAGCTTTTCATGTTTCGACTTATGAATGAAACTCTAGACTATACGTACTGCTTTTTATATCTCCACTTTTAACAACGTGCTTTCTTGTGTTGCAGATAAATGTCTCGTAAAGTGGAAACTTGATCAAAAAAGAGAAAATCTACGGATAGACGAGAGTCCCCCATTGTGCCCCCAGCCCAGCCAGGACCGGAACGTCGTGGACCCACCCCGAGATCGCTAGTAGATGGGTATAGTCCCTAAGAGCTTCTGAACTCTCCTCCCGATTGCTTTCCGAGCTCTCTCAGAGAGGAGCAGCTTGATGTTATCTCCCGCTCCTTTGGGATTGATAGAGCACGCATGTTGTTGCCAAGGGAGGGGGTCATGCCATGTAATCCCCCTGAAGGATACTTTGCTTATAGTAGGTACCACTGTATGTGTGTGGCCATTCCTCCAATCAATGCTTGGATAGTTATCTTCGTCACCTATTTGAAGGTGGCCCCTTTACAGCTCCAGCCCAACTCCTATGCTATCTTGGTGTGCCTATTCGTGATTTTCCAAAGAAAGTACGGGCGCCCCCTTCTAACCGGGAGATTCGGTATCTATACAACTTGAGAGTTACAAGAAGGGGTCTCCATACATCAGCTTGGAATTGGCCGTGTCCTTCAAGCCGGTCTTGGACTTGTATTCAAAGTTCACCATGTTTAAGAAGGAATGGTTCTTCGTCCGGGATGACACCGTTTCGAACCACCACTTCACCTCTGGCTGTAAGTTGAAGCTTATTTATAATTTCCGTTCTGACCAAGGTGCTTCTTCTTATGTGCTTTTATCTCTTTCTAGCGACAGGTGGCTTTGCGGTCGTGGAGAATGATCATCTGGTTCAGATGGCCGCAGAGATAGAGGCCATTTCGGGAAGGGATAGGCCAGCTTCTTACCTAATCAAGAATGCCACTCACCTGGGACACAACTTGATTCTACCACATCAGTCTGTGGTCAAGCAGAGGCATACGGCTGAGGAAAGAGCTGCCAAAGCCAAAGGAGGGGCCACAACAAAGAGTAGCAAGAGGAGACCCTTCTCGATACCTCCAGTCGTCGGGGGGGGGGGGGGGGGGGAAGAAGCTCAAGAAATTTGATGGACCCTCTCCAGCACATGCCCAGATGTTCCGAAGGAGGAAAGTGGAGAGAAGGAAAGAGGCGAGGAGGAGAGCGGAGGCGATGGAGAAGGTGATGGTGGTAACAGTGGCGAAGGTCAGGGTGGTAGTGGTGTTGGTGCCCTGACCTCTGGGCAAGCGGGTGAGATTCGAGAGTGGACGGATGATGCTTTCCGCCAAGCCTTTGAGGGGTTGGAGGAAGGGCCGGCCTTGGTGGAGAAATCGAAGAAGTCTGATAAGGCCGGGACTGGTGCCAGTCTATCTTCTGAGAGTATTTCAGCTAAGGCAACTTCGACGGTTCAAGGTGAACTCTTAACTCCTTTTTTAACTTCATATGTTTCTTGAATTATAGTCTCATGCATGCTTGTAACACTTGGTTTTTATTCCAGGAACGGTTGAGGCGGCCAAGACATCAAACATTCGGCACCGCTTTGAGAAATTCAAACTCTTCAAGGCTTCTGCTAAACCGAAGCCCTCGACTGACCGTTCCGGGAGTGTAGTCAGTTACCGTCCTCTTCTCGGAGTTATCGAAGAGGATATTCAAAAGAGAAAGAGGAGGCATTCCATGTTCGAACCTTCATTTGGACCTCAGCCCCCAACCCAGCCTATTCATGACATCACGGAGGAAGATACTAAGTCCATACCATCTCCGCATCCATCAGAGAATCCTTCCGTTACTCATACTGATCGTCCCGGCTTGGCTCATAACCCATTTGCGGGTCATCCAGATTTGGACCCGAGTTCTCATGATATTTCCTTTGATGAGGTTACCGGTGAGCACCTCCTGCCCCGCAATCCTATGGTAAGGGTGCTTGACGAGGCTAAGTCTTTGGATCTCGACTTGTTGACCACTCGGATTGTGACAATGGGGAACGAGGCCAAGGCAAACATCGATCGGGTGGCTGAAGAGACCAATAAGTTGATGGAGCATCACGCCCGACTGGTCAAGGCTGGAGAGGAAATCAGAAGTGCTAACATTCGCCTGCGGCTAATGGTTTCCGATCAGGCCAAACAGCTTGCCAACCAGGCCATTCAGATCTCCCAGCATGAGGCGGCCTCCAGACGGTTAAAGAAAACTATGGAGGAGGGTAGCAGAGCCGAGCTGCGAAAGATGGAGGCTACCTGCAAGGAACGAATCGATATGGCCATTGCGACCGTGGATGAGGTTCGGAGAGCGAATCTTGAGCAGATAGAGGAGTTATCTGGGAGGCTTGAGGCCGTAGAGCTTGCTCAAGCCAAGCTGAAGGAGAAGATGGAGGCGATGCGGAAATCCCTTCAGGCTGACTGCTCGAGATACCGATTGGAGAGAGATGCTGTCGTCGCAAGGCTTTCGGCTTCCGAGGCCCGGATGAGGGAGTTTGAGGAGAACGAGGGGATGATGGATGAGATGCTCCAGGACATGTACTTCCATACTTGGAAGCAGGGCAACCTATCCTGGATGGACGATTATCCCCGGGTCATGGCTAGGATATATCTTCGGGCTTTGGAGGAGGCCAAGGCTGAGGCGGATAAGGAGGGTGGTGTAGCTTTCAGGATGGATGTGGTAACGGCCCAGTTTACCGAGGAGGAGAAAGTGGCAGTGAAGGAGGGCATGCGGCTGCTTACCGCCGAGGAAGTGGGTGTGCAGTTGGGGGATGATGATCAGGGAGTAGATGTTGGTAAGTCTTCCCTCTTAATCTTTTCTTAACTTGATTGCGTATTATCTATCTGATGGATTCTTCTCCTGAATCGGACAGGTAGGACCTCTGGCCAACATGCTGGGAGTTCTGATCCAGCGGTCAAGTAGATCCCGGAGGGCTAGCAGGATAGAGGCGGAGCCCTGTTACAGCTGACTACTTTTTTGGTTTACCTGGCATTCCTGAATATACTAGTCCAAAACATTAATGTACTTTCAGGCTGTAATTATGTAATTATGTCATTGTAGCGAATGATCTTTTTCTTATATAATTTTATAACATAAGCTGATTCTGTCGTATTTGAATGCTGTCGTTATTTTGATGTGTTGCATAAGAAATATAGCTATGTATGTGCTTCAATCGTGTTTGATGCTATGCTCTTGCTTAAAATATAATTTCATGTCTCGCAATGTTAGTGTGATGTGTGGATAGGCTATAGCTACATGTTTATGTACAAGAAAAGGAAGTACCGCCCTTCATGTTTTAGTTGTAGACGGTATCTTTGAATGTCCTGTGTGACTAAGGATGGAATGCAGCTGAGCGACCTGTTATCCAGTTGTGAGTTCTCATTTCCACTAGCGAGTGTCTCCTATTTTGTGTCCTGTACTTTAGTGATCATTATAGAGGATAGGAGGAAAGTTTTTTATAAATAAAATGGAAATATGAGAAATAGTAAAACTTCCAATCACGGAAGGCCTTCGATGTGCTTAAGTTCGTGGCAAACGGTTTTTTTAGCCACTTTCCCTAGCTGTGGGTCTTGGAGACATTCGTCACCCATCTTACGCCTCCGCGGGGAGTTTTCTTTTTTACCACAACCGTAGTTAAGACACATCGGAGCCGAGATCGCACACAGTAACTACCCGAGCCATTATGGCCCATAACCGTGGGTATTATTCGATTTACCGTGGCCGGCTAACGTGGGTGCCGATCGTCAACTGTGAACTGCCCCTGGCTGGCTACACCTTATGTTGGGGCTTATAATCGGTTCACAGTCACCGGCGAGCCGAACGCCGTAATGAGCGGCCTCGGCTATAGTCGGCCTTCTCGGTGGCTTATGATCGGCTCATTACAGTTGGCTTTGAGGGCCGTCGTGAGCAATGAGTTAACCCGCAGCAGAGGGATGCTGGAGCAAAAGTGTCTCATTGGAGAGGGCATAGATTCGTATCGTACCTGTTAGGTCTTGTCCAGGTGAGGTTGTGACGTGAAGTGTCCAGAATGGGAATGCCATTACACAGGATTTTGTTCAACAGAAAAGGATAAAGCTTAAAAAGCAGCCAAGATATAAAGGAACAAGTTAAAAAGAGACTAGATTTTTAAAGTGGTTCGGCATGAAAATGCCTACGTCCACTGATTCTCTTTGTTAATTCACTTCATATGGGCAGTACAAGTTAAGAAAAGTATCGACGAAGGTGTTGGATGTTCCATGCCCTCTGGAACACCTCTCCGTCCACTGTCGACAAAATATAAGCTCCGTTGTGGAGATCTTTATGAATTACATAGGCTCCGTCCCAGATTGGATCTAGCGCTCCGGGGCGCGGAAAGATCCGTTTGAGGACAAGATCTCCTTCTTGTAAGATGCGGTGTTTGACCCTGGAGTTGTATTGTGCTGCCACTTTTTGCTTGTGAACTGCAGCCTTGAGCGCTGCATCATTTCTTCTTTCTTCAATTAGGTCCAAAGACATGTGTAGGAGTTCTTCATTCTCTTCTAGGTTGTAGTGGATCCTACGGTGGAAGGGCAATACAGTTTCAACTGGGAGCATGGCTTTCGATCTGTATGCCAAAGAGAAAGGAGTATGTCCCGTTGATGTTCTGTAAGATGTGCGGTAGGCCCAAAGTGCCGTAGGAAGTTCATCCACCCAAGCGCCTTTTGACTTTTCAAGTTTCTTCTTGATTAGAGTTTTGAGAATTTTGTTGACAGCTTCGACTTGTCCGTTTGCATGGGGATAAGCTACAGATGAGAAGCTTTTGTGAATTCCGTGCTCTCGGCACCAGTCGGTGAATTCCTCGCTGTCAAATTGAAGTCCATTGTCCGATATGGTTTTGAGTGGAACCCCGCACCTGCATAAAACATTTTTGATCAAGAAGTTAATAATTTTTGTCGAAGATATTTTATTTAGAGGTTCCGCTTCCACCCATTTGGTGAAATAGTTGACTGCCACTATTGCATATTTGGCTCCGCCTCGGCCCATTGGCAGTTCGCCGATCAAGTCAATTCCCCATATTGCAAAGGGCCAAGGGCTAGTCATCTGAGTAATCTCATTGGTTGGCAGTCGAGGGATCTTAGCAAATTTCTGACATCTATCGCATCTTCTGACGAAGTCCAAGGCATCTTTGTTTAAGGTCGGCCAGAAATATCCATATCGGAGTATCTTCTTTGCCAGAGTCTTCCCTCCGGTGTGGTCTCCGCAACTTCCTTGATGGATGTTGGATAAGATTTTCTTGGCTTCCCTTCCAGCGACATACCTTAATAAGGGGTTAGAGAAGCCGCGCCGATAGAGGATGCCTTCTTGTATTGTGTAGCGAGAAGCTTTCCTCAAGATTTTCTTAACTTCGCTACGTCCGTCGAGTAGTGTGCTACTTTGTAAGTACTTTTGGATGGGAGTCATCCAAGTTTCCTCTTCGATTGCCTCTATCAGATTCATTGGCTCGAAACTCGGGGCTAGTTGCTTTGAGATGGTTATTATTCCGGAAGTGGTGTCGTCCTTCATGCTAGCTTGCTTTGCCAGTTCGTCGGCCTCTTGATTCTCTCCTTGAGGAATGTGTTTGATTAAACAGTGATCCAATTGATTGAGCAACAACTTGGTCTTCTTTAGATATGCTGTGAGTCATTCCCCTCGAGTCTGGAATTCTCCCAGTATTTTATTTACAATAATTTGAAAATCACTATGGAGACATAAAGAACCGACTCCAATCTCTAGGGAAAGTTCCAATCCGGCTATCACCGCTTCGTATTCTGCGTTGTTGTCGGTGGCATCGAATTCCAATCTTAGGGCATAGTGCAGCGTCCTTCCCCTGGGGGTGATTATCACAATACCTGCCCCGAGCCTTGTTCGTTTGATGCTCCATCTACAAAGAGATTCCACCTGATATCCTTTGTTATCTCAGATCGATCTTTACCTTCGTTGGCAGTGAATTCAGCAATGAAATCGGCCATGGCTAGTCCTTTGATGGCGGTGCGAGGATGGTAGGTGATATCATATTGACTCAGTTCAATGCACCACTTAAGTAGTCGCCCAGAAGTGTCGAGGCGATGGACTACCTGCCTTAGCGGTTGATCAGTTAGAACTCTGATGGAATGAGATTGGAAATAGTGTCGTAGCTTCCGTGACGTGATTAGCAAACAGTATGCTAGCTTCTCAAGTTTAGGGTATTTGGCTTCTGCCCCTGTAAATCTCTTGCTTACAAAGTATACGGGTCGCTGTGCGTGGTTGTCTTCTCTCACCAAAGCGGCGCTTAAAGCATGGGACGATACAGCAAGGTATAGGTATAGTTCCTCGCCTTCGTTTGGAGTTGAGAGTACTGGTGGTTTCTGGAGGTGTTCGATTAAGTTAAGGAAGGCTGTCGAGCATTCGTCAGTCCATTCGAACTTTCCTTTGTCTTTCTTCAGAGCTTCAAAGAAAGGGATGCATTTGTCGGTCGCTTTAGAGATGAACCTGCTCAGGACAGCCACCTTCCCGTTTAGGCTTTGCGTCTCTCTTCGCGTGGATGGTATCTTGATATCTTGCAAAGCCCGGACCTGTTCGGGGTTTGCTTCGATCCCCCTGGCATGGACGATGAATCCCAAGAACTTTCCCGACGATACTCCGAAGGAGCACTTTAGAGGATTCAGCTTCATTCCATATTGGCGAAGTACTTGAAACATCTCGTCCAGGTGGTTTATATGATCGTTGGCTTTCCTCGATTTTACCAGCATGTCATCCACATAAACTTCCATAGTTCGTCCTATTAATTCTGCAAACATCTTGTTGACGAGGCGATGATAAGTAGCTCCGGCGTTTTTAAGTCCAAAAGTCATTACTTTGTAGTAGTACAATCCCCGGTCAGTTATGAAACTAGTGTGATCTTGATAGGGGGTATGCATAGGATCTGGTTATATCCAGAGTATGCATCCATAAAGGATAAGAGTTCGTGTCCGGCTGTGCTGTCCACGAGCTGATCGATTCGGGGGAGTGGGAAGCAGTCCTTCGGGCAAGCGTCATTTAAGTTGGAGAAGTCGATGCATGTTCGCCACTTCCTGTTAGCCTTCTTTAACAGTACCGGGTTGGCGATCAATTCTGGGTAGATGGCTTCTCATATGAAGTCATTGGCAAGTAAGTTCTTTACTTCTTCCTCGAGGGCTGCTGATCGTTCTGCCCCCATGCTTCTCTTTTTCTGCTTTACTGGCGCCTTGGTGGGATCGATGTTCAGTATGTGGCAGGCTACGTCTGGGGAGAGTCCTGTCATGTCAGCGTGCGTCCATGCAAATACATCCATGTTGTGGCGAAGAAATCGACGAGTTGATCCTTCAATTCCGCTCTCAACTGAGACCCGACTCTCAGTAGTCTACTTGGGTCGTGTTTGTCTACAGATACAAATTCCATAGCCTCTACTGGCTCAGCGGTGGCCTCCTCCTCCTTGCCCCTGGGGTCTAATTCGTTGAAAGGATCGCTAGTATATCGAAGAGGAGGGGCTTTCTTTAATTGCTATGCTTCCCAGTTTTTCTTGCAGAGAGAAGTCTCTGCATCCTTCCCTTTATCCTTCTTGCGGTTATTGCGAATTTCAGTCACATAGCAATCCCGAGCGGCGTCTTGGTCTCCCTCTATTTCTCCTACTCCGTTATCTGTTGGGAATTTCATCTTCAGGCACCACGGGGCTAGGATAATTTGGAAGTCAAACAAGGCTGGTCTTCCCAAATAGGCGTTAGAGGCCGAGTGGTTTTCTATTAGCACAAATGTTTGTTTTCGCACAACGGAGCGGGGATGACTTCCTATTTCGACAAAGAGGTCCAGTTGCCCGAGGGGCATCTTCGCATCTCCAGTGAAACCATGTAGTGGTTTGCTGCAGGGAGACACATCCTTCATTGACAGCTTCATTTTGTCGAAAGCATGCTTGAATAGGATATTTACTGAGCTTCCAGTGTCTACTAGAATTCGAAAAACCTTGGCTGGACCGAACCAGGCAGAGATGACCATAGGATCCATGTGAGGGTACTGCCTTCCCTCTAGATCACGCCTACTGAATGTGATGTCATCATTCTCTTTCTGTTTCGGGTGGCGTTCTTCTGTAACAGAATTAACGTAGCCTTCATTGTTTCTAAGTGCTTACTGTATCTCTCCATCTCTGCCCAGCTTCCGTCGGCGATGTGTGGTCCTCCTGATATGGTAAGGACCACTATCTTCTCTTGACTGGAGCCGCTGGTGTTGCGATTTCCTCTGCCTACTTCCGGGAGGGGCAGCCCTGGGTTCTCATTGACAGGAGTTGAAGTCCTGTTCTGACCTTTCACATAGCGCTCTAGTCTCTTCCTTTTGATGTGTTCTTCAATCAAGTCCCAGAGATGATGACATTCATTGGTGTCATGCCAATGAGATTCGTGGAAGCGGCAGAACTTTCCAGACTTAATTGCGTTATCCGATTCCTTCTTGTGCGGGGGGTGCTTGTATCTAATTTCGTCTTGGGTGGCCAAGAAGATGTTTTCGATTGTTTCATTTAGACGAGTGTAAGAGTCAAATCTCGATCCTGGCCTATATAAGCGCTTTTCTCCCTTCTTACCCCCAGCACTATTTCTGGAGTCATTTCTTCGAACGTCCTTTGCTACTACGGATGTGTTGCCATGAGCTGCCTTGGTTTGTTGCCCTGTCTACCTTTCAATGGAAGCGTCTTCAAGCCTCATATATTTCCAGGCTTCGTGGAAGAAATCGGGTAAGGTAGCTGGCTTTTCTTTCGTTAGTCTCCTAGCAAACTTAGTATCTGGATGTATACCACTGCAGAGGGCTATTAGGATAAGTTTCTCGTCGACATCCTGGACTGTGGCTGCTGCAGCGTTGAATCGGGTTAGATATTGTTGCACGGTCTCCCCGGGCTTTTATTTGATATTAGATAGGGAATAAGCGTCCTTGGGTTGTTCCACATGAATGCGGAACTGGCTAATGAACTTTTCTTTCAACATTTCCCATGAGCTGATGGATCCTTGGGGCAGATGGCAGAATCAGGAGGTAGCCAGATCTGCCAAGAATAGCGGAAAGCATTTGCACAACACTCCTTCTATTGCTCCGCTCATGAGCATATGTTGCGTGTACCTCTGTAAGTGTACAACGGGTCAGAGGTCCCATTGTAAGGTTCCATTGTTGGCATTTCCCATTCTCGGGGGTTGATGGCAATTTTGATATTGCGGGTGAAGGGGCTGGTTACCCTAGCGCCTATCTCTCTATCTCTTTGGTCCCGTCGAACGCACTCTCTGAACAATCGCGCCATCCTTTAATCAGAACTTAGGGCGGATAGAAATGAGTTTGGTTCCTCTCTGCGGGATTGATTCCATCCAGATGACCTGTAAGGATGGTGTCGTCTATCACTCCCAACATTCTCCAACGGCTACCTCTGGTCTTCCGGGGGCATGCTGGGGTCTGCCACAGTTGGCCCTTGCCTTGATCTTCCCCTGCTGGGTTCTGTCCTCAGCACTTTCTCAGGTCCAACTTCGGGCTGGACTCCAGCTCGGCC
Organism: Allium cepa; assembly: GCA_030765085.1. Taxonomy (NCBI): domain Eukaryota; kingdom Viridiplantae; phylum Streptophyta; class Magnoliopsida; order Asparagales; family Amaryllidaceae; genus Allium; species Allium cepa. The sequence goes on from CM060931.1 coordinate 622,657,610, forward strand.
CCGTCCCTTGGTATTTCCATGCTTAGGTAGCATGGCGGGCTCAACTACATCCGACCCTTGCCTGGTACCTCCCCCGTTGGGTTCGGTTCCAAGCGCTTCCTCGGGTCGGGATTCGGGATGAGTCCGGGCTCGGCTCCTACCATAGCTGTTCCTGTTGTTAGCCTCTTCGAAGAAGAAAGACCCTTGTCGTCTCCTAGATCCTCCAGACTGGGACTCACCCCATGATTCAGTGTTGCAGTTGGTTTCTTCAACATCCCTTAAGCGTGACATGAGTTAATCCACTAAGGCTTCTTGTTGAGATGCGAAGCGGTTAGTTACTTCAGCCACAACCCTGTCCAGATCCGCCCTTGTAATTGGTTGTTCCGTAGCAGGGGCTGTCGGGTTTGCCTGATTTAAATTTGCTGTTGGAACCAGATGATTGTCTTGGTCTTTGATCACTGGATCTGGGATACTGCCAGTTGCGATGTTCTTTCCTTTGTTAGCATCTTTCTTCCATCCGGGAGGCATGTTTATCAAGCAATGAACGTTGCCGATAGAAAAAGGGTTAAGTGGGAGAAGCTGAAGCTTCAAGCTCGGTTCTCAGTGAAAGCACCAAAAATGTTTGCACAAATAATGGGCAAACACCTCCAAGTCGTATGGTTTAGTCGTTTTTAAGTTGTTCTTAGTGATTTAGGTGATTTATGCAAATATATAAAGAGCAGAGACTAAACTGTAAAAGACACAAAGATTTATAGTGGTTCGGCCAGAATGTGTCTACGTCCACTTTATATGTTATTCTCCTTTTCTATTCAGATTACAAGTACAGAGCTTTGATTACAAGTAACTGAAAGTTGTTTGAAAGTTCTATCCGTGCTTGAGCTCTCAAACTTGTCTGTCATTGTTGTACCCCTGCCCCTCTATTTATAGAGTGAGGCTGAGGGTAGGGGTCCTGGATGTATATAGCTGCTGGTGGGCCTGGGCTGAAGCAATCTGGCCTGGCAAGGTTGGTCCGGTCGTGTCCTCCCTTGCTTCTAGTTCGGTAGTGAATGGCATGTGTGTTGGTCCGGTGATGTGGGCATAGCTTGGACCGGTGATGAGTGGTTCGGGCCCTAGAGGTGAGGTGGTGTCTTGGTTCGGAGGTGGATGGTTCGGTGGTGAGTTGATCGGTAGTGCATGGAAATGGAGTTGGTTCGGCAGGGAGATGGAGAGTGGGTTGGTTCGGTAGGGAGATGGAGTTGGTTCGGCAGGGAGATGGAGAGTGGGTTGGTTTGGTTAAGCATAGGAAGGGAGTCGGTTCGGCGATGTTGGGTCAGTCGAAATACACCCAACAGTGTGTTTGGATAATATTTATTACTAGTTATATTAGTTTAGACCCTATGCGCCGCATAATAGCGGAGGTTATTATATTAAACCCATATACTGCGATATTCCACCTTGAAGTGGAATTGGTATTATATATGTATTTGGTGTTGTTGATTTCCCGCATTATATAGCGGGTGAGACCCTATTGCGCCGCATAATAGCGGATAATATTTTTTTTAAAACCCCATATACCGCGATATTCCACCTTGAAGTGGAATGGGTATTTAATCATGTGCTAACGTCTGTGGATGTAGGGAAAACAGGTTGGAGGGATCCAACTGGATTCCTTAAATTTTTAAATTGTTTCATATGTTGTGTGTAACGACCCATAGATTTTAACAGTTTTAAATGGTTTTATTTAACGTATTTAAATTGAATTTTTGACAAATTTAAATAATAATATTTGAAATAAAAATTTGATATTTGGATTACTCCAATTAAACATAGCAGATGGTAAATTTTCAATTAATTTCATCAAAGTTTATTTCATTGTGAAATTCTATTGAATTCAAGCTAGCTAATAATTGTTGATGGTAAAATATTTTTACATAGAAAAATTCTAAATCATCTTCTAACTGAGTTTCATTTTTTGTTTTTCCTAATTCGCACTTTTTAGCTCCGTCGATCTTATTTTTCTACGTTTTTGCTGCATTTCCGCTAGCGAAAAATTCGAATTTTTATAATAAGGTCGTACCACCAATATCTGTATACCGTTTTGATCGTCTCGTCGTGCTGATCCTCATAGTGTATTCATTTCTGTATTTTGAGATTCAGTACACAACGGTAATGATAAAACAGCTCGTTGTAGCGGTACCACTTTTACACGTTTAATAGTGGTGTCTATTCAAATTTCAAACGGGAATTATCAGCAACTAGCATTTTTACCATATTTATTATTTGCTAGAATTTAGTCGTTTCATAATCCCTATTTTTTTCCTTTGTTTCAAATTTCAACGTGCTGTTTATTGCTTTAATTATTCGCCAAATCAAGGCAGTTGTTCGTGCTACTTCTTTATCTTCATGTGGCATCTGACCGTTTTTTTTTCTTGAAAACGCTTCAGATTTGGATTCTACAAACGTATGATATGATATACGTTTATATTTTTCTTTTATTGCTGACGGCTGTTTCTTTTCCAATTCTCCTATTTACTGTGGCACGTTTCTTTGTTTTCTCTCCCCTGTTTTCGATTCACACTTTAGAAAGAAGGTGGACATTATTATATATATAGTACTGTTATATCTAATTTCTTGTGCAATCTCCTTGTTGCAACATATCTTCTCAAATGTCCTTCAACTCACGCAACAGAGAAACCCAATGATTCGCCTCACTCTTCCGCATTTGCTGCTCCAACCCCATCACCAACCGTGCTCGCCCCGCTCTCTCTCCCCGGCCATTCTCTCTCCCTCGGCCTTGCCCGCCTCCATGTCACCCACATCAGCTACGGGTCCTCCCTCCTTCCACTTGCCGATCCATCATCTTCCCTCCTCTTTTTCCCTCTCTCCTCCATGTGAACATCCATTCACGTCATGGACACACTCCACCTGAAACGCCGACAACCTCCCCTCACCGTGCGACACTGACCAAGCCCCACAGTGTTCGGCCTCGCGTCCAAGCTTGGCCTCGATCTCCTGCAGCATCCACTCTAATTCTCCTCCTTCATGTAGCCGCTGAAACCACTATCGAAAAAAAAAAACACAAAAACAAAGCTCGGCCATGCACCTCCAACCCACTGCCGTGTCCATCATCCCGAGCAACCAACGGCCGCAGCCCCTCTCTGATCTTCCACCCACCGTGCTTCCTTCCTTGATGCAGTCATCTCCCCTCTTCTCATATATATAAAAGTATGGTGTTTAAATATATATATTTACACTGATCAGTATTTTAAAGTTTGTGTTAATATTTTTCTATATAAGTTTATATTCGATATTTAAGAGTATATATATTTAACCTGTTGTATATATGGTTTTATTTATGTTTTGGGTTTTTTTTTAAAAAAAAAAGAGAGAGGGAGAAATGATTTTATATTAGATATAAGCTTTTACTAAATACTTATATAATACTGGTGATATATTATATAAACAGTGTTATAGTTTATAAAGTATTAGTTATGAATCATTAGTTTGGGTATACGTGCTGCTGAATATATATATAGTGTTTTCTATAGATTGTATTTTGGTTCACTGTATGATGCGACATAGATATATTATACGAGTCAATTATGTTTCCAGCACATTGTACATATATATGTTTGGGTTTTACAACGGGTTGTGTTTTGATATGACAACTAATAGAGTAAATTTATAATGGTTTAAAAATATAAGTTGTTAGTATATGCTGGCCACGTATCACGCGTCCTTGTTAGGTAAATCACCTAGTATATGTATAGGTTGTTGTATATGTCAGATGCATACTTTAGTATATAGGCTAGTATAAGTTACTTCTTATATTTACATCCAAGTATAAGTTACAACCAAGTAAGTATATGAATTTACTTAAGCTAGAATTTGAGCGTGAGTGTACATAGTATGTTATGCTGCAGAGTATAGTTGCTATAGTACAGTTAATACATGTATAAAAGCTACAGTTCACATACTATAAAGAAGTATATACAAGTTATGAGTTTAGTTGTGGTTTTTTTTATAAGTTTATAAACCTGTATATATTTTAAAGTATTGGTCGGTGTGTGTGTATATATATATATATATATTTCATTTAAAACTATATTGTTTATGTGTACTTTTCAGTTTAGAGATGTGGCGTGGGTATATATATATATATATGTGTTTTATTATGTATTATAATACTTTATATAAAAAAAAAAACATCGGTACTAGGGTAGGTTACATAGTAGGGTCTGTTATGAAAAAATATAGTAACGATAATAATAATAATTAGTTACTTGCTTTGTTGTCTAATATACGTGTTCAATTTAAAACGATGATCTTATTTTATATATATTATCTTAATATTTGCCTTAAATTAGATTTTTATTTCAAGGAAATAATAATAGTAAATCTGTATATTTTCACTTTACATTAATTTCTGATTCAATTTGTTTCATCGATTCCTTGTATCAGCTTCGCTCGTCAAACTCGTGCCAATCTTTATTCCACTTGAAACTCGTGCTTGCATTCGTAACTCATTTCAGTGCCAAATCTCTCTAGCCTCGAAAGGTGAGCAATCACTCACGATTAACGTTCTTTTATTTATTAAATTTGATTTCAATTGAAACGACAATTGAAATATGAGGCTGTAGTTATTTAAATTGTTATATATGCTATTATCCATAATTGTTCACTTATGGGATATGACACCATAACCTATTGTTTATATTTATTTTGATGATATATGCCTGTTGCTATTATTATTTTCATATATGTTATCACTCTGCAAGTTCCCTGTTAGTATAGAAATCCTTATGGGTTGAAATGATACATACCCGAACGGACTTTAGAATATGAGAAAATCGTTATGGGTTGAAATGATAAACCCAAGCGATTTTCATTTAATTGAATTTGGGATTACGGGTTGAAATGATATCCACCCGTATATATTTAGTGTACGGGTTGAAATGATAAATATCCGTGACACTTGACTATATGATAGGAAATATATACAGACACCGTTGGTCCATATAAATATTTAAAAAAAATAATAATAAATTCTACAGTTGAAAAGAAAGGGGATTTAATAAATATTGGTTCTTAAAATACTATGTATATAAATGGAAATTTTATATATAGATTTAATAATAATATTATTGAGATTTATTTTATCCATATAATATGTTTGAGTATTATTTAAGATTTATATTTCAAAATTTACCGTTGTAAAAAGTTGAATAATTAAGATTGGGAGATAAATTTGGGTTTATTAAAAATGGTATTTAAATAAGGATTTATTTAATTAGATCGATTTGAACTTATTGAATGGAAAATTTAAAGGTATGATTTTGTAACTGGATTTTTGATTTAATGAATAATTCACGTTTAATAAAATTAAAGAAAATATTGAGTAAAATGTAATTTAAGGTTACTTAAATGATATTGTATCTAATGAGGGATTATTTAAGACTAGATAATAATGAGGTTAAATCGAGATCTATATGGAACTATTAAATTGAACATTTAATTAAATATTAAAGCTTTGAACTATATTGGGATTTAAATGGTTTATTTTGAGATTCAGATATGTATTTGAAATCAGTATAGTTGAATTTAGCATTTAGAAACTAAATTGATTAAAAAGTTAGTTGAAACGTTGAATACTTAAAGTTTGAAATATATTGAACATAAAGGGTATTTTGTGATTTCAAATCCGAATTTGAGATCGATAAAATTGAAGTGGTTATTTTAGAAATTGAGTTGAATTTAAATTAATAAATTGAGATTGAAATAGATTTAAATGGGGTGGTCAGGTTGATGTAAACGATTTGTCAAGTTGAGGGAATTGAAATTTCTTTACTGTACAAATTATTTAACATATAAAAATACTATTTGGGAAATATAGAGATATTTGAAGTGAAAATGATATTTTGTTTTGAAGTATAAATTAAGTTGAAAAGACTACGGTGTTATAGTGTATATTTCTATCTTTTAGATAGTTCCATGGACCCTTAGAAGATGGTTATCCCAAACATCCTCTAAGTTAATTATATTTCAGTTGATATTTCACTTGAGTTAGATTTATAGATATAAGAATGTTAATCCTGACTCGAGTGTTTTGTGTTTTGCTTTACGCTCGGGTCAGACTGAGAGATACAGCATTTGAGACTCATCTTCGAAGTTGGAGCTTTGCTTGAAGATCCAGCTATCTATCCCTTCAGTCATCCAGTTGATTAGTTCAGAGAAGCCATCTGTTACATTGGAGACTTCATGGCATTTGAACTATTCGGTTGTATTTTATTTCTAACGCTGAGGTATATAGTAGCTTCATGAACTACTATTCTTTATCTATTCCGCTGCATTGTATTACTCTGTGTAAGTGATCTATGATTGATTTATTTATGTATATTTTAAGTTTTGCCAAATTTTATTAACAATTCGGTATTTTGAATTATTCAAGTCGGACATGTATGGTTTTATTGTCGATTTGAATGGTCTAAAATAGCGGGTCGTTACAGTTGGTATCAGAGCTTTGGCTCTAGGCAAAACTTAGCATATACGGTAAATTTGTTTACAGAATCACTTTCGCTTGAGTTGAATCTCTTCCTTTTGACTCGATTTCCTTTGAATTTTGGAATGTCGCTCGGTTCCGAAATTCATTCTGTCTCTCCCTATTTATATTCGTTTGATTCTGGAGTGTCCCATAACTCCACTGAATGATTTGTAAAGGGGGTGAAAACTCCTTTTCAATTGGCATTGACTCGCCGAAGATTTCTGTATCCTCGGTTTACGATGCTGATATATCTTGTTATGCCGAATTCTATATCTCTGGCGATCGAATGTCGAATTGCCTCAGAATTCTACACCGATCTAATTTTGGAATCACGGTTGATCGGTAAAGGTCACCCGGAATTTATAGAAGTATATCCATCTTCTGTTTTGTAATTTAATTATCTCAATTTCGATCGAGCCTATCTTCGAATCAGGATTCTATTGATTGGAGTTCCTCTAAATTAAATCTCTATCTTTGTTTTGAAATCCATTCTTGAATCATCCTTTGAAAATCGGGTTTTGTTTGTATTTTTGAAATTGTTTATACCGAAATTTTATTTTGATAACTATGATTTTATTCTATATATAAAAGTGAAATTGTTTTCGATAAGGATTATATACCTATATATAATAATAATAAAAAATAAAATAAGAAATGTTATTCTATATAAAAAGGTTTGAAAGGATTTGAAATTTTGGAAAATTATAAGAAAGTGATTTATATAAAAATGATTTATAACTGTAATGTTAAATTTGAAATTAGAGAATTAAATTCCGGTATTTTGAAATTGGTTTTAAGATTTTGGAAAATATATAAAAATAATACGATTTAAAAGTATTTTTCCGAATCAGAAAGGTTTCAAATGAGTTCGAATGAATTCCAATAATTTTGAAGAAATTTCGAAGAAGTTTTCAAGAAAATAGAAGTCCAGAACTCACTTATGTCGCTGGAAAATAATTTCGGTGATGAGTGCACGCATCATCGACATTGATTTTCGAGTTTCAGAGTGGGGGAGAGGCCACTTTAATAGCTCGCTATGCGAGTGATTTTGTAAAACCGTTATGATTTCAAATTCCGAAGTATAATTTGATATTTTCAAAAGATATATATATATATATTCGAAACAATTTAAAGTGAGACCGGTGTTCAGTCCTCGAGTTTCAGATTTAATAATTGATTTATTATTGATTTTCAACTCTTGAATTTAAAATTTGATTTCCCTAACTATTTTGATTGATCGAACACTTCCAAATCGAGATTAAAATTTTCAAAGCTAAGAAATTTCGAAGAGTATAAAATGTTTGATAAAGAATATAAATTTAGTTTTGAAATGTTTTGAAAAAAAATAGTTGAATAATGGTTTTCAAAAAGGTAAATTGGATATTTCACATAGAAAAAGATAGTTTAAAAGTAAAAAAAAAAAGGGGATAATTATAAATTTTGAAACCATTTTGAGTATAATTAATTTTGGGAAAATATTTGGTTTTGAAATTAAATTGGAATCAAAAACCAGTACTTATATGGTGATTTTTGGAAATGAATCTGTTGACTTGAATTATTTTAATTTGGAAAATGGGATAATTTTCTAAAGCTATTTTTTTTGGGAACTTTGAAATTTAGATAGTTAATTTGGAAGAAAATTTGGTGAAATCATATATGATTTTGAAACTGATATTGAAATGATTTGAAATTTGAGAACCTTATATTACTAAGCACTTGATTTGGGAGTGGTCGAACCTATATAAAATGGATTGTATAAGTATGAAGTTGATTTGAAATCTATTGATTTGAAAGGTACTCAATTTGGAAAGAGATTTTATATAATCGAAGTCTATATAAGTATGATTTGATCTACTATTGATTTGGAAAGTATTCGATTTGGGAAAAAGGGAAATCCTATATATATGGACTTTATATAAGTACGATATTTGGAAGTGATTTGAAAAGGTACTATATGATATATATTTTCGAAGTAAAGATATGGAAAGTGCCTTCTGCTTGATATCCGCTTTGTGGCCACATCGTGGATTCATTCTATCGATATTATTCTCTCTGATTTTCGGTTTTCCGGATGTAATACTCGAGTGTTTCCCACCGTGGCGTAACCCATGGTTTTTTTTTCTCTCGCGAATGCATAGCGCAATTGCCTGGCTGAGTCTTGCCTAGGGGTACGGATTGTTTCCTGGGGGATCCAGGCGTAACCATTGTGTATCCTGCAATCTGTGTAGGTCGCGAATAGTAGCGCAAGTGCCTGGCTGAGTCTTGCCTAGGGGTACGGATTGTTTCCTGGGGGATCCAGGCGTAACCATTGTGTATCCTGCACTCTACTAGTCATCATGGCGTAACTCGCAGGGCTGAGAAAGCTTACGGATATGGATTGTTTCCTGGGGGATCCAGGCGTAACCATTGTGTATCTGCGAACCATGATCGGACAAAGGTTTTGGTTTGGTTGTTTGTTTGGATTGTACTTTCCATATCTGTTTTTAAAAGTGTTTTTCAAGTATTTTCATTTGGTGTTAAAACGGGTCTACTAAGTACTTGAACAATTCTAGCTTTGCGCCTGATCAACGCATGGCCAGAGTCTGCAAGAACGAGGATAAACTCGTTGAAACATTGAGTTATAAAAGTATTTTCGAAAGGAAAAAATTTGTTTTAATATAAAAGTATTTTATTATAAGGGTATTTTATTATAAAAATATTTCCAACAAGAAAATTTGTATTAATATTTGAAATTTGAAATTCTTATGGTTTGAATTAATTATTCGTGCCCGATGCTATTCTTTTGAATCTATCTTATCTGATCAGCTTTATTTATTCACCTATATTCTGCTTCCTGAATCTACTTTCCTTTCCTTTTTGAATATAATCTTTTAAATATTGCTTATTTGTATACTACATTGTTTAATAGAAATTTTAGTGTTATAAATATTTTAGAAGTTATTTATCTAAAATAAAACATATTTTTTTTAAAAATGATTTGTGATCTAATAATAATATTTGGAAGGTATCTTGAAACAAAATAAAAATTTATGAATTTTGGATTTAATATTTCAATAGCTTCTTTGTAAATATAAGTAATAATGTAAATAATTGTTTTCAAAGGAGTTTTGAAAAGTATTAAAGAAAATTAAGTTTCAAATGAAGTTATCAAATAAATATTTCAAATAAAATTTATATAGTTTTAAATTAATTGTTTATCTTGTCTTTCAATCTATTTTATTTCTGGTTGTTCTATTCTCCTACCTCCTACCTTTTCGAGGACGAAAAGTTCTGAGTGGGGGAGAGTGTAACGACCCATAGATTTTAACAGTTTTAAATGGTTTTATTTAACGTATTTAAATTGAATTTTTGACAAATTTAAATAATAATATTTGAAATAAAAATTTGATATTTGGATTACTCCAATTAAACATAGCAGATGGTAAATTTTCAATTAATTTCATAAAAGTTTATTTCATTGTGAAATTCTATTGAATTCAAGCTAGCTAATAATTGTTGATGGTAAAATATTTTTACATAGAAAAATTCTAAATCATCTTCTAACTGAGTTTCATTTTTTGTTTTTCCTAATTCGCACTTTTTAGCTCCGTCGATCTTATTTTTCTACGTTTTTGCTGCATTTCCGCTAGCGAAAAATTCGAATTTTTATAATAAGGTCGTACCACCAATATCTGTATACCGTTTTGATCGTCTCGTCGTGCTGATCCTCATAGTGTATTCATTTCTGTATTTTGAGATTCAGTACACAACGGTAATGATAAAACAGCTCGTTGTAGCGGTACCACTTTTACACGTTTAATAGTGGTGTCTATTCAAATTTCAAACGGGAATTATCAGCAACTAGCATTTTTACCATATTTATTATTTGCTAGAATTTAGTCGTTTCATAATCCCTATTTTTTTCCTTTGTTTCAAATTTCAACGTGCTGTTTATTGCTTTAATTATTCGCCAAATCAAGGCAGTTGTTCGTGCTACTTCTTTATCTTCATGTGGCATCTGACCGTTTTTTTTCTTGAAAACGCTTCAGATTTGGATTCTACAAACGTATGATATGATATACGTTTATATTTTTCTTTTATTGCTGACGGATGTTTCTTTTCCAATTCTCCTATTTACTGTGGCACGTTTCTTTGTTTTCTCTCCCCTGTTTTCGATTCACACTTTAGAGAGAAGGTGGACATTATTATATATATAGTACTGTTATATCTAATTTCTTGTGCAATCTCCTTGTTGCAACATATCTTCTCAAATGTCCTTCAACTCACGCAACAGAGAAACCCAATGATTCGCCTCACTCTTCCGCATTTGCTGCTCCAACCCCATCACCAACCGTGCTCGCCCCGCTCTCTCTCCCCGGCCATTCTCTCTCCCTCGGCCTTGCCCGCCTCCATGTCACCCACATCAGCTACGGGTCCTCCCTCCTTCCACTTGCCGATCCATCATCTTCCCTCCTCTTTTTCCCTCTCTCCTCCATGTGAACATCCATTCACGTCATGGACACACTCCACCTGAAACGCCGACAACCTCCCCTCACCGTGCGACACTGACCAAGCCCCACAGTGTTCGGCCTCGCGTCCAAGCTTGGCCTCGATCTCCTGCAGCATCCACTCTAATTCTCCTCCTTCATGTAGCCGCTGAAACCACTCTCGAAAAAAAAAAACACAAAAACAAAGCTCGGCCATGCACCTCCAACCCACTGCCGTGTCCATCATCCCGAGCAACCAACGGCCGCAGCCCCTCTCTGATCTTCCACCCACCGTGCTTCCTTCCTTGATGCAGTCATCTCCCCTCTTCTCATATATATAAAAGTATGGTGTTTAAATATATATATTTACACTGATCAGTATTTTAAAGTTTGTGTTAATATTTTTCTATATAAGTTTATATTCGATATTTAAGAGTATATATATTTAACCTGTTGTATATATGGTTTTATTTATGTTTTGGGTTTTTTTTTTTAAAAAAAAAGAGAGAGGGAGAAATGATTTTATATTAGATATAAGCTTTTACTAAATACTTATATAATACTGGTGATATATTATATAAACAGTGTTATAGTTTATAAAGTATTAGTTATGAATCATTAGTTTGGGTATACGTGCTGCTGAATATATATATAGTGTTTTCTATAGATTGTATTTTGGTTCACTGTATGATGCGACATAGATATATTATACGAGTCAATTATGTTTCCAGCACATTGTACATATATATGTTTGGGTTTTACAACGGGTTGTGTTTTGATATGACAACTAATAGAGTAAATTTATAATGGTTTAAAAATATAAGTTGTTAGTATATGCTGGCCACGTATCACGCGTCCTTGTTAGGTAAATCACCTAGTATATGTATAGGTTGTTGTATATGTCAGATGCATACTTTAGTATATAGGCTAGTATAAGTTACTTCTTATATTTACATCCAAGTATAAGTTACAACCAAGTAAGTATATGAATTTACTTAAGCTAGAATTTGAGCGTGAGTGTACATAGTATGTTATGCTGCAGAGTATAGTTGCTATAGTACAGTTAATACATGTATAAAAGCTACAGTTCACATACTATAAAGAAGTATATACAAGTTATGAGTTTAGTTGTGGTTTTTTTTATAAGTTTATAAACCTGTATATATTTTAAAGTATTGGTCGGTGTGTGTGTGTATATATATATATTTCATTTAAAGCTATATTGTTTATGTGTACTTTTCAGTTTAGAGATGTGGCGTGGGTATATATATATATGTGTTTTATTATGTATTATAATACTTTATATAAAAAAAAAACATCGGTACTAGGGTAGGTTACATAGTAGGGTCTGTTATGAAAAAATATAGTAACGATAATAATAATAATTAGTTACTTGCTTTGTTGTCTAATATACGTGTTCAATTTAAAACGATGATCTTATTTTATATATATTATCTTAATATTTGCCTTAAATTAGATTTTTATTTCAAGGAAATAATAATAGTAAATCTGTATATTTTCACTTTACATTAATTTCTGATTCAATTTGTTTCATCGATTCCTTGTATCAGCTTCGCTCGTCAAACTCGTGCCAATCTTTATTCCACTTGAAACTCGTGCTTGCATTCGTAACTCATTTCAGTGCCAAATCTCTCTAGCCTCGAAAGGTGAGCAATCACTCACGATTAACGTTCTTTTATTTATTAAATTTGATTTTAATTGAAACGACAATTGAAATATGAGGCTGTAGTTATTTAAATTGTTATATATGCTATTATCCATAATTGTTCACTTATGGGATATGACACCATAACCTATTGTTTATATTTATTTTGATGATATATGCCTGTTTCTATTATTATTTTCATATCTGTTATCACTCTGCAAGTTCCCTGTTAGTATAGAAATCCTTATGGGTTGAAATGATACATACCCGAACGGACTTTAGAATATGAGAAAATCGTTATGGGTTGAAATGATAAACCCAAGCGATTTTCATTTAATTGAATTTGGGATTACGGGTTGAAATGATATCCACCCGTATATATTTAGTGTACGGGTTGAAATGATAAATATCCGTGACACTTGACTATATGATAGGAAATATATACAGACACCGTTGGTCCATATAAATATTTAAAAAAAAAATAATAAATTCTACAGTTGAAAAGAAAGGCGATTTAATAAATATTGGTTCTTAAAATACTATGTATATAAATGGAAATTTTATATATAGATTTAATAATAATATTATTGAGATTTATTTTATCCATATAATATGTTTGAGTATTATTTAAGATTTATATTTCAAAATTTACCGTTGTAAAAAGTTGAATAATTAAGATTGGGAGATAAATTTGGGTTTATTAAAAATGGTATTTAAATAAGGATTTATTTAATTAGATCGATTTGAACTTATTGAATGGAAAATTTAAAGGTATGATTTTGTAACTGGATTTTTGATTTAATGAATAATTCACGTTTAATAAAATTAAAGAAAATATTGAGTAAAATGTAATTTAAGGTTACTTAAATGATATTGTATCTAATGAGGGATTATTTAAGACTAGATAATAATGAGGTTAAATCGAGATCTATATGGAACTATTAAATTGAACATTTAATTAAATATTAAAGCTTTGAACTATATTGGGATTTAAATGGTTTATTTTGAGATTCAGATATGTATTTGAAATCAGTATAGTTGAATTTAGCATTTAGAAACTAAATTGATTAAAAAGTTAGTTGAAACGTTGAATACTTAAAGTTTGAAATATATTGAACATAAAGGGTATTTTGTGATTTCAAATCCGAATTTGAGATCGATAAAATTGAAGTGGTTATTTTAGAAATTGAGTTGAATTTAAATTAACAAATTGAGATTGAAATAGATTTAAATGGGGTGGTCAGGTTGATGTAAACGATTTGTCAAGTTGAGGGAATTGAAATTTCTTTACTGTACAAATTATTTAACATATAAAAATACTATTTGGGAAATATAGAGATATTTGAAGTGAAAATGATATTTTGTTTTGAAGTATAAATTAAGTTGAAAAGACTACGGTGTTATAGTGTATATTTCTATCTTTTAGATAGTTCCATGGACCCTTAGAAGATGGTTATCCCAAACATCCTCTAAGTTAATTATATTTCAGTTGATATTTCACTTGAGTTAGATTTATAGATATAAGAATGTTAATCCTGACTCGAGTGTTTTGTGTTTTGCTTTACGCTCGGGTCAGACTGAGAGATACAGCATTTGAGACTCATCTTCGAAGTTGGAGCTTTGCTTGAAGATCCAGCTATCTATCCCTTCAGTCATCCAGTTGATTAGTTCAGAGAAGCCATCTGTTACATTGGAGACTTCATGGCATTTGAACTATTCGGTTGTATTTTATTTCTAACGCTGAGGTATATAGTAGCTTCATGAACTACTATTCTTTATCTATTCCGCTGCATTGTATTACTCTGTGTAAGTGATCTATGATTGATTTATTTATGTATATTTTAAGTTTTGCCAAATTTTATTAACAATTCGGTATTTTGAATTATTCAAGTCGGACATGTATGGTTTTATTGTCGATTTGAATGGTCTAAAATAGCGGGTCGTTACATTGTGTGTTGATTATTTTTAATCCATGTGATTGTTTGTTATTGAAACCGTGAAGGCTGTAATTTAGCCAAATATATTTTTGGTATCGTAGGATACCAGAAATATGAAATTGGATTTTTGGAAATTAGAGTAGAAAAGCCTAGACTGTTACAATTAAAGTATTAAAGTTGATTTTTCTAATCCGATCGAATTAATTCCAAAAATATAGGAAAATATTTTAATAAAGGAATTTTGGGTAATATTGTTTAATGGTTGAAGAAAATTTTCAAGATACGTATTTTAAATAATTTAAAGAGATAAAGGAATTTATTTCAAAAGGAAATAAATTTAGAAATTAAATTTGGAATTAAATTTAGAGTTGAAATTTATTTTCGAAACCGATTCGTGAATTAATTTGGAGTTAGAATAAATCTTCGGAACTGACCAGGAAATTTGGTTTGGTATGTTGGGAATAATTTTGGGAAATCAATTTGAAATTGATTTGTTAGTGGAAAATTAGTTTTGGGAAAATCAAATTGGAATTTGATTTTGCGTTTGAAATAAATTGGAAATCAAATTGGGATTTGATTTGTTTTGAAGGTGTTACTGGGAAATCGATTTAAATTCATATATCAGTTGATATTTGGAATGTAAATTCACAATGGGAATTTGTAAAGAAAGAGAACTTGTTCAAAAATAATTATTGGTTTATTTTTTTTAAAGTGTAGAAAGAAATTTACAAATTGGAATGTAAATTTAGAATAAATCGAGAAGATTTATAAATTTATTTTGAATGGACCCATTTATATTGGGAAAAGAATTCTTCCCTGGAAAGCCGAGTATATATTTAAAATAGCCTTTGAGTAAAATTTAAAAGTTTTAGATTTGGTTCTAAAATAATATTGTTGGAGAAATTAGTTTTTGGAAATTGTTTAAAGTAAAAATTTATTTAATTAACTGTATAAGGAGTATTTAAAAGATTAAATTGATTTTTGATTTAGAAAATAGGTATTTAAATATTTATACTCTATCTACTAATTTTATGTTAAAATTTGTTTTTGGGCTTGAATTTTTATATGAGATATTAGTATAATATTTTTCATAACTAATACTTAAGCAAATATTCTAAAAATAGTTTATTTTAAATAATTCCAAGTATATCTTGAATAAGTATTTTATATTATTTTAAGATATTTGAAATCGGCAGATTTTCAATGGAAATGAATAAATGTTTGGAAATTGATTTGAAATTGATTTTCAAAGGATTGAACTGTGAAATTTTATGTTGCGAAGATATATTGAAAATAATAATTCGGGGAAAATTATTTGAAATCCAGTGACTGTTGTGAATGATGATTGATAGTTAAATAACCGACTATCAATATTGGACTTAATCGGCAATTGAATTTCGATGCGACCGGGAGTCGAATTCCAACTGGATATTCGAAACCCACATCGAACCTTTGTGATTGTGATGGATCTTTTGTTTAAAAGATCAAAGTGAAATTGTTGTGATTTATTTGAATCTTAATGAACACTTATTTTAAAATAAGCGCTCATTATTCGGATTAGCCGGGAGAGGACCTTGTGTCATAAAAGCATTCCGAATAACGATACGACGAAATGGGATTGCATTTGAAGACCGGGTATTTTCGAAAGCGAAAGGATACCTGTCGAATATCTCTGCACCGGGTTGCTCCGATATAGAGATTTTATCACCCTTTGCGATGGGGATTCCGAACGTGATTAGTGAATATCCGGATTGCAAGGGCTTCTTTTGAAGTGCCTTCGGTTGTGTTCGATCCCGGAATGGACTTATATGGATGTGTGTCTGACGTTACGCTTTGAGATGTAAAGCTGGTTTCTATCAAATGCATTTTTGTTGGTGGCGGAGAATTTATTCTCTTAGCTTAACACCCTTCTCTGAGACGTACAAGCTCAGAGGTTATGTAGTTGATGGTTACTAGTGATACATTCCCAATTTGGTAATGTAGCATACGAAGTGCTGCTGATCATTTGTTGATCGAAGCACGGCTTTTGTGAAAAGCATAGCTTTGTGGACGAGACTTCGTCGGACCTCACACCCCGGAATGGTCAAAACAGGAAGGATGCGGCAAGGTTTTAGGGGGTAGCGCCCCTTAGGGTATGTACATTTCCTTCTGGATAGAAGTGGTATCATGGTATGGAGCCCAGATACTTAACTTATGTGAATGTCGCAAATATACATATTACTTTGTGATTGTTGATGTTGAGGATCCTCGGATAAAGGTTGTTTACAACCGGGGGATGACATACTCGTGTAGTAGTTACCTATTTTTGTAGAGGTAACCCAGCCTCTTGTTGGCAGAGATCCGGTTAGGTTCTCGGGGCGTCTATCCAGAGGCGTACCGAAGTGGCAAAGGGAAGTTCCTTGGCCTGACCATTTGTTGGAAATCTAAAGAAACAATACGAGCCCTTTACGATTGAAATTGTATAACCTTCCTCCTTAGGAGGTAGCTATAGCGGGCATAATATAATGGTACCTATGCTGGCTAAGATTAATATTATACTTTCGAAATGTTTTCTACACTATGAACTAATAATAATATTAAAAAGATTTTGCGTATTAAGCATGTTTGACTATCATAAGGAGAAATCTCCTCCAATTCTGCGTTTGCATTGTGTGTGTGGCGGGAGGCCTTATGGTAGTTTCATTTTCTAAAAAGCATTGCGGATTTCTTTTAAATTCCTTTGTTTTTCTTTTTGTAAAAGAATAACTGTTTTTGAGATCTTACACCAGTCTCATGAGTGACCTAGAGTTTATTATTCCTTTTCTAAACTCTGGGTGCTCATAATTTTCCACACGGGCAGCCTAGAGTCAGGTTTCAGTTATCCGGGAGCGAAGATAGAAAGGAGTTGCTGTGGAGATCAGGAGCAAGCTGGATGCTGAAGCGTATTACTAGTATATGCTATATTTTCTTCTGCTATTGTTGTTGTACACTCTGATAATGTAATGTGATGTAATGTAATAGCAGATATGATTCTTTCTTTTAAAAGATTATTCATTGATATATTATATTTTTTTCCGCTGCGAAATGTGAGATTCTGTTTATTACTTTCTGTTCTTCTTCTACCTCTTCATTCTTTAAACCCTAAAGACTCGTAGGTTTGTTCCTCTTTGGCTATATTGTTGTGGAAATTTGCCAGCTAAAAGGGGTACGGATTTGCGGGCTTTTACAAGTGGTATCAGAGCATTTGGTTAAGCGACAACTTTGGCTCTGTTGGGTGTTACTCATTAGAGATAGAGCCAGTAGTACTCTAGAATGAGTTTGAGTGTAATAATAGATACGAGCGCATATTTGTTAGTGAATATAAATTGTTTTATATTGTGTTGACTTATCGGTTGATTGTTTATAGATTTTGGTCGGTGCAGTTTGGCCAACTGTTTCGATAGGGGTTTCTAAACTTTTAAACAAGATAAACCGACACAGTATTGTTTTAAAATAGGGTAAACGAAATAATTTTACCCAAAACTATTTTTGTATATAAAAGAAATGATTTTCTATGAATTATTATAATATATGGTTGCTTGGTTGTTAGGAAGCGATAATATTAGATTAGTATCATCGTTATATGAGAAATTGAAATCAAAACCAAAAGCTAAGAAAATAAAATGGATTGAATTCAAGTAAACTAATATGATAATTAATCAATTCATGAAATAGGAAAGTTGAATTAATTAAATCAAAACTTGAATTGTGAGTTAAATAAAAATGGTTTGAATTTGCAGATAAATTCAAGTAAGTAGAAATAAATGGAAATAAATGGAAAATTTCCTTGTTATTGATAAAATGAATTAGAGATAAATTGAGAATGGGAATTTAAAATGGATAAGTGGATAAAACTAATTTAATTAAATTAGTAGATGGAGTGAATTTGATAAATGAAAATCAAATCAAGGATTTAAATTGGGAAGTGTTACAAGAAAAAAATAAATTTGAATTTTGAATTGAAATAACTTAAGTAAATATTGGATTAAATGGAGCTAAATGTTAATAAAGTAATTAAAATTAGTTAGTGAAACTAATTCAAAGAATGTCAAATTTAATATGGTTTAAAATGAATTAAATTCAATATTTATAAATGAAAGGTAAAATGAATTCATATGGACTTTGGAATCCAGTTTAAATATAAGTGGTTATAAACTAAAGTGGTGAATTGGAAATTAATATAAGAAGTATATGTAATAATTATCTTGAACTTAATAAATAAATGGTAAAATTCTTAAGTTAAATTTGGAGTTGGGAAATATTCTAAATTAATAAATGGAGGATAAACTGGAAATTGTGAAATGGTTTTAAATTAAAATGAATGTGAATATGGAATGCAAAATGAATTGAATAGAATCAATTGGAAATGAAATAAAATAAAGAGTAAATTGAGTTTGTATCAATTTAAATTAGCTATAAACTAGATTGGATATTCTATTAAGTGAATATCGTCAAAATTTGCATAAAAATGGTATGTGAATTGATTATAAACAATTAAATTTGTATCAGAACCATATAAATTGCTTATGGAAACTATTTTGAATGTATTGCTTGTGAAAACTATGTGTTTACTTTTGGAAATAAGTGAAATGTGAATAAATTTCTTATATATGTCACTTATGTGTTTAAATTGAGTAAATACAGGTACAGGAGGGCCGTTTGGCTGGATTTGGTCGTGCTAAATGCTAATAATAAATGGCTTTGTTTAAAAAATACTAATAAGGTACGCTTACGCAATCAAAATAGGAAATATGTACTGTTTTTGCTTTTTCCGACCGGGTGGGTTGATGTATATATATTTATATCTTTTGTCAAATTGCAAAAGCTCCTCCGTACAAAGGAGACTCTGCCAAAATTTTCCGAAAATTTTGGGAGTCAGAAAATTTTTGAAAAAAAATTATTAGCAGCAAATGATTTCAAATTGGAAATTGAAGTAAATTAGTGATTGAAACTGAATTAAAATAATAGTATGAGTTAGTTATAATTGAAAGATAAAATTCAATATTCATAGTAGAAGATAAATTGAATTCAAATAGAATTGTAGTGTAAATTGAATTCAAATAAAATTGAAAATGCAAGATTGAATGAAAATGGATATGTGACTTCAATAGTGAAATAAATATGGTAAAAGAAGCATATGTATTGAAAATTTTGTAATAATGGGTGCAAAATGATATTTGAATATTGTAATTGGAAATTACGGATATCAGGATATACAGGTGTTAAAGGAAATGGAACTGGGATTTTGATTTTAAAGATAAAATTGAATTGCTCGACAAAAAGGTATGTATTTCAATTTCAATATGAAATTTAGTGATTTTCTTTTCCAGCCGTTTGGGTTTTTGTTTTCTTTTGTGATTTGAGGGCCTGTAGTGCCATTTTGTAGTCGTACCGAGCTAGCCGCGCAAAGGAGACACTGGCGAAATTTTTCAAAAATTTAGGGTGTTAGAAAATTTTCGAGAAAATTTTGAAAGTTTGAAATTTGAATTCAACTTTAAATTTGAATTGTTAGGAAAACAATATTGTTTGGAACTTATAATTAAACTTGGAAAGTTAGTTGAAATGAATCTTTAATAAAAAAAATTGGGTTGATAAATTGATAAAACTGTTCGGGTTGAAAAATATTAAATGGGTCACGGGTCATTCTTCTTAACTTGTAATTTCGGGATGGAATTCTTTTAAGGGGGGAAGCCTGTGACGATCTTGAACTTTGAACATTTGAAATTGAAAAATATTTAATTGATTTGAAATATTTGAAGGGTAGTTTAACTTAAATTTCAAATGTTAATATGAATTTGGCGAGTAAATTATAAAATTTAATCTATTGAAAAGTTGGATAAATTATTTGAATCTTCAGTTTTAAGTTGATTAAAAATATTTCAAAGGCTTGTAAAATTCATATTGATAATACTGAAGATAATAGAAGCTTCAGAATTGAATTTGGAAATGTTTTGTTCAGTTTTGAAATTTTATCGTTTAAATCGATATTTAAAAATAGCCTTTCGAGTCATCGTCTCGGAATTCAACGAAACCAGTTCCATTGGATCCGTAATATTGTATTATTATCGGATTTCAAATTTCGTATTGATCGGAGTTGTGTGTGAGCATACGATATGTAAATATGCTGAAAATTTAATTGATAATAATCAATTCAAAAAGCAAACTTCCCCATACGATCGATTATGGCCTCAGAACCTTTTCCATTGCGTTCGGAATGGGGGTATAACATTATGAACGCCTAGCGGCATGTCTCCATAGGAGTTTGAAATTTTAAGTTGCATTTGAATTCGAATTCAAATTTAATTGTATATATTTATACTTGTCAATTGCAGTTAAAATTTTGTCTACATTAGCTGCAATTCTGTCTCTCTTCAATCACTGTAGGCTTCCTTTGTACGCTTCCTTCCTTTCAATCACTTCCTGCCTTCTTTTACATCAACACAACCAAGAATTATGTTTTCAAACGAATGAAATAAAAACAACAAAAGCTTCTCGTTCTAAAACAAACATCCGAGCAAATTGAAAATATTTTCTTTCGTTCGTTCGAAAATTCAAATCAATGGCCGCACTCTTTTCTTCCCAAAATAAATGAATCAAAATCAAATAAGATTTCAGAATCAAAACCGAAAGCCGCGTTCCTCTATTTAACTTCGAAATCAAATTTGCTAGAAAACTCCATGGCCGAGCATAAGCCTCGTTCGTCACCTAATCAAAATCGAAATCCCAAATCGCATATGTGAGCTCAAAGTAGGTCGCACTTAGTATGAGGCATTGCTAGGGTTACGGTGCACGAGGGGAAAGGGAGCTATATAGTCACGATTAAGGTTATCGGCAATGATGCAGTCGCGTGCTCAATTCGAGATGGAAGGGTTCGATGTCGTTCGCTGGAGGGAGTGCGACATAACCCGAGATCGCGCCTTTGTTCACTGCGACGAGGCTGGTGAGGAAGCGAACACATCGTCGCGCGCGTGGTTGTAGGCAGATCTAGGGTTGCGCGAAGGGGTGGACCAAAGGGAGTTATAGAGGAACCGATGGCATTTTGCGAGCAAAGTGGAAGTGGGCAATGCTGGGATTGATTGGTTTGGTGGTAGTCGACAGTGAGGTAATCTTTTGATTACTTTCGTTCAATTTGAATTTTTTAATGTATATCCATACGAGTTAAAGAAATTTTTATTTTACAGCAAGATAAAAAATTTATTTTATAGAATTTTGAAATGTTCAAAGTTAATATAAGTAAGGTGTTGAAACGATTTACTCTTTAATTTAAATTTATTAAATATGAAGGTCAGAAATTATATATTGCTGAAATTGATTTTTTTTTACAGCATGGCATATAAAACTATTTTCAGATTTTGAATTTTTACTTATACAGTAAAGGAAAAATATATATGTCTATGAATTTTAAAGTGTTTAAAAGTTAATTTAAAAATCAGATTTTGGGAATAGAAAATAGGAATTAACTTGTTCAATTATTTCATTTACTAAAAATAATTAATAAGAGAGGAAATTTGTTTGAACTAAATTTTTTAGTCTAATATAAAGCTTTTGGTTAACTAAACTTATCGAATAGGAAAATTTGATTGTTTGACAAATTCGAATATTAATAAACCTTATAATATTGTTACAAGGTTTTAAATCGTGAAGAAATAGCTGGATTGGAATACAGATTGTATGCAAAGCAAAGGTGAGACCTTCTCACTCAAAATTTTAATTGAAAATTCCAGTTATTGATTGGTTGTGGAATTGTGATAGTTAAATTTAAATTGATTGATTGTGTGTTTGGATAATATTTATTAGTAGTTATATTAGTTTAGACCCTATGCGCCGCATAATAGCGGAGGTTATTATATTAAACCCATATACCGCGATATTCCACCTTGAAGTGGAATTGGTATTATATATGTATTTGGTGTTGTTGATTTCCCGCATTATATAGCGGATGAGACCCTATTGCGCCGCATAATAGCGGATAATATTTTTTTTAAAACCCCATATACCGCGATATTCCACCTTGAAGTGGAATGGGTATTTAATCATGTGCTAATGTCTGTGGATGCAGGGAAAACAGGTTGGAGGGATCCAACTGGATTCCTCAAATTTTAAATTGTTTCATATGTTGTGTGTTGATTATTTTTAATCCGTGTGATTATTTTTTATTGAAACCGTGAAGGCTGTAATTTAGCCAAATATATTTTTGGTATCGTAGGATACCAGAAATATGAAATTGGATTTTTGGAAATTAGAGTAGAAAAGTCTAGACCGTTACAATTAAAGTATTAAAGTTGATTTTTCTAATCCGATCGAATTAGTTCCAAAAATATAGGAAAATATTTTAATAAAGGAATTTTGGGTAATATTGTTTAATGGTTGAAGAAAATTTTCAAGATACGTATTTTAAATAATTTAAAGAGATAAAGGAATTTATTTCAAAAGGAAATAAATTTAGAAATTAAATTTGGAATTTAATTTAGAGTTGAAATTTATTTTAGAAATCGATTCTTGAATTAATTTGGAGTTAGAATAAATCTTATGAATCGATCAGGAAATTTGGTTTGGTATGTTGGGAATAATTTTGGGAAATCAATTTGAAATTGATTTGTTAGTGGAAAATTAGTTTGGGAAAATCAAATTGGAATTTGATTTTGTGTTTGAAATAAATTGGAAATCAAATTGGGATTTGATTTGGTTTGAAGGTGTTACTGGGAAATCGATTTAAATTCATATATCAGTTGGTATTTGGAATGTAAATTCACAATAGGAATTTGTAAAGAAAGAGAAATCGTTCAAAAATAAATATTGGTTTATTTTTTTTAAAGCGTGGAAAGAAATTTACAAATTGGAATGTAAATTTAAAATAAATCGAGAAGATTTATATATTTATTTTGAATGGACCCATTTATATTGGGAAAAGAATTCTTCCCTGGAAAACCGAGTATATTTTTAAAATAGCCTTTGAATAAAATTTAAAAGTTTTAGATTTGGCTCTAAAATAATATTATTGGAGAAATTAGTTTTTGGAAATTGTTTAAAGTAAAAATTTATTTAATTAATTGTATAAGGAGTATTTAAAAGATTAAATTGATTTTTGATTTAGAAAATAAGTATTTAAATATTTATACACTATCTACTAATTTTATGTTAAAATTAGTTTTTGGGCTTGAATTTTTATATGAGATATTAGTATAATATTTTTCATAACCAATATTTAAGCAAATATTCTAAAAATAGTTTATTTTTAACGATTCCAAGTATATTTTGAATAAGTATTTTATATTATTTTAAGATATTTGAAATCGGTAGATTTTCAGTGGAAATGAATAAATGTCTGGAAATTGATTTTCGAAGGGTTGAAGTGTGAAATTTTATGCTGCGAAGATATATTGAAAAGAATAATTGGAGGAAAATCATTTGAAATCCAGCGTCTGTTGTGAATGATGATTGATAGTTAAATAACCGACTATCAGTATTGGCCTTAATCGGCAATTGAATTTCGATGCGACCGGGAGTCGAATTCCAACTGGATATTCGAAACCCACATCGAACCTTTGTGATTGTGATGGATCTTTTGTTTAAAAGATCAAAGTGAAATTGTTGTGATTTATTTGAATCTGAATGAACACTTATTTTAAAATAAGCGCTCGTTATTCGGATTAGCCGGGAGAGGACCTTGTGTCACAAAAGCATTCCGAATAACGATACGACGAAATGGGATTGCATTTGAAGACGATGTTGAAGACCGGGTATTTTCGAAAGCGAAAGGATACCTGTCGAATATCTCTGCACCAGGTTGCTCCGGTATAGAGATTTTGCCACCCTTTGTGATGGGGATTCCGGACGTGATTAGTGAATATCCGGATTTCAAAGGCTTCTTTTGAAGTGCCTTCGGTTCCGTTCGATCCCGGAACGGACTTGTACGGATGTGTATCTGACGTTTCGCTTTGAGATGTAAAGCTGGTTTCTATCAAATGCATTTTTGTTGGTGGTGGAGAATTTATTCTCTTAGCTTAACACCCTTCTCTGAGAGGTATGAGCTCAGAGGTTATGTAGTTGATGGTTACTAGTGATACATTCCCAATTTGGTAATGTGGCATACGAAGTGCTGCTGATCATTTGTTGATTGAAGCACGGCTTTTGTGAAAAGCGTAGCTTTGTGGATGAGACTTCGTCGGACCTCACACCCTGGATTGGTCAAAACAGGAAGGATGCAGCAAGATTTTAGGGGGTAGCGCCCCTTAGGGTATGTACATTTCCTTCTGGATAGAAGTGGTATCATAGTATGGAGCCCAGATACTTAACTTATGTGAATGTCGCAAATATATATTACTTTGTGATTGTTGATGTTGAGGATTCTCGGATAAAGGTTGGTTACAACCGGGGGATGACATACTCGTGTAGTAGTTACCTATTTTTGCAGAGGTAACCCGGCTTTGTGTTGGCAGAGATCCGGTTAGGTTCTCAGGGCGTCTATCCAGAGGCGTACCCATTTGGCAATGGGAAGTTCCTTGGCCTGACCATTTGTTGGAAATCTAAAGAAACAATATGAGCCCTTTACGATTGAAATTGTATAACCTGCCTCCTCAAGGGGTAGCTATAGCGGGCATAATATAATGGTACCTATGCTGGCTAAGATTAATATTATACTTTCAAAATATTTTCTGCACTATGCACTAATAATAATATTAAAAAGATTTTGCGTATTAAGTATGTTTGACTATCATAAGGAGAAATCTCCTCCAATTTTGCGTTTGCATTGTGTGTGTGGCGGGAGGCCTTATGGTAGTTTCATTTTCTAAAAAGCATTGCAGATTTCTTTTAAATTTCTTTGTTTTTCTTTTTGTAAAAGAATAACTGTTTTTGAGATCTCACACCGGTCCCATGACTGACTCGGAGTTTATTATTCCTTTTCTAAACTCTTAGTGCCCATAATTTTCCATACGGGCAGCCTAGAGTCAGGTTTCAGTTATCCGGTAGCGAAGATAGAAAGGAGTTGCTATGGAGACCAGGAGCAAGCTGGATGCCGAAGCATATTACTAGTATATGTTATATTTTCTTCTGCTATTGTTGTTGTACACTCTGATAATGTAATGTGATGTAATGTAATAACAGATATGATTCTTTCTTTTAAAAGATTATTTATTTATATGTTATATTTGTTCCGCTGCGGAATATGAGATTATGTTTATTGTTTTCTATTCTTCTTCTACCTCTTCATTCTTTAAACCCTAAAGACTCGTAGGTTTGTTCTTCTTTAGCTAAATTGTTGTGGAAATTTGCCAGCTAAAAGGGGTACGGATTTGTGGGCTTTTGCAAGGTCCGTCTAGTGGTTCTCATCCGAACGGAGTCTATATGTAAGCTGATCAGTTTATGGAGCTATTTCGGGGTGCTCAGCCTTTTGACGCCCCACCTCTATGCTCACAATAACAAAGGTTATTATACGGAATAACATCTGCTATTGTGAAGAATAAGGCTTGTTAGAAGCGACCATCCGTAATTTATGCCTTAGACGAGTATTGATTACATCAATAGGAGTTGTATAAATTACTCCAAAAGATATAAATTCAATCCAACTCTAAAACGAAACCACAGTGGCTAAAGAAAAATTCAGAACAACTCATAACAACAACACTGATAAGTATAATCACATCAGAACAGAAATATCAGATATATAGCGGAAGACAAGTTTGGATACATGCTACATTAATCGATAGTTCATGAACTAAATATACATATACACGTCATCAACATACATGAGATGAGAATCAATGAACCAAAAGTACTCCTCGAATACTAGATAAAAAATGGAGTGAAATCCCAAAAGCTGAAGCTGCTACTAAATCAGAGATAACGACTATCCTGAAATGACTCGGTCTGACCCGAGTATTATTTAAAAATAAAATAAATGGATCAGTCTAATTTATTCTTAGAAGTGAATACATCATAAACAACATCAAGCAAAATAATAATAATCTCGAATGAGACTATTCAACATAAGAAATCAACATAGTGTAAATGAAGAAATCACATCGAACTTCATCAAATTCAACTCATTAAACTCCATCAAAATCACTTTGAATTTGAAACTGCAATTCACAAAATCTAGAAATAAAAAATAGATAACTAGAAAAATCTGCATAAAAGTGGATCGATCCCAGCAGATGGCGAGTTTAAGCTACGCCACACGTGCATCTCAAATGGCCGAAGCCTATCAAGTACTATAGTTTTTGGCGCCCAACAAATGACCTGAAGGTCCAACAAACGACCGGAAGGTCCAAAAAATGACCGGAAGGTCTAGTACTGGTAATTGACCCGAAGGTCCAACAAATGACCCGAAGGTCCAACAAAGTGGCTCGAAAGCCCAACAAAATAATCAAAATCATCAAACAGCAAATATTTCAATTAACGAGTCTGGAATTAACCGAAATAGTAAAAGTATGGTTCCATACTCCGCACTTTTGCTAAATCATTTAAATCTCTTCATCGTTTTCTTGAAAGTGCAAAATTGTGTATTTTATATAAATAGCATTTTACGTTCTCAAACGGACAAGTTCGGAATTAAGCGAATTAGTAAAAGTAAGGGTTCATAGTCCTTAATTTTTGTAACGACCCGCCGTCCTGACCGCCTCTAGTCGGTAATTAAACCAACTCGAAACGTTCAAAATGACGGATTGTTAGTCAGTTTATAGAGTTTAAACAGAATCAGCCACAGAATCACAGAATAATCATAATATTATTCATAAATGAATTTTTCTTACATACATATATCAGAGTTTGTGCAATGCATTAATTTTTATACAGCGGAACAATTTATTTACTATTAAGTACAAGAAATTTTTTCTAGAAAAACTTTAGTGGAGTGCTTTCCCCTCTCTCTAACTTCACGGCCTGAAAATCTTCAAGCTGTAAAAATACTCGGTCTGACCCGAGCGTTTATTGCAAATACAAAAATACTCGAGTCAGGATTAATCTTTATTCAAGTAATTAAATTTGCAATGAATTGAATAAAATGGTAACAGAGATGACGAATCACATTAATCAATTTAAATATATTATGGATTTTTCACATTAACAACAAATAGATTTTTTTTTTTTAAAAGCTGTCAATCCTGTGTGGCTGCAGTGCACACATATATTTGTACACATGTGCACTGCCTCGCCAACACGTGTGCACAACCAACAAGAGCAAGTGTGCAAGTGCAAATCACAAAGACCACAAAGAAATGCTCAAGGCAAAACTAGTGCCAACTTGAACAAAAACATGAAGCAAACAAACATGCAGCAACAAGCATGCCACATCAAACATGCAAAACAGATCATGTACAAGGGCAGTGAACCCTGTAAAATTTCAGTGAAACAAGTAATACAAGCTACAAAAAAGCAAAGACCGTATGGTCAGTGCACAAGAACAAAGAACACAAGTACAGGCAGCAGTGTACAACAAGCCCAGTTACAACAAACAGTGCAGACCGCAAATGAATCAAAGACATCAAGTGATGAAGCACTGCAACTAAAAGAGCTCAAATGCATGGAGCATGACAGCAAGTACAAATCTGGGAAGCAACTCATAGGAAAAGATAAGTGTGCCCAACTCATAGGGAAAGCAACACATATATCAACGCATGGCAGTGAATAGCAACTTAACCCCAAACAAGTGAACAAGTGTGCCCAAGACAGTTTGAGAACATAAGTGTGAGGCAGCAAACACATGAGCAACTCGAGTGAACACATTTTCATACAACCATACAGTTTACAAAAGTCATGGCAATAAGTAAATGAGGCAAACAAGGTCAAAAATTAAAGCAAAGGAGCAGGTCATGATGGCGCAGGGTAGGGTAGCTCATATGCACAATAAGGGACATACACCAGTGGGTGTGCAGGGATGCTACACACTCAAACAAACACATACACATATGTGTGAATAGCGATATGGAAGAATAGGTGTTTGTACATATGTAAGTCTAACACAAGTGAATAGGAGAGGAACAAGGCAGCTGACATTTCATGTCACTGAAACAACCAATGGGGATTATTAACCAAATGATCAGGTGAAATGGCTCAATTGCGCCAAGGGACAGTGTACTAATAGCAAGTGCAGTATCTGTTTCTTTCTTCTTTTGTTTTTTTTTCATGTCTTGTAAAAAAAAAATAACCTCACGGTTTGAGTTAGAAGAATACAATTAACAGACTAATATGGAGTGCAACATAATAGTCTACCATGAAAAATGCATAGCCACACACATTTTGATTTTTGATTTTAAAAATCCCATTTTCCATGGGTGATTTAAGAATTAAACTTGAATCAGTAATTTATAACACTTGAGCTTTACCAGTTTTAAAGATTCCTACTGTTTTTCCAAATACAAGCATACCTTTAGTTCATAAATACTTGTTTATACTTTCAGATTTCCAACATATGTTCATGATAAATCTTGTAACAGTTTATGATGTTGATTTATATTTTTTTTTAAAAGAACCATTACTGTATTTCTTATAACAGAGACACAGAATTTATTTATCTTGAATATAATTTATAATAAGACAAACAGGTATGCAGATTCATCAGCTACACACATATACATATTTACATATGTAAACACAAAACATCATCACAACACAAGATCAATCCAACAAGCTAAGTTTTATCAGACGCATGCACAGATTATTTAAAACAATTTTCAATTGTGAAGTTATTTATCAAAATGAAGGTGCTGCAGTTTCAAATCATAGTAGTTAAATTTGATTTTTACATGACAGTTTTGTTGAACTTGATTTTAGTATATCACTTAAGCATTTAATTTAAAGGAAGAATCTGTTTTTAAAACAAGAAGTTTACTCACCTTTAATTGAAGCAGAGAATACCCAGATACAAACTCATATGCACACATTTACATTCAAACTCAAGCAAACATTATATGCTTCATGCAACAGATAATTTGAAACTCTTTTTAAATTGTGAGGTCACTCACTAAACAAAATGGGGACAGAGCAATTTATATATTCATTTTTAATGACAGTTTTGCTTTGAACTTGAGTTCTAATACTTGCATGTGCATTTATTTCAAAAGAATTGGGGTTTTGAATTAGCTTGCAACTGAAAACAAGAATAGGGGGTTCTACAGGCACATATGTACATCACATATGAACAGAGGTTCAACCAAGCACATATAAACACAAGTTTCCACAACCAGATTCAAAGATCCATCACATGCAGCAACACAAAGCAAGTCAAGTTTTAATAGCATCTGTTCTCATCAGATTTTTTTTAAAACAAAATTTATAGCATCTGTTTTCATTAGTTAAAAAAACAAATTTCAATTAACATCTGTTCTTATCAATTTAAAAATAAATCCCAAATAGCAGTTGTTCTTATCAGTTTAAAACAAATATCAAATAGCATTTGTTCTTATTAGTTTAAAAAACAAATATCAAATAGCATTTGTTCTTATTTATTTAAAAACAAATATTGGGTAGAATCTGTTCTTATCAATTTAAACGCAAATTCAAATAGTGTCTGTTCTCACCAGTTTAAAATTAAAATCAATAGCATCTGCTCTTAACAATTTAAAAATAAATTTTATAGCATCTGTCCTCATCAGATTAAAAACAAATTCAAGTAACATCTGTTCTTATCAATTTAAAAATAAATCCCAAATAGCAATTGTTCTTATCAGTTTAATACAAATATCAAATAGCATTTGTTCTTATTAGTTTAAAAAAACAAATATCAAATAGCATTTGTTCTTATTTATTTAAAAACAAATATTGGGTAGAATCTGTTTTTATCAATTTAAACGCAAATTCAAATAGTGTCTGTTCTCACCAGTTTAAAATTAAAATCAATAGCATCTGCTCTTAACAATTTAAAAATAAATTTTATAGCATCTGTCCTCATCAGATTAAAAACAAATTCAAGTAACATATGTTCTTAACAATTTAAATTAACAACAAATTATCAGCAAGTGTCTGTTCTTACCAGTTTAAAACAATCACAAATAGCCTCTGTTCTTATTAGTTTAAAAAACAAATATCAAATAGCATTTGTTCTTATTTATTTAAAAACAAATATTGGGTAGAATCTGTTCTTATCAATTTAAACGCAAATTCAAATAGTGTCTGTTCTCACCAGTTTAAAATTAAAATCAATAGCATCTGCTCTTAACAATTTAAAAATAAATTTTATAGCATCTGTCCTCATCAGATTAAAAACAAATTCAAGTAACATCTGTTCTTATTAATTTAAAATCAAAATATCAGAGCAAATGATAGCGAATAACAACCAACAACCAACATGCAGTGACAAATCTGCTCATATCAGTTTAAATCAAAAAAAATCCGAGCAATTGATAACGAATAACCCCCCAAAACATAGCATGCAACCAAACATCCAATTCAAACAAATTTAAACACTTGAATCAAAATCAATCGTGAGTAAAGAACTCACCTTTCACCGAAGCAAGGAGACGAACTCGACCCACTGAGAAGCACGCGATCTAATTGAAGGAAGCGTCGAGCAAAACTGAAGCCGCAACCCTCATTTAGATCGAGCGAATGAAGATGAAGCTGAAGCCCTAATTGTTGAAGCACGGAATCGAAGAGAAAGACGAGGAACGAGGACGGCTGCCATTAAATTTTTTTTCTTTCGATTGATTACTGAAGGGTTTCGATTGAATGGGGTATCGAATAAAAAGGGAAAGGGAACGTGTTTTTACAGAGGGAATGCGTGATTAAAGGCATAGATTGGGGCGTGTTTGTAGCTGAACAAAGTATAAGGCAGTGTATACTTATTTATATATATTTTATGTTTATTTTTATATTATATTTTTTTTTTATTATATATATTATGTTTATTTTTATTATATTTTTTTTTCTTATTTCTTTATTTTAAATCCAATTTGTTTTGTAAAAATTTTCTTTAATAAATATATAAACGTTTTGCAGTTCAAATATCAAACTTAAATTTATATTAACGTGTTTCTCAATTTATTTTATATTGATTAAAATTTTATTCCTTTTATTTAAGTTAAAGAAAAATGTTATTTATAACTAAACATCGATTTATAAATTTACATAAATAATAATTCTCAAAAATCCAAATTATTATTCCTAGTCATTTGTTCAAATTTTAAATACCAATTCAATATTCAATTTCAAAGCTAAATTCAAATTCTATTCAACTTTTCACTAGATTAAATTCTAAAATTTAATCGCCAATTTATGCTTATAATTTGACATTAAGGTCAAATCATCATTTAAATATTTAAAATAAATTAAATATTTACAAATTAAATTGTTCAAAATTCAGGACCGTTACAATCTCCCCTACTTAAAAGAATTTCGTCCCGAAATTATAAGTTAGGAAAAACGATTGCTAAAATCTCACCGATATTTATACCCTACACAATTTTACCAAGTTTCAAACTCGCAAATAAATATAGGATTCATTCCATTTATTTTATCTCACTAGTTTTGTTCATCAATTTCAATAATCAAGACACAAAAGTCTTTTACCAAATTTTTGACTTACAAAACTCAGATTTTTAAACTTGAAATTCTTTCATGCTAAATATTTGCATATTACATCATTTCCAAAGCTGTGTGCTTTCAAGATATTTTTAAAGATCTTCTTCCTTAATTCATTAAGTTAGAATTATGTAATTCTAATTTCAGACTATTGATTTTTTTTATTCAAAGTTTGAAAATACTTGATAACTCGAAGTTTAACAAGTCCATCGTCGTTCTCACAGACATTAGGCATATGCTGGCCAGGCGCAAGACTAAAAATCTCCAAGTACTAAATATACTTGCTTCAACTCCCAGTGAAAATACTTTTTAAAAATTCTTTTAAAAATGGATATGGAAAGCACGTTCCCCCATGGATCACAGTTTACCCGGCGGTTACGCTACTATCCCAGTAGAATCGCTTGTAACCTTAGATTTCTCATCTCTCTTGAATTTCGCCATGGTTGTCGCCTTAGATCGCGGTCCACACGGCGGCTACGCTACTATCCTAGTAGAATCGCTCGTGGCCGTAGGCATCACGCCCCTCGAATTACGCTTCGGTTTCTAGATCGCAGTTTACACGGCGGTTGCGCCACTATCCCAGTGGAATCGCTTGTAACTGTAGGCATCACGCCCCACGAATTACGCCAGCATCAATTCACCTAATCCCAAACACGATGATCCATCGTGGGGGATTCCAGTCAGTCCCAATGGACATTCCACAAATGGAAATTCTACGTAGCTACGATTTCTAATGGACACTCCACCGAGTTCCAATCACCTTCACAAATAATAAATGGAAGGTACATTTCCATATCCTCAGTTTTTAGAAAACATATGTCATATACATATAGTACTTCATTTCACATTTCGTACTTATCATACCTATGTAAACTTACACAGGACTTTTCATAATAATGACTTTCCAAACTGATAGTTTTCGAATTATTATATTCACATATATAAGTTACGAAAACTTAATTCACATTCATCACAAATAGAGGATTCCAAAATTTTCCATTTCACTTAAAATTTGTTGAGTCACAAGTTTTATGAAGCTTTTGATTTCTGACAAATAACTAAAGGCGATCGACAAAACAAGGTCATTATGGCTATAAAGAGCTACATATGGTACTCTAGATTGTAGATTGATTATTTGATATTATATTAGTGATAAACTTGTTAAAATCTATCCTCAAATAATCATGCATTTTCAAGAAAATTAATATATATACGATTAGAATGTAGTTGCACATTCAGTGTGCAACTTTACAGGGACTGGTCGACCGGTCACAATATAGGCGGTCGACCGTTCCTGCATAATTTGCACACTGAACGTGCACACATGCACATAACGTATATATATTTAAATTCCTGTCTACTGGTCACTTTTTAACTTGTCGACCGTTTTTAAACAGAAAGCAATTTTTCCAAAAGACACTTCTCTTCTCCAAAGGTTGCATCTCTTACCTTTCACCAAAGATCATATCTCTTAATGGCAACTGCTCACAAAGAGTTACAATCATTCTTATCTATATAAACTCATCTAATTCGTTGATTAACACAACATGATTATATATATGCTTTTTAATCTAATCTCTGAACTTACTACATACTCCTGCATTCTAAAAGCTCTCGATTATTTATTGAATTATTGAAACTATTTCATATCTTTTGATTCAATAAGTAATATACTTTCCTTAATCTTTTCAAAACATCATTCACATACTTTGAGGATAAGATTATAGGAAGGGTGTACTACTAGTGACAAATCCGTGTTTTCAAGAACACAAGTTGTCAACAACAATTGTATTTGTTCTTGTGTTGAAGTCCTCTATGTTGTAAGAGGCAAGTGTTGAAGTCCTCAGTGTATTAGAGGCGTGAAATCCCGTTCGGTTGTTCGGGTGTTGTAAACCTGTTCCTCCGGGTGAAGCGAGGTAGTTAATAGTGAAAATCCAGATAGAAGTCTGGGACTGGACGTAGGACGGTGCTCCGAACCAGTATAAAAATCTCTGGTGTGATTTTCCTATTTTTTATTTACTATGCTATTATCATCTATTTCCACATTTATATTGTAGTCCATATTACACGATCCGTGTGTACTATATTAGCACATATAATTGTATACACACCGTACTTTCATTTGGTATCAGAGCAAGGTCATCATATAACCGTAACACAGTTATTTGATATATTATAGTAATATGGCAAATAACGTAAGTACTAGCACTCAAAACACTACTTACACGGAGGGTCAATCGACACAAAGACCTCCATTTTTCAATGGTCTTAACTATAGTTATTGGGCAACACGTATGTCATTCTTTATGCAATCAAATAGCTATGATGCTTGGAATGCCACTCAAAGAGAAATAGTGAATCCAACAACTGATTATTCAGAATGGACTACAGCTGAGAAAACGGAAGCAGCCGTAAATGCAAGAGCAATAAATATGTTGTTCTGTGCATTAGACCAAAATGAATATAACCGTGTTAGTATCTGCACTACTGCATATCAAATTTGGCAAACACTAAAAATCACTCATAAAGGTACTAACAAGGTTAAACAAGCCAAAATAGCCATGCTGAAAAGTCAATTTCAAAATTTCAAAATGAAACCAAATGAGACAATAAATGACATGTATTCACGGTTTCAAACTATTCACCATGCACTTATTGGCTTAGGACAAAAGTATTCTGATTTCGATGTTGTTTCAACAGTCCTACATTCTCTGACTAGTGAATGGGAAGGAAAAGTATTAGCAATTGAAGAAGCTAATGACCTTTCCGTCATGAAGCCAGATGAATTGATAGGAAATTTAATGTTCTATGAAGCAAATTTGCAGGCTAGAAAGGAACAGAAAGAAGAAAAGAAAAATGTAGCATTTCATGTTGAGAAAGATGAAAATGAATCAGATTCTGAAGACGAAGATTTGGCATTCATTGCGAAAGGATTTAAAAAATTCCTAAAATATCGAAAAGCCAGTCGTTACAATAAAAGGAAACCTGGATCAAACAAACCATCTTCATCTGCTATAGAATGTTTCAACTGCCACAAAAAGGGACACATGCAGAAAGATTGTCCAGAACAAAAGAAGAAGTCAGAAAATGACAAATTCAAATATAAGAAGGACAAATCTAAGAAACGAGCTTTCTCAGTAACATGGGATGATTCAGAGTCATCTTCATCAGAAAGTGAAAGTGATTCAGAGAATGAACAAGCTAATGTTTGTTTTATGGCAACAGAAGATGAGGTACAAATTCCTACATTTGATGAATTACTTGATATTAGTGCTGAATTAATAGTCAAATATAAAGACATAAAACGTCAATTAAAAGTAGTCAAAGCAGATTTAAGTAGAGCAGAGTTTGAACGAGATATGTTAAAAGATGAGAAGAAAATATTAGAAGAGGAACTTGAAAATATTCAAGAATCATCATCTAATGTTGACTCTCAAATATCTCTTTTGAGTCAAGAAATAGAGGCTCAAAAATAGAAAAATAATGCTCTCACTACTGAAAATCATGAGCTTAAAGCAAAAGTCAAAATTCTAGACCTAGAAAAAGCTAGCTTACAAACAACGTTTGATGACATTACTCAAAATGTTTCTAACTTTAACAAAGGTCGAGAAAATTTGACAAAAATAATTGAAAGTTCACAATCTATTTCAGACAAACAAGGATTGGGATATAACAAACAAGAAACCAAGAAACATCTTGGAAATAAACGGAAGAAGAAAGTACAAAAAACTGAAGCTAAGAAAAATCTTAGTTTATTATATTGCAAACCAAAACCAGTTGTGAAATTTCAAAAGAAAAATGTCAAGACTATCAAAATATGGGTTCCTAAAACAAATAACAATTTGATTAGGAACAAATACATTCAGCAATTCATGAATACTGTGCATTTTAATAAAAATTATATATATAAAGGGGATACCGGACCCATATGGGTTTGGACTCCTAAGACCTAACTCTTAGGACCCTATAAAAAGTGGGTACCATGGACTTAATTCTATTTTTTGCAGGTCCCACTTAAGAAAAGAGGAAAGTGGATATTGGACAGTGGTTGCTCAAAGCACATGACAGGAGACAAGAGTCTATTAACAAATATTACATATTCAGATGGTGGCTCCGTCACTTTTGGAGACAATTCAAAAGGCTATATCATCGGCAAAGGCGATGTGAGCAATTGCGGTACATCTAACTTACCTCTTATTACTAATGTCATGCTAGTTAGAAATTTAAAACACAATTTGTTTAGTATTAGTCAGTTATGTGACAAGGGATTTATAATTTCATTTTCAAATAATAAGTGTAGTATTTTAGATAAAGACCATAATTTGGTTTTCGAAGGTTATAGAGACAGAAATATATATATTCTGAATATGAATATTAATCATAATTCAGATATGTGTCTTGTGGCTAATGACAATGATCCATGGCTATGGCACAAACGCTTCTGTCATATAAACTTCAGAACTATTGACAAGCTAGCCAAAAACAATCTAGTTAGAGGACTACCCAAAATGAGTTTTAAAGTTAACAACATTTGTGATTCATGTCAATTAGGAAAATTGACCAAATCATCTTTTAAATCCAAGAAAGTCATATCAACATTACAACCACTTGAGTTACTACACATGGATTTATTTGGACCTACTAGGGTTCAATCAATAAATCACAGTCAATATGTGCTTGTAATTGTTGATGATTTCTCTCGTTATACATGGACAATTTTCTAAAAAAATAAAAGTGACACTTTCGATCATTTCAAATCTTTCGTCAAAAGAATTCAAAAATCAAAAGGGATTAAAGTTAAAAATATAAGAAGTGATCATGGCGGAGAGTTTGAAAATAATGAATTTGAACATTTTTGTACAAAGAAAGGTATATATCATAATTTTTCGTTTCCCAGAACTCCACAACAGAACGGAGTTGTAGAACAGAAAAACCGAACTTTACAAGAATGTGCAAGAACATTATTGAATGGAACCACCTTACCAAAACATTTTTGGGCGGAAGCTGTGGCAACTGCCTGTTATGTTTTAAATCGTGTATCCATAAGACCTCTTACCAAGAATACTCCTTATGAATTATTTAACAAAAGGAAGCCTAAAATCTCATACTTCAAAGTTTTTGGTTCCAAGTGCTTTATTTTAAATACGAAAGACCAGCTTGGCAAATTCGATCCAAAAGCCGATGAAGGAATATTTGTCGGTTATTCGGAACGAAGTAAGGCCTATCGGATATTTAATAAACGAACCAAAACTATTGAAGAATCACTTCATGTCTCTTTTGATGAAATCTATCAACACCCTCACACTATATCAGATGATGACGAATCAATAGTCACTGACAATCAAATCATCACAAATATTGATTCTGACTCGGAAATAATTATTGAGAATATTCCTCAAACATGTGAGTTACAATCACCACCAAGAATATTAAGAGACCATCCGGCTCAAAATATAATCGGTGAAATAACATCACATGTCAGAACAAGAAGTCAACTCAATCAAATGGGTCATGTCGCTTTTCTCTCAAATATCGAACCTAAGAATCCAAAAGAAGCTGCTACAGATGATTACTGGATCATTGCCATGCAGGAAGAACTAAATCAGTTTGAGCGCAATGACGTTTGGGAACTTGTTCCACGACCAACTGATCAGTCAGTAATTGGTACTAAATGGGTCTATAAAAATAAGGCCGACGAACAAGGAAATATCACCAAAAATAAATCAAGATTAGTAGCACAAGGATATAATCAGGAAGAAGGTATCGATTATGAAGAAACTTTTGCACCAGTTGCTCGACTAGAAGCTATTAGAATCCTATTATCTTTTGCTTGTCACCATAATTTCAAACTTTATCAGATGGATGTCAAAAGTGCTTTTCTCAATGGATTTATCAAAGAGAATGTCTATGTCGAACAACCTCCTTTGTTCGTACATGAAAAATATCCTGACCATGTGTTCAAACTTAAGAAAGCTTTGTATGGTTTAAAACAAGCACCTCGTGCTTGGTATGAACGACTACGTAGCTATCTTATTAACTCAGGATTTCAAATAGGCAAAGTCGATCAAACTTTGTTTATTAAACATTCTCGAAAAGATATTCTAGTTATCCAGATATATGTAGACGATATCATCTTCGGTTCAACAAACGATAAACTCTGCAAAGAATTTGCAAGTATTATGACCAAAGAATTCGAAATGTCTCATATGGGAGAACTATCTTATTTGCTTGGACTTCAAATAAAGCAACTTTCAAACGGTATTTTTATCAATCAAGAAAAATACTGTGAAAACCTTATCAAACGCTTCGGATTAGAAAATACATCTGGTAAACCAACTCCTATGAGTACAACTACACATCTTGAAAAAGATGAAAGTGGTAAGAATATTGACCAGAAATTATATCGAAGCATGATTGGTTCTCTTCTTTATCTTACAGCTAGTCGTCCGGATATAATAATGAGTGTTTGTTTATGTGCTCGTTTTCAAGCCGATCCAAAGGAATCACATCTACGAGCAGTGAAACGTATAATTCGTTATCTTAATAATACCAAAGATTTCGATCTTTTTTATCCAAAAGATGTTTGATGTGATTTTTTGTTTGATGATAACAAACATATATATCAATATATATATGTGTTTGCAGTTTGGACTATATACAGAAAGGAAGAAATATTCATATTGAATAATTATACTATTGCACAGAATCTATATAATTCAACTAGTATTTTTTATTCAATATAATATTTTATTACAACACTTAAACAATACAAAGTTTTCAGCTCTCTCTATATATATACATACATTAGTTCATACATTTTACTTTTCTCACTACAACACTCAACACTCAGTTTTTCACTCTGTCTGCACATCTGCATCTATCTGCATTGTCCAGCTCCACTTCTCGTCCTGTCTCCTGTGTACCTGTATAATTAGCAACTACAACAGTAATCTGAAAACAAACAAATTTAAATTTGCAAAAATAAAATTTGTTTGTGTCTCAGATACATGGGTTATTGTCATCATCTTTGATTGTGCAATATCTATGCATATCAGTAATTTTTATCAGGGACAGGCAATTATAAGTGGCTGTAGTACACACGTATACATTCGTATACGTGTGCACTGCCACGCCAACTCGTGTGCACAAACTACAACAAAACACAAATTCATTCAAAGCAACATAACAGAGAAGAACAAAGACCAAGTGCAGCATCAGTCACACTTTATCAAAAATATGCAAGACAGTGGTCATGAATGCATTAACAACATCGAGCCAGAAACAGTCAAATATCCCACAAATGTCCAGACCAACAAAAAACATGAATACTGCACCAACTAGGAATGAACAGAATCACAAGGCAAGTGCACCACCACACAAGTATACACAAGCAACATGTATGCACCAGTAAACCAATGAACCAACACAAGCATACACACACACACACATACGCATGTGTATACATGAGGAAGGTTACAGATTCAAGTCCAAATGCATAGTTCAAACTACAGCGGACAGTGAAGTTCAAGTTACAGGTTAAAATGCACAAAGACATAGCAAGAGTCACAAGACCATCAAGCAGTAAGCAAGTGCAACTCGAGCTTCAGAAATAACAAATGCAGATACAAAATGACCAAGTGCAACTGGAAACAACAGAAATTGTGCAACATGATCAGAAGCAATGCAGTAAAGACCGAACGAGTAAGCTAACCGGTTATGAACAGAGGCAACAAGGTCAGAGTACAATGCAACATTTTCATAATGCAGTGAAGCATGCTCATGGAACACAGCAACAACAGAGCTACATGAACAAATGCAACACTGTGAAGTAATGTAACAGCAATTACAGTGACAAACTGCAACAAACAAAGTCTTGACCAAAATCAGTAACACAATGCAAATACAACAACATAGCACAATGCACAAAAGTCACAAACAAGGTCAAACCCAAGATAAGTTCAACTCAAGGCAACTTGAAGCATACAAGGGATGAATACAACTTGATGAAGCAGTGGAAACAAACTCAAGTGCAATAGTTGAATACATGAACAAGTGTAGCATCTGATACAGTGAAAAAGTTCAAGTCAAGATGGAGCTACAATGCAACACAGTGATAATGCAACATGGAGTATGCAAGTGAAATTCGAATTGTCAAAACTGTTTCAAGTTACAACAAAGAAGTCAGTGGCAGTCCCAAAATCAAGATTAACATAACATGAAGCAGTTCAAATCCAAGTACAAACCCAAAAATATATGCATACACACATACAAATGTTTATATGCACATATAAAGTAAACTGGTGAATGTGCAGTAGGGAACACAAGACAGTGGCAAGTACAAGGCAGTGCAGAAATCAAGCCGAAGTTAAAGAACAAATTCGTATCTTTTGATTAAGTCTTTGATTAAGTCAAAGATTTCTAATTTGGAAAGAAATCTCTACAGCAAATTTCTCGAATTCATATATGGTCAGTATTAATTCAAATGAGGACCGAGACAACAAATACAGCAAGAAATTTTCGAATTAATTAATTCGAATTCAAATATGGTCAGCAATTATTCGAAATTGAATCAAGAAAGGAATACTCCAAATCCAGAACAAATTCAGGAAAATCAACGACATGAAGAAATCAAATCTGACAGTGTTAATTAGGGTTTCAACCCTATAAATACACCCCAAGAAATCATCATAGACAACAGAACAATCGAGTTAAAAAGCAAGCAATCAAACAAGCAACAAAAGAAATTACATACCGAACCATCAACAAACTCGATCAACAGAGAACGAGCTAGCAACAAGCATCAATCATCAGAGGACAAGCAAGAGCTTAATCAGACATCAGAAAGAAGCCGAAGCCCCAAATTCGAGGAAGAAATAGAAGCCCTAATTCAGATCGAATAAACAGAGGGCCGCCATTTTTTTTTCACAAACAAAAGAAAATGGACCGGGTGAAATAAGATAAAGGGAAGTCACCGCATATCTTTTGTTTGTTTTGGGTTAGGGTATTTTTATTTTTATTATAAAGGCAAGATAATTTAAATAGTTTTAAATTTAGTGCTTGCTTTTATAATTTGCTTTATTTGTATGTTCTTTTCAAAACAAAACATGATAAATTATCACCTAGGGTTTAGGTGTTGACAGATTGTCTAGTTAGAGTTAGTCCAGTTAGCAGGGTTTGCAAGTTTGCAAAACTCTATAGGCAGTAGCAGGGTTTGCAAGTCTGTTAGAGTGTTTGTAAGCGGGAAACTGTTTAATTCTAATAGAAATCTGGGAATGCAGCAGTAGGCAGGGGTTGCCGAAGCTGGGTAAATTCTGTGTGTGATTTATTTTTCAGCATATTTATTTCTGCAGTTTGCTTCTGTGTTTAATTCGCAAAAATTTGCTATAACCCTATTCACCCCCCCCCCTCTAGGGTTAACCTAGATCCTACAAGTGGTATCAGAGCCAGGTATTTTACTTTAACTCTAGAGTCATGAATCCACCAAATAATACTTTTTCTGAGGGGCAATCTATTGCTAGGCCACCCATGTTTAATGGGAATGATTATGCTTATTGGAAAGTTAGAATGAGTATTTATCTTAGTTCTGTCGATTATGATGTTTGGGATATTATTGAAACTGGCTATAAATCTCCCACTATAGTTGTTGGTGATACTGAGATTCCTAAACCTAAGGATAGGTGGGATGCTAACGATAAGAAATTAAAAACTACAAATGCCAAAGCAATGAACGCTTTGATCTGTGCTCTTGATAAAAATGAATTTAATAGAATTCGACATTGTACAACAGCACATGAAATTTGGCACACTCTGGAGGTGACACACGAAGGAACTTCTCAAGTCAAGGAGTCACGACTAGCTCTATTTAGAAATGAATACGAAAACTTTGTGATGGAAAAGGGCGAGAGCATAAAAGATATGTTTGGACGATTTTCAACTTTGGTGTACAATGCTAGAGCGCTTGGGAAGGTCTTCACTGAAGTAGAGCTTGTACGGAAGATATTGCGAGTCTTACCAATGAACTTTGAGGCAAAAGTCACTGCAATACAAGAATCAAAAGATCTGAGTAAACTAAGCATGGAGGAGTTGATCGGAAACTTGATGACATATGAGCTTGAGCTAAAGGCAAAGGAGGAACGTAACAACTCCGAATCAAAAAAGAAGACGATTGCCTTAAAAAGCAAAGAAAAAAGCGGTGAAGAAGAAGAAGATCCAATTGAAGAGCTTGCGATGGCTGTCAATAATCTTAGAAAATGGTCAAAATTCAGGCCACGCAAGAAGAAAACAAGTGATAATAAGTCAAAAGATTCTGATGATTCCGATAATGAATTGACATGCTTTAACTGCAAAAAGCCTGGCCACTTCAAACAAAAATGTCCACTTCTCAAGAATAACAAAGGAAAGAAAAAGAAGAAGAAGGCCTTTGCAGCAACTTGGGATGATGAAGAAGGAGAAGAAGTTTCGGATAATAGCTCAGAAGAGGCTAACTTGTGCCTTATGGCAAAATCAGATTCAAAAACAAGTTCAGAGGAATCCAGTGAGGTACGTGACTATTCTTATAAAGAACTTGTTTTGATGTGTTATGATCTTACTAATACAATTGATACTCTTGAAACTAAAATTGAAAAATTGAAGTCTGACAGGAGAGAACTTGTTCATGAGAATACTAGGCTAGAAACTGAACTTGAGAATATTCAAAACCTAGACTGCAAAAAATTTAAAACTTTAGATTCAGAAATATCAAGACTTAAGAATAGCTTCGATAATCTTGAAAAAGAAAACTCAAGTCTTAAGGAAACCATTGACACTAGGAAAAAGGATTTTATAAATAGATGCACCACACTTGTAACTGAAAACACAACACTAAAAACCAAAGTCCAAAATCTTGAGAAATCTCTGAATAACTTTTCAAGAGGAGAAAAATCGTTTAACATGTTATTGGAAAATCAACTCTTTGCTAACAACAGAAAAGGACTAGGTTTTGGGAAAACACAGGTTGATGATCATGCAAAAGGTAAGAGTGTTTTTGTTAGAAGTGAAATTGGACATCATGTTGAGAATTGTAGTCATAGGAACAAGAACACAAAATTTATACAAGTTTGGGTTCCTAAGAATTCTACAAACAAATTTCATGTCTATAGGAACAAAAATAAAAGGACAAAACAAGTTTGGGTTCCAAAGGGATTGTTTGTTCACAATGCTTCAGTTACTAATATCATTGGACCTAAGAGTTTCTCTAGGTCATCCTCCTCTCTTTTTATGTAGGTCTGTTGGCGGGCTAAGGAGCAACAAGAATGGTTTCTAGATTCAGGTTGTTCTAGACATATGACAGGTGATAAA
Source organism: Allium cepa (assembly GCA_030765085.1). Taxonomy (NCBI): domain Eukaryota; kingdom Viridiplantae; phylum Streptophyta; class Magnoliopsida; order Asparagales; family Amaryllidaceae; genus Allium; species Allium cepa. Next base: position 622,701,050 of record CM060931.1, read on the forward strand.
TCTAAGTTCCTTAGCCTAGAGAAGTTTAGAGGTGGAAATGTGATCATGGGAGATAATAGCAAGTGTAAGATTATTGGGAAAGGTGAAGTAAGTAATGGTACTTTTTCCTTGACTAATGTTTTATACGTTGATAATTTGCATCACAATCTCATTTCTATTAGCCAACTATGTGACAAAGGTATGAATGTGGTTTTTGATAGTGATACTTGCAAAATCATTGATAAAACTTCTAATAACATTGTTTTTATGGGCAAAAGAAAAGGAAATGTTTACTCACTTTCGTTTGACAATCTAAATCTTTCCAGATGTTTGGTAGCCACTGACGAAGAGGCATCTTTATGGCATAGGAGACTTGGACATGCTAGCATGAGTCTCTTAAGAAATCTTGAAACGAAAGAATTAGTCAGAGGGTTACCACATCAGAAATTTAAAGATAACAAAGTGTGTAAAGCATGTTCCTTGGGCAAGCTTAGTCGATCATCATTTCTCCCTAAAAACATTGTTAGCACATCAAGGGTCCTCGAATTAATTCATATGGACTTATTTGGACCAAATGAAATTGCAAGCTTGAATGGAAAACGTTATTGTTATGTATTGGTTGACGATTATTCTAGATTTACATGGGTTTATTTCTTAGCCAAAAAGTCTGAATCTTTTGATTATTTTTCAAAATTTGCTAAACTTGTTCAAAATGAAAAAGGAGTTTCAATTAAAACTTTGAGAAGTGATCATGGAGGCGAATTTGAAAATTCAGAATTTGAAAACTTTTGTGAAGAAAATGGTTTAAAACATGAATTTTCTGCCCCACGAACACCTCAACAAAATGGGGTGGTTGAAAGGAAAAATCGTACATTACAAGAATTGGCTAGATCCATGTTGAGTGAGTATAAACTACCTCTAATTTTTTGGGCAGAGGCGGTGAATACTTCGTGCTACGTAATGAATAGAGTAATGATTAGACCAATACTTGGCAAAACTGCTTATGAAGTGTGGCATGAAAGGAAACCTAACATCTCTTATTTTCGTGTTTTTGGATGCCCTTGTTTCATTCTTAACAAAGGTGATCAATTTGGAAAATTTTAATCAAAGGCCGATGAGGGAATTTTCATGGGCTATTCAACAAGGAGCAAGGCTTACAGGATATACAACAAACGAACAAAGACAATTGTTGAATCAGTCAATGTGAAATTTGATGAATCTGATCTGGAAAGGACGACTGAAAAAACGGGTGATGATGGGGTAGATCATGAAGGCATTAAAGAAGGGACATCTACTGAGAAAGATGGAAGTAGGACTGTTGATGCTGATAGATTGAAGTTCAAATCCAATCATCCTCTTGAATTGGTTATAGGAGATCCTACGGAAGGTATACGCACTCGCTCTGCATTTGATAAAAATTTGTGTGCGTTTTGTTGTCATAGTGGTTTTATTTCTGAAATAGAACCTGATTCTGTTGAAATGGCTCTTAATGATGAAAGTTGGGTTTTAGCAATGCAAGATGAACTTAATCAATTTGAGAGAAATAAAGTTTGGAAATTAGTTCCTAGGCCTAATGACTATCCAATTGTAGGAACTAAATGGGTGTTCAAAAACAAACTTGATGAATCAGGAAATGTAATTAGAAACAAAGCTAGGTTGGTCGCAAAAGGATATAACCAAATAGAAGGCATAGATTTTGATGAGACATTTGCACCAGTTGCTAGGTTAGAAGCCATTAGGATTTTGCTCAGCTTTGCTTGTTATAAAGGTTTCAAACTAAAACAAATGGATGTAAAAAGTGCATTTCTAAATGGTGATCTGAAAGAAGAAGTTTTTGTTGAACAACCCCCCGGTTTTGAAAATCATGTTTTTCCAAATCATGTGTATAAACTTGAAAAAGCATTATATGGTCTTAAGCAAGCTCCTAGAGCTTGGTATGACTGCCTTTGTACATATCTTTTGGAAAATGGCTTTGAAAAGGGGAGTGCTGACACGACACTGTTTCTATTACATAAAGGAAGTGATTTTTTGATTGTTCAGATTTATGTGGATGATATCATTTATGGTGCTACTAATGAACTCTTGTGCGAGAAATTTGAACAAGTCATGCAGGCTAAATTCGAGATGAGCTTGGTTGGAGAATTGAAATATTTTCTTGGATTTCAAATCAAGCAAAGCAGTGATGGCATTTTCATTTCGCAATCCAAGTATGTGTTGGAACTGTTGAAGAAATTTGGAGTTGAGAACTCCAAACCATTGAGAACTCCTATGAGCCCATCAACAAAGTTGGACAAAGACAAGAAAGGAAGTGTTGTTGATCAGAAAAAATATCGAGGGATAATTGGTTCACTTCTCTATCTTACTGCTTCTAGACCTGATATTATGTTTTCTGTGTGTTTGTGTGCACGTTTTCAATCTAATCCTAAAGAATCTCATTTGAAAGCCACTAAACGAATTTTGAGATATCTTTCACACACACACAAATTTGGATTATGGTACCCTTCTTGTGAAAACTTTGATTTAGTTGGTTATTCTGATGCTGATTATGCTGGTTCATTGGTTGACAGGAAAAGCACTAGTGGAACATGTTTTATGCTAGGACACTCGTTAGTTTCATGGTCAAGTCGAAAACAAAACTGTGTTGCATTATCCACCACTGAAGCAGAATATATTGCTTTAGGGAGTTGTTGTGCTCAAATTTTATGGATGATGCAAACTCTTTCTGATTTTGGCTTAGTTTATAAACAAGTTCCATTAAAATGTGACAGTAAAAGTGCAATAGACTTAACAAATAATCCTGTTCATCATTCACGCACAAAACACATTGATGTGAGAAACCACTTTCTTAAAGATCACATTGCTAAGGAAGACATTTGCATTGAATATATTTCAACTGAGACTCAACTTGCTGATATTTTCACAAAACCCCTCCCAGAAGAAAGATTTTCCAGATTACGTTTAGATTTGGGGATTATAGAAATTGACTAACCATTTTTCATTTTCTTTATTGAAATATTCTTGGATATATATTTTCAACTTCAATTTCTAGGATTCAAACAAGTTTTGGATATTTTCCAAAGATTGATTCGAATATGGTATTCAGTACTGGATATTACATAATATAATTAACTTGGTAACTTATTCCACGATCATTTCTATTTCTACCATCTTTCTATCGTTCATAATGGTTTGATAAAATAAGAAGAGTGAATTATTTTAAATTAAAAAAAATTTATAATAATAAATAATAATAACTCTCATGCATCCATTCTCATTTAAAAGTCCTTATGGTTATGCATGGATGGAGCATGTGAGTGAATTATTTTTATCATTACTCCATTCTCATTTAAAAGTCCTTATGGTTATGCATGGATGGAGTATGGTAACTAAGTATTCTGGTCTCACTTAATAGTCTGGATGCTTAGACTAATAAGTAACTGCTAATCCCATTTAAAAGTCCTTATGGTTATGCATGGTTAGTAAGTGCTTATTCTTTTTGTTTTTGTGCTTAAATGTCAAATTAATGTTAAAATATCTCTCTTCTTATTAAAACTGATCACCGGTCCATCCGCTACAATATGGAAGTTTTTATCTCGTTATGATATATTATTTTTTGTTCCTACTGTTCCATTTTTTTTGTCAGTCTTTTGATAATGACAAAAGGGGGAGAAGAACAAGATTTTGATGAGAAAGTAAATATTTTTTGACCTATTTCAACAAATTTGGTTAAATGTTGTTAGTTAATTTTTCTTTAGTTCTTTTATTCTTTTGTAATTTTTGTTATCCTCTAAACAGGGAGTGGTCTTGGTTGTAGGGGTAGCATTCAAATAGGGGGAGCTAAAAATTTCATGTTCAAACACATGTATTAGCATTTCAAAATCTTTAATATATATGTTTGTCATCATCAAAAGGGGGAGATTGTTTGATGTGATTTTTTGTTTGATGATAACAAACATATATATCAATATATATATGTGTGTTTGCAGTTTGGACTATATACAGAAAGGAAGAAATATTCATATTGAATAATTATACTATTGCACAGAATCTATATAATTCAACTAGTATTTTTTATTCAATATAATATTTTATTACAACACTTAAACAATACAAAGTTTTCAGCTCTCTCTATATATATACATACATCAGTTCATACATTTTACTTTTCTCACTACAACACTCAACACTCAGTTTTTCACTCTGTCTGCACATCTGCATCTATCTGCATTGTCCAGCTCCACTTCTCGTCCTGTCTCCTGTGTACCTGTATAATTAGCAACTACAACAGTAATCTGAAAACAAACAAATTTAAATTTGCAAAAATAAAATTTGTTTGTGTCTCAGATACATGGGTTATTGTCATCATCTTTGATTGTGCAATATCTATGCATATCAGTAATTTTTATCAGGGACAGGCAATTATAAGTGGCTGCAGTACACACGTATACATTCGTATACGTGTGCACTGCCACGCCAACTCGTGTGCACAAACTACAACAAAACACAAATTCATTCAAAGCAACATAACAGAGAAGAACAAAGACCAAGTGCAGCATCAGTCACACTTTATCAAAAATATGCAAGACAGTGGTCATGAATGCATTAACAACATCGAGCCAGAAACAGTCAAATATCCCACAAATGTCCAGACCAACAAAAAACATGAATACTGCACCAACTAGGAATGAATAGAATCACAAGGCAAGTGCACCACCACACAAGTATACACAAGCAACATGTATGCACCAGTAAACCAATGAACCAACACAAGCATACACACACACACATACGCATGTGTATACATGAGGAAGGTTACAGATTCAAGTCCAAATGCACAGTTCAAACTACAGCGGACAGTGAAGTTCAAGTTACAGGTTAAAATGCACAAAGACATAGCAAGAGTCACAAGACCATCAAGCAGTAAGCAAGTGCAACTCGAGCTTCAGAAATAACAAATGCACATACAAAATGACCAAGTGCAACTGGAAACAACATAAATTGTGCAACATGATCAGAAGCAATGCAGTAAAGACCGAACGAGTAAGCTAACCGGTTATGAACAGAGGCAACAAGGTCAGAGTACAATGCAACATTTTCATAATGCAGTGAAGCATGCTCATGGAACACAGCAACAACAGAGCTACATGAACAAATGCAACACTGTGAAGTAATGTAACAGCAATTACAGTGACAAACTGCAACAAACAAAGTCTCGACCAAAATCAGTAACAAAATGCAAATACAACAACACAGCACAATGCACAAAAGTCACAAACAAGGTCAAACCCAAGATAAGTTCAACTCAAGGCAACTTGAAGCATACAAGGGATGAATACAACTTGATGAAGCAGTGGAAACAAACTCAAGTGCAACAGTTGAATACATGAACAAGTGTAGCATCTGATACAGTGAAAAAGTTCAAGTCAAGATGGAGCTACAATGCAACACAGTGATAATGCAACATGGAGTATGCAAGTGAAATTCGAATTGTCAAAACTGTTTCAAGTTACAACAAAGAAGTCAGTGGCAGTCCCAAAATCAAGATTAACATAACATGAAGCAGTTCAAATCCAAGTACAAACCCAAAAATATATGCATACACACATACAAATGTATATATGCACATATAAAGTAAACTGGTGAATGTGCAGTAGGGAACACAAGACAGTGGCAAGTACAAGGCAGTGCAGAAATCAAGCCGAAGTTAAAGAACAAACTCGTATCTTTTGATTAAGTCTTTGATTAAGTCAAAGATTTCTAATTTGGAAAGAAATCTCTACAGCAAATTTCTCGAATTCATATATGGTCAGTATTAATTCAAATGAGGACCGAGACAACAAATACAACAAGAAATTTTCGAATTAATTAATTCGAATTCAAATATGGTCAGCAATTATTCGAAATTGAATCAAGAAAGGAATACTCCAAATCCAGAACAAATTCAGGAAAATCAACGACATGAAGAAATCAAATCTGACAGTGTTAATTAGGGTTTCAACCCTATAAATACACCCCAAGAAATCATCATAGACAACAGAACAATCGAGTTAAAAAGCAAGCAATCAAACAAGCAACAAAAGAAATTACATACCGAACCATCAACAAACTCGATCAACAGAGAACGAGCTAGCAACAAGCATCAATCATCAGAGGACAAGCAAGAGCTTAATCAGACATCAGAAAGAAGCCGAAGCCCCAAATTCGAGGAAGAAACAGAAGCCCTAATTCAGATCGAATAAACGGAGGGCCGCCATTTTTTTTTCACAAACAAAAGAAAATGGACCGGGTGAAATAAGATAAAGGGAAGTCACCGCATATCTTTTGTTTGTTTTGGGTTAGGGTATTTTTATTTTTATTATAAAGGCAAGATAATTTAAATAGTTTTAAATTTAGTGCTTGCTTTTATAATTTGCTTTATTTGTATGTTCTTTTCAAAACAAAACATGATAAATTATCACCTAGGGTTTAGGTGTTGACAGATTGTCTAGTTAGAGTTAGTCCAGTTAGCAGGGTTTGCAAGTTTGCAAAACTCTATAGGCGGTAGCAGGGTTTGCAAGTCTGTTATAGTGTTTGTAAGCGGGAAACTGTTTAATTCTAATAGAAATCTGGGAATGCAGCATTAAGCAGGGGTTGCCGAAGCTGGGTAAATTCTGTGTGTGATTTATTTTTCAGCATATTTATTTCTGCAGTTTGCATCTGTGTTTAATTCGCAAAAATTTGCTATAACCCTATTCACCCCCCCTCTAGGGTTAATCTAGATCCTACAAAAGAATGTCCATTTGAATTAGTATCATATAGTGATGCTGATTTCGGTGGCTCACGAACGGATAGAAAAAGTACAAGTGGTACGTGCCATTTTATTGGAAAATCACTTGCCTCCTAGTTCAGTAAGAAACAGAATTGTGTTTCACTATCAACATGTGAAGCTGAATATATATCAGCAGCTCTCGCTTGTACTCAAGTACTATATATGCAACAAACACTTCAAGATTTTGATATTCATTTATCAAATTCTATTATATACTGTGATAACACCAGTGCTATAAATCTCTCTAAAAATCCAGTAAATCACTCTAGAACCAAACACATTGATATCCATCATCATTTCCTTCGAGATAATATTGACAAAGGAAATATATGTCTTGAATATGTTCATACTGACAATCAATTAGCAGACATTTTTACTAAGCCTCTGCTCGAATCTAATTTTATTAGATTACGAAGAGAGCTTGGTTTAATTTCAAGAAAAAATCTTGACTAAGTAATTTCTAAAGAACGTCTTCTTTATAGTTATCCTTTAACCATAACTTTTGCATAAACTTTTTTTAACATTAAATATAAGCCTCTTCTTTATTTAATGGTTAAATTCTCTTTACTCATTTGTTTTATTCTTTTCTTTTAGTGATCGTCCTTTCCTTTCTTATTTTATAATTTCAGTTTTAAAAGGAGAGCTATTTTTAGAGTTAAAATAAAATTTCTGCTTATGTTTTCTTGGTTAAAATTTTCCATTAACTCACATCCATAGGTTTATACATAAGAAACTTGTATATAAGCTTGCAAAATTTTTTATTTTGTTCATCTTTTTTTTTCTAACCATAATATTCTATACAACATACACTATGGCTCACATTTGTGATAAATGTGCTCAAGAATCATACATTTCTATTACGAGTTCTGAGTCGGAGGAATATTATTCTCCTACTACACCAAAACAAAAACCAAGTTGTCATCATCAATGCTCTTGTATGTCTGATAAAACTCCAAATTCAAAACGAGTGAAGAGGACACTGTTCTATTCTCCTCGTACCAAAGCACAAATCGATGAAATACACCACTACCAGAAACATCAGATAGACCTTCAGAGACAGCTCCATTATGGGCAAAGTCAATTTTATCACGAGCAACAACGGACATCGGCACGATTATCCGTTTTAGAAAAGTTGGCAACATTTTTCTGCGGTTCCAACAAGCATGACGTGCATGAACCAATGCCGTCTAGGCCATCAACATATAAAAGTCCTAACTCGTGGGATCGGAACTATGAGAAGAATGAAGGAGCTCAGAAACAATGGAGTCCATGGTCAAAACGTATTGAAGGAAACAACGATAATTCTAATGACGAACCTTCTCATTAGATTTATATATAGTTATTATATCTTTATCTATCACTTGTGTAATAACGGTTATATTTTGTATTAAGAATGAAATATAATATATATAGGTTGATATATAATAAAAACTTGCAAAATAACATATTATTCTCAGCAGACTAGAACGGTCGACCGCCCCATATATAGCCGGTCGACCGTTTGCTCCCTGGTTGAAAACGGTCGACCGGCCATATTTCATAGGTCGACCGGTTGACATATTTTCAGTTTTTATATATACCTATGCGTCATTTTTCCTTCTACCCTCTTTCTCTTTTGACTCAAGCTGTTCTTTTTCTCAAAATCACAAACCCTAGTTTCCTATTTTCAATTCTCAAATCTCAAATCTTCCAACAATGGCTCCTCCTCAAAAGAAATCTAAGAAAGGAACAACCTCTGAAACTTCATCTCTAAGCATCTCCGCCAAAAAGTGGCTTCAAAGTCCAATTGCTGTAACAAGATGGAATCAGATGACAAATTACAAGTTTCATCCAGGCTCTTTTATCAAATTTGATGATTTCACGGCTTATGGCGTTCGGAGGTTAGCCAATAATGCCAACATTACTCCATTGATAGATTTTTCAGAAAATAATGTGGAGATAAATCATTTGATGATTAAATTGTTTTACGCCAACATGAATCTCGATGAATATCAACCTGATAATCCAAACAGAGTAGTCTGGTCTGTGGTCTGTGGTAAGCAAATTTTTCTTACTCATGCTAGAATTGCCTCTATACTTGGTATACCAAATCGAGGCGATGAGTTTTCATCTACCTTCTGCGAAGTCTTCACTCGAAATAGTACTAGTCATCAGTTCATAGAAGACAATAGTGATGGCACTAAGTCTATTGGACTTCGACCGACAGCTAGACTACTACATCGTGTTTTGATGCATTCTCTTTTTCCTAGACTTGGAAATTATAATGCAGTATATAAAGAAAACTTCAAAGCACTCTATGCTATTTATGGTGAAATCCAAATCAATTGGGTACACATGCTTTTTGATGAAATTCTCAAGGTAAATAACTCTACACGGCCTCATTTCTTCTACAATGAATATATCATGCGACTTTTGTTAGCTTGCGGAGTAAATCCTCCTGATTCTGCAACCTCAAAACCAAAATGCATTGATTCAATAACCATCAAACGAATGAAGCTTCCTCCACCTTATCTTGAGATTATGTCTTTTGAAGAATGGCAACAAAGAGGACCAAGAAAACAAAGAGCAACTTCCTCTCGTCCTCGTTCCGATGAAGTGAAACTATTAAAATCAAAATCATCAACAAAAGAATCACTTGAAACAATTGCGCGTAACCAATTTTTGCTTGAATCACGTCTCAAGCGAATGGACTCTAAAATTGATAAGCGCTTCAATAAGGTCAAGTCATTCTTTGGTATGCTATGGGATGCTATATCATGTTCCACATCCACCTCTGTTCAAGCACAAGACCCAGGAAAACGTCCTGCTGCTCCTGTTTTCACCTGGACATCATCTGACGAGTCTACAGGTATGAGTGGTCATGGACATGGAGAATCATCTAGAGGGAACAATGATGAGGAAGAAGAAGAAGATGATGATGATGACGACGATGATGATGATGAAGAGGAGATACGATCTGCTTCATCCTAGATTCTGTTATGGTTTAGCTCTTTAAAAAACATTCATCGACACTTGTACTAAATAGTGTCGTTATTCTTGTTTTTTTTTCATTTGACATTATGATCTGTAGTATACTCTGTTATGTTTTGGATGTGTTAATGATTTATTTTTCTATGCATATCATATTCATTCTACTATTCTAGTATCTGTTACTCCTTTTTGTCGATGACAAAGGGGGAGAAAGGGCTAACAATTGCTTGCAGGAACATACATATATAAGAATTCAAAGAGTGAGAGATCACATACTCAGAGGGAGATTCAGATTTGCAGATATATATTGTCATCAATCAAAAAGGGGGAGAATGTTGAGTCACAAGTTTTATGAAGCTTTTGATTTCTGACAAATAACTAAAGGCGATCGACAAAACAAGGTCATTATGGCTATAAAGAGCTACATATGGTACTCTAGATTGTAGATTGATTATTTGATATTATATTAGTGATAAACTTGTTAAAATCTATCCTCAAATAATCATGCATTTTCAAGAAAATTAATATATATACGATTAGAATGTAGTTGCACATTCAGTGTGCAACTTTACAGGGACCGGTCGACCGGTCACAATATAGGCGGTCGACCGTTCCTGCATAATTTGCACACTAAACGTGCACACATGCACATAACGTATATATATTTAAATTCCTGTCTGCTGGTCACTTTTTAACCTGTCGACCGTTTTTAAACAGAAAGCAATTTTTCCAAAAGACACTTCTCTTCTCCAAAGGTTGCATCTCTTACCTTTCACCAAAGATCATATCTCTTAATGGCAACTGCTCACAAAGAGTTACAATCATTCTTATCTATATAAACTCATCTAATTCGTTGATTAACACAACATGATTATATGTATGCTTTTTAATCTAATCTCTGAACTTACTACATACTCCTGCATTCTAAAAGCTCTCGATTATTTATTGAATTATTGAAACTATTTCATATCTTTTGATTCAATAAGTAATATACTTTACTTAATCTTTTCAAAACATCATTCGCATACTTTGAGGATAAGATTATAGGAAGGGTGTACTACTAGTGACAAATCCGTGTTTTCAAGAACACAAGTTGTCAACAACAATTGTATTTGTTCTTGTGTTGAAGTCCTCTGTGTTGTAAGAGGCAAGTGTTGAAGTCCTCAGTGTATTAGAGGCGTGAAATCCCATTCGGTTGTTCGGGTGTTGTAAACCTGTTCCTCCGGGTGAAGCGAGGTAGTTAATAGTGAAAATCCAGATAGAAGTCTGGGACTGGACGTAGAACGGTGCTCCGAACCAGTATAAAAATCTCTGGTGTGATTTTTCTATTTTTTATTTACTATGCTATTATCATCTATTTCCACATTTATATTGTAGTCCATATTACACGATCCGTGTGTACTATATTAGCACATATAATTGTATACACACCGTACTTTCAAAATTTTCCTCTAAATCGATTTGAAAATTTAAGGTTATCTCAAACCTAATTCACATTCATAATCCAATTTTATTATCGACTTCAAATTCGATTTGGATTTCACGTTACATCGTCAATTCTCAACACATAATTGATGTCTACCGATATATAACCTCTAAGCTCGTATGTCTCAGAGAAGGGTGTTAAGCTAAAAGAATAAATTCTCCGCCACCACAGATATATATTTAATAGAGATCAAATGCTATGTCATCAATTCACAATGCTAGACATACAATCCCAATCGACTATCCAAAATTCAAAGCTCAACTTATATTGTTTTTGATGTCGAAGTTAAATCAATTTAACTCAATATTCAATCTTCTTTGGAAAATATTCAAGTTGAACTGATTGTTCATATTTCTTAAAATAATATCTTTACAAGATATATAATTTTCCAACTTAGCCATTTGAAACCAATTTCAAATATTCATTTTTCAATTTATCTTTAAAAGATAAAATTTCAAACCTTTCATTTGATATTGGAAAACATTTCCATACTTATTAAATAATAAGTAATTCACAAGTTCATTTATTTTCAACACGGAAAATATTCAATATACTTGAATCAAAATTAAGTATATATTCCATTCTTTAAGGAAATCATTCTTTTAAACACATTTATTTGAGTCAAAACGAATGTTGCGTAAAACACTCACTAGTATAGGGATTCGAATTTAAATAGATATATAAATCCCAATACTATAAACAACATTTCCTTCCGGAAACCATTTACTATAACAACAGTGTTATAGTCCACTATTTCCTTATTTTTCTCTCGAAAACGTCTATTTCAAAAATTGAATGTTGAAATCTATGTATTCGATACTTAATGCATTTTAAAACATCTTTAAAACCATTAACTTTTTCAATTTCAACTTCAACTTAATTCATAGTTTGAATTCCTCATACTTTTCATAATATTAGTTTTAAACCAATTTCAAATATTCAATATTAAGTTTTTCACTTAATTTAATTTTCCGCACGTTTAAATTCAAATTCATCACTGAATTTATTAAACCTATAATGGATTATCATGTTGACAACTTCAAATTTGAAATTTAAATCTCTATTTGAGCTTTGCATTTGCTTTCTATTTCAAAAATAATAAACTAGTTCTTTAGTAAATTATTCATCAACTTGGTTCCATTAAATTTATATTTCCACATTAACCTCATTTCATAATATCACATCCCTAAAACATATCTGTTTTAGTCAATAATATATTCACTGTCCAAAATCGTGAATATACTTATTTAAATCAATTCAGTGTTTCTACACTTTTTATTTAAAAGATTATCCACTGTCCAAAATCGTGGATATAATTGCCAACCAACATTTACTATCACAATATCTAATATAAAGGATAATTCGCTGTCCAAAATCACGAATATATCTCCTTTAATAACTTCTATTTTTCATTTATCAAATTCAATTGGTTTCGAATTTATAAACAATCTTTACAAATTCCATTTCTATTTATAAACTTCGATTTATAAATCTCTTTGTTAATTCAACTCAATTCAATTTATATAACTCGATTATATACCAAAAGTTCATATATAAGTTAAGTACTTATAATCCATTTATTTATTAAATCGTTCTTCACAACGTTTGAAATCAATTTTCAAAAGAATTCAGAATCAAATTCCCATGTTATAGTTTAATTATCCTCTTGGTTATAACTAAATTGAAATATCATTTTATTTCACAATTATTATTTTGTAGATATCCAAAATATTCGATTCAAACCAATTCATTAATTCACTTCACTTATTTTTATTTTCCCCAAATCTCAATAATTCGATAATGGGTTTTCAAATGAGAAACTATCGCAATCCTAAATTTAGAAAGGAGAATTTTCGAAATAATTCTAACTTTCAAAATACCTTTCATTTTAAAGAAAACAATTTCATACTTCTTTAGATTTGAAAAACATTTTTCTTTAAAGTGGTTCTAGTAACTAATCATATTAAACATCATAAACCGAGCTTTGAGTAAACCAAAGCTCTGATACCACTTTTGTAACGACCTGCCGTCCTGACTCGAGTATTTTTGTGTTTGCAATAAACGCTCGGGTCAGGACGGCGGGTCGTTACAATTTTGCTGAAGCGTTTAAATCGATTCCTCATTCTTTTGAAAGCGTAAACTATAAAAATTTTAAAAACAATTTTATTTTAAAACGATTTTTAAAACACGTGATTAAAACAGCAACAACACAGCAATTTCGACGAGGAAATTACGGAGCACAAAACACCGTAAAAACGGATACCAAATTAGCGTTGGGAGATAACCGCTTAAAAATTCACTTTAAATTAACGGTTACTAACGTTAAAATAACAGTAATTTTTATTCGTCAAAATAATACGCTTCAAAAATATAATACCGGTGTCAAAATTCCGTTATAAAAATAACGGCAACAAAATACGTTTTAAAACGTAACACCGGTTCAATGTAAACTAAATAGTGGACTGCACCACCATATTTTCATCAAAATTTCGCTACCACTTTCACAAAATGAAATAGAAACCAATAAAGTATATACAATATGAAAATATTACCAGTTATAACACGAAATATTTTCCAAAATTTTGTAACCTGACAATACTTCAACATTCACGCAAATATTAAGTATGCCCAAGAATAATGCACTCGAACTACAAACTGTGATACACGAGCCAAAATGTCTGACTGTGCATGTGATAATACACACACTCACTAATATGACATGCGAGAGGAATTGAATAAAAAAATTTAGACATGTGCTCAACATAAATTTTCATGCAAACCATGAAATAAAGGTATGTGGATTCTATACTAAGCTTTCATACACGCACAAAAGAAAGAGTTTACCCAATAATCTACCTGGCAAAGTTAATAAGTGCACATTATTATTATGAAGTAAAAATACATCAACCTGAACTTGATTTCACGCATGCACAAAACTTGTACGCCAAAGAAGTTTTGGCCAGGCAAATCTAAACGTATATAAACGCGAAACAAAGATGTAGACTGGGACTAAATTTATTTGCACGCGAATAAGAATAAAACAAAACCTGCACAATTTTTTTCTGCTAACTTTGCTTACATGAAAACATTATATAACAAGACCTGGACTTATGTTCATTTTCACGCTCATCAACTAACTTTGCACGCATGAAAAATTTATAAAACAAGACCTGGACTTATATTCATTTTCACGCTCATCCTACTGTTAAGAAGTAAATGAAAATAATTAGCTTGAAACTCCATTTACATGCATACGAGAAAAACTGGCTACAATGCTCACGCACACACTAATTAAACAAATCTGGCATAAAAATGAATTTTACACCAAAACCAGATATACTTTTAAGCACCCGCAAAGAAAAATTTAATGTATACACACCTCATGCATAAAAGCAATGCACAAAATAAAAACTTGCATGTACACAAAGAAATAACACAAATAACCGTCAACATAGTTTACACATAAATAAAGTAGTTATTACATTAGAGAAGTGAGTTTTGAACTCACTTTTAATTTGCTTCCTACCAGTTATCAGCAAGGAATGTTTGAAGCAACATTTTACACTGCCATTAATATGCTTTGCTGAGCTTTTGAAGAAAACAAAATAAATGACGCAGCTACTGGAAGGAGAATGAACCAAAAAATAATGTAGCCATACTTCTTTTCAAATTGTGAACAAGTCAATGAAAAAAATGTGCTGGCCATATTTTGGTACAATGCATTTAATGCAATACGTGCTTAAGCAAAAGAAGGTACACACTTGCATTAAAGTGATGATGGAAAAAAAAAAGAGTTCAAACTCTTCTTTACAAAATAAGTGGCAGCCAAGGCAAAGTGTTCACTACTTTTGGTTTTAAAAATGTGACAGTACTGAATGTTTATACTTTGCTTTATTACTTTGGTGATACTTGGCCTTACACGTGAAGGCTAAGAATAAATGCTCACTGACTTAGCAATTTGAATTTTCATCAATATTTTTTTTTAAATTTTTTTTTAAATTTCTATCTTAAAATTTTATTACGACGGTAATAAAATCACGGTCGTTACAAACTCCCCCTTATAAAAATTGCGTCCCCACAATTTTCATACTAGAAGTTGTTTATAACACCAATTATTTATCCCAACAAAGGTTAAAATAGAAAAGATGGATAAGAATGCTCACCCCCACCCGAAGAGGAGAGAAAACCTGGATAAGAACGCTCGATGAATTCTCTGGTTTCCCAAGTGCAATCTTTAGGGTTTGCGGACCATTGAATTTTTACAAGCGGAACCTCTTTGTTCCGAAGGCGTTAAACCTCCGAAGCTAGCACACGAATAGGATTTTGCACCACAAACAAGTCGGGTGAGATCTCAAGATCTTATAACACATGAGGATCAACAATAGAATTCGAATCTCGAAAGCATCGACGAAGCTGGAGCACGTGAAATACGTCATGAATTCTCGAAAACTGAATAGGTAGTGATACACGATAAGCAACTGGGCCAATGCGTTCCGTAATAGGAAACGATCCAATATAACAAGGAGCCAATTTCTCGGAGCTACTAAAACGCACCACACCCTTCATCGGCAAAACACGAATGAATACGAGATCGCCAACAGAAAATTCCAAAGGCTTCCTACGATGATCGACATAAGATTTCTACCTATTCTGAGCCTCCTTCATTCCCTATCTAATAATATCAATCCTCTCAGATGATTCACGAGTATAATCGAGGCCGAGAACTAACTTTTCCCCCGATTCCAACCAACAAGATGGTGATCGACACGGTCTTCTATAAAGGGCTTCGAAAGGAGCCATACCGATACTGGATTTGAAAACTATTGTTATAAGAGAACTCAATAAGAGATAAGTGGTCTTCCTAACTTCCACCAAAATCAAGAGTGCAAGCTCGAAGGATATCCTCTAAGTCTTGATTCACCCTTTCAGTTTGACCGTCAGACTGTGGATGATAAGCTGTACTGAGATTGAGCTTAGTGCCCAAAGCTTTCTGAAGGCTCTGCCAGAAACCACTAGTGAAAAGCGGATCTCTGTCACTAACAATAGAACTACGTACACCATGAAGTCGAATGATTTCTTTAATAAACAGCTTAGCCAACAAAGTAGTAGTCCGATTGGACTTGATAGGAATAAAATGGGCTGATTTAGTCAACCTGTCAACAATCACCCAAACACTAGTATGGTCCGACCTTGAACGAGGTAGACCATCAATGAAGTCCATAGAAATTTGATCCCATTTCCATAATGTAATCTCAAGAGGCTGCAAAAGACCACTGGGACGCTAGTGTTCTGCTTTAACAAGTTGACAAGTCATGCAACGACTTACATAACTTGCAATGCCACGCTTCATACCTTCCCAATAGTATAAGCGTTTCATATCAGCATACATCTTACTATTACCCGGATGAATAGTACACTTAGAACGATGACATTCCTCAAGAATGTCATTCCTAAAATTAGAAACATTAGGCACGACCAACCTTCCCTTCTTCCAAATACAACCACGAATATCAATATCGAAATCCTTCAGATCATCACTTCGGGATTCCGATTCACAACTCTGAATAAGAAAATTAATATGTGGATCTTGTTTCTGAGCATCGACAAACGATCCAACAAACTAGGACGAGCTTCCATGCTAAATAAAAGCACGGGAGAATCAGAAACTGAAGGACGGTCTCTAATATCACAATGTGATAAAGCTTCCAATATATTCCACTCTGCTAGCATCATGGAAATAACAACCTGCTGCTTCCGACTAAGCGCATCAGCAACTCGATTACCCTTACCGGGGTACACTGAATATCGAATTCATATGAAGCAAGAAATTTGACCCAACGTTGTTGCCTCATATTTAGTTCTTTCTGAATAAATAAATACTTCAAAGATTTGTGATCAGTGAAGAGAATAAAATGCTCGCCCAACAAATAATGTCGCCAAATCTTTAGAGCAAAGACTATGGCGGGTAACTCCAAATCATGGGTAGCATAACAAATCTCGTTAGGCTTTAGTTATCTAGAAGCATAGGCAACTACTCTATCCTTTTGCATGAGCACAGCACCGAGTCCATAACCACTGGCATCGGTATAAACAGCAAGATCATGATTCCTTTCGGGAACCACTAAGATAAGAGCATGAGTAAGGAGATCTTTTAACTTCAAGAAAGAATTCTCACACTTATCCGACCAAATAAAAGGAACAGCTTTTCTCGTGAGAGTGGTAAGCGGTAAAGCAATACGAGAAAAGTCCTTAATATACCGACGATAATAACCCGGCAATCCAAGAAAACTTCGGATCTCTGTAACGGTCTTGGGCCTCTTCCAATTCTGAATAGATTCGATCTTGGAAGGATCGATAGAGATACCATCGCAAGAAACAATATGACCGAGAAACTTCACCTTATTCTCCCAGAAGTGACACTTGGAGAATTTGGCATAAAGCTGATGCCGACGAAGAGTGCTCAAAACAATATCCAAATGGTGAATATGATCGGCTTCAGATTTGGAATAAATAAGAATATCATCAATGAAAACCAAGACGAACTTATCGAGATATTCCTAGAATATCCGATTCATAAGATCAACAAAATATGCCGAAGCATTCATCAAACCGAATGGCATAACAAGCCATTCATAAGAACCATAATGAGTACGGAATGCAGTGAGAGGAATGCTATCTCCGCAACTCGTAACCAATGAAAACCGGTAGCAAGATCGAGTTGGAAGAAGAGCTTAGCGCCACTTAATTGATCGAACATGTCGTAGATCCTGGGTAATGGATACCTAATTTTGATAGTAAGCTCGTTAAGCTTGCGATAATCAATGCAAAGCCTAAGAGTACCATCTGGCTTCTTAACAAAGACAACGGCGGCGCCCCAAGGAGATGATCTAGAATGAATAAAATGCTTGGCTTACAACTCAGATAATTGTTGCTTGAGTTCCTCATTTTCCTTAGCAAATATCCTCGTGGGAGGATGACTGACAGGATAGGCACCAGAGATAAGATCAATATAGAACTCAATTGCCCTCTTCGGTGGCAATCTCAAAATAGACTCAAAAACATCAGAAAAATCACAAACAACCGGAATATTATCTATGACATCCTCCGATTCGAAGGAAGAAATAAGAGCATTCGAAGTATGATCCATGCATCGAAATATAATAGATAACTGCTCGCTAGCATCGGAATGCTTGAGATATAAAATTCTTTCGGGACATAGGATTTGAACTTCATAACGGACGAGCCAATCCATACCCAGTATCATATCAAAACCAAGATGATCCATAACATGCAGATTCACATGAAAGGAGAAACCACAAAGAATAATCTCAACATCAACACATAATAAACCAAGAGTAGCGGATCCACCAATAGGATTTACAATCCTCAAAGGGTCGCAAAGAGTAACAACATCTAAAGGAATAACATCAATAAGCTCCTTTGACACGAATGAATGTGATGCACCCGTATCGAAAAGAACTCTAATAGAACAACTATGAAATAAAATAAAACCTTCCAAAATAGAAGGAGTAATACCTTTGGGATTAGAAGAATCACCAGAAGCTTTAGCAACATTAAGCTTCCCAGATTTGAGACCCTTAGGAGCAGTAGGACAATCAAAATTCCAATGACCTTCTTTCTTGCAATAACGGCAAGTGCGAGGCTTAGGACAACTATGAAGAAGATGATCCAAAGAACCACAATTATAGCACACCCTCTGAATAGAAGGTGCACTACTAGGCTGAGAACTAGCAGTAGCTTTCTTCTTCTTCTTCTGGTTGGAAGAATTAGGCTTATGGAATGGAAACCTCTTCTTGTTGGGGTTCTTAGAAACCTCAACCTCATCACCACTATCACGTTCCTTTTCAACAGCTTCAAGGCAAAGAGCCGAATCAACAAGCTCCTCAAAAGAGAGCTTAAGTTGAAGCAAAAGAACTTTGTTCAAATACTTCTTTAAACCATCAACAAAACGAAGATTCTTCTTACGTGGAGTGTTAATGAACTCAACTCCTTATTTGGACAGGGCCTCGAAAGATGCAACATAATCAGAAACAGAGTACTTATCTTGCTTCAAATCAAGGAAACTACGAGCAAGATTAGCCTTTTCTGATTCAGGAACGAACTTAAGTTCGAAACGTTCCTTAAACCGAATCTACGAAAGAGAGGACTCATCAACTTCTGCAATAAAAAGCTCATACCAGCAACATGCTAGATGCCACGAGAACGCGATGATGATCCGAAAGATCCATCCGATAAAATATGTGCTCACAAGTGCGCAACCAAGTCTGAACCTCCATTACACTTTCTGATCACTTAAAAGGCTTGCCTCCATGGTGGGAATAGACACTACACATGCGGACGAAGGCAGACTTCTGAGTAGGAGCTGCGGGAGTAGAAATAGAAGGATGAGTACCCCGAAATAGCTCCATAAACTGATCAGCTGACATATAGACACCGTCCGGAAGAGAACCACTAGACGGGCCTGTAGAAGAACGCTTCCCTCTACCTCTTCTAACCATAGGCTGAGAGACAAGAGAAGGTAAAGGTTAGTTCAAACAATACACAATTAATAAGAAATTTAACAAATGGAATACTACGGAATATAAAATTTATTCCTAGACATACTGCACATGTTAAAGTGGAAGGAATAGATTAGAAAGGCACAAATAAAACCCCCGAATAATTGTAACGCATGTTCCATTCTACTTCTGTTTTGTGTTTATTATAGTTTATTCTGAATTTCAGCTCTGATACCAAGCTGTGATACCCCACCTCTATGCTCACAATAATAAAGGTTATTATACGGAATAACGCCTGCTATTGCAAAGAATAAGGCTTGTTAGAAGCGACCATTCGTAAGTTATGCCTTAGACGAGTATTGATTACATCGATAGGAGTTGTATAAATTACTCCAAAAGATATAAATTCAATCCAAATCTAAAACGAAACCACGATGGCAAAAGAAAAATTCATAACAACTCATAACAACAACAACACTGATAAGTATAATCACATCAGAACAGAAATATCAGATATATAGCGGAAGACAAGTCTAGAAACATGCTACAACAATCGATAGTTCACATGAACCAAATATACATATACATGTCATCAACATACATGAGACGAGAATCAATGAACCAAAAGTACTCCTCGAAGACTAGACAAAAGATGGAGTGAAATCCCAAAAGCCGAAGATGCTACTGAATCAGAGATAGCGACAATCCTGAAATAACTCGGTTTGACCCGAGTATTATTTAAAAGAAAATAATAAACAGATCAGTCTAATTTATTCTTAGAAGTGAATGCATCATAAACAACATCAAGAAAAATAATAATAATCTCGAATGAGACTTTTAACATAAGAAATCAACATAGTTTAAATGAAGAAATCACATCAAACTCCATCAAATTCAACTCATTAAACTCCATCAAAATAACTTTGAATTTAAAACTGCAATTCACAAAATCTAGAAATCAAAAATAGATAACTAGAAAAATCGGCATAAAAGTGGATCGATCCTAGCAGATGGCGAATTTAAGCTACGCCACACGTGCATCTCAAATGGCCGAAGCCTACCAAGTGCTATAGTTTTTGGCGCCCAACAAATGACGCGAAGGTCCAACAAATGACCTGAAGGTCTAGTACTGGTAATTGATCCGAAGGTCCAACAAATGACCCGAAGGTCCAACAAAGTGGCTCGAAAGCCCAACAAAATCATCGAAATCATCAAACAGATATTTCAATTAACGAGTCCGGAATTAACCGAAACAGTAAAACTATGGTTCCATACTCCGCACTTTTGCTAAATCGTTTAAATCTCTTCATCGTTTCCTTGAAAGTGCAAAATTGTGTATTTTATATAAATAACATTTTACATTCTCGGACGGACAAGTCCGGAATTAAGCGAATTAGTAAAAGTAAGGATTCATAGTCCTCAATTTTGCTGAAGCGTCTAAATTGATTCCTCATTCTTTTGAAAGGGTAAACTGTAAAATTTTTGAAAATAATTTTATTTTAAAACGATTTTTAAAACACGTGATCAAAACAACAACAACTATAGAAATTTCGACGAGGAAATTGCGCATCATAAAACACCGTAAAAAATGATACCAAATCAGCTTTGCGGGATAACCACTTAAAAATTCACTTTAAATTAACGGTGTTGACGTTAAAATAACAGTAATTTTTATTCGTCAAAAATGTCGTCAAAGCAACACGCTTCAAAAATATTATACCAGGGTAAAAATTCCGTTTTAAAAATAACGGCAACAAAATATGTTTTAAAACATAAAACCGGCTTAGTGTAAACTAAATAGTGGACCGCACCACTATATTTTTATTAAAATTTCGCTACCCACTTTCGCAAAATGAAATAGCAACCAATAAAGTATATACAGTATGAAAATATTACCAGTTCTAACACGTAATATTTTCCAAAATTTTGTAATCTGACAATACTTCAACATTCACACAAATATTAAGTATGCCCATGAATAATGCACTCGAACTACAAACTGTGATACACGAGCCAAATGTCTGACTGTGAATGCGATATTACACACACTCACTAATATGACATGCAAGAGGAATTGAATAAAAAAATTTAGACCAAGGCTCAACATAAATTTTCATGCAAACCATGAAATAAAGGTATCTGGATTCTATACTAAGCTTTCTACACGCACAAAAAAAAAGAGTTTACCCAATACTCTACCTGGCAAAGTTAATATGTGCACATTATTATTGTGAAGTAAAAATACATCAACCTGAACTTGATTTCACGCATGCACAAAACTTGTACGCCAAAGAAGTTTTTGTCAGGCAACTCTAAACGTATATAAACGCGAAACAAAGATGTAGATTGGGAATATATTTGCATGCGAATAAGAATAAAACAAAACCTGCAAAAAAAAAAATTTCTACTAACTTTGCTCGCGTGAAAACATCATATAACAAGACCTGGACTTATGTTCATTTTCACGCTCATCAACTAACTTTGCACGCATGGAAAATTTATAAAACAGGACCTGGACTTATACTCATTTTCACGCTCATCAACTAACTTTGCACGCATGAAGAATTTATAAAACAAGACCTGGACTTATATTCATTTTCACGCTCATCCTACTGTTAAGAAGTAAATGAAAATAATTAGCTTGAAACTCCATTTACATGCATACGAGCAAAACTGGCTACAATGCTCACACACAAACTAATTAAACAAATCAGGCATAAAAGTGAATTTTACACCAAAACCAGATATACTTTTAAATGTACCCACAAAGAAAAATTTAATGTATACACACCTCATGCACAAAAGCAATGCACAAAATAAAAACTTGCACGTATACAAAGAAATAAGACAAAAACTGTCTACATAGGTTACACATAAATAAAGTGGTTATTAAATTAGAGAAGTGAGTTTTGAAATCTTTTATAATTTGCTTCCTACCAATTATCAGCAAGGAATGTTTGAAGCAACATTTTGCACTGACACTAATATGCTTTGCTGAGCTTTTGAAGAAAACGAAACAAATGATGCATCTACTGGAAGGCAAAAAATAATGCAGCCATACTTCTTTTCAAATTGTGAAAAAGTCAATGAAAATAATGTGCTGGCCATATTTTGGTACAATGCATTTAAATCAATACGTGCTTAGGCAAAAGAAGGTACACACTTGCATTAAAGCGATGATGGAAAAAAATAAAAAGAGTTCAAACTCTTCTTTACAAAATAAGTGCCAGCCAAGGCAAAGTGTTCACTACTTTTGGTTTTAAAAATGTGACAGTACTGAATGTTTATACTTTGCATTATTACTTTGGTGATACTTGGCCTTACACGTGAAGGCTAAGGATAATTGCTCACCGACTTAGCAATTTGAATTTGCATCAATATTATTTTTTTCAATTTTTTTTTCAAATTTCTATTTTAAAATTTTATTACGACTGTAATAAAATCACGGCCGTTACAAGCCTTCTGTTTCTACTCCCATAGATCCTACACTTAAGTCTGCCTTCGCCCACATGTGTAGTGACTATTCCCACCTTGGAGGCAAGCCTTTCAAGGGATCGGAAAGTGTATTGGAGGTCTAGACTTGGTTGGGCGCTTGGGAGCGCATATTTTCTCGGATGGATCTTTCTGATCATCATCGCGTTATTGTGGCATCTAATATGTTGCAAGAACGTGAGCTTGGTTGGTATGAGCATTTTATTGCGGAAGTTGATGAGTCCTCTCTCTCTTGGAATCAGTTTAAGGAACGATTCGAACTTAAGTTCGTTCCTGAATTAGAAAAAGCCAATCTTGCTCGTAGCTTCCTTGAGTTAAAACAAGGAAAGTCCTGTATTTCTGATTATGTTGCATCTTTCGAGGCCTTATCCAAGTACGTAGTTGAGTTCATTAACACTCCGCATAAGAAGAATCTTAGATTTGTTGAAGGTTTGAAGAAGTATTTGAAGAAAGTCCTTTTGCTTCAGCTTAAGCTCTCTTTTGAGGAACTTGTTGATTCGACACTTTGCCTTGTATTTGTCGAAAAGGAACGTGATAGTGGTGATGAGGTTGAGGTTTCTAAGAACCCCAACAAGAAGAGGTTTCCATTTCATAAGCCTAATTCTTCCACCAACAAGAAGAAGAACCAAGCTACCTCTAGTTCTCAGCCTAGTAGTGCACCTTCTATTCAGAGGGCGTGCTATAATTGTTGTTCTCCGGATCATCTTCTTTGTAGTTGTCCCAAGCCTTGCATTTGCCGCTATTGCAAGAAAGAGGGTCATTGGGTTTATGATTGTCCTACTGCTCCTAAGGGTTTCAAATCTGGGAAGCTTAATGTTGCTAAAGCTTCTGGTGATTCTTCTCAGCCCAAAGGTATTCCTTCTTTTGTTTTGGAAGGTTTTATTTTATTTCGTGGTCGTTCTATTAGAGTTCTTTTCGATACGGGTTCATCACATTCATTTGTATCAAAGGAGCTTGTTGATGTTATTCCTTTGTATGTTGTTAGTCTTTGCGACCCTATGAGGATTGTGAATCCTATTGGAGGATCCGCTACTCTTGGTTTGTTATGTGTTGAGATTATTCTATGTGGTTTTTCCTTTCATGCGAATCTGCATGTTGCAGATCATCTTGGTTTCGATATGATATTGGGGATGGATTGGCTCGTCCGTTACGAAGTTCAAATCCTATGTCCCGAAAGAACTTTGTATCTCAAGCATCCTGATGCTATTGAGCGGTTATCTATTATATTTCGAGACATGGATCATGCTTCGAATGCTCTCATTTCTTCCTTCGAATCGGAGGATGTCATAGCTAATATTCCATTTGTTTGTGGTTTTTCTGATGTCTTCGAGCCTATTTTTTGTTTGCTGCTGAAGAGGGCAATTGAGTTTCGTATTGATCTTATCTCTGGTGCTCATCCAGTCAGTCGTCCTCCCACGAGGATGTCTGCTAAGGAAAATGAGGAACTCAAGCAACAATGATCTGAATTGGAAGCCAAGCAATTTATTCGTTCTAGCTCATCTCCTTGGGGCGCCGCCGTTGTCTTTGTTAAGAAGCCAGATGGTACTCTTAGGCTTTGCATTGATTATTGCAAGCTTAACGAGCTCACTATCAAAAAAAGGTATCCATTACCAAGGATCGACGACAGGTTCGATCAGTTAAGTGGCGCTAAGCTCTTCTCCCAACTCGATCTTGCTACCGGTTTTCATCAGTTACGAGTTGCGAAAATAGCATCCCTCTTAGCGCATTCCGTACTCGTTATAGTTCTTACGAATGGCTTGTTATGCCGTTCGGTTGACGAACTCTCCAGCGTATTTTGTTGATCTTATGAATCGGATTTTCCGCGAATATCTCGATAAGTTCGTCTTGGTTTTCAGTGATGATATTCTTATTTATTCCAAATCTGAAGCCGATCATATTCAACATTTGGAGATTGTTTTGAGCACTCTTCGTTAGCATCAGCATTTTGGCAAATTCTCTAAGTGTCACTTCTGGGAGAATAAGGTGAAGTTTAACGGTCATATTGTTTCCTCCAATGGCTTGTTATGCCGTTCGGTTGACGAACTCTCCAGCGTATTTTGTTGATCTTATGAATCGGATTTTCCGCGAATATCTCGATAAGTTCGTCTTGGTTTTCAGTGATGATATTCTTATTTATTCCAAATCTGAAGCCGATCATATTCAACATTTGGAGATTGTTTTGAGCACTCTTCGTTAGCATCAGCATTTTGCCAAATTCTCTAAGTGTCACTTCTGGGAGAATAAGGTGAAGTTTAACGGTCATATTGTTTCTTCCAATGGTATCTCTGTCGATCCTTCCAAGATGGAATCTATTCAGAATTTGAAGAGGCCCGAGACCGTTACTGAGATCCGTAGTTTCCTTGGATTGGCGGGATATTATCGCCTGTTCATTAAGGACTTTTCTCGTATTGCTTTACCGCTTACCACTCTCACGAGAAAAGCTGTTCCTTTTGTTTGGTCTGATAAGTGTGAGACTTCTTTCACGAAGTTAGAAGATCTCCTTACTCATGCTCCTATCTTAGTGGTTCCCAAAGGGAATCATGATCTTGTTGTATATACCGATGCCAGTGGTTATGGACTCGGTGCTATTTTCATGCAAAAAGAAAGAGTAGTTGCCTATCTTCTAGACAACTAAAGCCTAACGAGATTTGTTATGCTACCCATGATTTGGAGTTAGCCGCCATAGTCTTTGCTCTAAAGATTTGGTGACATTATTTATTGGGCAAGTGTTTTGTTCTCTTCATTGATCATAAATCTCTAAAGTATCTCTTCACTCAGAAGGAACTTAATATGAGGCAACATCGTTGGCTCGAAATTCTTGCTTCTTATGATTTCGATATTCAGTATACCCCACGTAAGGGTAATCGAGTTGCTGATGTGCTTAGTCGCAAGCAGCAAGTTGTTGTTTCCATGATGCTAGCAGAGTGGAATATATTGGAAGCTTTATCTCATTGTAATATTAGAGACCGTCCTTCTGTTTCAGATTCTCCCGTGCTTTTATTTAGCATGGAAGCTCGTCCTAGTTTGTTGGATCGTATTGCCGATGCCCAAAAGCCAGATCCAGATCTCTCTTACCTTATTCAGAGTAGTAAATCGGAACCCTGAAGTGATAATCTAAAGGATTTCGATATTGATATTCATGGTTGTATTTGAAAAAGGGAAGGTTGGTCGTGCCTAATGTTTCTAATCTTAGAAATGACATTCTTGAGGACTGTCGTCATTCTAAGTATACTATACATCCGTGTAGTAGTAAGATGTATGCTGACATGAAACGCTTATACTTTTGGGAGGGTATGAAGCGTGATGTTGCAAGTTATGTGAGTCGTTGCATGACTTGTCAACTTATTAAAGCAGAACACCAACATCCTAGTGGTCTTTTATAGCCACTTGAGATTCCATTATGAAATGGGATCAAATTTCTATGGACTTCATTAATGGTCTACCTCGTACGAGGTCGGGCCATACTAGTGTTTGGGTGATTGTTGATAGATTGACCAAATAAGCCCATTTTATTCCTATCGAGTCCAATCGGACTGCTCCTCTATGGGCTAAACTTTTTAATAAAGAAGTCGTTCGACTGCATGGAGTTCCTAATTCCATTGTTAGTGACAGAGATCCGCTTTTTACTAGTGTTTTATGGCAGAGCCTTCAGAAAGCTTTGGGTATAAGCTCAATCTCAGTACAGCTTATCATCCACAGTCTGATGGTCAGACTGAAAGGTTGAATCAAGTCTTAGAAGATCTCCTTCGCGCTTGTATTCTTGATTTTGGTGGTAGTTGGGAAGACCACTTATCTCTTGTTGAATTTTCTTATAACAGTAGTTTCCAATCCATTACCGGTATGGCTCCTTTCGAATCCCTTTACGGAAGGCCGTGTTGGTCACCGTCTTGTTGGTTGGAATCCAGGGAAAAGTTAGTTGTCGGCCCCGACTATATTCGTGAATCTTCTGAGAAGATTGATATTATTAGACAGAGAATGAAAGAGGCTCAGTATAGGCAAAAATCTTATGCCGATCATCTGTAGGAAGCCTTTGGAATTTTCTGTTGGCGATCACGTGTTTATTCGTGTTTCTCCGATGAAGGGGGTGGTGCGTTTTAGTAACTCCGGGAAATTGGCTCCTCGATATGTTGGACCATTTCCTATTACGGAACGCATTGGCCCTGTTGCTAATCGTGTATCGCTACCTATTCTATTTTTGGGAATTCATGACGTATTTCATATATCCCAGCTTCGTCAATGCCTTCGAGATTCGGATTCTATCATTGATCCTCATAAGTTGCAAGATCATAAGATCTCACCCGACTTGTCTATGGTGCAAAATCCTATTCGTGTTCTAGCTTCGGAGGTTAAACGCCTTCGGAATAAAGAAGTCCCGCTTGTAAAAATTCAATGGTCCGCAAACCCCAAAGATTGCACTTGAGAAATCAAAGAATTCATAGAGCGTTCTTATCGCGGTTTTCTCTCCTCTTCGGGTGGGGGTGAGCATTCTTAATTCATCTTTTCTATTTTAAATCTTTGTTGTGATTAATAATTTGTGTTATAAACAACTTCTAGTATGAAAATTGCGGGGACGCAATTTTTATAAGGGGGGAGTTTGTAGCAACCATGATTTTTGATTATCGTCGAAATAAAAAACTTAAAATAGAAATTTTAAATTCAAAAAAAAATGATGAAAATCCATTGCAAAGTCAGTTGCATACCTTTTATGTGGTAGCGCATTTGAAATAAATAACAAAGTTGTGTTATATTTTCATTTGCCTTTACGTGTGAATGGGTCTAATTCAAAGAAAAAATATTGGAACACTTTTGTTTGCAGCCACTAAAATTTGTTAAAGCAAAAAGTACGTGCATGCATTTAACTGAGTCCATGCCGTTTATCATTTCTTTATTATTGTGCGAAAAGTGTGTGCATGCACGTTATGCATTTTTTTTACTTTGCACGCATAGCCAGGTAGTTTCCATTTTCTTCAAGTAGTTCACTATATCTAGTATATTGCATTACATGAGTGCATGTAAACGTGTCCAGGCCATATACATTGTTACTTGCATGCATGAAAGTGTAACATTGCTCTGGCATCATTTACATGCATGAAAAATATAGTGTGCATGCGTGCAAACAGGTTATATACGAAATATGTTCAGGTCAGTTAATATTTTTTGTTTACTTCATTTGCGTGCAAGTGGTATAGTTAGAAAATTTCGTTCAGGTTACGTTATTTTTGAAATACATACGTGTCAGCATGTTGTAGCTTTGCCTAGGTTGTTTAAAAAAAAGAATTTTTTTTCAGTTTCATTTTTGTGCCTACCATTGTTTTAATTCATGCTCGTGTATAATATATACATGAGAAATTGTTAAAACGTTAGTAGTCCTGGTCATTTTTCGTGTACGCAAGTGTGCGTAAGTGAAAATGAAGTGTGCGCGTATGAAAGTAAGTCACCAAATGCAAGTATCAGGTCATTCAATTGTTTTTTGTCTATATTATTTTGTGTGAATATGTATAACTATGCCTAGGTTACTATAATTGTGATTTATACATGTGTATGGAGGTTGATGAATTAGAAAAACAAGCCTAGGTCATTATATTTTTAACTGTGTATAGCTTTGACCAAAGTAGTTTCGTGTAAAGTATTGAGTTCAGGTCTAGGCTTACAATTGGTTCGTGCGTACGTATATTACATTTTTGTTCGTGCGTACATTTATAGTCCAGGTTGCATTTGATTATATATTTTTGTTTACATCAATTTTTGTGTGCATGTAAATGTACCCAGATCATCAATTTATTACATGCGTACGTGAAATTTTTTATGGCCCTGGTCATTTATTTTTTTTATCAACTTCAATCTTGGTAATTTTGTAAGTGCGTGGATGTAGTTGGTGCGAGGCAGTACTATAGTTGGTGCATATATGAGTAGTGTAGACCAATATTTAATTTATTTTGAACCGATATTTTCTTTTGAAACGTACTTTGTTGTCGTTATTTTTATAATGGATTTTTTCCTCAGTGTTTATATTTAAAGTGTGTGTTCTGATGAGATTTTTTGACGAATAAAAATTACCGTTGTTTTGAATTCAGTAACCGCCAATTTAAAGTGAATTTTCAAGCAGCTATCTTGCAACCAAGAAAACCCACAACGCTGATTTGATATTCGTTTTTTACGGTGTTTTGTGAAGCGCAATTTCTTTGTCGAAATTGCATGGATGTTGCTTTTTTAATCACGTGTTTTTAAATTCATTTTAAAATAAAATTATTTCCAATTTTTTTTACGGTTTACGCTTTCAAAAGAATGAGGAATCAATTTAAACGTTTCAGCTAAATTAAGGACTATGAACCCTTACTTTTACTGATTCGGCTAATTCCGGACTTGTCCATTTGAGAACGTAAATTTTATTTATATAAAATACACAATTTTGCACTTTCAAGGAAACGATGAAGAGATTTAAACCATTTAGCAAAAGTACAGAATATGTAACCACGCTTTTACTAATTCGGTTAATTCCGGACTCGTTAATTGAAATATTTGCCGTGGAATTGCTGTTTGAAAATTTTGATGATTTTGTTGGGCTTTCGAGCCACTATGATGGACCTTCAGGTCATTTACCAGTACTAGGCCTTCGGGTCATTGGTTGGGCGTCAAATATTATGATGACAGTACTTGATAGGCTTCAGCCATATGAGATGCACGTGCAGTGCAGCTTAGACTCGCCATATGCTGGGATCGATCCACTTTTATGCTGATTTTTCTAGTTATCTTATTTTGATTTCAAGATTTTTGTGTATTTCTGTTTTGAATTCAATTATGAATTTGGAAGTTGATTTTGATGGAGCTTAATGAGATTTCTTTATTTAAACTATGTTGATTATTTATGCTGAATAGTCTCATTCGAGATTATAATTAATTTGCTTTGATGTTTTTAATATTGCATTCATTTCTAAGTTTAAATTAGACTGATCCGTTTATTATTTTCTTTTAAATAATACTCGGGTTAGACCGAGTTATTTCAGGGTAATTGCTATCTCTGATTCAGTTGCTGCTTCAGCTTTTTGGATTTCACCTCATCTTTTGTTTGGGTTCGAGGTGTTACTTTTGGTGTATTGACTCTCATCTCATGTATGTATTGATGGCTATGTATATGTACATTTGATTCATGTGAGCCATCGAGTGTTGTAGCATGTATCCAGACTTATCTTTCGCTATATCTGATATATCTGTTCTGAGGTGATTATACTTATCTGTGTTGTTGTTATTATGAGTTGTTCTGAATTTTTCATAAGCCGCCGTGGTTTTGTTTTAGATTTGGATTGAATATATATTGTTAGGAGTAATTACACAACTCCTATCGATGTAATCAATACTCGTCTAAGACATAACTTATAGATGGTCGCTTCTAACAAGCCTTATTCTTCGCAATAGCAGACGTTATTCCTTATAATAATCTTTGTTATTGTGAGTATAGAGGTGGGGCATCACAAAGAAGGTAACTTCTCTTAGCTTAACACCCTCCTTGGTACATACGAGCTCAAGGTATGTATTTTGTGGAAGGCAATTAGCTGTCAACAGAAATGGCCGTGTGGCATTCAAATTGATGTGATATGTGATATGTGAAAGGTAATCGTTACCTCAGGCCTCATCAACCGGAAATGACTAAAATAGGGTTATGGTGGCATGGCTAAGTGAGTCACTCCCAAGTAGGATATGATCATCCTCTTCTAGATATATTTCTTCTCGCTATGACGTTCGAGATTTAAATTAATGTGGTTTGTATGCTATGAGGGCCCTCAGAAAAGGTCTGTAACAACCAGAGGATGACATATTCGGTACTACCTAGTTATAGAGGTAGGTCGGTCTTGTATTGGTAGAGGATAGATGCTCTGTGCCTCAGGACATCCATCTAGAGGTGTACACATCGGAAGGTAATCCCTTCACCTGGTCATTTGTATGGAAATCCAAACTCCACTATGTTCCTGCCATTTTGATTGTATTACCCATTTTGGGCTATATGCTGGAATTTAATCGATGTAACAATTTCGGCTTTGATTAATATTGTGTGATGACCTGAAATTTTTGGATATTTGAAATTGGATATTTAATGGATTTTTATTATTTAAAAGTTAAATTCTAACTTGTATTTCAAATGCCACTATTTATTGAGTGATTAATTTGTCTAATTTAATAATTGGAAATTGGGAAAATTGTTGAATCTGGATATTCCACGCTTGTTAAAATTATTTTAAAGGGTTAGAAAATTCATATTGATAATACTGAAGATAATGAAAGCTTCAGAATTGGATTTATAAGTGTTTTGTTAAGTTTTGAAAATATATCGTTTAAATTGATATTTAAAAATAGCCTTCCAAGGCACAGTCTCAGAATTCGACGAAACCAGTTCCATGGGATCCGTAATAGTGTGTTATTATCGGATTTCAATATTTATAGTGTTTGGACTAATCGTTGGCTGTACGGTAGATAAACGCATTGAATCTAGATCGAAATTCAGTAAAATAATAGGTCCAAAAAGCTATTTTCTCCATACGATTGAGTTAGGCCTTGGAACATTTTTCATTACGTTCAGAATACGGGTTTAACATTATAAACGTCTGACGGAACGCCTCGATAGGAGATCGAGATTGTGAGTTGCGATAAATTGAGACAATTTGAATTTGAATTTAAAATTAAATATATATATGTATGTGTGTGTGTGTGTGTGTTCGTACGCAACAGACAAATTAATCACGTTTCTATCCTTAACAGCACGTATCTTTCGTCGTGAAACACGCGTCCTCTCGTTAATGAAAAAAGGATTTTTATAATACACGGAAGGGAGTAATTCCAGATCGTATTCATCAAAAAAATATAAATAATTAAGCGACAGAGTTTCTCTTCAAAAGAAAATAGGATCGAAAACTCAAATTCTGTTAAAATTCCTCTTTAAAAATGGAGACGCGATGAGATTGTAATCGTTGTCTCGATTGATTTAAAAAATTAATAAATCGAAGCTGACAGGCAAGCTTCGAGTACAAATTGAATCGCACAAGCATGCCGTGGCTACCAGTTACGATCTTCGAGTCGGCCCCACTGGTGCAAGCGTTGGGAGGCGCAGCTCGACCTTGACAACAGGCGAAGGGAGAATAGGTGGGATTTGCATCGAGCAGGATCGCGTGTCCATTGGATATCGTCTATTAGAAACTC
Organism: Allium cepa; assembly: GCA_030765085.1. Taxonomy (NCBI): domain Eukaryota; kingdom Viridiplantae; phylum Streptophyta; class Magnoliopsida; order Asparagales; family Amaryllidaceae; genus Allium; species Allium cepa. Next base: position 622,733,493 of record CM060931.1, read on the forward strand.
GTGACTATGATGGGTAATTTGGGAGGAAAGGTGAACATTGATGGGAGAATGTCGCGTGCTGGTAACGACAGAGGAGGCGCAACATTCTTGGAATGTTAGTGATACTCAGGGCTTCGAGCAGTGGATGGTCGAAGGCATGCGTGGAGTTTGAACATCGCGATTTCAAATGGGTAGTAAGGTATTTGATTTAACTTGATTTCAAATATACACAGGAAGAAAAAAATTGCAGATAAAAGGATGCTTTACAGTGAATATATATAGATGCTGATCGTTTTAATTTTTTTTATATACATATATACATACATATATATATATATAGAATAAAAATGGGAGCAGTCGGTTTTTGGTTTAAATTAAATAAACACATGTATAAGTACACGTGCATTTAAAATACTGAGGTAAACAGTATATGTATATATAAGATTTGGTAAATATAGGAATTTTAAAATGTTACATAGAGTTTACAAAAAAATAGATTTTTGGAAATCCATAACTTATTTTCAAAGTGGAAAATATAAAATAAATTTACATTTTGAATTTACCAATTTATCAATATATTAAGGAAATAATTTGATTAATTGGTTAATCAATTAGTTTGGTTACTAAAAATAATTGATTAAAGGAAATTATTTTAAACCAAATCATTAGTTAATTAAATTTTGAAATGATAAATAGTTGTTTGACTTTTTCGAATGTTGATAAACTATATAAATACTTATACAAGGTCAAAAATCTTGAAAACAAGCTGGAATGGAAATGGATTGAAAAACAAAAGCAAAGGTGAAATCTTCTCACTCAAATTGGTTTGCCCAATTAATTTAAAGCAATAAATTTAAATTATTGGATGTGCTTAGATGAATTCGATAATTTATATGTTAGGTGATCTTATAATAGTAGTGTTTATATATATATATATATATATATATATATATATATATATATATATATATTGGAGTGATTGATTTCCCGCATTATATAGCGGATGAGACCTTATGCGCCCCGTATAATAGCGGATGACCCTTATATCGAGGTATCCCGCCTTGAAGCGGGATTGGTATTTTAAATTGCTGAGCTAACATCTGTGGATGCAGGGAAACATGTTTGAGGGATCCAACTGGATTCCTCAAATGTTTGAGTTTATTTCATATGCTTTGATATGATTTATTGATAATCTGTGATTGATTATATTGGTAATTGAAATTACTGAATGCTATGGTTTGGCCAAATATATTTTGGTATTTTTAAGATACCAGAAATATGAAATTGGATTTTTGGAAGGAAATTAAAGTAGAGAATTTTAAGTAAAATAATTTTAGAGAGTTGGATAAATTAAATAAGGAATTTGGAAAGGATAAAGGTTGATTTTTGAAATCCTATTAAATAAATTCCAAGTATGGGGAAAAAGATTTTTAATAAATGGATTTTTGAGAACATAAGTAGTATTGTTTAAAAAATTGAAGAATTTATTTACAATTCAGATTTTAAATAGTTTGGGAGAAATAAAGGAATTTATTTTAAAACGGAGTTAGTTTTGGGAAATCGATTTGAAAACTGATTAAATGTTTGAAACTATGTTTTAAAAGGAGAATGAGACTATGGAATTTATAAACTGGGTTTATAAAGTGGATATTTGGAAGTATAAATTCACGGTGGGAATTTATAATGAAATGGCTAATTCGTTTTAAAAATAAATAGTGGTTTATTTTTAAAGGTGTGAGAGAAAAGCGTATTTCCTTGAAAAGCCAAGTATGTTTCCAAAGAATATTTTTAAATATAAGTTGGAAGTTTTAAAGTTGTTTTAAAAGAATGTTTTTGAGAATTATTATTTAATTTGTTTAAATTTTAAAAGTAAATCCTTTATTAAATTAGTTATAGTTGTAATATTTTTAAAGGGGTAATTGGTATTATGATTTAAAAAGATAATTATTAATATTTATATTTTATAAAGTAGTTTTATTTTTAATATAGTTTGGCTAAAGTTTTTATTTGGTAAACTTGTATAGAATTCAATAACCTTTATTTTTTAAATTTGTTGTGCCGTAAGTTTTACATGAAAAATTATTATTAAATTCATAATAGGTATTTTAAATAAAGTGTCTTAAGTAGTATTTATTTTAAGTATTTTAAATATATATATTTCTAAATAAAGTGATTTAAATTATTTAAAATCTAAAGCGTTTAGGCTTGGTAATTTTCAGTGGAAAGAAAAAATATTTGGAATTTATTCCACAAGAGGAAAGTGATTTGAAAGCTGTTTTCAAAAGGGTTGAAGTGTAGAAAAATTTACATCTTGCGAATATATTTTGAAGTAAATAATTTGGAAAAATTATTTAAATTTGATGGTTATTTATGAATATTATTTGATAGTTAAATAACCGACGATCAATATTGGCCTTTAAGACGACATTTGAACGTCGATGAGACTGGGGGTCGGATTCCAAATGGTTATCCGAAAACCACATCGAATCTTAAAGGTGGATCTTTTATTTAAAAGATCAAAAATGGAAATTTGTTGTGACTTAATTTAGATCTGAATGTATCCACTTATTTTTAAAATAAGCGCTCATTATTCGGATAAGCCGGGGGAGGACATTAAGTCATAAAACCCATTTCGAATAATGATACGATGAAATGGGATTGCATTTGAAGGCAGTGGTTGAAGACCGGTTATTTTGGAAAACGTAAGGATTACTTGTTGATTGTCTCTGCACCGAGTTGCCCCGGTATAAAGATTACCCTATGTGATGGGGAGTCCGGACGTGATTAGGGGATATCCGGATTTGCAACGACTTCATTCCTTAATTGGACGAAGTGCCTTCTGTTCCATTCAGACCCAGGATGGATTTGTATGGATGTATGTCTGACATTACACTTTGAGATATAAAGCTGATTTCTATCAAATACATTTCTGTTTGGTGGCGGAGAATTTATTCTCTTAGCTTAACACCCTTCCCTGAGACGTACGTTCTCAGAGGTTATGTAGTTGATGGTTACTAGTGATATATTCCCTATTTGGTAACGTGGCATGCTAAGTGCTGATCATTAGTTGATCGAAGCACGACTTTTGTGAAAAGCGTAGCTATGTGGGACGAGACTTCATCGAACCTCACACCCCGGAAATGGTCGAAACATGAAAGGATGCAGCAAGGTTATGGGGTCGTGCCCCTCAGGGTATGTGCATTTCCTTCTGGATAAAAAGTGGTATTCTGGTATGGAGCCTAGATATTTAACTTATTAGGATAAAAAGTGGTATTCTGGTACGGAGCCTAGATACTTTACTTATGTGGTTGTTGGAATTTGAGGCGCCTCGGTAAAGGTCGGTTACGACCGGGGATGGCATACTCGTGATAGTTAGTTACCTAGTTACAGAGGTAACCCGACCTTGTGTTTGCAGAGATCCGGTTAGGTTCTCAGGGCATCCCTCTAGAGGCGTACCCATTCGAATAAAGGAAGTTCCTTAGCCTTGACCATTTGTTGGAAATCGAAACAATCAATACGCACCCCATATGGTTTTAGTTGTAGAACCTTCCATCTAACATTGTAGCTATAGTAGGCATACTATAATGTTACGTGTGCTGGCTAAGATTAATATTACACTTTCGAAATGTTTTTCCCATACTATGCACTAATAATAATATCAAAAGGATTTTCGCGTATCAAGCATGTTTGACTACTATAAGGAGAAACCTCCCCAAGTGGGCGATTGCATTGTGTGTATACCGGGAGACCCTGGTAGTTTCATTTTCCAAAAAGTATAACGGATTTCTTATTATTTCTTTTTGTACAAATAACTATTTTAAGTTCTCACACCAGTCCCACGACTGACTCATAGTTTATTGTTCCCTTTCTAAACTCTAGATGCCCCTAATTTTCCACACAGGCAGCCTAGAGTTAGGTTATCAGTAAGTTCTGGAGCTAAGTCAAGAAAGTAAGCTATGGAGATTAGGAGACAAGCTAGATAACGAGATGTATCACACATATATGATATTGTATTCCGCTGCTGTGTTGTATATTGGCTCTGATGATGTAATGTATAAACAGATATAGCTCTTTTGTTTTAAAGATTAGTCATTTATCTATTATATAGTGTTCCGCTGCGATTGTGAGATTCTGATATTATTTCGATTTCTTCTTCTATTTTCTTCTTCTTTAACCCTAACGATTTGGTTTTCCGGCATTCGATTGTTCGACATTCAATACAGTGGACGTATTGATGTCGATTTTCGAGTGTCGAAAAATCGGGTCGTTACAATTTGGTGTCAGAGCTTAGGTTGGCGATATACCTAGGCTTTGGTGGGGGAATTACTCATTAGAGATAGAGTCAGTAGTACTCTAGAATGAGTTTGAGTGTAATAATAGATATGAGCACGTATTTGTTAGTGAATATAAAAATTGTTTTATATTGTGTTGACTTATCGGTTGAGTGTTTATAGATTCTGCTCGATACGTGGGACGCCATGTTATCGATAGGGGTTTCTAAACTCTTAAACAAGATAAACCAACACAGTATTGTTTTAAAATAGGGTAAATGAAATTTTTTTACTCAAATTATTTTTGTATATAAAAGAAATAATTTTCCATAACTTATTATAGTTACATATGGTTGCTTGGTTGTTAGGAAGTGATAATATTAAATTATTATCATTGTTGTGCAAAAAAAATTTAGAAGTAGGAATTGAAATTATAACCAAAGGTTAAGGAAATAAATTCAGATAACAAAATGAGATTTGTAAATATAAATTATAAATGTGGTTTATATTGGAAACGAAACAAAAATTCCAAAGTAATTTTTTGAATATGGATTGAAAGGATTTGGAATTCGAAATTTTGGATATTTAATTCCCTTTGAGTTAAAAATGATTTTCAAAGGTTTTGGAAAAAATGGTGAAATTATGTGGGAAATATTTTTTGAATTGGATATGAAATTTGGTGGGATTTGGAATTTAAAAATATTTAGAAAAATATTTTTCAAAGGATAAAGCACTAAACTCTTTTCAGTCGCCGGAAAATAATTTCGATGATGATCGCGACAACATCGGTGTTCATTTTCGAGCTTCCAAGGGAGGCATTACTACCCAAATGTTTTGAATCGGGAATATTTGCGAAATTGAGTTTGATTTTGAAATAGTTGATTTTGGATATAATAGATTTCGAAAATGATTTTTAAATACTTCAGTGGTTATTTAAACTCTGGAATCTCGTTTAAAAATGATTATAGAATATTTGTAAGTTTAAAAATTTATAAGGGTTTGGGAAAGATTAAATTGGAATGGGAAATTTAAGCCTAACAGGTTAAATAAATTAGCGTTGAAGTTGGTCAGAATAAGATTCATCTTGGAAGAGTTAAATAAAGTAAATGGAATTCAAGCTAAACATTGGAATTGAATTTGAATTGTGTTAAATAAGGTGAAGTAGAAGAATTAGTTCGAGATGGACTAAATAATACAAAGGACTAAAAATAAATTAGAGTTTGGAAATAAAAGCCATTGAGATTTAAAAATAAATTAGTAAGTAGGACTAATTAAAGAAATGAGTTTGAGAAAGGGTGAATAGAATTCAATATTTAATTTGATTTGGAAATAAATTAAGAATTGAAGATAAAATTCGAATTCAGAATGGGATTGAAAATTTGAGTCAAATAAAATGATGATATGAATGAAGGATAGTTGATAAAAATTCAGTATTCAGAATTTTAAGATAAACTGGATTCAAATGAAATTGAAATTAAAGTGAATATAAATGGACATAAAACCAAAGTAATGAATTAGAAAATAAATATAAGAAGTGTATAAAATCTTATATTGAACTTAAATGGTGAAATTCTTGAGTAAAATATGGAATTGGGAAAATGAACTAAGTAAGTATTTGAATGGAGTAAATAAAAGTGTGGGAAATAAATTTTTTGAATAGAAATCAATTTAAATGTGAATAAAAGAAAATTGGTATAGCTAATAATCAATTGGAATAAATACGTAGGATGTACGTGTATTATTTTATTCGCATAGCGATTCGATTCAGAATTTGAGCATAGAATTTCGAGATAGTTATATCGATCCGAGTTGAGATTTTTCATTCGATTTTCAATAGCGAACCCTGGATATGGATTTTTGATTGATTCGAGAAATTCTCTATCATAGTTTAGGACTATGCAAGGAGAATAACGGTTTTTGATCAAGAAACCAGATCTGTGTCCGCACTAGTAAGTCGGGTGAACTACACTAGTACGGAAGTGAAATCGTGTGATCGAGTGAACGATCGGATTTGATATTGCATACGAATGATATATGGACATCGTACGTCCTTGAATGAAATAATTGTTTAAACTTTTGTAAAGAACTGTATAAAATGATTTTGAATGTTGTAATTGGACATTATTGCTAGTAGAATATACATGTGTTTTAAAAGGCAAAGGATAAATTGGGATTTTTGATTTCGAAAGATATATTTAATTGTCCAACAAAAAGGTATCTACTTAAATTTCCGTATGAAATTTGATGATTTTCTGGTCTAGGTACTTGGCCTTTTGTTTTCTTTTGAAATCTGGAGGCCCGTAGAGGCATTTTGTAGTTGTATGGAGCTAACCGCGCAAAGGAGATAGCGGTAAAAATTTTAAAAAATTTAGAGAGTTAGATATATTTTTTGAGAAATTTTGATAATTTTAAAAATTTGGATTTGAATTTAAATTTGAATTGTTGAGAAAATAATATTGTTTGAAACTTATGCTTGAGTTTGGGAAGTTAGTAAGAATGATAGTGTCTTTAATAAAAATTGTATTGGAAAGTTGAAACTGTTGGGTTTTGGGAAGTTGTTAAAACTATTTGGATGGGGAAAATAGTGAACGGATTATGGATCATTCTTCTTAACTAGTAATTTCGGTGACGAAATTCTTTTAAAGGGAGAAGAATGTGACGATCGGGAATTTTTGGGTATTTGAAATTGGATATCTAATGGATTTTAATATTTAAAATTTAATTTCTAACTTGAATTTCAAATGCCACTATTTATTGAGTGATTAATTTTCCTAATTTAATAATTGGAAATTGAGAAAACTGTTGAATCTGGATATTCCAGGCTTGTTAAAAATATTTTAAAGGCTTAGAAAATTCATATTGATAATACTGAAGATAATGAAAGCTTCAAAATTGGATTTAGAAGTGTTTTGTTAAGTTTTGAAAATATATCGTTTAAATCGATATTTAAAAATAGCCTTCCGAGTCACAATCTCGGAATTCGACAAAACTAGTTCCATAGGTGTTATTATCGGATTTCAATTTTCGTAGTGTTTGGAGTTATCGTTTGGCCGTACGGTAGACAAACACGTTGAATCTAAGTCGAAAATTCAGTATAATAATAGGTCTAAAAAGATATTTTCTCCATACGATCGAGTTAGGCCTTGAAATCTTTTCCATTACGTTCGGAATAGGGGTTTAACATTATAAACGCCCGGCGGCATGCCTCGATAGGAGATCCAGATTGTGAGTTGCGATAAATCGAGACGATTTGAATTTGAATTTCAAATTAAATATATATATATATATATATATATATATATTCATATACAACAGACAAATTAAACATGTTTCAATCATTAGCAGCACGCGTCTTTCTTCATGAAACACGGTTCCTCTCGTTAATGAAAAAAAGAATTTTTATAAAACACGAAAGGGAGTAACTCCAGAACGTATTCATCAAAAAAATATAAATAAGTAAGCGGCCGAGCTTCTCTTCAAAAGAAAACAGGATCGAAAAATCAAATTCAGTTAAAATTCCTCTTTAAAAAAAGGGCGACGAGATGAGAATTTAATCGTTATCTCGATTGATTTAAAAAATAATAAATCAAAGCCGATAGGCAACCTTCGAGTACGAATCGAATCGCGCAAGCACGTCGTGGCTTCCAGTTAGGATCTTCGAGTCTGCCTCGCTTGCACAAGCCTTGGGAGGTTCAGCTCGACCTTGGCAACAGGCGAAGGAAGAAGAGGCGTGATTTGCATCAAGAAGGATCGCGTGGCCATTGGGTTTCGTCTAGTGGAAACTCGTGACCGTGATTGGTAATTTGGGGAAAGACGCGAACGTTGATGGGAGAATGTCGCATGTTGGCAACAACAGAGGAGGTGCGACATTCGTCGAAATTTTGTGATACTCAGAGCTTCGAGCGGTAGCTGGTTGAAGGCGTGCGTGGAGTTTGAGCATCGCGATTTTTAATGGGCAATAAGGTATTTGATTTAACTTGATTTAATATATACATAGGAAGATAAAAGAATGCTTTACCGTGAATATATATTTAGATGCTGATCGTTTTAAATTTATATATATATGTATGTGTTTGTATATATATATTTACGGAATAAAAATAGGAGCAGTCTGTTTTTGGTTTAAATTAAATAAACATATGTATAAGTACACATGCACGTTTAAAATACCGAGGTAAATAGGATATGTATATGTATATATAAGATTTGGTAAATATAGGAATTTTAAAATGTTATATACAGTTTATAAAAAATAAATTTATGGATATTCATAACTTATTTTCAAAGTGGAAATGTAAAATAAATATACATTTTGAATTTACCAATTTATCAATATATTAAGGAAATAATTTGATTAATTGGTTAATCAATTATTTTGGTTACTAAAAATAATTTATTAAAGGAAATCAGTTTAAACCAAATCATTAGTTAATTAAATTTTGAAATTATAATTATATGTTTGACTTTTTTGAATATTGACAAACTATATAAATATTTTATAAGGTCAAAAATCGTGAAAACAAGCTGGAATGGAAATGGATTGCAAAACAAAAGCAAATGTGAGATATTCTCACTCAAATTGGTTTGCCCAGTTAATTTAAATGAATAAATTTAAATTATTGGATGTGCTTGGATGAATTTGATAATTTATATTTTGGGTGATAATATATATAGTAGTATATATATAGGAGTGACTGATTTCCCGCATTATATAGCGGATGAGACCCAATGCGTCCCGTACAATAGCGTATGACCCTTATACCGTGATATCCCGCCTTGAAGCAGGATTGGTATTTTAAATTGTTGTGCTAACATCTGGGGATGTAGGGAAATATGTTGGAGGGATCCATCTGGATTCCTCAAATGTTTGAGTTTAATTCATATGTTGTGATATGATTTATTGATAATCTGTGATTGATTATATTGGTAATTGAAATTACTGAAAGCTATGGTTTGGCCAAATATATTTTGTTATTTTTAAGATACCAGAAATATAAAATTGGATTTTTGGAAGGAAATTAAAGTAGAGAATTTTAAGTAAAATAATTTTAGAGAATTGGATAAATTAAAGAAGGAATTTGGAAAGGATAAAGGTTGATTTTTGAAATCCTATTGAATAAATTCCAAGTATGGGGAAAAAGATTTTTAATAAATGGATTTTTGATAACTTAAGTAGTATTGTTTAAAAAATTGAAGAATTTGTTTAAAATTCGGATTTTAGATGGTTTGGGAGAAATAAAGGAATTTATTTTAAAATGGAGTTAGTTTTGGGAAATCGATTTGAAAACTGATTAAATGTTTGAAACTATGTTTTCAAATAAGAACAAGACTATATAATTTATAAATTGGGTTTATAAAGTGGATATTTAGCAAAATAAATTCACGGCGGAAATTTATAATGGAATGGGTAATTTGTTTTAAAAATAAATAGTGGTTTATTTTTAAAGGCGTGAGAGAAAAGCGTATTTCCGTGAAAAGCCAAGTACGTTTCCAAAGCAGATTTTTAAGTATAAGTTGGAAGTTTTAAAGTTGTTTTAAAAGAAATTTTTAAGAATTATTACTTAATTTTTTTAAAATTTTAAAGGTAAATCCTTTATTAAATTTGTTATAGTAGTAATAATTTTAAAGGGGTAATTGGTATTATGATTTAAAAAGATAATTATTAATATTTATATTTTATAAAGTAGATTTATTTTAAATATAGTTTGGCTAAACTTTTTATTTGGAAAACTTGTATAAAATTAAATAACCTTTATTTTTTAAATTTGTTGTGGCTTAAGTTTTACATGAAAAATTATTACTAAATTTCATAATAGGTATTTTAAATAAAGTGTTTTAAATAATTTTTATTTAAGTATTTTAAAGTATATATATTTTTAGATAAAGTAATTTAAATTATTTTAAAATCTAAAGCATTTAGTCTTGGTAATTTTCCATTGAAATAAACAATATTTGGAATTTATTCCGCGAGAGGAAAGTGATTTGAAAATTGTTTTCAAAAGGGTTGAAGTGTAGAAAAAATTATATCTTGGGATGATATTTTGAAATAAATAATTTGGGGAAATTATCTAAATTCAATGGTTGTTTGTGGATGTTATTTGATAGTTAAATAACCGACTATCAATATTGGCCCTTAAGACGACATTTGGATTTCGTTGAGACCGGGGGCAGATTCCAAATGGTTATCCGAAAACCACATCGAATCTTAAAGGTGGATCTTTTATTTAAAAGATCAAAAATGGAAATTTCTTGTGACTTAATTTAAATCTGAATGTATCCACTTGTTTTTAAAATAAACGCTCTTTATTCAGATAAGCCAGTGGAGGACATTAAGTCATAAAACCCATTCCAAATAATGATACGACGAAATGGGATGGCATTTGAGGATGGTGGTGGAAGACCGGGTATTTTCAAAAACGAAAGGATTACCTGTTGATAGTCTCTACACCGATTTTCTCCGGTATAGAGATTACACTGTGTGATGGGGAGGCCGGATGTGATTAGGGGATATCCAGATTTGCATGGACTTCTTTCTTTAATTGAACGAAGTGCCTTCGGTTTCATTCAGATCCAGGATGGGCTTGTATGGATGTATGTCTGACATTACACTTTGAGATATAAAGAAGATTTCAATCAAATACATTTCTGTTTGGTGGCGGAGAATTTATTCTCTTATCTTAACACCCTTTTCTGAGACGTGCAAGCTCAGAGGTTATGTTGCTGATGGTTACTAGTGATATATTCCCAATTTGGTAATGTGGCATGCTAAGTGCTGATCATTGGTTGATCAAAGCATGGCTTTTGTGAAAAGCGTACCTTTGTGGGACGAGACTTCATCGAACCTCACACCCCAAAAATGGTCGAAACAGGAAAGGATGCAGCAAGGTTATAGGGGTCGCGCCCCTTGGGATATATGCATTTCCTTCTGGATAAAAAGTGGTATTCTGGTATGGAGCTGAGATACTTTACTTATGTGGTTGTTGGAATTTGAGGTGCCTCGGTAAATGTCGGTTACGACTGGGGGATGGCATACTCATGATAGTTAGATACCTAGTTACAGAGGTAACCCGACCTTGTGTTGGCCGAGATCCGATTAGGTTCTCGGTGCATCCCTCCAGAGGCGTACCTATTCGGATAAAAGAAGTTCCTTAGCCTTGACCATTTGTTGGAAATCCAAATAATCAATACGCACCCTAGTGTTTTAGTTGTAGAACCTGCCATCTAACATGGTAGCTATAGTAGGCATAGTATAATGGTACGTATGCTGGCTAAGATTAATATTATACTTTCGAACTGTTTTTCCCACACTATGTACTAATAATTATATCAAAAGGATTTTCGCGTATTAAGCATGTTTGACTACTATAAGGAGAAACCTCCCCCAAGTGTGCGATTGCATTGTGTGTGTGCTGGGAGACATTGTGGTAGTTTCATTTTCCATAAAGCATAACAGATTTCTTTTTATTTATTTTTGTACAAATAACTATTTTAAGTTCTCACACCAGTCCCATGACTGACTCGGAGTTTATTGTTCCCTTTCTAAACTCCGGGTGCCCCTAATTTTCCATACGAGCAACCTAGAGTCAAGTTATCAGTAAGTTCTGGAGCTAAGTCAGGATAATATGCTATGGAGATCAGGAGACAAGCTGGACAATGGGACGTATCACACATATATGATGTTGTATTCCGCTGTTTTGTTGTATATTGACTCTGATGATGTAATGTATAAATATATTTAGTTCTTTTTTTAAAAAAAATTAGTCATTAATATGTTATATATTGTTCCGCTGCGATTGTGAGATTTTGATATTGTTTCTACTTCTTCTTTTATCTTCTTCTTCTTTAACCCTAACGATTTGGTTTTCCAGCATTCGATTGTTCGACATTCAATACAGTGGACGTATTGATGTCGATTTCGAGTGTCGAAAATGGGTCATTAGATATTATTTGTGCAATAGACACTATTATAGTATAAGATGATTTGATGTGAAATGTTTTAGTTATCGTATGGTAAAAACATGTCCGTATTTATTTGTGGGCCTATCTTACGAGATACTTTTTTTTGGGAAGGAAAAGTTTGGTAATTTAATAAATTAAGTTGAATGTGTTTCTCACGCTGGTTTACCAGATTGATCTAGGCATTCCTCCCTTTCAATGCTCGGGTGAGACCGAGTATATTTGCAAGTTTAGATTTGGTGCTTTTGGTGCTTCAGCAGGAGAGTTAGAGATTTTCATTTTCTTATACACGCATCTGTTTCGGTTCTCCGCTTTGCACATTGTTATTTATATTATAAGCAATTGTGAGGACAAGTTATTATAAATGTCCAGGCTGATAACTAGTAATTGATTTTTGAACTCTAATTAATGTATGTACATATAGTTTCTGTTTTGTAAAGATCATTGATATGATATTATATGTTTCTTCGCCGCGATGTGAGATTTTGTGTTGTTCTGTTTGGTTCTCTCTTTCTTCTCTTCTCTTCTTCTCTCTTCTTTTCTTTCTCATGACTTTCCGTCAGTCTGTGCTTTTTAGGTCGGACATGTGTGGTTTATTGTCGATTCAAATGGTACGGATTTGTGGTTCATCACAATACTCTTGGAGCACAACTAATTTTTCTAGCACCAGAAAAGGACAGCTCAGATGCCTGATACAAGATGATTATCAAAATTTCAATCAATGCAATACAAAGGCTTACTTCCATGAGATATCATATCGCTACCAATCCTTCATCAATTCATGAGAAAGACTATGTATATCAATTCTGTTTTCGAAAATTTCTTTTTAAAAGAAATTTCTCAAATATGTTCTCATAAGAAAGCTATTTTCAGTTACGCTGCGGCCTGGGAGAAAACAAATGCCTATCTGTTTCAAAAAGTTGATTTGCGCAACCTTTTTGAGATATTTTATAGAATTAATGAATGTACACAGAAGACTTCTAACTGAGCAATTTCAATATTTCAAAGTTTCCTATAACCATGGGCAAAGAGAAGCCTATTCATTATTTTATTAAAGTTTTAAAACCATCAAGTTGAAGCCGTCGAGAAAGTGATTGATAGTTATGTATCTGCATATGTGTATATGTACGTGATGATCTACTGTTCTGTGATGTGTTTTATATTTGAGTTGTTATATTTTGTTCTGTTAGATCTTATGGCCATTATAGTTTTGTATTAAATATCTATTGGATATGTCGATCCACTAAAAAAAATATTCTACATTTATCGACGTATTTAGTAGATAGTTAAGACAAGGCTATAGATGGTCGCCCCTATCCAACTCTATTCTCCGTGTTAGCAGACGGTATTACTGTGTAATACTCTTTGCTAATGTGGGTCTTGGAGTGGGGCGTTACAGCTCGTTGTTACTCGGATTAGAGAATCTTATTTTCATCTAAAAGACTATTGGTCCATGAATTATGACCTCCCTGTCGCCTATTTGAGATTCGTGTCTCTATTTTGAGCACATTAAGAAAGTTCTTGCAAAAGGAAACATTAAGAGAAGTTCCTTTATCAGAAGGATTCATGAGTCCAATCTATTTTTTCAAAACATAACCCTTCGATATACTAGAAAGTTCAATTATAAAATTCTTCCTTTCAAAAGACTCTATTTTAATTGGCCAAAAATTATTTTCATATATAAGTATTTAAGCCTACGACCTTTTTCTATGGTACCTCCGAGAGGGAGGAACATAAACCTACGATGTTATTCCATAGCATCACCTAGAGGAAGAGACAAAACCCCTAACGTCAAACTCACCTCCTAGAGAAGGGTTAGGATAAGCACCCATCATTAACCTTCTGAACGATGGTCAACTCAGTAAATACTACATCCCTCATAGCCCAAGAAAGTCCAAAAGAGGCACCAAATAAAAGTAGAAAGAAAGATGTCTACTTTTCAAGACAAATGTCAAAACCCAAGAGAATAAAGGGTTAAGGAAAGAAATTTATCCACCAACTAGGACAAAATTGAAATCCTAGAGAGAGATACACATAGAAACAAAAGGATAATGATGTCTAATGCCAAAATCTGGAATAGACAAAGAATTCAAATCATATCCAAAGGAGAAAAAATATGGGCTAACAAATCTAAGAACATCCAATGCTTGAGAAATGATTTCCACGTCAAAGGATTAATAGGGACTTCACTTGGAGATTAGATTAAGCAAGCGACTCCTGAATCCTCGGATATAGGATGACCTCATAGGAGGGAAGGGCCTTTATATCTATATACTATATATATTAATAAGTTATTTGGACAATAGCACTACTTAACGACCAAGCAATAATACATAGCCACTATTCCGAATGATTTCAACTTTATAGAACTACTCACTACTAACTCATAGACCTAGGAATCTTTTGCTTAAACTTACTAATTTTACCTTTACTGGACAGATTTCTGATTGTGTGCTTATATTAAATGAATTTATAATAATATATTTGTCAGATGGGCTCTTGACAAGATTTTGGTTGAATTCCTGATTTTGTGAACTTTTAATGAAGATTTCAATTTTGGGTTTTGTCAATCCTAAACCCTTATATCGACTTTTAAATTGATTTATGGGTTTTTATATCCTTAATTTCATTGGTGAATTTGCATAGCGATTTCATCTAAATTCCTGGTTCCATGAATTCTCAATTTCCTCCTTGACTTTTGTAATGACTTATGAATTTTATATATTACAATTCCCATACAATTTTCATGGTGATTTCCTATTGATCTCATGTTTCATGAGTTCTTGATTTCTTAACTCCTTTATTGAATTTCCATTATGATTTATGGAATTCCCATTGATTTTCTGACTTTGAATTAGAATGATTTTTGAGAAAATTATTTGGTAGATGCGGTCCCAACAGGTCTATGCTAACATTCATGGAATCCTAAAATTTTTGGTTTGTTTATATAACGATCTTCTGTTTTTATGAAATCCAAGATTCTTTTCTTAATTTTTATGGTGATTGATGAATTTCACATACCTAATTTTGTTAATTGGATTTTTGATGATCTTTTGTTGAATTTTTGACTTGGAGAATTCTAAAATTCCTTATTGATTTTTGTGGTGATCGATGAGTTTCACATTCCTAATTTCCTTTCATGGATTATTAATGATCTTTTATTGAATTTTTGACTTCGAGAATTCTAAAATTCCTTACTGATTTTTGTGATTATTGATGAATTTCACATTTCTAATTTCCTTTCATGGATTTTTGATGATCATTTATTGAATTTTTGATTAGGAGATTCTAAAATTCCTTGTTGATTTTTGTGCTGATTGATGAATTTCATATTCCTAGTTTCTTTACTTGGATTTTTGATGATCTTTTATTGAATTTTTGAACTAGGAGAATTCTACAATTCCTTGTTTATTTTCATAACGATTTGTGAATTTCTGATTTCCTTATTGGATGTTTGATAATACCTTGTGAGATTTTTGATTTAGTGAATTCCAAATTTTCTTGTGGATTTTTATGATAATTGGAGAGTTTTGTATTCTTAATTTCCTCAGTGGATCTGTGATGATCTCTTATTGGTTTTCCAATCCCTTATTGAAAATGTTGATATAGTGAATTTTTAATTTCCTTGCTGGTTTTTATAATTAAACATGAATTTCATGACCCTCATTTCCTTGTTAGAATTTTGATGAGCTTTTGTCAGTTTTGTGATGAATTCTACACTTCCCTATGGATTTTGATGATGATTTATGAATTTCACATTGTAACGACCCAGAATTTTATTTAATTAAAATTTGAATATTTAATTTATTTTAAATATTAATAATTGAATTTATAAGTCGAATAAATTTTTATTTGAATTATTGGATTTAATTGGATAATTAAATCGATAATTTAATATGTTAAATTATGGAAATAATTGAAAATTGAGTTAAAAATGATTGTAAATAATTTGGAAAATTTTATTTAATCATACTGGAGTTATAGAAATATTTTAGAACTTTTAAAATCGAATTAAAAGTTAATTTGTGAAAATTGAATATTTTAATATTCAATAATCGACTGTAAAATAGCCAATTTTTGAACAGTCTCAGAATTGAACGAAACCCGTTCCATTGGATCCGTAATAGTTAGTTATTACCGGATTTCAATTTTCGTGTCAATCGGAGCTATCGTTTAATCGTGGCAGCTCGAAACGCATCGAATTATTTTTAATTTAAATTTGGTGAGTCAAAATAGCCATTTTTCAAAAAGTCTCGGATTTCGACGAAACCAGTTTCATCGGATCCGTAATGTGATATTATTGTAAGGTTTCAAATTTCAAGTCAATTGGATTTACCGTTTGTCCGGTACAAATTAAAACGCCTAGAAATCGATTTAAATCGGTTTAATTTAAATTGAGCGTTTGTAGCCATAACTCGCACATACTTCCGAATTAGCTTCCGAAACCTGTTCCATTGTGTCCGGAACGCGGGGTAAACCTTAGAAACGCTGGTTACGGCGTCTAAATCGGAGTTCGGAATTCCCGGGATGAATAGTGTTTACGCTTGCTTTTTCTATAAATACACCACACACAAATAAAAAAAAAATATTCCAAACCCTAATTCTATTCTACAGCCGCCACCCACAAGATGAAGGGCTGAAAATTCGTTTCCTTCTTCCTTTAATATATTTCAATCCGTCAAAAATCAATGAAAGTTGTTAACTACAACGTTGTAGAGCGAAGTGAGGGCTTTGATTTCATACGGAGTTGATCGTAAATGGTGCGACGGAGGGGGAGAGAAGTGGGGCCGTTTGCATCAGTTTTGGCACGCGTTTCGAGGCCTATCTCAGGGCCGAGCTCCATGTGCTTCAGGCCGAACCTAGAGCATGTTGAAGGCTTTGATTTGGCACTCCCCGATCGAGATTTCGTCGAGTATGAATGGAGTAATGTCAAACCCTAATCTTGGAGCATGGGTTCTTGTTGTGCGTATTATTTACTGGAAGTAACGAAAATGAGAAGAGGAAGAAAGGGGGGTGGGGACGTGTGGACCTGATGGAGTTTGGGAATAGAAGTGAACGGTAGTGATTTGGTTGATTTAAAAATATAAAGTTTATGTTGATTAGTATATATTAAAAATCGTGTAAAATTGTAAAATCAATAACTTTTTCATACGAGGTCGAAACTGCGCGAAACCAGTTGCGTTGGAATCGTATGGACGAGCACTACGCGATGGAGTTGGTTTGGAGTCGTTTGGAGTTAGTGAGAATTTCGGGTAAAATTAAACGCGCGTTTAATTTTATTCGAAATAAAAGCTGAAACGAAATTAAAACCAAGGTGAGAACTTCTCACTCAATCGAATAGATTTCGATTTTTATTTTAAATAGTTAGATTTAAAATATTTGAATGCATGTTTGAATGTCGATTGTTATCTATTGATTGTTAAAATAGACATTATGCGCCGTTAGTAAGCGGATGTTATTTAGTAAAAACATATACCGCGAATATTTCATAAACAGTGAAATTGGTATTATATACAATATCAATATATATATATTGGCATATGTATATATTGCAGTTGTTGATTTCCCGCATTTTTTGTTTAGCGGATGAGACCCTATTACGCCGTTAGTAAGCGGATAATATTTATTAAAAACATGTACCGCGATAATTTCGTACTGGAGCGAAATTGGTATTGTGCTAATGTTTTTGGATGCAGGAAAACAGGTTGGAGGGATCCAACTGGATTCCTCAACAGTATTTATTTGATTTCAGATATATTAATATTTGATGGATTATCATATCGATATATGATGGATCGTTGTAGTCGTGATTGACTATTTGGTATGTAGCATCATTGGACCAAATTTTGGAATTTTAAAATGATTTTAAAAGTGATTTTGAAAATATACTATATTTTTGGAATTGATCCATTATAAATAAATAAACATTATAATTTTTAAAGTTATAAAAATTATGGTTTTTGTGAAATATAGTTAAAAAGCTGATTTTTAGAAATACGATTAAAAGTCGATTTTTGAGAAATATGAACTAATGATTTTATAAAATAATTTAGATTGGATTTTTGAATATATGATAAAAGTTTAAATATAGGATTTATAAAATTTGATTATTTTATAAATCGAAATGGTGAAACTATAAAGGAATTTAAAGACGTTTTAGAATAATAATATAAACTGATTTATATTAAGAGATTTATAAATGGATATTTATAAATTGAAATATAGACATTATAAAACGAGTTTTTATAAGTGTTTGAATGTAGTGAAAATGAATTTCATAAATGAATGAAATTTATAGAATTATAAACTGTGAAGTTATAAATGAAATTTATAAATAGTAAGATTTATAAATTTGTGAAGTTAATTGAAGAATAGATTTGGTTAAATAAATGAATCTTATAAGTTATAAGATTTATAATTATGAAGTTTAAAGAACGATTTTATAAAATAATCGTTTTATAAGTATTTAACTTATAATATAAACATTTAGTTTATAATTGAGTTATAAACTGAAATATGTTAATAAAGGAATTTATAAAAAAAGAAGTTTTTATAAATAAATAGAAATGGAATTTATAAACGTTGTTTTATGAATTCGCAAACGACTTATTTTGATAAGTTAATTGTTATAACTTATAAATGGAGTTATATTCACGTTTTAGACTGTGAATAATCCTTTAAGTTAAAAAGTATAAAAAGGATGAAATTTGTTAACATAGTATATTCACGTTTTTGAATAGTGAATAACATGTTAAAGAAAATGTTTTAGAATGTGATATTTTAAACAGAATTAAAACGATCTAACGATGTTTTAAAGGTGTTGAGATTCGAAACCATAGATTTCAACATTTATTGTTGAAATAGACGTTTTCGAGAAATTAAAGGAAATGGTGGACTATAACACTGTTGTTATAGTAAATGATTTCCGAAAGGAAATGTTTTGTATAGTATTGGGATTTATATATCTATTTTAATTTCGAATCCCTATACTAGTGATTTTGGGTTTTCGTAACAATGTTTTACGTAACATTCATTTTGGCCCAAATAAATATGTTTAAGTGAATGATTTCCTTAAAGAATGAATTATATACTTAATTCGATTTAAGTATGTTGAACATTTTCTAAGTGTTGAAAATAAATAGGTTTGTGAATTACTTATGAATAAATAAGCATGGAAATGTTTTCCAATATGAAGTGAATAATTAAAATTTATCTTTTTGAAGATAAATTGAAATGAATAATTGAAATCGTATATGCATGAATATTTTGGAATATAAATTCATTATGGAATTTATATGTGAAAGTAGAATTTGTTTGAAAATAAATATTGATTTATTTTTGAAGTGTGAAAATTATATATCTTGTAAAGATATTTTGGAAAATAAATAATTTGGAAAATTATTTGGAATCTGGTGATGTATGCATATCCATTGATAGTTCAATAACCGACTATCAATATTTCCCTTTGAATGGGTATTTGATGTGATTTGTTTGAATGTGAATGCTACACTTATTTTTGAATAAGCGCTCACTATTCGGGTTAACCGGGAAAGGACCATGGGGTCGTATAACCCATTCCGAATATGTGATACGTCGTTGTGAATTGCATTTGAAGATCGGTGTTGAAGACCGGTATTTGCGAGAGCGATAGGATGACCTATCGATTGTTTCTGCACCGAGTCGCGCCGGTATAGAAACTCCCTAAGTGATGGGAAATCCGATCAGGATTGTGAATATCCGGATTGCAAGGACTTCTTTGTAAGTGCCTTCGGTTTTGTTCGAGCCCGGAACAGACTTGTATGGATTGTATGCCTGACATTACAAGTTGAGATATAAAGCCGATTTCTTTCAAATATATTTCTGTTGGTGGCGGAGAATTTATTCTTTGCTTAACACCCTTCTCTGAGACGTACGAGCTCAAAGGTTATATAGTTGAAGTTATCAGCGATATATTCCCAATTTGGTAATGTGACATGCTGAGTGATGCTGAAATGATCATTGTGTTGATTATTTGTGATAGGATCGTTTATTTGATCGTCTATCTTAGTGATCATTGTGTTGATCATTTGTTGACCCAAAGCATGGCTTTTGTATAAAGTATGTTTTTGTGGACGTGAATTCGTCGAGCCTCACATCCCGGAAATGGTCAAAACAGGAAAGTGCAGCAAGGTTATGAGGGGTAGCGCCCTTTAGGATATGTGCATTTCCTTCTGGAAAAGGGTGGTATCATGGTATGGAGCCCAGATACTTACTCATGTTGAAAACACTTTGTTATGATTGTGTGAATTGATTACGAGCGCTCGGTTGATAAAGGTCCCAAAGGACCGGGGGATGGCATATTCGGTCAGTTGTTACTCAGTTAGGGGTAACCCGGCCTTGTGTTGGTAGAGATCCGGTTTGGTTCTCGGGGATGTCCATCCAGAGGCATTCTCATGTGGCAATGGGAAGTTCCTTGGCCTGACCATTTGTTGGAAATCCAATTCCCAATACGAAACTTGTACGGTATTAGTTGTAGAACCTGCTATTCACTTATGGTGGTCACCACTGTTTGGATAGTAGCTATAGTAGGCATACGATAATGGTCGTATGTTGGCTAAGATTTATATTCTACTTTCGAAATGAATTTTCCTACACTATACACTAGTAATAATATCAAATATTATTTTAAATGCGTATCAAGCATCTTTGACTATCATAAGGAGAAATCTCCTCCGATTCTGCGTTTGCATGTGTGTGTGTGCGGGAGGCCTTATGGTAGTCTCATTTTTAAAAGCATTGCGAATTGAATTTAAAAATATTCCTCTATTTTGATTTTAAAGTTAAATAAACTGTTTTGAGTTCTCACACCAGTCACATGACTGACTCGGAGTTTATTGTTTTCCTTCCTAAACTCTGGGCGCCCACCAATTTCCACACGGGCAGTTAAGAGTTAGGTTTATCAGGATATTCTGGATATTCTGGAGTTGCTGGAGGCAAGCTGGATGGCATGGCGTATTACTAGCTATATAGTATTTCTTTTTCCGCTGCACTGTTTGTTGTTGATGTTGTATACTCTGATGATATGATGTAATGAAATGTATAATATGTAATAACTGATAGTTCTTTGTTTAAAGATTATTCATTTATCTATTATATGTTGTTCCGCTGCGAATTGTGAGATTCTGATGTTGTTCTTTTTGTTTCCTTTCTGTCCGTTCTATTTTCAAATTCTCTTTTTCTATTTTAAAAATTCTCTATCTCTTCTCTATTTCCATCTTTTCCCTATTTTCTATTTTCCATTTTCTTTTCCCTATATTTTCTTTTCTCTCTATTTTCTACCTTCTTATCTCTTCTTCTATCTCTTTCTTTTTCTTAAATTCTTTTTAAAAACCCATAACATTCCGTGTTTTCGGCCTTCGATTTCTCGGCAGTCGATAAAGTGAGTATCGATGTTGAATTTTCGAAAGTCGAAAATCCAAACGTTACATTTGGTATCAGAGCTGATGGTTAAGCGACAACCATGGTTCTGTAGGGTATTACTCATTAGAGATAGAGTCAGTAGTACTCTAGAATGAGTTTGAGTGTAATAATAGCTATGAGAGCGTATTTGTTAGTGAATAAAATTGTTTTATATTGTGTTGACTTATCGGTTGAGTGTTTATAGATTCCCGTCGATTTAGTCTAGCTAACTATCGTAGATAGGGGTTTCTAAACTCTTAAACAAGATAAATCGACATAGTATATTTTTAAATTGGGTAAATGCAATAATTTTACCTTGATTTTATTTTGAATATAAAGGAATAATTTTTCAGAATTATTAAAGTGTATATAAGTTGATTGTTAGGTTGTTTGAATAATCTAAGCAAAAGAATTATAAGTATGAATTATAATTAAGGTGATTTACAATTGTGAAATAAACTTATATATATAAAAAGTGAAACTATATGAATATAACTTAAGATATGTTGAATGAAGCTGATTTTGGTATCAAACTAAATTAATAAGGTTAGTGATAGATGTGAACTTAAGATTATATAAATGAAATTCAACTTTGTAATTGAATTGGATGAATGGATTGAATGTAAATCAATTGAATGTTAATTAAAATTGATATGGAATAATGAATGTAAGTGTAAATTCATTGAAACCTAATGTTATTAGAAGTTGAAAGGTTGAATGAAAATCAGTTTAATTAAACCAATTGAAAGTGATGGTGTTAAATCAAATTGAATGAATATAAGCAAAGGAATTTGGTTGTAATTAATATACATTGGTTGTTATATGATTGTTAGATGATTGTATATAATTCATTAAGTGTTAATGAAAGTGAATTAATGAAATTGGAAGCTATGTAATTGAAATTCAAATTAAAGATAAATAAATTTGAATAGAATTGAATGTGAATTGGATTTAATTAGTGAATGTTAACTAATTGAAATTAATGAGAATGAATGTTAGTAAATTCCAACATTAATGAATCAAATGTGATTTAAATTGAAAACCATTTCATTAAATATTAATGAGAATATAAATGAATATTTATTGGTTATGGATTATAGTTGGTTGATGGTTGATGTTTGCATTTATTGTTTAGTTGCATTTGCTATATGACATATATAGTTGTTATGTTGCTATATGTTTTATATCGATACTATGCTTTATATACATGATTCTCATGTTGTTTGTTGAGTTTAGTAGGTGCGGATCGCGTTTGCTTCGCATTTGGAGCTTGCTTTCGCGCTATATTAGCCGTATATGCTTGCTAATAAAATATAAGGTACATATCTCGGATTAAATATCGTACTTTTACACTTTTTTCCCTTCGGGATGCCTCATTACTTGATGAGATGTATATTTGTGATATATATACTGTCATTTTTTTTTAGGATCAAGCCGCGCAAAGGAGACTATGGCGAATTTTTTCGAAAATTTAAGGCGTTAGAAAAAATTTGAGAAAAATTGGAAAATTTTGAAAACTTTAAACTTTATTTTGGAATTGAAAGTTAAACAATAGTAGTTGTTTTTGAAAAAGATAACTAAGTATGATTTTGAAAACTTAGTAAAGTTATTGTAAGAAGTTTAACTATGAATTTTGGGAAAATTAATAGATTCTGTAACATTTCTTACTTGTAATTTCGAGGACGAAATTCTTTTAAGGGGGAAAGATTGTAACGACCCAGAATTTTATTTAATTAAAATTTGAATATTTAATTTATTTTAAATATTAATAATTGAATTTATAAGTCGAATAAATTTTTATTTGAATTATTGGATTTAATTGGATAATTAAATCGATAATTTAATATGTTAAATTATGGAAATAATTGAAAATTGAGTTAAAAATGATTGTAAATAATTTGGAAAATTGTATTTAATCATACTGGAGTTATAGAAATATTTTAGAACTTTTAAAATCGAATTAAAAGTTAATTTGTGAAAATTGAATATTTTAATATTCAATAATCGACTGTAAAATAGCCAATTTTTGAACAGTCTCAGAATTGAACGAAACCAGTTCCATTGGATCCGTAATAGTTAGTTATTACCGGATTTCAATTTTCGTGTCAATCGGAGCTATCGTTTAATCGTGGCAGCTCGAAACGCATCGAATTATTTTTAATTTAAATTTGGTGAGTCAAAATAGCCATTTTTCAAAAAGTCTCGGATTTCGACGAAACCAGTTTCATCGGATTCGTAATGTGATATTATTGTAAGGTTTCAAATTTCAAGTCAATTGGATTTACCGTTTGTCCGGTACAAATTAAAACGCCTAGAAATCGATTTAAATCGGTTTAATTTAAATTGAGCGTTTGTAGCCATAACTCGCACATACTTCCGAATTAGCTTCCGAAACCTGTTCCATTGTGTCCGAAACGCGGGGTAAACCTTAGAAACGCTGGTTACGGCGTCTAAATCGGAGTTCGGAATTCCCGGGATGAATAGTGTTTACGCTTGCTTTTTCTATAAATACACCACACACAAATAAAAAAAAAAAAAAATTCCAAACCCTAATTCTATTCTACAGCCGCCACCCACAAGATGAAGGGCTGAAAATTCGTTTCCTTCTTCCTTTAATATATTTCAATCCGTCAAAAATCAATGAAAGTTGTTAACTACAACGTTGTAGAGCGAAGTGAGGGCTTTGATTTCATACGGAGTTGATCGTAAATGGTGCGACGGAGGGGGAGAGAAGTGGGGCCGTTTGCATCAGTTTTGGCACGCGTTTCGAGGCCTATCTCAGGGCCGAGCTCCATGTGCTTCAGGCCGAACCTAGAGCATGTTGAAGGCTTTGATTTGGCACTCCCCGATCGAGATTTCGTCGAGTATGAATGGAGTAATGTCAAACCCTAATCTTGGAGCATGGGTTCTTGTTGTGCGTATTATTTACTGGAAGTAACGAAATGAGAAGAGGAAGAAAGGGGGGTGGGGACGTGTGGACCTGATGGAGTTTGGGAATAGAAGTGAACGGTAGTGATTTGGTTGATTTAAAAATATAAAGTTTATGTTGATTAGTATATATTAAAAATCGTGTAAAATTGTAAAATCAATAACTTTTTCATACGAGGTCGAAACTGCGCGAAACCAGTTGCGTTGGAATCGTATGGACGAGCACTACGCGATGGAGTTGGTTTGGAGTCGTTTGGAGTTAGTGAGAATTTCGGGTAAAATTAAACGCGCGTTTAATTTTATTCGAAATAAAAGCTGAAACGAAATTAAAACCAAGGTGAGAACTTCTCACTCAATCGAATAGATTTCGATTTTTATTTTAAATAGTTAGATTTAAAATATTTGAATGCATGTTTGAATGTCGATTGTTATCTATTGATTGTTAAAATAGACATTATGCGCCGTTAGTAAGCGGATGTTATTTAGTAAAAACATATACCGCGAATATTTCATAAACAGTGAAATTGGTATTATATACAATATCAATATATATATATATTGGCATATGTATATATTGCAGTTGTTGATTTCCCGCATTTTTTGTTTAGCGGATGAGACCCTATTACGCCGTTAGTAAGCGGATAATATTTATTAAAAACATGTACCGCGATAATTTCGTACTGGAGCGAAATTGGTATTGTGCTAATGTTTTTGGATGCAGGAAAACAGGTTGGAGGGATCCAACTGGATTCCTCAACAGTATTTATTTGATTTCAGATATATTAATATTTGATGGATTATCATATCGATATATGATGGATCGTTGTAGTCGTGATTGACTATTTGGTATGTAGCATCATTGGACCAAATTTTGGAATTTTAAAATGATTTTAAAAGTGATTTTGAAAATATACTATATTTTTGGAATTGATCCATTATAAATAAATAAACGTTATAATTTTTAAAGTTATAAAAATTATGGTTTTTGTGAAATATAGTTAAAAAGCTGATTTTTAGAAATACGATTAAAAGTCGATTTTTGAGAAATATGAACTAATGATTTTATAAAATAATTTAGATTGGATTTTTGAATATATGATAAAAGTTTAAATATAGGATTTATAAAATTTGATTATTTTATAAATCGAAATGGTGAAACTATAAAGGAATTTAAAGACGTTTTAGAATAATAATATAAACTGATTTATATTAAGAGATTTATAAATGGATATTTATAAATTGAAATATAGACATTATAAAACGAGTTTTTATAAGTGTTTGAATGTAGTGAAAATGAATTTCATAAATGAATGAAATTTATAGAATTATAACCTGTGAAGTTATAAATGAAATTTATAAATAGTAAGATTTATAAATTTGTGAAGTTAATTGAAGAATAGATTTGGTTAAATAAATGAATCTTATAAGTTATAAGATTTATAATTATGAAGTTTAAAGAACGATTTTATAAAATAATCGTTTTATAAGTATTTAACTTATAATATAAACATTTAGTTTATAATTGAGTTATAAACTGAAATATGTTAATAAAGGAATTTATAAAAAAAGAAGTTTTTATAAATAAATAGAAATGGAATTTATAAACGTTGTTTTATGAATTCGCAAACGACTTATTTTGATAAGTTAATTGTTATAACTTATAAATGGAGTTATATTCACGTTTTAGACTGTGAATAATCCTTTAAGTTAAAAAGTATAAAAAGGATGAAATTTGTTAACATAGTATATTCACGTTTTTGAATAGTGAATAACATGTTAAAGAAAATGTTTTAGAATGTGATATTTTAAACAGAATTAAAACGATCTAACGATGTTTTAAAGGTGTTGAGATTCGAAACCATAGATTTCAACATTTATTGTTGAAATAGACGTTTTCGAGAAATTAAAGGAAATGGTGGACTATAACACTGTTGTTATAGTAAATGATTTCCGAAAGGAAATGTTTTGTATAGTATTGGGATTTATATATCTATTTTAATTTCGAATCCCTATACTAGTGATTTTGGGTTGTCGTAACAATGTTTTACGTAACATTCATTTTGGCCCAAATAAATATGTTTAAGTGAATGATTTCCTTAAAGAATGAATTATATACTTAATTCGATTTAAGTATGTTGAACATTTTCTAAGTGTTGAAAATAAATAGGTTTGTGAATTACTTATGAATAAATAAGTATGGAAATGTTTTCCAATATGAAGTGAATAATTAAAATTTATCTTTTTGAAGATAAATTGAAATGAATAATTGAAATCGTATATGCATGAATATTTTGGAATATAAATTCATTATGGAATTTATATGTGAAAGTAGAATTTGTTTGAAAATAAATATTGATTTATTTTTGAAGTGTGAAAATTATATATCTTGTAAAGATATTTTGGAAAATAAATAATTTGGAAAATTATTTGGAATCTGGTGATGTATGCATATCCATTGATAGTTCAATAACCGATTATCAATATTTCCCTTTGAATGGGTATTTGATGTGATTTGTTTGAATGTGAATGCTACACTTATTTTTGAATAAGCGCTCACTATTCGGGTTAACCGGGAAAGGACCATGGGGTCGTATAACCCATTCCGAATATGTGATACGTCGTTGTGAATTGCATTTGAAGATCGGTGTTGAAGACCGGTATTTGCGAGAGCGATAGGATGACCTATCGATTGTTTCTGCACCGAGTCGCGCCGGTATAGAAACTCCCTAAGTGATGGGAAATCCGATCAGGATTGTGAATATCCGGATTGCAAGGACTTCTTTGTAAGTGCCTTCGGTTTTGTTCGAGCCCGGAACAGACTTGTATGGATTGTATGCCTGACATTACAAGTTGAGATATAAAGCCGATTTCTTTCAAATATATTTCTGTTGGTGGCGGAGAATTTATTCTTTGCTTAACACCCTTCTCTGAGACGTACGAGCTCAAAGGTTATATAGTTGAAGTTATCAGCGATATATTCCCAATTTGGTAATGTGACATGCTGAGTGATGCTGAAATGATCATTGTGTTGATTATTTGTGATAGGATCGTTTATTTGATCGTCTATCTTAGTGATCATTGTGTTGATCATTTGTTGACCCAAAGCATGGCTTTTGTATAAAGTATGTTTTTGTGGACGTGAATTCGTCGAGCCTCACATCCCGGAAATGGTCAAAACAGGAAAGATGCAGCAAGGTTATGAGGGGTAGCGCCCTTTAGGATATGTGCATTTCCTTCTGGAAAAGGGTGGTATCATGGTATGGAGCCCAGATACTTACTCATGTTGAAAACACTTTGTTATGATTGTGTGAATTGATTACGAGCGCTCGGTTGATAAAGGTCCCAAAGGACCGGGGGATGGCATATTCGGTCAGTTGTTACTCAGTTAGGGGTAACCCGGCCTTGTGTTGGTAGAGATCCGGTTTGGTTCTCGGGGATGTCCATCCAGAGGCATTCTCATGTGGCAATGGGAAGTTCCTTGGCCTGACCATTTGTTGGAAATCCAATTCCCAATACGAAACTTGTACGGTATTAGTTGTAGAACCTGCTATTCACTTATGGTGGTCACCACTGTTTGGATAGTAGCTATAGTAGGCATACGATAATGGTCGTATGTTGGCTAAGATTTATATTCTACTTTCGAAATGAATTTTCCTACACTATACACTAGTAATAATATCAAATATTATTTTAAATGCGTATCAAGCATCTTTGACTATCATAAGGAGAAATCTCCTCCGATTCTGCGTTTGCATGTGTGTGTGTGCGGGAGGCCTTATGGTAGTCTCATTTTTAAAAGCATTGCGAATTGAATTTAAAAATATTCCTCTATTTTGATTTTAAAGTTAAATAAACTGTTTTGAGTTCTCACACCAGTCACATGACTGGCTCGGAGTTTATTGTTTTCCTTCCTAAACTCTGGGTGCCCACCAATTTCCACACGGGCAGTTAAGAGTTAGGTTTATCAGGATATTCTGGATATTCTGGAGTTGCTGAAGGCAAGCTGGATGGCATGGCGTATTACTAGCTATATAGTATTTCTTTTTCCGCTGCACTGTTTGTTGTTGATGTTGTATACTCTGATGATATGATGTAATGAAATGTATAATATGTAATAACTGATAGTTCTTTGTTTAAAGATTATTCATTTATCTATTATATGTTGTTCCGCTGCGAATTGTGAGATTCTGATGTTGTTCTTTTTGTTTCCTTTCTGTCCGTTCTATTTTCAAATTCTCTTCTTCTATTTTAAAATTTTTCTATCTCTTCTCTATTTCCATCTTTTCCCTATTTTCTATTTTCCATTTTCTTTTCCCTATATTTTCTTTTCTCTCTATTTTCTACCTTATTATCTCTTCTTCTATCTCTTTCTTTTTCTTAAATTCTTTTTAAAAACCCATAACATTCCGTGTTTTCGGCCTTCGATTTCTCGGCAGTCGATAAAGTGAGTATCGATGTTGAATTTTCGAAAGTCGAAAATCCAAACGTTACATTTCACATTCCTAATTTCCTTGGATTTATGATGATCTCCTCTCGAATATTTGGTCTTGTGATTCTAAAGGGCTTACTGATTTTCATGGTGATCTGCAAATTTACATTCTTGATTTCCCATGTAGATTTTTGTGCGGATTCTTACTGAACTTTTTGTTTATGAATTCTTTGACCGCCTTATTGAATTTTCACGATGATTTGTAAACTTCCAATTAAATCTTTGAATCTAAATTCTATACAAGGTTTTCTCAACATTAAATTAAACTCTAGTAGAGAATGGGATAAAAGGGAAAAAGAACTATTGAATCTTTATATTAACTGATAGCATTGGTATCAAATTGCTTACTAATTTACCATTGAGTAGACTACAAGTTATTTAATTATTTTCAAGTTGGTACTGAGCAATTTAGATCTGCTGTTTACATTATATTATACCTGTATGTTGTTACTGTTTGTAACTGCAGTTTTATTATGGTGACTTCATTATTGACTCCATTTTTTCTCAACCATCATACATTTGAATGTTGCATATTGTTGCCTATGCTTGTGTACTGGTTAGTTTGCATCTGCTTGTAGTTGTGTCTGGCCATTCTTTATGCTACCTGAACTAGTCTGGAATGGATGAATACTTGTGGTCTTTATATGCATTTCTATTTATGTTACATCCAAGACTCTGACTTGCTTGGAGATCCACACCATTTAGTACAAACATTGTCGTTTGTTCTTGTAGTCTTTGGTATCACCCTGTTTCACTGGTACATATGCATTACTCACTCTCTGTTAACCTTGGCCACAACACAGTTTTGGTTCAAATCACTTGAACTTGATACTGTACGTGGTTGTTTCATGTGATGTTCACTTTTGTAGCAGTTTCAACATAATGCATATATCCCTGGGCTTCAAGTATAGATGTCTGGACTTTTATATGTGCACTCATTATCACTTGCTGTTGTGGTTTTGTTGCTCTACCATACTTCAGTATTTTCATTTAGTATGATTCTTGCATTGCCTAGTTTCGCAGTTGCATCCCATATATGTGCTTCCACCTGAGCAGCACTGTATTGGGTTCATGTAGTATTAGGGCCTTACATCTTACTGTTCACTAGTAGTTGACTAGCTGTCTTGGAGTTTCATGTCATATTTGTGTGTTCATGAAGGTTTACATCGACTGTTTTGCTTGGTGGTCTTGTGGCACTGCTTACTGTCATGTTGCATTGAGTTATCATGCCGCATATATGTTGTTTCATGTACTTGTTCTTTCCAGTCAGTTGCAATTGAATTTGACTATCTTGTTGAGTTCACTTGAGATTGCACTCGGTTTCGTTATTGATTCATGTACAGTCTGCACTTCCACATTGCTATGTTGCATTGAGATGCACCAGTCTTTGGTGATGCTTGACTTGATATTGTACTTGATTGTTGATCAAAGTGGTCACAGCCTCTGTTTCTGTTGATTGATTTAAACTTGGGTCAAGGCTTGATTTTTATATCTTGACCATTTCAATTGAATTTATACCTGAGTTGAATCCAGCTATTAGCTCGGATTTGACCTTGTGCTCGTTGTGAGCTTTCACTGTGCATTTCCTGATCTTTTGCATATTTTATATGCTGTAGTGGCGAGGCAGTGCACGCCAGCGTGTACTGCAGCCACAACGTATTGTTTTTGTTGGTATTTCTTTTGCTTTTGATGCGTTGATCTTTTGCGTATTTCATATACCGTATCGGCGAGGCAGTACACGTTAGCGTGTAATGCAGCCAATCGAATTGATGTTTTAAGTGGCATTTCAATTGTTTGAATTGATTTGTTTTGATTTGATTATTTTGTTGTTGTCTAATTATCTATTTGATAATTAGATTCTGAGTTTCTAATTATTTATTTAATAATTAAGTTTTGTTGTTAATTGCCGTTTAGGCAATTCTGATGTTTTCTAAATTATCTTCATTGATGATCTTTTTGTTTATCTTTGTTGATAAATTTGAATCTGTCGATTTGTGTTTAACACTGTTACGTGTTATATTTTTCGTTATCCAATTCCTTGTTAAAGGATTGGATAGACAAGAATTATTTGTGACTGTCGTCTAATTGTTATTTTATTGTTATTGCTTCTGTGCATTAATAACTGAGTTTGAATTAGACTGACCCGTGTATCATTTTCTTTTGAATTTAATACTCGGGTCAGACCGAGTTATTATAAGTTGTAGATATCTTGCTTTGGATTGCTGCTAAAGATATGAAGTCTTTTCTTATCTTTTGGAGTAGTTGATATCGTTTAGTAGTCAGTATATTTATATAGGTTGTTATGTATTCATGTATATTAATCACGTTAATGTACTTGTGTTTATAACTTCCTGAGTCGACAGTTGTAGTTGTATCATATGTACTGTATCACATGTATTGTAACTGACATCAGTTAGTATATATATGAGACTTTTTGTTTATTTGTGTTCCGCATTTATATTATCTGTGTTATTATTATATATTGTCCTAATGTAACGACCCAGTATTTTGTACCATTCGAATTCGACAATAATAGAACATGTCGAGCTGGAATAGTTCAAAATAATAGATTGTAGAATAAATTTGGCAAAACTCGGAATATACAGTAAATAAATCGCAGAATCACATACACAGATATCAGAATCTCGCAGCGGAAATTAAAAATTTAGTGGTTCATGAAGCCACTGATACATCTTTACAAAACAGAACATACATTGTCTATAATCCTCAATACAAATTTTAACATACACAGATAGAGAGTCTTCAAAGTCTTGAATTCCAGAAAGGATAAAGGCTGAAACAACTTCCAATAGCACGAATGATCTATTGAGTGTCCTAGCTACGGAGAAGAAACTGAAGCTGCAACTCAGGCTGACCCGAGCATACAATAAAACAAAACACTCGAGTCAGGACATACATACTTATATAATGTAAGCTAAATCAAGTGTACTGTAATATAGAGCAAGTAACTTAAAGGATGCTTGGGACCGCCCATCCTCTAAGGATCCGTCAAACTATTTACTATGTAATATATTGCGCTATTATAATAGTGTCTATTTATAAAATAAACATACTTTTTTCTTAGCATTAAGGGGTTACCCATATAGCCCTTAACACGTAATAGTCCCAGTAGTCCATCCAATATCATAGCTCCTCCTACTCGGGAAGCAACTAGAGGATACCACACGGGCTACGGGAGAAAACCAAACTCGTACAAGGCTCGATATGGTAGGTGACACGGCACAACTAGGCAATGCCAGGGTAGATATACCAATTGCTATCCGGACCGGTGGTAACGCGAAGCCGCAGCAACCGCCCACCTCGAACAACACTCCCAAATCAAAGGGTGCACCCAAACAATCACATAAGCAATAGAATGGTATACGAAGAAGTGCGTTCGATCAGAGGAGCTACCTCATTAATCCGAGAATCGCTCCTGTTTTAGCCACCTTATGCCAACTCACGGGAGTCGGGTCCACGTATATACCTTTCAAGAAACCGTCACCACCAACCTACTTCATTCTGGAATCTCCACCGCGTACACGGTTAGTCAAAGTGGTTTTCGGTATCGACAGAGAGTATGTCCATATCCGATCCCGGTCTCTTTGCCAACCCTTCGTTATTATAACCCGTGGTTATTTAAAAACAGTTTATACTTTAAATCAGAATAAACATTTCCATTTCAAAACTATAGATACGATATCATTTTAAAACCCAAAACAATAGGATATCGTTATATTCAAATATAATTCTTTCCAAAACCATATTGTTTATAATATCTGGAGACCAAATATTTGAATTATATCTTCAAAGGATAATGTTTTGGAAACTTTACTTAGATCCATAACTCCCAAACACAATGGTTTGGACATTCAACGGTATATATATAAATGGGTTAACTTTATGGTTACTTTGTAAAGAAGATAATTTACATAGCTTCACAAATATATTTCTTTATTTAAAGTTTAACCATAATTTAAATATCCCTTTATGTTCCCAAAACCATTTCAATTTTTATATATATCCAATTGGAGTATTTACTATTCAAAACTTAGTTTGGGTTTTATTCTTTCACCAATCAATGTTTTATATTTTTAGTCTTGAATATTCCCATAATTTCCATAAAACTCCAAATTTTAACCATTAAATTTTTCCCAAAATTTACTTAATACCAGAATATTTATCTTTAATTTATTTAGGAAAATACAGTTATAAATATTATGTCTTAAGTTTTTCCAAAACTTAAGGTAAAATAAAATTTATCAAATTCCATAAATTTTAGAGCAATCAAATTCTAGATTCCATAGCACTTAGGAAATGCTACCTAAAGTTATGGGTAAAACTAGTCAAATTTCAAAAGACAGCATTTAAATGCTGTAATAGATTGTTTAACTTGATAAATATTTCCAAATATAACCTATTTATTTATTCATTTATTAACTGAAATCTTATTCTTTCAAAATCCCGATTTACCAAATAAGTTATATTCCATAAATTTATTCAAATATTTATTTATTTCTTTATTTATAACTTATTAAAAATCAATATAAATTCCTTTAAAGATATAAATCAAATATTTAACTTCCAAAATAATTTTAAATATTTCAGAAAATATTATAAGGACCACGGGCCTGTATATAGTTTTCTAGCCTAGGTCAAGTGGTACGGATTTATATCATTTCAATCCGTAGTTTACAAATATCCCGGGTCCTATCATTTCAAACCCGCAATCCCAAGTTTAACAGTTTAACAGTTAACAGCATAATTTAACAATAATAATCATTTAGGCCTATCATTTCAGCCCATAACAATCTACGTATAACAGGGAACTTGCAGTGTGATTTAAGCAGTAAATAAACAATAACATAATATAACTGCAGATATAATACAACAGATAATAACTGATGAGGTGTCAATTTAAATGGGGTTCATCATTTTATATTACACTACAGACAGATAATAGTGACATAAAATTTTACACATACACTTGCAATAATTTACGAAATATAAATACGTATGTCTGGTGAGAAATACTCACCTGAAAGTTGCAGAAAATTTGAATTCAAAACGACGATTCACCGGTAAAGACCGACAGAAAATAACGATCAAATTTCTTCTGATGTCGCCTAGATTCAAATCTAGAACAAATTCAAATATTTTGAAACGCGACTTTAGAATGTATGGTCAAGAAAGGATTAAAATAGAACGGAAATTGTTTTGACTTGCTCGACCACTCCACCGTATAATGTGACCTAAATATACCCAAAATATGTGCCTCGTGCTAACACACAAAATTTACGACGAAAATTTTCCCTAAACAATTACGGCAAGATGTTAACTACGAACACCCGTACACATAAATTTTTCTTTCTCCATGTACGGTGACACGGATACGTGCACGCACGTGCATCACTCCACTGCCTAGTTTTCTCATGCACATTGCACATATATGTGCAGCCTACCTCCCCAGTTTTCTTTTCTCTTATTTACTAAAATTCCAGTTTAACCTATATACTTGCAAAATTGGTTTCATCTCTTTTTCCTTTCCAGGCTCGAACTGTCACAGGGTATCCTCTTCATCAATACAGCATGGCTAAGCATGCACCGTGGCATCAAAACATGTCAAAGTGGCTTTATATACCAAGATGTTCGAACTCCACATTTCAAATTTTCCAGTACACTTCCCAGGCCGATCAACTGATACGTGTATATGCACGCTCAAACCAACCCATACAATACCACATACTTCATCCATATATATCTTACTTCATTCATATATTTAACTCTTGTATTCAGTTTTAATCTTACGTTTTAGGTTTAGTTCTAAAACATCACTTTACAGATAGATTTCCTTAGATTCAAAACTTCCCAGGCAGATCTGAAGCATTTCAGTTTCATTTTAAGTTTTAAACTTAACTTTAAAACATTTCTAGACAATATAAATTTTCTTAAATATAACTTCCCAGGCATCTGTACAGGCAAACCACTGCTTCGTGACTGCTACAAATTACTTCGAGTCACCTCCTTATATGCTTCGAGTAATTTCATGCCAGACTTCGAGTCAAGAACGCCTCTGCTTCGAGACAATCTGGGAATTTCTTCGGGAATCATATAATTGCTTCGAACGAAACTGAGGCCACTTCTACTTGACCAACACTGAAGCCTTTTTATGTATTCTTCCTTCAACATGTCCAACTCCTATTGATACCTCAAGTACACATAAAGAATCATCTACTGAAACCTACCTGCATGTTTTTCTTGCCTACCTACTATTTATATTTACTTTCAACTGCAAATTCCACTGATGCATACGAGTACTGACACCAACATATACACAGAGATACAACATGTACATCCTACCCCTTCATCTTTTCACAAATGGTTTCCACAATCTCCAAATTATAAACTAAAACAGGCAACTCACTTACACTCATGCTAACCAGTATTATGATAGATAAACAAAACAAGGACTTCCCCTCTGAAAATATTCACTGCCCTGTTTTTCTATATATAATTCTTTTCTTTTTATATGACCTGCCTAGACTACTAATCACAGATCTACAATCACCAAAATAATTATGGGCATTACTCCTCTCCAAATTCAAAACAGACAATCCCTTAAAATGTATAGATAAAATCTTCTAACCTTCACAAAACACATGCCTTTCCAAGAGATTACACAGTTTTAAGACCTACGCAGACTCAAGCTAGCATCTATATTCCTACTGGCACATGGTGGGAGAAATGGCCGAGCAAACAAGGGTGAAAAGAAAAAAAAGAAACTGGAAGGAAAGGAAAAACAAAAAGACTGAAGAAGAAAAGAAAATATACCTGATGGCTATAGAGGAAGAAAGGCAGAATAAAAGAGATGTAGAGGAATGAAAGATATATATAGGCAAGGCTTGCGAATAACGTATCAGCCTTTTTTTTCATTGTGAATTCCTTCAAGTCTGCGTGATTAAAGGCAAAAGATGAGGCAGCTTGATTATGGAGAAATAAATGCTGATGGAATTTAAAACATGCATTGATTTTGGACGAAATGGTTTGCGTGACTGGAAAATTGAAGATGG
Organism: Allium cepa; assembly: GCA_030765085.1. Taxonomy (NCBI): domain Eukaryota; kingdom Viridiplantae; phylum Streptophyta; class Magnoliopsida; order Asparagales; family Amaryllidaceae; genus Allium; species Allium cepa. The sequence goes on from CM060931.1 coordinate 622,769,624, forward strand.
GAGAAAGGAGTTGATATGCACGTTACTTTATATAAACAAAGCTTGCGTGATTAGTGGAGGAAAATAAACAACAAAATTACGAGCGTTACTTAAAATTTCCCCGTGCTCTTGGATTTGTATATATGTGTGATTAGGAACGGAAAATTTTATTTATTTATTTATTTATTGCATAATAAAGATGAAATAGAGAGATATACATGGGAATTGAGAAGTTGAAAAGATAGGCAAGGTTAAGTATGAATGCGTGATTTAAAACTGCCAATTGAAATCTAGATTTAATGCATGCGATAACTGCAATTTTTATGAGAAGCTTTGATTTCAAAATCTTATACTATTTAATGTAGGCGTGATTTTAGATTGATGATTTGCAGATAAAAGGATTTGTTTGAGGCGGAATCAAATGGACAAATGGGGAGAAAAGGGCAAGCAGCTTAAATGGTTTAAAGTATCAGTTTTATATATATAAATATGAATACGTGTGTGATGATTCATTTATATTTACATAAATTTTGATTTGTATTAAATATGTTTACAAATGTATTTGGACGTTCGCAGATACCATACTAGATCATAGGCAAAAACACAGGGGAAAAAGAGGAAGCTGTAGAGATTTAAAGCTTTCAGTTACAAAAGTTATAAATATGTTTACGTGATATAAGATTTAGGCAGTTACACAACATATAAAGTTTGAAAATATGTAAATATGCATGCGTGATTTCAGCATGCTTTGATTCTCCTATGTTTGATTTAATAAACAAACTGGCCAGACTTAATGCAAAACTTTTTAAAAAGAAACGTACAAATGAAAAGTTGCGTGATATAAGCCTGGATATAAAGTTTGTACGTAACTTTATGTTCTTTTTTTTTTTTTTTTTAGTTCAGTTTGCAAAAATTATAAAATTTTTGAATTTACTGGAAGGCCGAGAGATTTGCTTCAGTTTTCTCTTTGAATAAATGCTTATACGTGATTGAAGAAATAAACAAGGGAAGTTATCAATGCATGATTTTATTTCAGAGAAAAGGAAAGGCAAACTCATATTCAATTCAGTTTTGATTTACAAAAGGTTTAATTAAGGCATACGTTGATATGGGGAGAAATAAAGGTAAGTATACATCAGAGGATGAACGAAAGAGTTGATATGTATCGTATCAATTTAGGCATGCACAAATTTCTCCTTGGATTTTTGTCTCACACGTTACTTCCATGTTAAGTTTTTACTTCATTTTATTTATTTGATTTTAGTTTGAAAACAATAAATGGAATGGCAATAATTTATGCAAAGCTTAGAAAAACGTATACAAATTTATTTAAAATCAGACTGTCAGTTAATGCAACGTAACGTTTGTTATAAAATCTCTGACTGATATTTTTCTCCAAAATTTTACGAAAACATGATTTTTACACTACGCTAAACAGACGCAGTCCAAAACATCAAAAAAAAAAAAAAAAAAAAAAAATTTATAAAAATAACATTTTAAAAACACACGTTTTATTACGTCACTTATACCCTATAATTAACGCGTCTTTTGAACGCGAAATTCAACTGTTTAACTTAGCTTAAAATTTCACAGTTATTATTAGATTTTATTGACATATGCAATTTTATAAAATATATCTTCAAATTAAATAATTAAACTATATCTTTAGACACAATTTATATAAAATATACTTTGAAACTAAATAATTAATAATAAAATAAATATCTAAAACTAGGGCTGTTACACTCTCCCCCACTTAAGAACTTTTCGTCCTCGAAAAGGAACGAAAGAAGAGAAACAAAGAAGATAAGCTAGATAACAAGTATTTTAAACGGATGGTTCCGGATTTTAAAGCACGAAGAAGATCTTCTAGAGTCGGTTTTACCCTTCCAGTTCGACTGTCAGTCTATGGGACAATGTCCCGATCCTGAGGAGTAACAAAGATTTCTAAAGACTATAGAGAGATTTCTAAATAGACTGGTATAAGCGATAGCATCCCAATCCGTAGAAGATAGGGAAACCAAGGACATTTAAGATAGTCTGGAAAACAAGATAAGATAATAAATTTGAAATCATAATACTTTGAAAGTCATTAAAATTTATAGATTATTATTTGGAAATACTACTAAAATCATAACACCTTTTTAAAATAATCTTCATTTATTCAGTTATAAATTTCCATAATATTTTATTTTTAGAACAGCAGCACTTAAAATATGCTACAGCAGATATAATAATATTTCTAATTAGTTCAACATTTTTCTTAATTCTTAATTTAACAAATAACCTAACACTTTATTTGGAATACCTATTTTATAAATAAAATTTGAGTGGTTATAATAAATGTTATACACTCGAATTTTAGTTATAAAATCCTTTTTATATTGTATATTTTCCAAATTCATTTTTAACTTTTGAAAATCAAGGTAAGTTATATTGAAATGAAATTGAGTATTATACAACTAAAACTTCCAAATTTAATTATTTCCAGTTGGAATTTCTTATTCAGAATTTTATATTCCATTTATTGAAATTTCTTAAGATAAAATTTTAAGAATTAAATTTCTGATTCCCCTCAAACCATTTACAGATAAATAAGTATATATTCATAATATGTCAATCAAATTTAAATTATATATCTATATCTATATATATATATTAAGTCATACTTTAGAAATTTCAAATCAAATAAAATCTCAAGGTAATACTGTAGCCAGACTACAGAATGGTCTTTCACTTCGAAACTCGAAAATGAATGTCGATGATGTTGTAGTCATCACCGAAATTATTTTCCAGTGACAAAGAGAAGAGCACTAAATTTTTAAAATTCTTTGGGAAACAAACTTCTATTTTGAAAATACTTTAAATAATATATACTTTTAAAATTTTAATCCCAAAGTTTGAAACCATCAGAAATTGAATTCTCAAGTTCTTGTTTTATATTCATTTCTGTTTCTAAATTAATTTATAACCATTGTTTATATTCAATTATTTAGACAAACACATGGTTTACAAAACCATAAATAAAATCAAACTATTATCTCCTGACACTAGTTAAATTAAATATTAAAATTTCTGAAAATTTATACTTATATATATTTTAGATTTCCTTTCAAATATAGGAGTAAATTTCCAAAACAAGGATAGAAATTCAAATTTGATGAACTCAAATCAAATAGAATCCAAGCTAGTTAAAATCAGAAGGTCCGATGATTAAATAACAGAATAAGGAACTGGGTAAGTCTATATAAATCGCGGACAACCTTGATCTGGTCAACCGTGACTTGAAGAGTCCGATCGATATGATTGGGTAAATCTATATTTGATCCGAAGAGATAGAGTTCAGAATAATCAAAGATACTAGCATATAAAGCGATGATAAATATAAATCTCCGGTGAATTAATGCTAATGGTAAAGGAGTTTCACCCCTTTATTAGAACGATGGCGAGACCGCCAATTCACTATAAAGATCATCCGAAGTGGAGTTATGGGATACTCCAGAATCTTGAGTAGATGAAAAGTGAGGGACACGAGTGAACTTTGGAACCACAGGGAATGTTCCAAATTCGAAAAGGAAGAGATTCAATCTCAAATGAAGGTGATTCTGTAAATCAAATTTACCATATATTCTGAGTTTGCCTAGAGCCAAAGCTCTGATACCAGCTGTAACGACCCAGTATTTTGTACCATTCGAATTCGACAATAATAGAACATGTCGAGCTGGAATAGTTCAAAATAATAGATTGTAGAATAAATTTGGCAAAACTCGGAATATACAGTAAATAAATCGCAGAATCACATACACTGATATCAGAATCTCGCAGCGGAAATTAAAAATTTAGTGGTTCATGAAGCCACTGATACATCTTTACAAAACAGAACATACATTGTCTATAATCCTCAATACAAATTTTAACATACACAGATAGAGAGTCTTCAAAGTCTTGAATTCCAGAAAGGATAAAGGCTGAAACAACTTCCAATAGCACGAATGATCTATTGAGTGTCCTAGCTACGGAGAAGAAACTGAAGCTGCAACTCAGGCTGACCCGAGCATACAATAAAACAAAACACTCGAGTCAGGACATACATACTTATATAATGTAAGCTAAATCAAGTGTACTGTAATATAGAGCAAGTAACTTAAAGGATGCTTGGGACCGCCCATCCTCTAAGGATCCGTCAAACTATTTACTATGTAATATATTGCGCTATTATAATAGTGTCTATTTATAAAATAAACATACTTTTTTCTTAGCATTAAGGGGTTACCCATATAGCCCTTAACACGTAATAGTCCCAGTAGTCCATCCAATATCATAGCTCCTCCTACTCGGGAAGCAACTAGAGGATACCACACGGGCTACGGGAGAAAACCAAACTCGTACAAGGCTCGATATGGTAGGTGACACGGCACAACTAGGCAATGCCAGGGTAGATATACCAATTGCTATCCGGACCGGTGGTAACGCGAAGCCGCAGCAACCGCCCACCTCGAACAACACTCCCAAATCAAAGGGTGCACCCAAACAATCACATAAGCAATAGAATGGTATACGAAGAAGTGCGTTCGATCAGAGGAGCTACCTCATTAATCCGAGAATCGCTCCTGTTTTAGCCACCTTATGCCAACTCACGGGAGTCGGGTCCACGTATATACCTTTCAAGAAACCGTCACCACCAACCTACTTCATTCTGGAATCTCCACCGCGTACACGGTTAGTCAAAGTGGTTTTCGGTATCGACAGAGAGTATGTCCATATCCGATCCCGGTCTCTTTGCCAACCCTTCGTTATTATAACCCGTGGTTATTTAAAAACAGTTTATACTTTAAATCAGAATAAACATTTCCATTTCAAAACTATAGATACGATATCATTTTAAAACCCAAAACAATAGGATATCGTTATATTCAAATATAATTCTTTCCAAAACCATATTGTTTATAATATCTGGAGACCAAATATTTGAATTATATCTTCAAAGGATAATGTTTTGGAAACTTTACTTAGATCCATAACTCCCAAACACAATGGTTTGGACATTCAACGGTATATATATAAATGGGTTAACTTTATGGTTACTTTGTAAAGAAGATAATTTACATAGCTTCACAAATATATTTCTTTATTTAAAGTTTAACCATAATTTAAATATCCCTTTATGTTCCCAAAACCATTTCAATTTTTATATATATCCAATTGGAGTATTTACTATTCAAAACTTAGTTTGGGTTTTATTCTTTCACCAATCAATGTTTTATATTTTTAGTCTTGAATATTCCCATAATTTCCATAAAACTCCAAATTTTAACCATTAAATTTTTCCCAAAATTTACTTAATACCAGAATATTTATCTTTAATTTATTTAGGAAAATACAGTTATAAATATTATGTCTTAAGTTTTTCCAAAACTTAAGGTAAAATAAAATTTATCAAATTCCATAAATTTTAGAGCAATCAAATTCTAGATTCCATAGCACTTAGGAAATGCTACCTAAAGTTATGGGTAAAACTAGTCAAATTTCAAAAGACAGCATTTAAATGCTGTAATAGATTGTTTAACTTGATAAATATTTCCAAATATAACCTATTTATTTATTCATTTATTAACTGAAATCTTATTCTTTCAAAATCCCGATTTACCAAATAAGTTATATTCCATAAATTTATTCAAATATTTATTTATTTCTTTATTTATAACTTATTAAAAATCAATATAAATTCCTTTAAAGATATAAATCAAATATTTAACTTCCAAAATAATTTTAAATATTTCAGAAAATATTATAAGGACCACGGGCCTGTATATAGTTTTCTAGCCTAGGTCAAGTGGTACGGATTTATATCATTTCAATCCGTAGTTTACAAATATCCCGGGTCCTATCATTTCAAACCCGCAATCCCAAGTTTAACAGTTTAACAGTTAACAGCATAATTTAACAATAATAATCATTTAGGCCTATCATTTCAGCCCATAACAATCTACGTATAACAGGGAACTTGCAGTGTGATTTAAGCAGTAAATAAACAATAACATAATATAACTGCAGATATAATACAACAGATAATAACTGATGAGGTGTCAATTTAAATGGGGTTCATCATTTTATATTACACTACAGACAGATAATAGTGACATAAAATTTTACACATACACTTGCAATAATTTACGAAATATAAATACGTATGTCTGGTGAGAAATACTCACCTGAAAGTTGCAGAAAATTTGAATTCAAAACGACGATTCACCGGTAAAGACCGACAGAAAATAACGATCAAATTTCTTCTGATGTCGCCTAGATTCAAATCTAGAACAAATTCAAATATTTTGAAACGCGACTTTAGAATGTATGGTCAAGAAAGGATTAAAATAGAACGGAAATTGTTTTGACTTGCTCGACCACTCCACCGTATAATGTGACCTAAATATACCCAAAATATGTGCCTCGTGCTAACACACAAAATTTACGACGAAAATTTTCCCTAAACAATTACGGCAAGATGTTAACTACGAACACCCGTACACATAAATTTTTCTTTCTCCATGTACGGTGACACGGATACGTGCACGCACGTGCATCACTCCACTGCCTAGTTTTCTCATGCACATTGCACATATATGTGCAGCCTACCTCCCCAGTTTTCTTTTCTCTTATTTACTAAAATTCCAGTTTAACCTATATACTTGCAAAATTGGTTTCATCTCTTTTTCCTTTCCAGGCTCGAACTGTCACAGGGTATCCTCTTCATCAATACAGCATGGCTAAGCATGCACCGTGGCATCAAAACATGTCAAAGTGGCTTTATATACCAAGATGTTCGAACTCCACATTTCAAATTTTCCAGTACACTTCCCAGGCCGATCAACTGATACGTGTATATGCACGCTCAAACCAACCCATACAATACCACATACTTCATCCATATATATCTTACTTCATTCATATATTTAACTCTTGTATTCAGTTTTAATCTTACGTTTTAGGTTTAGTTCTAAAACATCACTTTACAGATAGATTTCCTTAGATTCAAAACTTCCCAGGCAGATCTGAAGCATTTCAGTTTCATTTTAAGTTTTAAACTTAACTTTAAAACATTTCTAGACAATATAAATTTTCTTAAATATAACTTCCCAGGCATCTGTACAGGCAAACCACTGCTTCGTGACTGCTACAAATTACTTCGAGTCACCTCCTTATATGCTTCGAGTAATTTCATGCCAGACTTCGAGTCAAGAACGCCTCTGCTTCGAGACAATCTGGGAATTTCTTCGGGAATCATATAATTGCTTCGAACGAAACTGAGGCCACTTCTACTTGACCAACACTGAAGCCTTTTTATGTATTCTTCCTTCAACATGTCCAACTCCTATTGATACCTCAAGTACACATAAAGAATCATCTACTGAAACCTACCTGCATGTTTTTCTTGCCTACCTACTATTTATATTTACTTTCAACTGCAAATTCCACTGATGCATACGAGTACTGACACCAACATATACACAGAGATACAACATGTACATCCTACCCCTTCATCTTTTCACAAATGGTTTCCACAATCTCCAAATTATAAACTAAAACAGGCAACTCACTTACACTCATGCTAACCAGTATTATGATAGATAAACAAAACAAGGACTTCCCCTCTGAAAATATTCACTGCCCTGTTTTTCTATATATAATTCTTTTCTTTTTATATGACCTGCCTAGACTACTAATCACAGATCTACAATCACCAAAATAATTATGGGCATTACTCCTCTCCAAATTCAAAACAGACAATCCCTTAAAATGTATAGATAAAATCTTCTAACCTTCACAAAACACATGCCTTTCCAAGAGATTACACAGTTTTAAGACCTACGCAGACTCAAGCTAGCATCTATATTCCTACTGGCACATGGTGGGAGAAATGGCCGAGCAAACAAGGGTGAAAAGAAAAAAAAGAAACTGGAAGGAAAGGAAAAACAAAAAGACTGAAGAAGAAAAGAAAATATACCTGATGGCTATAGAGGAAGAAAGGCAGAATAAAAGAGATGTAGAGGAATGAAAGATATATATAGGCAAGGCTTGCGAATAACGTATCAGCCTTTTTTTTCATTGTGAATTCCTTCAAGTCTGCGTGATTAAAGGCAAAAGATGAGGCAGCTTGATTATGGAGAAATAAATGCTGATGGAATTTAAAACATGCATTGATTTTGGACGAAATGGTTTGCGTGACTGGAAAATTGAAGATGGGAGAAAGGAGTTGATATGCACGTTACTTTATATAAACAAAGCTTGCGTGATTAGTGGAGGAAAATAAACAACAAAATTACGAGCGTTACTTAAAATTTCCCCGTGCTCTTGGATTTGTATATATGTGTGATTAGGAACGGAAAATTTTATTTATTTATTTATTTATTGCATAATAAAGATGAAATAGAGAGATATACATGGGAATTGAGAAGTTGAAAAGATAGGCAAGGTTAAGTATGAATGCGTGATTTAAAACTGCCAATTGAAATCTAGATTTAATGCATGCGATAACTGCAATTTTTATGAGAAGCTTTGATTTCAAAATCTTATACTATTTAATGTAGGCGTGATTTTAGATTGATGATTTGCAGATAAAAGGATTTGTTTGAGGCGGAATCAAATGGACAAATGGGGAGAAAAGGGCAAGCAGCTTAAATGGTTTAAAGTATCAGTTTTATATATATAAATATGAATACGTGTGTGATGATTCATTTATATTTACATAAATTTTGATTTGTATTAAATATGTTTACAAATGTATTTGGACGTTCGCAGATACCATACTAGATCATAGGCAAAAACACAGGGGAAAAAGAGGAAGCTGTAGAGATTTAAAGCTTTCAGTTACAAAAGTTATAAATATGTTTACGTGATATAAGATTTAGGCAGTTACACAACATATAAAGTTTGAAAATATGTAAATATGCATGCGTGATTTCAGCATGCTTTGATTCTCCTATGTTTGATTTAATAAACAAACTGGCCAGACTTAATGCAAAACTTTTTAAAAAGAAACGTACAAATGAAAAGTTGCGTGATATAAGCCTGGATATAAAGTTTGTACGTAACTTTATGTTCTTTTTTTTTTTTTTTTAGTTCAGTTTGCAAAAATTATAAAATTTTTGAATTTACTGGAAGGCCGAGAGATTTGCTTCAGTTTTCTCTTTGAATAAATGCTTATACGTGATTGAAGAAATAAACAAGGGAAGTTATCAATGCATGATTTTATTTCAGAGAAAAGGAAAGGCAAACTCATATTCAATTCAGTTTTGATTTACAAAAGGTTTAATTAAGGCATACGTTGATATGGGGAGAAATAAAGGTAAGTATACATCAGAGGATGAACGAAAGAGTTGATATGTATCGTATCAATTTAGGCATGCACAAATTTCTCCTTGGATTTTTGTCTCACACGTTACTTCCATGTTAAGTTTTTACTTCATTTTATTTATTTGATTTTAGTTTGAAAACAATAAATGGAATGGCAATAATTTATGCAAAGCTTAGAAAAACGTATACAAATTTATTTAAAATCAGACTGTCAGTTAATGCAACGTAACGTTTGTTATAAAATCTCTGACTGATATTTTTCTCCAAAATTTTACGAAAACATGATTTTTACACTACGCTAAACAGACGCAGTCCAAAACATCAAAAAAAAAAAAAAAAAAAAAAAATTTATAAAAATAACATTTTAAAAACACACGTTTTATTACGTCACTTATACCCTATAATTAACGCGTCTTTTGAACGCGAAATTCAACTGTTTAACTTAGCTTAAAATTTCACAGTTATTATTAGATTTTATTGACATATGCAATTTTATAAAATATATCTTCAAATTAAATAATTAAACTATATCTTTAGACACAATTTATATAAAATATACTTTGAAACTAAATAATTAATAATAAAATAAATATCTAAAACTAGGGCTGTTACACCTAAACTATTATGAACCATCGTAGTTTGTTTTATACTGGAATTGGATATGTCGAAGGGAGTAAATAAATAAGAGATGAAAAATAAAAATATATACCACTCCTATCGAAATAACAAATGCTAGTGTAAGGCCTAACTACGGATGGCCGCTCCTATCCAGCCTTATTCTTCGTGATAACAGACAGCATTTTCTTTAATACTCTTTGTTATTGTGAGCATAGAGGTGGGGCGTCATAGTTCCAAGTTTTATTGTGAGTGATCGTGATTCTTTATTCACGAGTCATTTTTGGAAGAGTCTTCAGCAAGCTTTGGGAATAAAGCTTAATTTTAGTACAGCTTATCATCCGCAGTCTGACGGAAAGACTGAAGGGTGAATCGTATCTTGGAAGATCTTCTCTGTATTTGTATTTTTGATTTTGGTGGTAGTTGGGAGGATCATCTACCTCTTGTAGAGTTCTCCTACAACAATAGTTTTCAATCTAGTATCGGTATGGCTCCTCTCGAAGCTTTATATGGAAGGCCATGTCGATCACCTTCTTGTTGGTTGGAATCGGGGGAGAAGCTTATTCTTGGTCCAGATTTTGTTTGTGATTCTTCCGAGAAGATTGATCTTATTCGGTTGAGAATGACAGAGGCACAGAGCCGCCAGAAGTCCTACGCTGATAGCCGTAGGAAGCCTCTCGAGTTCTCGATTAGTGATCTTGTTTTTGTTCGTGTTTCTCCTTTGAAAGGGGTTATGCGCTTTAGTACGACTGGGAAATTGGCTCCTTGCTTTATAGGACCATTTTCTATTATTGAACGTATTGGTCCTGTGGCTTATAGAGTTTCACTTCCAGTTCATTTATCTGGCATTCATGACGTATTTCACGTCTCACAACTTCGGAAGTGTCTTCGGGAGTCAGATTCTGTTATTACTTCTCTTGATTTGCAAGAGCTTGAGGTCTCACCGGACTTATCTATTGTGCAGCAACCTATTCGCGTTCTTAACACGGAGGTGCGACACCTTCGAAGCAAGGACGTGCCGCTCGTTAAAATTCAATGGTTCACTAACCGCAATGACTGTACTTGGGAAACCAGAGAGTATATCGAGCGATCTTATCTGGGTTTTCTATCCTTGCTTGGCAACGATGAGAATATCTTTTCATCTCAAGCTTATTTCCTTTTCTTTTGATTGATGTAGCTATGTAGTTGTTACAAATATCGTCTCTAGGAATTGTGGGGACGCAATTTTGTAAGGAGTGGAGATCTGTAACAACCCGCATATTTAACGATTTTATATTTAAATGTTTTATTTAAATATAGCGTCGTTAGTCGGATTTTTGGATCCGAAATGTTACTTTTTGCAAACGGCCGAATTGGGACTCGAAACCACCTCCATTGGTTCCAAAATGGCGTTTGCGACCTTTTTGAGTATAAGCTTTGATATGTTTGGAGTAAGTTGAATTTTGCAAGTTTTTCTAGTTGGGTTTGGGTTTGGGTTCAGCCCCCTAACTAACAAATTAACCCTAACTCAGTCCCTCTCCTCTCCACTCACTTATTTCATTTCATAAAACTTAAGCTAAAAACTGAAAATGGGGGAAGAGAATGGGAATTAGAAATTCCAAGCCCTAGTTTCTTCTTGCAACTTGAATTTTTGCTCCAAAATCAAAGTGAAGCTATTGGTAAGCCTCCTCTTCATCTTCTCCAACTCTTCTCCTCTTCAATTTCAAAAAGTTTCCTAAACCTAAACTTAGGAAATATGTGTTTTATTCTTAGATTGAAGCTTGTAGAGTTGAAGTGAAAAGTAGTTAGTCTCCTTCTTGTGTTTGGGCTTCTTTTTCTTTGTTTTGAGATAAAAGGCGAGTTTTGAACTCACATCTACTTCTCTTGGTATTATTGATGTAAGGTGATATTTTTATCGCACATCTATAGCTATAATCATCTTTGGTTGTTAGGTATGAATTCCTAGCACTTGTTCATATGCACTTGCTTTTGGTTTGGATTGAATTGGTGAATATCCAAATTTTTAGTGTTTGGGTTCAATTCTTTAAAGATCCTAACTTTGATGTTTGAACATGTTTTTGGTAGCGAATCGGAGAGCTAATGGAGCTGGGGTATATATTGGCTAAGGCTCCTTAGGTCCATTGCTCGACCGGTTGCGTTTTGAAAGAGTTTGCATTTGGATGAGAAAGGGCAGGAACTGCAGAAACTTGCAGTTCGGCCGACCGAGCCCTGTAGCCGATCGACCGACCTGCTACCCGAGCATTTTTCTACTTCTGGCCAGCAGACCGAGCCCTGTAGCCGGCCGACCGACCTAATGCTGTTTTGCCAATTTTTGCCTTTTTGTGTGTTTTCCAAATTTTATCAATTCAAGTTGGTTCTTAGTGGTTGTTATTGCATCTTTGGCTTTGATAACTTATTTTTGACTTCATCCATGGGTTTTTATTAAATAATCTTTTAAATCGTATTAAAAGCTTGCTTCTCTAATTTATAAATTCTATTTAAGACGCACATACAATTTCGCACTTCGAGCGGAGTGGAAAGGAGATTAAATGCTTAGGTAAAACACGGACCATGAATCCATGCGTTTATCTTTCCGATTAATTCCCGACCTATTCGATTGATCGTTTTGACCTTTTGGTCTGGTTTACCGATGAGATGAGGTGAACTTTGTACTGCTTTGAGTGTGAAATTAACTAACGGATAGTAAACCGTTTAGTGCGAACGAGTGGTTATGGGACTCACTTTACCACTCTTCGGACTACTTTTTGATAGTTATGACACATTCCGCCAGTTAGTGGTGTTCGGTACTGGGCCTCCGGACCTTCACCACTACGGTTTGTTGCCTTCGGGTGTATTGCCTTCGGGTTTGCACCTTCAGGTTTGTTGCCTTCGGGTATGTTGCCTTCGAGTTTGTACCTTCGGGTTTGTGCCTTCGGGTTTGTTGCCCTATTGTATCGCTTTCGAAGTTAGGTCTTTATGAGACACTCGAGTGATATTTGGGTTTGGAGTCTTCGGGCTCATGGATCCTTGTTTATACAGTACTGAGCGCGTGCATATTTTATAATGTTTCATTGATATGTATATTCCCTAGGTATCGCCCTTCGGTGTTGGTCTTTTTGAGTCGCATGATGTATAGAGATTGCCTCGTGGAACTTGTGTTACCTTCATTGGTATTTGTTATTTTCCTTTATGGCTTGTTTTGGGATATTCCTATCCTTTGTTTCTCTGAGTTGCCGATGATATGAGGCTTGTAATGATATGATTCATCTTTTTGTTAGATGATTGTGTTATCTCTTTTAGAGATATTTGTTATACATTATGACCTTGCAGGTTATTGTTGTTCAGTTTACCTAACTGATTTGTTTAGCTAGACTGACCCGTGTATTTTATACTCGGGTCAGACCGAGATGTTAGGTGCTTTTGGACTTAGCCTATTTTTCTTCCGCATGGACTATCCAGCTTGTTCCTTTTTGTTAAAGCTTTTTGTGTAGTCCTTTTTATTGTAACTCTGATATATGTATTAGTTTGAATTCATTTGTATATTGTGGTTTGCTATACCACTTGACGTGCATCAGTTTGTAAACTCTGTTATGTATCAATATATGTGTATATGATGATCTACTGTTCTGTGATGTATATTACATTAAGTTGTTATATTCTGTTCTGATAGATCCTCCAACCACCTATGGTTTTGTTTTAAGTATTCATTGGGTATGTCGACCTGCTTGGTATGTCTATTGTCGATGTATTCAATAGATATTTAGAGCAAGGCTATAGATAGTCGCTCCTAACCAGCCTTATTCTCCGTGTTAGTTGACCGCATTAGCCTGTAGTGTTCTTGGCTAGCGTGGGTATAGAGGTGGGGCGTCACAAATACTCAGTCTGACCCGAGCATTATAGTAAAATAACACCCAGGTCAGTCTAGAAAACCACCATGAGAAAACACACTCAGTTGGTTTATTAAAGTTACGAAATCCTTTGAAATCAAAGGTATCTCGTATGACCACACCACAAATAAACATGTCTGGTTTTTACCTTACAATAACCGAAACATTTTTATCAAATTCATCTGATATTAAAATAATATCTATAGAAAGTAAAATCTAATCTAGCTGAAATGCTTGCAATTCATGTTCAGCAATAGTTGGGCACAATCATAACCGTACAGACGCTTAATGGAGATTGGATTCCATACAATGCAGGGTTACTGGGGTACCGTCCATCACAGTACCTGGTCTAGATCAGAGTACCGAGGATCCCTCCCGATCCCCAGCAACATAAGACTAGAGCTACCCTTTACTGGATAGTCTAAATAAGATCATCTCGCGGTTGGAATCAGCAACTGCCCACTAAGCCGAATAAAAAGGGACATCTAGACAGGGATGACCGTACCTTAATTGGTTGCTAACCACTTAGCCTTGCTGCACCCCCCATGTTTTAGCCATTCCCTGTTGATGAAGATTGATGCTATGCTTTACCTTTTTAGTACACATTCACTTAGAATACTCACCGCTCTCCCGACGATGTTCTGATAGCATTCATCCATACAAGTTGCCCTGGGTCTAGACAAACTAAATCACCGTCTTCATCATTTTCACGGTATTCATTCGCAAACCATCAAACTGGATCGAAGTGGTTGTCGGATAATTAAATCCGATCCCGACTTCTTCGAAACGATCGGCACATTGGCCAATATTGATAGTCGGTTACTTAATTATCAATACAAATAATCATTTACCAATTGTTTGGTTTCCCCTGAAAATCACCAAGTCTTACTACTCGAGATTTTTAAACAATATAAATCACTTTATCCAAAATCTATACTTTAAAACATTTAAAATAAAACTACTTAAGTCACTTTATTCAAACAATAGTTATGAAATTCTTTAATAATTTCCAAGTGAAAACTTTAGCCAAAACTACTTTAAAATAGAACTATTATATAAAGTACAATATTTAATAATATCTTTTTAAATCATAATACTAGTTAAACCTTTAAAATAATCACTTCTATAATTAACTTAATAAATATTTATTAAAAAACTTATTAGAACGATTAAATAATAATTTCTCTAAAACATTCTTTTAAAACAACTTTAAACTTCCAACTTATAATTTAAAAATCTCCTTTGAAAATATACTCGGCTTTTGAGGGAAATACGCTTTCCATTTCAATATAGCCCAGCTAATCATTTATAAATCCTGCTCAATTTATTCCAGTTCAATTTATGACCCAACCCATAAATTTCCTTTTCCACACTTTTAAAAATAAACCACTATTTATTTTTAAACAAATAATCATTTCCTTATAAATTTCCAACTTGATTTTATACTTTACAATTATCCACCGATAGAGATTCTCCTTATTTATAAACCCTATTATAAACTACATAATCTCATTCTCTTTTTAATTACTCTTTTCAAAACAACTAATCGATTTTTTAAATCGACTCTCCAAATTGAATTCCCTTTAAAATTTATTCCCAACCTATCCAAATCAATTCCAAAATCCATTAAGTCCAGTTTCACTTTTTAATTACGATTTATAATCTTATTTAATTTTGAAATCCCAATTTCATACTTTACTTCAATTTTTCCTTTTTATTCTTCCTAACATTTTTAAATCTCAAATTTAAAATAAATTCTTTAATTCTTTAAAAATATCGCTTAAGTCATAAAAACTCCTTTATTCCCATTTATTCCAAAACATTAATTTTCCCCATATCCGGAATTTATTTTCTAGGATTTTGAAATCAAACTTTCATTTTTTTCGAAATTCATTATTTTAAATTTACCCAAATTCACTATATTTATTTACTTAAAATTCTCTCTTTTATATCTCTTTCAAAATCAATTTTTTATATTTATTATATCTTCAAATACCCAAATTATATTCAGCAAAACACATAGCATCCAATATATCCAATCTATCACAGATAATCAATAACTTATATCATAGATTATTAGAATAAATTTCAATGTTTTGAGGAATAAAGTTGGATCCCTCCAACCTGTTTCCCTGCATCCACAGATGTTAGCACAAAATAAAATACAAAATCACAATTCGAGGGGGATATCGCGGTATAAAGGGTCATCCGCTATATAATGTGGGAATATCAATCACTCCAATATATAAACTACTATATATAATTATCACATCTAGGTTGGTAATAAATCATTAATTTAAGCAGTCAACCAATAATTTAAATTTTAACTAATTAAATTAATCAGTAATCCAGATATGAGTGAGATTAACTCATCTTAGACTTTTAATTGCACTCCGATCCAACCGGCTTGTTTTCTTCACGATTTTGGACCTTGTATAACATTTCATAGTTTATTAACATTTAAATCGACTGAACATTTAATTACTACTTACTTATTTAATTTGAACTAAAAAATCGGTTTAAAACAAATAATTTCCCTTTTTAAAAATCTTTTAGCGACTAAAATAAATTAAATAAGTTAATTGAACAATTTAATCACCAATCCATAACTTAAAAAAAATTAACTAGCAACTAAAATACGTAAATGTATATTTATTTTATCTTTGAACATATATGCTTTTAAGAAAAAATCTATATAGATTAAAGCTAATCTTTATGTAATCCCTTATGTTTTCTAAAGTCTTATATATATATATAACTTTCTATTTTACTGTATATATTAAAATATGTATGTATAAAAAAATTCTTTTCTGTAAATAACAAGAATAATTTGCTTCACTGTAATTAAAAAAATTATTCTGTATATAAATACACATATATATGAATTTTGACAAAAATAATACCTTGCTGCATAAACACTCTCTCGCGAACCCAAACCCAAGCTCCACCGAACCCCAATCCAACTGGACACACGGCAACATCACCAATTCGAACCCGAAGTCACCATCACTTGACCTCCTTGGCTGAAGCCTTACAGTGAAACCCAACCTGACATGAACACGAACATACTATCTTCGTCGCACGACCAATTTGACATCGAACTTCTCCCAGATTCTGCCGCTCGACAACGCATACAACTCGTCTTCCAACACCGACTTCAGTCGTGCTTCTTGAGCTCGACTCGAGTTCACAACTATCTCACGGATTCCTCTCCCAAATTGACGAATCGATTTGCTTCCCATCGATTTGCCGACCTCACGACGAAGGTCGCGAAACCCCTCTCACACCCCTTCTGGTTTCGCGACTTCAACCGCACATCCATTCACTCGATTTCCCAATCGAGAGCGACTTCGGTTTAAAACAAAAATTCATATCGGCCATGATTTCCTTAAGCATTTCAATTTCCTCCTTTTTTTATTTAAGTTTTGAATCGAGAGAAAGGCTCGGCTGCTTTTTTTTAATTAAAGGGAAGATGCGTCTCTTCAGGGAGTACGCGTATCTTAAATTTCCTTATGTGTCTGTATAGGCTGCTACAGTATTACTAAGGTGATAAAAAGCAGCTTATGTGAGGAAAATTATAGCCGAGGGTTGACTAGTCAAACAATATATTTTATATTTAAATTTTAAATTTAAATCGTCTCGAAATCACAACTTAAAATCTCGATCTCCAGTCGAGACGTGCTGCTAGGCGTTTATAATGTTATACCCATATTCCGAATGAAATGGAAAGGATTTCGAGGCCTAACTTGATCGTAATGAGAAGATAGCTTTTTGATCCCAATTATTATATTGAATTTTTGATATAGATTTCAGTGCGTTTATCTACCGTACGGCCACACGATAATTTCAAACACTACGAAATATGAAATCCGATAATAGTACACTATTACGGATCCAATGGGACTGGTTTCGTTGAATTCCGAGACTGTGCCTCGGAAGGTTATTCTTAAATCCAATTTAAACGGTATATTTTTAAAACTTGACAAATCACTTTTAAATTCAAATTTAAAGCTTTCATTATCTTCAGTACTATCTATTACTTATATCGGAATGGAGAAACCAAAATTTTGCAATTAACAACAATTTGACACGTGGCACTATATTTCTATGTCCAAGTGCCGCTCAATTAGTTTCATTTCAATTCTACGATGCCACAATTGGTTAAGAACACGTCTTCCTTCTTCGGTTATCATAACCCCAGGAATTCAAAAAATATTGATCCTACTTTGGAAAAAAATTCTGGTTGATAATTCAAGTAGAGATTTAGTGTTCATATCTCCGATTCTTCTTCTCGATTTGATTTCGTCCTCTTTGTTTCTGTAAGTATCTTTCTTCTCCACTTTTCTCTGTTCCTACTGATCCATTATTTTTTCTTCTTAGATGTTTTCTTTAATTATTTCTCAAGTTGAAATACTTATGTGATTTACTTACACTTTAGTAGTTGTTATAAATATTCGTTTTAATATGTCTTTCATCCAACATAACTGTCTGTTGTTCTCTTGCATGATTGTTTCTACCGCAAATTATGTGTTTGATGAATCTGCTTAATTATCAATTCAATATATGAATTTGTAATTAACATTAATGGAATTAGTCAGAACTTTTTTTTCTACAAAGTCTGTAAGTACTAATAAGTGTTTCTACATAATGATTACTTTTACATCTGGCATACAATGGTTGGTAACAATCATTTAAAATTTCATATTATACAAGTCTTTATATGCAATTTTTTTTGGTTCAATTCAAAATAAAGTTTCTCCATGTTAAACTATATACCAGATACTTGAAAATGATTGAATAACAAAATGAATAACAAAGCCTATGACTGAATATTGGCATATAAATCTCCTGATATTACTTTAAAGTTTGTGACGGTCGTCCTTTTTCATATATTATAATCCCGCCACCCTTTATTTTTTACTTTCCATTGTAATCAGTCATGCATAAGGATGCTTTAATTTCCACTTTATATTTCTCTATGATCTATCATTCAATACCACTTTGTACTCTTTGTCTCCCTATGTTATTGATGCACTTGGTATGTTTGTTGAATAGTGTAAGTGAGGTTGAATTCATGCTCTAAGTTTCTATAATTACGCATTTAATAAACTATATATATATTGTTGTGCAGTTTTCATTAGTTTTTTAGCTTAACAATCCACAATAAAGACTGTTTCCTATAGACTTTTTTCCCTTCTCCTTTCACATGCGCTGAAGGGTGATGTAGTGTCATTGGGTTGACAACCACTGCTTATACTATGAGTTAATATTTGTGCCAATGGCTTAATGCCCGTTAGCTAATCTATGGCTATTTATGTATGCATCTACATCAGCATCCAATGGTTAACCAAACAGTTAGTGACTTCAGTCGGTGTACAATCACATTATCTTTGGTGTATACCTAAACACATGCACCCTTTTTAAATCTCTGTTGGATTTTTTCTGCAGTACATCTACTATAATTCTATTCTTACTGGGGATCCTCTTTAAACTGTAGAATATGATGCTTGGACAGGGTTCATAGGTTTTGTTGTATAAATTTTTGCACCTATAAGAGATTATCTCCAATATAATTAATTTATTAGTAAGCTGTCTTAAAAAATATATTTGGTATTTAACTTTACTTTTCTGTTATGTTTAAAGAGAAAGCTGTTAATATCAAACAATAAAAACAACAGCCTAACCTAATTGACTTTATTTACAACTGTCTCCATCATAATTCGACCAGGCTCAGGGTCTAAATTTTTGTCTTTTGCTTGCTTAATACATTCTTTCACCTTTCTTTTGTCTTCTAAAATGGTTTCATTGATTTTCTCCACGGTCACAGCATCAACAATAGTATTCCTGATACCAATACTGAATGCTTGCTGTAATAGCTAATAATTTACAAGCCATTGTGTATGCCTTACAAACTTACGAGCCGCATCTATGCTAACCTCTTCCTTGTAAATTGCATATTGTAATTACATAATATAAACAAATGGCTTTTGAAATAACATTCATCTGTATCTCACACATACCAGATTATGTGAATAAGACTACCACCACTTGTTCTAAGTGTTTTCTTGCACTAAGTTCCAGATAGAAGTTCTCCTTTTTCCGTTCTAACGACAATATCACCAGGAGTAGTATATCTTGTTTCTGTGTCCACATGCCAACCTGAATTTTTTATAAGGTTTATCTGCTTTGGGATAATAAGGTTGAAGGCTTGCTTCCGAGTCCAGAGGGGTTTAGGGTTCAAAGTGGCTAGAGCAAGTTCTTTACCATCAAAGTCTTCCCACCACGTCACGGTATTCATTAACACATCCTCCCACAAATGAAATATGATTGGGAACATTTCTTACCAATAACAGTACATGATATTCAAATGTCTCTCCACCTGTCAACCAAAAGTATTCAGCATAATTTGTAGAAACTTAATAAGTTGAAATGATGAAATCATAGTGAGTGGGTATATGCTGGAACAACCTAGGTGCTAGATTGATGTAATATTGCATGTAGGATTTTGAGAAATAATTTTTCTAAAACCTACAAGCAGTGTAATTATTTTAATTACGATTAAACCTTGGAGACCTATGTACAAATAGAGTTGTACATGTGTGTAAATTGTATGTATTCTCATCAAAGTAGGAGCTATTTTGAATAAACAATGCAAATAGGCTTTTGGAAGAAAAATATTGGGTTAACAAAAAATGTGAGTGTTAAAGGGTGGTCATAATAATTGTGCTTTTCCCAAGATTTCTATTCAGCCGTTGTATTCTAATAGCTACTACTAGTACATAATCGTGTTAAAGGGTGATTGTATGATATGTTATTGACAAAAATAATTAAGCTTATTGAAATCTTATTAACCAAATAATCATGATTAGAAAATAAAACCAACAAGTTATATAGTTATGATCAAGTTTATAATCGAAGAAAGGGCATGAATTTCACAATATAAGGTGCTGTCAAAATAAAAAACTTACAGTCTCTATTCACTTCCTTAAATATGTAAACACAATTTAAGGTGTTTCCATTAATACCTAATTATTCACTTTATTTGATCCAGTTATTGTAGCATGTTTATAGGACCATGTAATTTTTTTCATGCCAGTTCGTCATATTTATGAGGCCTCCATAATTATAGGCTTTAAACACTTACATAATATGCATGTTTATTGGGGTGGCACTGATTGTGACGTTTTATATTTAAATACAAATAATGATTAATATACTGTATTTCATTTCCTTTGCAGGTGTACCATGGGAAGGAAGTTGAAAGTTAAGCAATGGATGAAGAATTTTCTCCAACTCAATAGCCTATTGAGCATCGGATGTTAAATAAGGAAAGCTTCATGGAATGAATATTCTTCTTTAATTCTTCATGTAACATTCAAATACTGATTAGTAGGCATTATTCCTAATGATTTCATAAGAGTCAAGTCCTTAGTATAATTTTGTCTTTTCTCTTTTAACAACAATGTACTAAAATCACCCTTATTGATAATTATGATATTAAAGATGGTCTTTGGCAATAGCTTTGTTGATTATTTTTAATTATTACTGTGTTTTATAACACACACCATTAAAAGTTACGTGCATTTAATTCTTTTCTTAAGGTATTGTGAATCATATTTAATTCTTCCTTTACTAACAAGAAAATATGGGACCTAAATTTTTAGTAAACGAGTTTAATTGGTAGTGGTTTTTTGTTTTACTTATAAAGCATATTTTCTCAATGATTCCAAATATTCACGCTTACTTACCATAGAGGATTTGAACAATTTTGTAAAGGCATCATGTTATCCCTATGTGGCATGTACAATATTTACAGATTTGACCTATAGAATTGCATAAATATTAATTTTCATACATTGAATTTGAAATAACACACAATTTAATTAGTTTTACAATATTGATACTAGTGGAACTTCTTAAAAGTTAAAATGCAATAATAAATTTTTGTGTCATTTTAACAATAATGCATTTTTACCTCCACACTCTGTCCATTATAATAGTGGTAGAGTTTCTAAATTTGAAATTGAAATATTCGTTTCAATATTACAAATTAATACAACAAATAATTAGCTTATTTATTTTGACCCTAAAATGTACTAAGTATACTCCTAGCATTTCTTAAAATTCTTACACCCATAACATTAATGGTATACCCACTTATCTTTCTTGATTATTACTCTCAATTTTCAAACATTGATAAGGAATGACATAATTTTTGATTTTTTTTTTAAAATATTGTGGCTTAGTTGTTAATTTCGAACAATATAGCTATCTTAGATTTAGCAAGATTAAAATTTATTTTTTCAATTTCAATATTAGTCTTATATTTCACAATAAATTATAAACCCAAGGAGAGCGATCCATGTTTGTTTTGTCATGTCGATTGTAATCGAATTCCGTTGTCTCTCAATTTATTGCTTTTATTGGTAATTTACTTTATTGCATATGTATTTATGATGTGCAAAGAGTTTTTGTTGTTTTGAATTTAAATTTTCTATAAACATGGTTAAAATATGTACAAAAAAAAGGTTGCAAGGATAATTTTGTTATACTTTTAATCATGTGTATGCATACCCAATTTCAACCTAATTTCAAGGTTGAAATAAAATCTACCTTGATGATTATGTTCATTATACAATGTTTAACTTTGCGCGTTTAACAATTGCTATGTTGATTTTCATTGGTTTCAGATGGTATATACTTGAACAAAAATTACTTTGCTACGAAGTATAAAAGTTTTGTACTTTTTTATATTAGCATGACGTCAAAATATATATCGCTAAACAAATTTCATGTTGGTTCATTTTTTTAGATTTCGTTGGTTATACAAAGTATATGCAATAAATAGGACATATGCAATCAATTTAGGAAAATATCCCAAACTTCATTTTAATTTTAGGACAGTGTAAAAAATTGTATACACACTATCGCTAGATTCAACATAGTATATTTGAATATTTTATCGGTTGTTAATTTCTTAGTCATGCACAGTATTATTCTCATAAGCTCGAATCAAAAATAAAAAAAAAAGTAAAATACAAAGAATATGTACATTTATTTATATCGGCGTACTGAATATAAATGATAAATTCAACATTTTAAGCATTTAAACATTGGACAATATGACTTAGGATTCATTCACTTATTGAATAGATAAGAAATAGGCAATCATTAAAAAGGAGTTTTGGTAACAAAAATAGAATATATAAATAAGAAACACTAATCCACTTCAAATATACCAATCATACAACCATGTCATGACCCAAAAATAGTTATTTACACTGCCCGTGTGCGTAGCACGAGCCACACACTAGTTAATATAAATTTTACAAACCTTTAAATTATTTTTAACAAGCTCAAAACTGAAGATTCAATATTTTACCCAATTTCAAATTATTAAATTCAATAATTTAACTACCAAATAAACAGTGGTATTTGAAATTCAAGTTAAACGTTAATTTTAAAATATTTAAAATCAATTAAATATTCCAATTTCAAATATCCAAAAATTCCGGGTCGTATATTCCTTTCCCCTTAAAAGAATTTCGTTCCCGAAATTTATAGTTAAGAAGAATGGTCAATAACCCGTTCATAATTTTCGCAAAACCAAACAGTTTCAAACAACTTCTCAAAACAGTCTATTTATTAAAGACACACCATTCCTCTTACTAACTTTCCAAACTCATCCATAGCTCCCGAACGACATTACTTACTCAACCATTCAAATGAAAATTCAAAACCAAATTTAAAATTATCAAAATTTTCTCAAAATTTTAGAAAAATTTCGCTAGCACCTCCTTTGCGCGGATAGATTAGTACAACTACAAAATTCCTCTATGGGCCCCCAAATTTCAAAAGAAAACAAAAGCCAAGTGGCTAGATTAAAAAATCATCAAATTTCATATGACAATTAAATACAGACCTTTTTCATTGGCAATTCAAATTTATCTTCTGAAATCAAAAACACCAATTTATCCTTTGCTTCTAAATAACTATAAACTACTTAGCAATAATATCCAGTCACAACATTCAAAATCATTTTATACATTTCTTTACAAAATTTTCAATATCTATTTCATTCAAACCCGTATGTTATACACATATCATCCGTACACAATATCAAATCCAATCGCTCACTCGATCACACAATTTCACTTCCGAATTAGTATCGTCTACCCGACTTCCTAGTGTGGACTCAAATCTGGTTTCTTGACCAGAAACCATCATTCTCCTTGCATAGCCATATACCATGATAGAGAATTTCAGAACCAATCAAAAATCCATATCCAGGGTTCGCCGTTGAAAATCGAGCGAAAAATCCTAACACGGATCGATATAACTATCTTGAAATTCTGTGCTCGAATCTGGATCAAATTGTTATGCGAATAAAATAATATACGTACATCCTATGTATTTATCTTAATTGATTATCAGTTATATCAATTTTCTTTTTATTCACAATTATTTTGATTCCCATTCACTTATTCACAAATATCCTTCTCACCACTTAATCTTCATACAAATATTACTTAGAATATCTTCCAAATACCAAATTTTTACTTAAGAATTTTAGCATCCATTTCTTAAGTTCAATATAAATATTATATACAATTCCTTATGTTAATTTTCACTTCACCTCTTAAGCCTTTATATCTTTCCAAATAACTTACATTCCAATTCCATTTTGAATTCAATTTGTCTTTCATTTTAAACATTGAATTCTATTCATCTTATCTCAAACCATGTTAATTAACCATTTCTTTAATTAGTTACACTTACTAATTTAATTTATATCTCAAACACTTTTGATTTCCAAACCTTTATTATTCTTAGTCCATTTCGAACTAACTCTCCAAAATTATTTTACTCAACACAATTTAAATTGAATCCCAATATTCAGTTTCAATTCCATTTGCAAATGTAAATTCATTTTATTCATTCACAAATTTATTTCCAACTAAATAATTTTATTCCAATAACCATTCCATTTAGCTTACTTAGATTTGTTTCCTAAAATTCACTTTTATTTAACTAGATTCAATTAACTTCACATTAAATTCAAATTATAATTCCTATATGTTTCCCAACTTATTTACATTTCATTCACTAACCTCTTTGATTTACTTCATTTACTTGGTTTGCTTTTCTAACTTATTTCGTCCACACCTACTTTAATTCAGTTCTACTTTAATCTAAAATTTTCTATTCCAACAAATTTCAAATTTAATAAGTTATCAAATCCATTTACAATTCCATAAACATTTCCAATTTACTTCTAGAGTTTTAAACAATTGCTTAAACATTCCAAAACATTTTTGAAAT
Source organism: Allium cepa (assembly GCA_030765085.1). Lineage (NCBI taxonomy): Eukaryota > Viridiplantae > Streptophyta > Magnoliopsida > Asparagales > Amaryllidaceae > Allium > Allium cepa. Next base: position 622,794,760 of record CM060931.1, read on the forward strand.
CATATATACCCAAACCAAATTATTCCTTGCATTCCAAAACAAAACCCAATGTTGCAAACAAATACCAATCCAAAACATTCAGGTAGCAATTCCTCCCTTGAAAACTCGAAAATGAACATCGATGATGCTGCAGTCATCACCGAAATTATTTTCCAGCGACCGCAGTGAGTTCAGTGCTTTCACTTTGAAAACCATTTTCATATATTTTTAATTCCAAATCTCACCTGATTTCATACCCAATTCAAAAATATTTCCGAATAATATCATTATTATTTATTCAAAGTCTTTGAAAATCATTTTCAAACCTAAAGGAATTTAATTTCCCAAAATTTCAAATTCCAAATCCTTTTAATCCATATTCAAATATTAATATGGAATTTTATTTCTATTTATAAATCACATTTATAATCCACATTTTATAATTCATATTTACAAGCTCCGTCTTGTTATAATTTCAATTTCTTATTCAATTTCCACACCATAATGATAATAATTTAATATTATCACTTCCTAAAAACCAAGCTACCATTTTTTAACTATACTAGTTTTTGAAAATTATAGCCTTTATATATAAAAATAATTTAGGCAAAATTATTTCGTTTATCCCATTTAAATCAATACTATATCGAATTGTTCTATTCAATTGTTTAGAGATCCCTATCAATAAAGTTAATTACTAGTATTGACCAGAATCCATAAACCACTCAACCAACCAATCAACACAGTATAAAACAATTTTTATATTCACTAACAAATATGCACTCATATCTATTAATATACTCAAACTCATTCTAGAGTACTACAGACTCTATTTCTAATGAGTAGTCCTCACCAGAGAAAAGGTTCTCGCTTAACCTTTAGCTCAGATACCAAGTGTAACAGCCCGCAAATCTATACCCCTTTGAGTCGACAATTTTCTCCATCAGATCAACTCAAAGTGGATGGAAATATGAAACATTAGGGTTAGAGAAGAAGGAGGTAGAAGAAGAGAAAATAAAACAACATCAGAATCTCACAATCGCATCGGAACAATATATATTAGATAGTAACTGATCTTTATAAAAAAAGAACTATATATGTTTATCCATCACATCATTAGATTACAACACAAACAATAGCAAAATACTGGACATCTATATTAACTTGTCCCTATAAAAGCTGATTATACAACATACCAAACATAACAAAAATAAGACAGATACGTGTGATACGTCTCGGCATACAGCACATCCCTTGAGCTCCATAGCAGACCATCTAGAATCTGTACTCTATAATACTCGGTCTGACCCAAGTATTGTAGTAAAATAACACCCGAGTCAGTCTGGAAATCCAGCGTGAGAAAACACACTCAATTGGTTTATTAAAGTTCCAAAAACCTTTGAAATCAAAGGTATCTCGTAAGACCATGCCACAAATAAACATGTCAGTTTTTACCTTGCAATAACCAAAATTATTTTTAGCAAATTCATCTGATATTATAATAATGTCTATAGAAAGTAAAATAGAATCTAAGCAAAAATGCTTGCATCTCACGTTCCAACAATAGTTGGGCACAATCAAAACCGTACAAGCTCTTATTGGAGATTGGATTCCATATAATGGCAGGGCTACTAGGGTACCATCCGTCACTGTACCTAGTCTAGATCAGAGTACCGAGGATCCCTCCCGATCTCCTACAACACAAGACCGGAGCTACCCTTTACTGGATAGTACGAATAAGATCACCCCACGGTTGGGATCCGCAACCGCCCACTAAGCCGAATAAAAAGGGACATATAGACGGGGATGACCTTACCCTAATTGGTTGCTAACCACTTAGCCTTGCTGCACCTCCCCTGTTTTAGCTATTTCCGGTTGATGAGGCTTGAGGCTATGCGTTACCTTTTTATCACACATTCACTTAGAATATTCATCGTCCTCCCGACGATGTTCTGATAGCATTCATCCGTACAAGGTGCCTGGGTCTAGACAAACCGAATCACCGTCTTCATTATCTTGACGGTACTCATTCGTAACGTTCAAACCGGATTGAAGTGGTTTTTAGATAATTAAATCCGTTCTCGGCCTTTTCAAAATGATCAGTGCATTGGTCAATACTGATAGTTGGTTATTTAACTATCAATACAAACAATCATTCACCAATTGTTTTATTTCCCCTGAAAATACCAAGTCTTAATACTTTAGATTTTTAAACAATATAAATCACTTTATCCAAAATATATACTTTAAAACAGTTAAAATAAAACTACTTCAATCACTTTATTCAAACAATAGTTATGAAATTGTATACTAATTTCAAAGTAAAAACTTTAGCCAAAACTACTTCAAAATAGAACTATTATATAAAGTATAATATTTAATAATTATCTTGTTAAATCATAATACTAGTTAAACCTTTAAAATAATCACTTCTATAATTATCTTAATAAATATTTGCTAAAAACAAATATTAAAACGATTAAATAATAATTTCTCTAAAACATTCTTTTAAAACAACTTTAAACTTCCAACTTATAACTTAAAAATCTCCTTTGAAAATATACTCGGCATTTTTGGGAAATACACATTCCATTTCAATATAGCCCATCTAATCATTTATAAATCCTGTCGATTTATTCCAATTTAATTTACGACCCAACCCGTAAATTTCCTTTTATGCACTTTTAAAAATAAACACTATTTATTTTTTAACAAATCAGCCTTTCCTTATAAATTCCCACCTTGAATCTATAATTTACAATTATCCACTGATGGAGATTCTCCTTATTTATAAACCCCATTATAATCTCCATAATCTCATTCTCCTTTTAATTACTATTTTCAAAACACTTAATCGATTTTTAAAATCAACTCTCTTAATTAAATTCCTTTTAAAATTTATTCCCAACTTATCCAAATCAATTCCAAAATCAATTAATTTCAGTTTTACTTCTAAATTATGATTTAAAACCTTATTTAATTCTGAAATCCCAATTTTCATAATTTACTTCGAATTTTTCCTTTTTATTTCTTCTCAACATTTTTAAATATCGAATTTAAAATAAATTCTTTAATTCTTTAAAAATGTCGCTTGAGTTCTTAAAACTCCTTTATTCCCATTTATTCCCAAACTCTAATTTTCCCTATATCTGGAATTTATTTTATAGGATTTTTAAATCAAACTTTCATTTCTTTCCAAATTCATTATTTTAAATTTACCCATATTCACTATATTTATTTGACTTAAAATTCTCTCTTTTAATTCTCTTTCAAAATCAAATTTTTGTACTTATGATATCTTCAAATACCCAAATTATATTCAGCATAACACATAGCATCTCCAATCTATCACAGATAATCAATAATTCATATCACAGATTATGGAAATAAATTTTAATATTTTGAGGAATCCAGTTGGATTCCTCCAACCTATTTCCCTGCATCCATAGATGTTAGCACAAAATAAAATACCAAATCCCATTTTGAGGAGGGTACCGCGGTATAAAGATGCATCCGCTATTATGCAGGGCACATAGGGTCTCATCCACTATATAATGCAGGAATATCAATCGCTCTAATATATATACTACTATATATAATTATCACATCCAAATTGATAATAAATCATCAATTCAAGCAATCAACCAATAATTTAAATTTTGACTAATTAAATTAACCAGTAATCTAGATGTGAGTGAGATTAACTTACCTTAGACTTTTAATTGCACTCCGATCCAACCGGCTTGTTTTCTTCACGATTTTGGACCTTGTATGACATTTCACGGTTTATTAACATTTAAATTGATTGAACAATTAATTGCTACTTACTTATTTGATTTATACTAATAACTCGGTTTTAAACTATAAATTTCCCATTTTAAAAATCTTTCAGTGACTAAAATAAATTAAATAAGTTATTCGAACAATTTAATCACCAATCCATACCCTTAAAAAATAAACTAGCAACTAAAATATGTAAATGTATATTTATTTTGTCTTTGAACATATATACTTGTAAGAAATAATCTATACATATTAAAAATTTATCTTTATGTAATCTCCTATGTTTTCCAAGTCCTATATATATAACTTTCTGTTTTACTGTATATATTAAAATACGTATGTATAAAAAAAAATTCTTTTCTGTAAATAACAACAATAATTTGCTTCAATATCATTAAAAAAGTTCTTCTATATATAAATACACATATATATAAGTTTTAAGAAAAATTTCTACCTTGCTGCATAAAACCTCTCTCGCGAACCGAAATCCGAGCTTCGTCGAACCCCAATCCACCTAGACACACGGAAACTTCACCAATTCAAACCCGAAGTCACCATCACCAAACCTCCTCGACCGAAGCCTTGTAGTGAAACTCGACCTGACATGAACACGAACATACCACCTCCGTCGCGCGACCAACTCGACATCAAACTCCTCCTAGATTTTGCCGCTCGACAATGCATGCGATTCGTCTTCCAGCGTCGACTTCAGCCGTGCTTCTCGAGCTCGACTTGAGCTCATAATTCTCTTGTGGATTCTCTCTCTAATCGATAAATCGATTTGCATCCCATCAATTTGCCGACCTCACGACGAAAGTCGTGAAACCCCTCTCGCACCCCTTCTAGTTTGACGACTTCGATTGCACATCGATTCACTTGATTTCCCAATCGAGAGCGACTTCGATTTAAAACAAAAATTGGTATCGGCCATGATTTCCTTAAGAATTTCAATTTCCCCTTTTTATTCTTTAAGTTTTGAACCGAGAGAAAGGCTCGGCTGCTTTTTTTTAATTAAAGTGAAGACGCGTGTCTTCAAGGAGAACGCGTGTCTTAAATTGCCTTGCATGTCTGCATAGGCCGCTGTAGTATTTCTAAAGTGACAAAAGCAGCTGATGTGAGGAAAATTATAGCTGAGGGTTGACTAGTCAAACAATATATTTTATATTTAAATTTAAATTTAGATCATCCCGAAATCACAACTTAAAATCTCGACCTCCTTTCGAGACATGCCGCTACACGTTTATAATGTTATACCCCTATTCCGAACACAATGGAAAAAGTTTTGAGGCCTAACTTGATCGTAATAAGAAGATAGCTTTTTGATCCTAATTATTATATTGAATTTTCGATATATATTTCAGCGCATTTATCTACCATATGGCCAAACGATAATTCCAAACACTACGAAATTTGAAATCCAATAATAATACACTATTACGGATCCAATGGGACTGGTTTCGTCGAATTCCGAGACTGTCCCTCAGAAGGTTATTTTTAAATCCAATTTAAAGTTATATTTTTAAAATTGAAAAATTACTTTTAAATTCAAATTTAAAGCTTTCATTATCTTCAATACTATAAATATAAATTTTACAAACCTTTAAATTATTTTTACAAGGCTCAAAACTTAAGATTCAATATTTTACCCAATTTCAAGTTATTAAATTCAATAATTTCACTACGAAATAAACAATGATATTTGAAATTCAAGTTAAACATTAATTTTCAAATATTTAAAATAAATTAAATATTCCAATTTCAAATATCCAAAAATTCCGGGTTGTCACACCAGCAGTGCACTAGTCGGTTATATGAGCATTCGAGGTGTAGGGTAGTCGTCACAAGATTCAATCTTGTTATTTTATTAAATTTTATTTTGAACCTTTTACTTCATTTAATTAATCCGATTAACTAAATATATTTAATATGAATATATAATCAAGAGAGGAAGATGAGGGAGTGGTCAACAATAGTTGAAAAATAAATTGAATCAAATGCAATCAAATTAAAGAAAGGTTTTGTTCAATTTAGAGAAGAAAATTCTTTCCATCTCTCTTTTTTAAAACTTTCCATTGATTTTAGATCTAACAATTAAACCATATCCTTTCTTGTTTGGCCAACCAATTAACGTTATGTATATGCACTACTCTATCTAATATGTATATACATAATAATTATTAATGCATATAGGGTATAGCACATACGAATTGTTCTAGTCCAATTACAAGCATATACATAGAAACATATGTATATATGTACATACGTTATAAACACATACACGCATACACATACACACACACACACAGATATACGTGTGTGTGTGTGTGCATGTGTAAATTATATAAAAGAATCTTTTGGTAAAAAACCCTTTTTTCATTTTAAACCTCTAAAAGTTTAAAGTCAAATATAAATGTTAATATGAATAAGAAATAAATGAATTCTATATTTCGAAATAATTAAAATTAAAAACAAATATTGAATTATAGAAAATGTATGCTACATTTAGAAAGTTATTACATGCTTACTAAAACCATATTCATATCCAAACACATAATTTTGAACACATAAGTTTTTTGATTTTAAGCTATGAAATTAAATCAAATAAATTAGTAAGTCATTTAGAATGTAACAATAAATCTAAATTAAGTTGAGGCAATATATATATATATATATAAATAATGATAAGATGTTACAACTAAATTATACGAACGTAAATAGGAATTATACCTTATACATATAGCCAATTAGTGACACACTGATCTACAGATCCCTATTGTGTTCCTAAAATAAACATCCAAACCATAATGGAATTAGATGAGCCACTTTATTGTATTTAAAGTGATTTTGAGTGGAAAGGTGGAAAAAATTTCAACCATAAGAGATGGAGGAGGTGACCATGAATGAGGGAAGGTGGAAAATAAAATTGAATGAAAAAATGAAAGAGAGGATTTTGTTTTAATTAAAGAATAGAAACCTTCCTATTCTTTCTTTAAAAACATCCCTCATCTCTACTACTAGGTATAAATGCATTTTGACTGTAAGAGACTAACTCAATAACGTAAATCTTCATCATGTTGCAAATAACATTTGTTAAAAATTTACATATCACATTGCAATGAGATTGGGGTACAAAATCACTTACGTTAGATACATTAGGAGATATGGGAATAGTAATATAAAAGTATGATTAATTTCTCTAATAAACTTCCCTAAAAATTGAAGTTTAGTAATCCATCCTTGATTTGGTCCCAATAAAGTTTACAAAACTTTGAATAAGTCCCATATGGACAAGGCCTACTAGTATCATCAATCTGAAATGTAGTACTCCTCGACACTTCTATAGATATTGGTAGCATAAGATCCTCTCTATCCTATCAATGAAAAATCTTTTACAAATAATGTTGGGAAACATTTAGCTGGCCCAAAAATATTAATAAGATTATGAAGATAATGAATCGCATTAGTAGCCAAGTCTTTTGATTTTGAAATTTGCATCCCCTAACATCTAACAGTTGTTGAATATATAGTATATTTTTACCAGATGTCAACGTTGCATGGAAAAAATTTGGAGACTGGTCTCCTTGAGTAAGCAATCTTATTTTTGTTTTTTTAGTGGTTTATATAGCTAGTTGATGAAAAACATTTTGCAGTTCATGCAGTCGTGCCATATATTCCATAATTAGTTGATCATTGTTAGGGTCTTGAACATGATGAAGGTAAAAAGCACTATTCTTCTCCCTGGTCATATCATAATAATTTCTAAATGTTTATTACATTGTTTCAAAAATTCTTATATTGATATATGTTAAATGAGAAAACTGTAAAGTTTGTTACCCCTTTTTAACATTTACGCACACCAATACGAATTTCTTTCCTAAAACTAATCTGTATTGACAATCTTTATTTGATAACCCAAATTTTTGGACATCTATTAATTAGGTAATTAACAGGATTAAAAGGTTTTAAAATACAAATTGTAAAATTGAACAAATAAAATTCTGATAAATGCCTGGATATTATGGAATTTTAGGCAAATAAATATGTAATAATTTCTTTTATAAATCATTTATTATAATCTAAAATTTATTTATTTTTTCCAATACAAATAGAATGAGTATTAATTTGAATATATAAATTGGTGGATTAAAAAAAGAGAATTTGGATTTGAAATTCAAATTCAAATGTAAACATCATAGAAATAAATTGTATTTTTATCATTTTCTTTTAAAATTACATGTAAATAAACAAAGAGAAAATTTAAACATTTAAAACATAAGACATTAATGTAAGAGCAAGCGTATAATATGATAAACGTATATGTTAAAAACATATTAACACTTAAGCCATTTATAAACACACATATATACAAACTAAATTTAAAATATTATATAAATACACATAAAAACATATAAAAACATTGATTTACCAATGTAAGCAAAGAAGATGTTTAATGACAAGTGTTAATTAATTGAACAAATGCCCTTAATTTATTAAAATAATTAAATAAAGATAATATAGGTTATGCAACATCTCCATTCCTCTCTTTCATTTCTTTATCAATTCATTCTCTAAAAAAAAGAAGATCAAAGCATTAAGATCATCTCAAAATTTTAAATAACTCAAACCTGTTTATAACTCAAAGATATGAAACTTAAACCAGATTGAAATCAGCCTGTTAATAACTCAAAGATTATCTCAAAACAATAAGCAATAGATCAGAGCAACATCAGATCATTTCCAAATCATCAGAATCAAAGATTCAGATTAAAACAAAACCTCCAGATCAAAGCATTTTCTTTCAACTCTCTTTTAATCATCAAACAGGCGAGTAACAAATTTCAAATTTGTTTTAAACCTTGTTGCATGTAGTAAATTTTAAGCAAATTGTAAAAAGTGTTTTCTTGATTGTTTTATATGATTTCATATGTATGTATATTATGAGTATATTTGAGTGCCTGTCTGTGCTGAGATGTCTTGTTCTGTTCTTCACTTATAGTGCAAATAGGATTCAAAAAATTACTATTCTTCATCTGTTATTCTTGAGACTTTAATATATAAACTAAATTTGTTTGTTATATCAAGATTATAAATTTTAGAAATATTTCCACGTTAAATCTGAAGCTAGCTAAAAAAAGAAAGAAGAACTGTAAAATTTAAAACATATCAAAATCTTGACTTAATTCTTCGGATGATTCAAGTTTATGATTTGATGAGTTAATGAAATTTATGATTTTAAAAATTATAATCATGATTTTTAGACTTGATAATCGAGGGAAATGATGAATTGAATAGAAAATGGGTTTAGAGCATTTCCTGACGATCGGGGAATTCAGGGGACTCGGGATCAGAATTGAGGTTAGTGTGGGGATTGACGTTGTTGGCAAAATTTGTAGCTGAATTTTTACTTCCCCACGGCGGAGGTAAATTGTAGGAGTAGGGTTTAGGATTAGTTTTGGGTCGATGTCGGGGATTTGGTCGCTACGACGTCGACAGAGCTTTGGGCTGGGTCGCGAGTAGGGGATAGGTGCGTGGACATGTGAAGAAGAGGACGAGGTAGGGGACAGGGGAATACCACTATAAATGGTCCATACACTGCAACAATAAGGAAATAGTCCTTTCTCTATCAATCTCTTTGATCATTATCCGATTTCAAATTTTATGATGTCTTCGTGGCAGCTACAAGGAGAAGAGGCTTTGGTATGGTGGTGGCCCTACGAATCATTATAGGTAAGTTCTATTTCAGTCTTAACCTTAACGAATTTGAAATTTGAAATTGAAATAGATTGGTTAACAACATATGAAGATAGATTAATTTGTATCGATAAAACGATTTCGGTCAAAACCAAAGTTTGAAATTTTGTTGTGATTTCTTGTGAGAATCAAAGTCTTAAGAGGGACAAATTGGTGTACATTTTGGGATATTCCAACCTGGGTTAAGTATTCATTTATCTATTCTTTTGGGTCTAGATACATTCTACGAATGTTAGTTATCCCTTCGAACGAACCAGTGCCCCTGCATATTTCGTAGACAGGATGACCCGAGTATTTCGTGAGATATTGAATAGATTCATTCTCGTATCTATTATTGATATTCTGATTTGTTAAGCCAAATGCAGAATAGATATTCAGTTTGATCTGGCAAACATTCCCCATCTGCTCTTTGTTGTCTCCTTGTCTGGAAAATTTCAGGGACGAAATTTTTTTAAGGGGAGAATCTGTAACATTCCCATATTTTAGCCAAATATAAAATAGATTAATTTAATTTTTTGAAATTAAATTGTGAATTTATTGGTAAATTAATTTGAAAATTCCTAGAACAATTAAAAATATATAAATAAGTTTTTAAATAAAGGATTTGATTTGAAAATCTAAATATTTTATAATTTAGAAAATAAATAGATTGTGAATGGAATAAAATATATATTTATAAAAAAAAGATATAGTTTGTTTACATACTAATTGATTATATTTTAATTTTTGAATTTGATATTTAAAAATAATGTTTTAAATAATATATTGTATTTGGAAACCCTAAAATTTAATACTAATAGAAAATTTTGTTTTGTATTTATAATATGATGATTTGAAAGTTATATTTTGAAATTGATATAAATAAATTTATAAAAGTTATTTAAAGAGTTAAAGTTCAAATATATATTATATATTTATTAATTATATTTGATTAATTTTATATCACATTATCTGAAATTATATATATATATATATATATATATATATATATATATATATATATATAAAGGTAAAGTATTAGTTTGAGAGTAGAAATATATCTTTTGAAATCAATATAATATTTAAAATAACATAAGGGTTTGAAAACAAAATTTATAAATTATTTAACTTGAGGTTATAAACATAAAAATACAAATTACGACATTTGTAAGGTATTTAAAACATGCACTGTAACGACCCGCCGTTCTGACCGCCTCTAGTCGGTAATTAAACCAACTAGAAACGTTCAAAATGATGGATTGTTAGTCAGTTTATAGAGTTTAAACAGAATCAGCCACAGAATCACAGAATAATCATAATATTATTTATAAATGAATTTTTCTTACATACATCAGAGTTTGTACAATGCATTAAATTTTTATACAGCGGAACAATTTATCTATATATATCTTTTAGAGTACAAAGAATTTTTTTTTCGAAAAACTTCAGTGAAGTGCTTTCCCCTCTCTCTAACTTCGCGGCCTGAAAATCTTCAAGCTGTAAAAATACTCGGTCTGACCCGAGTATTATATTCAAAAGAAAATAATACACAGGTCAGTCTAATTCAAACTCAGTTATTAGTGCATAAAGGCAATAATAATCAACAATTAGATGACAGTCAAATATAATTTACCTATCCAATCCTTTAACAAGAAATCGGATAACGGTAAATATAACACTTAACAGTGTTAAACAACAATTCAGTAGATTCAGATTATCAATGAGATAGATGAAGAGATTATTGATGAAGATAATTTAGAAAACAATCAAAATTTGCCTAAACGGCAATTAACAACAAAATCATCAAAATCGATTCAAAATATATTGAGTTAGCAACATAAAATAATTTTCATCGAAAGAAAACATAAATTTAAACATTAAATTTGGTAGGGCTGCAGTACACACACGCGCGTACGGCCTCGCCACATTTAAAATGTCAACTCCGTGGCTGCAGTTCACGCTTGCGTGCACTGCCTTGCCACTATCATGACGATATACTCAAAAAGTCAACGAACCAAAATCAATGAAGGTTCAAATATCGATTCAAAGTGTCGATACTACGTGGCTGCAGTTGCACGCACGCGTGCGCTGCCTCGCCACAACAACTTGTGAAATAAAACAAGTTTTCAACAACTTATTACTGCACGCTTCAATAAGTGCAAAATTTTCATAAAAATGAACTGCGGCCACTACATGGACTCAAGGGCAAACTGCCACAAGAATGCAGTTACCACATGGGCACAAGGGCTAGGGTACAAAACATGAAATAAATCAGAGGGAGTCCAAAAAGTAATGTAGCAGCAAACTTAGAAAAAATCCTCAAATCCAACAAGTCAGTAAGCATTAGTGCACGAAGGCAATAACACATACGTATACATGAACCGGCAGAAGCAATTGAAGTGCAACAGTGGCACAATCAAACGAATGCAGCAGGGGTAAGGCTGCACAGTGTAAATGGTGAGCAACAAAATTCTCAGGTTTTAAAACCTGAACTATTATTAAACTTGATTTCAAACTATGTTTAAATTTAAAAGTTCCATTAAAAAAAATTTTGAAATTCAAACCTTATTTAAACTCAGTTTAATTTCATACTTGAATTAAGTCTTCAACTTAAACATGAATTTCATTAAACATGAAAACTGCAACTTCTCTGTTTACACATAAATTTATTAACAGAAACAATTTAAATAATAAAACTTTACTATTTAAGAAACATCTCAGTTTACAACCAACTAAATATGCAGATTCCAGAAATAAGAAAGACATATAAGCATATTCATTTCTATACACACATAACATTCATGAGTAAGCAATCACCATATCATTTTATTTCTTTCACTTCATATACTCAGATGTCACAAATTCTGTGCATGTAAGTTTACTCATTTCATTTTAAAACAAACAGAACAGTTTTGTTTTAAACCATTTGATTTCTGTAAATAAACATAAGCTCTGTAGTTTAGTTGTTTTTAAAAGATAAGAAGCTTACTCACAATAACATGTAGATGCATAAACACATATTCACATGTATACTTTCAATTCCATACCTAAACAACATTCAAGCATCACACAATGGATTCAAGAGTTATAATAGCACATCAGATCCATCAAAGAATAGTTTCAAGCTTGTAAATTTTGTTATTTTCCAAATGTAGAATATTTTACAGGGGTTCAAAACTGGGTTACTCAGACCTTTAAACTGAGGTCATTCACATATAGGCATGTAAGCATGATACACAGCAAAACATCAAACCATAGAGTGGTTTATAGGCACATATACACATCACATATGGACAGAGGTTCAAAACAAGTTCATGCAACAAAATTTTCCTCATCTAGTAAAAAGGTAAATCTTAATAGCATCTGTTCTCATTAGTTTTAAAAAAAACAAAATTGATAGCATCTGTTCTTATCAATTTAAATTAAAATCAATGGCATCTGCTCTCATCAGTTAAAAAAAACCAAATTTTAAATAACATCTGTTCTTAACAGTTTTAAATTTAAATTCACAAAGCAACTGTTTTTGTTAGTTCAGATTCAAGTAACCGCGTAAGTGATAGCAGATAGCCCCAAATCATAGCATGCAACCAAAACCCAATTCAAACAAATTCAAACACTTGAATAAAAAAAATCAATCGTGAGCAAAGAACTCACCTTTCACCGAATCGAAATGGAGCGCACAAATTAGAACGAGGCCGCGAGCAGATTTGATGCCGAGCGAATGAAGATGAAGCAACACAAATCGAACGAAAGCCCCAATGGTTGAAGGTCGGCCACTTCGATTCCTACACAAGCCCTAGCTTGTGCGAACGATAATTAAGGAACACGGCCGCCATTTTTTATCTTTTTTTTTCTTTGTGTTTGATAATGAAATGATAGGGAGGGGTGTCGTGTTTTATGGGAGAAGACGACGTGAATTTAGGTATGGAGGAAGGTACGAGTTAAGGCGTAAATGAAGGCGTGGATTTAGCTGATAGGAGTAAGGCAACGTATACTCTTTTTTTTTATTTTTCTTTTTTTTTTATTATGTTTATTTTTATATTTTTATTTTTATTTTGAATTAAATTTTGTTTTGTATAAAATTTTTTCTTTAAATAAACTTATAAACGTTTTGAAGTTCAATTATCAAGCACAAATTTATATTAACGTGTTTCTCAATTTATTTTATATTGATTAAAATTTTATTCCTTTATTTAAGTTAAAGAAAAATGTTATTTATAACTAACCATAAATTTATAAATTTAAATAGCAAAAATTCTTAAATCCAAATTATTTTTCTAAATCATTAATTCAAATTTAAAATATAAGTTCAATATTAAATTTCAACTTCAAAGTCAAAATTAAATTTTCTATTCAACTTTAAATAGATTAAATTCAAAAATTTAATCATCAAATTTCGTAGTTTTACTGGAATTCAATTTAAATTTATCTCAAATTTTAAAATTAATTAAATATCTTCATTTTTAAATTGTTAAAAATTCAGGATCGTTACAATCTCCCCTACTTAAAAGAATTTCGTCCCGAAATTATAAGTTAGGAAAAACGTTTGCTAAAATCTCACCGATATTTATATCCTACATAATTTTACCAAGTTTCAAACTCATAAATAAATATAGGATTCATTCCATTTATTTCATTTCACTAGTTTTGTTCATCGATTTCAATAACCAAGACACAAAAGTCTTCACTAAATTTTTGACTTACAAAAACTCAGATTTTTAAACTTGAAATCTTTCATGCTAAATATTTGCATAATATATCTTTTCCAAAAGCTGTGGACTTTCAAAATATTCAAAAAGATCTTCTTCCTTAATTCATTAAGTTAGAATTGTGTAATTCTAATTTCAGATTATTTATTTTCTATTTAAAGTTTTGAAAATACTTGATAACTCGAAGTTTAACAAGTCCATCGTCGTTCTCACAGACTTTAGGCATACGCTGGCCAGGCGCAAGACTAAAAATCTCCAAGTACTAAACATACTTGCTTCAACTCCCAGTGAAAATACTTTTTAAAAATCTTTTAAAAATGGATATGGAAAGTCCGTTCCCCCATGGATCACAGTTTACCCAGCGGTTTCGCTACTATCTCAGTAGAATCACTTGTAATCTTAGATTTCTCATCACTCTCGAATTTCGCCATGGTTATCGCCTTAGATCGCGGTCCACACGGTGGTTACGCTACTATCTCAGTAGAATCGCTCGTAGCCTTAGGCATCACGCCCCTCGAATTACGCTTCGGTTTTCCAGATCGCAGTTTACTCGGCGGTTGCGCCACTATCTCAGTGGAATCGCTTGTAACTGTAGGCATCACGCCCCACGAATTACGCCAGCATCAATCACATAATCCCAAACACGATGATCCATCGTGGGGGATATCATATCAGTCCCATTGGACATTCCACTAATGGAATTCTACGTAGCTACGATTTACAATGGACACTCCACCGAGTTCCAATCACCTTCACACATAATAATTGGAAGGTACATTTCCATATCCTCGGTTTTTTAGAAAACATATGTCATATACATATAGTACTTCATTTCACATTTCGTACATATCATATCTATGTAACCCTACACAGGATTTTCATAATAATGACTTTCCAAACTGATAGTTTCCGATTATATTCACATATATAAGTTACGAAAACTCATTTCACATTCACTACAAATAGAGGATTCCAATTTTCCATCACGTTTAAAATTTTCCTCTAAATCGATTTGAAAATTTAAGGTTATCTCAAACCTAATTCACATTCATAATCCAATTCATTATCGACTTCACATTCGATTTGGATTTCACGTTACATCGTCAATTCTCAACACATAATTGATGTCTATCGATATATAACCTCTAAGCTCGTACGACTCAGAGAAGGGTGTTAAGCTAAAAGAATAAATTCTCCGCCACCACAGATATATATTTAATAGAGATCAAATGCTATGTCATCAATTCACAATGTTAGACATACAATCCCAATCGACTATCCAAAATTCAAAGTTGAACTTATATTGTTTTTTGTGTCAAAGTTAAACTCAATTTAACTCAAAATTCAATTCTTTGAAAAATTTCCAAGTTGAACTAATTGTTCACATTTCTCAAAATAATATCTTTACAAGATATATAATTTTCACACTTAGCCATTTGAAACTAATTTCAAATATTCATTTCTCAATTTATCTTTAAAAGATAAAATTTCAAACCTTTCATTTCATATTGGAAAACATTCCCATACTTATTCAATAATAAGTAATTCACAAATCTTTTATTTTCAGCACTTTGAAAAATATTCAATATACTTGAATCAAAATTAAGTATATATTTCACTCTTTAAGGAAATCATTCTTTTAAACACATTTATTTGAGTTAAAACGAATGTTGCGTAAAACATCGTTACGACAACTCAAAGTCACTAGTATAGGGATTCGGATTTAAGATAGATATATAAATCCCAATACTATAAACAACATTTCCTTCCGGAAACCATTTACTATAACAACAGTGTTATAGTCCACCATTTCCTTAATTTTCTCGAAAACGTCTATTTCAACAATTGAATGTTGAAATCTATGTATTCGATAGTTAATGCATTTTAAAACATCTTTAAAACTATTAACTTTTCAACTTCAACTTAATTCAATAGTTTGAATTCTGTATACATTTCACAGTATCAGTTTTAAACCGATCTTAAACTTTTCAATATTAAGTTTTTCACTTAATTTAATTCTCCGCACGTTTAAATTCAAATTCATCACTGAATTTATTAAACCTATAATGGATTATCATGTTGACAACTTCAAATTTGAAATTTAAATTCTATTTGAACTTTGTATTTACTTTCTATTTCAAAAAATAGTCAACTAGTTCTTTAATAAGCCATTCATCAACTTGGTTCCATTAAATCTATATTTCCATATTAACTATTTTAGGCAATAGTTTTAAACTTGAAATATAAACTTCACATCAAAACTAGTTTGATTCATACAGTTAAATCAACAATTAAATTTCCTTCCATAATATCTCTTCCCTAAAACATATCTGTTTTATTCAATAATATATTCACTGTGCAAAATCGTGAATATGCTTTGTCAACAAATTTCATCATTTCTACAACTTATTTTTATTTTTAAAGGATTACCCACTGTCCAAAATCGTGGATATATCTCCTTTAATAAGTTATAACAATTTACTTATCAAATTCAGTTGGTTTCGAATTTATAAACAATCTTCATAAATTCCTTTTCTATTTATAAAACTTCGATTTATAAATCTTCTATTCATTCAATTCAATTCAATTTATATAACTCAGTTATATACCAAAAGTTCATATTATAAGTTAAATACTTATAATTCATTTATTTACTAATTCGTTCTTCACAACGTTTGAAATCAATTTCAAAAGAATTCAGAGTCAAATTCCCAAGTTATAGTTCAATAATTCTCTTGATTATAACTAAATTAACATATCATTTTATTTCACAATTATTACTCGAAATATTCAAGTTATTCGATTTAAACCAATTCATTAATTCGCTAGTTCACTTAACTCATATTTCATTTTCCATAAATCTCAATAATTAGAAAATGAGTTTCAGAACGATCGAAACTCAAATCTAATAAGACCTCACTGAAGAGAACTATTACAAACTCACAATTAGAGAGGGGAATTTTCAAAATAATTCTAATTTTCAAAATACTTTTTGTTTTTAAAGAAAACAATTTCATACTTCTTTAAATTTGAAAAGCACTTTCTTTATAGTGGTTCTAGTAACTATTCATATTAAACATCATGAACTGAGCTTTGAGTAAACCAAAGCTCTGATACCACTTTTGTAACGACCCGCCGCTCTGACCGCCTCTAGTCGGTAATTAAATTAACTAGAAACGTTCAAAATGACGGATTGCTAGTCAGTTTATAGAGTTTAAACAGAATCAGCCACAGAATCACAGAATAATCATAATATTATTTATAAATGAATTTTTCTTACATACATCAGAGTTTGTACAATGCATTAAATTTTTATACAGCGGAACAATTTATCTATATAATATCTTTTAGAGTACAAAGAATTTTTTTTTCAAAAAACTTCAGTGAAGTGCTTTCCCCTCTCTCTAACTTCGCGGCCTGAAAATCTTCAAGCTGTAAAAATACTAGGTCTGACCCGAGTATTATATTCAAAAGAAAATAATACACAGGTCAGTCTAATTCAAACTCAGTTATTAGTGCATAAAGGCAATAATAATCAACAATTAGATGACAGTCAAATATAATTTACCTATCCAATCCTTTAACAAGAAATCGGATAACGGTAAATATAACACTTAACAGTGTTAAACAACAATTCAGTAGATTCAGATTATCAATGAGATAGATGAAGAGATTATTGATGAAGATAATTTAGAAAACAATCAAAATTTGCCTAAACGGCAATTAACAACAAAATCATCAAAATCGATTCAAAATATATTGAGTTAGCAACATAAAATAATTTTCATCGAAAGAAAACATAAATTTAAACATTAAATTTGGTAGGGCTGTAGTACACACACGCGCGTACGGCCTCGCCACATTTAAAATGTCAACTCCGTGGCTGCAGTTCACGCTTGCGTGCACTGCCTTGCCACTATCATGACGATATACTCAAAAAGTCAACGAACCAAAATCAATGAAGGTTCAAATATCGATTCAAAGTGTCGATACTACGTGGCTGCAGTTGCACGCACGCGTGCGCTGCCTCGCCACAACAACTTGTGAAATAAAACAAGTTTTCAACAACTTATTACTGCACGCTTCAATAAGTGCAAAATTTTCATAAAAATGAACTGCGGCCACTACCTGCACTCAAGGGCAAACTGCCACAAGAATGCAGTTACCACATGGGCACAAGGGCTAGGGTACAAAACATGAAATAAATCAGAGGGAGTCCAAAAACTAATGTAGCAGCAAACTTAGAAAAAATCCTCAAATCCAACAAGTCAGTAAGCATTAGTGCACGAAGGCAATAACACATACGTATACATGAACCGGCAGAAGCAATTGAAGTGCAACAGTGGCACAATCAAACGAATGCAGCAGGGGTAAGGCTGCACAGTGTAAATGGTGAGCAACAAAATTCTCAGGTTTTAAAACCTGAACTATTATTAAACTTGATTTCAAACTATGTTTAAATTTAAAAGTTCCATTAAAAAAAAATTTGAACTTCAAACCTTATTTGAACTCAGTTTAATTTCATACTTGAATTAAGTCTTCAACTTAAACATGAATTTCATTAAACATGAAAACTGCAACTTCTCTGTTTACACATAAATTTATTAACAGAAACAATTTAAATAATAAAACTTTACTATTTAAGAAACATCTCAGTTTACAACCAACTAAATATGCAGATTCCAGAAATAAGAAAGACATATAAGCATATTCATTTCTATACACACATAACATTCATGAGTAAGCAATCACCATATCATTTTATTTCTTTCACTTCATATACTCAGATGTCACAAATTCTGTGCATGTAAGTTTACTCATTTCATTTTAAAACAAACAGAACAGTTTTGTTTTAAACCATTTGATTTCTGTAAATAAACATAAGCTCTGTAGTTTAGTTGTTTTTAAAAGATAAGAAGCTTACTCACAATAACATGTAGATGCATAAACACATATTCACATGTATACTTTCAATTCCATACCTAAACAACATTCAAGCATCACACAATGGATTCAAGAGTTATAATAGCACATCAGATCCATCAAAAAATAGTTTCAAGCTTGTAAATTTTGTTATTTTCCAAATGTAGAATATTTTACAGGGGTTCAAAACTGGGTTACTCAGACCTTTAAACTGAGGTCATTCACATATAGGCATGTAAGCATGATACACAGCAAAACATCAAACCATAGAGGGGTTTATAGGCACATATACACATCACATATGGACAGAGGTTCAAAACAAGTTCATGCAACAAAATTTTCCTCATCTAGTAAAAAGGTAAATCTTAATAGCATCTGTTCTCATTAGTTTTAAAAAAAACAAAATTGATAGCATCTGTTCTTATCAATTTAAATTGAAATCAATGGCATCTGCTCTCATCAGTTAAAAAAAACCAAATTTTAAATAACATCTGTTCTTAACAGTTTTAAATTTAAATTCACAAAGCAACTGTTTTTGTTAGTTCAGATTCAAGTAACCGCGTAAGTGATAGCAGATAGCCCCAAATCATAGCATGCAACCAAAACCCAATTCAAACAAATTCAAACACTTGAATAAAAAAAATCAATCGTGAGCAAAGAACTCACCTTTCACCGAATCGAAATGGAGCGCACAAATTAGAACGAGGCCGCGAGCAGATTTGATGCCGAGCGAATGAAGATGAAGCAACACAAATCGAACGAAAGCCCCAATTGTTGAAGGTCGGCCACTTCGATTCCTACACAAGCCCTAGCTTGTGCGAACGATAATTAAGGAACACGGCCGCCATTTTTTATCTTTTTCTTTTTCTTTTTGTTTGATAATGAAATGATAGGGAGGGGTGTCGTGTTTTATGGGAGAAGACGACGTGAATTTAGGTATGGAGGAAGGTACGAGTTAAGGCGTAAATGAAGGTGTGGATTTAGCTGATAAGAGTAAGGCAACGTATACTCTTTTTTTTTTTTTTTTATTATGTTTATTTTTATATTTTTATTTTTATTTTGAATTAAATTTTGTTTTGTATAAAATTTTTTCTTTAAATAAACTTATAAACGTTTTGAAGTTCAATTATCAAGCACAAATTTATATTAACGTGTTTCTCAATTTATTTTATATTGATTAAAATTTTATTCCTTTATTTAAGTTAAAGAAAAATGTTATTTATAACTAACCACAAATTTATAAATTTAAATAGCAAAAATTCTTAAATCCAAATTATTTTTCTAAATCATTAATTCAAATTTAAAATATAAGTTCAATATTAAATTTCAACTTCAAAGTCAAAATTAAATTTTCTATTCAACTTTAAATAGATTAAATTCAAAAATTTAATCATCAAATTTCGTAGTTTTATTGGAATTCAATTTAAATTTATCTCAAATATTTAAAATTAATTAAATATCTTCATTTTTAAATTGTTAAAAATTCAGGATCGTTACATGCACATACATGTGTTGCTTAATTATCATATGTAATTAACAAGTGTAATTTTTTTTATACTATGTATTAACAAGTGTAACAAAATAAAACAAGTGGCAAACAACTCTTTTTCTTTTTAAAATTAAAAACAAAGAAAATGTGTGTAAAGAAAGAAATCAGGCCATGTTCTCTTCACTTTTCAAATTCTTCATATTCAAAGATAATTAAAAAGAAAACCAGATCGAAACAACGAAATCAAAATTCTGTGAAAATAAGAAAGATAAACAATTTCAACAAAATCAAGCATACAACTTGAATCAAGCATGGAAATCAAATTCAACAGCACAGCTTCAACAAGAATTCAAACAAATAAAACTTAAGCAAGCAACATGATTCAAAGGCCTAAAACAAAATTGAAGGAAGCGTTCAGATCAATTCAATACATAATCAAATGCAGATCAGCTTTCAGATCAGTAAAGTAGAAGATCAAGGGCAAAGCAAATTCAGTTTCCAATTCCAGGTTCAAATTGGTTCCTCTGTTCAAATCTTTCTAGTGAGAAAACCTTTTTAATCTACCATTTTATTTTGACATTCGATAATACTTGAAAGTGTGATGGTTTTATCTGAGAAAATGGTTGAATTCCTCTGTATCTATGGTATGCATCCATGTATATGTGATGTATTTCTCTCTGTTGAAAATTACAGGCACTGATCCATTTAATAAATCCAAATGCTTATTATCTAATCAACTTTAAGCTATGATTTCTAAATGAAAATTGTTCGTAACAATGAAACACATTTAAAAAAAAATTAAGTATTTAAATTAGGTAATTGTCTTAGAAATAATAAATTACAATGTTAATCACATGTATGTCAGAAATAAAATATTCAGAGTTCAAGTTTGGATCATGGGATCAGATTCGTGTTGCCAAACGATGAATTTTAATATTTTAGATTCGTATATAATAGATATTTGTGTGATGAATGGAAAATCTATTTTCATAGATTCTCGTCGACCTACGATGATTCGAAGGTCGTGATCCTTGGTGAAGATAGCTGGAGCATCGAGGAACTTAGGAAAAATATAGATTTAATTTATTAAGTGCTGTGGCAACAGGAGTTCGTCGAGCTAGGGTTTTATGGGGCTGTTTGCTTGTCGAAGTTTGAGGAGGTAGTTCATCGACGTGGAGAGATCAGACAAGGTCGGACCTAGGGGAATTGAAGCTAGGGACTGTGGTGTTGCTCTGGATGGAATCACAAGGTCTCTGGTGAACTAGAGTATCATCGGAGATTCTTTTTTCTGACCTGGGTTGGCTCCAGGTTGGTGATAGGTAGCTCGATTTTGATCTATAGCAAATTCGAGGGCTTTGGAGGGTCGGGTTGGTCGACGGTGATGTCGATGACTTGCCAGTGATGGCAGTGATGGTCGGTGATGACTTGATTGATGGTGCATGTGCATACGTGCATTTGGGTGTCGGGTGGTTGATCGATTTGGGAAGATGGATGTTATTCGGGATTTAAATCGAAGAATGGCTCGAGAAAAGTAAGGGTGGGCTCGAGTTTGGTATCGGGACATTTGCATGAATTTAACATTATAACAAGTTATAGGTTTTAAATTAAAAAAAAAGAAAAATAAGATTGATCGAGTTGATGCTCAGGAAGAAAAGGAATTGGCTCGGGTATTTTTAATTTTGACTCGGGTCTGTAAAAAAAGTTTCAAACTTCAAAGCATATCAAGTTTTATTTGAAATAATTTTGGTTAAAACCAATTCTTTTATTGTGTTAAATGTTTATCCGTGTTTTGAGTTGGTTTAAAAGGTTTTTAAATAAAATTATTTCAAATTAATTTAGTTAAAATGTTTTTGACATATGTATAACCCTTATTTTAAAAGTTTATTTTGAATAAACTTAATGATGTTAAGAAATTAATTAAGAAAAGATGTTTTAATTTGTTAATTAACTTTAAAATTTAAGTTAATTTGTTTGTAATGATGATTTATTACTAAGGTTTATTAATTTAAGGTTTTTAATGATAATTAAGTAATGGATTAAAATAAATGATTTATCGTTTATTTAATTAAAGTTTATGTAATTAGAAATTAATTAATGATAGTAATTAAAAAGATAATTACTTAATGGATAAATACTTAATGATAGTATTTTAAGAATAATTAATTAATAAATTTTCTTAATTGATAATAAAAGGGTAATTAATTACTCAATGAAAGTAATTAAGAGTAATTAATTGATGATTAATGTTGATTAATCAAGTAATCAATTAAAGGACAATTGATTAAAGCTCAATTAATTAATGAAGGTGATTAAGGGATAATAACTAATTGAGGAGTAATTAATTAATGTAATTAATTAATTAAAGGGTAACTAAATGATTAAAGGTTAATTATTAAATAATTAAAGGTTAATTAAAATGATTAAAGGTTGAATTATTTATTAATTAAGGTTGATTAATTAATAATTTAAGGTTAATTAATTTATTATTAATGGTTAGTTAATAAATGATTAAATAATAATTAATTAAAATGGTTTGTAATTAATTAATACTAATTAACCAGGATTAGTAATTAATCTGATTTAAATTAATCAGATAATTAATTGACCTTACTTATGGATGTTTGAATATATGGAATACTTTGAATTGTGTGATGCTTTGTGATATGAATTATTTTGATTTGAGCTGTGATTAATGTAACTTATTTATCTACGATAAATTTATATTATTTATTTGTGAAACTATGAACGGAAGATAAGCGTTATAGATCATACCGCTTATCGATATTGATGTGTTTGAGTCTGTGGTGATTGATGATGTTGCGCTATTGTGTAAAACCCTTGGACTACACCATACACACACAAATATGGATTGCACGAGAAAATTGGTTAAGTCACGGATATTTGAATCTAATATTATGAAATGGTTTTAAAGATTGAATTTTGAATCCCAAATAGTTTTGGAAATGGAATTGGGTTAAATATGAAAAGCTTTTGAAAAGTAATTTTGAAGATAAAAGTTATTTTGAATAACTTAATAAAGTTTTGAAATTTAAATAGTTTGATTTGAATTTGAATTCAAGATATAAAATTGAATTCTATGTTTGGAAATTATGGTTTAAAAAGGTTATAAAAGATATAATTATGTTTATATGGGTTTTAAACCATTTTAAAAGTATTATTTTGGGAATCTAAATTTAACCCAAGTTTATATTTGAATGGTTTAACTTGAGCAAATGTAATCGGATTTTTCTGAAACGAAAACTCTTTGTTTTCAAATGATAATGGCTTTCAAATAAAGAAAAGATTTCCAGCTTTATTGAAAGGGGTTTCATATTTGAAATGGAATTGTTTTGAATGATATGAATGATTCTTGGTTAAAGATTAGTGAACTTTGTTTTCAAAGTAAAGAGGATCTTAAAGGTGTACCATTTGTATAAAAGATTTGAATTGTGAATTGTTTTGAAAGCTATAATTGAATATTTGTGAAAGATTGTTGAACTTTGTTTTGAAATTGAAAAGGATCTTAAAAGGTATCTTTTGTATAAAAGATTTGGGATTGAAATGGAATTGTGTTGAAGGGCTATAAATGAATCTTTGTGAAAGATTGGTGAACTTTGTGAAAGATTGGTGAACTTTGTGAAGTGAATCTTTTTGTTTAAAGATTCGAAAATGGTAATTTGTTTAAACCATTTGAAGAAAGGTTTTGGGTAATAAGTTGTGACTTAACCGAGATCCCAATATCCATATGTTTTTAAATATTGCGCTCATTATTCGGTTTAGCAGGGAGAGGACCTTGTGTCATATAACCCATTCCAAGTAATGATACGATGATATGGATAGCATTTGAAGACCGGTGGTGAAGACCGGGTATTTTCGAGAACGAAAGGATTACCAGTCGAATGTCTCTACACTGAGTCACGCCGGTATAGAGATATCCATATGTGATGGGGAGTCCAATCGGGGTTGGGAATTCCCAGAGTGAAGGGCTTCTTTGGAAATGCCTTCGGTTCTATTCGAACCCGGAACAGACTTGTATGGATGTGTGTCTGACATTACACTTTGAGATGTAAAGTTGGTTTCTATTAAATACATTTCTGTTTGGTGGCGGAGAATGTATTCTCTTAGCTTAACACCCTTCTCCGAGACGTACGAGCTCAGAGGTTATTTAGTTGGTTACTAGTGATACATTCCCAATTTGGTAATGTGGCATACGAAGTGCTGCTGATCATTTGTTGATCGAAGCATGGCTTTTATGTAAAGCGTAGCTTTGTGGACGAGACTTCTTCGAGCCTCACAACCCGGTAATGGTCGAAACAGGAATCATTTGCAGCAAGGTTATTTGGGGGTAGCCCCCCATGAGGGTATGTCCATTTCCTTTGGATAAAAGGTGATATAATGGTATGGAGCCTAGATATTTAACCTATGTGGTTGCTGCAAACTTATTGCTTTGTGGTTGTTGGTGTAGAGGTACCTCGGATAAAGGTTGGTAACGACTGGGAGATGGCATGCTCGTGTCAGTAGTTACCTAGTTACAGAGGTAACCCGACCTTGTGTTGGCAAATATTTGGTTAGGTTCTCGAGGGCGTCCTTCTAGAGGCGTTCCATTCAGTGTGGGAAGTTCCTTTGCTTGACCATTGCTGGAAATCCAATCATCCAATACGCACCTTGTACGGTTTTAGTTGTACAACCTGCCATCTAACATGGTAGCTATAGTAGGCATACTATAATGGTACGCATGCTGGCTAAGATTAATATTATACTTGCAAATGTTTTCCACCATGCGCTAATAATAATATCAAAAGGATTTTCACGTATCAAGCATTTTTGACTTTCATATGGAGAAATCTCCTCCAAGTGTACGCTGGCAGGAGGCCCTATGGCAGTTTCATTTTCCAAAAGCATAGAGGATTCCAATTTTAAATGCTTTTGTTGTTTGTTTCAAAGATAAACTGTTTTTGTTTGCTCATACCAGTCCCATGACTGACCCAGAGTTTATTGTTCCTTTCTAAACTCAGGGTTCCCACAATTTTCGACACGGGCAATCTAGAGTTGAATTTTTCAGATAATTAGATAGTAGATGTAGATTCGATAGCCTTTAGCCTTCTATTTGGAAATAGATGGAGTTGTTCCTTGGATTTTGGCTATCGCTTTGTGCTTCTCTTCAACGTTGTGGACTAACTCTGCTTAATAAAGTGTGACGGTGGTCGAGCTTGTGGTTTGGATATATCTGCTTTTGGATAGGAATCCTTAGAGCTTTGGCAATGGAGATGCATGAGTTATCTTTCCGCTGTCGATGGTTGCAAAGTCTAGACCATCTAGTTGTGTTATTTTCCGCTGTTATCTTGTATCTCTCATAGTATTGATATCATTTGTATCAATCTGTTGTATCGAATATTGTGTATCAATGATATTATTTATTCCTTTTCCTTCTTTGTGTTGTTGTACTTAATGTGCTATAAGCTCCATCCGAACTGGAGTTCGACGTTTGAATCTGCGGCATTCGAATACAAGTGAAGTACGGATGTCGATTTTCGAGCGCTGGATTTCAGGTTGTGACAACAGGAAGCCAAGCCACCTTGCCTAAAGCTTCGTCTTGCTCCCCTCTACCTTTTCTCCCTACATTGCAGCCTCACGTCCCCACCACGACGTTGCCATTACCAGAAAACCACCTCGACCAAACTCGAACCTAAAATCCTACTTCATCTCCGACCCAACGCCATGCCGATAAGAGAAATCCAGCACTATTTTTACAAAGAACCCCTACCACGCAGCTATCTCTGACCACAACCCAGACCTTCCATTGCGACCACCTCTCAGTAATTTGGACAAAGACTAGATTCACTTCAGCTCCTTCCACCACATTAATTACGCCTTTAAAAATCGAGAAAATGCCACAAAAATTCATTTCTTCCCATGCCGATTCCATTCATGTCAATGAAAACATAAATTAAATGACCAAATTTCTTGAAATATCTGATTATCTACTGTAAATCCTATTTGTCAGTGTTTTGACTTGATAATATTTTATGAGATCATTTTTAAAATAAAGTATACTTGAATGCAAACACAAACCCTTCAAACATCATAACCTAACACTATGTAGAGGAAGAGATATAGATTTTTGAAAGGTTAAACATGACAGAAAAGAAATAGAACAGAGGTAAGAATGTTGTACAGTCTTTATAATCATCCATATGCAGGCATACATACATAAATTTCTAAGCAAGCAACTCATTAATTACTATTATTTTATTTCATTTTCAAGCATACTCATATCATTAGAAAGATTTGATTTTGAAAAGAAGTTTACTCACAGTGAATGCTTTGAACAGAGAATTGCTTTTCTGAAAAGAATCTTCTTGCTTTGTTGTTGAACTTCCTATTAATTTGAGTTGTTTTGATTTCTTTAAGTTTTGAAATGGAAGAGTTTTCTATTTTACTTAGCTTGGTTCGAATGAGTGAAAAAAGAAGACAGGGTAGAGGTATTTATAAGAGAAGTGTGCTGCATTCCTTTGTATCCAATAAGCTTTTCCTTTTATTTTTATTTTATTTCTCTTTTGGCTGATTAGGTATATTTCCATGTGAGTTTATTACCTTAATTCTAGTGATTTGATTTTCCCTGCTGATTTGATTAAATGTGTGCTTGAGTAGATATATCCCATGATGATTTTCCCCTACACATATACATATCCTTTCATGTATGTGTGTGTATATGTATGTTTACACTTATATATATATTATCTATATATATATTAATGGGTTTCCATATACATTATTTTCTATTAAAATATATATATATATATATTTACCTATCTACTACTATATCTAACATATGTACATACACCTTTACATTGCATGTATTTGTCATCTTATACATACATTTACATTTATACATATTTTCCATACACATTGCTTTTGTATATTCTATCATTATATACATCTTCACATGTACATAACTTTCTTATTTTTTCCTTCATATAGCATCTATACATATATATACATTTATATACTTATATATATATATATATATATATATTATCAAATGTCATAAGGCTTGTATACACTTATATATGTATTTATGGATATTTTATCTTAACTTAAATGGTGGAGCTTATATACATATATATTAACTTATCATACCCAGAATGTTATAATTTAAATCTGAATATAGTTCTTACTCAATTTACAGATATTGATATTTTTAAACATCATAAAATTCATTCATTCGAACAATAAAGTCATTACTTCAAAAATTAAAATCAGTTAATTACCCAATAACAACGTCAGAAAAATCTGAGTCGTCACAATATATTCAAGAAAACTTAGACAAATAAGTTATATAACTTGTAAAATGAAAAATATAAGTAAAAACAAATATTAAAATTGTTAAACAATTTTGTTAAGTAAAACAAAATCTGAATTTGAATAGTGATATGAGTGTGACTTAAGTAAAATTTAAATAAAATAGAATTTCAGTTAAATTAGAGACGAACTTAAGTTATGTAGTAAAAGTAAATGTAAGTGAGGTTGAAATGAAAATTTAACTTAAATAATGTTGAATGAAGTTGAATTTGATACTAGAATGAATTTAAAAATTGAATTAATGAAAAGAAGCAATTAAATGAATGTGAACTTGAGTTATATAAATGAAATTCAACTTTAATTGTATAAGTGAATTAGTGAATAAATATGGATTAGAAAATTGTCGTTTTTAAGAATTGAATAAAAAGTTAAGAAGTTGTGAATTAATAAAAAAAATTGAAGTGTTGTATAGAAATGTGATTATAGTGAATACTAGAATTCAATCTGAATTGAATATTAAACCAAATTGAATGTAAAGGAAGTAAATATGAATGTTTTGAGAGTAAAGTAAACAAATTTGGTTATGATTGGGTATACATTGGTTGTTAGATGGATGTTAGTTGATTAAATAGAAATTCATTAAGTGTTAATGAAATTGAAAGCTATAAATAGTTAAATTCAAATTGGAAGTGAAGTAAATCTAAATAGAATTGAATTTGATTTAATTTGGAAGTAGACTAACTTGAATGTAAATTAGTGAATGTAAACTAATTGAATATGAATAAATGAATTTTAGTAAAAAAAATCCCATATGAATGAATCAAATGTAATTAAATTGAAAACCAATTCATTGAATATTAATGAGAAGTTAATTTATATTGATTTGGTTATGGATTGATTGGATAGATATTGGTTTGTTGGATGATAGTCGTTTGATGGTTGGATTTGTTGTTTTGATTGGATTTGCTATATTGGCATATATAGTTGTTGTATCAGTATATATTGTATATTGATATTACTTTCATATATACATGTTTCTCATTGTTGTTAAGTGTTTAGTAGGTGCAGATGGCATATGCTTCGATTTGGAGCTCGCTTTCGTGCTATATTGGCCATATATACTCGTTAATAATATGTAAGGCACATATCTCGGATTACATATAGTACTTTTATATTGTTTTCCCTACGGGATGCCTCATCCTCGAAGATGAGATGTATAATTGTGATATATATATATTATGATCCTGCTACAATCAAACTACGCAAAGGAGGTTATGGCAAAAAATTTGAAAAATTAAGGCGTTAGAAATTTTTTGAGAATTTGGGAAAAAAAATTGATAACTAAAATTTTGATATTGACTAATAAAAGTTAAACGGTATTTTTTTTGAAATGCAAGCGGGGTTGACTGGTCCACTACCAGGTTTTATTGAAATTAGAAAGAAAGAAACACGACTATAACACACTATAGTCGCAAATTGAAAAAAGGCAACAACAGAGCACTGTTGAAATGGAAAAAAAACACACAAATGCACAGCACAAATGTAACGACCCGAAATTTTCAAACCCTAAAATTCCATATAGTTATACTTCAAATACCATCGCCTAATTTCACCCCACATTGGCGTCTCCGATCATCGGAGGCAATATAACTTCGGCCATGCCTTGCCTTGCTTCCACGCCGCCATTTTCCCCAAAGTTTTAAGCAACTCGCATCATCAGAGTAGCCGCGACGACCCCAAACCCAGCTTCAACCAAACTAGGGTTTAAAACCCTTTTAATCTACCGCCAATGCCACAGGAGGTGATAAACCCTCTTAGCATTTTCGCCTGAATTCCTACCATCTCCTCCAGCTCCAGCAATGTTCCCTACCACCCCAAATGTTCCATCCCCCCCGAAATCACTAAAAACCCATTTTCAGACTCTCCAAAAATTCACATTCATTTTAATGTTAAAAATTCTGATATTTGTTTTAAAAAAATCATAACTTTTAAAATTGATTCAAGTTATAGTCTCAAAACAGTAAATAACGATGAATTGATTTCACATGTTTTAAGAATCTCTACTGTATTTCCCAGGTTTAACATAGTTTAAATCTTATAATACTTGAATCTATTTTTGTTTTAATTCATGGATTAGGCTTTAACTAAACAAGATATTGTTTAAATTTCACAGTCCCATAGAGAACACAAGCAAAGATTTTTGAACTTCGATCGAAAACATATGCTCTGAGCTAAGAACAGAGAAGTTAGGATCAACAGATCAGCATACATCATATATACACACAGATTTACTTACATGCGTACATACAGAACAGTTATCATCACGAAATAAGATAATTATCTACTTAACTTTAATTTAAAAATGTTTACTCACTTGAATTACTGTTGAAACAGAGAACAAATTTTGTTGAAGAGCTGGAGTTAAAATCCTTGTAAATCTGTTTATTTTTCTTTTCTCAGTTTGCTAAGTTATGGAACGAACTAAGAATAAAATGATGGATATATAGGAACAACTTGGAATAGTAGGTTTAACTGGTGCAAGCCTTACTCCTTTGACTAGATTTGTGTTCAATTACAACAAATTGAAATGATATTTGCTATTTCGACTGTAAGATTTTCTTGGTAGAAAGTTGTGCTAATTTAATGCATATGTCCTCAAATTAGTTTATATCTAATTAATGTTAGCTGATACTTAGATTTGGCACAAAGATATTTTCGAACATGATGTGAACACTTGTCCTCATTGTATACATGATTACACAGCCACCTGTTATCATCTTTGTTGAAGATTTTGTATTATGTAAATGTATACATAGGTTATGAAAATAGTTTATCTTCTTTTCTAAGCTTGTCTTATATGTTCATGCATGATCATTATAGTTATAGTTTACATAACTCCTTTAGTTTTATTTTCTATTTGTAGTTAAATTTTCAAACATTAATTTAGAACATTGTATTTGTAAATATATATAGTTCTATTTATATCTTATATTTTATAATTATGTTTTATACTTATGTTTTTATTCTCATATTTAAATATTGATTGGATTTCTTATTTTAAACATTAGTATTCAAATTACCCTTTTATATGTATTACATTAAATATTGATAATATACAACTTTTGGTTTTATTGAATAATACAGAATTTATTTTAGATTTTCATATCAAAATTTCCTTTACAGACACATATATAACTGGTAAATATTCAAAGATCTTATCAGCATATAAAATGAAAAGCTTGTATTTTAATGTAAATTAGATTAAATTCCTATTAAAATAGTATTGCCAAAATACCGGGTCATCACATTCCTTCCCCCTTTGAATCTTTTCGTCCTCGAAAAGGAACGAAGCCGAATTCATTAAAATGCTTAAAACCACATAAATTTTCTTGGATCATTTTTTTTAAACTCCCTATATAATATTACTGAGATAGTTTTTATGAAAATACTTTTATAACTCGATGTCTCAACTAGTCCATCCTTGTTCTCACAGAAATTCAGTCATACGTTGATCAGGCGTAGGACTGAAAATCTATAAGTACTTGGTAAACCCATTTTCAACACCCAGTGAAATACTCCGAAAATAATTTTACCGAAAATATCGAAAACTATTTTTGAAAATAGAGGAAATATCTTTGATGAGAATGCTCTGGAAATCATCACCCTTATCCGTGGTCACAGTTACATACCAGGGTTACGTTGCAGTCACAACAAAAGTCCATGTAACTGTTGGCTCTCCGCGGCCTCTCGATTACGCTATGGAACCCATAACAGATCACAGTTACATCCAGGGTTACGTCGCAGTCACAACAAAAGTCCATGTAACTGTTGGCTCTCATCGGCCTCTGATTTTCGCTGTCAAAATGAAACTTCTCCACTCCTACATAGGTCGCAGTCTACCGAGATAAACTCAAACGCAGACTGTTGGCTCTTAGCGGCACACACGACTTTCGCTATGTTACCATAGGTCGTTGTTACATCCTGGGTTACGTTGCCGTCGCAGCAAAAGTCCATGTAACTGTTGGCTCTCAGCGGCTCACTCGACTTACGCTATAGTAACTCAACTCATAATCCTCAGGAACTAGTTTTGTCCGGACTCCTCACAGGATCAACTTTAGAACCCCCCTTGGGGCTCAAGGCAGCACCACCCGTTGGCACTCCTAAGAAGTTCATTTCAAGGGAGCGCTTTTTTCCCCAGAGCCATCATCAAAACACTTTATACTATACACATATAGTATCTTTCAAATCATACACCTAGTATGATCTCATACAAAACTCCTTCACAAAAAAAATCGATTATTCCAAAATCGATAATTCTCAAACTAGGCTTTCCAAATCAAATATTGATTTTACTCAAACATCAAAAGTCTTTCCAAACTCAAGAATTCTCAAAACCTTTTCCCAAAATCCTCATAAGATCCTTTATATATATTCAGATATATATAATTTTGAAAACTTTGGATCCTTACTTTCTTGTATAAAACACTTTTTATACTCCAAACACTTCTAAAATCCTTTTTCCTCCAACAATGGATTCAACAAGGAAAGATGATTTATCTTATATAACAAAGATACATATACTTTGTTTATTAAAATCAAATATTCAAATTTGATTACTCTCTCTAATATCAATTTCCTTAATCCCCATTTGGATTATTACTTCAATTCTTATCCCAATTGGGTATTTAATCAATAACAGTTTGAACTCCGACCAATTTATTTTTAGGAAATAGCTTGACAAATTTTAAAAATAGATACGTAGTTGAAAAATAATTATTAGTTTAAATTATAGCTGTAAAATAGTTAACTAATTGTAAAATAGTTGATAAATAGCTAAATAGTTTAGGAAACAGTTGAAAAATGGTTAAATAGCTCCAAAATAATGGTAAACAATTATAAAATAAGTTAGCTTTAAAAAGAAAGGTTGTATATATTTAATAGCTTAGAAAATAAGTTGATATGAAAATAATTTATATTGAAAATAGTCAAGAGTCAAACTTTTCACTTCCCCAACTAATTTCCATTTAATTGACTCAATTCTAACTAGAATTCTCTTCAATTTCCATTGAAATTGATTTAATCCCAGTTCCAAATCAAATTCCACTTGATTGATTTTTTTTTCTTCTTTTTTCTCTTTTTTTTAAATTATAATTTAAATTTTATACTTCTATTTATAATCATTTACTATCACATTTGTTTTTAACTCGGAATTATACATTTTATTTAGCCAATATATTTTTATTATTCCATAAACATTTTAATCAAGATTGCAGAGTTTAAACAAATCTCCAAAATTTCAATATCACCTTAGAATTCAACTATATCCTAAATTCTTTGGCAAATTAAAATTTCCCTTTGAAGTTTCAATACCAAACCCAGTTCACAAACAAACCCAATTGAAAACAATTTGGTAGCAATTTTCTCTTTTTGAAACTTGAACATAAACATCGATAATGCTGCAGTCATCACCAACGTTATTTTCCAGTGACCAAAAGAGTTCAATGCTTTTATCTCTTTAAAAACATTACCAAATACTTTTAATTTCAAATCTCCCAGATTTCAAATTCAACACCAATTTTTTTTTTTTTGAAATAAGACTATTCTTTTCTCCAAAACCTTCGAAAACCACTTCAAAATCCAAAGGAATTTTTAAAATTTCCCAAAAATTCCAAATTCCCAATCCATTCAATTTATTTTAATTCCAATTCCAAATTACTCAAATTAATTTGTTCTAATTTCAAATAGAATCCACTTCAATTTCAAATTATTTCGATTTCTATAAGAATTAATCCCAATTCCCTTTTGAATTTGAACTTTACGCTTATCCATTTTCAAATTTAATTAATTCAGACTAATTTTAACTTGAGCTAATTAAATTGAAATCTCAAGTTAAACCATCTCGAATTATATAAATTCGAGTTAAATTTTTAAATGCTGATTTAATCAAATCAAATTATCTCATTAAACCTTTTAATCCTGAATCCAAAATCCATTTGAAACTCATTTCAAAATTCGACCAATATTTCAAATCTCTTTTAAAAAAACTAAATCTTGGAATTCAATTTAACACCAAACTTAAATTTTTAAGACCTACCTTTAAAGTTTTATCTTAAACATTCCAGTCTTAAGCCCAAAATGATTCCATACACTAATTCACTACATACTAGTAGTTCATACATTACATACATTTATCCAAAATAAGAATCTTACATAAGTCATAAATCTAGATGCCTTCCTATTACATAGAAGTTTGGAAAGAACAGAGCCCTAAAACTCCTACAAGCATCCTTCCTATGGACTTTCTTTCAAAGGACAAAGCCCAAACATACACCTCTCAACAGGATGTCCCCACTTATAACATTTATCACAAAATGTTTCTACCTTGTCATCAATCTGGATAACCTTCATGCCTCCAACAGTACGTTCCGCAGCCTTACTCTTCTTCTGCCTCTCGGAATAATTCCTAGCAACGTGTCCCGACTTCTTACAATGATAGCAAATAGTTGACTCGTTGACCGGTTCCACTGGTTTACGCTTTGCCTTCCTCCTCTCAGGGCAATGATTTAGAAAATGCCCCTTCTCATGACACTTAAAGCATGAGATCTCAGAGAGAAACCGATGGAACGTACCCTTCAATTCCTTCCTTGTTTTACTGCACTTGGCTGCGTAATGACCCTTATTGAAACATCTGTAACAAGTGACCTTATCATAAGGTCTAGGTTCAGCCTTTTCCTTAACCTGTCTCTCATTCTCCTGAATTTCTTTTTCTTGATCCCTTCGGGCAGCTGCTCTCTGCTCCAAACCTTCCATTCTTAACTCTTGGTCATCTTTTTCAAGAATGAATTCTAGAGGGGCTTCCTAACCTATAAGTCAGAATTAATTAGAAGAATTCAACTTTTACTCTTATATTAATTTGCTTACTAAATTATACCTTATGTTTTAACTTCTTTGGTTTTTATTTTCAAACAAAGTTTCAAACAACTCCTTATTTCAAAATAAGATTACCTTCAAAACTATTTTAAATCATATTATTTATCATTCCCTTTAACAATTTGAAACCAAATTTAATTCTAATGTTCCTTATATGAAGGGTACATTCTATTCAATTACTTCTCGGATCCATATAATTACCACTTAAATTCTTATTTAATTTCAATGTTTTAGCATCCCATTACCATAATATTTATTAGAAAGAAGTATTGCCTTATATAACAAATATAATCTTATATAAAATCATTTAAGAAAATAACAAGTACGCCCTCTCATATATATATACACTCAACTTATTATAGGGTTGTAATAACTCTATCCTTAATGAGCATGCCCACCAGAGCCAAGGTTCTCGCTTAACATTCAGCTCTGATACCAAATGTAACGACCCAAAATTTTCAAACCCGAAAATTCCAGATAGTTATAAAAATGAAGGAAAGAGATACAAGAAGAAGAAGAACAGAATCAACCACATCTCACATTCGCAGCGGATAAAATATAATAATAAATAATGACAGTTTATAAAAGAATACTATATCTGTCGATTACATTTAATATACATCAGAGTTTCACCCATATATAGTCACTGAATAAATACAAGTATCATGTCTCAGATTAACGAATATATAAATACAGCGGAAATACTCTATACGCTCCTGTCATCCAGCTCGCCTCATGAGCTCCAGAGCGTACCTACCTGAAAATTTGTAATACTCGGTCTGACCCGAGCATTACACCAAAGTAACACCCGGGTCAGGCTGGAAACTAGCGTGAGTAAACCCATCTAACATGTAGTACCAAACAAACAACTTATATAAACCCGGGGTAACTTGTATCAATTACAATTTCATAAATTGTTATCGACCTCATTTATTTCACTCACCAATTTCTAAGTACTAAACTTAGATTAAATGGTCTAATTCACTTAATTCATTCCATTCCAGCTTATTGATTTCACTTAGCAAATTATAAAGAATCGAAGTGGTTTCGGGTATTTACTAATACCCGACTATGGTCTCTTCGAACCCAACACCCTCAACCCAAGTTATTCGAGTGAAATACAATTCAATTTTTAAATACCAGATGCCACTTTTTACACAACAATTCATTATCGATAGTTGTCCACATTATCATTGTCCATCCATACAAATTATATCAAAAGCATTTCATAACCGAGATATCCATCAATTCAAGGTATTTAATCATCATTCAATCATTCATAAATAAGAGGGACCATTTCCAAGATCAATTTTAATTTTTCTCTAAGCAAATTACTCACTAATCCTTTAATCACTTAGATTACATTTACTTAGTCATTAATAATTGAAAATCAATTTATACACATCTTTTAACTGTCCATTCTTGATTAGTCATCTTTGCTTAATTATCTTCAATACAAAAAAATTATTATCCTTAACCATTTATAGTAATTAATCTTTGATTACTTTCATTGATTACATTAATTAATTACATTAACTAATGATTCTTAGTAAATTACTTCCCTTAATCAGTCTTAATTAATTAGTAATTTGCCATCCGGCAATTATTTTCCTTAATTAATTATATTAACCTTTTAATTAATTACAACAAGTAATTAATTTTTATTATTATTTAATTAAACCAACTAATTACTCTTGATTAATTACTTATTTAATCCTTTATAATAAATTAATCAAATTAATTAGTTATACTTGGTTTCCTAATTAACTTAATTAATCTCAAGACATTAGATCCTTAATTCTCTTAAAATTAAAACATTGTTTTATAATCTCTACATTGATTAATTGTCCTATAACTGATCACATTCAATAACTAACTAACCCTTAATTACTCTCATTTAATCTTGATTAATTAAGTAGCTTCAAGAATTAACTTACAAGTTAAATAAATAATTTTACTTAATTAATTCAAACACTCAAGCCATACTTTATCCACAAAGAATAATTAAGCACCATATTAAAATTTCATTTTGTTAACTTAAAATATTAAAATTTAATTTCGTTAACTTCAAAGATTTAGTTACTGCTTAATTTTCCCGAGTCAAAACTCGTACTTACTTGAACAAAACCTGATACCTTCCCTCTTTTTTTCTTCATCTTGTCGAAATACTATATCAGTCAATTTTTCTGAATGAAATAACACACGCAACCAACAGGAATGAGAACCGAAACTAACCACTCAATTTCCCAGATTTTCCCAGGGCTCTCTCTCTCTCTCTTCATCTTCCTCGCGAAACATCACTGATACACAGCGGCCTTGTACACGTCTACATGCTATTTGACCGGCGTCGAACATTGCTCCGACCATCAATACGTCAACTACCATTCCCTGATTTGACTCGGCTATCAGATCATCGAATCACCTCGAGAAATACAGAATCGACCGAACGAACCTCAAATACTTCAAATACCATCGCCTAATTTCACCCCACATTGGCGTCTCCGATCATCGGAGGCAATATAACTTCGGCCATGCCTTGCCTTGCTTCCACGCCGCCATTTTCCCCAAAGTTTTAAGCAACTCGCATCATCAGAGTAGCCGCGACGACCCCAAACCCAGCTTCAACCAAACTAGGGTTTAAAACCCTTTTAATCTACCGCCAACGCCACAGGAGGTGATAAACCCTCTTAGCATTTTCGCCTGAATTCCTACCATCTCCTCCAGCTCCAGCAATGTTCCCTACCACCCCAAATGTTCCACCCCCCCCCCCCCCCCCCCCCGAAATCACTAAAAACCCATTTTCAGACTATCCAAAAATTCACATTCATTTTAATGTTAAAAATTCTGATATTTGTTTTAAAAAAATCATAACTTTTAAAATTGATTCAAGTTATAGTCTCAAAACAGTAAATAACGATGAATTGATTTCACATGTTTTAAGAATCTCTACTGTATTTTCCCAGGTTTAACATAGTTTAAATCTTATAATACTTGAATCTATTTTTTTTTAATTCCTGGATTAGGCTTTAACTAAACAAGATATTGTTTAAATTTCACAGTCCCACAGAGAACACAAGCAAAGATTTTTGAACTTCGATCGAAAACATACGCTCTGAGCTAAGAACAGAGAAGTTAGGATCAACAGATCAGCATACATCATATATACATATAGATTTACTTACATGCGTACATACAGAACAGTTATCATCACGAAATAAGATAATTATCTACTTAACTTTAATTTAAAAATGTTTACTCACTTGAATTACGGTTGAAACAGAGAACAAATTTTGTTGAAGAGCTGGAGTTAAAATCCTTGTAAATCTGTTTATTTTTCTTTTCTCAGTTTGCTAAGTTATGGAACGAACTAAGAATAAAATGATGGATATATAGGAACAACTTGGAAAAGTAGGTTTAACTGGAGCAAGCCTTACTTCTTTGACCAGATTTGTGTTCAATTACAGCAAATTGAAATGATATTTTCTATTTCGACTGTAAGATTTTCTTGATAGAAAGTTGTGCTAATTTAATGCATATGTCCTCAAATTAGTTTACATCTAATTAATGTTAGCTGATACTTAGATTAGGTACAAAGATATTTTCGAACATGATGTGAACACTTGTCCTCATTGTATACATGATTACACAGCCACCTGTTATCATCTTTGTTAAAGATTTTGTATTATATAAATGTATACATAGGTTATGAAAATAGTTTATCTTCTTTTCTAAGCTTGTCTTATATGTTCATGCATGATTATTATAGTTATAGTTTACATAACTCCTTTAGTTTTATTTTCTATTTGTAGTTAAATTTTCAAACATTAATTTATAACATTGTATTTGTAAATATATATATATTTCTATTTATATCTTATATTTTATAATTATGTTTTATACTATTGTTTTTATTCTCATATTTAAATATTGATTGGATTTCTTATTTTAAACATTAGTATTCAAATTACCCTTTATATGTATTACATTAAATATTGATAATATACAACTTTTGGTTTTATTGAATAATACAGAATTTATTTTAGATTTTCAAATCAAAATTTCCTTTACAGACACATATGTAACTGGTAAATATTCAAAGATCTTATCAGCATATAAAATGAAGAGCTTGTATTTTAATTTAAATTAGATTAAATTCCTATTAAAATAGTATTGCCAAAATACCGGGTCATCACATTCCTTCCCCCTTTGAATCTTTTCGTCCTCGAAAAGGAACGAAGCCGAATTTATTAAAATGCTTAAAACCGTATAAATTTTCTTAGATCATTTTTTTTAAACTCCCTAAATAATATTACTGAGATAGTTTTTATGAAAATACTTTTATAACTCGATGTCTCAACTAGTCCATCCTTGTTCTCACAGAAATTCAGTCATACGTTGATCAGGCGTAGGACTGAAAATCTATAAGTACTTGGTAAACCCATTTTCAACACCCAGTGAAAATACTCCGAAAATAATTTTACTGAAAATATCGAAAACAGTTTTTGAAAATAGAGGAAATATCTTTGATGAGAATGCTCTGGAAATCATCACCCCTATCCATGGTCACAGTTACATACCAGGGTTACGTTGCAGTCACAACAAAAGTCCATGTAACTGTTGGCTCTCCGCGGCCCCTCGATTACGCCATGAAACCCACAACAGATCACAGTTACATCCAGGGTTACGTCGCAGTCACAACAAAAGTCCATGTAACTGTTGGCTCTCATCGGCCTCTGATTTTCGCTGTCAAAATGAAACTTCTCCACTCCTACATAGGTCGCAATCTACCAAGATAAACTCAAACGCAGACTGTTGGCTCTCAGCGGCGCACACGACTTTCGCTATGTTACCATAGGTCGCTGTTACATCCTGGGTTACGTTGCCGTCGCAGCAAAAGTCCATGTAACTATTGGCTCTCAGCGGCTCACTCGACTTACGCTATGGTAACTCAACTCATAATCCTCAAGAACTAGTTTTGTCCGGACTCCTCACAGGATCAACTTTAGAACCCCCCTTGGGGCTCAAGGCAGCACCACCCGGTGGCACTCCTAAGAAGTTCATTTCAAGGGAGCGCCTTTTTCCCCAGAGCCATCATCAAAACACTTTATACTATACACATATATTATCTTTCAAATCATACACCTAGTATGATCTCATACAAAACTCCTTTACAAAAAAATCGATTATTCCAAAAACGATAATTCTCAAACTAGGCTTTCCAAATCAAATATTGATTTTACTCAAAAATCAAAAGTCTTTCCAAATTCAAGAATTCTCAAAACCTTTTCCCAAAATCCTCATAAGATCCTTTATATATATTCAGATATATATATATAATTTTAAAAACTTTGGATCCTTACTTTCTTGTATAAAACACTTTTTATACTCCATACACTTCTAAAATCCTTTTTCCTCCAGCAATGGATTCAACAAGGAAAGATGATTTATCTTATATAAAAAAGATATATATACTTTGTTTATTCAAATCAAATATTCAAATTTGATTACTCTCTCTAATATCAATTTCCTTAATCCCCATTTGGATTATTACTTCAATTCTTATCCCAGTTGGGTATTTAATCAATAACAGTTTGAACTCCGACCAGTTTATTTTTAGGAAATAGCTTGACAAATTTTAAAAATAGATAAGTAGTTGAAAAATAATTATTAGTTTGAATTATAGCTGTAAAATAGTTAACTAGTTGTAAAATAGTTGAGAAATAGCTAAATAGTTTAGGAAACAATTGAAAAATGGTTAAATAGCTCCAAAATAATGGTAAACAATTATAAAATAAGTAAGCTTTAAAAAGAAAGGTTGTATATATTTAATAGCTTAGAAAATAAGTTGATATGAAAATAATTTATATTGAAAATAGTTAAGAGCCAAACTGTTCACTTCCCCAACTAATTTCCATTTAGTTGACTCAATTCTAACTTGAATTCTCTTCAATTTCCATTGAAATTGATTTAATCCCAGCTCCAAATCAAATTCCACTTGATTGGTTTTTTTTTTCTTTTTTCTCTTTTTTTTTTAAATTATAATTTAAATTTTACACTTCGATTTATAATCAATTACATTCACATTTGTTTTTAACTCGGAATTATACATTTTATTTAGCCAATATATTTTTATTATTCCATAAACATTTTAATCAAGATTGCAGAGTTTAAACAAATCTCCAAAATTTCAATATCACCTTAGAATTCAACTATATCCTAAATTCTTTGGCAAATTAAGATTTCCCTTTGAAGTTTCAAAACCAAACCCAGTTCACAAACAAACCCAATTTAAAACAATTGGGTAGCAATTTTCTCTTTTTGAAACTTGAAAATAAACATCGATAATGCTGCAGTCATCACCAACGTTATTTTCCAGTGACCAAAAGAATTCAATGCTTTTATCTCTTTAAAAACATTACCAAATACTTTTAATTTCAAATCTCCCAGATTTCAAATTCAACACCATTTTTTTTTTGAAATAAGACTATTCTTTTCTCCAAAACCTTCGGAAACCACTTCCAAATCCAAAGGAATTTTTAAATTTTCCCAAAAATTCCAAATTCCCAATCCATTCAATTTATTTTAATTCCAATTCCAAATTACTCAAATTAGTTTGGTCTAATTTCAAATAGAATCCACTTCAATTTCAAATTATTTCGATTTCTATAAGAATTAATCCCAATTCCCATTTGAATTTGAACTTTACACTTATCCATTTTCAAATTTAATTAATTCAGACTAATTTTAACTTGAGCTAATTAAATTGAAATCTCAATTTAAACCATCTCGAATTATATAAATTCGAGTTAAATTTTTAAATGTTGATTTAATCAAATCAAATTATCTCATTAAACCT
This sequence comes from Allium cepa, assembly GCA_030765085.1. Classification (NCBI taxonomy): domain Eukaryota; kingdom Viridiplantae; phylum Streptophyta; class Magnoliopsida; order Asparagales; family Amaryllidaceae; genus Allium; species Allium cepa. The sequence continues at coordinate 622,836,461 of CM060931.1, forward strand.
TTTAATCCTGAATCCAAAATCCATTTGAAACTTATTTCAAAATTCAACCAATATTTCAAATCTCTTTTAAAAAAACTAAATCTTGGAATTCAATTTATCACCAAACTTAAATTTTTAAGACCTAACCTTTAAAGTTTTATCTTAAACATTCCAGTCTTAAACCCAAAATGATTCCATACACTAATTCACTACATACTAGTAGTTCATATATTACATACATTTATCCAAAATAAGAGTCTTACATAAGTCATAAATCTAGATGCCTTCCTATTACATAGAAGTTTGGAAAGAACAGATCCCTAAAACCCCTACAAGCATCCTTCCTATGGACTTCCTTTCAAAGGACAAAGCCCAAACATACACTTCTCAATAGGATGTCCCCACTTATAACATTTATCACAAAATGTTTCTACCTTGTCATCAATCTGGATAACCTTCATGCCTCCAACAGTACGTTCCGCAGCCTTACTCTTCTTCTGCCTCTCGAAACAATTCCTAGCAACGTGTCCCGACTTCTTAGAATGATAGCAAATAGTCGACTCATTGACCGGTTCCACTGGTTTACGCTTTGCCTTCCTCCTCTCAGGGAAATGATTTAGAAAATGCCATTTCTCATGACACTTAAAGCATGAGATCTCAGAGAGAAACCGATGGAAAGTACCCTTCAATTCCTTCCTTGTTTTACTGCACTTGGCTGCGTAATGACCCTTATTGAAACATCTGTAACAAGTGAACTTATCATAAGGTCTAGGTTCAGCCATTTCCTTAACTTGTCTCTCATTCTCCTGAATTTCTTTTTCTTGATCCCTTCGGGCAGCTGCTCTCTGCTCTCTGCTCCAAACCTTCCATTCTTCACTCTTGGTCATCTTTTTCAAGAATGAATTATAGAGGGGCTTCCTAACCTATAAGTCAGACTTAATTAGAAGAATTCAACTTTTACTCTTATATTAATTTGCTTACTAAATTATACCTTATGTTTTAACTTCTTTGGTTTTTATTTTCAAACAAAGTTTCAAACAACTCCTTATTTCAAAATAAGATTACCTTCAAAACTATTCTGAATCATATTATTTATCATTCCCTTTAACAATTTGAAACCAAATTTAATTCTAATGTTCCTTATATGAAGGGTACATTCGATTCAATTACTTCTCGGATCCATATAATTACCACTTAAATTCTTATTTAATTTCAATGTTTTAGCATCCCATTACCATAATATTTATTAGAAAGAAATATTGCCTTATATAACAAATATAATCTTATATAAAATCATTTAAGAAAATAACAAGTACGCTCTATCATATATATATATATATATATACACACTCAACTTATTCTAGGGTTCTAATAACTCTATCCTTAATGAGTATGCCCACCAGAGCCAAAGTTCTCGCTTAACATTCAGCACTGATACCAAATGTAACGACCCGAAATTTTCAAACCCGAAAATTCTAGATAGTTATAAAAATGAAAGAAAGAGATAGAAGAAGAAGAAGAACAGAATCAACCACATCTCACATTCGCAGCGGATAAAATATAATAATAAATAATGACAGTTTACAAAAGAATACTATATCTGTCGATTACATTTAATATACATCAGATTTTCACCCATATACAGTCACTGTATAAATACAAGTATCATGTCTCAGATTAACGAATATATAAATACAGCGGAAATACTCTATACGCTCCTGTCATCCAGCTCGCCTCCTGAGCTCCAGAGTGTACCTACCTGAAAATTTGTAATACTCGGTCTGACCTGAGCATTACACCAAAGTAACACCCGGGTCAGGCTGGAAACTAGCGTGAGTAAACCCATCTAACATGTAGTACCAAACAAACAACTTATATAAACCCGGGGTAACTTGTATCAATTACAACTTCACAAATTGTTATCGACCTCCTTTATTTCACTCACCAATTTCTAAGTACTAAACTTAGATTAAATGGGCTAATTCACTTAATTCATTCCATTCCAGCTTATTGATTTCACCTAGCAAATTATAAAGAATCGAAGTGGTTTCGGGTATTTACTAATACCCGACTATGGTCTCTTCGAACCCAACACCCTCAACCCAAGTTATTCGAGTGAAATACAATTCAATTTTTAAATACCAGATGCCACTTTTTACACAACAATTCATTATCGATAGTTTTCCACATTATCATTGTCCATCCATACAAATTATATCAAAAGCATTTCATAACTGAGATATCCATCAATTCAAAGTATTTAATCATCATTCAATCATTCATAAATAAGAGCGACCATTTCCAAGATCAGTTTTAATTTTTCTCTAAGCAAATTACTCACTAATCCTTTAATCACTTAGATTACATTTACTTAGTCATTAATAATTGAAAATCAATTTATACACATCTTTTAACTGTCCATTCTTGATTAGTCATCTTTGCTTAATTATCTTCAATACATAAAAATTATTAACCTTAACCATTTATAGTAATTAAACTTTGATTACTTTCATTGATTACATTAATTAATTACATTAACTAATGATTCTTAATAAATTACTTCCCTTAATCAGTCTTAATTAATTAGTAATTTGCCATCCTGCAATTAATTTCCTTACTTAATTAATTCCTTAATTAATTATATTAACCTTTTAATTAATTAAAACAAGTAATTAATTTTTATTATTATTTAATTAAACCAACTAATTACTCTTGATTAATTACTTATTTAATCCTTTATAATAAATTAATCAAATTAATTAATTATACTTGGTTTCCTAATTAGCTTAATTAATCTCAAGACATTAGATCCTTAATTCTCTTAAAATTAAAACATTGTTTTATAATCTCTACATTGATTAATTGTCCTATAACTGATCACATTCAATAATTAACTAACCCTTAATTACTCTCGTTTAATCTTTATTAATTAAGTAACTTCAAGAATTAACTTACAAGTTAAATAAATAATTTTACTTAATTAATTTAAACACTCAAGCCATACTTTATCCTCAAAGAATAATTAAGCACCATATTAAAATTTCATTTCGTTAACTTAAAAGATTTAGTTACTGCTTAATTTTCCCGAGTCTAAACTCGTACTTACTCGAACAAAACCTGATACCTTCCCCTTTTTTTCTTCTTCTTGTCGAAATACTTTATCAGTCAATTTTGCTAAATGAAATAACACACGCAACCAACAGGAATGAGAACCCAAACTAACCACTCAATTTCCCAGATTTTCCCAGGGCCCTCTCTCTCTTCATCTTCCTCACGAAACATCACTGATACACAGCGGCCTTGTACACGTGCACATGCTATCTGACCGGCGTCGAACATTGCTCCGACCATCAATACGTCAACTACCATTCCCTGATTCGACTCGCCTATCAGATCATCAAATCACCTCGAGAAATACAGAATCGACCGAACGAACCTCAAATACTTCAAATTTTGCAGTCTGGATTTTGTATCTTGTTCTGATACTTGTCTTATTAAAACTTTGCTGTCTTAGTTTTTGGCCAGCGATCAGGCTTGTTGATCGTACTACCTACTTAATTTAATATTATATATAACCGGCTGTGTAGTGTCGCACTACACATCCGTTTCTCTCAAAAAAAATACTTCAAATACCATCGCCTAATTTCACCCCACATTAGCGTCTCCGATCATTGGAGGCAATATAACTTCGGCCATGCCTTGCCTTGCTTCCACGCCGCCATTCCCCAAAGTTTTAAGCAACTCGCATCATCAGAGTAGCCGCGACGACCCCAAACCCAGCTTCAACCAAACTAGGGTTTAAAACCCTTTTTAGTCTACCGCCAACGCCACAGGAGGTGATAAATCCTCTTAGCATTTTCGCCTAAATTCCTACCATCTCCTCCACCTCCAGCAATGTTCCCGACCACCACAAATGTTTCATCCCCCCGAAATCACTAAAAACCCATTTTCAGACAATCCAAAAATTCACATTCATTTTAATGTTAAAAATTCTGATATTTGTTTTAAAAAAATCATAACTTTTAAAATTGATTCAAGTTATAGTCTCAAAACAGTAAATAAAGATGAATTGATTTCACATGTTTTAAGAATCTCTACTATATTTCCCAGGTTTAACATAGTTTAAATCTTATAATACTTGAATCTATTTTTTTTTAATTCCTGGATTAGGCTTTAACTAAACAAGATATTGTTTAAAATTCACAGTCCCACAGAGAACAGAAGCAAAGATTTTTGAACTTCGATCGAAAATATATGCTCTGAGCTAAGTACAGAGAAGTTAGGATCAACAGATCAGCATACATCATATATACATACAGATTTACTTACATGCGTACATACAGAACAGTTATGATCACGAAATAAGATAATTATCTACTTAACTTTAATTTAAAAATGTTTACTCACTTGATTACCGTTGAAACAGAGAACAAATTTTGTTGAAGAGCTGGAGTTAAAATCCTTGTAAACCTGTTTATTTTTCTTTTCTCAGTTTGCTAAGTTACGGAACGAACTAAGAATGAAATGATGGATATATAGGAACAACTTGGAATAGTAGGTTTAACTGGTGCAAGCCTTACTTCTTTGACCAGATTTGTGTTCAATTACAACAAATTGAAATGATATTTGCTATTTCGACTGTAAGATTTTCTTGATAGAAAGTTGTGCTAATTTAATGCATATGTCCTCAAATTAGATTACATCTAATTAATGTTAGCTGATACTTAGATTTGGTACAAAGATATTTTCGAACATGATGTGAACACTTGTCCTCATTGTATACATGGTTACACAGCCACCTGTTATCATCTTTGTTGAAGATTTTGTATTATGTAAATGTATACATAGGTTATGAAAATAGTTTATCTTCTTTTCTAAGCTTGTCTTATATGTTCATGCATGATTATTATAGTTATAGTTTACATAACTCCTTTAGTTTTATTTTCTATTTGTAGTTAAATTTTCAAACATTAATTTATAACATTGTATTTGTAAATATATATATTTCTATTTATATCTTATATTTTATAATTATGTTTTATACTTATGTTTTTATTCTCATATTTAAATATTGATTGGATTTCTTATTTTAAACATTAGTATTCAAATTACCCTTTTATATGTATTACATTAAATATTGATAATATACAACTTTTGGTTTTATTGAATAATACAGAATTTATTTTAGATTTTCAAATTAAAATTTCCTTTACAGACACATATATAACTAGTAAATATTCAAAGATCTTATCAGCATATAAAATGAAAAGCTTGTATTTTAATTTAAATTAGATTAAATTTCTATTAAAATAGTATTGCCAAAATACCGGGTCATCACATTAAAACACACATTGCAAAATGCACAAGAAAATCACTTTAGCCAACCGAGAGATGAAGAAGAAGAACATCTCAAAATTTGCAATACCAGACATGCAAAGAGTATGCACGAGATGGCAAAAGCACAAGGCCCATATCAATTCCAAAAATCATGGCAATGGGGTGAGAAGCCCCATCTGGAAAAACTTAACCCAGAAGCGATCTTCGCCATGATTTTGACCCAAAGTTGATGCGCCACACTGACTTCACCCCTGAAGCACCTTGAATTCCTTTCCATCCAAATTGTTCGCACGTAAATCTTTAAAACAAAGAAGATAATATCCCTTCGATTATGGCTCCACCTCGTTGCTATCATCAACACATTCCACAAGTTGGTAGTGTTACTTTCAGGGCTTGGTATACCAGCTTTGTTCATCAGGGTACATATGATGTTTGATAAGTATTCAAATTCAAAAAAAAGATGTACAGAAGATTCTGGGATCACATTGCAGAATAGGCATAGATGGTCAATTTGCATCCCAGTTGCCAACAATATGTCTCTAGTTAGTATTGCTCTATTTATAATTCGCCAGAACATCAAGTTGTCATTTGCCGTGGATTGAGTAGACCATCCCACACTTGCCCAAAGATAATTTGACATAGCTTCAGTATTTAGAAGGTTATCATACACCCTACCTATACTATGGGCTTTTCCTTTCCAGCATAGCTCTGTCTCATGCTTAATTATCACATCATGTTGACGCAAACTCCTCCAAAACATATTGACCACCTGATTACTGGTGGAAGGGGTGCGGAGCTTCCCATTAATGATGTAATCTACAGAACTTGCATTATCACCAATTAAAGATTGTAGTTTTTCTTGAGCTCGTAACATTTTATCCAGCACCATGCCATCCCCAAGCCATGGATCCTTCCAAAAACTCATCGTGCAACCATGGGACAAATTATACTTGACTAAGGGAAGGATAGTGCTTCTCAAACAGAGAATTTTCCTCCAAATCCAGCTCGTGCCTTGATTGATATTCATTGCCCAAAAGTTACCATCTTTATTCGATATGTCCACACCCAATGCACCCATAGGCTATTTCTTTTGAGCAATATCGCATCACCATGGGAACTGACAGCTGCTTTATTCCATAAGGAGATGTTGATAATGCCAAGCCCACCCTTCTTAAATGGTTTTTCAATGGAGGAGAAGGACAAAGGAACCACCTTCCTATTGTGGATAGATCCTATCCACAGGAATCTTAGCAGGGCTGCCCTGATCATGGTGAGCAAATTTATAGGCAGGATATAGGTTCTTGTCCAATACACAGTCATAGAGAAGCACACCGACCTTACAAGCACCAATCTTCCAGCCATGGAGAGATATTTGGCAGTCCAATTGTTGAGCTTGGTTGTTATTTTATCGTATAGTTGAGTACAGTCTGCCTTAGTAACCCTGGACGTACAAAGAGGTAGGCCAAGATAAGACATATTATTTTCCATCCTCTGAAAACCAGATAGTTCAACCAACCTATCATTGGCAGGCATGCAAATACCAGAGTTGAGGATGTGTGATTTTGTCTTATTTATCCGTAATCCAGTCGCAAGATAGAAGGAATGAAGTGTATCATTTATGGCAGTTATGGAGTGTTCATTAGGTTTGGTGAAGATCATAATATCACCCGAAAAGAATAGAGAAGAAATTTGTAGCTGCTTGCATTTTGGATGGTAAGATATAGTCCTTTTATCATATTCTAAAGTTAACATACATGATAGAGCTTCCATTACAACAATGAAAATGTAAGATGAAATTGGGTCCCCCTGTCTGACCCCTTGCCTCCCTTTAAAGTACTCCGATACCTTTCCATTGTAGCATAGTGAGTAAGAGGGGGTATAAATACAAACGTATAGCCATGCTACAAAAACTTTAGGAAAACCCATTAATGACATCACCCGAACAATAGAGGTCCATTGCAAGCTATCATAAGCCTTGCGAATATCAAGCTTCATCATCGTTCTTGGGGAAATCTGACTTCTTCCATACCCATTTATTAGTTCATGAGCTATCATTATATTGTCGAGAATATTTCTGTTAGGGAGAAAGGCAGACTGATTAGGGGAGATTATTGATGGCAGCACTTTAAGAAGTCTTGAGGCAAGAATTTTGGAGACATACTTGTAGACAACATTACAGCATGAAATAGGTCGAAAAGAGGAAGTATTTTGGATTGGCCTTACTTTAGGAATGAGGACAAGATTGGTCGCATTGATTTCGCCTAGCATTTTAAAGTGATTGAAGAAATTGTGAATTGCCGCAGTGAAATCATGGCATACAATATTCTAGCTAGCCTTGAAGAATACAACATTGAAACCGTCTGGACCACCAGTCGAAGACGCTTTCAAGGAGAAAAGGGCATCTTTAATTTCATGATCAGTTACCTGGGAAACAAGCATTTCTTTCATTGATGAGTCAAGCTGTGTTAGGGGAAGATTATTAAGTCTATCAAGTCCGGGTTCAAAGTCATTAGAGTTTCCTAGAAGCCTTGTGAAATATTGTAACAAGTGCCTGTCAATTTCTTATACGGTTGTAAGAAGAGTACCATCATCATCATGTAAGGTATGAATACAATCTCTGGCATGTTTTTCCTTGATGGATGCATGGAAGTAGGCAGTATTCCTATCTCCCTCGGATACCCAACGCTGATGCATCTTTTGCTTCATCATACATGCTTCAGTATTTAAGGCATCATTAAGCTTTTGGAAAAGGTCAGATTCATCTTGGGCATGAGATAAATTGGTGTGATCCTCGTCGAATAGCATTTGCGCCTTCTTCAGTTGTTCCTTTAGTGTATTAGAAATTAGGGTGCTCTTACCAAATTAGAGAGAAGCCCATTGTCTTACAGCTTGTTTTGTTGCCTTCAGTTTCTGGCACAAAGTAAACATAGCATTTCCATTATAGTTTGTTATCCAAGCAGTAGAAACAATACTGCAATACTGTGGGTCACTGACCCAAACATTAAAAAATTTCAAAGCCTTTTTCCCACTGCATGCTTAAGGTTTGGGGAGAGAGAATTATTGGGGAGTGATCAGATAAAAAAGGATTAGGCAGATGAGAAGTAATGGTTGGCCACAAAGATAAGGCAGAAGCATTGCAAAACGACAGATCGATATTGGTGAATGTTCTTATCCCAGTCCAGCTCCTATTGTTCCAAGAGAAGGGAACACCAGTTCGAGGAATTGGGAGGAGATCAGAGTCAGATATTGAAATGTTCAGAGGGGAAATGTCTCTTGGCAATAGGGGATGGCCACCAATTTTGTCAGTAAGGTTGTAACAACAATTGAAGCCACCCAAAGCAATCCAAGGATTGCAATTCTGTTTGAAGAAAGGAAGAAGATTGAGCATTAATTGTCTAGAGTCAATTGCATTATGGGCATATACAAATGTTAGGTAGAAGGTGAAGTTATGTTAAATATGGATGGCATGAAAATGGATTAGTTGAGAAGCTGAAAGAATGGGAGTGAGAGTATAAATCGGTGGATCATGGACAGTGAGGATCCTGCCATAGGAAGCATGCTCATGGTTATGATTAACTTGCCAAGCTGGATTGATATATTTAGCTGCTTTCAAGGATAATGGAAGAGTAAGATTGGTTTCCAAGGTTGCAAAAATCTTAATATTGTGCTCTATAATAAGAGCTTTGACATGGTTAAGTTTGATCGGGCTGTGGGCTCCCCTGATGTTCCATGATGCAAGTTTATACATCATAAACTAAAAGGAGGGATGTTGTACATTTGCCCTACTCCTAGTTGTAGGAGGGTCAGATCGCACTGACTTTAGCTTAGCTGCTAAGGAAGAAAACTTCAGAGTACTAGGGCTTGAAACTTCAGGACGAGGTGGAGGCGATGCCCAGCCAGGAATAGATCCTGGAAAGTTATAGGGGGAGGGGATTGAGATGGTAGGATTAGAACATGGTATGGATGTTGATGGAGTTGAAAAAGGGGATGAAGGCTTAAAAAGGTCAAAGATTTGATTCTCAATCTGGCCCATGAAGTCTTTTTCAATTGAGTTTGGTTTAAGATTTAAGGTCGTCAACTTTGCATGGGGATTTAAATTTCTTTGTTTTGATTGGCTAGAAGGAGGGAATTGTGAATTGCCTGCTTCAGATGGATTCTTGGTTTTCAAGTGTGCGTTGTCTTTTTTATGTGGTAGTGGTGCTTCAGAATTTTGCAAAACTTCATTTGTTTGAACATCAGGTTCAAAAGGTTATACAGTAGCAATATCAGCACTGGATAATTCCTCTCCTTCCATTGTTGCATTTAAATTGAGATCATTCTCATTAAAATTTGATACATCATGCACAAGCATAGAAGATGAGTTTGCATTCAACAATGATTCATGTAACTCTTGTATTTTTTGCTGGTTTTCTTCAGGAAGTTTTGATACTGCAGTGTTTCTTCCTTCTGGGATTACATGCACAGAATTAACATCATACTCTTTTCCTCTTCCTTCAGCACATATTAAAGTTTTTTGATTCATTTCAGTGCTCCCAGAGTTGTTTGAATCCTTTCCACTAGCTGATTGTTTGTCTACATTATTGGTTTTCTTATTCTAATTTGCATGTTCTCTGTCCTTCCTAAAAGATACCTTCCTCCACTTCCCCTTAGAAACATCATTTTTTCTTTTTCCACCTCCTTTATCATTATTATCCTTTTCTTCAGCAAATTTGGTAGCATCACCTAACACACCTTGTTTCTCTTCTTCATTACTTTCATTCATACTTTTCACCACTTGACAACAAGATGTCTGATGCCCAAAAACCTTGCATCGCCCACGAATCAATGGCTTCCATAAGTATTCAACTCTGACTTGTTGCTCAGAGCCATCCAAAAGTTTAACCATGAAAACATCGGGCAACTCAACTAAAGCAGACACCTCCACCAAACATTTGGCATACCCTATTCTTTCCATCTTTTCAGTGTTCTCGTCCATACATAGGAACTTTCCCATCCTCGTTGCTAACCAGTTTATCCCCAAATGAAACCAACAGTAAAGAGGAATGTTGGATAGTTTCAACCATACTGGAACAGTCTTGATTGTGCTTACACTATTTCCAAATGAAGGATCCCATTCCTTTATTATAAAAACTTGTTCCTCATCACAATTGGATCAGATTGGATGATCTTCCTTCTATCTTCATCAGAAGATAGATTGAAGAGGAACAAACTTCCATCCGATTTGACTTCTATCGACCCTTTAAGTCGCCATACTCGTTTTAAATGGTTCAAAACAACCATGTATGGAAGTGGTATGTCAAGAAAAAAACCAACCAGGCAATGCCCCCAGACAGCGTTACCTGCATTCACGACTTCCACTGGTGGAACGATAGCACCATCATCAAAAACTAGAGGGAACACAATAGGAACAAATTTGCGTGCATTGCGAGGCTTTGCTTTGAAGAGGGAGTTCCAAAGGGGGGAGAAGAAGCAGAGAGTTTAATGGTGGAGGTTGGATCAGGAAGAAGGCCAAGGAGAGAAGTGGAGGAAACTATCGGGTTGGGCGGCGGGTTTGGCAGAGGCGGTATGGTAGGGATAGAAGGAGGAGTGGGCAAAGTGTATGGGAGAAAGGACGAGGAAACAGGTTGCGGGTTAGAAGGAAAAGGACAGGTTGGAGGTGATGCCATGGCAGAAGGAAAAGGATGAACTTTATTTTTATTCCAGGAAGAAGAGTTAAACGATATTAGTTGGTTTTGAAGTTAATTATGAATGGATTTGGAAACATAGAATAGTTTTTGTAAGAAGTTTAAGTAGTGGATTTTGGAAATGTTAAAAGGTTTAAATGAATTTGATGTCTAGTTTGAACGAGTTGTTTTGAAGAGTAAATGGATTTTGTGACTATTTCTTACTTTGTAATTTCAAGGAAGAAATTCTTTTAAGTAGGGGAGAATGTAACGACCTAGAATTTCAGTCATTTGAAATTGAGATATTTAATTCATTTTAAATATTCAAAAGTAAATTTTATAAGTTGAATAATTTATATTTCGAACATATGGATTTAATTGGATAATATAAATCATTAATTTAATATTTGAAATTTCAAAAATAATTGGAATATGGATTTAATGTGAATGAAAATTATTTATAATGTTGAATTAAATTCTATTTGAATCAGAATGATGCTAGAGAACTTTTAAAATTGAATTAAAAGTTAATTTGTAGAAATTGAATATTTTAACATTTAGTTAATGTGCAAAAATAGTCATTTTACACACAGTCTCATATTTTGATGAAACTAATTTCTTTGGATCCATAATGTTATATTATTGTAGGATTTCAAATTTCGTGTCAATCGGATTTATGGTTTAGTTGTGGGAAGCTAAAACGCATAGAAATTTGTTTAAGTAAATTTTAAATTTAAATAGTCGATTCCGAAACCTATCTTTGAAATACGATGGAATTGGGTTTTGATATTTATTCCATTGTATTTGGAATAGGGCTAAAACATTATAATGCCAGGCGGCACGCTTCGCTTGGAGTTCAAAAAAATTATGGGTGAATAGTGCGCGAAATTTTCTATACAAGGCCGTATAAATTTCCATTTTTCACTCAAACCCTAGAAATCTAAACCTGCCGCCATTAACTTTTAAACAGCCAGAAACTTCCAACCTTCTTCCCTCTTTTTCTTCCAGTCCATCAACAATTATGAAAAATCTTCAATTAGAAGATTGTAGAGCTTTGAGAGATCTACATCTTCAACAGTGATGATGGGTTTTAAAGCTACGACGCGACGATAAATCTTGTTTGAACATGGCGCGTTCACATAATTTTATGAGTGGATGGCGCAACCGAGTTTGATCGGCTTCGAGGTGCTAGTGTTAGACGTTGGCGCCTTCGATTTGGTGGTACTCGATCATCCTATAGCACGGCGTATAAGGCGCGATAATTAGATGAAGATGGCGGCTCTATGGGTTGAGTTGCATGAACAAAACGATGATGGGGAATAGGAAAAACGCTGCTCAGATATGATGAGCAAAAATATACGGCTGATATGAGATGAGGTTTAAAAGAAAATTAAATTGATTTATATTAATTCATATAAACTTTAAAATATTGCAACTTCTTCATACGAGGTCTGTTTTTGATGAAACAAGTTACGTTGGGTCCGTATTGACGAGTACTACATTTTAGAGCTAGTTTGGAGTGGATTGGAGCTTGGGTAAATTTTGGGTAAAATTAAACTCCCGTTTAATTTTATTCGGAATAAAACACTGCTGCTGCTATTGGAGTCCAAGTGAGTACAACTCACTCTTTCTGGCTCACTGATATTTTTATATAAGTGAGAATAAATTTATTTATGATGATCGATGATTGTTTGGATATTATATATATATATATATATATATATTGATAGGTATTTCGATATATTCCTGCCTATTGGAGCAGATGAGACCCTATACATTCTCATGTATGAGCAGATGACTTATTATATGCGTGTCTGCTTCGAAGCGGAATTGTACACATATTCTAATATGTATATTTGTTGTAGGTGACAGGCTGGAGGGATTCAATTGGATTCCTCACCAGTATTTGTTTTATTTATAGATATTGTGATATATGCTATTTTCATGTGATATATGATGATTTGGATGCCATGATTGATGTATTTAGTACTGTTGCAGCATTGGGCCTATTTTTGGTAATTTAAAATGTTAAAGTGATGATTTCAAATTTAAAAGGATTTTAAAGTGATTTTAAAAACAGATGTTCTATTAAATTTTGAATGGTTGTCGGAATGAATTTATTTTAAATAAATTAAAGTTATAATTTTTATGTTATAAAAATTATGATTTTTGTGAAATATAGTCAGAATGTGATTTTTGAAATATGAAGTTAAATATTTTGTAAAATGGTTTAAGTTGAGAGTTTTGATTTATTATAAATGGTTTTATATATAAGATATATAAACTTGAATTTTTATAAATCAAAATGATGGAATTGTAAAGGAGTTTTATAAGTATTAAAATGAGGTTATAAATGAATCTTATAAGTAAATAAGATTTACGAATTGTGATGCTATTAGATGAATGAATTTGTAACAAGAGAATCGTAGGTAATTAACTTATAAATTGAATTTGGGATATAAATGAGATATAAATGGAATTTGTTAATAATAGGATTTTATAAATGGAAGTTTTTATAATATATAAATGGAATTTATAAACATTGTTTTATAAATCAGAAAACAAATTATTTTGATGAGTTAAATATGGAAGTTTATTAAAGGACATATATTCACTATTTAGGACAGTGGATAATCCTTTAATAAATATGTAGAAGTATTGAATTTGGTAAAGGAGATATATTCACGATTTTGGACAGTGGATAATCCTTTAATAAATGTGTAGAGTATTTAATTCGGATAAGAGAATTATATTCACGATTATGGACAGTGAATTATATATTAAATAAAATGGATTTGTTTTGGGAAGTGATATTTTTAAATGGAGTTAAATGGTTCGAAGATGTTTTAAAATGTGTTAAGTATGGAAACCATAGATTTCAACATTTATTGTTGAAATAGACATTTTCGAGAAATAAGGAAATGATGGACTATAACACTGTTGTTATAGTAAATGATTTTTAGAAGGAAATGTTTTGTATACTATATGGGATATATATATATATATATATTTCGAATCCTTATACTTATGATTTTGGGTTGACCTAACGATGTTTTACGCAACATTCATTTTGACCCAAATAAATATGTTAATAGAATGTTTCCTATAAACAATAAAATATATATTTAATCATGATTTAAGTATATGTAATATTTTCTAAATGTTGAAAATAAATTGAATTGTGAATTACTTATTATTAAATAAGTATATGGAAATATTTTTCAAATATTGAAGTATTGAAATGGTTTTGAGATTACATCTTTTTAAAGATAATTTGAAGTGAATATTTGGCAAGTGATTGTTTATGGTGCTAAATATTTGTTTATTTGCTTTGATAGATAAATAACCGACTATCAAATTTGGCCATTTTAGTTCTCCGACTTGATGTGAGAACTATTTAGTCGTACACTTATAATATAGCCTTATGTGTAGGCTTGATTATCGTTTGTGTTGAGGATGTTGATTCGTGTAGTGTGGAGTATTACTCCAATCTATCGATCTTTCTTCTTGGCCGAAGAATAGCAAGTTGAAAATTGAAGATGTGATAAGTCTATGAGACTTAGTTTCTATGTGAGGTTGAGAAATGATTTTGCATTATTGGTGCAAAGAGACCGGGATCAGTTTATCTGAAAACCATTTCGGACCAACATTTATGCGACCATTGTGCAGGTTGATTGTGATGATATCGATATTCAGGATTTTCATAGTGGAGGATTACTTATTGATCGTTTGGGGTTAAAATCCCAATATACAACCAGTAGCAATAGTCTCTTCATAATGAAATATCAAATGTGAGGACTGTTCACTACTAATCCAAGAGATTCCCAACAGGATGTGATAGGAAAGTACCTTCGGTTTGTCCTGTCCTTGGGCAACTTGTATGACGTTTGTCTGACATTGCATTTCGAAGGTTACATACATTGGTTTTTACAAATGTACATCAATGGTGGCGTAGAAGGTAACTTCTCTTAGCTTAACACCCTCCTTGATACATACGAGCTCAAGGTAAGTATTTTGTGGAAGGCAATTAGTTGTCAACAGAAATGGTCGTATGGCATTTAAAGTGATGTGATATGTGATATTTGAAAGGTAATCGTTACCTCAGGCCTCATCAACCGGAAATGACTGAAACAGGGTTAGATCGGCATGGCTAAGTGGGTCGCTCCCAAGTAGGATATGATCATCCTCTTCTATATATAATTCTTCTCACTATAACGTTCGAGATTTAAATTAATGTGGTTTGTACGCTATGAGGGCCCTCGGAAAAGGTCTGTAACAACCAGAGGATGACATATTCAGTACTACCTAGTTATAGAGGTAGGCTGGTCTTGTGTTGGTAGAGGACAGATGTTCTGTGCCTCAGGACATCCATCTAGAGGTGTACACATCGGAAGGTAGTCCCTTCACCTGGTCATTTGTATGGAAATCCAAACTCCACTACGTGCCTGCCATTTTGATTGTATTACCCATTTTGGGCTATATGCTGGAATTTAATCAATGTAACAATTTCGGGTATGATTATTATGTGAAGACCTAGAATTTTTGGATATAATATTTAAAAGTTAATTTCTAACTTGAATTTCAAATGCCACTATTTATTGAGTGATTAATTTGCCTAATTTAATAATTGGAAATTGGGAAAATTGTTGAATCTGGATATTCCAGGCTTGTCAAAATTATTTTAAAGGCTTAGAAAATTCATATTGATAATATTGAAGATAATGAAAGCTTCAGAATTGGACTTGGAAGTGTTTTGTTAAGTTTTGAAAATATATCGTTTAAATCGATATTTAAAAATAGCCTTTCGAGGCACAGTCTCGAAATTTGACGAAACCCATTCCATGGGATCCGTAATGGTGTGTTATTATCGAATTTCAATTTTCGTAGTGTTTGGAGTAATCGTTTGGCCATACGGTAGATAAACCCGTTGAATCTAAATCGAAAATTCAGTATAATAATAGGTCCAAAAAGCTATTTTCTCCATACGATTGAGTTAGGCCTCGAAACCTTTTCCATTGCATTCGGAATATGGGTTTAACATTATAAATGCCTAACGGCACGCCCCGATAGGAGATCGAGATTGTGAGTTGTGATAAATCGAGACGATTTGAATTTGAATTTAAAATTATATATATATATATATATATATATATGTATGTATGTATGTATGTATTCATACACAACAGACAAATTAAACACGTTTCTTTCCTTAACAGCATGTATCTTTCGTCGTGAATCACACGTCCTCTCGTTAATGAAAAAAAGGATTTTTATAAAACACGGAAAGGAGTAATTCCAGATCGTATTCATCAAAATAATAATAATTAAGCGGCCGGGTTTCTCTTCAAAAGAAAATAGGATCGAAAACTCAAATTCAGTTAAAATTCCTCTTTAAAAAATGACGACAGAATGAGATTGTAATCGTTATCTCGATTGATTTAAAAAATTAATAAATCGAAGCCAACATGCAGCTTCGTATAAATCGAATCGCACAAGCACGCCGTGTCTTCCAGTTAGGAACTTTGAGTCGGCATCACTTGCGCAAGCGTTTGGAGGCGCATCTTGGCCACGATAATAGGCAAAGGGAGAAGAGGCACGATTTGCATCGAGCAGGATAGCGTGTCCATTGGGTATCGTCTAGTGGAAACTCGTGACCGTGATGGGTAATTTGGAAGGAAAGGTGAACATTGATGGGAGAATGTCGCGTGCTGGTAATGATAGAGGAGGCGCAACATTCGTGGAAAGTTTGTGATACTCTGGGCTTCGAGCGGTGGCTGGTCGAAGGCGCGCGTGGAGTTTGAGCATCGCGGTTTCAAATGGGTAGTAAGTTATTTGATTTAACTTGATTTCATATATACACAGGAAGAAAAAAAAATTGCAGATAAAAGGATGCTTTATAGTGGATATATATAGATGCTGATCGTTTAAATTTATATATACATATACACACACGTGTGTATATAAATACAAAATAAAAATGAAAGCAGTCTCTTTTTGGTTTAAATTAAATAAACATATGTATAAGTACACATGCATATTTAAAATACGGAGGTAAACAGTATATGTATATGTATATATAAGATTTGGTAAATATAGGAATTTTAAAATGTTATTAGAGTTTATAAAAAATAGATTTTTGGAAATCCATAACTTATTTTCAAAGTGGAAAATATAAAATTGATATACATTTTGAATATACCAATTTATCAATATATTAAGGAAATAATTTGATTAATTGGCTAATCAATTATTTTGGCTATTAAAAATAATTGATTAAAGGAAATCAGTTTAAACCAAATCATTAGTTAATTAAATTTTGAAATGATAATTAATTGTCTGACATTTTCGAATATTGATAAACTGTATAAATATTTATACAAGGTCAAAATCGTGAAAACAAGCTGGAATGGAAATGGATTGCAAAACAAAAGCAAAGGTGAAATCTTCTCACTCAAATTGGTTTGCCCAATTAATTTAAAGGAATAAATTAAATTACTGGATGTGCTTGGATGAATTGGATAATTAATATGTTAGGTGATATTATAATAGTAGTGTGTGTGTGTCTATATATATATTGGAGTGGTTGATTTTCCGCATTACATAGCGGATGAGACCCTATGCGCCCCGCATAATAGTGGATGACCCTTATATCGAGGTATCCCGCCTTAAAGCGGGATTGGTATTTTAAATTGCTGAGCTAACATCTGTGGATGCAGGGAAACATGTTGGAGGAACCAATTGGATTCCGCAAATGTTTGAGTTTATTTCATATGCTGTGATATGATTTGTTGATTATATTGGTAATTGGAATTACTGAATGCTATGGTTTGGCCAAATATATTTTGGTATTTTTAAGATACCAGAAATATAAAATTGGATTTTTGGAAGGAAATTACAGTAGATAATTTTAAGTAAAATAATTTTAGAGAATTGGATAAATTAAATAAGGAATTTGGAAAGGATAAAGGTTGATTTTTGAAATCCTATTGAATAAATTCCAAGTATGGGGAAAAATATTTTTAATAAATGGATTTTTGAGAACATAAGTAGTATTGTTTAAAAAATTGAAGAATTTATTTAAAATTCAGATTTTAAATGGTTTGGGAGAAATAAAGGAATTTATTTTAAAAATGGAGTTAGTTTTGGGAAATCGATTTGAAAACTGATTAAATGTTTGAAACTGTGTTTTAAAAGGAGAATGATACTATGGAATTTATAAATTGGGTTTATAAAGTGGATATTTGGAAGTATAATTCACGAGGGAATTTATAATGAAATGACTAATTTGTTTTAAAAATAAATAATGGTTTATTTTTGAAGGTTAGAGAGAAAAGCGTATTTCCCTGAAAAGCCAAGTACGTTTCTGAAGAATATTTTTAAATATAAGTTGGAAGTTTTAATGTTGTTTTAAAAGAATGTTTTTGAGAATTCTTATTTAATTTGTTTAAACTTTTAAAGGTAAATCCTTTATTAAATTAGTTATAGTAGTAATAATTTTAAAGGCGTAACTGATATTATGACATAAAAAGATAATTATTAATATTTATATTTTATAAAGTAGTTTTATTTTAAATATAGTTTGGCTAAAGTTCTTATTTGGAAAACTTGAATAGAATTCAATAACCTTCATTTTTTAAATTTGTTGTGGCGTGAGTTTTACATGAAAAATTATTATTAAATTTCATAACAGGTATTTTAAATAAAATGTTTTAAATAGTATTTATTTTAAGTATCTTAAAGTATATATATTTTTAAATAAAGTGATTTAAATTATTTTAAAATCTAAAGCATTTAGTCTTGGTAATTTGCAGTGGAAAGAAAAAATATTTGGAATTTATTCCACGAGAGGAAAGTGATTTGAAAACTATTTTCAAAAGGGTTGAAGTGTAGAAAAATTTACATCTTGCGAAGATATTTTGAAATAAATAATTTGGAAAAATTATTTAAATCTGATGGTTGTTTATGGATGTTATTTTATAGTTAAATAACCGACTATCAATATTGGCCTTTAAGACGGCATTTGAATTTCGATGAGACGGGGGGTCGGATTCCAAATGATTATCCGAAAACCACATCGAATCTTAAAGGTGGATCTTTTATTTAAAAGATCAAAAATGGAAATTTGTTGTGACTTAATTTAGATCTGAATGTAACCACTTGTTTTTTAACTAAGCGCTCATTATTTGGATAAGCCGGGGGAGGGCATTAAGTCATAAAACTCATTCCGAATAATGATACGATGAAATGGGATTGCATTTGAAGACGGTGGTTGAAGACCGGGTATTATGGAAAACGTAAGGACTACTTGTTGATTGTCTCTGCACCGAGTTGCTCCAGTATAGAGATTACCCTATGTGATGGCGAGTCCGCACGTGATTAGGGGATATCCGGATTGCAAGGACTTCGTTCCTTAATTGGACGAAGTGCCTTCGGTTCCATTCAGACCCAGGATGGATTTGTATGGATGTATGTCTGACATTACACTTTGAGATATAAAGCTGATTTCTATCAAATACATTTCTGTTTGGTAGCGGAGAATTTATTCTCTTAGCTTAACACCCTTCTCTGAGACGTACGAGCTCAGAGGTTATGTAGTTGATGGTTACTAGTGATATATTCCCAATTTGGTAATGTGACATGCTAAGCGCTGATCATTAGTTGATCAAAGCATGGCTTTTATGAAAAGCATAGCTTTGTGGGACGAGACTTCATCGAACCTCACACCCCGGAAGTGGTCGAAACAGGAAAGGATGCAGCAAGGTTATGGGGTCGTGCCCCTCAGGGTATGTGCATTTCCTTCTGGATAAAAAGTGGTATTCTGATATGGAGCCCAGATATTTAACTTATTTGGATAAAAAGGTGGTATTCTGGTATGGAGGCCAGATACTTTACTTATGTGGTTGTTGGAATTTGAGGCACCTCGGTAAAGGTCGGCTACGACCGAGGGATACTCGTGACAGTTAGTTACCTAGTTACAGAGGTAACTCGGCCTTGTGTTTGCAGAGAACCGGTTTGGTTCTCGGGTCATCCCTCCAGAGGCATACCCATTCGAATAAAGGAAATTCCTTAGGCTTGATCATTTGTTGGAAATCCAAACAATCAATACGCTCCCCGTACGGTTTTAGTTGCAGAACCTTCCATCTAACATTATAGCTATAGTAGGCATACTATAATGGTACGTATGCTGGCTAAGATTAATATTATACTTTCAAAATGTTTTTCCCATATTATGCACTAATAATAATATCATAAGGATTTTCGTGTATCAAGCATGTTTGACTACTGTAAGGAGAAACCTCCCCCAAGTGTGTGATTGCATTGTGTGTGTGCCGGGAGACCTTATGGTAGTTTTATTTTTCAAAAAGCATAACGGATTTCTTTTTATTTCTTTTTATACAAATAACTATTTTAAGTTCTCACACCAGTCCCATGACTGACTCTGAGTTTATTGTTCCCTTTTTAAACTCTGGGTGCCCCTAATTTTCCACACGGGCAGCCTAGAGTCAGGTTATCAGTAAGTTCTGGAGCTAAGTCGGGAAAGTAAGCTATGTAGATTAGGAGACAAGCTAGATGACGAGATGTATCACACATATATGATGTTGTATTCTGCTGTTTTGTTGTATATTGGCTCTGATGATGTGATGTATAAACAGATATAGTTCTTTTGCTGTTAAGATCAGTCATTTATCTATTATATAGTGTTCCGCTGCAATTGTGAGATTCTGATGTTATTTCGATTTCTTCTTCTATCTTCTTCTTTTTCAACCCTAATGATTTGGTTTTTCGGCATTAGATTGTTCAGCATTCGATACAGTGGACGTATTGATGTCGATTTTCGAGTGTCGAAAAATCGGGTCGTTACAATTTGTTATCAGAGCTTAGGTTTGCGATATACCTAGGCTTTGGTGGGGGAATTGCTCATTATAGATAGAGTCAGTAGCTGTGATATCCCGGAATTTTGGCAATATCAATTTAATAATCTGAGTAAAATTTAAATTGATTTGACAATATTATTAATGATAAATTTGAATATTCTTTGTTAAATATTTAAATGAATGATTTCATCTTTTAAAAGCTAATCAATTTGCTTTCTATTTATAATATATATATATATATCTGTATATATTGTAAATAGTTAATCTTGTTTTAAATTTAATAAATAAAGACATGTTTCTAACTCTAATATTTCTGGTAATTTGGAAATTTGATTAAATTTAATGTTAAGCTATTGAATAAATAATCATGTGACTTAAAAACACTCAAGATAAAAACTAAATTGTTTAAAATGATTTAGCTTAAGCTTAAATTTAAATAAAATAGGGTTTGTTTTGTTATAAGTATAGCTTGATAAAATAAGAAATTGATTAATAATGAGATAATTTCCTTTGTAAATCATTTTTAATTTAACAATGTGTTATTTCTAAACAATATAAATAATGTAATATTCTTACAAATGGATTTTTAATATAGATAGAAATTGCTATTTCAGAATTTATTTAAATATATATATATATATATATATATATATATATATATATATTGGAAGAAAGCTATGATTTTAAAATTTAAAATAAGTCTTTCAAAAACGTTTAAAATAAAATAAACCTTATTAAATTTTAACCTAAGTATAAAAATAAATAACAAGTCAATGATAAAACTGAAAACAAATAATTTTCAAATTGTAAACTAACATAAAAAGGGACTGCAGTGTACATATATATATATATATAAGTTTAAAGTATCAAAACAAATAACATCTAGAAGCAAAATCAAAAATATGTGCAGGCCGAATTAATCAAAAACAAATGTGTATATGAAGCTTGCAAGGGAAGACTGTATAATGCATTCTTTAATAAACAAACAAAAGTAATTAATGAAAGATCTTTTAGTACACAATTTTATTTCATATCAGCCTCCATTTATAAAATATCTTTGTTTTACAATCTGCACAAACAAGATTTTCATGCTTTATGGTACAAATATTGTCCCAGCAATATGAAACATAATAATACACTGTAGGTGTGATCAACCTGTCTGCATATGCCTGTATATTTGTTTATAAATCAGCTTCATCTGCATATCAGTTCGAACTATGTAGAAATTAAAATAAACTTCATTTCAAACTAAAACATGAAAGTAAAACTATTTCAAAACTTAAACAAAATTCAGGAAGCAAAGCAAAAAGAAGCTTCAGTTGTATTCAAGCCTGTAAAATTTCAAGGCCTGTTTCAACAAAGTGTCTCTGTTCTACTCTGCAGATTGGTGAGTAACTTATTTATTAAAAATTTGAAGTATAAATTTGTTTTTATTTATAAAATTGTGAATAGGTTATATGTATATACATATATATGTATGTATGTATGTATGTGGATCCCCTGAATATAAAAGAAACTGGAATTGTTATCTCAGGCTGTTGGTTACTCAAGTACCCTGTTTGAGTTCCTAAATACTAATAGTTGATGTTAGAATCATTTCTCTGGATATTCTGAATTGTTTGAGCTAAGAGATAAAACAAATATTGATTGTTATATTCTAACTAAAGATTTAATCATATAATTGAGTTAAAAACAATTGAAATAACTCTGGAAAAGCACAGTACTGAGAAATATCATCATATATACAAAATTTCGAATGTTTTAATTCTCGAATTCAAAAATATAATATGAATTCTTATACCTTGACTTGAATTTTAAGACAAGAATTGGAATTTTTAGATAGGGTTTGGAAGTGTAGTGCTGGGTTGTTCGAAAAGTGAGTTTTTGTCGATCTCTGATGATCCATGGGGTTGTGGTGGATGGGATCTTGGACGAAGGTGCAAGAGGGAAAGGTGGTCGCAGGAAAAATATTTGTATGGTGGTTCGATGATCGTGGTGAAGGGGGTGAGCATTTTTTTCTCGTAAACCTAGTTTGGAATGTTTGGAGTTTTTGGTCTCGTTTGTCACCTGTTGAGGATCGAGCTCGACGAGGCTCTGGGGAATGATAGCAGAGATGTTGACGTGGGGATGGCCGAAATTGCTGATCTTCTGGTGGTCGAGGTTGGGAAGGCATGGCATTTCCCAGGTTCGGAGGTGGTTCCGGTTCGTCACTTCCCGGTTTGGGAATGTCAACTCGAATTTAACTACGGGCTTTGAGTGTCAATCTGATGATCGAAGTTGGATGCTTGGATGGTTTCAGATACGTGGAGGTCAGTGTTGATGATCAACGGTGAGCGGCGCCACCGTGCATGTGCACGGTGGACATTTTTGTGTTCTGCAGAGATGGTTTTGAAGGGGAGTTTGTTACTCGAGTTTTTCTCGAGTAAGTATCAGGTAAGGCTCGAAGCGTATAGGGTTTTGTCTCGAAGTTTTTCAAGGGGGGTCTCGGGTAGATTATATGTTACAGGTTTAAGACCTGTAAGTTTAGAACAACTTAAACTGGAATTTAAATATTTCAAAGGCAGGGTTTAAATGGAGTTTAAATTCAAGTTTAAATATAAAGTCCGGTATGGTTTAAAATGTAGTTTGGGAAATTTGCAGTTTAAGCCTGAGATAAGAACTTGGATTTTAAATCCAAATTTGAATCAAAATTTCAGAAATAAAAGAATCTTTAAAAATTTAATTGTTTAAATAACTTGGAAGTTTAAGTTGTATTTTAAAAAAAAAATGACTTGTATTTTGATGAATTTGGTTTTAAACTCTTTTAAACTTCTTATAAAAAAAAGAAGGAAATATGTAACCATTAATAAGAAACGTTCTTATTTTCAAAGTTAATTAAGATTATTTGAACCTTGTTAAAGTCAATTTATTTCCTTTTTTTTAAAATGAAATTAAAAAGTAAAATTTTGAAGTAAATTGTTTAATACCCTGTTAATGAAAAATTTGATCATTTAAAATATTTTTATATTTGAAATAAACGAAGATTTAATGATTTATAATCATTAAGTAAATTAAAAATGAATAATTAACCAATGCAATTAATTAATGATTTGGTTTAACTGATTTAGTAATTAAGAGTTTAAATTAGTTAATTAAGGTTTAAGATAATTTATTTATGATAAGTAAATTAGTAATTAAGGATCATTAATTTAATAAGGTTTTAATATTTCAAATTAATGATTAGTAATTAAGTAATCAAGTAATTAAGGATTAATTAAGTTTTAGTTAACACTTAGTTAATTAAATAATATTGGATAAATTAATGAGTTATTAAAGATAAATTGAATTGTAATTAACAATGGATGAATCTTAGTTAATTACTTTAGAAAAGTAATTAAAGAATGGTTAATAGTTAATGATGGTCATTATCTAGAATTATTTAATAATTAATTAATGCAATTAATTTTTGATAATTAATTAGATTAATTAATTTAAGATAATCAATTGTACATTGTTTTAAGTATAATTACTTAATGAAAGTAATTAAGGAATTAATTACTCATTGTAATTAATTCTATTTAATATGAATTATTTAAATTACTTAATTAAGTTTAATTAATTTAAATAATTATTTGATGATGTGATAAGTATAATTATTTAGGGAAGTAATTAATGATAATTACTAGATGTAATTAACTGAGGATGATCTGATAGTGAAAGTAATTCGAATATACTTGGTATAATTAATCAACGGATTAATTAAAGGAATTAATTATGGAGTAATTAATTTATTTAGAAATGGTAATTAAGGGTAATTAATTACTGAATGGGGTTAATCAATGGTGATTAACAATTTGGTTTAGTTAAAGATTAATTACTTAATGTAATTAATAGAAAATGTAATTAATTTAGATAGAAAATGTAATTAGAGATCATTAATTATTATAATTATTGATGTAATTTGAAATGAATTCATTTGGAAATAATAAATAAATGAATTGATTTATTAATGTAATAATTAGGAAGTAATGAAATTAATTTAGTAATTTAAGGCTAATCCTATATTGGTTAAAGAATAGCTAATTTGTGAAAATAATTAATGGATCATTATTTAAATGTAATCAAAGATAATAAATCGAGAATGATAAATTAAAAATGAATAATTGGATGATGACTAATTAATTGATTGTTAACTGATTAATAGTGAAATAAGCAAGATTTATAACGGTGAAGTAATTAATTTAATTTACTTTAAATTAATTAGAAATGAAGTAATTAATTTAATTCATTTTAAACTAATGATAGCTGATGTGATTGCTTATGTATGGATGGATGATATTGTTCGCCTTGAATGATTTGAGCGATGAGATATTTATGCTGTGTAATATGGATGTTTGGTTTAAGTATGATAAACTTTAATTATCTGTTTGATGATAATATGAATTATCTGTTTATGATGATGTGATTATCTATTGTGATATTATGAATTATCTATCCGTGTGTATATTGATGATGTTGAATTGAACTGTTAAGACTAAATAGACAACTTGGCCTTAAAAGACACGTTTTGGATTTCGATGAGACCGGGATCGGGTTTCCATATTTGGAATCCGAAAACCACATCGATTCCAATTAAACGTTAGGTCGTTCATCCAAATGGAGCAAGTGAAGACTCGAGGTGTAAGGGCTATACGTCAGTATAACTCTGTGGGTGATTCCATAATGAGTTTGACGGAATAGTACTTATAGGTTCGAGATGGTGAATCAGAGTGCAAGGGTTATCGTCGTTAACTCTGAGGGTGATTCCAAAATGAGTGTAATGAGATAATGCCTTCGGTTTCGTTCAAACCCAGAACGAACTAGTGTGGATTGACTGCTTTCAACACATCGTCAGGCGGGTGATGAGAATTCTAAGGAATTTGTTCTCTAAAGGTAATCGTAGCCTCATGCCTCATCAACCGGGAATGGCTAAAACAGGGGAGATGCAGCAAGGTTAGGTGGGTCATGCCCAAGCAGGACAAGATATTTCCCCTGTCTAGATGTCCCTTTTTATTTCGGCTGTGTGGGCGGTTGGTTCGCGACAACTGCGTGGTTTATCTTGTTCGGGACTGTTCAGGAAGGAATGGTTCCAGCCTTGTGTTGCAGGGGATGAAGGGAGTAATCCTCGGTACGGTGATCTAGGCCCCCCTACTATGACGGGCGGTACCCCAGTAGCCCTGCCATTGTATGGAATCCACAATCCAATAAGTGCCCACGGTTTTTATTGTATTACCCACTTTTGTGGCTAGTAGCTGGAATTTAATGAATGTAACAATTTTGGCTATTTTCTATTTACTTGAAAACTCTAGACCTATTATAATATCACAGAATTTCCTATCAAATGTTTTGGTTAGCGTAAGGTAAAAACTTTCCCATGTTTATGTGTGAGGAGTCTTACGTGATACCTTTTATTTTCAAATGTTTTTCAAAGTTAAGCAGCATTAACCTGTTACTCATACCAGACCCATGTCTGACCCGGAGCTTATTTTTTTGTTTTTCATAAACTCTCGGGTACCAAATTTTACGGGTAGCCAAGGGATTCAGGTTTAGCTTTGACGAATTCTGGAGGAGCAATGGAGCAGGAGGCTTCAGTGTTGTAGATACATATATATATATAGTTCCGCTGTGTTGGTATCTCTGAGTCATATTGTTGAGTTGTATTGTATTGAGTTATATTAACTAGACAGGTGTTTATAACTGTCTAGTATCTGGTGTATTATCTGTATAACTCTGATTGATGTAGTATATTATGTAATACTTATGTGATTAATATAATTTATTCGTTCCGCTGTGAGATTCTGATGTTGTTGTTCTTTCTTCTCTATCTTTTCTATTTTCTCACCTCTTTCTTTTCTTATTAACGATACTTCTTCCTGGGCGTAGGAAGTTGGGTCGTTACAGTGGTATCAGAGCGCTAGGTTGAGCGAATACCTAGGCTCTTAAGTGATTTCTTTCTCGAGAGAGCGTATTTGTAATTTTGAGAGATATATATATTTATTTATTTCTACCTATTTGTTGGGTTACCTGTTCGGGTTTCCCAATATAAGATATAAAGGTAGATAGGGTAGTGGTGTGTGACACAACTACCAATGATTGGAGTTTGTATGTTTGTGGTTGTAAGTATATTCGTCGAGACTGTAGACCTAATACCGTCTCGAGTGAACTTTGGATGGTGTAAGGATTTCATCGATCTCTGAAGGAAACCTATTAAATTTCGGAGTTCATCTTTGAAGTGTAAGTTTGGATGAGCTAGAGTTTAGATTTGTCGATTTGACAAAAGCAAGACATGATATCTTGATGTAGTAGCTGTGTGATAAGACACAGTGAATATGGATGTCTCCGAAGAAGTTTTTTTGGAATAAATAAGAGTGTGTCTGCTTCGGTTATGGCAATGTTCAGCTGGTAATTCTGTTTGGTTCTAGGTCCGAGTTTCTCGTAGGGCTTTGGATAGGAAGTCTTTGGGCATTTGAGTCAGCGATGCAGCTCGGAGTGTTTTGTGTGCCATTAAGGAGATCTTCTGGCTTAGCAGTTCTTTCTGGAGGGAATTCAGAAGCAGCCGTGTGGTTCCATTTCTTTGATGGATTGGCTAGACTAGCGTAAACTGTTCTGTTTGGTAAAGAGAGAGCTGTTTTTTTTCTTTGGAATTAGGCTGAGTTGATCGCAAAAGTGACTTGCGATAGTTTGAATGTTCTCTTGGTTGTCAGAGATTTTTCTGGATGTCTTCGAGAAGTCAGAGTTTATCCGCATCTGGAGATTGAGTTTTCCTATCAACTGGATTCCAGAAGTGGTACCGATGGTTCAACATAGTGGTAGGATGGTTTCTGGAGTGAGAGTTTAGTGAAGCAACTCAGGTTTTGGAGGAACTTCTGAGTTTCTTTTATGGATCTGTTGAACCATAATTTGAGAATGTGTTATCCAGTTGTACTGGTGTTTGTCATTAGCATTTTCATCTGCTCAGTCAGAGTTGCGCAGTGGAAGCATGGTGGTAGCTGGTTTAAAGTAGAAGCAACTGGGAATTGCAGTGTTTGGATTGAAAGGTTTCTACAGGAAATTTTTCAGGATCTGAGGTCAGATTTGGAGTGCATCTGTTTTATCTTTTCAAGATGGGAAAAGTGAGATCTGTATTCTGATTGGGAATAGAGTTGTGTCCTAAGATTTGTTAGTCCTGGAAAGATCATTTTGTTGGATTGTTTTTGGTTCAGTTTATTTCTAGGGAGCATCAGCAAGGGTTGAGCTGATCAAGAAGGATGTAAGCAGCCCAGGATCGTCCAGAAATTTTTGTGGATAAAGAATCGGAGATTTGATTTTTGATAAGTGTTTAATCTTTTGGAGTGAATTGTCAGTTTGGATAACTGGGATTCGATGTGTTTCACGTATCTCTGAGGGAGTACGTGTATGAGTTATCTCTGGTTGTAGAGCCAGCAGTTCAGGGAGTTTGGATGTTGAGTCAGACTTGTCTATAGTCTGATATCCAATCTTGTTTTGTAGATCTAGATGTGTGTAGCTTAGTAGTATTGATTGTTTGGATTCTGTAGAGCGAGTATCTCGGTATTTATACTTGGGAAACTTGAGAAAATTTTTATCCAGAATTTTGTCTGGATAGTTAGATTTATTAGATTGAATGAATTGGTTGCTACGGTTGTTTGCATATGATTGACATATGCTTGTGTTTTAAAAAAAAATTAATCCTTAATCAGATTATTAAATTACCTTTGTTTTAAATTTCGGGGACGAAATTCTTTTAAAGGGGAAGGAATGTGATATCCAGGAATTTTGGCAATATCAATTTAATAATCTGAGTAAAAATTAAATTGATTTGACAATATTATTAATGATAAATTTGAATATTCTTTGATAAATATTTAAATGGATGATTTCATCTTTTAAAAGCTAATCAATTTGCTTTCTATTTATAATATATATATATATATATCTGTATAAATTGTAAATAGTTAATCTTGTTTTAAATTTAATAAATAAAGACATGTTTCTAACTCTAATATTTCTGGTAATTTGGAAATTTGATTAAATTTAATGTTAAGCTATTGAATAAATAATCATGTGACTTAAAAACACTCAAGATAAAAACTAAATTGTTTAAAATGATTTAGCTTAAGCTTAAATTTAAATAAAATGGGGTTTGTTTTGTTATAAGTATAGCTTGATAAAATAAGCAATTGATTAATAATGAGATAATTTCCTTTGTAAATCATTTTTAATTTAACAATGTGTTATTTCTAAACAATATAAATAATGTAATATTCTTACAAATGGATTTTTAATATAGATAGAAATTGCTATTTCAGAATATATACATATACATATATATATATATATATATATATTGGAAGAAAGCTATGATTTTAAAATTTAAAATAAGTCTTTCAAAAACGTTTAAAATAAAATAAACCTTATTAAATTTTAACCTAAGTATAAAAATAAATAACAAGTCAATGATAAAACTGAAAACAAATAATTTTCAAATTGTAAACTAACATAAAAAGGGACTACAGTGTACATATATATATATATATATATATATATATATAAGTTTAAAGTATCAAAACAAATAACATCTAGAAGCAAAATCAAAAATATGTGCAGGCCGAATTAATCAAAAACAAATGTGTATATGAAGCTTGCAAGGGAAGACTGTATAATGCATTCTTTAATAAACAAACAAAAGTAATTAATGAAAGATCTTTTAGTACACAATTTTATTTCATATCAGCCTCCATTTATAAAATATCTTTGTTTTACAATCTGCACAAACAAGATTTTCATGCTTTATGGTACAAATATTGTCCCAGTAATATGAAACATAATAATACACTGTAGGTGTGATCAACCTGTCTGCATATGCCTGTATATTTGTTTATAAATCAGCTTCATCTGCATATCAGTTCAAACTATGTAGAAATTAAAATAAACTTCATTTCAAACTAAAACATGAAAGTAAAACTATTTCAAAACTTAAACAAAATTCAGGAAGCAAAGCAAAAAGAAGCTTCAGTTGTATTCAAGCCTGTAAAATTTCAAGGCCTGTTTCAACAAAGTGTCTCTGTTCTACTCTGCAGATTGGTGAGTAACTTAATTCTTAAAAATTTGAAGTATAAATTTGTTGTTATTTATAAAATTGTGAATAGGTTATATGTATATACATATATATGTATGTATGTATGTATGTGGATCCCCTGAATATAAAAGAAACTGGAATTGTTATCTCAGGCTGTTGGTTACTCAAGTACCCTGTTTGAGTTCCTAAATACTAATGGTTGATGTTAGAATCATTTCTCTGGATATTCTGAATTGTTTGAGCTAAGAGATAAAACAAATATTGATTGTTATATTCTAACTAAAGATTTAATCATATAATTGAGTTAAAAACAATTGAAATAACTCTGGAAAAGCACAGTACTGAGAAATATCATCATATATACAAAATTTCGAATGTTTTAATTCTCGAATTCAAAAATATAATATGAATTCTTATACCTTGACTTGAATTTTAAGACAAGAATTGGAATTTTTAGATAGGGTTTGGAAGTGTAGTGTTGGGTTGTTCGAAAAGTGAGTTTTTGTCGATCTCTGATGATCCATGGGGTTGTGGTGGATGGGATCTTGGACTAAGGTGCAAGAGGGAAGGGTGGTCGCAGGAAAAATATTTGTATGGTGGTTCGATGATCGTGGTGAAGGCGGTGAGCATTTTTTTCTCGTAAACCTAGTTTGGAATGTTTGGAGTTTTTGGTCTCGTTCGTCACCTGTTGAGGATCGAGCTCGACGAGGCTCTGGGGAATGATAGCAGAGATGTTGACGTGGGGATGGCCGAAATTGCCGATCTTCTGGTGGTCGAGGTTGGGAAGGCGTGGCGTTTCCTAGGTTCGGAGGTGGTTCCGGTTCGTCACTTCCAGGTTTGGGAATGTCAACTCGAATTTAACTATGGGCTTTGAGTGGCAATCTGGCGATCGAAGTTGGGATGCTTGGATAGTTTCAGATACGTGGAGGTCAGTGTTGATGATCAACGGTGAGCGGCGCCACCGTGCATGTGCACGGTGGACATTTTTGTGTTCTGCAGAGATGGTTTTGAAGGGGAGTTTGTTACTCGAGTTTTTCTCGAGTAAGTATCGGGTAAGGCTCGAAGCATATAGGGTTTTGTCTCGAAGTTTTTCGGGGGGGGGGGGGGGTCTCGGGTAGATTATATGTTACAGGTTTAAGACCTGTAAGTTTAGAACAACTTAAACTGGAATTTAAATATTTCAAAGGCAGGGTTTAAATGGAGTTTAAATTCAAGTTTAAATATAAAGTCCGGTATGGTTTAAAATGTAGTTTAGGAAATTTGCAGTTTAAGCCTGAGATAAGAAGTTGGATTTTAAATCCAAATTTGAATCAAAATTTCAGAAATAAAAGAAACTTTAAAAATTTAATTGTTTAAATAACTTGGAAGTTTAAGTTGTATTTTTTTTTTTAAAAAAAATATGACTTGTATTTTGATGAATTTGGTTTTAAACTCTTTTAAACTTCTTATAAAAAAAGAAGAAGGGAAATATGTAACCATTAATAAGAAACGTTCTTATTTTCAAAGTTAATTAAGATTATTTGAACCTTGTTAAAGTCAATTTATTTCCTTTTTTTTAAAATGAAATTTAAAAGTAAAATTTTGAAGTAAATTGTTTAATACCCTGTTAATGAAAAATTTGATCATTTAAAATATTTTTATATTTGAAATAAACGAAGATTTAATGATTTATAATCATTAAGTAAATTAAAAATGAATAATTAACCAATGCAATTAATTAATGATTTGGTTTAACTGATTTAGTAATTAAGAGTTTAAATTAGTTAATTAAGGTTTAAGATAATTTATTTAGGATCAGTAAATTAGTAATTAAGGATCATTAATTTAATAAGGTTTTAATATTTCAAACTAATGATTAGTAATTAAGCAATCAAGTAATTAAGGATTAATTAAGTTTTAGTTAACACTTAGTTAATTAAATAATATTGGATAAATTAATGAGTTATTAAAGATAAATTGAATTGTAATTAATAATGGATGAATCTTAGTTAATTACTTTAGAAAAGTAATTAAAGAATGGTTAATAGTTAATGATGGTCATTATCTAGAATTATTTAATAATTAATTAATGCAATTAATTTTTGATAATTATTAGATTAATTAATTTAAGATAATCAATTGTAAATTGTTTTAAGTATAATTACTTAATGAAAGTAATTAACGAATTAATTACTCATTGTAATTAATTCTATTTAATATGAATTATTTAAGTTACTTAATTAAGATTAATTAATTTAAATAATTATTTGATGATGTGATAAGTATAATTATTTAGGGAAGTAATTAATGATAATTACTAGATGTAATTAACTGAGGATGATCTGATAGTGAAAGTAATTCGAATATACTTGGTATAATTAATCAACGGATTAATTAAAGGAATTAATTATGGAGTAATTAATTTATTTAGAAATGGTAATTAAGGGTAATTAATTACTGAATGGGGTTAATCAATGGTGATTAACAATTTGGTTTAGTTGAAGATTAATTACTTAATGTAATTAATAGAAAATGTAATTAATTTAGATAGAAAATGTAATTAGAGATTATTAATTATTATAATTATTGATGTAATTTGAAATGAATTCATTTGGAAATAATAAATAAATGAATTGATTTATTAATGTAATAATTAGGAAGTAATGAAATTAATTTAGTAATTTAAGGCTAATCTCTATATTGGTTAAAGAATAGCTAATTTGTGAAAATAATTAATGGATCATTATTTAAATGTAATCAAAGATAATAAATCAAGAATGATAAATTAAAAATGAATAATTGGATGATGACTAATTAATTGATTGTTAATTGATTAATAGTGAAATAAGCAAGGTTTATAACGGTGAAGTAATTAATTTAATTTACTTTAAATTAATTAGAAATGAAGTAATTAGTTTAATTCATTTTAAATTAATTATAGCTGATGTGATTGCTTATGTATGGATGGATGATATTGTTTGCCTTGAATGATTTGAGCGATGAGATATTTATGTTGTGTAATATGGATGTTTGGTTTAAGTATGATAAACTTTAATTATCTGTTTGATGATAATATGAATTATCTGTTTATGATGATGTGATTATCTATTATGATATTATGAATTATCTATCCATGTGTATATTGATGATATTGAATTGAACTGTTAAGACTAAATAGACAACTTGGCCTTAAAAGACACGTTTTGGATTTCGATGAGACCGGGATCGGGTTTTCATATTTGGAATCCGAAAACCACACCGATTCCAATTAAACGTTAGGTCGTTCATCCAAATGGAGTAAGTGAAGACTCGAGGTGTAAGGGCTATACGTCAGTATAACTCTGTGGGTGATTCCGTAATGAGTTTGACGGAATAGTACTTATAGGTTCGAGATGGTGAATCAGAGTGCAAGGGTTATCGTCGTTAACTCTGAGGGTGATTCCAAAATGAGTGTAACGAGATAATGCCTTCGGTTTCGTTCGAACCCAGAACGAACTGGTATGGATTGAATGCTTTCAACACATCGTCAAGCGGGCGATGAGCATTCTAAGGAATTTATTCTCTAAAGGTAATCGTAGCCTCATGCCTCATCAACCGGGAATGGCTAAAACAGGGGAGATGCAGCAAGGTTAGGTGGGTCATACCCAAGCAGGACAAGATATTTCCCCTGTCTAGATGTCCCTTTTTATTTCGGCTGTGTGGGCGGTTGGTTCGCGACAACCGTGGGGTTTATCTTATTCGGGACTGTTCAGTAAGGAATGGTTCCGGCCTTGTGTTGCAGGGGATGAAGGGAGTAATTCTCGGTACGGTGATCTAGGCCCCGTACTGTGACGGGCGGTACCCCAGTAGCCCTGCCATTGTATGGAATCCACAATTCAATAAGTGCCCACAATTTTGATTGTATTACCCACTTTTGTGGCTAGTAGCTGGAATTTAATGAATGTAACAATTTCGGCTATTTTCTATTTACTTGAAAACCCTAGACCTATTATAATATCATAGAATTTCCTATCAAATGTTTTGGTTAGCGTAAGGTAAAAACTTTCCCATGTTTATGTGTGGGGAGTCTTACGTGATACCTTTTATTTTCAAATGTTTTTCAAAGTTAAGCAACTTTAACCTGTTACTCATACCAGACCCATGTCTGACCCGGAGTTTATTTTTTTGTTTTTCATAAACTCTCGGGTGCCCAAATTTTTACGGGTAGCCAAGGGATTCCGGTTTAGCTTTGACGAATTCTGGAGGAGCAATGGAGCAGGAGGCTGCAGTGTTGTAGATACATATATATATAGTTCTGATGTGTTGGTATCTCTGAGTCATATTGTTGAGTTATATTGTATTGAGTTGTATTAACTAGACAGGTGTTTATAACTGTCTAGTATCTGATGTATTATCTGTATAACTCTGATGACGTAGTATATTATGTAATACTTATGTGATTAATATAATTTATTCGTTCCGCTGTGAGATTCTGATGTTGTTGTTCTTTCTTCTCTATCTTTTCTATTTTCTCACCTCTTTCTTTTCTTATTAACGATACTTCTTCCTGGGCGTAGGAAGTTGGGTCGTTACAGTAGCACTCTAGAATGAGTTTGAGTCTAATAATAGATATGATCACGTATTTGTTAGTGAATATAAAAATTGTTTTACATTGTGTTGACTTATCGGTTGAGTGTTTATAGATTCTGGTTGATATGTGGGACGCCATATTATCGATAGGGGTTTCTAAACTCTTAAACAAGATAAACCGACACAGTATTGTTTTAAAATAGGGTAAATGATAAAATTTTACCCAAATTATTTTTGTATATAAAAGAAATAATTTTCCATAACTTATTATAGTTACATATGGTTGCTTGGTTATTAGGAAGTGATAGTATTAAATTATTATCATTGTTGTGTAATTTTTTTTTAAAAATAAGAACTAAAATTATAACCAAAGGTTAAGGAAATAAATTCAGACAACAAAATGGGATTTGTAAATATAAATTATAAATGTGGCTTATAATTGGAAACGAAACAAAAGTTCCAAAGTAATTTTTTGAATATGGATTTTAAAAGATTTGGAATTCAAAATTTTGGAAATTTAATTCCCTTTGAGTTGAAAATGATTTTCAAAGGTTTTGGGAAAAGTTGGTGAAATTATTTGGGAAATATTTTTTGAATTGGATATGAAATTTGGTGGGATTTGGAATTTAAAAATATTTGGAAAAATATTTTTCAAGGGATAAAAGCACTAAACTCTTTTGAGTCGTTGGAAAATAATTTCGATGATGATCGCGACATCATCGGTGTTTATTTTCGAGTTTCCAAGGGAGGAATTGCTGCTCGAATGTTTTGAATTGGGAATATTTGTGAAATTGAGTTTGATTTTGAAATAGTTGATTTTGGATATAATTGATTTCGAAAATGATTTTGAAATACTTAAGTGATTATTTAAACTCTGGAATCTTATTTAAAAATGGTTATAGAATATTTAAATGTTTAAAAACTTATAAGGGTTTGGAAAAGATTAAATTGGAATGGGAAATTTAAGCCTAACAGGTTAGATAAAATAGTGTTGAGGTTGGTCAGAATAATATTCATCTTGAAGAGTTAAATAAAGTAAATGGAATTCAAGCTAAACATTGGAATTAAATTTGAATTGTGTTAAATAAGTTGGAGTAGAAGAATTAGTTCGGGTTGGACTAAATAATACAAAGGACTAAAAATAAATTAGAGTTTGGAAATAAAAGCCATTGAGATTTAAAAATAAATTAGAAAGTAGAACTAATTAAAGAAATGGGTTTGAGAAAGGGTGAATAGAATTCAATATTTAATTTGATTTGGAAATAAATTAAGAATTGAAGATAAAAATTGAACTCAGAATGGGATTGAAAATTTGAGTCAAATAAAATGATGCTATGAATTATATATGAATGAAGAATAGTTGATAAAAATTCAGTATTCAGAGTTTTAAGATAAACTGGATTCAATTGAAATTCAAATGAAAGTGAATATAAATCGACATAAAACCAAAGTGATGAAGTAGAAAATAAATATAAGAAGTGTATAAAATACATATGTTGAACTTAAATGGTGAAATTCTTAAGTAAAATTTGGAATTAGGGAAATGTACTATGTAAGTATTTGAATGGAGTAAATAAAAGTGTGGGAAATAAATTTTTGGATAGAAATCAATTTAAATGTGAATAAAAAAAATTGGTATAGCTAATAATCAATTGGAATAAATAAATAAGATGTACGTGTATTATTTTATTCGCATAGCGATCCGATTCAGAATTCGAGCATAGAATTTCGAGATAGTTATATCGATCCGAGTTGAGATTTTTCATTCGATTTTCAACAGCGAACCCTGGATATGGATTTTGGATCGATTTTTGAAATTCTCTATCATAGTTTAGAACTATGCAAGGAGAATGACGGTTTCTAATCAAGAAACCAGATCAGAGTCCGCTCCAGTAAGTCGGTGAACTATACTAGTTCGAAAGTGAAATTGTATGATCGAGTGAGCGATTGGATTTGATATTGCATACGAATGATATACGGACATCGTACGTGCTTGAATGAAATAATTGTTTAAACTTTTGTAAATAACTGTATAAAATGATTTTGAATGTTGTAATTGGACATTATTGCTAGTAGAATATACAGGTGTTTTAGAAGGCAAAGGATAAATTGGGATTTTTGATTTCGGAAGATAAATTTAATTGTCCAACAAAAAGGCATCTATTTAAATTTTTGTATGAAATTTGATGATTTTCTGGTCTAGCCACTTGGCCTTTTGTTTTCTTTTGAAATCTGGGGCCCCGTTGAGGCATTTTGTAGTTGTATCGAGGTAGCCGCGCAAAGGAGACGCTGGTAAAAAAATTTAAAAATTTTGAGAGTTAGAAACTTTTTTGAGATATTTTGATAATTTTAAAAAATTTGGATTTGAATCTAAATTTGAATTGTTAAGAAAATAATATTGTTTGAAACTTATGGTTGAGTTTGGGAATTTAGTAAGAATGATAGTGTCTTTAATAAAAATTGTATTGCAAAGTTGAAACTGTTGGGTTTTGGGAAGTTGTTAAAAAACTATTTGGATTAGGAAAATAGTGAACGGATTATAGATCATTTTTCTTAACTAGTAATTTCGGGGATGAAATTCTTCTAAAGGGGGAAGAATGTGACGATCGGGAATTTTTAGAAATTTGAAATTGGATATTTGATGGATTTTTAATATTTAGAACTAAATTTCTAACTTGAATTTCAAATGCCACTATTTATTGAGTGATTAATATGTCTAATTTAATAATTGGAAATAGGGAAAATTGCTGAATCTGGGTATTCCAGGCTTGTTAAAAATATTTTAAAGGCTTAGAAAATTCATATTGATAAAACTGAAGATAATGAAAGCTTCAAAATTGGATTTGGAATTGTTTTGTTAAGTTTTGAAAATTTATAGTTTAAATCGATATTTAAAAATAGCCTTCTGAGGCACAATCTCAGAATTCAACGAAACTAGTTCCATGAGATCCGTAATAGTGTGTTATTATTGGATTTCAATTTTGGTAGTGTTTGGATTTATCGTTTGGCCGTACGGTAGATAAACGCGTTGAATCTGAATCGAAAATTCAGTATAATAATAGGTCCAAAAAGATATTTTCTCCATACGATCGAGTTGGGCCTTGAAACCTTTTCCATTGCGTTCGGAATAAGGGTTTAACATTATAAATGCCTAGAGGCATGCCTTGATAGGAGATTGAGATTGTGAGTTGCGATAAATCGAGACGATTTGAATTTGAATTTAAAATTATATATATATATATATATATATATATATATATATATATATATATTCATACACAACAGACAAATTAAACATGTTTCCATCTTTAACAGCACGCGTCTTTCGTCATGAAGCACGCTTCCTCTCGTTAATGAAAAAAAAAGAATTTTTATAAAACACGGAAGGGAGTAATTCCAGAACGTATTCATCAAAAAAATATAAATACGTAAGCGACCGAGCTTCTCTTCAAAAGAAAACAGGATCGAAAAATCAAATTCAGTTAAAATTCCTCTTTAAAAAAATAGCGACGAGATGAGAATGTAATCGTTGTCTCAATTGATTTAAAAAATAATAAATCGAAGCCGATAGGAAACCTTCGAGTACGAATCGAATCGCGCAAGCACGTCGTGGCTTCCAGTCAGGATCTTCGAGTCTGCTTCGCTTGTGCAAGCGCTGGGAGGTGCAGCTCGACCTCGGCAACAGGCGAAGGAAGAAGAGGCACGATTTGCATCGAGCAGGATCGCGTTGCCATTGGGTTTCGTTCGGTGGAAACTCGCGACCGTGATTGGTAATTTGGGAAAAAGGCGAACATTGATGGGAGAATGTCGCATGCTGGCAACGACAGAGGAGGCGCGACATTCATGGAAATTTTGTGATACTCAGGGCTTCGAGCGGCGGCTGGTCAAAGGCGTGCATGGAGTTTGAGCATCGCGATTTCAAATGGGCAATGAGGTATTTGATTTAACTTGATTTAATATATACACAGGAAGAAAGAAAATTGCAGATAAAAGGATGCTTTACCGTGAATATATATTTAGATGCTGATCGTTTTAAATTTATATATATATATATATATATATATATATATAGAATAAAAATGGGAGTAGTATGTTTATGGTTTAAATTAAGTAAACATATGTATAATACACATGCATGTTTAAAATACTGAGGTAAACAGGATATGTATATGTATATATAAGATTTGGTATATATAGGAATTTTAAAATGATATATAGAGTTTATAAAAAATAAATTTATGGAAATCCATTACTTATTTTCAAAGTGGAAAATGTAAAATAGATATACATTTTGAATTTACCAATTTATCAAAATATTAAGGAAATAATTTGATTAATTGGTTAATCAATTATTTTGGTTACTAAAAATAATTGATTAAAGGAAATCAGTTTAAACCAAATCATTAGCTAATTAAATTTTGAAATGATAATTAATTGTTTGACTTTTTCGAATATTGATAAACTGTATAAATATTTATATAAGGTCAAAAATCGTGAAAACAAGCTGGAATGGAAATGGATTGCAAAACAGAAGCAAAGGTGAGATATTCTCACTCAAATTGGTTTGCCCAGTTAATTTAAATGAATAAATTTAAATTATTAGATGTGCTTGGATGAATTTGATAATTTATATGTTGGGTGATAATATAAATATATATATATATATATATATATATATTGGAGTGGTTGATTTCCCACATTATATAGTGGATGATACCCTATGTGCCCCGCACAATAGCGAATAACCCTTATACCGCGATATCCCGCCTTGAAGCGGGATTGGTATTTTAAATTGTTGTGCTAACATCTTTGGATGTAAGAAAACATGTTGGAGGGAACCAACTAGATTCCCCAAATGTTTGAGTTTATTTCATATGTTGTGATATGATTTATTGATAATCTGTGATAGATTATATTGGTAATTGAAATTACTGAATGCTATGGTTTGGCCAAATATATTTTGTTATTTTTAAGATACCAGAAATATAAAATTGGATTTTTGGAAGGAAATTAAAGTAGAGAATTTTAAGTAAAATAATCTTAGAGAATTGGACATAACTAAAGAAGGAATTTGGAAAGGATAAAGGTTGAATTTTGAAATCCTATTAATAAATTCCAAGTATGGGGAAAAAGATTTTTAATAAATGGATTTTTGAGTACTTAAGTAGTATTGTTTAAAAAATGAAGAATTTATCTAAAATTCGCATTTTAAATGGTTTGGGAGAAATAAAGGATTATTTTAAAATGGAGTTAGTTTCGGGAAATCGATTTGAAAACTGATTAAATGTTTGAAACTATGTTTTAAAAGGAGAATGAGACTATAGAATTTATATACTGGGTTTATAAAGTGGATATTTAGAAGTATAAATTCATGGTCGGAACTTATAATGGAATGGGTAATTTGTTTTAAAAATAAATAGTGGTTTAGTTTTAAAGGTGTGAGAGAAAAGCGTATTTCCATGAAAAGCCAAGTACGTTTCCAAAGCAGATTTTTAAGTATAAGTTGGAAGTTTTAAAGTTTTTTTAAAAGAATGTTTTTGAGAATTATTATTTAATTTGTTTAAAATTTTAAAGGTAAATCCTTTATTAAATTAGTTATAGTAGTAATAATTTTAAGGGGCAATTGGTATTATGATTTAAAAAGATAATTATTAATATTTATATTTTATAAAGTAGTTTTATTTTAAATATAGTTTGGCTAAAAAAATTTATTTGGAAAACTTGTATAGAATTAAATAATCTTTATTCTTTAAATTTGTTGTGGTTTAAGTTTTACGTGAAAATTTATTACTAAATTTCATAACAGGTATTTTAAATAAAGTGTTTTAAATAGTTTTTATTTTAAGTATTTTAAAGTATATATATTTTTAGATAAAGTGATTTAAATTATTTTAAAATCTAAAGCATTTAGTGTTGGTGATTTTCAGTGGAAATAAACAATATTTGGAATTTATTCCGCGAGAGGAAAGTGATTTGAAAACTGTTTTCAAAAGGGTTGAAGTGTAGAAAAATTTATATCTTGGGAAGAAATTTTGAAAAATTATTTAAATCAGATGGTTGTTTATGGATGTTATTTGATAGTTAAATAACTGACTATCAATATTGGCTCTTAAGACGGCATTTGAATTTTGTTGAGACCGGGGGCAGATTTCAAATGGTTATCCGAAAACCACATCGAATCTTAAAGGTGGATCTTTTATTTAAAAGATCAAAAATGGAAATTTGTTGTGACTTAATTTAAATCTAAATGTATCCATTTGTTTTTAAAATAAACGCTCATTATTCAGATAAGCCGGGGGAGGACATTAAGTCATAAAACCCATTCCGAATAATGATACGAAGAAATTGGGTTGCATTTGAAGATGGTGGTTGAAGACCGGGTATTTTCGAAAATGAAAGGATTACCTGTTGATAGTCTATACACCGAGTTGCTCTGGTATAGAGATTACACTATGTGATGGGGAGGCCGGACGTGATTAGGGGATATCCGGATTTGCAAGGACTTCTTTTCTTAATTGGACGAAGTTCCTTCGGTTCCTTTCGGATCCAGGATGGTCTTGTATGGATGTATGTCTGACATTACACTTTGAGATATAAAGCTGATTTCAATCAAATACATTTCTGTTTGGTGGCGGAGAATTTATTCTCTTATCCTAACACCCTTCTCTGAGATGTACGAGCTCAGAGGTTATGTTGTTGATGGTTACTAGTGATATATTCCCAATTTGGTAATGTGGCATGCTAAGTGCTGATCATTGGTTGATCGAAGCATGACTTTTGTGAAAAGTGTAGCTTTGTGGGACGAGACTTCATCGAACCTCGCACCCCGAAAATGGTCGAAACAGGAAAGGATGCAGCAAGGTTATAGGGGTCGCGCTCCTCGGGGTATGCGCATTTCCTTCTGGATAAAAGTGATATTCTGGTATTTAATCCAGAAATTTAACTTATGTGGATAAAAAGTGGTATTTTGGTATGGAGCCCAGATACTTTACTTATGTTGTTATTGGAATTTGAGGCGCCTCGCTAAATGTCGATTACGACTAGGGGATGGCATACTCATGGTAGTAAGTTACCTAATTACAGAGGTAACCCGGCCTTGTGTTGAACGAGATCCAGTTAGGTTCTCGGTGCATCCCTCCATAGGCGTACCCATTCGGATAAAAGGAGTTCCTTAGCCTTGACCATTTGTTGGAAATCCAAATAATCAATACGTGCCCTATACGGTTTTAGTTGTATAACCTGCCATCTAACATGGTAGCTATAGTAGGCATACTATAATGGTACGTATGCTGGCTAAGATTAATATTATACTTTCAAACTGTTTTTCCCACACTATGCACTAATAATAACATCCAAAGGATTTTCGCGTATCAAGCATGTTTGACTACTACAAGGAGATACCTCCCCCAAATGTGCGATTGCATTGTATGTGTGTCGGGAGACATTGTGGTAGTTTCATTTTCCAAAAAGCATAACGGATTTCTTTTTATTTCTTTTTGTACAAATAACTGTTTTAAGTTCTCACACCAGTCCCATGACTGACTCGGAGTTTATTGTTCCCTTTCTAAACTCTAGGTGCCCCTAATTTTCCACACGGACAGCCTAGAGTCAAGTTATCAGTAAGTTCTGGATCTGAGTCGGGATAGTATGCTATGGAGATTAGGAGACAAGCTGGACGATGGGACGTATCACACATATATGATGTTGTATTCCGCTACTGTGTTGTATATTGGCTCTGATGATGTAATGTATAAACAGATATAGTTCTTTTGTTTTAAAAATTAGTCATTTATCTATTATATATTGCTCCGCTGCGATTGTGAGATTCTAATATTGTTTATATTTCTTCTTATATCTTCTTCTTCTTTAACCCTAACGATTTGGTTTTCCGGCATTCGATTGTTTGACATACGATACATTGGACGTATTGATGTCGATTTTCGAGTGTCGAAAAATTGGGTCATTACATATTATTTGTGCAATAGACACTATTATAGTATAAGATGATTTGATATGAAATGTTTTAGTTATCGTATGGTAAAAGCATGTCCGTGTTTATGTGTGGGCCTGTCTTACGAGATACCTTTTTTGGAAAGGAAAAGTTTGGTAATCAATAAATTTAGTTGAATGTGTTTCTCATGCTGGTTTACCAGATTGATCTAGGCGTTCTTCCCTTTCAATGCTCGGGTCAGACCAAGCATATTTGCAGGTTTAAATTTGGTGCTTTTGGTGCTTCAACAGGAGAGCTGGAGATCTTCATTTTTTATGCACGCATCTGTTTTGGTTCTCCGCTTTGCACATT
The DNA here is from genome assembly GCA_030765085.1 of Allium cepa. Taxonomy (NCBI): domain Eukaryota; kingdom Viridiplantae; phylum Streptophyta; class Magnoliopsida; order Asparagales; family Amaryllidaceae; genus Allium; species Allium cepa. The sequence goes on from CM060931.1 coordinate 622,879,259, forward strand.
ATTATTTATATTATCAACAATTGTGAGGACAGATTATTATAAATGTCCAAGCTGATAACTAATGATTGATTTTTGAACTCTGATTAATGTATGTACATACAGTTTCTGTTTTGTAAAGATCATTGATATGATATTATATGTTTTTCGCTACGATGTGAGATTTTTGTTGTGCTGTTTGGTTCTCTCTTCTCTCTTTCTTCTCTTTTCTTCTTCTCTCTTTTTTTCTTTCTCGTGACTTTCCGTTAGTATGTGCTTTTTGGGTCGGACATGTATGGTTTATTGTCGATTCGAACGGTACGGATTTGCGGTTCATCACAATATTCTTGGAGCATAACCAATTTTCTAGCTACTAGAATAGGACAGCTCAAATGCCTGATATGAGATGACTATCAAAATTTCAATCAATGCAATACAAAGGCTTACTTCCATGAGATATCAGATCGCTACCAATCCTTCATCAATTCATGAGAAAGACTATGTATATCAATTCTGTTTTCGAAAATTTATTTTAAAAGAAATTTCTCAAATATATTTTCATAAGAAAGCTATTTTCAATTACTCTGCGGCCTGGGAGAAAACAAATGCCTATCCGTTTCAAAAGTTGATTTGCACAACCTATTTGAGATATTTTGTAGAATTAATGAATGTACACAGAGGACTTCTAACCGAGCAATTTCATTATTTCAAACTTTCCTGTAACCATAGGCAAAGAGAAGCCTATTCATTATTTGATTAAAGTTTTAAAACCATCAAGTTGAAGCCATCGAGAAAGAGATTGATAGTGATGTATCTGCATATGTGTATATTGTTTGCACCAAAAATGGTCACAAACCCCGAATGTCTTGAAAGCACCAATGTACGAATGCAAATCAACAATATTCAAACTCAAATCTCGGATCTTAGCAAACAACAAACAACAATCTAGAAATAACTAACAAAAACACAAAGATTATAGTGGTTCGGCTATCTCCGACCTACGTCCACTTCAAAGTTTTTTTTATCTTTTGTTGATAATCCTCGCTGGTTACAGTTGATTACAGCAATTACAATGAAGAAATTCGTTTATAGCAGCAATGGTAGAATGCAAAATTGAATCCGGTAGAGTCTGGACGTCCAATAGCCAAAGGATCCCCTTTCTTTAGGCTCCAAGGGGCTATTTATGGGCGTAGGAAGCTGATATCATGCTCAAACTTTGATAGACTCCTTTTGGCACGTGAGTGGGTCTACGCAACCGACCCCACCAAGTTTCGACTCGATCTGTGATCGATACGAATCGATTTCGTATCGATCAGAAATTGATCCAATCGAGCTGAAACTTGGCAGGATTGTTCTTTAGCTTGTACGTAATCTCCTGTGAAAAATTCGTAGCATTTGGATCTATGGTTTAGGAGATATGATCGATGCAAGCTGTGATTGTTTGGCAGGACGTGTGGTTCGAATCGATTGGTTCGCATCGATACCTTTGAATCGATCAGGGCACGTGGGTATCGATGACGTGTCGCTACTTCCAAGGCTCGATCCAGTTTCCTCGCCGTTTTGAACGCTTCCTTCCTTGAATGATGGTCGATCTTTGCACGCACCCATGCGTCACGCTCGTTCGTGTCCACTGCTTCTCCATTACGTTCGTACTCAACTACTCGCATCAATACTTCATGTTCTTTCCCGTATCGATTCCAGGAATGTGTTTCGTATTGATCTATGAGCCGACCGATACGAAATGGTGAACTATTGATCGATACGAAAAGTGCACTAAGGGCCAACAGATGGGTACGAAACTAGACACGGTGATGGATACAAACGAAACCTTACCTGATGGATACGAGCGAGGCTTTACCTGATGGATACGAAAGTGCCAAATCCTTCTATTATTGATATGAGAGCATCAATTCGAGATATGCCACCTCTTTCCATCCTGACCGATACGAAACCATCATGTCGAACCCACGTCGATCGATACGTAATCCATCGATTCGAACCACTGCTGATCGACACGAACGGTATCAATTCGAAACCTTGTTTGACAATCGATACGAAATGTATCGGCTCGAATCAACATCCACATACTTTGATCCATCCATATCTCGGGCGCATGAACTCCGGTTGTCTTGAAACTTGAAACATAGCCTCTCCTAATCCAGTTCATCACTTCCAATTGATTCCGTCCTGATCGAAGCTCGGCTAAATTTTGACGATATCGATTGCAGCCTTGTTTCCAATCGACCTCCAATCCTGATATCCATTCTTCCTTGCCAATTTGTTGATATTCCAGCATTGATCAAATGGTGGGATAACATTTTCCCCCCAAAACATGCCTTGTAATACGAAGGCGTGTTTTGAATAGTTTCGAATCCGATATCCGAAGTCCATAGCCATATCATCAGAGTACAATATTGTAACATCCCGCCTTTTCGCACGATTTAAACCGACACACATGCCGATTCAAACCATACGGAAGGGCGGATTTGTTATGGGGTAAATAAGAAAAAAAACAGAGAAGAAATAAACAAATAGAATCTCACAGCGGAAGGATAAAATATAATAATCAAATATACAGTTCATGAAACTGTTTTACAAAATAATTTATTTTTCTTGTGCAATAAATATCAGAGTTACACATACCAATACAACAATGCAGCGGAATTAAATGGTGTAGTGCACTAGTATAAATAATAATAATACAAATCTTCGTCTTCGTCCTCCAAAGCTAAATCTTCAAATCCTGAAACGCTCGGACTGACCCGAGCGAATTTGAAAAGACAAAACACTCGAGTCAGAACTAAAAGATCTTATGTGAGTTAAATTAACAGAAATAAATATGAGTGCAATAACTCAAAAGATGTTCGGGATTTACATCTCCTAAGGATCCGTTAAACTATTTACTATGTAGTATATTGCGCTATTATAATAGTGTCTATAGTAAAATAAACATACTTTTAAATAGCATTAAGGCTTTACATTTTCCACCTTAACACGTAATAGTCCCAGTAGTCCATCCAATATCATAGTCCCTCCTGATCGGGAAGCCACCAGAGGATACCACACGGGCTATGGGAGAAATCCAAACTCGTACAAGGCGCGATAGGGTAGGTGACACGGCACAACTAGGCAATGCCAGGGTAGATATACCAATTACGCTTCCGGGTCGATGGTAACGCGTAGCCGCAGCTACCGCCCACCTCGGACAATCTCCCCAAAAATCAAAGTAAAAGTGGCCACTGAATCAATCCAAAGTCAAAGTATAATATCGAAGAGGAGTGTCCGATCAGAGGAATGACCTCATTAACCCGTCAATCGCTCCTGTTTTAGCCACCTTATGCCAACTCACGGGAGTTGGGTCCACGTATTTACCTTACAGGAAACGTCACCACCATCCTACTTCATTCTGGAATCTCCACCGCGTACACGGTTAGTCAAAGTGGTTTTCGGTATCGACAGAGAGTATGTCCATATCCGATCCCGGTCTCTTTGCCAACCCACCGTTATTATAACACCGCGGTCATTTAAAAATAGTTTATACTTTAAAACCAGAATATAATCCATTTCAAAACCATAATATTACGATATCATTTCTTCTTCAAAACCCAAAACGATTCATTTGATATTATTTTTATAAAACCCAAATCAATGATATCATTTCCCAAATATAAATCTTTTCCAAAATTATGCCACTTTTAAAATTTATAATTCCTTGTAACCAAATATTTGAATATTAACTTTCAACATAATACTTCGAAATCCATAGTTTTTAAAACCATTACTTTCAAAACTAAATGGTTTGGATATTCAACAATATATAAAATAAGTGATTTAACTTTATGGTTACTTTGTAAAGAAAATAATTTACATGGCTTTACAAATATGGTTCTTTATTAAAGTTTAAACCATAATCACTTTAAGTTCTAAAACCCCTTAAATTTCTATTTATATATATCCATTTGGAGTATTAATATTTCAAAACTAAAGTTGGAATTTATTCTTTCAACAAATTAAATGTTCTATTATTTAGTTTTGAATATCTACATAAAATCTATAAATAAAACTCCAATTTCTAGAAATTAACTATTTTCTTAAATTTAAATTATACTAAAATATTCTATTTAAGTAAATCTTGGAAAATCCATTTATAAATATCATACCTTAAAATTTCCAAACTTAAACATATAAGATAAATCACCAAATTCCATTTTTCTCAAATTTTTATCATTTTATTCAACAGGTTTATACTCAGCTTAAATTTAAAAATTTTAACTTCATATGTGTATATCTCGAAGAATCATATTTTATAAGATATCAAAATTTAATTTTATAAACCGTATCCCATCCAAACCATAGAAATCACTTTTAAAATAATTTATATATAGACCATGGTGCCTGTATATAATTTTCTATCCTATGGTCAAGTGATACGGATATTTATCATTTCAATCCGCAATTTAAAATAAAATTTTGCGGTTGTATATCATTTCAAACCACAATCCCTAATGAAATGAAAAATGCATGATAACTTGCAATTTAATGATATCAAATAAACATCCATTCATCAACATCATCCATTATCCAAATCAAAATCATCCATCAATATCAATCAATAACAAAATATATATGAGATTATATAGCAGGTAATAACTGGCAATTATATTCAAATTAAATTTAACAACTATTAATCTAACATTTTATATTCAGTAATAATTTATATAACTGTTAACTAGCAGTTTATATGCAAACAAATAAATTATAACTGTAAATAAATAAGCAATAAATAAATTAAATTAACAATTAAATTTAATAAAAGCAATTCACAGATATGGATGAAATAAACATGCCAAATACTCATAAATAAATTTCTATTCGTTTCTAAAATTAATTTAACAAACATAAAAACTTTTAGAAGTTGTGAGTGGGTTAAAACACTCACCTTTTGAATTTAAATCGAATTTAAACCCGATTTAAACCCAAAAATTCACCCATCTCAGAATTCGTCCAAACCAGCGTCATCAAGTCCGGAATTAAATTACGATCCTAACAAAAGAAATTTCGTGTGAATCCGAATTCGTATGAGAAAGTTATGGCGAAAAATGGTGATTGAATTCAAAATTGCAAATAAATAAAAGTGACACACATTTCACCATTCATAAATGCCACGTCACCCAGGAGCAACGCATGGCTACAGTAACATTCTCTCAACAATTCGAACGCGCCAGCTCCTCAAGCCGTTCCATGCGATCGTACTCCTCCCTGATTCACGAACGCTGCCACCACTTTGATCATGCCGCCACCTCCTCCATGCTCAGAGCTCCGCTGCTAGCGTCGAGGACCCCACGGCCCACGAGAAAAGGCCCCAAAACTGCCACAGCCGCCACCAAAATAAGCCCCAGGCCGAAACCCTATTCCAACTTTGCCGCAAATCCCACCGTTCATACTCGAAACAAAATACATAGATGTACTCCCCTCCGTTCCCTCGTCAAAACCCAGAAACCGTTTGACGATCCGACGAACTTTGTTACGGCGCTGATGAACGGTTGGGACTGTTTTGAATTGTTCTGGATGGACAATAGCTCCAATTGAAAAACGAACTACACCATGAGATTACGCGTATCGAATACTTCAACATATATTTTTTCTGGAATTTTCTGAAATTTTTGAGTTTTGACTTTTGATTTTGAACTGTGGATAGATCTGGAATTGGATTTGAGATGTATCCATTGAGGAAGAAAGAAGGTTGAAGAAAATGAACGTACAACAAATAGAAAATAGGGTGAAGCTAGGGTTTATGATCGCATATATATAGATAAATAGAAGAAGGCTAGGTGGGTACGGATAACGAACGCGCTAGACGGTAGTTGGCCCAAAAAGCCCGTTCTGACCCCGGAACGAAATTTATCAAACCTATATATCCAGATAGGTATTTTAAAATATTCTGAACGCGATGGAAAAAGTTTCACGACCAAATTCGATCGTATGAAGAAGTTATGCTGAAAACAAGATTTCCAAATTGATTTCAAATTGATTTTTAATAAAATCGATTTCAAGGCGTTTCGCGTCCGTACGATCAAACGACAAGTCCGATCGATACGAAACTTGAAACCCTATAATAATTCACCGATACGGATCCGATGAAACTGGTTTCGTCGAAATCCGAGTCCGTGACAAAAATGGCTATTTTTAATCTTTATTAAATAAATTAAAATAAATTATAAATCCAATTTTTATATTTCAACTTCTAATATTGGCCACATTTCATTCCTTATATAATTCATTCTATTCCAAATGAGTTAACAAGCTTGGATGTGGATTAAAATCTATAAGTATATCAAATTTGCAGTGTTAATTTCTGCACTTCTTATTATTTGGAATTATAATTTTTATTCTCAAAACCTAATTATTCATTCTTATACTCTTATACTCTCAACTTGAATCAAATTAGATAAATAGATTTGATTTCCATTCCAACTCATTTGATTGCAAATAAACATTTTACCATACATTAAATTCCAAATTATTAATAAACTTTTATTCCCATTTCCTTTACACACAATCATCGTATTATAAAGGTATCTTCCATTGATTTGCCTTAACTTATTTAAGGTAACCTTACATTAATATCTATTGCTATGATTTCAAATTATTATCCCCTCATTTTTCTTAACTAATATTAATTCCAATCTTAATGAATTCAACATTATAAGTTTGATAAATTTATTAAATTCACTCAATTGTTTACAAATTCCATTTTAAATTCAATAACGTAATATTTTACGTTTAATTCTATTTTATTTGTAGTAAATACCCTTTGTTGGATTTAATATTCAAATTATAAATAAAATCTTGCTTTCTAAAGTTATATCAACAATGGTCCAACTAAATTTGAATTAGCTTTAACTTTATTTTATGGAATTAACTATTTCCATAAATCCAAATTAATAAATAAGGCTTAATTCCTATATTAACTACTTTGGTTCCAATTAACCTTTTATGGTGAATATGAATTTCAAGGTATAATTGAAATCTTATATCCATTTGATTTCACTGTTTCATTTTTATTATTAAATCCATTATAGCCAAATGCATGAAATTAATATACACAAATATTTTAAATCCCAACTTAAGTTTTACTTAATGTATTAATAAACGTTTAAATTTTCTTAATTGCAATAACTCAATTACCTTCGTTCTTTTTATTCACGTAGCTAAATCTTGATTTAAAAATCTTTACTATAACCCATAGTCTTATTAAAATAGGAATTTACATTACCTGTAACGTTAATTTCCATCATTAAAGATCTTACACCCTTTGTTCCATAGATTTAGATTTCACAAATTTAGCTACTGCATTAATTCTTATTTATATAACATAAATGTTCATATACTTTGAATTCATTCCCAATTCACCAACTCAATTAATTATGCTTTACAATGTGTTTCCAATATATAGGTATTTTATACTAATTGTTATCATACCCATAATTACACGCTTATAACTAATTCCCACATTTGCATAAATTTATTTAGTTAGAATGTTTATTAAGGTTTATGCATTTCCAACTTGTGCTGATTTTACACAATTATTATGATTTCTCACAGAACGTTGAATTTATTAAATGACCATTTATTATAATTTAACTCCCTTAATTGAATCAAATGCTTATTATTATATTTTCATTCTTACCATTCCTTCCCATTATAACTCATTTACGTATTTACACATCTCTATCTCAAATATTAATAACCAAACTGATTACAAACACTGTCCTTATCAATCTTCATCCATTTGCTCAGATCTATACTCTTTCATATAATTAAAGTTTATGTTTCTATTAGATTTTTCTCTTTCTACAGACATTAAATTTTTCTATCTACACTTATTGCATTTTTGTATACATGAATACTATTAAAGTTAATGTTTATATTAACTTTTATAAATTCAACTTCCATTCGTTTCTTATCACTAACTTTCAACAAAATGTGACCATCTACATTTACCAAACCTATTGTCATAATGTTTTATTGTTACACTAAGTTACGCAACTACTATACCAAATTTCTACATTTATTCCCAAACAAATTAGAAATTATACTAATCTAATTTATTAAATATTATTAATTTAACGGGTCGTTACAATCTCCCCCACTCAAAACTTTTCGTCCCCGAAAAGGAAAAGAATGGAGAAGGAAGAACAAACAGTACATCTTATTTCAAATATTAACTTATAAACAATATTTTACTGGATTAATTTCCTTTAATGAAATATACTTGTTTTATAATCAATCATATCCTTTAATACTTGAATTATTAAAGTTGGAAAAATATTTTAACAAAATTCTAAGTCCAAAATTTACGAAAATTTTTGGCAGAGTCTCCTTTGTACGGAGGGACTCTGGAGAAAATATAATATCCAAATATACAATATATTACATATATATCCAAAATAAAATATCCCAACACAGGAAAATATATAAAATAGCGCTTTATACGTAATCCGGAAACGTACCTATTTGTCGGGCAATACGCTTATTATTTACGGAACCAAAAGCAGTAGCAGTTGCTTCCATAACCTGTATTTTCTTATATAGTCTAAAAGTTAAATATTTATATTACAGTGAAATGTTTGGGTAGATTCAATCATTCATATCCAATCAAATGCAACAACCTTAAATTTTAACAAACAGCACATGCCACCAACAGACAACCATTCAATCAAACAATCAATTTGTTGTTCGGGTTCAAATTCTGAAATTGTACGGAATGGAGAATAACTATCAATTGCATCCGTTACTCAACAGTCTCAGATGGAACAAAGATAGATTATTTGTTCATCCCATAACTCTAAAATTCCTTACCCAACAAACATACATCAACCAACAATCCAAACCAACACCAAAATAGTTTATTTACATTTATTTCATAATTCAGTGGTTTGATTTTCTTTCCTTCATTTATGGGGGAATTTCTTTGTTTCTTACAAGTTTTATTTTCCAACTATCCCAAAATTCATTATATTTGTATTTCCTTTTATTACTTTAAGTTCCCTTTTATTACCTAAGTTTATAAAATAAATTCTCATTAATAACAACAAATATTTTGAATATCTTCATTTCCTTACTCTTCACTTGTAAGATTTCCCTTAAATTCTTAATCTGCTAACATTCATTCTTATAAGTGGAAGTTTTTATTTATCCATTAACTATGAATTGCAGTCATTTAATTTTTCCTACTTTCCATTATATTAGAATAGGGAAGATTAAAACATACTTAAGTCAATAATCATACAATCAATTCTTATTTTGAATTTCATTTTATATACTTAGGTTCATATCATCTATTAATAATTCTTAACCCTTTTTCAGTAAAATTTCAATTATAACCTAAGTTTATACCATTAAATTCTTATTATAACAGTAATTTATTGAATACTTCATTTTTCTAAATTCCTACTTGTAAAATATTCAATTCCAGTTTCTCATTTAACACTTCAACTTTTATATTTGGGTAAGTTATTTATGTTAAGGAAATTGCAATTGAACTTATACAAGTTTAATCTCCATTCTTTTAATTAAATTTAATGTTTATCCATATTACTCTTTGTCTCATAGGTATGCAAATTCCTCTTTATAGCTTTGTAATTATTCTCTTATTTTAATTAGAGGTTTCAATTCATTTATTACTTAACTTTTATTTCACTAACAAATTTTAAACAATTAATTAACGGAAAAATTTAGAATTAAATACCGGGTTAAATTTCAATTTATTTCAAAATAATAGATAAATATGTTCTTACAACTCAATATCCCTAATTATAGTTAGAGCAATAAAAGAAAATTTTTAGAAAAGTTCAAAATAAATCTGTAGTAAAATTTACTACAGTGGCCTTTCCCCTTCGAAACTCGAAATGAAAGTCGATGATGCGGCCGTCATCACCGAATTTATTTTCCAGCGACAGAGAGGAAAGTACAGAATTTAAATTTTTTTTCCAAAATCTTCTTTAAAACAATTCTTCCAAATTATACGAAATATTTATATAAGAAATTACTTATAAACCAAATCAATAAATTTCACAAATTCTTTGAAAGCAGATTTGGAAAAATCCCGGACTTAAGTTCTAAAATATCCAATTTGACTTATCATAATTTCAACTTAGCTTCAGTTATTATAAATATTTTATTTCCTAACACCCAATCTATAGCAACCAAATATATATATATCTTTATAAAAATATTTTTATATATAGAAAATATAATAGGCAAAATTCTTTCATTCACCTATATTAAAGCAAATATTATGTTGGTCTGTCCTATTAAGTGTTTAGAAATCCCTATTGATGACATAGCGTCCCATGCATCAACCAGAATTTATAAATACAAAGCGGAACAGATTAACACAATATAAAAATCGTTTTATTAATACTAACAAATACGCTCTCTCATATATATACACTCAGCGACTCCTATAGGATATTACTACCCTATTAACAAAGAGTCAAACCCCACAAAGCCAAGGTTTATCGCTAAACCAAAGCTCTGATACCAGATGTAACATCCCGCCTTTTCGCACGATTTAAACCGACACACATGCCGATTCAAACCATACGGAAGGGCGGATTTGTTATGGGGTAAATAAGAAAAAAAAAACAGAGAAGAAATAAACAAATAGAATCTCACAGTGGAAGGATAAAATATAATAATCAAATATACAGTTCATGAAACTGTTTTACAAAATAATTTATTTTTCTTGTGTAATAAATATCAGAGTTACACATACCAATACAACAATGCAGCGGAATTAAATGGTGTAGTGCACTAGTATAAATAATAATAATACAAATCTTCGTCTTCGTCCTCCAAAGCTAAATCTTCAAATCCTGAAACGCTCGGACTGACCCGAGCGAATTTGAAAAGACAAAACACTCGAGTCAGAACTAAAAGATCTTATGTGAGTTAAATTAACAGAAATAAATATGAGTGCAATAACTCAAAAGATGTTCGGGATTTACATCTCCTAAGGATCCGTTAAACTATTTACTATGTAGTATATTGCGCTATTATAATAGTGTCTATAGTAAAATAAACATACTTTTAAATAGCATTAAGGCTTTACATTTTCCACCTTAACACGTAATAGTCCCAGTAGTCCATCCAATATCATAGTCCCTCCTGATCGGGAAGCCACCAGAGGATACCACACGGGCTACAGGAGAAATCCAAACTCGTACAAGGCGCGATAGGGTAGGTGACACGGCACAACTAGGAAATGCCAGGGTAGACATACCAATTACGCTTCCGGATCGATGGTAACGCGTAGCCGCAGCTACCGCCCACCTCGGACAATCTCCCCAAAAATCAAAGTAAAAGTGGCCACTGAATCAATCCAAAGTCAAAGTATAATATCGAAGAGGAGTGTCCGATCAGAGGAATGACCTCATTAACCCGTCAATCGCTCCTGTTTTAGCCACCTTATGCCAACTCACGGGAGTTAGGTCCACGTATTTACCTTACAGGAAACGTCACCACCATCCTACTTCATTCTGGAATCTCCACCGCGTACACGGTTAGTCAAAGTGGTTTTCGGTATCGACAGAGAGTATGTCCATATCCGATCCCGGTCTCTTTGCCAACCCACCGTTATTATAACACCGCGGTCATTTAAAAATAGTTTATACTTTAAAACCAGAATATAATCCATTTCAAAACCATAATATTACGATATCATTTTTTCTTCAAAACCCAAAACGATTCATTTGATATTATTTTTACAAAACCCAAATCAATGATATCATTTCCCAAATATAAATCTTTTCCAAAATTATGCCACTTTTAAAATTTATAATTCCTTGTAACCAAATATTTGAATATTAACTTTCAACATAATACTTCGAAATCCATAGTTTTTAAAACCATTACTTTCAAAACTAAATGGTTTGGATATTCAACAATATATAAAATAAGTGATTTAACTTTATGGTTACTTTGTAAAGAAAATAATTTACATGGCTTTACAAATATGGTTCTTTATTAAAGTTTAAACCATAATCACTTTAAGTTCTAAAACCCCTTAAATTTCTATTTATATATATCCATTTGGAGTATTAATATTTCAAAACTAAAGTTGGAATTTATTCTTTCAACAAATTAAATGTTCTATTATTTAGTTTTGAATATCTACATAAAATCTATAAATAAAACTCCAATTTCTAGAAATTAACTATTTTCTTAAATTTAAATTATACTAAGATATTCTATTTAAGTAAATCTTGGAAAATCCATTTATAAATATCATACCTTAAAATTTCCAAACTTAAACATATAAGATAAATCACCAAATTCCATTTTTCTCAAATTTTTATCATTTTATTCAACAGGTTTATACTCAGCTTAAATTTAAAAATTTTAACTTCATATGTGTATATCTCGAAGAATCATATTTTATAAGATATCAAAATTTAATTTTATAAACCGTATCCCATCCAAACCATAGAAATCACTTTTAAAATAATTTATATATAGACCACGGTGCCTGTATATAATTTTCTATCCTATGGTCAAGTGATACGGATATTTATCATTTCAATCCGCAATTTAAAATAAAATTTTGCGGTTGTATATCATTTCAAACCACAATCCCGAATGAAATGAAAAATGCATGATAACTTGCAATTTAATGATATCAAATAAACATTCATTCATCAACATCATCCATTATCCAAATCAAAATCATCCATCAATATCAATCAATATCAAAATATATATGAGATTATTGTTATCCCGCTTTTTGGCAAAGCCGCGATACCAAAAGATTGATCGAAAAACGGAGGACAGTTCGCCTCAGAGGTTGATCGTACTTCCTTTAGCCATGGATATCACTGAATTTTATCCGAGTCCAGAATGAGCCACAATTGATAGGACACGGCAAGAAAGGCTACAAGAGTCAGCATTTCAAATTTCAGGACAATCCGAGGTCGTATGCTCAAGTTATGATGGATTCAAGTTGAGACAGATGGACGTTGCTCTGTTCGAAACCATGACCCCACCTATGTTCGAACCCATCTGGTTCGAACCCAAGGAGTGAGGCAGCGCCTCGAACCCATGCACATATGCCAAAGTTCGAATCAATGAGTTCGCATCCATCGGTTCGACACCACTTCGAATCCAACTAGTTCGAACCCACCACGTTCGAACCGATAAGAAGGGACGACTTTCGAACCCATCGACTTCGAACCCTTCGAACCCCCATGACTAGAACCTCGCTTCGACTCCATCAAGTAAATCCCCAGATAGCCTTGCTTCGAATCCATCCACGACCTAACTTCGAATCCACCAGACAAGCATGCTTCGAACCCATCGATATGCTTCGTTCGAACCCATCCCTGGAATCATGTTCGAACCCATCACAGTGCCGTCTTCGAACCCATCACAGAGTCGTCTTCGAACCCATCCCTGATGCCTTGTTCGAACCCATCCTGTGCTGCCTTATTCGAACCCACTGGGTCAACCCACGTGTCTCCCATCGGTTCGAAATCACCGAGATACACGGAGTCGAAGCGGTCAACACGGAGAGAAGTCCGGATCGATTCGAAACTTGCGCTCCACGTCACCACGAGGTCGCGTGCCACACTGGTTTCGAAACCATCGTTTCGAGCAACAGGGGTTCGAACCAAACAGCCTTGCCGTGAAGTCTATTTCGAACCCAACATATCTCCTAACCTACTGATCCAAGTGCAATGAAACTTTCACAGATGCTTGCATACATGTTAAAGAATGTCCACGCCAAATTTCACCTCGATTGGATGAATTCTTGATCGGTTCGAATGGAATTCGAACCGATGCCAAAGTGGGCCCAAACTTCCCGAGACCGTACGCGTGGGCCCCCTCACGTGCCAGAAGTGGTCTCCCGAGTTTTCAGCGAGATACCAGCAGCCTACACCTATAAATAGAGCCCCAGGGCCAACAGAAAAGGGATCTTCTTCTGACTCTGAGACGCCGAGACTCTGCCGGATCAAGATCTCCATCATCGTACATCATAATTTCACTATTGATTTCGAATTTCCAGTTGTAACTTGCTGTGGATCGCTGTAACAACTTGTAAACATTGAAAGATAATCAATAAACATCAAAAAACTTCACAGTGGACGTAGGCGACACGCCGAACCACTATAAATCGCTTATCTACGCATTTTCCTTTACTGTTGATTGGAGTTTTTGTTAGATAATATTCATATTCAGTTCATACTATTGATTGTTATCTATTCAACGTCTCCCGAAGAGTGTTGTGACCAATTTTGGTGCAAACACTTTGGTGCTTTCACTGAGAAAACCCAGATTTTCTCCTGCTCGTTGGATCTGTCATCGATACCGGATTGAATAAATCTAAGAGAGAGATCCAGATCTTTGAATTCAGACTCTTTCCCTTCTATTCAGATTTGCATAAAGTCTAGGAAAGGAACTCAACTGTAAAAATGGTTAGCACAAGAACCACCTCGAACGCCGTCAATCAAGAAGGACAGGATAGACAAAATCCTGCCCCTCTGCCTCCACCTAATCAAGATGCCGCTGGGCACTCTGAACCGTCGGGTCCGGTTACCCGACAAGAATTGCAGTTGTTACTTCAAGAGCTGACTCAGAGTCGGCGACAACTAGAAGAACAGTTACGCGCCAACGCTGAGCTAATTAACCAGCTGGATCGCCAGAAACGAAAACGATCCACGAGAGATCGTGCTTATCGCTCTTCTAGCGAAAATTCTTCATCTTCTGATTATCATAACCGACCTCCACGACCCCGGTTAGATGAGGGTCGTATACCATCCGCTGGAAACCAACCGATATTGACCGTTGGACAAATAAGAGTTGGTCCGTCAGCCAGCTTCCAAACCGGACCCTCCTCCCGAGGGGGTGCCATTCCTCACCACGCCGCTGAGTACCGCACCGCTAGCGTTGCGGCTGAACCAGGGGTCGACACTCGAGATCAGTCGGACCCGAACCATCGTCAAAGCGGTCATACTCCTGAACCGTACGTCCCAGAGGACTATGAGCCGAGAAGGCGAGATTTGAACCGTCAACGATATCCGGCTCAAACCCAAAGTATGGAACGTGACCATACTCCGGTGCAAATGCCGGATCTATCGACTATGATACGACAGATGATTCGTGAGAGTCAGGGATTCACAAACGACGATTGGGGGGTTTCCCGAAGTCACACTCCCTTTACGGACGACATTCTTAATGCTGAACCCCCACGGCGATTCCGAATGCCCACTCTGCCCATGTATGAGGGAAACTCCGATCCCAATCAACATATTCTAAAATATGAATGGTCGATGACGGCTGCCAGAGCCGACGACGCTGTGAAATGTCGTAGTTTCCCCATATCCCTGGGGGGCATCGCCACCATATGGTTCACCCGATTGCCTCCTCGATCCGTCTCCTCATTCGACCAGCTGGCCACAAAATTCGTTGAGCAATTCCGCATGCACGTCGCAAGGCCGAAAGATGTCAACACTCTATCCAGTGTCACGCAAGCTCCCGGAGAGACGCTCAGACACTACTTAGAAAGATTCCATACTGCATGTGCGGAGATTAGTAATCCAAATGATAACTCCATCCTTATGGCGTTAACCAAGGGGATCGACCCCGATTCTGAATTCGGCAATTGGCTAGCTGGAAAACCACCTGCGTCATTGGACCGTTTCCATGCCAAAGCGGCTCAATTCCTGAGACGGGAAGACGCGAAACAGTCTAGGAAGCAAACTGACGCAGGATCAAACGTGGGAGGAACCCAAAGCAATGTTGCAATAAAACAATCCGGTGAGAGCTCCGGAAAAGTTCAGTTGAACATTAAAAATAAACAAGCTCGGCGAAGAGAGAGCGTGAATCAAATTAAAAAACAAGATCAAAATAGCGGTCCGCAACGCAAAAATCCGAAGTTCGACAGTTATACTCCTTTGAATACTTCATTGGAGGACTTGTATTTACAAACCCGTAGTACAATTCAATATGAAAAGCCTGCTCCGAGACCGTCGTCAGAGAGACAAATCCAAACAGGAAAATTTTGCAGGTTCCATGAAGGCTACGGACACGATACGAACGAGTGTCGTCACCTACAGGATCTTGTTGAAAAACTGATCAGGGAAAGGAGACTCGATCGATTTGTGCGGACACCGCAACCCAGGGAAGCAGGTCCATCAAATCAAATTAATGAACCCGATCAACCGAGGCAAGAGGACTCCGATGGTCCTCGCAGGAGATTGGTGATAAACGCCATCAGTGGCGGACCGACTTTCTCAGGAGCCTGGAACGACGAGGATCTTCGTCATTGTCACACATGACAGGCTCATTCAATCTATGAATATTTTGCAATTTCATTTACATTCTGAAATTTGATTTTGTAATAAGGCACTGACTTTGCCATGTCTTCTCATTTCAGCAATAAAACATTATCTCTTCAAGCTAAAGCTGTGATTCATCGAATACAACATTCAACAATCACGACACACGAAGAGCTAAATTCCATCAAACAATGGAGTTTATTCAAATAGCGAGTGACTGCGATACGACCGGCCACTCACTAAGTGAAACCCCAGCTCGGGGGCAATCCGTCACACTAAAGGCTGAACTGGACCGACACACGACAGTCCTACAACCGACTCCAACTTCCCACAGCGTGAATTGGAGTATAAACATTCCATAATTCGTTCCCAGAGTGCGAACGGACTCCAACTTCCCACAGCGTGAATTGGAGTATAAACATTCAACAATTCGTTCCCAGAGCGCGAACGGACTCCAACTTCCCACAGCGCGAATTGGAGTATAAACATTCCATAATTCGTTCCTAGAGTGCGAACGGACTCCAACTTCCCACAGCGTGAATTGGAGTATAAACATTCAACAATTCGTTCCCAGAGCGCGAACGGACTCCAACTTCCCACAGCGCGAATTGGAGTATAAACATTCCATAATTCGTTCCCAGAGTGCGAACGGACTCCAACTTCCCACAGCGTGAATTGGAGTATAAACATTCCATAATTCGTTCCCAGAGTGCGAACGGACTCCAACTTCCCACAGCGTGAATTGGAGTATAAACATTCCATAATTCATTCCCAGAGTGCGAACGGACTCCAACTTCCCACAGCGTGAATTGGAGTATAAACATTCCATAATTCGTTCCCAGAGTGCGAACGGACTCCAACTTCCCACAGCGTGAATTGGAGTATAAACATTCCACAATTCGTTCCCACTGCGCGAACGGACTCCAACTTCCCACTGTGTGAATTGGAGTATAAACATTTAACAATTCGTTCCCGGAGTGCGAACGGACTCCAACTTCCCACTGCGTGAACTGGAGTATAAACATTTAACAATTCGTTCCAGGAGTGCGAACGGACTCCAACTTCCCGCAGCGTGAATTGGAGTATAAACATTTAATAATTCGTTCCCACTGCGTGAACCGACCCATCAATGCGGACTCCGAATCCCCAAAACATGAATTGGGGTATGAACATAAGTTACGGGCTCCCGGAGCGCGAACCGAAGCATCCGTGCAAACTCCATATTCCCGAAGTGCGAGTTGGGGTATAAATGTCAATTCCGGGTTCCTGAAGTACGAACCCAAACTTACATGTTTTATCCAAGCTCCCGGCGTGTGAATTGGAGCACCAACACCAAGTCAAAGTTCCCGTAGTGCGAACTAAGGCGTTAATACTAACTCCGAGTTAGTAGAGTGCAAGTTGGAATGTGAACACCATCCCCAAGTTCCCGGAGCGTGAGCCATGTTACAAGTATCAATAACACTTGAACTCCTGGAATGCATACCAGGTTATCGATCTCAAATTACTCTGAGTCCTCGGAAGGCGGACGTGTACTTAAGATTCGCAACAAGTGCAATCGACTGCCAAAAATATAAGTGTTGTTCCCCAAGACTGGGGGGCACGAAAGTTAAGTGTCAATCACTCACCGAAGTGATACAACGTCCGAAGTTCAACTCATTCATCAATCGCAACTTGTGACCAAGGTTCTCAAGCGTGGCAAATGAAACGAGCTCTACTTAAACGGTAAAAACACCACGAGTACACCGGACCGAAAACAAGGCATTGCAAGTACTTAAGCACAAATAAAACAAGAGTTGAAACAAAGAAACTAAAGTTTATTTCAACTAACCAAAAATGAGGGCTTACATATAAAAGAGTTTTCCCAAAAACAATCCCTACTAGCAGGAGCCGAACCTGCATCTATACACGGCTTACAAAAATAAAAAACAAGTACTTGTCTACCAAAAAATCTACTTGTAAAGCCACTCTACTTCTTCCTCTTTTTCGTCTTCCTTATTAGTGGTTCATCATTATCAGAATCACTGGCGACAGAAATTCTTTTTGAGTGCCTCCTCTTCGGCGGTGACGCCTCGGCTGGGGGCATGATATCGATGTCCTCCTCAGAGCTCGAATCTACAGGGAGGCTTCCCGCCGGAGGAGTAGGGGGGACTGGATCTGTAACGGAAATTGAGATAGTGCCACCCGATGGTACTATCCTAGCAGGTGTTGAGCTATGCGCCGTCGCGCTGCCACTGGCGCTACCACTGTGCCCCGCAGCTTCTATTTCAGCACTGATTTCAGCCAAAATTTCCTCTTCTCGAGTCGCTTGGGCTTGGCTGGGGACATCCGCAACTTGCATCGAAGAGCTTGAGGTCGGTAGGGGATCACTAACGATGATAAACTGTAAGTCCGTAGAGTAACCGCCCTGCTCACCGAGCAGCTCGCTCACCATCTGTTCCTCGAGAGATAACCCACTCCCCTGTGCCGCCTCGATCGATACCGCAGTTACAGCAGTGGTCTCGGTGGCGATGGCCTTGACCTTTTGGCTTGATTCTTGAGCCGTGACTGTCGGCGCAACCTCCGTCACTAGGCAAAAACAATAAGTTATTAGTAACTTCTTCAAAACAAACTCTTTATTTAGAGAACACTTGAGATAATTTCGAAATACCTTCTCCAGTTTGACTCGCAGACGGCTGAACGACCTCGGAAGTGTGCTCATGGATAGGAGATAAGTGCGGCCGCTCCGGGTCGTAAGCAGGAACAGGTGGCAAGCTGACCGCAGACGCAGGCACTGACAAAGGCGATGTGGTGACTTCAGTGACATCCGAACGGTGCTCAACACCCGATCCCTCTCCAACTTCCAGGGAACGACCACCCACCATCTCCTTCTCATGAGCAATGATAGCATCGTGAAGGACCTTCTTTTCATCCTCAGTCAATAGCCGGTTCTCAAGCTCGAATCGGTCAACCGATTCGCCCGGATGCGCTTCCCCCTCTTCCTCGACCAATCGCTCCCAAGCGCTGCGAAGGTGAACGGGATAATCTTGAAGCCAGGCTAAATTTCGGTGTTTTAACACGTTGGCGTTATAAGTTATAAGCAGATCTTCGATATCGGCCTCTAGCCTGGCCTCTGCTCGTTGAACTTTCTCCTCCACCTCTATCTCGACCGCTTGAACTTTCGCCACCGCAGCATCCCTTTCGGTGCGAAAAATCACAGCTTGTTCGCACGCCTCCTGAGCTGCGCTATTCGCATCATCCCTTTCCTTGGCAATTTCAGCAAATTTTGACTTAAGCTCATTCAACTCCTTCAGGGCAGCGTCCCTCTCTGCAGTAACCAATGTGTTTCGATGACCCATGTCCTCAACCGTGGCGTAGTGTTCGCGTTTCATCCTATCCATGATTGCCTGGGCTTCATCAGCTTTTTTAGTGGCCTCTATTTCAGATTTACGGGATGATTCAGCCTCAGTATTTAGCACTTGTATGATGCGATCTTTTTGTGCTAACTCGGCTTGCAATTTTTCAATGGTGGCTGCTCTTTCGAAGGCCAAGGCCGATGCTTTTTCGGCCGCTCTATACCACACTTTGTACTGTGCGTAGAAATCGTGCACATAATCAAGCGCCCACTGCTCGGCCTCCTGTGGGATTCTTTTCAAGTTCGGTGGGAATACATAGTTGTCGAAGCATCTATTCGGGAACTCCCTTTTCAATTGCGCGAGCCTGATTGCTCCTTCCCCCATGATTTCAGTAGGAGGTTCCTCCGCAGCCATCGGTGCCGTCACCTCAGATCTAGAAGCTTGAGAAACTGGCGCATGTCGAGAAGAGTCACGAGGAACATGAACGGGATGTTGTACGGGACCTCTGGAAGGAGGAGGGGTACGCGATCGCGATCGACGCCTATGGCCCTTGTCCGAATCGTATCTCTCATGACTAGAATATCCGGAACGTCCTTGGTCATAGTATCCAGGGCGTCCCTGATCATAATCTCTATCTCCCTCTCGCCTGCGCGAATCATAATAAGAAGACTTGCGAGCATGTCGAAGACTCCCAAGCATTGAACCTCGCTTTGACATAGTATCTGCAAAGCAAAATAAAATCGAATCAATCACCCTTCGAAACAGATAATTTACAGTCAAAGTTTATGCAGTGTCGTGAAATGTGTATGAATATGCATTTCCCCCCGACCAACCAGAAATGTCGACCTCGCTAGTAATAAGAGGCTCGCTCAATTCTAGATTACGATGGAATTCCTCCAACCCGGCATCATGTTGAAAAGACACGTCTTCCGGGATTGGAAGGTCGGCAAGCCCTTCGTAGAGGCTTTCAGTACGTGGAGGAGACATCTCAGAGATTCTAACTCCGGGGGAGGGCCGGGCAATGACAACCGATTTCCGTCTCCCCCGCTTAGTTGACTTAACCATGGCAGCCTTGCCTTTTCTCCGCTCCGCGACATCCGAAGCTACATCCGTAGGCTCGATCAGCGGCTCGTCGTCGGTATTAGTTCTTTCAGAGTCAGCCTCCTCGGCTATGACAACTTCGGGCTTCTTATGTTTGACTCGTTTCTTAGGAACGATCCTTTGTGCCACCTCAAACCTTATACTCTGTCCTCGTTCAATCAGCCCAAAGGTCCGGAGATTCCTATCGGTCAAAAGCAACTCGATGTCCCTATCTTCGCTCGGGACTTCTCGAAGTATTCGCACCATCTCCTTAAACTCTTCACCTTCGGGTCTCGGGATCGTTGCTGTAAAAAGAAAAAATTAATATAAGTTCCACTTCGGCAGCAACTGTCGTAGTAACTATTTAAAAACTCGGTTATACTCACGTCTGAATAACCATCGTCGGGCAAATCCTGGAGGACATCTGACATAAAACCATTCTGTCCTATAGTAACTCAGCCTTGTCCAGGATCCGGTGACCACTTGACAATTTCTCACCGCCTCCAGAAATGTGAAAGAAGGATAATCACCACGAGTTTTGAAGTTGAACAAGTATCTAATTTCGATTGGAAGCGGCGGTCGATGGAGACATTCCATAAATGCAATGAACAAGCTATTGATCGACGCATATCCGTTCGGATGCAACTGAGATGGGGCGATCCTCAAAAATGACAATACTTCTCTTATATACTCGTTGAACGGGGGAAGTGTCCCGGCCGCACACGCGTGGCGATTAAATGCTGTATACCCTTCTGGCGGATTATGTGGTCTATCATTCGGCCCCGGCAGTAACACATCGTCCAATGATAAGCCGTGCCTCAAACAAATTCTTCCCAACATGTCTTCAGAGATATTCGATGGAACGGAATCTGATGGATTGGCAATGAACGATGCATCAGGAAGTTCGTCCGGAGCCGGACCGATGATCTCAGGATCTATATCCGGAACTTCTAGCCTCGGAGGGGCTGTACCTTGAATCTCTTGCTGCTGTGAACTTGAAGATTCCATAACTAACTAACTCATGAGAAACCATCGTTAGACGACAAAGAACCCGTGTGTTCCCCAGTGTAAAGTGTATGAATGTGTGTGGTACCGTGCCATGCATTACTTGAACAAATGTTGCAGAGTTAAAGTGAACATTCAAACGACAAAGCTACGAAGTCCAGCTATAATGACCGTCATCGCTGACCGTCATCACTGAATCGTTTATATGATGGAAGTCGATTCGAATGGAAGTTGTTATAGTTCCATCGACGAGCTTCAAAAGGCAATCAAATATGCAGTTCAGTATTCAAGTCCAGATATGCGGGAATGAAGCTCGTCGGAGTTATGCTTGAGAAATTTCAAATTTTGGAGTCCATCATACAGGGTTCGAAACCATCACAGAGGCTTCGTTCGAACCCAACCGAACACCTCTTCCTTCGAACCCATCCAAACTTCTTTCGAACCCATGCGTTCGAAACCATCCTGACATCACTTCGAAACCATACAGTTGGGCGTGCTTCGAACCGATAGCCAAATGGCAAGTTCGAACCGATACCGAATCCCTTAAACTTGACATCGGTCGCGTTCGAACCGATCCACTTCGTATCGATACGAAGTTGTCGACTTCGAACCGATAACCTATGGGTTCGAATCCATCGATTCGAATGGATCCCTCGAATCCCCCAATCGGTGCGAACTGCGCATCCCAACAAGGACATTCCAAGGATCGATTCGGAATCCAATGAAGATACACCACCGTCATCGGTTCGAACTCGAATCCACACATCGGTTCGAATCCTCCCTAAACCAGATCTGTTTTTGCCAAATTCTAGGTTAAGCATATCGATGAACAGAAGTGGATTCGAAATAGCTTCGCCGTTTGAAACCGAGGCTAATTACCTAGTTTAAGCAATGGATTCGAGAGATTTAAGTCTTAGATCTTGATGGATTCGAAAACACGACGCAGTATTTTCTCCTTAGAAGCTTCGAAGCGATGAAGAGCGCAGTGAAAAAGTAAAAAGTGAAAATGGGGCAGGTCCACTGCTATTTATATGGGGGGTTGAAGATGACCGGGTCGCTTCGAATTCCGGTAAAAATTGACCGAGTACAACAGGTCAGAGGGCAGAATGGTTTCGAAACCTATCTTCGAACCCAAATGCTTGAGGCCCCATTGTGTGAAGCACGCAGACCACTGCCGCGAACGATAGTTTCGTACCCATCCAAGTCATCGGTTCGAAGATCAGTTTCGAACCCACCGAAATGAACTACTTGTTCGAAACCATCCTCTCACATCGGTTCGAATGCTAGTTTCGAACCCACCGAAATGAACTACTTGTTCGAAACCATCCTCTCACATCGGTTCGAATGCTAGTTTCAAACCCATCACAGCACAAAGAATACTCCATCTTCTAACATCGGTTCGAAAGTCAACTTCGAACCCATCATGACACGAGTATACTCCGTTGGGTCGAATGTCAATTTCGAATCCATCCATGCTCCAACGCATCGATTCGAAATCTCATATTCACACGACCCATCATTGCACAGGCATATTGCGTCCATACAAAATTAATCTTCGAACCCATCAATGCTCAAGAGCATCGGTTCGAAACATTACACTTGCGCAATTCAAATTCAAATTCTTCGACCTTCAATATCGGTTCAGAAGAGGATCGATACGAAGGAACTTTTCAAAACAACCATCAAGCGTTGTCTCAATTCAAATTTCAAAATCGGTTCAGGAGAGAATCGATACGAAATTCTGCAGCAAACCTAACTGATAACGACTCGTGGACGCACGACGTTAACAAGGTCCAAATTAACATATGTGCATACATGTCGGGCTAACATTCGATTTTGAGTATTCACAGGGATCAAACACTCATCCTATTACAAATGCGACAGCCAACGGCTAAGCACTATTATACAGCAGTCAATCATATCAACGCAGGGTTACAGCAGTACAGCACACGAGTTTCAACAAAAAAGAGAACAATGATTGTTCAGAGAGAAATGGCAGGTATTCAAAGCACGTCATGTTCCCACAAGACGTACTTTGGGGGGCAAAATGTTATCCCGCTTTTTGGCAAAGCCGCGATACCAAAAGATTGATCGAAAAACGGAGGACAGTTCGCCTCAGAGGTTGATCGTACTTCCTTTAGCCATGGATATCACTGAATTTTATCCGAGTCCAGAATGAGCCACAATTGATAGGACACGGCAAGAAAGGCTACAAGAGTCAGCATTTCAAATTTCAGGACAATCCGAGGTCGTATGCTCAAGTTATGATGGATTCAAGTTGAGACAGATGGACGTTGCTCTGTTCGAAACCATGACCCCACCTATGTTCGAACCCATCTGGTTCGAACCCAAGGAGTGAGGCAGCGCCTCGAACCCATGCACATATGCCAAAGTTCGAATCAATGAGTTCGCATCCATCGGTTCGACACCACTTCGAATCCAACTAGTTCGAACCCACCACGTTCGAACCGATAAGAAGGGACGACTTTCGAACCCATCGACTTCGAACCCTTCGGACCCCCATGGCTAGAACCTCGCTTCGACTCCATCAAGTAAATCCCCAGATAGCCTTGCTTCGAATCCATCCACGACCTAACTTCGAATCCACCAGACAAGCATGCTTCGAACCCATCGATATGCTTCGTTCGAACCCATCCCTGGAATCATGTTCGAACCCATCACAGTGCCGTCTTCGAACCCATCACAGAGTCGTCTTCGAACCCATCCCTGATGCCTTGTTCGAACCCATCCTGTGCTGCCTTATTCGAACCCACTGGGTCAACCCACGTGTCTCCCATCGGTTCGAAATCACCGAGATACACGGAGTCGAAGCGGTCAACACGGAGAGAAGTCCGGATCGATTCGAAACTTGCGCTCCACGTCACCACGAGGTCGCGTGCCACACTGGTTTCGAAACCATCGTTTCGAGCAACAGGGGTTCGAACCAAACAGCCTTGCCGTGAAGTCTATTTCGAACCCAACATATCTCCTAACCTACTGATCCAAGTGCAATGAAACTTTCACAGATGCTTGCATACATGTTAAAGAATGTCCACGCCAAATTTCACCTCGATTGGATGAATTCTTGATCGGTTCGAATGGAATTCGAACCGATGCCAAAGTGGGCCCAAACTTCCCGAGACCGTACGCGTGGGCCCCCTCACGTGCCAGAAGTGGTCTCCCGAGTTTTCAGCGAGATACCAGCAGCCTACACCTATAAATAGAGCCCCAGGGCCAACAGAAAAGGGATCTTCTTCTGACTCTGAGACGCCGAGACTCTGCCGGATCAAGATCTCCATCATCCTACATCATAATTTCACTATTGATTTCGAATTTCCAGTTGTAACTTGCTGTGGATCGCTGTAACAACTTGTAAACATTGAAAGATAATCAATAAACATCAAAAAACTTCACAGTGGACGTAGGCGACACGCCGAACCACTATAAATCGCTTATCTACGCATTTTCCTTTACTGTTGATTGGAGTTTTTGTTAGATAATATTCATATTCAGTTCATACTATTGATTGTTATCTCTTCAACGTCTCCCGAAGAGTGTTGTGACCAATTTTGGTGCAAACAATTATATAGCAGGTAATAACTGGCAATTATATTCAAATTAAATTTAACAACTATTAATCTAACATTTTATATTCAGTAATAATTTATATAACTGTTAACTAGCAGTTTATATGCAAACAAATAAATTATAACTGTAAATAAATAAGCAATAAATAAATTAAATTAACAGTTAAATTTAATAAATGCAATTCACAGATATGGATGAAATAAACATGCCAAATACTCATAAATAAATTTCTATTTGTTTCTAAATTTAATTTAACAAATATAAAAACTTTTAGAAGTTGTGAGTGGGTTAAAACACTCACCTTTTGAATTTAAATCGAATTTAAACCCGATTTAAACCCAAAAATTCACCCGTCTCAGAATTCGTCCAAACCAGCGTCATCAAGTCCGGAATTAAATTACGATCCTAACAAAAGAAATTTCGTGTGAATCCGAATACGTATGAGAAAGTTATGGCGAAAAATGGTGATTGAATTCAAAATTGCAAATAAATAAAAGTGACACACATTTCACCATTCATAAATGCCACGTCACCCAGGAGCAACGCATGGCTACAGTAACATTCTCTCAACAATTCGAACGCGCCAGCTCCTCAAGCCGTTCCATGCGATCGTACTCCTCCCTGATTCACGAACGCTGCCACCACTTTGATCATGCCGCCACCTCCTCCATGCTCAGAGCTCCGCTGCTAGCGTCGAGGACCCCACGGCCCACGAGAAACGGCCCCAAAACTGCCACAGCCGCCACCAAAATAAGCCCCAGGCCGAAACCCTATTCCAACTTTGCCGCAAATCCCACCGTTGATACTCGAAACAAAATACATAGATGTACTCCCCTCCGTTCCCTCGTCAAAACCTAGAAACCATTTGACGATCCGACGAACTTTGTTACGGCGCTGATGAACGGTTGGGACTGTTTTGAATTGTTCTGGATGAACGATAGCTCCAATTGAAAAACGAAATACACCATGAGATTACGCGTATCGAATACTTCAACATATATTTTTTCTAGAATTTTCTGAAATTTTTGAGTTTTGACTTTTGATTTTGAACTGTGGATAGATCTGGAATTGGATCTGAGATGTATTCATTGAGGAAGAAAGAAGGTTGAAGAAAATGAACGTACAGCAAATAGACAATAGAGTGAAGCTAGGGTTTATGATCGCATATATATAGACAAATAGAAGAAGGCTAGGTGGGTATGGATAACGAACGCGCTAGACGGTAGTTGGCCCAAAAAGCCCGTTCTGACCCCGGAACAAAATTTATCAAACCCATATATCCAGATAGGTATTTTAAAATATTCTGAACGCGATGGAAAAAGTTTCACGACCAAATTCGATCGTATGAAGAAGTTATGCTGAAAACAAGATTTCCAGATTGATTTCAAATTGATTTTTAATAAAATCGATTTCAAGGCGTTTCGCGTCCGTACGATCAAACGACAAGTCCGATCGATACGAAACTTGAAACCCTATAATAATTCACCGATACGGATCCGATGAAACTGGTTTCGTCGAAATCCGAGTCCGTGACAAAATGGCTATTTTTAATCTTTATTAAATAAATTAAAATTATAAATCCAATTTTTATATTTCAACTTCTAATATTGGCCACATTTTATTCCTTATATAATTCAATCTATTCCAAATGATTTAACAAGCTAAGTATATCAAATTTGCAGTGCTAATTTCTGCACTTCTTATTATTTGGAATTATAATTTTTATTCTCAAAACCCAATTATTAATTCTTATACTCTTATACTCTCAACTTGAATCAAATTAGATAAATAGATTTGATTTCCATTCCAACTCATTTGATTGCAAATAAACTTTTTACCATACATTAAATTCCAAATTATTAATAAACTTTTATTCCCATTTCCTTTACACACAATCATCGTATTATAAAGGTATCTTCCATTGATTTGCCTTAACTTATTTAAGGTAACCTTACATTAATATCTATTGCTATGATTTCAAATTATTATCCCCTCATTTTTCTTAACTAATATTAATTCCAATCTTAATGAATTCAACATTATAATTTTGATAAATTTATTAAATTCACTCAATTGTTTACAAATTCCATTTTAAATTCAATAACGTAATATTTTACGTTTAATTCTATTTTATTTGTAGTAAATACCCTTTGTTGGATTTAATATTCAAATTATAAATAAAATCTTGCTTTCTAAAGTTATATCAACAATGGTCCAACTAAATTTGAATTAGCTTTAACTTTATTTTATGGAATTAACTATTTCCATAAATCCAAATTAATAAATAAGGCTTAATTCCTATATTAACTACTTTGGTTCCAATTAACCTTTTATGGTGAATATGAATTTCAAGGTATAATTGAAATCTTATATCCATTTGATTTCACTGTTTCATTTTTATTATTAAATCCATTATAGCCAAATGCATGAAATTAATATACACAAATATTTTAAATCCCAACTTAAGTTTTACTTAACGTATTAATAAACATTTAAATTATCTTAATTGCAATAACTCAATTACCTTCATTCTTTTTATTCACGTAGCTAAATCTTGATTTAAAAATCTTTACTATAACCCATAGTCTTATTAAAATAGGAATTTACATTACCTGTAACGTTAATTTCCATCATTAAAGATCTTACACCCTTTGTTCCATAGATTTAGATTTCACAAATTTAGCTACTGCATTAATTCTTATTTATATAACATAAATGTTCATATACTTTGAATTCATTCCCAATTCACCAACTCAATTAATTATGCTTTACAATGTGTTTCCAATATATAGGTATTTTATACTAATTGTTATCATACCCATAATTACACGCTTATAACTAATTCCCACATTTGCATAAATTTATTTAGTTAGAATGTTTATTAAGGTTTATGCATTTCCAACTTGTGCTGATTTTACACAATTATTATGATTTCTCACAGAACGTTGAATTTATTAAATGACCATTTATTATAATTTAACTCCCTTAATTGAATCAAATGCTTATTATTATATTTTCATTCTTACCATTCCTTCCCATTATAACTCATTTACGTATTTACACATCTCTATCTCAAATATTAATAACCAAACTGATTACAAACACTGTCCTTATCAATCTTCATCCATTTGCTCAGATCTATACTCTTTCATATAATTAAAGTTTATGTTTCTATTAGATTTTTCTCTTTCTACAGACATTAAATTTTTCTATCTACACTTATTGCATTTTTGTATACATGAATACTATTAAAGTTAATATTTATATTAACTTTTATAAATTCAACTTCCATTCGTTTCTTATCACTAACTTTCAACAAAATGTGACCATCTACATTTACCAAACCTATTGTCATAATGTTTTATTGTTACACTAAGTTACGCAACTACTATACCAAATTTCTACATTTATTCCCAAACAAATTAGAAATTATACTAATCTAATTTATTAAATATTATTAATTTAACGGGTCGTTACAAATATCCTCGACTGCTCCGAGTCGATGCCCAATTCTAAATCCATTCACCAAAGCCTTAGCCAATTCCATACCCATTCAAACTCGACAACCGAGTCCTAATCCATCCTTATCCAATAGCCAATAATCGAATCCAGGACCTCTCCGGGTTGATTTCCAAATCTGTAACCTCTCTAGGTTCTTGCCAAGCGCAATCCACACCTGACGACCATGGTCCAGTGTCCTTGGACATTGATCTAACCTCTCCGGGTTCTTGCTATGCGCAATCCACACTTGACGACAATGGTCCAGTGTCCCTAGACGTTGTACAATGCCATGGCTTAAGTCCTAAGCCGAATCCTGGTTACTCCGAACCCTTGTTGAGCATAGTCCATATCCAACGACCTGAAAAGTAGCCAATAATGTAGGGCCTAAGTCCTAGGTCGAGTCCTGGTCTCTCCGGACCCTTGCCGAGCATAGTCCATACTCAGCGACCTGAATAAGCCAATTCGCCACATGCGGACGAAGAGACTTACCCCTTGCCAGATATAATCCATACCTGATTACCATTTACCAAAAACCAGATAAAAATCCAATCAAAATCCAATCCAAAATCCAAATCAAATCATAAAATCAGAAATCCAAAACAACATCCAAAACAGAAAACAATCATCCAAACGAGAACCCAAACCAGAAAGCAAACAAAACTAGGAGTTCAAACAAAACTCCAAAACCAAACCATAAAAACAAGTATTCAATTCGAAAACAAAAGACATATTTCAAAAACCATAGCATCGTGGATTATCATCATTCAGAGCATGCCTAGGGGCTATCTCCATCCCCATACATGTGTAAACGACTTTGCCGCTTGCCAGTAGCTTGTTACTTATTTCATATTATCCCAGTCAATTGATAACCAATCGACCATCATTCCTGGGCCTCACGCCATCATGGTTTGGGGTAGACGGCGGTTGCTCATGCTCCACCGCTGTATTCCGTACCCCAACATACTGCCTCAATTGTCCATTCCTTACATGCTCCTCAATTATTTCCTTTAAGTGCCTGCAGCTGTGGGTATCATGCCCGTCCAAATCGTGGAAGAGATAGTGCCTTCCCGAGGCCCTTTCACGTTCAGATGGTTCTCTCCTAGCTGGCCTTCGGTAGGGAAGGCGATTCCGGGTTTCCATGTATATCCGCTCCAGCGTTTCGTTTAGTCATGTGTATGTGGAAAACTTTGGATCCTTCCCTCGCTTCCTAGCTTTTCCTGATTCGTCATCCAGCTTCCTTTTTCCTTTATTTTTATCCAAGCTTACGCTGGATTGTCCTCCACCCTCAGTCGCATTCACTTCCTTTAACTTTAAGTCTGCACATGCATCCTCTTGTCGAAGGAATCTCTCAGCTTTGTGAAAGAATTCTCCTAGATCTAGTGGTGGGTCCCGTATCAGAGATACTTTGAAATCCGAATCCTCTCTGACTCCCGACACTGCTGCCATCAAAACCATCGATAGATCCGGTCGATCCACCGAAGCAACCGCCGCATTGAATCGAGTTAGACAAGCTCTAAGTGATTCATCCGTCCTTTGCTTTATCGACGTTAGCATCATCACGTTCTTAGGCCTCTTAATATGAACCCGAAATTGCCTTAGAAACCTATCCACCAGCTCCATCCATGTTCTGATAGATCCTTCCTCCAGTTTCCTAAACCACATCGCGGCTATATCCGTCAGCTACAGAGGGAAACATCGGGCCATAACTTCCTTCGATGCCTCCAGCACTTCCATGTGTCTAGTGTATCTCATCAGATGATCTGTTGGATCAGCCTTACCATTGTACACTTCCACGCTAGGTAGCTTGAAATCAGGTGGATTTCGAGCTATCCTGATTTCCCGTGTAAACGGACTCTTTTTCACTCCTTCCAAATCTCTATTAGTCAGACCTCTACGCATAGTTCTCCTAATAATCTCAGCTAATCCAGCATTATCTGTCAAAAGTTGCCCCCATGCTCCTGAGGGAATTCTGGTACATATTCCTCATGTGGTTCGTTAATGTTAGCGCTCGCTCTAGCCTGTTGAGCTCCCTCCAAAGGCCTTCCAGTGTCAGATCCTGCGGGACTGCCCCTATGCCTTTGTTGATTGCCCTCTGGTTCTATATTCTGTCCTCCGTTGGGTTCCACGACCCTAGTTCCTTGTTCCACATTCGAAGTCACTATAGTCGGTCTAAGGTTTTGTGTTCCAGCAGCTCTCATTTGTTCAAAGAAAGTCTGCATCGTGTCCTGTTGACTCTTCAACAATCTCTCATGCAATGAATTAGCCATAGCTTCCATTTCATCCCTGGTAATGTAGATCGAAGCTTGTCCTTCTCTAGCTCCGGAGGATGCTTCTTGACTTCCTTCCCGTTGGCTTCTCTCAGCTCTTTTTCTTCTGCTCATCTGTCGAGCCATTTCTTTCAAATCTGAACACTTCACACTTTTCAAATCTGAACTTCAATCCGATGTAGCAGGTGCTAGTCCTTCTCAGTGAAAGCACGAAAACGTTTGCGCCAAAAATGGTCACAAACCCCGAATGTCTTGAAAGCACCAATGTATGAATGCAAATCAGCAATATTCAAACACAAATCTCAGATCTTAACAAACAACAAACAACAATCCAGAAATAACGAACAAAAACACAGAGTTTATAGTGGTTCGGCTATCTCCAGCCTACGTCCAATTCAAATTTTTTATTCTTTTATTGATTATCCTCGCTGGTTACAGTTGATTACAGCAATTACAATGAAGAAATTCGTTTATAGCAGCAATGGTAGAATGCAAAATTGAATCCGCCAGAATCTGGACGTCTAATAGCCAAAGGATCCCCTTTCTGTAGGCTCCAGGGGGCTATTTATAGGCGTAGGAAGCTGATATCGCACTCAAACTTCAGGAGACTCCTTTTGGCACTTGAGTGGGCCAACGCAACTGACCCCACCATGTTTCGACTCAATCTGTGATCGATACGAATCAATTTCGCATCGATCAGAAATTGATCCAATCGAGATGAAACTTGGCAGGATTGTTCTTTAGCTTGTACGTAATCTCCTGTGAAAATTTCGTAGCATTTGGATCTGTGGTTTAGGAGATATGATCGATGCAAGTTGTGATTTTTTGGCAGGCCGTGTGGTTCGAATCGATTGTTTCGCATCGATACCTTCGAATCGATCAGGGCACGTGGGTATCGATGACATGTCGCTACTTCCAAGGCTTGATCCAGTTTCCTTGCCGTTTTGAACGCTTCCAACCTTGAATAATGGTCGATCTTTGCACGCATCCATGCGTCACACTCGTTCGTGTTCACTGCTTCTCCATTACGTTCGTACTCAACTGCTCGCGTCAATACTTCATCTCGTATCGATTCCAGGAATGTGTTTCGTATTGATCTATTAGTCGATCGATACGAAACGGCAAATTATTAATCGATATGAAAAGCGCGCGAAGGGCCAACAGATGGGTACGAAACTAGACACGAAGATGGATACGAACGAACCTTACCTGATGGATACGAGCAAGGCTTTACCTGATGGATACGAAGTGCCAAATCCTTCTATTATTGACACAAGAGCATCGAATCGAGATATGCCACCTCTTTCCATCCTGACCGATACGAAACCATCGTGTCGAACCCATGTTGATCGATACGTAATCCATCGATTCGAACCACTGCTGATCGATACGAATGGTATCGATTCGAAACCTTGCTTGACAATCGATACGAAATGTATCGGCTCGAATCAACATCCACATACTTTGATCCGTCCATATCTCCAGCGCATGAACTACGGTTGTCTTGAAACTTGAAACGTAGCATCTCCTAATCCAGTTCATCACTTCCAATCGATTCTGTCCTGATCGGAGCTCGGCTAAATTTTGACGATATCGATTGCAGCTTTGTTTCCAATCGACCTCCAGTCCTGATATCCATTCTTCCTTGCCAATTTGTTGATATTCCAGCCTTGACCAAAAGGTGGGATAACATATATGTACGTGATGATCTACTGTTATGTGATGTGTTTTATATTTGAGTTGTTATATTTTTTCTGCTAGATCTTATGGCCATTACAGTTTTGTATTAAATATCTATTGGATATGTCGATCCACTAAAAAAATATTCAACATTTATCGACGTATCAGTAGATAGTTAAGACAAGGCTATAGATGGTCGCTCCTATCCAACTCTATTCTCCGTATTAGTAGAAGGTATTACCGTGTAATACTCTTTGCTAATGTGGGTCTTGGAGGGGGGCGTTACAGCTTGTCGTTACCTGGATTAGAGAATCCTATTCTCATCTAAAAGTCTCTATTTTAATTGGCCAAAAATTATTTTCATATATAATTATTTAAGCCTACGACCTTTTTCTATGGAACCTTCTAGAGGGAGGGACATAAACCTACGATGTTATTCCACAGAATCATCTAGAGGAAGAGACAAAAACCCTAACGTCAAACTAACCTCTTAGAGAAGGGTTAGGATAAGCACCCATCATTAACCTTCTGAAGGAAGGTCAACTCAGTAAATACCGCATCTCTCATAGCCTAGGAAACCCAAAAGAGGCACCAAATAAAAATAGAAAGACAAAGATGTCTACTTCTCAAGACAAATGTCAAAACCCAAAAGAATAAAGGGTTAAAAAAAGAAATTTATCCACCAACTAGGACAAAATTGAAATCCTAGAGAGAGATACACATAGAAACAAAAGGATAATGGTGTCTAATGCCAAAATTTGGAATAGACAAAGAATACAAATCATATCCAAAGGAGACAAAATATGGGCTAACAAATCTTAGAACATCCAACGCTTGAGAAATGATTTCCACATCAAAGGATTAATAGAGACTTCACTTTGAGATTAGATTGAGCAAGCGACTCCTGAATCCTCAGATATAGGATGACCTCATAGGAGGGAAGGGCCTTTATATCTATATACTATATATATTAATAAGTTATTTGGACCATAGCACTACTTAACGACCAAGTAATAATACATAGCCACTATTCCGAATGATTACACAACTTTACAGAACTACTCACTACTAACTCATAGACCTAGGAATATTTTGCTTAAACTTACTAATTTTACCTTTACTGGACAGAGAACATAATATAATAAAATGTATTATTATACCTATTTACAATATATTGTTAATAGGTATAAAATAATTCTGATTGTGTGCTTATATTATACGAATTTATAATAATCTATTTATCAGATGGGATCTTGACAAGATTTTGGTTGAACTTGATTTTGCGAACTTTTAATGAAGATTTCAATTTTGGGTTTTGTCAATCCTAAACCCTTATATCGACTTTTGACTTGATTTATGGGTTTTATATCCCCAATTTCATTGGTGAATTTCCATAGCGATTTCTTCTAAATTCCTGGTTCCATGAATTCTCAATTTCCTCCTTGACTTTTGTGATGATTTATGAATTTTATATATTACGATTCCCATATGATTTTCATGGTGATTTCCTATTGATCTCATGTTTCATGAGTTCTTGATTTCTTAACTCCTTTATTGAATTTCCATTATGATTTATGGAATTCCCATTGATTTTCTAACTTTGAATTAGAATGAGTTTTGAGAAGATTATTTGGTAGATGCGGTACCAATAGGTCTATGCCTACATTCATGAATTCTTGAAATTTTTGGTTTGTTTATATAATGATCTTCTGTTTTTATGAAATCTAAGCTTCTTTTCTTAGTTTTTGTGGTGATTGATGAATTTCACATTCCTAATTTTGTTAATTGTATTTTTGATGATCTTTTGATGAATTTTTGACTTGGAGAATTCTAAAATTTCTTATTGATTTTTGTGGTGATCGATGAGTTTCACATTCCTAATTTCCTTGCATGGATTTTTAATGATCTTTTATTGAATTTTTGACTTGGAGATTTCTAAAATTCCTTATTGATTTTTGTGATTATTGATGAATTTCACATTTCTAATTTCCTTTCATGGATTTTTGATGATCTTTTATTGAATTTTTTACTAGGAGAATTCTAAAATTCCTTGTTGATTTTTGTGCTGATTGATGAATTTCATATTCCTAATTTCTTTACTTGGATTTTTGATGAAATTTTATTGAATTTTTGACTTGGAGAATTCTACAATTCCTTGTTGATTTTCATAGCGGTTTGTGAATTTCTTATTTCCTTATTGGATGTTTGATAATACCTTGTGAGATTTTTGATTTAGTGAATTCCAAATTTTCTTGTGGATTTTTATGATAATTTTAGAATTTTGTATTCTTAATTTCCTCAGTGGATCTGTGATGATCTCTTATTGGTTTTCCAGTCCCTTATTGAAAATGTTGATATAATGAATTTTCAATTTCCTTGCTGGTTTTTATAATTAAACATGAATTTCGTGATCCTCATTTCCTTGTTAGAATTTTGATGAGCTTTTGTCGGTTTTGTGATGAATTCTACACTTCCCAATGGATTCTGATGATGATTTATGAATTTCACATTCCTGATTTCCTTGGATTTATGATGATCTCCTCTCGAACATTTGGTCTTGTGAATTCTAAAGGGCTTACTGATTTTCATGGTGATTTGCAAATTTCACAATCTTGATTTCCTATATAGATTTTTGTGAGGATTCTTACTGAACTTTTTGTTTATGATTTCTTTGACCCCCTTACTGAATTTTAATGATGATTTATAAACTTCCAATTAAATTTTTGAATCAAAATTCTACACAAGGTTTTCTCAACATTAAATTAAATTCTAGTAGAGAATGGGGTAAAAGGGAAAAAGAACCATTGAATCTTTATATTAACTGATAACATCAGTATCAAATTACTTACTAATTTACCACTGAGTAGAAAAAGTGCAGGAACGAAAGTAAATTGAAGTAAAACTGCAAGCCAAAAGCTCGTGTCTAATGATTAAAGGAAGCCTGATTCAAGAAAGGGAGATCTAGGATGAATAATAGAATTCTTTGGAGGTTCAATTATTTGAGTCGATGCCTACTAACCTGGAACTCAAGAAGGGAGTTCCTTGGAGATTTTGTCCTAAAGAACAAATGCTTCTTGCATCCTAGGGGGAATAAATGTTTTCCATAAAATATTCTCAAGAATGAAAGTATAAAAAAGATGCAAGAGCATCGATGAAGAATAGAGAGCGCAAGAGTGGTCTATCTAAACATGAGATAAATCCTTCAACAAGAAGAAGGAAGCATCAGTAGTACCATTTGAAGAAGTCAAGAGGACATTTCAACTGAATAAACAGAGAGCATTCGATGAGGTCGAAGGCTACCTTCGAAAGTTAGTAAGCAGCATGCATCCTACAGATGCACAAAACTATTCGAAACGATTGGTTTCATCTTCATCTATATACATCAGGAGATCATTCAGCATAAGAAACCCTTTTGAAAGTACGTGTTAGCCTTTTGAAATAGTTAAAACCACCCCTATCTATAAAGAAAAGGTTAAACATCAGGAGATCCCATGACGGTTACGGCAGTCCAGTATTCGAATAGACCCAAAAGTGTTATGGTTATGATGAGTTTCCTTAGATTAGCGAGATAAAATAGATGCCTTACCAAGGACTTCTCTAATGTAGCCGCACCATTGGCTGATTTGATGAGAAGAACCAGGCATTTATTTGAACTGTGAGTTGCAAACACATGTTAGTGAGTCTGATAAAGGGGTTGATGAGCGCATCGATGTTAGTCATTGCGACTAAGAATGATGAGTCTATAGTACACATGTAGTGACCCGTAAATTTAACTATTTTAATAACGTAATTAACTAAAATTTCATGAAATTTTAAATAATTAAACTTGAAAATTAAAATTTGATATTCGGAATATGTCTATTTTAACATAGCAACTGGTAAATTTTCATCTGATAAAATTGAAGTTTATTTTATTGTGCAATTTTATTTCAATTTAAAATGGTTAATTTTTGATGGTGATAAAATGTTTTTCAAACCTGAATGTTTTTCTATAGAAAATTTGTAAATCATCTTCTGAGTGAGACGTCGTATTTCGTTTCTCCAAATTTTGACAACTATTGCTCCGTTTATCTTCTTTCTGGCAAATTAGCAGCATTTTCAGTACCTATTATCGACTTTTGATAGGATGGTTGTACCACTAACATACGTATACCCTTTTGATCATCTCGTCATGCTGATCTCCATAGTGCATTCAATTCTATGTTTTGAAGTCCGATACACAGCGGAATCCATACAACGTTTCACCGTATCGGTACATTTTGAGCCTTTTGCATTCCTTGTGTCCATTTAATATCTACCGTATAAATCAAATAGCCTTTGCTTTTAATTATTTCAAAATTTACTTGTGCGACTTTAACTCTTCCCGGTACATTAGCTGTCACATTCATTTTGGCTGTTCATTTTCTTTGCTCTATATTGTTTTTGCTTTGGCCTCGATTTCATTTTTTGGAAAATATACTATAATATTATGATACAATAACTTGTATTTATTTTTATTTAATTTGAAAACTGGTATGGTTTCCTCTCTGCTAATATAATATATTACTGGGTCCTTTGATTTTATATTTTCATTTTTTTCATTTGGTTTCTCAAAACCGTGTATCCCCTTCCTCCTCCAAAATAGCAACCAAACTCCGCGCGTCCTCGACCAGATCCGCTATAGCCAGGAACCCACCTCAAGTCATAAGTTCCATCGCCCCTCCTCGCCGACCTCATCGTCACCCAACCATCTATACTCGCCTATCTCCTCACCTCTAGCAGCCGACTCATGCCTTTCTTTCCATATAAGCAAGTATATATATATATATATATATATAAGTGTGTGTGTATATATAATCGGTTTGTATATGCACAGATATTAGCTGTTTTTACTTTGTTGTTTTGTTTTCGGTTATATATATTAGTATATAGATAAATATTTATATAGTTTATATAAGGAAGTATGAGTTTATAGGGGTTATATATAGTAAGTGTATTGTTACAGTTTTTCAAATTGTAAAAGTTTTGCGGTTTATAAATAGTTTAAGTTTTAATATGTTAGTTTTGATGTTTACAGATGTTAGCAGTAAATATATATGTCATGGTGTATATATTAAACTGTACATAAGTTTATAATGTTGATTTTACTCTGTACGTGTATATATAAAGTTTTATACGTTCTGTGTTTTGAGACTATAGAATATATATGTTATATGTTGAGTTCGAATCTGTGTTTTGTTGAGTTTAACGTAAAAATTTGTAAAATTTTATTTTGAATAAGCTGTGTATATCATCTATAGTTTAAAATTCATTCAGTTAGCATAGGTTGTGTGTGTGTGTGTATTAAAGTATTTTCTACATAGATGTACGAATTTATGTATATATATATATATATATATATATATATACACACACATTGTATGTATATTTGTATACTAGCTGTACCTCTAAACTTACAATATATGAGACATACTATATGCCAGTTCATTTATTCATACAATTTGAAAAAAGGAAGGGAGAGACTTGTGTTCTTTGTTCCCTGATTTGATTAAATATACATAATTATCTAAGTCTATATGTATATTTGGTCTGAAGTTTTCTATCTTGCCTTGGTTCCAAAGTGTATATATATAATATAGTAGCTGGTTATGTAATATATAGAGAAGAGAATGGGTAGTTTTATAACAGAGTTGTAGTTCAAGTATATACTTATATATAATAGTTTCTATATATGTTTGCATACGTAGTTATAGGATGTCAATGTATATTTAAGTTTGTATTTTGTTATATATATGTTGTTTTAAAATATAACTTGTATGTAAGCTTTGGTGGTTTATATATATATATATATATATATATATATATATTTAATATAGCAACCATGCATAGTCTGATTTGCTTAATATAAAGGTGATATTTTGTTTTAAAAAAAATGCTGTCTTTAAATTTGTTTTATATAATATAAGTGTGTTCATTGAATGGTTATACTTGTTGTAATTTGGGTTTTTTAGTTTTTGATTTGAAATATATATATATATATATACACACACACACACACACACACACACACACACGCACGCACGGTTTAATATGGTTTAAATTAATATTAATTTGTAAATGAATATAATATATATATATCTTATTTTAATATATGTTTGGACTTAGAATATGACCTTATATATATATATATATATATATATATATATAGTTCACATGCATCAAGTATCTTCATCGATCCAGTTCTGATTTGATTTCGTCTATTCCTTATCTATCAGCCCTATCCGTCGAAATTCATGCCAATCTTGCCCTGATTTGGAATTCGTGCCTGAATTCGTAGCTTGTACTGTTGTCGAACTCCTCTAGCCCCGAAAGGTGAGCAATCACTCACGATCAACGTTCTTATATTTATTAAATTTGATTTCAATTGAAACGACAACTGGAATATGCTGCTATTAGTTATTCACATTGTTATATATGCTATTATCTCTATCTGTTCACCTGCAACATCTGACACTATTGCTTGTTATTTATATTGCGGATATATGCCTATTATCTTATTATCATATCTGTTATCACACTGAAAGTTCACTGTTAGTGTAGAATTCACTATGGGTTGAAATGATACATACTCGAACGAGAATAGGAGAAAATCGTTATGGGTTGAAATGATAAACCCAAGCGGTTTTCATTGAATTGAAATTTGGGATTGCTGGTTGAAATGATATATACCCGTATATATTTAAATTGCGGATTGAAATGATAAATATCCATATCACTTGACCATTGCATAGAAAATTGTATACAGACACCGTTGGTCTATATACAAATATTTTGAAAATGATTTCTATGATTTTGGAAAGAAACATATGGTTTAATAGATATTGATTTTTAAGATTATATATATATATATATATATATATATTTGGAAATGATTTTCAAGGTTTTGAAATTGGATTTATTTAAGAATTATACTCAAATAAGTTTGATTTGAAATTTATTAAATTTGGATTTTAAAGATATGATTTTATAACTTGATTTTGATTTAGAGTGATTAAAATGAATATTTCAGATTTACACAAATTGAAATTGGTATATTTGGTTTTTTTTAAAATTTGAAATTTGAAGTTTTATTTAAAAGTTATTTGAATGATTAAGTAAATATTTCAAAATCGATAATAGTAAAGTGAATTAGATATTGATATATGGAATTATCAAATCTAGTTTTGAAATGTTTGAATATTTAAAGCTTTAAAATATATTGAAATTGAAATGGTTTATTTTGTAGTTCAAATCTGTATTTTGAAATCGAGATAATTTGAAATGGTTTATATGGAAACGAAATTTAATTGAATCTGATGAACTGAGGTTTAATTCAATTTGAATTGTTGAATTCAAGTTGATTTGAATCGATTTGTGAAATTTATGGAAACTATTTTATTATATAAAGTATTTGTTTATTTATATTTAAAACTATTTATATATTTTACTTTATAAATAATTTTTATATAAACTATTTTATTATAAACTATTCTTATTATAAACTATTTGAGTATACTAACTATTTTAATATAAACTATTTTAACTTATAACTCTTTATATAAACTATTTTACTTTATAAACTATTTTATTTTACATACTATTTTAATATCTAAACTGTTTAAGTGGTGGAAGTTATGTTTGCAAAGTTATGAATTTCAAAGTATTATGTTTTGAAAGTGTTATAATTTCAAGTGTTTGGTTACGAAAGTGTTATAACTTTGAAAGTGCTATGATTTTGGAAAAGGATATATTTGAAATGAAAATGATATCGTATTTGGTTTTGAAATGGAGATGATATCGTACTGATATAGTTTTTGAAATGACAATCATATTTTGGTTTTGAAGTATAAACTATTTTGAAATGACCAGGTGTTATAATAATGTTTGATTGTTAAAGAGACTGGGACCGGAAGTTGTCATACAATCTGCCAACTCCGAAAACCACTTTAACAACCATGTACACGGTGGTGATTCCAGATTGAAGTAGGATGGTGGCGACGATTCTATATGAGGTATATACGTGGACCCAACTCCCATGAGTTGGCATAGGATGGCTAAAATAGGAGCGATCAACGGGCCAAGTGAGGTAGCTCCTCCGATCGGACACACTTCTTCGTATCCATTCTAGTACTTTGTGATTGATTTGGTGCACACCTTTGATTTTTGATATGGGTGTGTGGCTCGAGGTGGGCAGTAGTGGCTACTATCATTTCCACCGATCCGGAAGCGTAATTGGTATATCTACCCTGGAATTGCCTAGTGCCGTGTCACCTACCCTATCGAGACCACTACGAGTTTGTTTTGTGTCGTACCTATGGAGTATCCTCTGGTAGCCTCCTGGTGAGGAGGTATTATGGTACTGTATAGACTATTGGCACTATAAATGTGTTATGGGGGATATAGGTAACGCCTTAATGCTATTTTAATAGTTTACTTTACTATAGACATTATTATAATAGCATATATTACTACATAGTAGATAGTTTAAAGGATCCTTAGAGGATGGTTATCCCTAACATCCTTTTAGTTACTTGTATTTCAGTTGTTATTTCACTTGAGTTGGATTTATTAATGTAAGAATGTTAATCCTGACTTGAGTGTTTCATGTTTTGCTTTAAACTCGGGTCAGACTGAGTGATACAACTTTTGAGACTCGCCTTTGGAGTTGGAGCTTCGTTTGGAGATCATCTATATCTTTTCAACTTGCAGTTATTCAGTTGATTCCAGTGATGTATTCTGATCTTTTATTTGGCTATTATATTTGAAACTTCTATTGTATCTTATTTAACTCTGATATATATAGTAGTTTCATGAACTAAAATTCATTTTGTTTCCGCTGCATTATTGTTATATTACTCCATGTTTGTGATTCTGTGATTATTTATTTACTGTATATGCTGAGTTTTTGCCAAATATAAATTAACAATCTGGTATTTTGAGCAATTCAAATCTGGCATGTGTGGATGCGATTGGTTGAAAATATCAGGATGTTACAATTGGTATCAGAGCCAGGTTTTAGGCAAAACTCAACATATAAAGTGGATTTAATTACAGAATCGCATTCGTTAAAGCTTGAATTACTTTCCCTTTGATTCGGGTTTCCTTTCAATTTTTGGACGTTCTCTTCGGTTCCTAAATCCATTCTTTCCTCTTCCTTTTCGTGTTTCTTCATTTTGGAGCATCCTATAGCTCCACTGAAAGATTTGTAAAGGGGTGAAACTCCTTTACAATAGCATTGATTCACCGAAGATTTCTGTATCCTCGGTTTACGATGCTATCTATCTCCTACTATGCCTGAATTCTATCTCTTGTTATCGAATGTCGATTTTCCTTAGAATTCTACTTCTTCATTTTTGAAATCCAGGTTGACCCGGTTATGGTTGCCCGTGATTTATATAAGTTTATCCATCTTCATGCTTGAAATTCAATCATCTTATCTCTCTATCGAGTCTATCTTTAGTTGAATTCTTTTGGTTAGGGTCCCTCTAATTTGGATCTCTATTCTTGCTTTGAAATCCATTATGGAATCATCGAGCGAGGGAGTATATTTGTAACTAATATAAAATGTTTTATATATGTTTTGTTGTTTGAGTTGTTATGGTGATTTGGATGTCCGATCGATTTGTCTGACCAACGCTATCGATAGGAATTTCAAAAAACTTGAGCAGAACAAACTGACACGATATTGTTTACAAGTTTGGTAAATAAAATGAATTTTTTGTGATTATATTATATATATGAGTAAATTTTATAAAAGATAATTGTTAAATGAATTGGTTAACAAAATGATAATATTTGATTTTCTTTTATTGTTTTGTAAACCGTTGACTATTTCCACATAATAAAATAGATAAAAGAAATTATAGACATGGTTTACAAATTTAATAGAATTTAAATGACTTTAAATTATAATTTGAGAATTTAATTTCCGATGATTTCGAACTTTGATTTTAAAGTTTTAAAATGCAAATTATTTAAAGTATTTTCAAATAGAAATTTGTTTCCAAAGAAATTTAAATGTTTAAAATCAATACTCTTCTCTTTTGTTGCTGGTAAATAATTTCGATGATGGCGGC
The DNA here is from genome assembly GCA_030765085.1 of Allium cepa. Classification (NCBI taxonomy): domain Eukaryota; kingdom Viridiplantae; phylum Streptophyta; class Magnoliopsida; order Asparagales; family Amaryllidaceae; genus Allium; species Allium cepa. The sequence goes on from CM060931.1 coordinate 622,922,119, forward strand.
TGCATCATCGACATTCATTTTCGAGTTTCAGAGTGGAGAGACCATTATGCAGCTTTGCTACAAATTTCATTTTGGAAATTAAATTGATTTAAATTTCTAAAGTATGGCTTGATTTATAATACATATATATTGGTATATGATTATTTAGATATATAATATATATGTATATAATTATCTCTAAGTTGTTTGAAGTTAATCGGAAATTTAATTCTTAAATTTATGATTAAAGGATGATTTTTAAAAAAGCCAAAGTTTTGAACAAATATTTAAACTTGAAATAAATTGAATAAGGAAATTTTTACTTGTATAATACTCAATTGCATTCTAAAATATAACTTACCTAAATTACTCAGAAATTAACTATGTAATTAAATAATATACAATATAAAATGATGTCAAAAGAAATTTTAAATAAATTTGAGTAGTTATAATAAGCGTAAATATACTTAATATATGTGATAAGATATATTAAGTGGAATAAATTTAATAATTTGGAATAAAGAAGAATTAAATTTATTGAACAAAATATGATGACTATTCAACTTCATGATTTTAGAAATTATTAATTAAGGATAATTGGATAATATGATAATGAATAAATGAGATAAATCAAAAAAAAATTATTTTTAACAAATCAATAAATTTAATTTCAAATCAACTAAATGAAGTACCTTTAATTTATAATTTAATATTGAATATTAATTAATTTAAATTGAAAATTTATATGGTTTTAAATTAACTGTTTTATTTTGTTTTCCAATCTATTTATCTTTCTAGTTGGTTCTATTCTCCTACCTCCTTTCTTTTCGGGGGTGAAAATTTTTGAGGGGGGAGAGTGTAACGACCCGTAAATTTTAACTATTTTAATAACGTAATTAACTGAAATTTCGTGAAATTTTAAATAATCGAATTTGAAAGTAAAAATTTGATATTTGGAATACGTCTATTTTAATATAGCAACTAGTAAATTTTCATCTGATAATATTGAAGTTTATTTTATTGTGTAATTTTATTTCAATTTAAAACGATTAATATTTGACGATGATAAAATGTTTTCCAAACCTGAATATTTTTCTATAGAAAATTTGTAAATCATCCTCTGGGTAACACGTCATATTTCGTTTCTCTAAATCTTGCTATTATTGCTCTGTTTATCTTATTTCTGGCAAATTAGCATTATTTTCAGTACCGACTTTTGATAGGATGATCGTACCATAGATGCCTGTATACTGTTTTGATCGTCTTCTCATATCGATCTCCATAGTACATTCAATTCTATGTTTTGAAGTCCGATACACAGCGGAATCCGTAAAACGGTTCATCGTATTGGTACGTTTTGAGCCTTTTGAATTCCTTGTGTCCATTTATTATCTACCATATAAATCAAATAGCCGTTGCTTTTAATTATTCCAAAATTTACTTTTGTGACTTTCACTCTTCCCATTACACTAGCTGTCATATTCATTTTGGCTGTTCATTTTCTTTGCTCTCTATTATTTTTGCTTTGGCCTCGATTTCATTTTCTTGGAAAATATATTGTAATGTTATGATACAATAACTTGTATTTATTTTTATTTATTTTGAAAAGTGGTATGTTTTCCTCTCTGCTAATATAATATATTACTGGTTACTCTGCTTTATTTTCATTTTTTCCATCCAGTTTCTCGAAACCGTGTATCCCCTTCCTCCTCCAAAATAGCAACCAAACTCCTCGTATCCCGAACAGATCCGCCATAGCCGCGAACCAACCTCAGGCCGCTAGTTCCATTGCCTCTCCTCGCATAACATATCGCCACCCAACCACATATGCTCGCCTATCTCCTCACCTAGCAGCCGACTCATGCCCTTCATTCCATATAAGCAGGTATATATATATATATAAGTGTATATATATAATTGATTAGTATATGCATAGATATTAGCTGTTTTTACTTTGTTGTTCTGATTTCGGTTATATATATTAGTATATAGATAAATATTTATACAGCTTATATAAGGAAGTATGAGTTTATAGGGGCTATATATAGTAAGTGTATTGTTATAGTTTTTAAAATTGTAAAAGTTTTACAGTTTATAAATAGTTTAAGTTTTTAATATGTTATTTTAGATGTTTACAGATGTTAGTAGTAAATACATATGTCTTAGTGTATATATTAAAGTGTACATAAGTTTATAATGTTGATTTTAATTTGTATATGTATATATAAAGTTTTATACGATCTGTGTTTTGAGACTATAGAATATATACGTTGCATGTTGAGTTCGAATCTGTGTTTCGTTGAGTTTAACGTAAAACTATAAAAGTTTATTTCGAATAAGCCGTGTATATCATCTATAGTTTAAAATTCATTCAGTTGCCTAGCATAGGTCGTATATATATGCTAAAGTATTTTCTACGTATATGTACAAATATATATATATATATACACATATATATACACACACGTTGTATGTATATTTTATATACTAGTTGTACCTCTAAACTTACAATATATGAGACATACTATATGCCAGTTCATTTACTCATACATCTTGAAAAAAGGAAGGGAGAGACTTGTGTTCTTTGTTCCTTGATTTGATTAAATATACATAACTATCTAAGTCTACATATATATATATATATATATATATATATATATATATATATTGTCTGAAGTTTTCTATCTTGCCTTGGTTCTAAAGTGTGTATATATATAATATAGTAACTGATTATGTAATATATAGAGAAGAGAATAGGTAGTTTTATAACAGCGTTATAGTTCATGTATATTCTTATATATAACAGTTTCTATATATGTTTGCATACGTAGTTATAGGATGTCAATGTATATTTCAGTTTGTATTTTGTTATATATATATATATATATATATATATATATATGTTGTTTTAAAATATAACTTGTATGTAAGCTTTAATGGTTTATACATACATACATATATATATATTTAATATAGCAACAATGCATAGTCTGATTTGCTTAATATATGGGTGATATTTTGTTTTAAAAAAATGCTGGTCTTTAAATTTGTTTTATATAATATAAGTGTGTTCATTGAATGGTTATACTTGTAGTAATCTGGGTTTTTTATTTTTTATTTGAAATATATAAATATATACAATTTAATATGCGTTTAAATTATTATTGATTTGTAAATAAATATAATATATATATATATGTATTATTTTAACATATGTTTGGATTTAGAATATGACCTTATATATATATATATATAGTTATATATAGGTCACCTACATCAATTATCTTCATCGATCCAGTTCTGATTTGATTTCGTCCATTCCTTATCTATCAGCCCTATCCATCGAAATTCGTGTCACTCTTGTCCTGCTTTGGAATTCGTGCTTGAATTCGTAGCTTGTACTGTTGTCGAACTCCAATAGCCTCGAAAAGTGAGCAACCACTCACGATTAACGTTCTTATATTTATTAAATTTGATTTCAATTGAAATGACAATTGAAATATGCTGTTGTTAGTTATTTATATTGTTATATATGCTATTATTTGTATCTGTTCACCTATGACATCTGACACTATTACCTGTTATTTATATTGATGATATACGCCTATTATATTATTAACATATCGGTTATCACTCTGCAAGTTCCCTGTTAGTATAGGATTCACTATGGCTTGAAATGATACATACCCGAACGATCTGCAAAATCGCTATAGGTTGAAATGATAAACCCAAACGATTTTCATTGAATTGAAATTTGGGATTGCGGGTTGAAATTATATATACCCGTATATATTTAAATTACGGATTGAAATGATAAATATTTGTACCACTTGACCATAGGATATAAAATTATATACAGACACCGCTAGTCTATATATAAATATTTTGAAAATGATTTCTATGATTTTGGAAAGAAATATATGGTTTAATATATATTGATTTTTAAGATATTATATACATATATATATATTTGAAAATGATTTTTAAGGTTTTGAAATTGGATTTATTTAAGAATTATACTCAAATAGAGTTATTTGAAATTTATTATATTTGGGATTTTAAAGATATGATTTTATAACTTGATTTTGATTTAGAGTGATTTAAATGAATATTTCAAATTTACATAAATTGAAATTGGTATATTTGGTTTTATTTAAATTTGAAATTTGAAGTTTTATTTAAAGTTTTTTTAAATGATTAAGTAAATATTTCAAAATAAATAATAGTAAAGTGAATTGGATATATATATATATATATATATATATATATATATATATGGAATTATCAAATCTAGTTTTGAAATGTTTGAACATCTAAAGCTTTAAAATATATTGAAATTGAAATGGTTTATTTTGTGGTTCAAATCTGTATTTTGAATTGGGATAATTTGAAATGGTTTATTTGGTAACGAAATTTAATTGAATTTGATGAACTAAGGTTTAATTAAATTTGAATTATTGATTTCATGTTGATTTGAATCGATTTGTGGAAACTATTTTATTATATAAAGTATTTTTTTAATTATATTTAAAACTATTTATATATTTTACTTTATAAATTATTTTTGTACAAACTATTTTAGTATAAATTATTTTAATATACTAACTATTTTAATATACTAACTATTTTAATATAAACTATTTTAGCTTATAACTCTTCTATATAAACTATTTTACTTTATAAAGTATTTTATTTTATATACTATTTTAATATCTAAACTGTTTAAGTGGTGGAAGTTATGTTTTTAAAGTTATGAATTTCAAAGTATTATGTTTTGAAAGTGTTATAGTTTCAAGTTTTGGTTTTGAAAGTGTTATAACTCTGAAAGTGCTACGATTTTGGAAAAGGATATATTTGAAATGAAAATGATATCGTATTTGGTTTTGAAATGGAGATGATATCGTATCTATATGGTTTTGAAATGGCAATCATATTTTGGTTTTGAAGTACAAACTATTTGGAAATGACCATGGTGTTATAATAACGTTTGTTTGTTAAAGAGACCAGGATCGGAAGTTGTCATACTCTCTGCCAACTCCGAAAACCACTTTAACAACCGTGTGCACGGTGGTGATTCCAGAATGAAGTAGGATGGTGGCGAAGATCCTATATGAGGTATATATGTGGACTCGACTCCCGTGAGTTGGCATAAGGTGGCTAAAACAGGAGCGATCGATGGGCTAAGTGAGGTAGCTCCTCCGATTGGACACACTTCTTCGTATGCCATTCTATTACTTTGGGATTGATTTGGTGTCACCTTTGATTTTGATTTGGTAGTGTGGCTCGAGATGTGCGGTAGTGGCTGCTATCGTTTCCACCAGCCTGGGAGCGTAATTGGTATATCTGTCCTGGCTTTGCCTAGTTGTGCGGTGTTACCTACCCTATCAAGACCACTACGAGTTTATTTTGTGTCGTACCTATGGAGTGTCCGCTGGTAGCCTTCCGATCAGGAGGTATTACGGTACTGTATAGACTATTGGCACTATAAAATATGTTAAGATGGATATGGGTAACGCCTTAATGCTATTTTAATAGTTTAGTTTACTATAGACATTATTATAATAGCATGTATTACTACATAGTAGATAGCTTAATGGATCCTTAGAGGATGGTTATCCCAAACATCCTTTTAGTTACTTGTATTACAGTTGTTGTTTCACTTGAGTTGGATTTATTAATATAAGAATGTGAATCCTTACTCGAGTGTTTTGTGTTTTGCTTTACGCTTGGGTCAGACCGAGTGATACAGCTTTTGAGACTCGCCTTTGGAGTTGTAGCTTCGTTAGGAGATCATCTACACCTTTTTAGCTTGCAGTTATTCAGTTGATTCCAGTGATGTATTCTGATCTTCTATTTGGCTATTGTATTTGAAACTTCTATTGTATCTTATTTAACTCTGATATATATTGTAGCTACATAAACTATATTCATTTTGTTTCCGCTGCATTATTGTTATATTACTCTTTGTCTGTGATTCTGTGATTAATTATTTGCTGTATATGTTCAGTTTTTACCAAATTAAATTAACTATATGGTATTTTGAGCAATTCAAATCCGGCGTATATGGATGCGAATGGTTGAAAATATTAGGATGTTACAACACACATGCTTATGGTACTTGACTAGGTGCAATATCGACAAAAGAAACTGCCCGAGATGAAGTATTCAATATATGATTGGAGTTCAAGGCGATAATGTTCGCCTTGTGGATTTAGAGGCTCTATCTATTAGGAGAAGTGCTCGAGTTGTTCGCTGATCCTACATTATTGTAGTATCTCTTCTTCGAGATGGACTCAATTTTCACTAGTAATGATGGTAGGAATTCTTGCCCTCCAATGAATTTGACATTTCCTAGACATTTTAAAGGAAATGTAATCTTTTATACTTTGCGTGGAAAAGCACCAGTTTGGAAGCGATATTCCTAGAGTGGAGATTGCTTGCGTTTAGCTGGGTTATGACTTAGAACTCGTTGTGAGCTAGTGCGAAGATAATGGCTAGTTTGACTATCATCCCTACATTGATTTAGCGGATCAGTACTAGTTAGAGGCATGAAACTAGACCAGCAGAGATCATGGCTAAATTTGGGTAATGAGTGGTGTCTACAAAGATGTAGTGCGGACCCGACCGAGACTATTAGTTTTGCAGAGATGAGACCTTATTTGTTTACGAGGTATAAGAACAGAAACGTATAGTCTACATGGATGGTGTAACAGCCCTAGTTTTAGATATTTATTTTATTATTAATTATTTAATTTCAAAGTATATTTTATATAAATTGTGTCTAAAGATATAGTTTAATTATTTAATTTGAAGATATATTTTATAAAATTGCATATGTCAATAAAATCTAATAATAACTGTGAAATTTTAAGCTAAGTTTGAACAGTTGAATTTCGCGTTCAAAAGACGCGTCAATTATAGGGTATAAAGCAACGTAATAAAACGTGTGTTTTTTTTAAAATATTATTTTTTTTCAAAAATTTTTGATGTTCTAGACTGCGTCTGTCTAGCGTAGTGTAAAAATCAAGTTTTAGATATTTTTGGACATAAAATGTCAGTCAGTGTTTTAACGAACGTACGTATTTTATTTGTCAGCTGATTTTATATATTTCTGACATACGTTCTATTTTAAACTGACTACATAAAAACGTTAACGTTGACATTTAAAAAAATATCAAACTAAATTAGAGGAAACTTTGAAAAAAAAATGAATCACAACGTTTATATTTAAAACGTTCAAGCTTTACCCTCTTTTCCTCTCTAACAGTTTCATTGGCAAAGTGTTCACGTTCATTTCATAACTGGAACGTGCACAATCAACTCCCCTATCTCATGCATGGCCAGGCTAAAACCATAACACACATCAATGAATCAAAGAAAACCCTGAATTAATGTTCGAAATTTAATATACTTGAAAAATTTATAGCTGAAATTGTGCATCAACCTTTCCCACTTCAATTTTCAGTTATCAAACTTTATCTCTCGCAAGTTTTCCTATGATCAGTTTCTTTTCCATCAAGATACTGTGTAAATGCTTTCCAAATCAAAGAATCCAATAGCTTTCCGGGTTTGAAACTGATAAGCCTTAAAATGCATTGATGAATTTAGGCTAGAATCTCAAACGTATTGCTCTGCCTTACCTTTTATTCCTACTATCACACCATCAGCTGCTACAATCACGCATCAGGTGTTCATCTTGAAAACTGATGGAAGAATTTGCTCGCATTCTCCAGAGTTATTGCAAAAGAAACTGCCTTTTTATTTCCCTGAATAACTTGAAGCATTTGTCTATAAAAATTCATTTTTCCTCTGCAAAACTTTTCCTCTGTGATTCACCTCATCTTCTCCTTTTCTCGAGCTATCAGGTTAGTCCATTTTTCTTCTTCTAAGTCCTCTCTGATAGTTGATTTGCTCGGCCATTTCCCACAGTGGTCTGTAGGCATATAGGATGGTTGTTGAGTATGTTAGGATCTGTAGATGATTTACCATCATCTGAAAGAGTAAGTCCATAGCTAAAGTTGTTCTGAATCAAAGTATGAAACAAATATCAAGACCAGTTTAAAGAGGGACAGTGTATTTTGTTTAGTATGGGATAGCATCCATGTTTGATTAGTCTGCATATTTACCCAGACATATATGCTATAAGTTGCAAAGCAGTAGTAATAGGAACTTAGCTGTAAATACTTTGGGTTTTTGAGTGTGAATTTGTTGCATAAAGGCTGAACTTATCTTAAAACCTTCCTTTGATTGGAGTAGCTGCTGTAAAAGCCACCTGGCCTGAGTTGGTTGTGATGTTGAGTAGGCTTGATGCTAAATTTGAATAGAAGGAGAAACTGAGTTGTTTAGAGATGCAGTTGCATTAGTTTGGAAGTAGTCTGCATATACAAGTTACACCATAGTCTGCATATTTTTTTTATGTTTTGATTTGAAATTTATCACCTATATGATTTGCTGTTCAAAAGATTGTGCATGGTAAAGGCCTGGCCCCTGGTTGTAGTAGGATAAGGTGCATGTTGTTGGACTGAGGTAGAGAAGGGCTTTGATCTGACAAAAATGTGGATAGATGTTGGAATAGGATATTGGAAGTGTTTCAGGTAATGTAGAAGGTGTGTGCACGTGTACACATTTGTATCACTGTGTACATGGTTAAACTGACTGGAGTATTAATGCCTCTGTGTAGTTGCATGGTGATGGCTGTTGTGCAGTGGTTGGTGGGAAGAGTTGGCTTTAAGCACTTATGCAGAGGAAGTTTTCATATGTATATCTGAAGGGAAGCTTCCCTGTTCTGTACCAATGCATCATATTTATCCTGTTCAAAAATGCATGCATACAAACTTATGATAAATGGTATAACTGGGAGGACAGGTCTAGGTAAAGTTGTTGAAAATTTGAAGCCTATGAACTAAGATTGAGGGAAAAAAAATGGGGAGTATGAAGCAGTGGTGCAAAGGCATTTGGAAAGCACAGTACATATAGTGAGCAAGTTCTTCCAAATTGCATTCATGTCTCACAAAGGTCTGCATATATATATATGGAAGTTGTAGTCTGTTGGTAGAAGAAGAGAAATGGTGACTTTGGTGATGGGATGGTTGGTTGCAGTTCTAGCTGTTGTAGCTAAGTGAAAATAGGCATCAGTAGTATTGGTGCATGGAAGATGTGATCAAAGTTGCAATAGGATTGGCAGAGAAGTTTTGCAAATGCCGGGGTGTTTTTCTCATAAACTCGAAGCAGCTGCCCGGTTTGCTCGAAGCAAACACATGTCTTTCTCGAAGTTATGAGGGGAGTGAGTCGGGGAAGTGTATAAAGATCTGGGAAGTTTCATATTTAGTAGTTTCTGTCCGATGATTTCAAAGCATGGAAATTTTAGAAAAAATGGGTTGAAAGTAAAATATATATATAAATCTAAGATTTAAGTATGATAGGCAACAATAAGATGTTGGCGTGTGTACATGTGCATAAGCAAGTTGGAATTTTAGGTGTGCACGTGTACATGTGTATCACGACATAGAGTAGGAAAATTCACCCTGTGTTTGAGTCTGGCTTTAGAAAAAAAAAAAAAAAAAAAAAAATTTTCGTAAATTTTGGGTTAACCCGGTTCTCGTTTTAGGGTATGTTTTTGGTCACGGTACACGGTGGAGTGGTCGAGCAAGTCAAGTCATTCTCGTTCTATTTTGATTTGACCGTAAAATTCTAAGTCGTGTATTCTATTTTTCTACTTTTGTTCTAGATTTGAATCTAGGCGACATCCGAGAAATTTTATCGGTACTTTCTGTCGGTCTTTACCGGTGAAACGTCGTTTTGAAATTCAATTTTTTCTGCAACTTCCAGGTGAGAAATTCTCACCAGACATACGTATTTATATTTGGTAAATTATTGCAAGTGTATGTGTAAAATTTTATTCTGTTATTATCTGTCTGTAGTATAACATAGAAGGATGAACCCCATTTTAATTGGCACCACATCAGTTATTTATCTGTTGTATTATTTCTGCAGTTATATTATATTATTGTTATTTACTGCTTAAATCACCACTGCAAGTTTCCCTGTTAATTTAGATTGTATGGGCTGAAATGATAGGCCTAAATGATTATTATTGTTCAATTATTATGTTAACTGCTTAACTGATAACTTGGGATTGCGGGTTTGAAATGATAGAACCCGGGGTTTTGTAAATTACGGGTTGAAATGATATACATCCGTATCACTTGACCTAGGCTAGAAAACTATATACAGGCCCGTGGTTCTGATAATATTTTCTGAAATATTTAAAATTATTTTGGAAGTAAATATTTGATTTAATATCTTTAAAGGATTTTATTTTGATTTTGGATGAGTTATAAATGTTAATAAACAAATAAATATTTGAATAAAATTTTGGAATATAACTTATTTTAGAAATTCTGGATTTGGAAAGAATAAGATTTCAGTTAAGAAATATATATAAATAAATAAGTTATATTTGAAAATCTTTATTAAGTTAAACAATCTACTACAGCATTTAAATGCTGTCTTTTGAAATTGGACTAGTTTTACCCATAACTTTAGGTAGCATTTCCTAAGTGCAATGGAATCTAGAATTTGATTGTTCTAAAATTTATGGAATTTGATAAATTTTATTTTATCTTAAGTTTTGGAAAAGCTTAAGACATAAATATTTATAACTGTATTTTCTTTAATAAATTAAAGATAAATATTCTGGTATTAAGTAAATTTTGGAAAAATTTAATGGTTAAAATTTGGAGTTTTATTTATGGAAATTATGGAATATTCAAGACTAAATAATAAAACATTGATTTGTGAAAGAACAAAACCCAAACTTAGTTTTGAATAGTAAATACTCCAATTTAATATATATATGGGAATTGTAGTGTTTTGGGAACATAAAATGATATTTAATTTATGGTTTAAATATTAAATAGAGAAATTATTTGTAAAGTTATGTAAATTCTTTTCTTTACAAAGTAACCATAAAGTTAACCCATTTATTCTATATATCGTTGAATATCCAAATCATTTGCTTTTGGAAGTTATGGTTTTAAGTAGAAATTCCAATATATTAAGGTTTAAAGGTGAAATTCAAATATTTGGTTTCCAGATATTATAAAACTTAAGCAGTATGGTTTTTGGAAAAAATTTTAATATAACGATATCATATGGTTTGGGTTTTTAAAATGATATCGTATTTATAGTTTTGAAATGGAAAGGTTTATTCTGGTTTTTAAAGTATAAAAGGTTTTAAATGGCCATGGGTTATAATAACGCTTGGTTGGCAAAGAGACCGGGATCGGATATGGACATACTCTCTGTCGATACCGAAAACCACTTTGACTAACCGTGTACGCGGTGGAGATTCCAGAATGAAGTAGGATGGTGGTGACGGTTTCTTGAAAGGTATATACGTGGACCTGACTCCCGTGAGTCGGCTTAAGGTGGCTAAAACAGGAGCGATTGACGGATTAATGAGGTAGCTCCTCTGATCGAACGCACTTCTTCGTATACCATTCTATTGCTTATGTGATTGTTTGGGTGCACCTTTGATTTGGGAGTGTTGTTCGAGGTGGGCGGTTGCTGCGGCTTCGCGTTACCATCGGTCCGGAAGCGTAATTGGTATATCTACCCTGGCATTGCCTAGTTGTGCCGTGTCACCTACCATATCGAGCCTTGTACGAGTTTGGATTTCTCCCGTAGCCCGTGTTGTATCCTCTGGTTGCTTCCCGATCAGGAGGGGCTATGATATTGGATGGACTACTGGGACTATTACGTGTTAAGGGCTATATGGGTAACCCCTTAATGCTAAGAAAAAAGTATGTTTATTTTATAAATAGACACTATTATAATAGCGCAATATACTATATAGTAGATAGTTTAACGGATCCTTAGAGGATGGGCGATCCCAAGCATCCTTTAAGTTACTTGCTCTATATTTTAGTACACTTGAATTAGCTTACATTATGTAAGTATGTATGTCCTGACTCGAGTGTTTTGTTTTATTTTACGCTCGGGTCAGCCTGAGTTGCAGTTTCAGTTCCTCTCCGGAGCTAGGACATTCCGAAGACCAGTCGTGCTGCTGGAAGTTTGTTTCAGTCTTTATCTTTTCTGGAATCCCAGACTTTGAAGACTCTATCTCTATTTATGTTTAAAATTTTATTTAGGATTATAAGCAATGTAATTCCTGTTTGTTAAAGATGTATAAGTGGCTTCATGAACCACTAAGTTTTTAATTTCCGCTGCGGGATTCTGATATCTGTGTATGTGATTCTGTGATAATTTTACTGTATATTCTGAGTTTTGCCAAATTTATTCTACAACGCAGTATTTTGAACTATTCAAGCTCGACATGTTCTATTATTGTCGAATTCGAATGGTTGAAAATACTGGGTCGTTACATTTGGTATCAGAGCTTTGGCTCTAGGCAAAACTTAGAATGTACGGTAAGTTTGATTTACAGAATCACCTTCATTCGAGATTGAATCTCTTCCTTTTCGAATTTGGAACATCCCCTATGGTTCCAAAGTTCATTCGTGTCCCTCACTTTTCATCATCTTTAGACTCTGGAGTACCCCATAATTCCACTTCGGATGATCTTTATAGTGAATTGGCGGTCTCGCCATCGTTCTAATAAAGGGGTGAAACTCCTTTACCATTAGCAGTAATTCACCGGTGGTTTATATTTAGCCTCGGTTTATATGCTAGTATCTTTGATTATTCTGAACTCTATCTCTTCAGAACAAAATGTGGATTTACCCAACCACATCGATCTGACTCTTTAAGGCACGATTGACCCAGTCAAGGTTGTCCGCGATTTATATAAACTTACCCAGTTCCTTATTTTGTTAGTTAATCATCAGATCTTCTGATCCCAACTTATCTTGGATTCCATTTGATTTAAGTTCATCAAAAATTTAAACCTCTATCCTTGTTTTGAAAAAAATTATTATATATAAGTATAATTTTCAGAATTTTAATTAATTTGTCAAGTGATAATAGTTTTGTTTTATTTAGTTTGTAAACCATGTGTTTTGTCTAATCAATAATTGAATATAAACAATGGGTATAAATTAATTTAGGAACAGAAATGAATTTAAACAAGAACTTGAGAATTCAATTTCTGATGATTTCAAACCTTGTGTTTAAAATTTTTAAAGGAACATATTATTTAAAGTATTTTCGAATAGAAATTTGTTTCCATAGAATTTTAAAATTTAGTGCTCTTTTCTTTGTCGCTGGAAAATAATTTCGGTGATGACTGCAGCATCATCGACATTCATTTTCGAGTTTCGAAGGGAAAAGACCATCCTGTAGTCTGGCTACAGTATTTCCTTGAGTTTTTAATTGATTTGAATTTCTTAAGTATGATTTAATATATATAGATATATAATTTAAAATTGATTGACATATTACGTATATATATTTATTTATCTCTATATGGTTTGAGGGGAATCAGAAATTTAATTCTTAAAATTTTATCTTATGAAATTTCATTTCAATATAACTTACCTTGATTTTCAAAAGTGAAAAATGAATCTGGATAATATACAATATAAAAAGGAGGTTATAAATAAAATTTGAGTGGGTATAATTAATGTTATACACTTAAATTTTAGTTATAAAAAAAAAAAAAAGATAAATAAAGATAATATAGAGATAAGAAAAATATATTTGGAAGGAATGTTTTGTAATAAGGATTGTTTATCTTAAAATCATAGTTAATTAATGTCCAAGGAAAATATTATGAAAAGAAATTTGATTGTTATATTTGCTATAATAAATATTCTATTTATGAAATAGACATGTCTTGAAAATAGATAATTATGATTTAAATAGTTAAGACATATTTCAATATCACTAAATTTTGATAAATTGAGAATTGGTTTTCCATTGGAAATTTCAAGAAGGAATATCTTATTTATTAAAATAGGTATTTTAAACAAAGTGTTAGGTTATTTGTTAAAATTAAGAATTAAATGCAATAATAAACTGATTAGGAGTGCTATCATATCTACTATAGCATATTATAAGTGCTGCTGTCTCTAACAATAAAAATTTGTTTTGAAATTCTTATAATTGGATAAATGAACTCAAGAATATTTAAACTTTGATATGAATATTATTTGGCATTGAAACTGAAAGATATAAATGAGGATTATTTTGATAGTAATATGATTTTAGTAATATGATTTCCAAATAATATCTATATATTTTAAATGACTTTCAAAGTATTATGATTTCAAAGGCATTATGATTTCAAAGTTATTATCTTACTTTGTTTTCAAACTATCTTCGAGTATCCTTGGTTGCCCTATCAGCTACAGAATGGGGTGGCTATGGCTTATGCCAGTCTATTTAGAAATCTTTCTATAATCTTTGTTACTCATCGGGACCTGAGCACCGCTTACCACCCATAGACTGACGGTCAAACTGAAAAGGGTAAAACCCGATTCTAGAAGATCTTCTTCCTGCTTCAAATACCGGAACTATTCGTTTACGGTACTTGTTTATCTAGCTTATCTTCTTGTGTTTCTCTTCTTCGTTCCTTTTCGAGGACGAAAAGTTCTTAAGTGGGGGAGAGTGTAACAGCCCTAGTTTTAGATATTTATTTTATTATTAATTATTTAATTTCAAAGTATATTTTATATAAATTGTGTCTAAATATATAGTTTAATTATTTAATTTGAAGATATATTTTATAAAATTGCATATGTCAATAAAATCTAATAATAACTGTGAAATTTTAAGCTAAGTTTGAACAGTTGAATTTCGCGTTCAAAAGACGCGTCAATTATAGGGTATAAAGCAACGTAATAAAACGTGTGTTTTTTTTAAAATATTATTTTTTTTCGAAAATTTTTGATGTTCTAGACTGCGTCTGTCTAGCGTAGTGTAAAAATCAAGTTTTAGATATTTTTGGACATAAAATGTCAGTCAGTGTTTTAACGAACGTACGTATTTTATTTGTCAGCTGATTTTATATATTTCTGACATACGTTCTATTTTAAACTGACTACATAAAAACGTTAACGTTAACATTTAAAAAAATATCAAACTAAATTAGAGGAAACTTTGAAAAAAAAAATGAATCACAACGTTTATATTTAAAACGTTCAAGCTTTACCCTCTTTTCCTCTCTAACAGTTTCATTGGCAAAGTGTTCACGTTCATTTCATAACTGGAACGTGCACAATCAACTCCCCTATCTCATGCATGGCCAGGCTAAAACCATAACACACATCAATGAATCAAAGAAAACCCTGAATTAATGTTCGAAATTTAATATACTTGAAAAATTTATAGCTGAAATTGTGCATCAACCTTTCCCACTTCAATTTTCAGTTATCAAACTTTATCTCTCGCAAGTTTTCCTATGATCAGTTTCTTTTCCATCAAGATACTGTGTAAATGCTTTCCAAATCAAAGAATCCAATAGCTTTCCGGGTTTGAAACTGATAAGCCTTAAAATGCATTGATGAATTTAGGCTAGAATCTCAAACGTATTGCTCTGCCTTACCTTTTATTCCTACTATCACACCATCAGCTGCTACAATCACGCATCAGGTGTTCATCTTGAAAACTGATGGAAGAATTTGCTCGCATTCTCCAGAGTTATTGCAAAAGAAACTGCCTTTTTATTTCCCTGAATAACTTGAAGCATTTGTCTATAAAAATTCATTTTTCCTCTGCAAAACTTTTCCTCTGTGATTCACCTCATCTTCTCCTTTTCTCGAGCTATCAGGTTAGTCCATTTTTCTTCTTCTAAGTCCTCTCTGATAGTTGATTTGCTCGGCCATTTCCCACAGTGGTCTGTAGGCATATAGGATGGTTGTTGAGTATGTTAGGATCTGTAGATGATTTACCATCATCTGAAAGAGTAAGTCCATAGCTAAAGTTGTTCTGAATCAAAGTATGAAACAAATATCAAGACCAGTTTAAAGAGGGACAGTGTATTTTGTTTAGTATGGGATAGCATCCATGTTTGATTAGTCTGCATATTTACCCAGACATATATGCTATAAGTTGCAAAGCAGTAGTAATAGGAACTTAGCTGTAAATACTTTGGGTTTTTGAGTGTGAATTTGTTGCATAAAGGCTGAACTTATCTTAAAACCTTCCTTTGATTGGAGTAGCTGCTGTAAAAGCCACCTGGCCTGAGTTGGTTGTGATGTTGAGTAGGCTTGATGCTAAATTTGAATAGAAGGAGAAACTGAGTTGTTTAGAGATGCAGTTGCATTAGTTTGGAAGTAGTCTGCATATACAAGTTACACCATAGTCTGCATATTTTTTTTATGTTTTGATTTGAAATTTATCACCTATATGATTTGCTGTTCAAAAGATTGTGCATGGTAAAGGTCTGGCCCCTGGTTGTAGTAGGATAAGGTGCATGTTGTTGGACTGAGGTAGAGAAGGGCTTTGATCTGACAAAAATGTGGATAGATGTTGGAATAGGATATTGGAAGTGTTTCAGGTAATGTAGAAGGTGTGTGCACGTGTACACATTTGTATCACTGTGTACATGGTTAAACTGACTGGAGTATTAATGCCTCTGTGTAGTTGCATGGTGATGGCTGTTGTGCAGTGGTTGGTGGGAAGAGTTGGCTTTAAGCACTTATGCAGAGGAAGTTTTCATATGTATATCTGAAGGGAAGCTTCCCTGTTCTGTACCAATGCATCATATTTATCCTGTTCAAAAATGCATGCATACAAACTTATGATAAATGGTATAACTGGGAGGACAGGTCTAGGTAAAGTTGTTGAAAATTTGAAGCCTATGAACTAAGATTGAGGGAAAAAAAATGGGGAGTATGAAGCAGTGGTGCAAAGGCATTTGGAAAGCACAGTACATATAGTGAGCAAGTTCTTCCAAATTGCATTCATGTCTCACAAAGGTCTGCATATATATATATGGAAGTTGTAGTCTGTTGGTAGAAGAAGAGAAATGGTGACTTTGGTGATGGGATGGTTGGTTGCAGTTCTAGCTGTTGTAGCTAAGTGAAAATAGGCATCAGTAGTATTGGTGCATGGAAGATGTGATCAAAGTTGCAATAGGATTGGCAGAGAAGTTTTGCAAATGCCGGGGTGTTTTTCTCATAAACTCGAAGCAGCTGCCCGGTTTGCTCGAAGCAAACACATGTCTTTCTCGAAGTTATGAAGGGAGTGAGTCGGGGAAGTGCATAAAGATCTGGGAAGTTTCATATTTAGTAGTTTCCGTCCGATGATTTCAAAGCATGGAAATTTTAGAAAAAATGGGTTGAAAGTAAAATATATATATAAATCTAAGATTTAAGTATGATAGGCAACAATAAGATGTTGGCGTGTGTACATGTGCATAAGCAAGTTGGAATTTTAGGTGTGCACGTGTACATGTGTATCACGACATAGAGTAGGAAAATTCACCCTGTGTTTGAGTCTGGCTTTAGAAAAAAAAAAAAAAAAAAATTCGTAAATTTTGGGTTAACCCGGTTCTCGTTTTAGGGTATGTTTTTGGTCACGGTACACGGTGGAGTGGTCGAGCAAGTCAAGTCATTCTCGTTCTATTTTGATTTGACCGTAAAATTCTAAGTCGTGTATTCTATTTTTCTACTTTTGTTCTAGATTTGAATCTAGGCGACATCCGAGAAATTTTATCGGTACTTTCTGTCGGTCTTTACCGGTGAAACGTCGTTTTGAAATTCAATTTTTTCTGCAACTTCCAGGTGAGAAATTCTCACCAGACATACGTATTTATATTTGGTAAATTATTGCAAGTGTATGTGTAAAATTTTATTCTGTTATTATCTGTCTGTAGTATAACATAGAAGGATGAACCCCATTTTAATTGGCACCACATCAGTTATTTATCTGTTGTATTATTTCTGCAGTTATATTATATTATTGTTATTTACTGCTTAAATCACCACTGCAAGTTTCCCTGTTAATTTAGATTGTATGGGCTGAAATGATAGGCCTAAATGATTATTATTGTTCAATTATTATGTTAACTGCTTAACTGATAACTTGGGATTGCGGGTTTGAAATGATAGAACCCGGGGTTTTGTAAATTACGGGTTGAAATGATATACATCCGTATCACTTGACCTAGGCTAGAAAACTATATACAGGCCCGTGGTTCTGATAATATTTTCTGAAATATTTAAAATTATTTTGGAAGTAAATATTTGATTTAATATCTTTAAAGGATTTTATTTTGATTTTGGATGAGTTATAAATGTTAATAAACAAATAAATATTTGAATAAAATTTTGGAATATAACTTATTTTAGAAATTCTGGATTTGGAAAGAATAAGATTTCAGTTAAGAAATATATATAAATAAATAAGTTATATTTGAAAATCTTTATTAAGTTAAACAATCTACTACAGCATTTAAATGCTGTCTTTTGAAATTGGACTAGTTTTACCCATAAATTTAGGTAGCATTTCCTAAGTGCAATGGAATCTAGAATTTGATTGTTCTAAAATTTATGGAATTTGATAAATTTTATTTTATCTTAAGTTTTGGAAAAGATTAAGACATAAATATTTATAACTGTATTTTCTTTAATAAATTAAAGATAAATATTCTGGTATTAAGTAAATTTTGGAAAAATTTAATGGTTAAAATTTGGAGTTTTATTTATGGAAATTATGGAATATTCAAGACTAAATAATAAAACATTGATTTGTGAAAGAACAAAACCCAAACTTAGTTTTGAATAGTAAATACTCCAATTTAATATATATATGGGAATTGTAATGTTTTGGGAACATAAAATGATATTTAATTTATGGTTTAAATATTAAATAGAGAAATTATTTGTAAAGTTATGTAAATTCTTTTCTTTACAAAGTAACCATAAAGTTAACCCATTTATTCTATATATCGTTGAATATCCAAATCATTTGCTTTTGGAAGTTATGGTTTTAAGTAGAAATTCCAATATATTAAGGTTTAAAGGTGAAATTCAAATATTTGGTTTCCAGATATTATAAAACTTAAGCAGTATGGTTTTTGGAAAAAAATTTAATATAACGATATCATATGGTTTGGGTTTTTAAAATGATATCGTATTTATAGTTTTGAAATGGAAAGGTTTATTCTGGTTTTTAAAGTATAAAAGGTTTTAAATGGCCACGGGTTATAATAACGCTTGGTTGGCAAAGAGACCGGGATCGGATATGGACATACTCTCTGTCGATACCGAAAACCACTTTGACTAACCGTGTACGCGGTGGAGATTCCAGAATGAAGTAGGATGGTGGTGACGGTTTCTTGAAAGGTATATACGTGGACCTGACTCCCGTGAGTCGGCTTAAGGTGGCTAAAACAGGAGCGATTGACGGATTAATGAGGTAGCTCCTCTGATCGAACGCACTTCTTCGTATACCATTCTATTGCTTATGTGATTGTTTGGGTGCACCCTTGATTTGGGAGTGTTGTTCGAGGTGGGCGGTTGCTGCGGCTTCGCGTTACCATCGGTCCGGAAGCGTAATTGGTATATCTACCCTGGCATTGCCTAGTTGTGCCGTGTCACCTACCATATCGAGCCTTGTACGAGTTTGGATTTCTCCCGTAGCCCGTGTTGTATCCTCTGGTTGCTTCCCGATCAGGAGGGGCTATGATATTGGATGGACTACTGGGACTATTACGTGTTAAGGGCTATATGGGTAACCCCTTAATGCTAAGAAAAAAGTATGTTTATTTTATAAATAGACACTATTATAATAGCGCAATATACTATATAGTAGATAGTTTAACGGATCCTTAGAGGATGGGCGATCCCAAGCATCCTTTAAGTTACTTGCTCTATATTTCAGTACACTTGAATTAGCTTACATTATGTAAGTATGTATGTCCTGACTCGAGTGTTTTGTTTTATTTTACGCTCGGGTCAGCCTGAGTTGCAGTTTCAGTTCCTCTCCGGAGCTAGGACATTCCGAAGACCAGTCGTGCTGCTGGAAGTTTGTTTCAGTCTTTATCTTTTCTGGAATCCCAGACTTTGAAGACTCTATCTCTATTTATGTTTAAAATTTTATTTAGGATTATAAGCAATGTAATTCCTATTTGTTAAAGATGTATAAGTGGCTTCATGAACCACTAAGTTTTTAATTTCCGCTGCGGGATTCTGATATCTGTGTATGTGATTCTGTGATAATTTTACTGTATATTCTGAGTTTTGCCAAATTTATTCTACAACGCAGTATTTTGAACTATTCAAGCTCGACATGTTCTATTATTGTCGAATTCGAATGGTTGAAAATACTGGGTCGTTACAGATGGATTGCCAAGGACATAGGTTGGTATGATAGCATTTGAGTCATATTTGATAAATTGATGAAGAATCCTGGATTCATGTTCGTTAGGTCAAGTAGAACGACATCTGAATCTGTCGTGTTATATATGAATGGATAGTGTGATTCCATGAGTATTGTAAGTGGCCAAAACTCATTGTTCACTAGAAGGCTTAGGGAGAACTTACGAGAGGCATTTGGAATTTGGTACCAAATTGACAAGATTATATTGAGACCAAAAAAGGACCTTCGAGATCTCGAAGGACTATTCATACTGATAGATGTGATACAGAATATGTTAGGAGAAAGGCAAAGGAGTAGTGAAGGTTCAACATAATAAAAGTGAAGGGGATAAAAAATTATAGACCAAGAAGAGCATGTGGACCATTTATACAGAGTTCTTCACTTGGTGAGACTTCTTTTTTCGTCAGCTTTCATAGTGGGTATCATATTTGATGTCTTGTACTAGATAATTTTAGTATCCTGCATATTAGGATAGGCATGATTGTTACTTTTTGATATTTGTTGCTGGTATTTGATACGATTACATATGCTTATGCGGTTATTAAGCATGAGGGATAGCTATGGTTGAACTGACTTGATCGATTTGGGGATTTCGGAGGCAAAATTTGCTCCTGAAATCCATAAAGGAGGGGAGAGTGTAATGAACTGTATTTTGCATAATGGAGGATCATAAAATATTATTTTTATATTCATATTGGGCCATATGACTGTAAAACTCTAGACGCTGTCGAGTATTGACCGTGATAATTTTATCAGATGATTTCAACCCAAATTTAATTTTGCTGTTTTTGGTAGTTACATGTATTATGCTAATATACACAAACCGACGCATCATAGAATTTGGACGAATGAAAAACTTCAACTTGATTAAGGAGAAAGTTTATGATCTATGTAGTCAAAAAAATTTAAGATGATGTTCCTACAACCTGTACCACCTAAAAAGGTCCAAAAATAGCATCCCTAAGCACAATCTCAGATTTGACGAAAGTTGCACCCTTAGAATGGGAAAATTTCAATGATTCATGCGGTAAAAGAATCATAGCAATCGAACATTCCTCGGAGCCATACGAATACAGAACGCGTGTTAAAATTTCAAAAATTAAGAAAAAGTGTTACACAAACCCTGACACTACCCCTACACTATAACTACTTTCCTCTCTTGGTTGTGGCTGGATATACTCTTCCTCCAAGTGATGCTTCTCTTTTCATGGCAACCTATAGCCTTACCTAACTTTCCCCTCCTATATCCCTATCAACTATCCACTATTTCTGGCAATATAAAATACGAGTCATCCTAATTTTTCGAGAGATACGCAACCATGATCTGATCAACCCGATTTTGACCTTACTGGCCAAAAATAGTAAATTCGACGAAAATGATAATTTTGAAAGGAGATTTGAATGGGAAATCGTTGATATGGTATTTTCCTATTGGCTAAGGGGAGTATGGATATGTAGATCGCCGGAGCCATAGGTGATCGAAGAGGTGGTGGTTTGTTTAAAAATTTTGGGTAAGAAATGGGGTTTGGTTTCACGTGGCTTAAATGTGGTGTGTAACATCAATGCGAGAGTCAAAGTGGTGGCAGTGGTGACATGGAGTAGTGTGGTGGTGCCGGCGGTCTCGGGTTGCGAATCGATGCGTATGCGGTGGTTCAATGGATATGCATGTGAACAAAGAATAAAAAACATAAGAAGTTTGCATTTTCTATGATGGTAGCCAGAGGGGAGGTAGCACAAGCGAAGCTCCATGTAATGGTTGTTAGGAGAGGAGCAACAGCGGTTGGTGGCCTAGGAGGAGGAGCGGTTGGCAAAGTTGGTGCGTGCGCTACAGGCATTTGCATGGACGAAATAAATATGTACATGGTGCTGCAGGCCAAAAATGTATAGAAGGGAGAATTAGCTAGGGTGACGTGGCAAAAGCTATGCGTGGAAGTGATGCCATAGGAAAGTATGAAGGTGAATTATGAAAATAATTTGTTAAGATTTAATTATGTTGATTAATTAATTAAGTAGGTTAGTTAAGTTATTACATTATTAATATAAATCATGTTCATATATCTTCCATATCTCTTGCATATGAGATCCAATTTGGATGTGGTTTCTTGGATTGCACTAATATTGGAATCCTCTAAGACTTAGAGTAGGATTGAACATTGTTTGTTAAGGTAAGTGATATTTTCTCTCACCGTACTATGATTGTAAGTATAGCATTAAAGTGATGTTTTGAAATAATTTATAACTTTAGTACGTGATTTATAATATATTTACATCTAAATCTTATGTTATAAAAGAATGTAGAAGTGTTTTAATATGGTTTTAAATTAATCACATTTTTCCCTATTAACGCACTATGCTGACGATATTGATAGATTTAGGCTATTACTAATATTTATCCCACGTTGGTTGCATGGATGCATTGTATTGTATTATTATAGGTGCACCTAGGTTATTATAGACATTTCTATGCTTATTGGTTACATGTCTGCTTATTTACTAGTTTGGTTGAAAAAGTCATTCGAAGGTGGTATATTATTAAAAGATATCTCAAATGATAGGATTTAGTTTTGACATGGATGATGGAGATGCTTCGAGGAGCACGATGTGATAGTTCTTCGTTCAATGTTCGATTTCAAGAATGAGTGATCTTGGCAATGAATTATAGATGAGACACTTTCATGCGATGACTTCACGTTCAATGATGATGATTCCATGATGGAAAGTGATGGCTTTGATGATGGACAGCTGTACTTCAGGATGCGGAGCAGTTAGATGGTAGTAACTATTTGAGGAAGATTACATGACGTATGATAACATTCTATGAATTATGATGGTTGTTTAGAGTAGTTCCCAACCTGGATGACTTCATGGGAGTTGTGAGGAAAATTCTGAGATGAACTCTGTAGAAAGGAATTATTGATATTCATAGTGTTTTGATGTGTACTCGTAAAGCACGGTTATGTGAGGACACTTGCTTAGGCTATGGAGTGTGCCCCAAATCACATGATGTTCTGATCTGAGTAACCTAGGTTGTTATGAATAATGCAGTCCAGTTCCCAGCCTTTTGAGTGGCATGGATTCGATAGCCGAGAAACCATGTCCTCGACTGCTGCAATGGGGTCATATGAGTATCATATATCCAATGCACTAAATGAGTGAAGGTAAGGATGGATGACGGATGTTATGTTTGTTTGATTGTTTTACAACCTTAGGGTTGTCACCCAATGTTGATGTTATTATTGCAGATATATAGGCAACCTTAGTAGTTAAATATATAATACACCCTGACAACTATGATATAGAGTTACATATATCTTGTGCTATGTGCTAACTCTGTGGATGCAGGTACAAGTCAGGTATGATGACACATACCCTCTGCTCCATATATTGGACCGACTTTTATAGTGCTTGAGAATATTTATCACTTACACCAGATTGTTATCTGATCCGAGGTTTTATGCATTGGTTATTATCATCTTGGTTGCTCTTAAATAAGTATGCTAGGTAGTAGGTATAAACAACACTTGGAACGTTGCAGATGGACTAGCATAAGGCGATCCTTTCTCATATTTATTTATAGTTTATTATTGTTTATTCCGTTGTGTGACACTATGAAACCTTGATAGTGTTGACATATTATTATAAGAGACAATTTATCAATTGAGTTTATTTATAAATTGTATAAACTCTATTACTATTTTTTACAACTATATGAGCTTGCGTACTCTGATTCTATGGTTAGTTATTACTGTCTTGTATGTATTATATCTGTGATGACTATATTTTATCTCATGCACTATGAGATATATGATCAACTGCGTGATTGTATGAAGTTTTCTTCTCTTCTCTTTTATTCTCTTTTACTCTTTTCTTTACTTCTATTTCTTTCCCTTGACAATCGTCCTACGTTTACAGGATGCTCTAGCTGTAACAGCCTGCAAATCTATATCCCTTTAAGTTGAAAATATTCTCCATCAGATCAACTCAAAGCGGACGGAAATACGAACCATTAGGGTTAGAGAAGAAGGAGGTAGAAGAAGAGAAAACAAAACAGTATCAGAATCTCACAATCGCAGTGGAACAATATATAATAGATAATAACCGATCCTTATACAACTATATCTGTTTATACAGTACATCAACAGAGTACAACACAAACAATAGCCAAATACTCTACAGTTATACTAACTTTCCCCCATAAAATATGACTACATAGCATACCAAACACAGCAGAAATAAGACAGATACGTGTGATGCGTCTCGCCATCCAGCACATCCCCTGAGCTCCATAGCAGTCCATCCAGAATCTGTACTCTATAATACTCAGTCTAACCCGAGAATTATAGTAAACTAACACCCAAGTCAGTCTAGAAAACCAACATGAGAAAACACACTGAGTTGGTTTATTAAAGTCCAAATTCCTTTGAAATCAAAGGTATCTTGTATGACCACGCCACAAATAAACATGTCCGGCTTTTACCTTACAATAACCAAAACATTTTTATCAAATTCGTCTGATATTATAATAATGTCTATAGAAAGTGAAATAGAATCTAGCTGAAATGCTTACATCTCATGTTCCAGCAATAGTTGGGCACAATCATAACCGTACAGGCGCTTAATGAAGATTGGATTCCATACAATTGCAGGGCTATTAGGGTAGCGCTCGTCACCGTACCTGGTCTAGATCAGAGTACCGAGGATCCCTCCCGATCCTCTACAACATAAGACCGGAGCTACCCCTTACTGGATAGTCCGAATAAGATCATCTCGCGGTTGGATCAGCAACATCACACTAAGCCGAATAAAAAGGGACATCTAGACAGGGATGACCTTACCTTAACTGGTTGCTAACCACTTAGCCTTGGTGACCTCCCATGCTTTAGCCATTCCCTGTTGATGAGGCTTGAGGCTGTGCGTTACCTCTTTAGTACACATTCACTTAAAATACTCACCGTCCTCCCGATGATGTTCTGATAGCATTCATCCATACAAGTTGCACTGGGTCTGGACAAACCGAATCACCATCTTCATAATTTTCAATGTATTCATTCGCAAATCTTCAAACTAGATCGAAGTGGTTTTCGGATAATTAAATCCGATCCTGGCCTCTTCGAAACGATCAGCGCATTGGCCAATATTGATAGTCGGTTACTTAATCATCAATACAAACAATCATTCGCCAATTGTTTTATTTCCCCTGAAAATCACCAATTCTTAATACTCTAGATTTTTAAATAATATAAATCATTTTATCCAAAATATATAATTTATAACATTTAAAATAAAACTACTTAAGCCTCTTTATTCAAACAATAGTTATGAAATTCTTTAATAATTTCCAAGTAAAAACTTTAGCCAAAACTACTTTAAAATAGAACTATTACATAAAGTATAATATTTAATAATTATCTTTTTAAATCATAATACTAGTTAAACCTTTAAAATAATCACTTCTATAATTATCTTAATAAATATTTATTAAAAAAATTATTAGAACGACTAAATAATATTTTTTTCTAAAACATTTTTTTAAAACAACTTTAAACTTCCATCTTATAATTTAAAAATCTCCTTTGAAAATATACTCTGCTTTTTAGGGAAATACACTTTCCATTTCAATATAGCCCAGCTAATCATTTATAAATCCTGCTCGATTTATTTCAGTTTAATTTATGACCTAACCCGTAAATTTCCTTTTCCACACTTTTAAAAATAAACCACTATTTATTTTTAAACAAACAACCATTTCCTTATAAATTCCCAACTTGATATTATACTTTACAATTATCCACTGATTCTCCTTATTTATAAACCCCATTATAAACTCTATAATCTCATTCTCCTTTTAATTACTGTTTTCAAAACAATTAATCAATTTTTTAAATCCACTCTCTAAATTGTATTCCCTTTAAAATTTATTCCGAACTTATCCAAATCCATTCCAAAATCCATTAATTCCAATTTCACTTTTTAATTATGATTTAAAATCTTATTTAATTTTGAAATCCGATTTTCATACTTTACTTCAAATTTTTCCTTTTTATTCTTCCCAACATTTTTAAATCTCAAATTTAAAATAAATTCTTTAATTCTTTAAAAATATTGCTTAACTCCTCAAAACTCCTATATTCCCATTTATTCCAAAACACTAATTTTCCCCATATCCAGAATTTATTTTCTAGGATTTTTAAATCAAACTTTCATTTCTTTCCAAATTCATATTTTAAATTTACCCAAATTCACTATATTCATTTGACTTAAAATTCTCCCTTTTATTTCTCTTTCAAAATCAATTTTTTATATTTATGATATCTTCAAATACCCAAATTATATTCAGCAAAACACGTAGCATCCAATACTTCTAATCTATCACAGATAATCAATAACTCAAATCACAGGTTATGATAATAATTTTCAATATTTTGAGGAATGCAGTTGGATCCCTCCAACCTGTTTCCATGCATCCATGGATGTTAGCACAAAATAAAATACAAAATCACACTTCGAGGGGGATATCGCGGTATAAAGGGTCATCCGCTATATAATGCGGGAATATCAATCACTCCAATATATAAACTACTATATATAATTATCACATCCAGATTGATAATAAATCATTATTTAAGCAATCAACCAATAATTTAAATTTTAACTAATTAAATTAACCAGTAACCCAGATAAGAGTGATATTAACTCACCTTAGACTTTTAATTGCACTTCGATCCAACCGGCTTGTTTTCTTCATGATTTTGGACTTTGTATAACATTTCACAGTTTATTAACATTTAAATTGATTGAACAATTAATTACTACATACTTATATTTAATTTAAACTACTAACTCGATTTTAAACTAATAATTTCCCTTTTGAAAATCTTTTAGCTACTAAAATAAATTAAATAAGTTAATTGAACAATTTAATCACCAATCCATACCTTTAAAAAAATGAACTAGCAACTAAAATACGTAAATGTATATTTATTTTATCTTTGAAAATATATACTTGTAAGAAAAAATCTATATAGATTAAAAACTAATCTTTATGTAATCTCCTATGTTTTCCAAAGTCCTATATATATATATATAACTTTCTATTTTACTATATATATATTAAAATATGTATGTATAAAAAAAAATCTTTTCAGTAAATAACAACAATAATTTGCTTCACTGTAATTAAAAAAATTCTTCTGTATATAAATACACATATATGTAAATTTTAAGAAAAATAATACCTTGCTGCCAAACCTAAGCTCCGCCGAACCCCAATCCAACTGGACATACGACGACATCACCAATTCGAACCCGAAGTCACCATCACTTCACCTCCTCGGCTGAAACCTTGCAGTGAAACTCGACCTGACATGAACACGAACATACTATCTTCGTCGCACGACCAACTTGACATCGAACTCCTCCGAGATTCCACCGCTCGACAATGCATACGACTCGTCTTCCAACATCGACTTCGGCCGTGCTTCTTGAGCTCGACTCGAGTTCACAACTCTCTCACAGATTCCTCTCCCAAATCGATGAATCGATTTGCTTCCCATAGACTTGCCGACCTCGCGACGAAGGTCGCGAAACCCCACTCGCACCCCTTCTGGTTTCGCGACTTCGATCGCACATCCATTCACTCGATTTCCCGATCGAGAGCGACTTCGGTTTAAAAAAATTGGTATCAGCCATGATGTCCTTAAGCATTGCAATTTCCCCCTTTTTTCTTTAAGTTTTGAATCGAGAGAAAGGCTCGGCTGCTTTTTTTAATTAAAGAGAAGACGCGTGTCTTCAAGGAGAACGCGTGTCTTAAATTGCCTTGCGTGTCTAGATAGGCTGCTACAGTATTTCTAAGGTGATGAAAAGCATCTTATGTGAGGAAAATTATAGTCGAGGGTTGACTAGTCAAACAATATATTTTATATTTAAATTTTAAATTTAAATCATCCCGAAATCACAAATTAAAATCTCGATCTCCTGTCGAGACGTGCTGCTAGGCGTTTATAATGTTATACCCATATTACTAATGCAATGGAAAAGGTTTCGACGCCTAACTTGATCGTAATGAGAAGATAGCTTTTTTATCCCAATTATTATATTGAATTTTCGATAGATTTCAGTGCGTTTATCTACCGTACGGCCACACGATAATTCCAAACACTACGAAATTTGAAATCCGATAATAATACACTATTACGGATCCAATGGGATTGGTTTCGTTGAATTTCGAGATTGTGCCTCGGTAGGTTATTTTTGAATCCAATTTAAGCGGTATATTTTTAAAACTTGACAAATCACTTTTAAATTCAATTTTAAAGCTTTCATTATCTTCTGTACTATCTATTAATTACATTGGAAAGGAGAAACCGAAATTTTGCAATTAACAACAATTTGACACGTGGCACTATATTTCTATGTCCAAGTGCCGCTCAATTAGTTTCATTTCAATTCTACAATGCCACAATTGGTTAAGAACACGTCTTCCTTCTTCGGTTATCATAACTCGAGGAGTTCAAAATATATTGATCCTACTTTGGAAAAAAAATTCTGGTTGATAATTCAAGTAGAGATTTAGTGTTCATATCTCCGATTGCTCTTCTCGATTTGATTCCCGTCCTCTTTGTTTCTGTAAGTATCTTTCTTCTCCACTTTTCTATGTTCCTACCGATCCATTATTTTTTCTTCTTAGATGTTTTCTTCAATTATTTCTCAAATTGAAATACTTATGTGATTCAGTTACACTATAGTAGTTGTTATAAATACTCGTTTTAATATGTCTTTCATCCAACATAACTGTCTGTTGTTCTCTTGCATGATTGTTTCTACCGCAAATTATGTGTTTGATGAATCTACTTAATTATCAGTTCGATATATGAATTTGTATTTAACATTAATGGAATT
The DNA here is from genome assembly GCA_030765085.1 of Allium cepa. Taxonomy (NCBI): domain Eukaryota; kingdom Viridiplantae; phylum Streptophyta; class Magnoliopsida; order Asparagales; family Amaryllidaceae; genus Allium; species Allium cepa. The sequence continues at coordinate 622,951,282 of CM060931.1, forward strand.
AGTCAGAACTTTGTTTTCTACAAAGTCTGTAAGTACTAAGAAGTGTTTCTACACAATGATTACTTTTACATTTGGCATACAATGGTTGGTAGCAATCATTCAAAATTTGATATTGTAAAGATCTTTCTATGCAGCTTTTTTCAGTTCAATTCAAAATAAAGTTTCTCCATGTTAAACTATATACCAGCTACTTGAAAATGATTGAATAACGAAATGAATAACAAAGCCTATGACTGAATATTGGCATATAAATCTCATGATATTACTTTAAAGTTTGTGACGGTCGTCCTTCTGCATATATTATAATCCCGCCACCCTTCATTGTTTACTTTCCATTGTAATCAGTCATGCGTAAGGATGCTTTAATTTCCACTTTATATTTCTCTATGATCTATCATTCAATATCACTTTGTTCTCTTTGTCTCCCCATGTTATTAATGCACTTGGTATGTTTGTTGAATAGTGTAAGTGAGGTTGATTTCATGCTTTAAGTTTCTATAGTTACGCATTTAATAAACTATATATATTGTTGTGCAGTTTCCATTAGTTTATCAGCTTAACAATCCATAATAAAGACTGTTTCCTTTAGACTTTTTTCTCTTCTCCTTTCACATGCGCTGAAGGGTGATGTAGTGTCATTGGGTTGACAACCACTGCTTATACTATGAGTTGATATTTGTGCCAATGGCTTAATGCCCGTTAGCTAATCTATGACTATTTATGTATGCATCTACATCAGCATTCAGTGGTTAACCTAACAATTAGCGACTTCAATCGGTGTACCATCACATTATCTTTGGTGTATACCTAAACACATGCACCCTTTTTAAATCTCTGTTGGATATTTTCTGCAGTACATCTACTATAATTCTATTCTTATAAGGGATCCTCTTTAAACTGTAGATTATGATGCTTGGACAAGGTTCATAGGTTTTGTTGCATAAATTTTTGCACTTACCAGAGATAATCTCCAATATAATTAATTTATTAGTAAGCTGTCTTAAAAAAATATTTAGTATTTAACTTTACTTTTCTATTATGTTTAAAGAGAAAGCGGTTAATATCAAAAAATAAAAACAACAGCCTAACCTAATTGACTTTATTTACAACTGCCTCCATCATAATTCGACCAGGCTCAGGTTCTAAATTTTTGTCTTTTGCCTGCTTAATATATTCTTTCACCCGTCTTTTGGCTCCTAAAATGGTTTCATTGATTTTTTCCACAGTCGCAGCATCAGCAATAGTATTCCCGATACCAATACTGAATGCTTGTTGTAATAGCTAATAATTAACAAGCCATTGTGTATGCCCTACAAACTTATGAGCCGCATCTATGCCAACCTCTTCCTTGTAAATTGCAAAATGTAATTATATAATATAAACAAATAGCTTTTGAAATAACATTCATCTGTATCTCACACATACCAGATTATGTGAATAAGACTACCACCTCTTGTTCTAATTGTTTTCTTGCACTAAGTTCCAGATAGAAGTTCTCCTTTTTCTATTCTAACGACAGTATCACCAGGAGTAGTATATCCTATTTCTGCGTCCACATGCCAACCTGAATTTTTTATAAGGTTTATCTGCTTTGGGATAATAAGGTTGAAGACTTGCTTCCCAGTCCAGAGGGGTTTAGGCTTTAAAATGGCTAGAGCAGGTTCTTTACCATCAAAGTCTTCCCACCACATCAAGGTATTCATTAACACATCCTGCCACAAATGAAATATGATTGCGAACATTTCTTACCAATAACAGTACATGATATTCAAATGTCTCTCCACCTGTCAACCAAAAGTATTCAGCATAATTTGTATAAACTTAATAAGTTGAAATGATGAAATCGTAACGAACGGGTATATGCTGGAACAACCTAGGTGCTAGATTGATGTAATATTGCATGTAGGTTTTTGAGAAATAATTTTTATAAAACCTACAAGCAGTGTAATCATTTTAGTTATATTAAACCTTGGAGACCTATATACAAATGAGTTGTGCATGTGTGTAAATTGTATGTATTCTCACCAAAGTATGAGCTGTTTTGAACAAATAGTGAAATAGTCTTTTGGAAGAAAAAACATTAGGTTAACAAAAAATGTGAGTATTAAAGGGTGGTCGTAATAATTGTGCTTTTCCCAAGATTTCTATTCAGCCGCTGTATTCTAACAGCTGCTACCAGTACACAATCGTGTTGAAGGGTGATTATATGATATGTTATTGACAAAAATAGTTAAGTTTATTGAAATTTATTAACAGAATAATCATGATTAGAAAATAAAATCAACAGTTTATATAGTTATGATCAAGTTTATAATCGAAGAAAGAGCATGAATTTCACAGTATAAGGTGCTGTCAAAATAAAAAACTTATAGTCCCTATTCACTTCCTTAAATATGTAAACACAATTTAAGGTGTTTCCATTAATACCAAATTATTCACTTTATTTGATCCAGTTTTTGTAGCATGTTTATAGGACCGTGTAATTTTTTTCATGCCACTTCGTCATATTTTTGAGGCCTCCATAATTATAGGGTTTAAACACTTGCATAATATGCATGTTTATTAGGGTGGCACTGATTGTGACGTTTTATATTTAAATACAAATAATGATTAATATACTGTATTTCATTTCCTTTGTAGGTGTACGATGGGAAGGAAGTTGAAAGTTAAGCTACGGATGAAGAATTTTCTCCAACTCAATAGCCTGTAGAGTATAGGATGTTAAATAAGGAAAGCTTCATGGAATGAATATTCTCCTTTAATTCTTCATGTAACATTCAAATATTGATCAGTAGGCATTATTCCTAATGATTTCATAAGAGTCAAGTCCTTAGTATAATTTTGTCTTTTCTCTTTTAACAACAATGTACTAAAATCACCCTTATTGATAATTATGCTAATAAAGATAATCTTTGGCAATAGCTTTGTTGATTATTTTTCATTATTACTGTGTTTTAGAACACGCACCATTAAAAGTAACGTGCATTTAATTCTTTTCTTAAGGTATTGTGAATCATATTTAATTATTCCTTTAATAACAAGAAAATATGGGACCTAAATTTTTAGTAAACGAGTTTAATTGGTAGTGGTTTTTTGTTTTATTTATAAAGCATATTTTCTCAATGATTCCAAATATTCATGCTTACTTACCATTGAGGATTTGAACCATTTTGTAAAGGCATCATGTTATCCTTATGTGGCATGTACAATATTTATAGGTTTGACCTATAGAATTGCATAAATATTAATTTTCATACATTGAAGTTGAAATAACACACAATTTTAATTAGTTTTACAATATTGATACTGGTGGAACTTCTTAAAAGTTAAAATGCAATAATAAATTTTTATGTTATTTTAACAATAATGCATTTTTACCTTCACTCTCTGTCCATTATAATAGTGGTATAGTTTCTAAATTTAAAATTGAAACACTCATTTCAATATTACAAATTAATACAACTGATAATTAGCTTATTTATTTTGACCCCAAAATGTACTAAGTATACTCCTAGCATTTCTTAAAATTCTTACACCCATAACATTAATGGTATACCCACTTATCTTTCTTGATTCTTACTCTCAATTATCAAACATTGATAAGGAATGACATAATTTTTGATTTTTTTTAAATATTGTGGCTTATTTGTTATTTCGAACAATATAGCTATCTTAGATTTAGCAAGTGTAAATTTTATTTTTTAAATTTCAATATAAGTCTTATATTTCATAATAAATTATAATCCCAAGCAGAGCGATCCATGTTTGTTTTGTCATGTCGATTGTAATCGAATTCCGTTGTCTCTCAACTTATTGCTTTCATTGGTATTTTACTTTATTGCATATGTATTCATGATGTGCAAAGAATTTTTGTTGTTTTGAATTTAAATTTTCTATAAACATGGTTAAAATAGGTACAAAAAAGAAGGTTGCAAGGATAATTTTGTTATACTTTTGGTCCTGTATATGCATACCCAATTTCAACCTAATTTCAAGGTTGAAATAAAATCTACCTTGATGATTATGTTCACTATACAATGTTTAACTTAGCGCGTTTAACAATTGCTATGTTGATTTTCATTGGTTTCAGATGGTATATACTTGAACAAAAATTACTTTGCAACGAATTATAAAAGTTTTGTACATTTTTATATTAGCATGATGTCAAAATATTTATCGCTAAACAAATTTCATGCTGGTTCATTTTTTTAGTTTTTGTTGGTTATACAAAGTATATGCGATAAATAGTACATATGCAATCAATTTAGGAAAATATCCAAAGCTTCATTTTAATTTTAGGATAGTGTAAAAAATTGTGTACACGCTATCGCTAGATTCAACATAGTATATTTGAATATTTTATCGGTTGTTAATTTCTTAGTCATGCACAGTATTATTCTCATAAGCTCGAATCAAAAAAAAAAGTAAAATACAAAGAATATGTACATTTATTTATGTTGGCGTACTGAATAAAAATGATAAATTCAACATTTTAAGCATTTAAACTTTGGACAATATGACTTAGGATTCATTCACTTACTGAATAGATAAGAAATAGGCAATCATTAAAAATGAATTTTGGTAACAAAAATAGAATATATAAATAAGAAACACTAATCCACTTCAAATATACCAATCATACAACCATGTCATGACCCAAAAATAGTTATTTACATTGCCCGTGTGCGTAGCACGGGCCACACACTAGTTAATATAAATTTTACAAACCTTTAAATTATTTTTAACAAGCTCAAAACTGAAGATTGAATATTTTACCCAATTTCAAATTATTAAATTCAATAATTTAACTACCAAATAAATAGTGATATTTGAAATTCAAATTAAATGTTAATTTTTAAATATGTAAAATCAATTAAATATTCCAATTTCAAATGTCCAAAAATTCTGGGTCGTCATGTTCCTTCCCCCTTAAAAGTATTTCGTTCCCGAGATTTCTAGTTAAGAAGAATGGTCCATAACCCGTTCATCATTTTCCCAAAGCCAAACAATTTCAAACAACTTCTCAAAACAATCTATTTATTAAAGACACGCTATCCCTCTTACTAACTTTCCAAACTCATCCATAACTCTCGAACAACATTACTTACTCAACCATTCAAATGATAATTCAAAACGAAATTTTAAATTATCCAAATTTTAGAAAAAATTTAGAAAAATTTCACTAGCATCTCCTTTTCGCGGATAGATTGGTACAACTACAAAATGCCTCTATGGGCCCCCAAATTCAAAAGAAAGCAAAAGCCAAGTGGCTAGATTAGAAAATCATCAAACTTCATATGACAATTAAATACATACCTTTTTCGTCGGCAATTCAAACTTATCTTCTAAAATCAAAAACACCAATTTATCCTTTGCTTTTAGTACCTGTATACTACTTAGCAATAATATCCAATCGCATCATTCAAAATAATTTTATACATTTCTTTACAAAATTTTCAATATCTATTTCATTCAATCCCGTATGATATACACATATCATCCGTACGCAATATCAAATCCAGTCGCTCACTCGATCACACAATTTCACTTCCGAGTTAGTATCGTCTACCCAACTTCCTAGTGTGGACTCAGATCTAGTTTCTTGATCAGAAGCCGTCATTTTCCTTGCATAGCCATACACCATAATAGAGAATTTCAGAACCAATCAAAAATACATATCCAGGGTTCGCCGTTAAAAATTGAGTGAAAAATCCTAACACGGATCGATATAACTATCTCGAAATTCTGTGCTCAAATCTGGATCAAATTGTTTTGTGAATAAAGTAATATACATACATCCTACGTATTTATCTTAATTGATTATCAGTTATATCAATTTTCTTTTTATTCACAATTATTTTGATTCCCATTCACTTATTCACAAATATCCTTCTCACCACTTAATCTTCATACAAATATTACTTACAATATTTTCCAAATACCAAGTTTTTACTTAAGAATTTTAGCATCCATTTCTTAAGTTCAATATAGATATTATATACAATTCCTTATATTAATTTTCAATTTACCTCTTAAGCCTTTATATCTTTCCAATTAACTTACGTTTCAATTCCATTTTGAATTCAATTTACCTTTCGTTTTAAATATTGAATTCAATTCATCTTATCTCAAACCATGTTTAATTAACCATTTCTTTAATTAGTTCCACTTACTAATTTAATTTAAATCTCAAACACTTTTTATTTCCAAACCTTTATTATTCTTAGTCCATTTTGAACTAATTCTCCAATTTTACTTTACTCAACACAATTTAAATTGAATCCCAATATTCAGTTTCAATTCCATTTGCAAATGTAAATTCATTTTGTTCATTCACAAATTTATTTCCATATAAATAATTTCATTCCAAAAACCATTCCATTTAGCTTACTTAGATTTGTTTCCTAAAATTCACTTTTATTTAACTAGATTCGATTAACTTCACATTAAATTCAAATTTTAATTCCTATAAGTTTCCCAATTTATTTACATTTCATTCACTAACCTCTTTGATTTACTTCATTTACTTGGTTTGCTTTTCTAACGTATTTCGTCCACACCTACTTTAATTCAATTCTACTTTAATCTAAATTTTTCTATTCCAACAAATTTCAAATTTAATAAGTTATCAAATCCATTTATAGTTCCATAAACATTTCCAATTTACTTCTAGAGTTTTAAACAATTGCTTAAACATTCCAAAACATTTTTGAAATCATATATACCCAAACCAAATTATTCCTTGCATTCCAAAATTAAACCCAATGATGCAAACAAATACCAATTCAAAACATTCAGGCAGCAATTCCTTCCTTGGAAACTCGAAAATGAACATCGATGATGCTGCAGTCATCACCGAAATTAATTTCCAGCGACAGAAGTGAGTTCAGTGCTTTTACTTTTAAAACCATTTTCAAATATTTTTAATTCCAAATCTCACCCAATTTCATACCCAATTCAAAAATATTTCCGAATAATATCATTATTATTTATTCAAAGTCTTTGAAAATCATCTTCAAATCCAAAGGAAATTAATTTCCTAAAATTTCGAATTCCAAATCCTTTTAATCCATATTCAAATATTACTTTGGAATTTTATTTCTAACTATAAATCACATTTATAATTCACATTTTATAATTCATATTTACAAGCTCCGTCTTGTTATAATTTCAATTTCTTATTCAATTTCCACACCATAATGATAATAATTTAATATTATCACTTCCTAACAACCAAGCAACCATTTTTAACTATAATAGTTTCTGAAAATTATACCCTTTATATATAAAAATAATTTAGGAAAAATTATTTCATTTATCCCATTTAAAACAATACTATGTCGAATTGATCTATTCAACTGAGAAATCACTATCAATAAAGTTAATTACTAGTATTGACCAGAATCCATAAACCACTCAACAAACCAGTCAACACAATATAAAACAATTTTTATATTCACTAACAAATATGCACTCATATCTATTAATACACTCAAACTCATTCTAGAGTATTACAGACTCTATTTCTAATGAGTAATCCCCACCAGAGCAAAGGTTCTCGTTTAACCTTTATCTCTAATACCAAGTGTAACAGCCCGCAAATCTGTACCCCTTTGAGTCAACAATATTCTCCATCAGATCAACTCAAAGTGGACGGAAATACGAACCATTAGGGTTAGAGAAGAAGGAGGTAGAAGAAGAGAAAATAAAACATCATCAGAATCTCACAATCACAACGGAACAATATATATTAGATAATAACTGATCTTTATACAAAAAAGAACTATATCTGTTTATCCATTACGTCATCAGAGTACAACACAAACAATAGCAAAATACTAGATAGTTATATTAACTTGTCCCCACAAAAGCTGACTACACAGCATACCAAACACAGCAAAAATAAGACAGATACGTGTGATACGTCTGGCATCCAGCACATCCCCTGAGCTCCATAGCAGACCATCCAGAATCTGTACTCTATAATACTCGGTCTGACCCAAGTATTATAGTAAAATAACAGCCGAGTCAGTCTATAAATCCAGCATGAGAAAACACACTCAATTGGTTTATTAAATTTCCAAAAACCTTTGAAATCAAAGGTATCTCGTAAGACCATGCCACAAATAAACATGTTAGGTTTTTACCTTACAATAACCAAATTTTTTTTAGCAAATTCATCTGATATTATAATAGTGTCTATAGAAAGTAAAATATAATCTAGCTAAAATGCTTGCATCTCACGTTCCAGCAATAGTTGGGAACAATCAAAACCGTACAAGCGCTTATTGGAGATTGGATTCCATATAATGGCAGGGCAACTAGGGTACCGTCCGTCACAGTACCTAGTCTAGATCAGAGTACCAAGGATCCCTCCCGATCCCTACAACATAAGACCAAAGCTACCCCTTACTAGATAGTACGAATAAGATCACCCCGCTGTAACGACCCGTAAATTTTTAATAATTTTTATTTGTTTTATTAATATATTTAATTGGAATTTTATGAAATTTTAATCGATAAAATTTTGAAATAAAATTTAATATTTGGTATGCGTCTAATTAATCATAGCAACTGGTAAATTTTCGTTCGAAAATATGAAGTTTACTTTCGTGCGTAAATTTATTTCAATTTAATCAGTTAAAAATCGATGAAAATAAAACATTTTCGAAACCTAAATATTTTTACATAGAAAAATTCTAAATCATCTTCTAAGCAAGGTGTAATTTTTCGTTTCTCCAAATTCGGACTTCTTTAGCTCCGTCGATCTTATTTTTCTACGATTTTGCTGCATTTTCCGCTAGTAGAAAATTCGAATTTTTATAATTCAATCGTACCACTGATATCCGTATACCGTTTTGATCGTCTCGGCGTGCCGATCTCTATGATATATTTATTTCTCTATTTTGGAGACCGGTGCGCGGTACGATGCGCGAAACGCCTACCGTATTGGTTCCGCTTTCATACCTTGTGGCTTCTCGAATTCGATTCACCACCGTATAACAAACAACCACTTAAATTAAATGATTCCAACCTGTCACCAACTTATTTTTGCCAAATTGGATGACAATATTTCGGCTGTTAAAATTCTGTAATTTGCACACAAATCATGGCTGACCTTCTATGTTCCCAATGTTCATTTCATAAGTTGGTTTGTTTTTTTCTAAATTTTCGTTTTTGGCCACTTAAAACTAATATACATTGTCTTGTGTAGCTTGAACAATGTTTCCTCTTCCATTTTCTTTTTCTTTTTCTCTCAGCCCTCCCTCTTCCTCCCTTTTCTGCCATTCTTCAAAAAAAAAATATAGCGAGCAAATATTTTTAGCCTGTGCATCTTTGACCTTCCTCCTTCCATTCCTTGCTCGGCTATCCACCTTTCACCCACCTCCTCATCATGACAGCCTCTAACCCATGGCCACGACAACCATGAACTTCCGAGCACAGCCATGCTTTCTACCTCTTCCGCTGGCCTCCTTCACCTGCGTGTCTTCGCCAGCAGCTCATCACGTGAGCAAGTTCACCCACCACCTAGCATCTCGTTGCCGCCCCTTCCTCTACGTGAACAATCATCGAAGCCGCCTAAGCCGCTACTCCCGAGGTCATCATTCTCCCCTCCGACGCACAACCTACCCAAGCAAAACTCGCCCGAACTCTGCCTCCTCACTTTGAATGCAGCAGCCCAGCCTCCACGTGTTGAACACCGAACCTACCCATGCAAAGCTCGGCCACCCCGTCTCCTTTCGTTCTCGATCTTCCCCTGTCGCCTACTCCAGATCCGCCTCTCCCATACCCACGTTGTTCACTTCATCGCCAGATCTGTCAACCATCTCCTCCTTTGTCTTTGTATCTAAGCAGTAAGTTGCTATTTATTTACTTTTCTTTATTTTTATTTTATTTTTACAAACTATATTTCACTGATTTTATAAGTTATTAAAGCTTTATATTATCATATGCTGTTGCTAGAGTGTGTTGTGTGTGTGTGTATATCTGAATATACGTTTGCGTGTGTATATATATAGTATATAAGGCTTCCTTCTCAATGCATATGATATTATAATTTGGTATGCATATAATTGATTGTATATATAGCCTGCCTCCTCTTCTATATAGTGGTATGCGGCTGTTAGTTTTATACTGCTATCATATTTTAAGTTAGACTATATTTTGATCTTACAGTGTTTGATATACTGTGTATTATGAAGCGAAATATTTTAAAGTTTTTGCTTTGGTTTGTTTAAAACATTTTTATGCGGTTGCATTCAAGATGAAAGCATGCATATATTGTTCGGTTGTACATGTTACGTATTATATAAAGTTGATAGTTTGAAGTGGGAATACATGATATGTTTTATATATTGTGTGTGTGTGTGTGTATATATATATAAAGTTATGTAAACCTGTTAGTAAAAAGGTTTGTCATTGGGCCATGTTGGGAGGGCATGCATGCATTGGGTTTTGCATAAGTATTGTTCGCATATTTGTTAGTCCGCATTTGTTTTCACATTTATAAAGTATGATATATATATATATATATGTTATTGTGTCTGCATTTTTTAGCAACTGTTGTGTCAAAATATTTTAGCTATTGTTAGTGTGTAAAGCATATGGTGTAAGTATGTATTGAGATTTAAGCTGTACATGTTTCAAACTTAATGAGGACTCTCTTAAAAAAAAAAAAAATATGTTTGAATTTAATATATGTGATTTAATTTAAAGATGGCGGTTGAAATGCATATATATGAAATTTTATCTGTGTTTGAATTAAATATCGATTTGAAAAATATGTTTAAAATTGATTTTTGAAATATTTATATATATTTTATGCGTTTAAATTTTGGAATATAGTTATGTATATATGTTCACTGATACCATTTACTTTCATCGATCCAATTCAGATTTGATTTCGGCAATTCATATTTAACAGCTTTGCTCATCGATTCGTGCCAATCTAGTTATTCTGGAAGTCGTGCTTGCGATCCATGACTCGACTTCGTTGTCTATTCATCTCTCTAGCCTTGAAAGGTGAGAAATCACTCACGATTAAGGTTCTTTTATTTATTAAATTTGATTTCAATTGAAACGACAATTGAAATATGTCGTTGTTAGTTATTTACACTGTTATATATGTTATTACATGTATCAGTTCACCTGTGACATCTGACACCATCATCTGATATTTACGTGATGATAATCCAGTTTGGCTGATAAATGATTGATTGTTTGATGTTGATATTGGACGTTAAATTGATAAGTATGAAGTGATAAATAATTTACAATTGAAATTGACATAGAAGTTAAAATATGAAATTGATATATGTGTTGAATTTGATTAGATAAATTTGTATAATATGACCCCTTTAAATGTTTAATTTCTCGACACGTAGAAATATAGTTAACTGTAATTTGAACCATTTAAATGTATTTTGTATAAATTGATATAGTATGAAATTGAATAATAGACATTAAGTGAAGAACCATATAAATATTAGTGTAATAATCTTTAACCTACATGAAATGATAGTGTAGATTCTAGAAATAATTATATTAATTTGTACAAACAACAACGTGAATTAATACGATTATTTCGGGGTTATTTGAATTAATTATTGGATTGTTATTGATTGTTGTTATTGCTTGTTTATTTACTTTGACACTATCCCAGTTATCACACTGCAAGTTCCCTTTGCTATGCTTTGATTTTTGAATTGAAATGGTATCGGGTTGAAATGATAAATACCCAAATTTAACTTTGACCTAGGATAGAGAATTAAATAAAATCCGATTAGTCAAAATTGATTTAAAAATAAAATAAGATTTTATTCGAATAAATAATAAGATTTTGAAATGAAGTTTGAACTTGAATTTTAATGAAAGGAAATGTTAATATCTAATAATCTGAAATAAAATATTAACGTAGTAATTGACAAAAGAACAATGTTTAAAATTTAATTATTTGCCAATTAAATTTAGAATTATTTGGCAATTAAGTTTTGAAAATATTAATAATTAAGTTTTGAAAACATTAATAATTAAGTTTTGAAATTATTAATAATTAAGTTTTAAAATTAGTAATAATTAAGATTTGAAATTATTTGATAATTTAATAAGATTGAATTATTTAATAATTAAATTTAATTGAATTGAATTTTATTTATTAAGTGAAATTAAATTTCTTGAATAAGTGAAACTAAGATTCTTTATTAATTGAGTTTTGAAATTGTAACTAAGTAACCAAATAAAATGAAATTGAATTTCTTTTACAAGAAATAAAAGTGCATTTTATCGAAACAAATGTAAGACTTGAATTGGATTTGACAAATTTTATTTAAATTAAATTTGTAAGATTCGATATAATACAGTTAAACTTAAGAAATGAATTTAATGAATTGTAAATTTAATAGAAATTGTTTTAAATGATAAATTAATTTAATGAATATCGAACGAAATCGATTAATGACTTTAAATCGATGTGAACGTTAAATTAAGTTTATTTTAAATGATTATGGAATGAAACTTATATACGAATTTAAATAAATATTTGAATTTTTTTAAATAAAATTTTGAAATTGAATTATAAGATTTTGAAATGGTAATTTGGAAGTTTTGAAACGTAAATTATGGAAATTGATATAGAAAGACAAAAGAAATGATGGTTTACAAATTCTAATTGAAATTGATTTGGTTTTTGAAATTTATTAAACGACCAATCTGTGTATTAATTACGAAAGTAATTAAAGGAACCAGAATCGGTTATGGACATACTCTGTGTCTAAACCAAAAATCAATTTAATAACTATACGCGGAGTGTGATCCAGAATGAAGTGGTTGGAATGATGTACGTGATGACTGAAGAAAGAGAACGATGATGGATAGCCTTGACACTTGTGTCAAATTGGAAATGACTAAAACAGGAGCCATGCCGGGCCAAATGGGGTTAGCCGCCTCGAGCGAACACACTTCTTCGTAAACTACTCATTACTTGTTATTGATTGGTGCACCCTCCTAATTTTGGGAGTGTTGTTTCACGGTGTTGCGATCGTTGCGGCGATGCGTTTTCACCAGTCCGGATCAGGCAAACGGTAGTTTCACTATCTTGGGTATTGCCACATGTGCCTTGTCATACTTGTATCCTTATGTATGCGACCACTACAAATTTGTTTTGTTTTATACCTATGGAATACTCCCTGATACCCCACTAGTTTACGGTGGACTTTACATTGCTGTATAGACTATGACATTTATATAAAATGTGTTAAGGGGGATAATGGTAACGCCTTAACACTATTTTGATATTTTATATTATTGATAGACATTATCTACTTAGCGTACACTACTATATAGTACATAGTTTAACGGATCCTTAGAGGATGGTTATTCCAACGTCCTTTGAGTTACTTGTATTTCAGTTGTTATTTCACTTGAGTTAGATTTATTGATATAAGAATGTTAATTCTGACTCGAGTGTTTTGTGTTTTGCTTTACGCTTGGGTCAGACTGAGTGTACCAGTATTCGAGACTCACCTTTAAAGTTGGAGCTTTGCCTGGAGGTCCAGTTATATATACAGCGTTTAGATATTCAGTTGATTCCAGTGATGTACTCTAATTCTTGTATTTGACTATTGTATTCGAGACTTCTGTTGTAACTTATCTAACTCTGTTATATATATAGTAGCTTCATGAACTACTATCTTTTGGTTCCGCTACATAATATTACTCTGTGTCTGTGATGCTGTGATTATATATTTACCGTATATCTGATTTTTGCCAAATTTAAATTGACAATTCGGTATTTTGAATTATTCAAGTCCGACATGTGCGGATGCGAGTAGTCCAAAATAATGGGTCGTTACAGTAGGTATCAGAGCTTTGGTAGCTCTAAGCAAAACTTAGCATATAGGGTAAATGTATTCACAGAATCACTCTCATTCGAGTTTGAATCTCTTCCTTTGACTTGATTCCTTTGAATTTTGGAACATTCCTTGCGGTTTCAAAATTCATTCGTGTCCCTCACTATTCGTCTTCCTTTAATTCTGGAGCATCCCATAACTCCACTTCGAATGACCCTTATAATGAATCGGCGGTCTCGCCAATCTTCGAATTATTTGTAAATGGGTGAAACTACTTTACAATAGACATCGATTTACCGGAGATTTCTATATCCTCGGTTTACGATGCTTTCTATCTCCTGTTATACTTGAATTCTATCCATTGAGGCCGAATGTAGATTTGCCTTGGAATTCTGCATCGATCTAATTGTTGAAGCCACCGTCAACCCAATTAAGGTTGCCCGCTATTTAGTAAACTTATACATCTTCCTGTTTCGTGATTTAATCATCTTATTTTGTTTCGAATCTACCTTCGAATCAAAATTCTCTTTAATTTGAGTCCATCAAATTTGAATCTCTGTCATTGCTTTGAAAATCCGTTCTTGTATCGTCGAGCGAGGAATTGTATTTGTAAATTTATATTAAAAACGTTTTATATATTGTGTTGTTTGAGTTGCTGATGATGATTTGTGTTTCCGATCGATTCGTCTGATCGACGCTATCGATAGGATTTCCAAAAGACTTGAACAGAGCACACCGACACAATATTGTTTTCAAATTTGATAAATAAGATAATTTTGGCTGATTATATTATATAAGTATAAATTTTTCTGAAATTAAATTGTTAATAAATTTGTTGTCCGAAATGATAATATTTAATTTTCATTTATTGTTTTGTAAACCATTGACTATTGCAAAATAATAAATAGATGAATTTATAAAACTTGGCTATAATTTGATTTGGAATTTGAAATGGATATAAATTAGAGTTTGAGAATTTAATTTCCGGTAATTTCAAACTTTGATTTGAAAGTTTTAAAGTGTATAGTTTTTAATATTTTCAAATAGAAATCATTTCAAAGAATTTAGATGTTTAAATCAGTGCTCTTCTCTTTGTTGCTGGAAAATAATTTCGGTGATGAAGGCCGCATCATCGACATTTATTTTCGAGTTTCGAAGAGGAGAGATCATCAGTAGCTTGCTATACTTTTGTTTTGGAACGAATTTGGTTTGAATTTCTAAAAGGATGACTTGATTTAATATGTATATATTAGTATTCAATTTAAATTTGACTTGGGTATATTGTATATCTCTAGATTGTTTGAAGTTAATCAAAATTTAATTCTAAAATTTTTGTCAAAGATGTTTTCAATTATAAAATGAAGTCAAAAGTTTTGAATAAATATTTAAAGTTGAAATAATTGAATTAGAAATTTTACTTGGATAATACTCTATTGCATTATATATAACTTACCTAAAAATTTTAAAAGTTAAATATGTAATTGAATATTATACAGTGTAAAATAATATTAAGGGAATTTATAAATAAATTTGAGTAGTTATAATAAATGTAAATATACATAATATATGTAATAAGATATATTAAGTAGAATAAGTTTAATAATAATTTGGAATAAAGAAGAATTAAATTTGTCGAACAAAGTATGATTATAATAAATGGCTATTCAAATTTATGATCTTTGAAATTGTTAATTTAAGATAATTGGATAATATACAACATAAATTGTCTTTATACATAAAATTTGAGTGCGTATAAAAATATTATACACTTAAAGTATAATTATAAAATGATTAATAGAGAAAAATAAAATACTAGGTTAGTTAAATAATAAATGGATTAATAAAATAAATGCTTGTTTGAAATAAATTTTGTAACAAACAATGATAAATTGAAAATAAACCAAGTAATGAAATTCCTTGAGTTTAAAATCAATTATTGAATATTAATTTGATTTAAATCGAAATTTATAGTTTGAACTAACAAATTTAAATTTAATAAATATTATTGATTTAATATGAACGGATTTAAACCAATTAGTGAATATTAATCTGTTTAAATCGGAATTTATATGGTTTAGATTAAT
The DNA here is from genome assembly GCA_030765085.1 of Allium cepa. Classification (NCBI taxonomy): domain Eukaryota; kingdom Viridiplantae; phylum Streptophyta; class Magnoliopsida; order Asparagales; family Amaryllidaceae; genus Allium; species Allium cepa. The sequence continues at coordinate 622,967,213 of CM060931.1, forward strand.
TGTTTATTTTGTTTTCCAATCTATTTTCCTTTCTGGTTGATTCTATTCTCTTACCTCTTTTTTTTCGAGGACGAAAAGTTTTGAGTGGGGGAGAACGTAAGGACCGTAAATTTTTAATAATTTTTATTTGTTTTATTAATATATTTAATTGGAAATTTGTGAAATTTTAAACGATAAAATTTTGAAATAAAATTTAATATTTGGTATGCATCTAATTAATCATAGCAACTTGTAAATTTTCGTCCGAAAATATGAAGTTTATTTTCGTGCGTAAATTTATTTCAATCTAATCAGTTAAAAATCGATGAAAATAAAACTTTTTGGAAACCTAAATATTTTTACATAGAAAAATTCTAAACCATCTTCTGAGCAAGGTGTCATTTTTCGTTTTTCCAAATTCGGACTTCTTTAGCTCCGTCGATCTTATTTTTCTGCGATTTTGCTGCATTTTCCACTAGTAGAAAATTCGAAATTTTATAATTCAATCGTACCACTGATATCCGTATACCGTTTTGATCCTCTCGGCATGCCGATCTCTACGATATATTTATTTCTCTATTTTGGAGCCCGGTGTGCGGTACGATACGCGAAGCGTCTATCGTATTGGTTTCGCTTTCATGCCTTGTGGCTTACCGAATTCAATTCACCACCGTATAACAAACAACCACTTAAATTACTTGATTCCAACTTGTCACCAAATTATTTTTGCCAAATTGGATGACGATATTTTGGCTGTTAAAATTCTGTAATTTGCACACAAATCATGGCCGATCTTCTATGTTCCCAACGTTCATTTCATAAATTGGTTTGTTTTTTTAACTTTTTGTTTCTAGCCACTTAAAACTAATATACATTATCTTCTGTAGCTTGAACAATGTTTCCTCTTCCATTTTCTTTTTCTCTTTCTCTCAGAACTCCCTCTTCCTCTCTTTTCTACTATTCTTCTTCAAAAAAAATATAGCGAGCAAATATTTTTAGTCTGTGCATCTTTGACCTTCCTCCTTCCATTCCTTGCTCGGCTATCCACCTTTCGCCCACCTCCTCATCATGACAGCCACTAACCCATGGCCACAACAACCATGAACTTCCGAGCACAGCAGTGCTTTCTACCTCTTCCGCTGGCCTCTTTCACCATGCGTGTCTTCGATAGTAGCTCATCACGTGAGCAAGTTCACCCGTTGCCGCCCCTTCCTCCACGTGAACAATCACCGAAGCCGCTGAAGCCACCTACTACCGAGGTCATCATTCTCCCCTCCGACGCACAACCTACCCGAGCTAAACTTGCCCTAACTCCGCCTCTTCACCTTGAATGCAGTAGACCAGCCTCCACGTGTTGAACACCGAACCTACCCATGCAAAGCTCGGCCACTCCATCTCCTTCCGTTGCCGATCTTCCCCTGTCGCCTACTCGAGATCCGCCTCTCCCATACCCACGTTGTTCACTTCATCGCCGGATCTATCAACCATCTCCTCCTTTGCCTTTGTATCTAAGCAGTAAGTTGCTGTTTATTTACTTTTATTTATTTTTATTCTATTTTTACAAACTATATTTCACTGATTTTATAAGTTATAAAAGTTTATATTATCATATGCTCTTGCTAGAGTGTGTTGTGTGCGTGTATATATTGGTATATATGTTTGCGTGTGTATATATATAGTATATAAGGCTTTCTTCTCAATGCATATGATATTATAATTTGGTCTGCATATAATTGATTGTATATATAGCCTGCCTCCTCTTCTATATAGTGGTATGCGGCTGTTAGTTTTATAATGCTATCATATTTTAAGTTAGGCTATATTTTGATCTTACAGTGTTTAATATACTGTGTATTATGAAACGAAATATTTTAAAGTTTTTGTTTTTGTTTGTTTAAAACATTTTTATGCAGTTGCATTCAAGATGAAAGCCTGCATATATTGTTCGGCTGTACATGTTACGTATTATATAAAGTTGATAGTTTGAAGTGGGAATATATGATATGTTTTATATATTGTGTGTGTGTATATATATATATATATATATATATTAAGTTATGTAAACCTGTTAGTAAAAAGGTTTGTCAGCATATTGGGCCATGTTGGGAGGGCACGCATGTATTGGGTTTTGCATAAGTATTGTTCGCATTTTTTTAGTCTGCATTTGTTTTAACATTTATAAAGTATGATACATATATATATATATATATATATATATATATATATATGTTATTGTGTCTGCATTTTTTTTAGCAACTGTTGTGTCAAAATATTTTAGCTATTGTTAGTATGTAAAGCATATGGTGTAAGTATGTATTAAGATTTAAGCTGTACATGTTTCAAACTTAATGAGGACTCTCTTAAAAATAATAATAATAATAATAATAATAATAATAATAATAATAATAATAATAATATGTTTGAATTTAATATATGTGATTTAATTTAAAGATGACGGTTGAAATGCATATATATGAAATTTTATCTGTGTTTGAATTAAATATCGATTTGAAAAATATGTTCAAAATTGATTTTTGAAATATTTATACATATTTTATGCGTTTAAAATTTGGAATATAGTTATGTATATATGTTCACTGATACCATTTACTTTCATCGATCCAGTTCTGATTTGATTTCGGCAACATATTTAACAGCTTTGCTCGTTGATTCGTGCCAATCTAGTTATTCCAGAAGTCGTGCTTGCGATCCGCGACTCGACTTCGTTGTCTATTCATCTCTCTAGCCTCGAAAGGTGAGCAATCACTCACGATTAAGGTTCTTTTATTTATTAAATTTGATTTCAATTGAAACGACAATTGAAATATGCTGTTGTTGGTTATTTACACTGTTAAATATGCTATTACATGTATCAGTTCACATGTGACATCTGACACCATCATCTGATATTTATACGATGATAATCCAGTTTGGCTGATAAATGATTGATTGTTTGATGTTGATATTGGACGTTAAATTGTTAAGTATGAAGTGATAAATAATTTACAATTGAAATTGACGTAGGAGTTAAAATTTGAAATTGATATATGTGTTGAATTTGATTAGATAAATTTGTATAATATGACCCCTTTAAATGTTTAATTTCTCGACACGTAGAAATATAGTTAATTGTACTTTGAACCATTTAAATGTATGTTGTATAAATTGATATAGTATGAAATTGAATAATAGACATCAAGTGAAGAATCGTATAAATATTAGTGTAATAATCTTTAATCTACATGAAATGATAGTGTAGATTCTAGAAATAATTATATTAATTTGCACAAACAACAATGCGAATTAATACGATTATTTCGGGATTATTTGAATTAATTATCGGATTGTTATTGATTGTTGTCATTGCTTGTTTATTTACTTTAACACCATCCTAGTTATCACAGTATAAGTTCCCTTTTCTATGCTTTGATTTTTGAATTGAAATGGAATCGGGTTGAAATGATAAATACCCAGATTTAACATTGACATAGGACAGAGAATTAAATAAAACCCGATTGGTCAAAATTGATTCAAAAATAAAATAAGATTTTATTCGAATAAGTAATAAGATTTTGAAATGAAGTTGGAACTTGAATTTTAATGAAAGGAAATGTTAATATTTAATAATCTGAAATAAAAAATTAACGTAGTAATTGACGAAAGAACATTGTTTAAAATTTAATTATTTGTCAATTAAATTTAAAATTATATGATAATTAAGTTTTGAAATTTTTAATAATTATGTTTTGAAAATATTATTAATTAAGTTTTGAAATTATTAATAATTAAGTTTTGAAATTAGTAATAATTTTGATTTGAAATTATTTGATAGTTTAATAAGATTGAATTATTTAATAATTAAACTGAATTTTCTTTATTAAGTGAAATTGAATTTCTTGAATAAGTGAAACTAAGTTTCTTTATTAATTGAGTTTTGAAATTGTAACTAAGCAACCAAATAAAATGAAATTGAATTTCTTTTACAAGAAATAAAAGTGCATTTTATCGAAACAAATGCAAGACTTGAATTGGATTTGACAAATTTTATTTAAATTAAATTTGTAAGATTCGATATAATAAAGTTAAACTTAAGAAATAAATTTAATGAATTGGAAATTTAATAGAAATTGTTTTAAATGATAAATTAATTCAATGAATATCGAATGAAATCGATTAATGAGTTTAAATCGATTTGAACGTTAAGTTAAGTTTCTTTTAAATGATTATGGAATGAAACTTATATATGAATTTAAATAAATATTTGAATTGTTTTAAATAAAATTTTGAAATGGTAATTTGGAAGTTTTGAAACGTAAATTATGGAAATTGATATAGAAAGACAAAAGAAATGATGGTTTACAAATTCTAATTGAAATTGAAATTGATTTGGTTTTTGAAATTTATTAAACGACCAATCTGTGTATTAATTACGAAAGTTATTAAAGGAACCGGAATCGGTTATAGACATACTCTCTGTCTAAACCGAAAACCACTTTAATAACTATACACAGAGTGTGATCCAGAATGAAGTGGTGGAATGATGTACGTGATGACTGAAGTAAGAGAACGATGATGGATAGCCTTGACACTTGTGTCAAATTGAAAATGACTAAAACAGGAGCCATGCCGGGCCAAATGGGGTTAGCCACCTCGAGCGAACACACTTCTTCATAAACTACTCATTACTTGTTATTGATTGGTGCGCCCTCGTAATTTTGGGAGTGTTGTTTCGGGGTGTTGCGATCGTTGCGGCAATGCGTTCTCAACAGTCCGGATCAGGCAAACGGTAGTTTCACTACCTTGGGTATTGCCTCATGTGCCTTGTCATGCTTGTATCCTTATATATGCGACCACTACGAATTTGTTTTGTGTTATACCTATGGAGTACTCCATGATATCCCATTAGTTTATGGTGGAGTTACAGTGCTGTATAGACTATGACATTTATATAAAATGTGTTAAGGGGGATAATGGTAACGCCTTAACACTATTTTGATATTTTATATTACTGATAGACATTATCTACTTAGCGTACACTACTACATAGTAGATTGTTTAACGGATCCTTAGAGGATGGTTATTCCAACGTCCTTTGAGTTACTTGTATTTCAGTTGTTATTTCACTTGAGTTGGATTTATTGATATAAGAATGTTAATCCTGACTCAAGTGTTTTGTGTTTTGCTTTACGCTCGGCTTAGACTGAGTGTACCTTCATTCGAGACTCACCTTTGGAGTTGGAGCTTCGCCTAGAGGTCCAGTATATATATAGCTTTCAGATATTCAGTTGATTCCAGTGATGTACTCTGATTCTTGTATTTGACTACTCTATTCGAGACTTCTATTGTAACTTATCTAACTCTGTTATATATATAGTAGCTTCATAAACTACTATATTTTGCTTCCGCTGCATATTATTACTCCGTGTCTGTGATGCTGTGATTATTTATTTACTGTATATCTGATTTTTGCAAAATTTAAATAGACAATTCGGTATTTTGAATTATTCAAGTCTGACATGTGCGGATGCGAATAGCCCAAAATAGCGGGTCATTACACCCGTGGTTGGGACCGCCTACTAAGCCGAATAAAAAGGGACATCTAGACAGGGATGACCTTACCCTAATTGGTTGCAGCCACTTAGCCTTGCTGCACCTCCCATGTTTTAGCCATTCCTGGTTGATGAGGCTTGAGGCTATGCGTTACCTTTTTAGCACACATTCACTTAGAATACTCACCGTCCTCCCGACGATGTTCTGATAGCATTCATCCGTACAAGTTGCCTGGGTCTAGACAAACCGAATCACCGTCTTCACTATCTTCACGGTACTCATTCGTAACATTCAAACCAAATCGAAGTGGTTTTCGGATAATTAAATCTGATCCCGGCCTCTTCGAAATGATCAGCGCATTGGCCAATATTGATGGTCGGTTATTTAACTATCAATACAAACAATCATTCACCAATTGTTTTATTTCCTCCGAAAATCACCAAGTCTTAATAATTTAGATTTTTAAATAATATAAATTACTTTATCCAAAATATATACTTTAAGACATTTAAAATAAAACTACTTAAGTCACTTCAAAATAGAACTATTGTATAAAGTATAATATTTAATAAATATCTTTTTAAATCATAATACTAATTAAACCTTTAAAATAATCACTTCTATAATTATCTGAATAAATATTTACTGAAAACAAATACTAAAATGATTAAATAATAATTTCTCTGAAACATTCTTTTAAAACAACTTTAAACTTCCAACTTATAACTTAAAAATCTCCTTTGAAAATATACTCGGCTTTTTTGGGAAATACACATTCCATTTTAATATAGCCCATCTAATCATTTATAAATCCCGCTCGATTTATTCCAGTTTAATTTACGACCCAACCCGTAAATTTCCTTTTCTACACTTTTAAAAATAACCACTATTTATTTTTAAAGAAATCACCCTTTCCTTATAAATTCCCATATTGAATTTATAATTTACAATTATCCACTGTTGGAGATTCTCCTTATTTATAAACCCCATTATTATCTCCATAATCTCATTCTCCTTTCAATTACTGTTTTCAAAACACTTAATCGACTTTTAAAATTGACTCTCTAAATTAAATTCCCTTTAAAATTTATTCCCAAATTATCTAAATCAATTCCAAAATCCATTAATTCCAGTTTTACTTCTTAATTATGATTTAAAACCTTATTTAATTCTGAAATCCCAATTTTCATACTTTACTTCGAATTTTTCCTTTTTATTTCTTCCCAACATTTTTAAATATCGAATTTAAAATAAATTCTTCAATTCTTTAAAAATATCGCTTAAGTTCTCAAAACTCCTTTATTCCCATTTATTCCCAAACTCTAATTTTCCCATATCTGGAATTTATTTTATAGGACTTTTAAATCAAACTTTCATTTCTTTCCAAATTCATTATTTTAAATTTACCCAAATTCACTATATTTATTTGACTTAAAATTCTCCCTTTTAATTCTCTTTCAAAATCAAACTTTTATATTTATGATATCTTCAAATACCCAAATTATATTCAGCAAAACACATAGTATCCAATATCTCCAATCCATCACAGATAATCAATAACTCATATCATAGATTATGGGAATAAATTTCAATATTTGAGGAATCCACTTGGATTCGTCCAACCTATTTCCTTGCATCCACAGATGTTAGCATAAAATAAAATACCAAATCCCATTTTGAGGGTGTATCGCGATATAAAGGGTCATCCGCTATTATGCGGGGTGCATAGGGTCTCATCCGCTATATAATGCATGAATATCAATCACTCCAATATATATACAACTATATATAATTATCTCATCCAGATTGAGAGTAAATCATCAATTCAAGCAATCAACCAATAATTTAAGTTTTAAGTAATTAAATTAACCAGTAATCTAGATGTGAGTGAGATTAACTTGCCTTAGACTTTTAATTGCACTCCGATCCAACCGGCTTGTTTTCTTCACGATTTTGGACTTTGTATGACTTTTCATAGTTTATTAACATTTAAATTGATTGAATAATTAATTACTACTTACTTATTTAATTTAATCTAATAACTCGGTTTTAAACTAAAAGTTTCCCATTTTAAAAATCTTTTAGTGACTAAAATAAATGAAATAAGTTAATTGAACAATTAATCATCAATCCATACCCTTAAAAAATAAACTAGCAACTAAAATATGTAAATGTATATTTATTTTATCTTTGAACATATATACTTGTAAGAAAAAAATCTATACATATTAAAAACTTGTCTTTATGTAATCTCCTATGTTTTTCAAAGTCCTATATATATATATATATATATATATATATATATATATATATATATATATATATATATATATAGAACTTTCTGTTTTACTGTATATATTAAAATATGTATGTATAAAAATTTGTTTTCTTTTTTGTAAATAACAACAATAATTTGCTTCACTATCATTAAAAAACTTCTTCTGTATATGAATACACATATATATAAATTTTAAGAAAAATAATACCTTGCTGCATAAACCCTCTCTTGCGAACCAAAACCCGAGCTCCGCCGAACCCCAATCCACCTAGACACACGGAAACATCACCAATTCGAACCCGAAGTCACCATCACCAGACCTCCTCGGCTGAAGCCTTGCAGTGAAACTCGACCTGACATGAATATGAACATACCGTCTCCGTCGCACGACCAACTCGACATCGAACTCCTCCTAGATTCTGCCGCTCGACAATGCATGCGACTCGTCTTCCAACGCCGACTTCGATCGTGCTTCTCGAGCTCGACTCGAGCTCATAATTCTCTCATGGATTCCTCTCCCTAATCGATAAATCTATCTACATCCCATCGATTTACCGACCTCACGACGAAAGTCGCGAAACCCCTCTCGCACCCCTCTGGTTTGACGACTTCGATCGCACATCAATTCACTTGATTTCCCAATCGAGAGCGACTTCAGTTTATGTAACAACCCGGTATTTTGCATCAATTATAATCAACAATTTAAACGATTAATATTGACACAAACTTCTATTTGAAGTTTTTAAATTTTGAATTAAAATTGATTTATAAATTGATAAAAGAAATTTAGGACTTTAAATAAAAGTTTTCTTTTTATTTTTATTTTTTATTTACTTATTTGGCCTTATCCCCTCTTTAATTTCGAACCGGCCCCCCCTTTTTATCCATTTTTCATTTCGTTCACAAACCCTAACCAATTCACGAAATAATGGCGACCGTTCCTTTCGTTCTCTCTCTGCTCTGGAAATTAGGGTTTCGATTCCGATGGTTGCTCGTCTCTTGTGGCGCTCGCGTTGCTTGCTTCGACATTCGGTTGCTCCTTTAATTCGTCGACACGGTGAGTTTGCTCACATCTAATTCATGTCTCGAGTTATCTGTGTATTTTGTTGCTTGAATTCTTGGCTAATGTTGCTTCGAGTTTTAGTGATTTATGATTTTTGTTCTATTTCCGTTCCATGACTTTTGAACTTGAGTGAGTTTTACTCACATCTTTCTCTACTTGGTTGTCTCGGCACTGTTTTGTTGAGATGTCGATGATTTCTGGTTTTGGCAATTTCGTATATTTGTGTATCGAATTGGATTAACTTCGTGTCCACCACGAGGTTGCCTTCGAGTGACTTCGACTTGTACCTTGCTGAGTTTTAACTTGGATTTATCGACTGTTTTTGACCTGAGACTTTGATTTCTTTTCGTGACTTCACAATTTGACTTCTGGTAAACCCTTGAGTTGTACCACTGCAGACATTCTCAGTCTTGTTGATTACCTTGGCTACTGTCTTGATCATGTTCCCTTTTGAACTTGAAGTGGTACTTGTTATAAGCTTATCACTTCGATGTTTGACACTGTCAAACTCGGCTTTGACTTGATAATGTGTTCGTCTTTTATGTGACTGCTCCATTGGGTTGTCTTGATGTCCTGAGTTGAACTGCTGCCTGGTTATGTTAACATGCGTGTGTAAATATGAATTCATTCACCTAGTATTGCACTTTGGTCTTCATATGTACACTGGGTTTGGCAATTTGATTAGTGCTTCGAGTTACTGCCGTTTCCACTCTTGTTCATGCAGTTTTATATGATGATTATTCTAGTCATTCATACTTTATGTTGTAAACATGTGCATGTTAACAATTGATGTTCACTGTTCATGTCCTTTACTTGGTGCCTTTTGCAGTTTTGTTCACTTTTCTGAACAGTTCTGGTTGCATACCCATTCCATGTTTGTAGTCCTCACTGTCACTGTCCATTTGATCGCCCTGATGCAGTTTTCATGTTGAATTCATCCTCTGGTTACTTGGTACATTTCTGTAGCACCACTGCACTTTAAAGTTGCTGATCATTTTCATTCATGAATGGTTGTATATCCAAATGACATATGGACTTTGAGTGAATGCTTTATTCATTACTGAGTTGCCATTTCATATGCATTGAGCTTTGGTCCATTGCTGTGTTATCATCATATTGAACTGGTTTTCTTGTTGTTGCATGCTTGTATCACAGCATACTGCATGTTTTATCTTTGAAGCTTGGCATTTGAATAAAGTTTTTCTTTCTTTTAAATTTGCAGTAGTTTGCTAATTATTTCTTTCGGAAATGTTTGCTGGTTATCACCATGTATATACATACATATATGTATATATATGTGTGTGTGAATGGCATAACTACAGCTCCAATGTGTTCATTGCTGTGTTGTTTTCTTGCCTTCATTTTGTTTGCATATTTAATATGCAGTAACCTGTATTCTTGACTTTGAGTATTTATGTGTACGAGCACTTGTATCTGGCACATGTGTTATGTGCATTTCAGTTGTACTTCTTTTATTGCCTGGTCTGGATTTGTGTTCTGGTTCTTCTTTAAGCAGTGTTCACTTTGTGTTAGCATTACACTTGTGTTGAACTCGGTTTTCGAGTTTGACCTTGTACTCGTGTGTGAATTTTTATTGTGTACAACAACACTATAGTGGCAAGGCAGTGCACGCAAGCGTGAACTGCAGCCACACGGAATTGAGTTTTTGGGTACGATAGCATTATAGTGGCAAGGCAGTGCACGCAAGCGTGAAATGCAGCCACACAGTACGGCGTGTATGATATTCTATTTGTTTTGACTTATGGATCTTTTTGCGTATTCCTTATGCAGTAGTGGCGAGGCAGTGCACGCGTGCGTGTACTGCAGCCCTACTTGAATTAATATTTTAATTGATATTTCAATGGTTTGAACTGTTTGTTCATTTCAATTCAATATTCTGAATTGCATTCTGATTTGGTTTAATTACTGTCGTCTATTCAGTAATTAATTATTATTGCTTCTGTGCACTAATAACTGAGTTTGAATTAGACTGACCCGAGTATTATTTTCTTTTGAATCTAATACTCGGGTCAGACCGAGTATTTCAGGTTGTAAATATTCAGCTTTGGGTTGCTGCTAGAGCTATGAAGTTCTTTCATATCTTTTAGAGTAGTCGTCGTCATTTGTTGTAGTCTGAAAAATTGGATAGGAAGATATGTATTCATGTATATTATATACGTTAATGTACTTGTATATGTAACTTCTTGAGTCGACTGTGGTAGTTGTATCATATGTACCGTGTCTTATGTATTGTATCAAATGTATTGTAACTGACATCAGTTATTGTATATATGAGACTTTATGTTTTATTTGTGTTCCGCATTATATTATCTGTGTAATATTTTATATTTTATGTTCTAAACTATTATGAACCATCGTAGTTCGTTTTATACTGGAATTGGGGTATGCCGATGGGAGAAAATAAATCAGAGATGAAAAATGAAAGAATATTTATATTTATATTTATATACCACTCCTATCGAGATAACCAATACTAGTGTAAGGCCTAACTATTGATGGCCGCTCCTCAACAGCCTTATTCTCCGTGCTAGTTGACAGCACTACACCGTAGTGTTCTTGGCTAGCGTGGGTATAGAGGTGGGGCGTCACAGCTTGGTATCAGAGCTTGGGGTTTAGAACCAATATAAAACATAACTTGGATGGAACATATGTTACAACTATTTGTCGACGTTTAATCTCTCGTGTTTGCATATGATTGTCTTTGATTGTTAGGTATGAATTCCTAGCGCTTATTCATATGCATTTGATTTTGATTCTTGTGTTTTTGGCTTTGATTTGATTTAGCCGATGATTGATTTTGTTCGAATCTCAGCGATTCCGAACTTGATATTTTATGTTTTCCTCTGCTTGAATTCCATTCGACTTCGGTCACTTTGTTTTTGAGAAATTTCTAAATTCGTGATTTCCAAGACTCTGATTTGGTTTGCCGTTGAGTCCTTTTATGATGATGTTGAATCGTTTTGTACTCTATTAGGGCCATTAATTGTTGACTTCGACATTGACTCGATTTTTATTTTTGTTGAAGTCATTTATGCATTTATGCTCGTTCTGCTTTGTTTTTTTTCCAATTGTTAATCGATTCTTCTTTTCCGATTAGTTGTTATCTTCTTTGTCGACTTTGATAACTTCTATTTCTGGAATTTTTGGATATTCCTACTTTGATGGATTTAAGAATTGAATTCTTTGGTTTTTATTCACATCTTCGAATGTGAATTTTAGTGAATTGATTTGGTTTCCAAATTTAATCGATTCTTGTTAATTTCCCGATTTGTTGCTATCATTTAGTAGCAACTTTGATGACCATTTCTTCGGGAATTTTTGTGAACATACCTTTCGATGAATTCGGTATCGATTTCTTTGGATTCTATTCACGTCTTCGTATGTGAATTCTTGTGATTGATTGATTTTACAATCATTTTTGTGATTTGTCACTTTAAAAAAATATATAAACGTTTTAATACCAGTAGTAAATATCAAAACTCTTTTATCAAAATGTTTTCAACTCTATTTTCAATATCAAAATCTTTTCCTAAACCGTTTTCCGATCTATTAGTATATACAAACCTTTATTTTCACTCGTATGAGAAATCTAATTAAACGGCTTAGCAAAACAAGTGGTATGAAACGCTTGCGTTTACTTCGTCGGTTAATTTTTGGTCTTGTTCGATTGAACCACTTGTGACATTTTCTAGTGAAGATCTACAATTTGTTCGTAAATATTTAAGTTAAGCTAGTGGTTATGGGACATAAAGCTAAACTTTTATATTCACTAGCTTAGTGTAATTGACACTTCTCGTTGATCTTGATGATCGCTTTATGAATTAGACTAGCAATTGCACGATGTCTCTTTCATTGCAAGGTTAGACTAGACACCACTTGTGTGATTCCACTCACGCATACCTTTTTGCTTTTTGGTTAGTCTTGACCTCAATCTGTGTGATTCCATTCACACATGCTTAGTGTAATTGACACTCCTCGTTGATCATGATGATCGTTCTGATGGTCAGACTAGACACCACTTGTGTGAATCCATTCACACATACCTTTCTGCTTTTTGGTTAGTCTTGACCTCAATCTGTGTGATTCCATTCACACATGTGGGGTAGCTCCCCTTGGTCTTCGGACCGTCATGTGATAGGCCTCTTCCCCTTTTTCTGTGATTTCTAGATTCCTTATGTTGATTTCTGGAAATTTTATGCTTCACCTATTTTTGTGTACTGGTGAATTCATATGTTATTGATTTGTCATGAGTACAAATTTGAGGTATGATACCTCTTTGGATCTTTGAGAAGATCTTGTGATATTGATTATCTCTTATCGGTTGATCTCCTGTTGATCATTATTTGCATACTTATAGTCGTATGTCAGTATGAATATTCCATATTTATGCTATACCTCTCATCGGTTGATCTCCTGTTGATCATTATTTACATACTTATAGTAGTATGTTATTATGGATATTTTATGTTTTGCGTTGCACGTGTGGGTGATTTTCATGCTCACGTGTAGGTGAGATTCCATGCTCCCGTTCTCGCTTTGTGTTGCACGTGTTGGTGATTTTTCATGCTCACGTGTAGGTGAGTTTTCATACTCGCGTTTGAGTTTTCATACTCCGGTTCGAGTTTCCATACTCCGGTTCGAGTTTTCATACTCGCGTTCGAGTTTTCATACTCCGGTTCGAGTTTTCATACTCTCATCTTATGATTTCTGGATTTCTTGTGTAGATTCCTAGAATTTTTGCTTCACCAATTTTCGTGATCTCTATTGATAAGTTTTATCAATTTTTGTGCATTGGTGAATTCGTGTGATATTGACTTGTTATGAATACGAGTTTAGGGTATGATACCCCTTTCTATCTTTGAGAAGATTCTTGTGACACTTTTGATTAATGAAAATCCACTTATCGAAGTTGCTACTGATGTCGCTGTTTTAATCACGTGTTTTAAAAATGGTTTCAAAATATAAATCCAAATTGTTTTCAAAAATTTTACGATTTGCGCTTTCAAAAGAATGAGGAAGCGAATTAAACGTTTCAGTAAAATCGAGGACTATGACCCCTTTCTTTTGCTGATTCGCTTAATTCCGGACTTGTTCGTTTGAGAATGTAAATTGTAACTTTATAAATAAAATGGTTTTAAAATTTTTTACAGTTTACGCTTTCAAAAGAATGAGGAAGCGATTTAAACGTTTCAGAAAAATCGAGGACTATGACCCCTTTCTTTTACTGATTCGCTTAATTCCGGACTTGTCCGTTTGAGAACGTAAAATGTTATTTATTTAAAATACACAATTTTGCACTTTCAAGGAAACGATGAAGTGAACTAAACGATTTAGTAAAACTCATGGTTATGGGTCATGTGCGTTTGCTATTTCGGTTAGTTTCGGACTCGTTAATTGAAAAATTTGTGATTTGAAATTTGATTACTGTTATGGTAATTTCTGATTATCGTTTTGATAATCGGATGTTTGTGATTTCTGATTTATCGTTTTTGATAATCAGATATTTATTGTTCCTGATTATCGCTTGTGATAGTTAGATATTTGTGTTTTCTAATTATCTTTGTTGATAATTAGATTTGCTGATTTTGCTGTTTTAAGATTTCTTTATTCTGATTATCTATTTGATAATCAAACTTTGTTGAGAATTTGGGAATTTCTTTTATGAAATTAAAAGCTTACCTTCTCATGCTCTTATGGTTGTTACCTTTTGTCCATTTATTCCTTAGGATTGCGTGGACGCAATTTCTTTAAGGAGGGGAGTCTGTAACAACCCGGTATTTTGCATCAATTATAATCAACAATTTAAACGATTAATATTGACACAAACTTCTATTTGAAGTTTTTAAATTTTGAATTAAAATTGATTTATAAATTGATAAAAGAAATTTAGGACTTTAAATAAAAGTTTTATTTTTATTTTTATTTTTTATTTACTTATTTGGCCTTATCCCCTCTTTAATTTCGAACCGCCCCCCCCCCCCTTTTTATCCATTTTTCATTTCGTTCACCAACCCTAACCAAATCACGAAATAATGGTGACCGTTCCTTTCGTTCTCTCTCTGCTCTGGAAATTAGGGTTTCAATTCCAATGGTTGCTCGTCTCTTGTGGCGCTCGCGTTGCTTGCTTCGACATTCGGTTGCTCCTTTAATTCGTCGACACGGTGAGTTTGCTCACATCTAATTCATGTCTCGAGTTATCTGTGTATTTTGTTGCTTGAATTCTTGGCTAATGTTGCTTCGAGTTTTAGTGATTTCTGATTTTTGTTCTATTTCCGTTCCATGACTTTTGAACTTGAGTGAGTTTTACTCACATCTTTCTCTACTTGGTTGTCTCGGCACTGTTTTGTTGAGATGTCGATGATTTCTGGTTTTGGCAATTTCGTATATTTGTGTATCGAATTGGATTAACTTCGTGTCCACCACGAGGTTGCCTTCGAGTGACTTCGACTTGTACCTTGCTGAGTTTTAACTTGGATTTATCGACTGTTTTTGACCTGAGACTTTGATTTCTTTTCGTGACTTCACAATTTGACTTCTGGTAAACCCTTGAGTTGTACCACTGCAGACATTCTCAGTCTTGTTGATTACCTTGGCTACTGTCTTGATCATGTTCCCTTTTGAACTTGAAGTGGTACTTGTTATAAGCTTATCACTTCGATGTTTGACACTGTCAAACTCGGCTCTGACTTGATAATGTGTTCGTCTTTTATGTGACTGCTCCATTGGGTTGTCTTGATGTCCTGAGTTGACCTGCTGCCTGGTTATGTTAACATGCGTGTGTAAATATGAATTCATTCACCTAGTATTGCACTTTGGTCTTCATATGTACACTGGGTTTGGCAATTTGATTAGTGCTTCGAGTTGCTGCCGTTTCCACTCTTGTTCATGCAGTTTTATATGATGATTATTCTAGTCATTCATACTTTATGTTGTAAACATGTGCATGTTAACAATTGATGTTCACTGTTCATGTCCTTTACTTGGTGCCTTTTGCAGTTTTGTTCACTTTTCTGAACAGTTCTGGTTGCACACCCATTCCATGTTTGTAGTCCTCACTGTCACTGTCCATTTGATCGCCCTGATGCAGTTTTCATGTTGAATTCATCCTCTGGTTACTTGGTACATTTCTGTAGCACCACTGCACTTTAAAGTTGCTGATCATTTTCATTCATGAATGGTTGTATATCCAAATGACATATGGACTTTGAGTGAATGCTTTATTCATTATTGAGTTGCCATTTCATATGCATTGAGCTTTGGTCCATTGCTGTGTTATCATCATATTGAACTGGTTTTCTTGTTGTTGCATGCTTGTATCACAGCATACTGCATGTTTTATCTTTGAAGCTTGGCATTTGAATAAAGTTTTTCTTTCTTTTAAATTTGCAGTAGTTTGCTAATTATTTCTTTCGGAAATGTTTGCTGGTTATCACCATGTATATACATACATATATGTATATATATGTGTGTGTGAATGGCATAACTACAGATCCAATGTATTCATTGCTGTGTTGTTTTCTTGCCTTCATTTTGTTTGCATATTTAATATGCAGTAACCTGTATTCTTGACTTTGAGTATTTATGTGTACGAGCACTTGTATCTGGCACATGTGTTATGTGCATTTCAGTTGTACTTCTTTTATTGCCTGGTCTGGATTTGTGTTCTGGTTCTTGTTTAAGCACTGTTCACTTTGTGTTAGCATTACACTTGTGTTGAACTCGGTTTTCGAGTTTGACCTTGTGCTCGTGTGTGAATTTTTATTGTGTACAACAGCACTATAGTGGCAAGGCAGTGCACGCAAGCGTGAACTGCAGCCACACGGAATTGAGTTTTTGGGTACGATAGCATTATAGTGGCAAGGCAGTGCACGCAAGCGTGAACTGCAGCCACACAGTACGGCGTGAATGATATTCTATTTGTTTTGACTTATGGATCTTTTTGCGTATTCCTTATGCAGTAGTGGCGAGGCAGTGCACGCGTGCGTGTACTGCAGCCCTACTTGAATTAATATTTTAATTGATATTTCAATGGTTTGAACTGTTTGTTCATTTCAATTCAATATTCTGAATTGCATTCTGATTTGGTTTAATTACTGTCGTCTATTCAGTAATTAATTATTATTGCTTCTGTGCACTAATAACTGAGTTTGAATTAGACTGACCCGAGTATTATTTTCTTTTGAATCTAATACTCGGGTCAGACCGAGTATTTCAGGTTGTAGATATTCAGCTTTGGGTTGCTGCTAGAGCTATGAAGTTCTTTCATATCTTTTAGAGTAGTCGTCGTCATTTGTTGTAGTCTGAAAAATTGGATAGGAAGATATGTATTCATGTATATTATATACGTTAATGTACTTGTATATGTAACTTCTTGAGTCGACTGTGGTAGTTGTATCATATGTACCGTGTCTTATGTATTGTATCAAATGTATTGTAACTGACATCAGTTATTGTATATATGAGACTTTATGTTTTATTTGTGTTCCGCATTATATTATCTGTGTAATATTTTATATTTTATGTTCTAAACTATTATGAACCATCGTAGTTCGTTTTATACTGGAATTGGGGTATGCCGATGGGAGAAAATAAATCAGAGATGAAAAATGAAAGAATATTTATATTTATATACCACTCCTATCGAGATAACCAATACTAGTGTAAGGCCTAACTATTGATGGCCGCTCCTCAACAGCCTTATTCTCCGTGCTAGTTGACAGCACTACACCGTAGTGTTCTTGGCTAGCGTGGGTATAGAGGTGGGGCGTCACAGTTTAAAACAAAAATTGGTGTCGGCCATGATTTCCTTAAGAATTTCAGTTTCCCCTTTTCTTCTGTAATTTTTGAATCGAGAGAAAGGCTCGGCTGCTTTTTTTTAATTAAAGAGAAGACGCGTGTCTTCAAGGAGAACGCGTGTCTTAAGTTGCCTTACGTGTCTGCATAGGCTGCTGTAGTATTTTTGAGGTGACAAAAAGCAGCTGATGTGAGGAAAATTATAGCTGAGGGTCGACTAGTCAAACTATAACAACCCGATATTTTCAGCCATTCGCATCCACACATGCCGGACTTGAATCTCTCAAAATATCGCATTGTAATAAAATTTGGAGCAAATGAAATGCAATCACAGAATACAGACACAGAAATATCAGAATAACTCGCAGCGGAAATAAAAATATCATAGTAGTTCATGAAACTACTATAACAAACTCTCAAAACATAACATATAATATCGATCTGAAAAAACATATGCAATAGAAATCTCACGTACATAGCAGTTTATAAATACCAGAGCTGAAATAGAACAACTGAAACTGAAAAGTAATAGATAACTAGACAAGCAGAATCTCCAGCGATTCCTAGCTCTAGAAAAGAAATCCAAAGCTAAATTGTAAATACTCAGGTTGACCCGAGCGTAAAGTAAAACACAAAATACTCAAGTCGGGACATATATACTTATATAATGTAAACCAACTCAAGTGAACTGTAGTAGTAATGCATAATAACTTAAAGGATGCTTGGGATCGCCCATCCTTTAAGGATCAGTTAAACTATAAATTAAATACATCCCGTGGTTAAAATTTCAAAATAGTAATTTATACTTCGAAATCAAATAACATTTCAAGATTCAATATCACTCAAAAATCCATTCAAAATATCAAAATATCGTATCCTTTCAAAACCACATTCATTTTATTTAAAATACCATTTCAACACATAATTCACAATAGTTTATATTTCAAAACAAATTTCTTCATTTTAAATCATTAAAATGAAGTTATTATACTTAATAATTAAATTATTAAATTTTAAAAACTTTAAATCTTTCAAAGTTCATTTATTCACTTAAATTTATTAAAACAATGAAAAATTCAACTTTCACAGCATTTAGAAAGTGCTACGGAAAGTTACCTTCAAAACAATTCAATTTAACAAAAGACAGCATCAAAAAAATGTTGTAATAGGGTTACTTTTGTATGAATATGCGCTTATATGTTTTTGTTTCATGATAATAAACATATATATATATATATATATATATATATATATATATATATATATATATATTCATTTAAATGTACTTGGTAATGTACAATTTTGTTTTTCATAGATTAAATAAATATTTGTTGAATAAAATAAATTACACAGAATTTGAATGGAATTTGAATTCAAACAGAAATTTTATTCAAACAAATATTTATTACAATCTTGAATAGTACAAATTCAAGCTCTCACTATACATATACAGTTTTTGAATACATCACAATTCAATTTACATTAATAACCTCACTATATATCACTCACACTCGTATTTTGTCTTCAACTACATTCCAGTTTGAATCCAGCATCTGCGCAATCTGCAAAAATATTCACTAACGCAATAAAATTGAAAAAGAAATATTTTTGCAATATAAAATGAAATATGATTTTTGAAAATATGATTTGCCTCAGTTATTTGGGTTGTTCGTCATCATTTACATTTGAATTCATCATCCACGAACAATGTGACATGCACAGTGTATCACTGTACATGCCACAAGGCCATGCACATCGATATACACTTGATAATGCTACAGGGACAAGTGAGCACAGGTCAAACCCAAATGTAAATCCTGGTTCAACTCACGTGCAATATACTCAAAATCACGACATGAGCACAAGGTCAAACCCGAGTTTTTGAAACTGGATTCAACTCAAGTGAAATTTCAAAAATCAACATGAAGGGATGCAAAGACTAGAGTAGTACAGTGTGGCAATGCACCTGAACAACTACAGCCCAATGAAAATAGAGACCAAACAAAGGACAATTCGAGCAACAGTTCGTGTATGCATCAGTAACCAGACACAAAACAAAATCAAACAGTGATATAATGTCAATGTCCAGTTACAACTACAGAGACTAGTTATGCATACAGCAAAAATGAAGACTGCATGAATGATACAAAGCAGACATGAATGCATCAATAAACCAAATGCAAGACCTCAAGTGATATGGTGAAGCAGTGCAAATGAGCAAGTGCAACAGAGAATAGCAACAAACTCAGTAAAGCCAAAGTTCACAAGTGAAGTCAAATATACACAAGTGCAGACCAAATGAAGACCACAAGATCAACTAATCAACAGTGCACAAGAAAACCAGTTCAATAAATATGCACTGCAATGCAAGAACAAGCCATCAAAAATGCACATCAACCAAACAACTTCAAGTGAAACAATAGAGAATGAATGAACTCGAACAAACACACATGTATATGAAGTGACTCAAGCAACATGACCAAGTTCATATGCACAGTGCAGACCATAAAGAAATGCCACCAAGCGAACAAAGACCAGACAATACAGCATGTACAAACCACAATGAAGTTGTACAAGAATAACCAGAGATGTACAATTACAGGTAATAGTATGGTTCAATGTCACAAGCATGAACATACAACAAGCAGTTGCAACATGGTGAGCAACACAAGGGCAATGCACAAATACAAGATGACCAAGTGAATCAAGTTCAGGTACACGAGCTAATGAAAACTGCATCATGATGCAAGGCCAGAGACTACAAGTGAAACAATGCATAGTGAAATTTGATCAACACAGTCAAGCCAAATGAAACAACATCAAATAAACAAGTTCATGTGGAAGCATACAGAAGTCATAGATGTCGAAATCATAGAAGTTCATGTGGAAACAGTGAATAACATGTTCGAAGTCAAAAATCAATTTAGGAAAGTTTTTGCCGTATTATTCAAGGAAAATCAAACGATTCAAAATCAAGGCCGTGAGTAACAAGTCGCAAAATATCAGGAAAGCCGTGTGCATCAGGAAATCGAATTTCAGGAAAGCATTGAATTAATTAGGGTATCGGAATTCATATAAATACCAAACCGAAAATCATCATCAGAGTGTGGAGAAATCGAATCGAATCCATATAAATGCCCCAATCATCATCGGCATAAACATAAGAGTTCGAATACAAAAATCAAAAAGCATCAGAGCAAAAATTCTTACCGAAGCAATAATCGAACTCATCGAAGCAACCGAAGAAAGCAACACGAAATCGATCGAGCCAGGCTAAATCGCGCACAACCAACAACGATCGAATTAGTATCGAAGCTTCGCAAAAGCCCTAATTTGGAACAAAGAGCGCAAGGAGCGAAAGCCCTAAATTCGCAGAGCAAAAGGAAGAATAGAGCCGCCATTTTTCACAAGTCAAAAGAGGAACGGGTTAAAGCAAAAGAATGGGCCGGCCTTTATTTTAAAGGGGCTTTAGCTTTATTTTATTCAGGGTTTATTTTATTAAAGGGGGTTTTTTATTTGAGCAAAAATTATGGATTCAAGTTTGTATTTTAATTTTAGCTCCTGCATTTATTTTTGAAGTCTGTTTTTTTCTTTTCGAGTCAAAGTATTGGTAAATCACCACCTAGGTTGTAGGTAATGTCAGATTGTCTAGTTAGAATTAGTTCAGTAAGCAGGGTGTGCGAGTTTGCAAAACTCTATAGGCGGGAGCAGAGTTTGCGAGTTTGCAAAGCTCTATAGGCGGAGCAGGGGGTGCGAGTCTAGTAGAGTGTTTGTGAGCGGGAGCAAGGGTTTGCGAGTCTGTTAGAATGTTTCTAAGCGGGATACTTTTTAATTCTAATAGAAATCTGTGAATGCAGCAGTAGGCAGGGGTTGCCGAAGCTGGGTAAATTTTGTATGTGATTTACTTTTTAGCATATTTATTTCTGCAGTTTGTTTTTGTGTTTAAATCGAGAAAATTTGCTATAACCCTATTCACCCCCCCCCCCTTTTGGGTTAATCTAGATCCTACAAGTGGTATCAGAGCACGGTATTTTTCTTTAACTCTAGAGTCATGAATTCATCAAATAATGCTTTTTCTGAGGGGCAATCTATTGTTAGGCTACCCATGTTTAATAGGAGTGATTATGCTTATTGGAAGGTTAGGATGGGCATTTATCTTAGTTCTGTTGATTATGATGTTTGGGATATTATTGAAACTGGCTATAAATCTCCCACTATAACTGTTGGTGATACTGAGATTCCTAAACCTAGGGATAGGTGGGATGCTAACGATAAGAAATTAAAAACCACAAATGCTAAAGCCATGAATGCTTTGATCTGTGCTCTTGATAAGAATGAATTTAATAGAATTTCTCATTGTAAAACTGCACAGGAAATTTGGCATACCTTGGAGGTGACACATGAAGGAACTTCTCAAGTCAAGGAGTCTCGTCTAGCCCTATTCAGCAATGAATACAAGAACTTTGTGATGGACAAAGGCGAGAGCATAAAGGACATGTTTGGACGCTTTTCAACTTTGGTGTACAACGCTAGAGCGCTTGGGAAGGTATTCACTGAGGTAGAGCTTGTGAGGAAAGTGCTATGATTTTTACCAATGAACTTTGAGGCAAAGGTCACGGCAATACAAGAATCGAAAGATCAGAGTAAACTAAGCATGGAGGAGTTGATTGGAAACTTGATGACATATGAGCTTGAGCTAAAAGCAAAAGAGGAACGCAACAACCCCAAACCAAAGAAAAAGACGATTGCCTTAAAGAGCGAAGAAGAGAGCGATGAAGATGAAGAAGATCCAATTGAAGAGCTTACAATGGCTGTCAATAATCTTAGAAAATGGTCAAGATTCAAGCCACGCAAGAAGAAAACATCTGGTAATAGGTCAAGAGAGTCTAACAATTCCGATAATGAATTGACGTGCTATAACTGTAACAAGTCTGGCCACTTCAAACAAGAATGCCCACTTCTCAAAAAAATCGAGGAAAGAAAAAGACGAAGAAGGTCTTTGCAGCGACTTTGGATGATGAAGAAGGAGTGGAAGTTTCGAATAGTAGCTCAGAGGAGGCTAACTTGTGTCTTGTGGCAAAATCGGATTCAGAAGCAAGCTCAGAGGAATCTAGTGAGGCAGGTGACTATTCTTATAAAGATCTTGTTTTTATGTGTCTTGATCTTACTAAAGTAGTTGATGCTCTTGAATCTAAAATTGAAAAAATGAAATCTGATAGGAGAGAACTTGCTCGTGAAAATTTTAGGTTAGAAACTGAACTTGAAAATATTCAAAACCTAGAATGTAAAAAATTTAAAATTTTAGATTCAGAATTATCAAGACTTAAGAATAGCTTTGAGAATCTTGAAAAAGAAAACTTGAGTCTTAAGGAAATCATTGACACTAGGAAAAATGATTTTATAAATAGATGCACCTCACTTGTCACTGAAAACACAACACTAAAAACCAAAGTCCAAAATCTTGAAAAATCTCTGAATAACTTTTAAAGAGGCGAAAAATCTTTCAACATGCTAACGGGAAATCAAATTTGTGCTAACAACAGAAAAGGACTAGGCTTTGGAAAAACACAAGTTGAGGATAATGCAAAAGGTAAGAGTGTCTTTGGTAGATGTGAAATAATTGGACATCGTGTTGAAAATTGTAGTCATAGGAACAAGAACACAAAATTTATACAAGTTTGGGTTCCTAAGAATTCTACAAACAAATTTCATGTCTATTGGAACAAGAATGAAATGACAAAACAAGTTTGGGTTCCAAAGTGTTTGTTTATTCACAATGCTTCAGCCACTAACAATCATGGACCTATAAAAACAAATAGGTCACAAAAATCTTTCATCGTGTTGGTATGGTGGCAAGCTAAGGAACAACAACAGTATTTTCTGGATTTTGGCTGTTCCAGAAACACAACGGGCAACAAAGCAAAGTTTCTTAGCCTAGTACAAAGGTGACAGAATCACAATGGGCAACCACGAAAAATTATCGTAAAGGTAAAACAGGTAAAGTTATATTTATTTGATCGATAAATTAAATGTGATCATCTGCACCACATTCTGAACGAAATCAGCCAATATTGAGATGTCGATGTTTTTTGATTCTGACTTGTTCAACATAGTTGGCCAGTTACATTTATGCCAAAATCACTATTCTTCTAATTACCAATACATATTTGTCTGGATTAAACCTTGTGTTTTGGTGGATACATTTGGTCATAATTCGGCTAACTCTATATTCTCAGTTTCTGATTGTTTACATGGCTTCAATTCAAATTCAAAGAATGTCATTTAAATTGTTGTCAAAATTGAGTTTGAAATTTTTGATGCACACTTCATGGTCTGGTTTATCAATTTTAGTGATATTTTGGATTGAAAGAGAAATTCAGATGCAGATTACACTGGTAATCTAGTTGATAGAAAAATTACTAGTTGAACGTGATTTTTGAGACATTTAGTAACTGCATCGTTTTTTAAAGAAAATATCTGCATACTTTTCATTACAGATAATTTTCATTTAGCAAATTTTTTTTTCAAATAAGCCCCTCGAGAAAATCATTTTTGATCATATTTTCAGATTAGTCATTTTTATTTGATTTTAAAAGACAAATTTTGACTAATCTAACTCCCTAATAATTATCGAAAAGATAAATAGTGATTGGAAAAAGTGATGAGTGTTGATATTTTTAATACATTACTCAAGAGATATATTTTAGAAAAATTTCTTTAGAAATTCAAACAAGAGTTATAAAACTTTTTGTTGGGTAAAGATTCCATGACCATTTCTATATCTATCATATTTCTATCGACCATTGTTTTTCAAAAATTCAATATAGTTTGTCGATATGTGGTACTATAATCAGGGATCATTTGTTTTTCATTTCACATTTTTTTTAAAATAAATAAATATCCAAAGTATTCACTCTCATTTAAAAGTCCTCACGGTTATGCATGGGTGAATTACTTGGATTTTTGATTATGTGCTTCCATGCTCATTTAAAAGTCCTTACGGTTATGCATGTATAGAACGCATATCAAAATTAATTGATTAACTAGACAAGTTGATTCTAATCCCATTTAAAAGTCCTCAGGGTCATGCGTGGTTAGAAGATACTTGATTTCATTTTTTAAAATTAAATTCGAATACTACTAATCTCATTTAAAAGTCCTAACGGTTATGCATGATTAGTAGATATTCAAATTCCTGATATAAATGTACCACAAGTAGATACAACTGAATGATTTTATATGAGATCATCATTACCATTCCATTCTAAAAGTGGAATATGCACCTAACAAGTGTAGTTATGATTTTTGTTTGATTTTTATTGAAGTTTAATATTTATATTCAATTTGAGTTTAATGTTGGATTAATATTGGTCACTTAATCTCTATTTTTCTCTAACACTATTATTCTTTTGCTGATAACAAAAGGGGGAGAGAAAAGTTAAGATTTTGTCAAATAGAATCAAGCACAGGTCAAATAATTTTTCCACTTGCATCTAGGCTCATTTATATATTTCAATTTGTATGCATATATGTAGGGGGAGCATCATGTAGAGAGGAATCATTTAAATATGGGGAGCAATTATAGTATATCATTGATCAAATACATTTAACACGATCAAAATCTTAAATATATGTTTGTTATCATCAAAAGGGGGAGATTGTATGAATATGCGCTTATATGTTTTTGTTTGATGATAATAAACATATATATTCATTTAAATGTATTTGGTAATGTACTATTTTGTTTTTCATAGATTAAATAAATATTTGTTGAATAAAATAAATTACACGGAATTTGAATGGAATTTGAATTCAAACGGAAATTTTATTCAAACAAATATTTATTACAATCTTGAATAGTACAAATTCAAGCTCTCACTATACATATCAGTTTTTGAATACATCACAATTCAATTTACATTAATAACCTCGCTACATATCACTCACACTCGTATTTTGTCTTCAACTACATTCCAGTTTGAATCCAGCATCTGAGCAATCTGCAAAAATATTCACTAACGCAGTAAAATTGAAAAAGAAATATTTTTGCAATATAAAATGAAATATGTTTTTTGAAAATATGCTTTGCCTCAGTTATTTGGGTTGTTCGTCATCATTTACATTTGAATTCATCATGCACGAACAATGTGACATGCACAGTGTATCACTGTACATGCCACATGGCCGTGCACATCGATATACACTTGGTAATGATACAGGGACAGGTGAGCACAGGTCGAACCCAAATGTAAAGCCGGGTTCAACTCACGTGCAATATACTCAAAATCACGACACGAGCACAAGGTCAAACAAGGGTTTTTGAAACTGGATTCAACTCAAGTGAAATTTCAAAAATCAACATGAAGGGATGCAAAGACCAGAGTAGTACAGTGTGGCAATGCACTTGAACAACTACATCCCAATGAAAACAGAGACCAAACAAAGGACAATTCGAGCAACAGTTCGTGTATGCATCAGTAACCAGACACAAAAAAAATCAAGCAGTGATACAATGTCAATGTCCAGTTACAACTACAGAGACTAGTGATGCATACAGCAAAAATGAAGACTGCATGAATGATACAAAGCAGATATGAATGCATCAATAAACCAAATGCAAGACCTCAAGTGATATGGTGAAGCAGTGCAAATGAGCAAGTGCAACAAAGAATAGCAACAAACTCAGTAAAGCCAAAGTTCACAAGTGAAGTCAAATATACACAAGTGCAGACCAAATGAAGACTATAAGATCAACTAATCAACAGTGCACAAGAAAACCAGTTCAACAAATATGCACTGCAATGCAAGAACAAGCCGGCAAAAATGCACATCAACCAAACAACATCAAGTGAAACAATACAGAATGAATGAACTCGAACAGACACACATGTATATGAAGTGACTCAAGCAACATGACCAAGTTCATATGCACAGTGCAGACCATAAAGAAATGCCACCAAGCAAACAAAGACCAGACAATACATCATGTACAAGCCACAATGAAGTTGTACAAGAATAACCAGAGTTGTACAAGTACACGTAACAGTATGGTTCAATGTCACAAGCATGAACATACAACAAGTAGTTGCAACATGGTGAGCAACACAAGGGCAATGCATAAATACAAGATGACCAAGTGAATCAAGTTCAGGCACACGAGCTAATGAAGACTGCATCATGATGCAAGGCCAGCGACTACAAGTGAAACAATGCATGGTGAAATTGGATCGACACAGTCAAGCCAAATGAAACAACATCAAATAAACAAGTTCATGTGGAAGCATACAGAAGTCATAGAAGTCGAAATCATAGAAGTTCATGTGGAAACAATGAATAACATGTTCGAAGTCAAAAATCAATTTAGGAAAGTTTTTGCCATATTATTCAAGGAAAATCAAACGATTGAAAATCATGGCCGTGAGTAACAAGTCGCAAAAATATCAGGAAATCCGTGTGCATCAGCAAATCGAATTTCAGGAAAGTATCGAATTAATTAGGGTATAGATATTCATATAGATACCAAACCGAAAATCATCATCAGAGTGTGGAGAAATCGAATCGAATCCATATAAATGCCCCAATCATCATCGGCATGAACATAAGAGTTCGAATACAAAAATCAAAAATCATCAGAGCAAAAATTCTTACCAAAGCAATAATCGAACTCATCGAAGCAACCGAAGAAAGCGACACGAAATCGATCGAGCCAGGCTAAATCGCGCACAACCAACAACGATCGAATTAGTCTCGGAGCTTCGCAAAACCCCTAATTTGGAAGAAAGAGCACAAGTAGCGAAAGCC
The DNA here is from genome assembly GCA_030765085.1 of Allium cepa. Classification (NCBI taxonomy): domain Eukaryota; kingdom Viridiplantae; phylum Streptophyta; class Magnoliopsida; order Asparagales; family Amaryllidaceae; genus Allium; species Allium cepa. The sequence continues at coordinate 622,994,698 of CM060931.1, forward strand.
CCAAATTCGCAGAGCAAAAGGAAGAACAGAGCCGCCATTATTCACAAGTCAAAAGAGGAACGGGTTAAAGCGAAAGAATGGGCCGGCCTTTATTTTAAAAGGGCTTTAGCTTTAATATATTCAGGGTTTATTTTATTAAAGGGGGTTTTTTATTTGAGCAAAAATTATGGATTCAAGTTTGTATTTTAATTTTAGCTCCTGCATTTATTTTTGAAGTCTGTTTTTTTTCTTTTCGAGTCAAAGTATTGGTAAATCACCACCTAGGTTGTAGGTAGTGTCAGATTGTCTAGCTAGAATTAGTTCAGTGATCAGGGTGTGCGAGTTTGCAAAACTCTATAGGCGGGAGCAGAGTTTGCGAGTTTGCAAAGCTCTATAGACGGAGCAGGGGGTGCGAGTCTAGTAGAGTGTTTGTGAGCGGGAGCAAGGGTTTGCGAGTCTGTTAGAGTGTTTGTAAGCGGGATATTGTTTAATTTTGATAGAAATATGGGAATGGAACAGTAGGCAGGGGTTGCCGAAGCTGGGTAAATTTTGTGTGCGATTTACTTTTCAGCATATTTATTTCTGCAGTTTGTTTCTGTGTTTAATCGAGAAAATTTGCTATAACCCTATTCAACCCCCCCTCTAGGGTAAATCTAGATCCTACAACTTTAGTTCAAGTAAAACCTTAGTTAATTTCAGCAACTACAACACTTACAAAGTGATATAATAGTCCTTAAATTCAATTTAGCCATTTAGTTCATTTCTATCAACTACAACATTTACAAATGATGTAATCTCCTTTACATTTAATAATAATAACATTTCAAAAATGCTGTTAATTAAATTCCATATATTCAATATAATTTCACAAACAATTAAATTTTAATTTAAATCATTTAAAATTATAAAATCATATATTTTCACTTTTAAAACAATCATTTAAATACACTTATATTCATGATTTTATAAAGTTAAATTTTCATTCAAAAATCAATTTAATAATAATTTACTTATATAATTCAACACTCAGTTATAATTCATTATAATTAAATTTTAACTTAACACTTAAGTTTAAAATTTCCAAATTTAACTTATTTTTCATTTCATTTACTTAACTTAAAAATTCATTTTTAAACAAAATTCACAAATTTCCAATCTAAGTTATATTTCAAAATTCAACTTAAATATTCATTCATTTAACATTTAGCTTATTCAAAAATCATTAACATTTATAAAAAATATTTTAAATTCATTTTAATCCAATTTAAATCTAATTATCATATTTTCCAACTTAATTTAAATTCCATTTATCACCAAGTTATAATTTCCAAAATGACTTACATTTCAAATTTTCTAACTTTACCATTAATTCATTCACTTATAAATTTTTTAGAAAATCAATAATACTTTACAAAAATCATCTTTAATTAAATTTAAATCAAGGTATTATAATATTTACATTTCTAAAATTTCTAAGAAAAAATTTGAAAGCATATTTTAACCATGGGTCTGTATATCATTTCTAGCCTAGGTAAAGTGACACGGATAATATATCATTTCAATCCGTAATTTACAAAGAAAACCCGGGTTTTATCATTTCAAACGCGTAGTCCCAAGTGAATGATATAATATAAAATCGTTCAGGCCTATCATTTCAGCCCATAATGATTTTTCCCTATTCTAAAGTCTGTTCGGGTATGCATCATTTCAACCCATAGTGATTCTAATCTAAAGGGAAATTGCAGTGTGATAAACTGATATAAATAACTGAATAGCATTAAATAACAGTAATAGACGATATAACAAGTAAATAAGCATGGGTGAACATGATATGATCATAACATAGAAAATATAACATGGTGATGCATTTTACAGATTCAAATGTGATCGGTTTACTAGTCATAAAAGTATAAAACTATCTGGTGAGAATAACTCACTTCTACAAGCTGGAGAAAACAGATTCTGACACACAAGCAAAGACCCGAAAAGCACGAAGGAAATACAAAATGAATATGATTTGAGATTGGGAGAGCCAAAGTTAATTTCCTTGAATACATTCAAACAAAACAAATATGAACAACATAAGTTTCGAAACAAAATAAAAATCAAACAATGCTAGAAATAAATGCATAAAACAAAGCTAAAAGCTTTTGCACTTGCTTTCAACCACCTATGCTTCAGCTATGGACTAGAAAGGAACTACAAAGAGATGGTTTTGGAACAGGTTAAATCAGGTTAAGGTCATGTAGGGGTCGGCCAAAGCAATTTCAAAGGAGATGAAGACAGATGTGCTTGAATTCACAAAACAAGGCAAATATAAGTGGTTTCAAGGCATGGATGTCTTCGCCCAAGCATGGATTGGGCATGGCCTAATCTTGGAAGATCAACTACAGGTGTGGCATGGTCTGAAGCTCAGGTTTGTGGTGGTGGTAGATGGTCGACCAAAACATGATGGTGGAGTGGTGGCAACAAGTAGGCTCGACTAGGGAGTTTCAAGTGAAGTTTTTGTGCATTTTTAGGTGGATCTTCAACATAGGGTGGCTCGGCCATGGGATGGTCAGTGAGAAGGAGGGGATGGTGACTGGAATTGGTGGTGGTGGAGGAGGCCAAGGTGATGGAGGTGGCAGGCCGAACCTAAGTAGGATGAAGGCAAGGGCAAAATCACATGATTCAAGTATAAAAAGTGAAAAAGAAAATAGAATTTTACCAAAGCTTTTGTACAGGAATGGACGAACGTTTTTTTTAGGTATTTTCTTCTTCTTTATTTGTGCGTGAGAAAAAAATGGAGAAGTCAGCTGAAGCATGGGAGTTATGGCAGCAAAAATGAAGAGATGTTGGTTGATAATGAAAAGGCAAGAATACAGAAAGACTAGGAATAACAAAAGTCACAAACTCTTCATATATCCATAATTCTTCTTGAAATTTTTAAATACATGTAAAATATGTATATACACAGATAAAACACGAAAATGTAATAAATAAACAAAAATAAATAAATAAATATTAATTAAATATAATTAAATTAGGAAAAATAGCAAAATTGGAAACTAGGCTTAAAAATTTGAAAAATAAATGCAATAAATTCTGGAAAAAATTTATGTAGCTGAAAAATACTTATAAATAAAGATAAAAACACAAAAATAAAATGCATGCAAATAAATAAATAAATAAATTTTAATTAAAAATAATTAAATGAAGATAATAGCAGAAAAATATGAAACTAGGCTTTAAAAATGAAAATAAATACACTAAGCTTTGGAAAAAATTATAATATCACTTTTAAAATGTTTTAAAATAAAATATATAACTAACATTTCATATAAAACATATTATAATATGATTTGACAAAAAAATTATTATTTATATAAATTAAAATAGATAATTTTATTAAATAAATCAATTTCAACCCAATATTGTAAAAAGCACAACTTTCACAATGTAAATTAGATTTCAACGAAATGAAAAATAGTTTTCTTGAAATTTAATTATAATGAAAGATAAAATTCAAAAAATTCATGTATTTAAGTTTAAAGTCAAAGTCAAAGTTTGACCAGATTGACCAAAATCCACATTTTTCTGGAAATATACTATTTATTCAGGTTTGGAATTATAATTCACACAAAAATCTTAAAATAACAAAATTTATCCATTTTAATAAATATATAAAGTTTTTAAATCAGGAGTTTGAATTTAAATAATTAAAATAAACAATTAAAATAATTACAAAATACTGGGTTGTTACACTCTCCCCCACTCAAATCTTTTCGTCCTCCAAAAGAACGAACAAGGAAAATCAGGAAAAGTAAGATAGACAAAGCAAATAGTAGCTGAAATGAACAATTCTGGATTCGAAGCATGAATGCTCTCCTCCGTCTTTCAGATACAATCCCGATCATCAGTACTTCACAGTACTTTGATCAAGCTAACAGGTTTCCTTCTTAGCTGCTTCGTACCTCTGTCGACAATACGAAATGGCTTACTCTCGACAGTCAGATTAGGCTAAATATCCAAACTATCAAAAGAAGAAGGCTGAACAATAAGAGATGAGTTATGAAGATATTAGAGGAGATGTGAGACGTGGAATACATCATGCACTCCGGAAAGTTTCTTGGGCAAATCCAGACGATAAGCTAAAGAACCAACTCTTTCCACAAATGCGGAAAGGACCCTCGAAGAGGAAAAGGTAGAAATAGCTAGAAGGGAAAGCAGGTTGAAAGACAAGGATGAACCATTATTTTAAAACCATATAAATATCAATGTAAAATTTTATATTTACAACATTTTAAACATTTTATAATATGATAAATAGTCATTTGATTCAAATTTGATAGTTCGAAGTAAACAATATTTAAAACATTTTTAAGTTATTTAGACAAGTAAAATAAATGATCAAAACATCCTTTATATAATACTTTATCAAAATACTTTTATAACTCGATGTGTTAACAAGTTTACTTTCGTTCCTGCAGACTCTGGCCATGCGTTGATCAGGCGTAAAGCTAGAATTCTCCAAGTACTTAGTAGACTTGTTTCAAAACCCCGTGAAAATACTTGAAAAACCTTTTGAAAAAATGAATATGGAAAGTACAATCCAAACAAATCAACCAAACCAAAACATTTGTCTAACCATGGATCGCAGATACACAATGGTTACGCCTGGATCCCCCAGGAAACAATCCATATCCGTAAGCTTTCTTAGCCCTGCGAGTTACGCCATGATGACTAGTAGAATGCAGGATACACAATGGTTGCGCTTGGATCCCCCAGGAAGCAATCCGTACCCCCAGGCCGTCTCAGCCAGGCAGTTTGGCTACTAATGTGACCTACATAGATTGCAGGATACACAATGGGTACACCTGGATCCCCCAGGAAACAATCCATACCCCTAGGCCATCTCAGCCAGGCAGTTGCGCTATGCAATCATGCTCGTAAGACCATGGAGATCGCCATGGAATTCGATGGACACTCGAGTATCATATCCGAAAAACCAAAATCAGAGTGAATAATATCGATAGAACGAACCCACAGTGTGGCCACAAAGCGGATATCAAGCAGAAGGCACTTTCCATATCTTTACTTCGAAAATATGTATCATATAGTACCTTTCAAATCACTTTCAAATATCATACTTATATAAAGTCCATCATATATAAGATTTCATTTTCAAATCAAATACTTTCCAAAATCAATAGTATATCAAATCACACTTATATAGACCTTGATTATATAAGCTTTCACTTTACAAATTGAGTACCTTTCAATATCAACGATTTTCAAATCAATTTCATACTTATACAAATTCATTTTATATAAGTTCGATAACCCCCAAGTCAAGTATTTAGTAAAATAAGGTTCTCAATTTCAAACCATTTCAATATCAATTCAGTTTCAAGACCATATATGATTTCGCCAAATCATTTCTTCCAAATTGCATATATTCAGTTTCAAGGTTTCTTAAAATAATAGATTTAGAAAATAATCCAAATTTCCAAATCAATAAAATTTAGGTCAAACAAATTCATTTGCATTTCAAACATATATTCACTTTTAAAAATCATAATACTTTCAAAGTTATAAATCTTTGGAAACCAGAATACTTGAAATCATTACACTTTGAAAATCATAACATTTCGAAATCATACATTTGAAATCATGAAACATTCCTTTAATTCTTTACATTTCATAAATTTATTCAATTATACCCAAATCTAAAATTTTCAATTTTAATTCAATTCAAACCATCAGTTTCAATTCAATTTAGTTTTCCAAAAAAACCATTTCAAATATTATCAAATTTCAAATAAAGATTTGATCCATAAAATAAACTATTCAATCTCTAATATATTTCGAAGCTTAAATATTCCATATTTCAAGACCAAATTTTATAATTTTCATATATCTCAAATTTTACTTCATTATTACTTAGTTTGAAATATTCATTTCATAAATCCATCATTTTTAAATAAACTCAAATTATAAGTAAACCAAATATCCATTCATACAAATATAAACTTCAATATTCACTTGTCAAAATCAATTATCATTTTAATTTCACATTCTTTATCAAAATAAAGATTAAATCATTTCCAAACCATTTCAATCATCAAAATATCAAAATGGTTACAAAGTTTAAAACTGTCTCTTTTTAAAACCTTCAAACTATTTATTCCTATATAAAAAAATTCAATTTACCATTGGAAAGATTATTATTCTATATATATACTTTAGTCAAAACATTTCAAATCTATATTTCATACCAGTATAATTCAAAATAGTCTTATTTATTTCACTCAACAAACAGTTTCAAACTTATATAAATCATATTACTTTATACTTTGATCATTCCAAACTAAACTTATATTCTTTATCAAATACCATATAACTTTCAAAATTTCTTAGCTTTGTAAAGTTAACTTTGATTTGGAAGTGCTCGAACCTTAAAATAGTCGAAGAAATCATATTTTCAATTCAAGAGTTGGAAATCACCAACAAATCAGTAAACCAATTTCGATAGATAAGGTTATACCAAAAAAAATCTGAATCTCGAGGATTAAACACCGGCTTACTTTAAATCATTTCAAATATACATACATCTTTCGAATATCAAACCATAATTCAAAATCTGAAATCAAAATTTGGTTTCACAAAATACTCACATAGCAAAGCTACTAGAGTGGCCTCTCCCCCACTCAGAAACTCGAAAATCAATGTCGATGATGCATTCATTCATCACCAAAATTATTTTCCAGTGGCATAAGTGAGTTCTGGACTTTTATTTCCTTGAACACTCCTTTGAAATCTCTTTGAAATCATTGGAATTCATTCGAATACATTTGAAACATTTCTTATTCAGAAAATATCTTTATTCGGAAAAAATATCTTTAAATCATATTATTATTATATCCAAATCTTAAAACCAATTGCAAAACACCGAAGTTCGATTCCTCGAAATTCAAATTGAAACCCTTCAGTTATAAATCAAATTCTTGTAAATTTTCAAAATTTTCAAAATCCTTTCAAAACTTCAAATTTTCATTCTTAAAAGGTATATAATCCTTATCGAAAACATTTCACTTTTATACAAAAGGCGGTCATCCTTACCAAAATAATAATTTCGATGTATGCACAAATTCAAAATACAACCAAACACAAATTTCCAAGGGATGATTCAAGGATGGATTTCAAAACGAATAGAATTCGAATTTAGAGGAACTCTAATCAAATAGAATTCTAGTTCGAAGATAAGTTCGAACGAAGATGAGATAATTTAATTACCAAATAGAAAATGGATAAGCCTATATAAATCGCAGGCGACCTTAACCGGTCCACCGTGACTTCAGGAATATAATCAATGCGGAAATCAAAGGCAAATCGACATTCGATCGCCAGAGATAGAATTCAGGTAGAGCAGGAGATAGATAGCATCGTAAACCGAGGATATAGAAATCTACAGTGAATCAATGCCAATTGTAAAGGAGTTTCCCCCTTTACCAATCATTCAAAGATTTACGGAACCACCGATCATTATAGAGGTCATTCCAAAGTGGAGTTATGGAATTCTCCAAAATCAAAGGAATACTTTCTAACAAGGTGGATACAGAAGGAATGAAGTTTAGAAAATCTTGATTACAAAATAAGAAAATTTTTATACCAAAATAATCTTTGAAAATCCTTTAAAATAATTTGAAATCATTTTATACTTCGAAAATACGTTCTCTCACAAAGAAAGGATTCTGAGATTGATTTCACTCATTCTAGGATATTTCTACCCCATCTCTAACGAGTTTTTGCTCCGTAGGCTATGTTTTGCCTAAAACCAAAGCTCTGATACCAAATGTAACAACCTGATATTTTCAGCCATTCGCATCCACACATGCCGGACTTGAATTGCTCAAAATATCGCGTTACAATAAAATTTGGAGCAAATGAAATGCAATCATAGAATCACAAACACAGAAATATCAGAATAACTCGCAGCGGAAATAAAAATACCATAGTAGTTCATGAAGCTACTATAACAAACTCTCAAAACATAATACATAATATTAGTTTGAAAAAACATATACAATAGAAATCTCAAATATATAGCAGTTTATAAATACCAGAGCTGAAATAGAACAACTGAAACTGAAAAGAATAGATAACTAGACAAGTAGAATCTCCAGCGATTCCTAGCTCTAGAAAAGAAATTCAAAGCTAAACTGTAAATACTCATTCTGACCCGAGCGTAAAGTAAAACGCAAAACAGTCGAGTCAGGACATATATACTTATATAATGTAAACCAACTCAAGTGAACAGTAGTAGTAATGCACAATAACTTAAAGGATGCTTGGTATCGCCCATCCTTTAAGGATCAGTTAAACTATAAATTAAATACATCTCGTGGTTAAAATTTCAAAATAGTAATTTATACTTCGAAATCAAATATCATTCAAACATCCAATCAAAATATCATATCCTTTCAAAACCACATTCATTTTATTTAAAATACCATTTCAACACACATTTCACAATAGTTTATATTTCAAAACAAATTTCTCCATTTCAAATCATTAAAATGAAGTTATTATACTTAATAATTAAATTATTAAATTTCCAAAATTTAAATCTTTCAAAGTTCATTTATTCACTTAAATTTATTAAAAACAATGAAAAATTCAACTTTCCCAGCATTTAGAAAGTGCTACGGAAAGTTACCTTTAAAACAATTCAATTTAACAAAAGACAGCATAAAAAAATGTTGTAATAGGGTTACTTTAGTTCAAATAAAACCTTAGTTAATTTCAGCAACTATAGCACTTACAAAGTTCTATAATAGTCCTTAAATTCAATTTAACCATTTAGTTCATTTCTATCAAATACAACATTTACAAATGCTGTAATTTCCTTTACATTTAATAATAATAACATTTCAAAAATGCTGTTAATTAAATTCCAAATATTCAATATAATTTCACAAATAATTAAATTTTTATTTAAATCATTTTAAACTTATAAAATCATATATTTTCACTTTTAAAACAATCATTTAAATACCCGTATATTCATGATTTTATAAAGTTAAATTTTCATTCAAAAATAAATTTAATAACAATTTACTTATATAATTCAATATTCAATTTCAATTCTTTATAATTAAATTCTTAACTTAACACTTAAGTTTAAAATTTTCAAATATAACTTATTTTTCATTTTGTTTACTTAACTTAAAAATTCATTTTTAAACAAAATTCATAAATTTCAAATTTAAGTTATATTTCAAAATTCAACTTAAATATTCATTCATCTAACATTTAAATTATTCAAAAATCATTAACACTTTATAAAAATTATTTTAAATTCATTTTAGTAAAATTTAAATCTAATTATCATATTTTCCAACTTAATTTAAATTCCATTTATCACCAAGTTATAATTTCCAAAATGACTTACATTTCAAATTTTCTAACTTTACCTTTAATTCATTCACTTATAAATTTTTTAGAGAATCAATAATACTTTACAAAAATTATTCTTAATTAAATTTAAATCATGATATTATGATATTTACATTTCTAAAATATTTAAAAAAAATTTAGAAAAACATATCTAACCACGGGTCTATTTATCATTTTCTAGCCTAGGTAAAGTGACACGGATAATATATCATTTCAATCCGTAATTTAAAAAGAAAACCCGGATTTTATCATTTCAAACCCGCAGTCCCAAGTAAATGAAATAATTGGAAATCGTTTAGGCCTATCATTTCAGCCCATAACGATTTTCCCCTATTCTAAAGTCCGTTCGGGTATGTATCATTTCAATTCACAGTGATTCTAATCTAAAGGGAACTTGCAGTGTGATAAACTGATATAAATAACAGAATAACATTAAATAATAGTAACAGATGATATAACAGGTAAATAAGCATGGGTGAACATCATATGATCATAACATATCAAATATAACATGGTGATGCATTGTACAGATTCAAATGTGATCGGTTTACTAGTCATAAAAGTATAAAACTGTCTGGTGAGAATAACTCACTTCTACAAGCTGGAGATAACAGATTCTGACATACAAGCAAAGACCCAAAAAGCATGAAGGATGACAACACGAACATGATTTGAGATTGGGAGAGCCAAAGTTAATTTCCTTGAATACATTCAAAGAAAACAAATATGAACAACATAAGTTTCAAAACAAAATAAAAATCAAACAATGCTAGAAATAAATGCATAAAACAAAGCTAAAAGCTTTTGCACTTGATTTCAACCGCCTATGCTTTAGCTATGGACTGGAAAGGCACTACAAAGAGATGGTTTTAGATCAAGTTAAATCAGGTTAAGGTCATGTAGGGGTCGGCCAAAGCAATTACAAAGGAGATGAAGACATATGTGCTTGAATTCACAAAACAAGGCAAACACGAATGGTTTCAAGGCATGGATATCTTCGACCAAGCATGGATTGGGCACGACCTGATCTTGGAAGGTCAAATACAGGTGTGGCATTGTCTGAAGCTCAGGTTTGAGGTGGTGGTGGTGGTGGATGGTCGACCAAAACATGATGGTGGAGTGGTGGCAACATGTAGGCTCGGCTAGGGAGTTTCAAGTGAAGTTTTTGTGCATTTTTAGGTGGATCTTCAACATAGGGTGGCTCGGCCATGGGATGGTCAGTGAGAAGGAGGGGATGGTGACTGGAATAGGTGGTGGTGGAGGCGGCCAAGGTGATGGAGATGGCAGGCCTAACCTAAGTAGGATGAAGGCAAGTGCAAAATCACATGATTCAAGTATAAAAAGTGAAAAAGAAAATAGAATTTTACCAAAACTTTTGTACATGAATGGCCGAACTTCTTCTTTAGTTTTTTTTTCTTCTTTATTTGTGCGTGAGAAACAAATGGAGAAGTCAGCTGAAGCATGGGAGTTATGGTACCAAAAATGAAGAGATGTTGGTTGATAATGAAAAGGCAAGAATCCAAAAGGACTAGGAATAACAAAAGTCACAAACTCTTCATTTATCCATAATTCTTTTTGAAATTTTTAAATACATGTAAAATATGTATAAATACAGATAAAACACGAAAATATGATAAACAAAAATAAATAAATAAATATTAATTAAATATAATTAAGTTAGGAAAATAGCAAAATTGGAAACTAGGCTTAAAAATTTGAAAATAAATGCAATAAATTCTGGAAAAATTTATGTACCTGAAAAATACTTATGAATAAAGATAAAAAAAAGCATTCAAATAAATAAATAAATAAATTATAATTAAAAATAATTAAATGAAGAAAATAACAGAAAAATATGAAACTAGGCTTTAAAATTGAAAATAATACACTAAGCTTTGGAAAAATTATAACATCACTTTAAAAATGTTTTAAAATAAAATATATATCTAAAATGTCAGAAAACACACGTTAGAACATGATTTGACAAAAAAAAATTATTTATATAAAACAAAATAGATAATTTTATTAAATAAATCAATTTCCACCGAATATTGTAAAAAACATAACTTTCACAATATAAATCGGATTTCTACGAAACGGAAAATAGTATTCTTGAAATTTAATTTATTTTCATAATGAAAGATAAAATTCAAAAAAACTCAAGTATTTAAATTTAAATTTAAAAGTCAAAGTTTGACCAGATTGACTAAAATCCATATTTTTCTGGAAATATCCTATTTATTCAGGTTTGGAATTATAATTCGCACAGAAATAAAAAATTATATTTAAAATAACAAAATCTATCCATTTTAATAAATATAATAAAGTTTTTAAATCAGTAGTTTCGATTTAAATAATTAAAATAATTACAAAATACTAGGTTGTTACACAAACAATATATTTCATATTTAAATTTTAAATTTAAATCATCTCGAAATCACAACTTAAAATCTCGACCTCCTGTCGATACGTGCCGCTATGTATTTATAATGTTATACCCCTATTCCGAATGCAATGGAAAAGGTTTCGAGGCCTAACTTGATCGTAATGATAAGATAGCTTTTTGATCCTAATTATTATATTGAATTTTCGATATAGATTTCAACGCATTTATCTACCGTATGGCCACATAATAATTCCAAACACTATGAAATTTGAAATTCGATAATACTACATTATTACGGATCCAATGGGACTAGTTTCGTCGAATTCCAAGACTGGGCCTCGGAAGGTAATTTTTAAATCCAATTTAAACGGTATTTTTTTAAAACTTGAAAAATTACTTTTAAATTCAAATTTAAATCTTTCATTATCTTCAATACTATTAATATAAATTTTACAAACCTTTAAATTATTTTTAACAAGCTCAAAACTGAAGATTCAATATTTTACCCAATTTCAAATTATTAAATTCAATAATTTCACTACCAAATAAACAGTGATATTTGAAATTCAAGTTAAATATTAATTTTTTAATATTTAAAATCAATTAAATATTCCAATTTTAAATATCTAAAAATTTCGGGTCGTCACACCAGTAGTGCACTAGTCGGTTATATGAGCATTTGAGGTATAGGGTGGTCGTCACAAGATTCAATCTTGTTATTTTATTAAATTTTATTTTGAACCTTTTAATTCATTTAATTAATCCGATTAACTAAATATATTTAATATGAATATATAATCAAGAGAGGAAGAAGACGGAGTGGTCAACAATAGTTGAAAAAATAAATTGAATCAAATGCAATCAAATTAAAGAAAGGTTTTGTTTAATTTAGAGAAGAAAATTATTTCCATCTCTCTTTTTTAAAACTTTCCTTTAATTTTAGACCTAACAATTAAACCATATCCTTTCTTGTTTGGCCAACCAATTAACGTTATGTATATGCACTACTCTATCTAATATGTATATACATAATAATTATTAATGCATATAGGGTATAACATATACAAATTGTTCTAGTCCAATTACAAGCATATACATAGAAACATATGTATAGGTGTACATACGTTATAAACACATACACGCATACACATACATACACACACAGATATATATGTGTGTGTGTGTGTGTGTGTGTGTGTGTGTGTGTTGATTTGTGAATTATATAAAAGAATTTTTGGTAAAAAAACCTTTTTTCATTTTAAAACCGCTAAAAGTTTAAAGTCAAATATAAATGTTAATGTGAATAAGAAATAAATGAATTCTATATTTCAAAATAATTAAAATTAAAAACAAATATTGAATTATAGAAAATGTATGCTACATTTAGAAAGCTATTACATGCTTACTAAAACCATATTCATATCCAAACACACAACTATGAACATATAAGTTTTTTGATTTTAAGCTATGAAATTAAATCAAATAAATTAATAAGTCATTGAGAATGTAACAACAAATCTAAATTAAGTTGAGGCAACATATATATATATATATATATAATGATAAGATTGATACAACTAAATTATATGAATGTAAATAGGAATTATACCTTATACATAGATGAGCCACTTTATTTTATTTAAAGTGATTTTGAGTGGAAAGGTAGAAAAAATTTCAACCATAAGAGATGGAGGAGGTGACCATGAATGAGGGAAGGTGGAAAATAAAATTGAATGAAAAAAACGAAAGAGAGGATTTTGTTTTAATTAAAGAATAGAAGCCTTCCTATTCTTTCTTTAAAAACTTCCCTCATCTCTACTACTAGGTATAAATGCATTTTGACTGTAAAAGACTAACTCAATAACATAAATCTTTATCATGTTGCAAATAACATTTGTTAAAAATTTATATATCACATTGCAATGAGATTAAGGTACAAAATCACTTATGTTAGATACATTAGAAGATATGGGAATGAGTAAGATAAAAGTATGATTAATTTCTCTAATAAACTTCCTTAAAAATTGAAGTTTAGTAATTCATCCTTGATTTGGTCCCAATAAAGTTTACAAAACTTTGAATAAGTCCCATATGGACAAGGCCTACTAGTATCATCAATTTGAAATGTAGTACTCCTCGACTCTTCTGTAGATATTGGTAGCATAAGATCCTCTCTATCCTATCAATGAAAAATCTTTTACAAATAATGTTAGGAAAACATTTAACTAGCTCAAAAATATTATTAAGATTATGAAGATAATGAATCGCATTAGTAGCCAAATCTTTTGAGTTTGAAATTTTCATCCCCTAACATCTAACAATTGTTGAATATATAGTATACTTTTACCAGATGTCATCGTTGCATGGAAAAAATTAGGAGACTGGTCTCTTTGAGTAAGCCATTTAATTTTTGTTTTTTAGTGGTTTATATAGCTAGTTGATGAAAAACATTTTGCAGTTCAGGTAGTCTTGCCATATATTCCATAATTAGTTGATCATTATTAGGGTCTTGAACAAGATGAAGGTAAAAGGCACTATTCTTCTCCACTGTTATATCATAATAATTTCTAAATGTTTATTACATTGTTTCAAAAATGCTTATATCGATATTTGTTAAACGATAAAACTGTAAAGTTTGTTACCCCTTTTTAACATTTACGCACACCAATACGAATTTTTTTCTAAAACTAATCTGTACTAACAATCTTTATGTGATAACCCGGATTTTTGGACATCTGTTAATTGGGTAATTAACAGGATTAAAAGGTTTTAAAATACAAATTGTAAAATTGAACAAATAAAATTCTGATAAATGCCTGAATTTATTTTTTTCCAATACAAATAGAATGAGTATTAATTTGAATATATAAATTGGTAGATTAAAAAAAAGAATTTGGATTTGAAATTCAAATGTAAACATCTTAGAAATAAATTGGATTTTTATCATTTTCTTTTAAAAATTAATTTTAAATAAGAAAAAGAGAAAATTTAAACATTTAAAACATAGGACACTAATGTAAGAGCAAGTTTATAATATGATAAACGTATATGTTAAAAACATATTAACACTTAAGACATTTATAAACACACATATATATAAACTAAATTTAAAATATTATATAAATACACATAAAAACATATAAAAACATGGATTTACAAATGTAAGCAAAAGAAGATCTTTAATGACAAGTGTTAATTAATTGAACAAATGTCCTTAATTTATTAAAATAATTAAATAAAGATAATATAGGTTATAGAACATCTCCATTCCTCTCTTTCATTTCTTTTATCAATTCATTCTCTAAAAAAAGTAGATCAAAGCATTAAGATCATCTCAAAATTTTAAATAACTCAAACCTGTTTAAAAATCAAAGATCTGAAACTTAAACCGGATTGAAATCAGCCTGCTAATAACTCAAAGATCATCTCAAAACAATAAGCAATAGATCAGAGCAACATCAAATCATTTCCAAATCATCAGAATCAAAGATTCGGATTAAAACAAAACCTCCAGTTCAAAGCATTTTCTTTCAGCTCTCTACTCATCATCAAACAGGTGAGTAACAAATTTCAAACCTATTTTAGACCTTGTTGCATGTAGTAAATTTTAAGCAATTATAAAAAGTGTTTGCTTGATTGTTTTATATGATTTCATATGTATGTATATTATGAGTATATTTGAGTGCCTGTCTATGCTAAGTTGTTTTGTTCTGTTCTTCACTTATAGTGCAAATAGGATTCAAAAAATTACTATTCTTCATCTGATATTCTTGAGACTTCAATATATAAATGAAATTTGTTTGTTATATCAAGATTATAAATTCTAAAAATGATTCCAAGTTAAATCTGAAGCTAGCTAAAATAGAAAGAAGAACATCAAAAATTAAAACATATCAAAATCTCGATACTAATCTTTGGATGATTCAAGTTTATGATTTGATGAGTTAATGAAATTTGTGATTTTAAAAATTAAAATCATGATTTTTAGACTTGATAATCGAGGAAAATGACGAATTGAACAGAAAATGGGTTTCGAGAATTTCTTGACGATCGGGGAATTCAAGGGACTCGGGATCAGAACTAAGGTTAGTATGGGGATTGATGTTGTTGGCAAAATTTGTAGCTGAATTTTTAGTTCCCCACGGTGGAGGTAAATCGTCGGAGTAGGTTTAGGATTAGTTTTGGGTCGACGTCGAGGATTTGGTTTCTGCGACGTCGACAGAGCTTTGGGCTGGGTCACGAGTAGGGGACAGGTGCATGGACATGTGAAGAAGAGATGATCGGAGTATCGAGAGCTCCGGTGGGCGTACGTGGTAGCATTAAGGGAAATCTTTGGTGATGGTTCTTCTAGTTTGGGTTCATGCAAGATCGATTTCGATATCGAGTTCGATTGGAAGCACGAGTGGTTGTTGTCGAGTATTTAGGTCAGAGTTGACTGATCAGTGATGGTACCGATGGTCGGAGGGGACGAGTGCCTCTGTGCACGTGCACGATGGTTTGGGTATCAGTGTTTTGTGAAGATGAAGATTGTCTCGGGAAGAACTCGGGCTGGAAGAAGTTTTGCTCGGGTTAACCATCGAGTCGATCGTGTTTGAGACAATCTTGTAACTGTTTCTTTATTTATTTAGACAAGATTTAAAAAAAGTGAAGAAGTATGGATTTCGATTTTGGGTTTGAGAAATCTTGGGTTTTGTATCAGGTAAGGATAAATTGAAACAAAATGTTTTATGGTTAAACATAATTAAGTTTTAGTAATACACTTAATCATTCTTTGATAAATAAAGTATTTATTTTAATGGTTGATTAATTAAGTTGAATTAATCATTTAACTTAGTAAGTTAATTCTTAAAGTTTACTTATTTAATAAGATTTTAAAAGATAATTAAGAATTTTATTATTGTAAATGACTTATCCTTTAATTGATTATGTTTTGGGTGATTAAGCTTAATTAATCAATAAAGTAATCAGAGAGTAATTAATTGTTTGACAATTAAAGGATTAATCAAATAGTAATTAAGGGTTGATTAATTGGTAATTATGGATTAATTAATTTGTATTGAGAGATATTGATTAATAATTAAGGTTATTAATCAATAGTTAGTGGATAATTAATCGGTTAACTAAAGGTTAATTAATTGATTATAGAAGTAATTAAGGATTGATTACTTTGTATTGAAGGAGATTAATTGATAATTAAGGTTTATTAATTAATAATTAAATAATAATTAATCTAAAATTAAAGATTAATTAATTGGTTTATTGGGTAATTAAGGGATGAATTACCCATTTGTAATTAATGAGATGAATGTGATTAATTAATTTGTTAATTAATTAAAGATAGTCACTTGGTAATTGATTAAGTATAATTACTTAATGAGATTGATAAGTGTAATTACTTAGTGATGTAATTGATGGATAAATTATTGGATGTAATTAATATTAGGGAAATTACTTAATGGGAAGTAATTAAAAGTTAATTACTTAGGAGAAGTAATTAAGGATTAATTACTTAGTGTAATTAATTAAAAGATTAATATAATTAATTAAGGAGTTAATTAATTAAGATAAGTAATTACAGGATGGTTAATTACTGTTTATGATTGATTAAGGATGATTAATGGAAGTAATTAATTAAGGATAAATAATTAATGTAATTAATGAAAGTAATTAAAGATTAATTACTGTAAATGGATAAGGATAATTAATTTGTGTAATTAATTAAAGGATAATTACTTTATGTAATTGAAGATAATTAATCAAGGATGATTAATTAAG
Source organism: Allium cepa (assembly GCA_030765085.1). Lineage (NCBI taxonomy): Eukaryota > Viridiplantae > Streptophyta > Magnoliopsida > Asparagales > Amaryllidaceae > Allium > Allium cepa. The sequence goes on from CM060931.1 coordinate 623,012,276, forward strand.
ATGGATAATTAAAAGATGATTAATTAATTGATTTGTAATTAATTAATGATTAAGTAAAGGTAATCTAAGTGATTAAAATATTAGTAATTAATTTAATTGGGGATAAATTAAATTAATTTTGGAAATGATCCATCTTGCTTATGAATGATTAAATGATGAGGCCTTGAATTGATTGATATCTCTGATATGAAATGTTTTGTGATATGATATGTTTGGGTGGACAATGATAATGTGGTTATCTATGGATGATGAATTGCTGTGTAAAAAGTGACATCTTGTATTTAAAGTTGAATTGTATTTCACTTGAATAACTTGGTTTAAGATGGAATTGAATTCAAAGAGACCGGAGTCAGGTATTAGTAAATACCCGAAACTACTTCGATTCTTTATAAATTGATATGTGAAATCAATAAGCTAGTATGGAATGATTTAAGTGAATTGGACCATTTAATATAAGATTTGGTACTTAGAAATTGGTGAGTGAAATAAGTGATATATATAACAATTTGTGTATTGTAATTGATACAAGTTACCCCGTGTTATATATAAGTTGTATGCTTTTGTAATTCATGTTAGATGGGTTTACTAACGCTGGTTTCCAGCCTGACTCGGGTGTTACTTTGATGTAATGCTCGAGTCAGACCGAGTATTACAGCTTTCAAGGTAAGGACGTTCTGGAGCTCAGGAGGCAAGCTGGATGGCAGGATCGTATGGAGTGTTTTCCGCTGAGTATATTATTGCCGATTATTTGGGACAAGTTATTTTAACTGTCCAGTGATTGTGAAATGTTGTAACTCTGATAAAATGTATGTAAAATAATAATTACAGTTTTTTTTGTATAACTGTTATTTTATGTGATATTATATTTTATCCGCTGCGAAAGTGAGAGTCTGTGTTTTGTTTCTGTTTCTGTTTCTTCTTCTTGCTCTTTTCTTCTTTTCTTTAACCTTTTGGAATTTTCGGGTTCAAAAATTCCGGTCGTTACACTTTACACTTTTCATATTCTTATTTTTTTTATTCTCAAATTGTAGCAGTAAAATTCTATCATTTCCAGTAATTATCACCACCAATTTTGCATCAATTTAATTAATTCCTTAATTAGTTCTTTAATTAAGCTAGCTCGTTGTTTTCTATTTAATTCATATCATTTATAAACACTAAGGAAAAACTCTTGAAATTACAAATAAAATCATAAACATTTCTCCTATTTTTTGTAAAAAGAGTGTAATGATGTATTAACTTTTCATACTTATTAACATTTTTTACAGCCGAAAATTGCTTAATTTTACGTTAGAAAATTCGTAACAATTAACCTACACCCGAGATAACTATGAAATTAAAAATCAAACTCTAATCTAACATGGTAAAATATCAAAAAGTCAAATTGGTTAAAGGAGCTAACTCATGTTTCACAATCATTATATTATCCATTTATCATCATATATTAACATAATTTAATCTATCATCACAAAAACTTTTTAACTCTCATGAATATAAGGTATACATTAAATTATAACCTAAATATGTTTAAACGGAAAAATATTATAATATCAATCAGTAACCGAATGAAGAAAGTTGATTAATAAATTTCCTTTTAAAAGTTAAACTTTAATTTGCTTGTCCCATCTTTTTCTTGAAGATGGTGATAAGGTTTATATAATAACCCATTTTTTTGTTAATTTGAAATTGAATAAATTCAATAATTTTGTGCTGAAGCAAAATCCTTTTTTTTCAAACATTCGAATTTAATGATGAAACTGGCACCATTGTAGCCGCCTCTTTATCCTGATGCATGCCATATATTTGTTTATACGAATCGGAGTTTGAAATCGGAGGCTGAATGATGGAGATATCGATGTTTTTGTAATTAGAAATTTTAAATGGGCTAAGCACAACTCAAATTGAATGAAAACTTTATTTATGCTATAGACAACAGGTCGTTCCTTCCCATGTGAGAATTAAAAATAACCTTTGTATGTATTTCTTCTTCTTCTTCTCATCTCTTAGAAAACAGAAAACCCCTCTTTCAATACAAATTCAAAATTCTCCATCAATCCTTCATGAAATTAAACCTATAAAAGACCAAATTAATGAAAATGTTAGGGCCTATACTTTAATACCAATTAGAATCATTGATACATGAATTTGGAGGTAAATCAATTTCCAAACAACAAGCATATTAGAGAAATTTGGATCTAGGTAAGTGGTTTACTCCTAATCTACCATATAACTAGTTAAACCTTGATTGTTCTTTGAAAATTATGGCATATATTCATGCCAAAATTGTTCACAAACACCCGATTGCCGATGAAAGCACCAATTCGCAATCACAGATCACAAATAACAAGTATGTAGAGAAATAAAAATGAAGAACACTTAGAAAATTCAAAAGAAAGCAATAAACAACACAGAATTTATAGTGGTTCGGCGATCTGGCCTACGTCCACTTTGAAGTTGATGACTTTATTGATATCTACTTGACGATTTCAATCTATTACAGCAGGTTACAGTAGATTATAATTCTGAAATTCGAGTACAACAATAGTGGTGGAGTGCAAAGTAGAATCCGGCAGAGTTTGGACGTTCAAAAGTTGAAAAAATCCCTTTTCTATTGGCCCTGGGGCCTAATTATACGTGTAGGAGGCTGATATCTCGCTCAAACTTTGGGAGACATCTTCTGGCACGTGAGTGGGCCCACGCGATCGATCCCATGAAGTATCGACTCGATTCGTGATCGATACGAACCAATTTCATATCGATCAATATTTTGTCCAATGGAGTCGAAACTTGGCACGAACCTTCTTTAGCTTGTGCGTAAGCTCCTGTGAAAATTTCGTAGCATTTGGACTTATGGTTTGGGAGATATGTCAAACGAACCTTCTTTGGTTTGGGAGATATGTCATATCGATCATATCTCCCAAACCATACGTCCAAATGCTACGAAAATTTCACAAGAGCTTGCGTACAAGCCAAAGAAGGTTTGTGCCAAGTTTCGACTCCATTGGACAAAATCTTAATCGATATGAAATTGGTTCGTATCGATCACTGATCTAGTTGAAACTTCAAGGGATCGATCGCGTAGGCCCACTCACATGCCAGAAGAAGTCTTCCGAAGTTTGAGCGAGATATCAGCCTCCTACACCTATAAATAGAGCCCCAGGGCCAACAGAAAAGGGATCCTTTTCAACTTTTGAAAGTCCAAACTCTGTCGGATTCCACTTTCCACTCCACCACTATTGTTGTACTCGAATTTGAGAACTATAATCTACTGTAACCTACTGTAATAGATTGAAATCGTCAAGTAGATATCAATAAAGTCATTAACTTCAAAGTGGACGTAGGACAGTTCGCTTAACCACTATAAATTATGTGTTGTTTATTGCTTTCTTTTGAATTTTCCGAGTGTTCTTCATTTTTATTTCTCTACATACTTGTTATCTGTGATATGTGATTACGAACTGGTGCTTCATCGGCAATCGGGTGTTTGTGACCGATTTTGTCATGAACAGCCTAAGTTTTGAGTTTGGGTTAATTTATGATAATTACCGAGTTTAGATAGTAATTAAAACGATATATATATATATATATATATATATATATATATATATATATATATATATCATAAATGAAATGAAGATTGGGTTTTTATTATAATCAAAGAAATAATGATTTGTTGATAATGGCTAAACTTATGAATAAACAGTGGATATTGGGATGAATGTTTATGGATTTAAATGGAGTTTATATATAAATGAATGTATTAATGGAAACTAAAGTCATATTAATTTGAGAATATTATATATATATATATATATATATATGACGAAAATGGTTAAATATGAGCATTTTAGACATATATGTGTATAATACATGAAAAAACTATGACATCAAATAAAAGTGTTATAAAATGGTTTCTAAACTAAGATAAGATATTTCGAAAAATATTATGAATATAAATTTTAATGATTTATGTGAATTATATAACAAGAGATTAGAAATATAATGTATTAAGTAAGAAAACTAGTTTATAACAAAACATGTAATATCAAAATCGATCGATCGGTGGTTGACTGTTGGCTCAAGCAGACGTTGACTCCCGTATAGTGGTAGCTCGATCATTTTGGGTTTTTTGGGGATCTTCGTGTGAAGTTTAGGCAACATTTCGATATGGCTTCTTCAGTTGATTGAATATAATAATTAGATGTATATATAGTGATACATAGATATCTATATGTATGTACGTACGTATGTATGTAGTACATATACACATGCACACATATATGGATGGATGGTCGGTTTGTTAGTGATTACTTAAATATTGGTTATTTTGTCCTTTATTGGTTATCATGGAAACATGATCAATTAGTGATCTAAAAATTTACTAATATGCGTATCGATGGATAAAATGAGTTCACAAGCCATATATGAAATTCATTCGGTGATTTATCCATGTATTAATGCAAAAGGGTAGGCATGGATTTGTGCATGGGATAGACCATGTTATTAACCATTGCGATTGTAATTGACTAAGACCTTATTTCATGAGTTATCCATATTTGTTGTATTGTTCGACTAACTTATGGGTTGCATTTGAAATAAGATTAAGGTACATACATGCTTACAACCAAAGTTAAAAAGGTTTAAAATGGATTATAAATGGTTATCCTTTACGATCATATTGTCTTGATAATGTTAAATTTAGATTCAGGCCAAATCTTGTATGTTAATCATGTCAGATGTATTAGATGTGTTGAATGGATGCTTACCGATGATTTTGTTATTTTGGATGTATTTCTTTGATATTGTGTGGTAGTGCTTTTAGTCTAGTTAGGATCCGGTCGTCAATTTTGGAAAAATGAAGGCATAGGTGATCAAAATTGGATGAAACTTTGAGGAGGGTCTCGGGAGGAGAAGAGAAGCCTAGGATTTTGGTCATGGTTTGTTTGGAGTTAGTTTGGGTGGCTAACCAATGGTCGGTAATGAGAAGAATTATGCTCGGCGGAAGTTAGTTATGGTTCTAATTGGCATAGGAAGGTTGCTTTGGGACTTAGAACATAAAACTTCGAGGAAGACTTTAGGTTGAAGGTAAGAAGAGGTCCATAGGTTTAGAGTTGGAAAATTGGCTAAGTATAATGTTCGATACTGACCTCTTTTGGTCGGTATAGAGTTCTTTTCTTAGCCATAGGTTGGTGCTAGGGACTTAGGAGCTTGAGGATTGGAGCAAGGAGGTCTTAAGCAGGTTAAAGGAGAAGAGATACGTGCGGAAAAACACATAGACAGATTGGGATAAGTATAAGCAAGTGAATTTATGTCAATACCAACCACTTTTGATCGGTACCGACATGAATTTACAGGGCCTATGAAAGCCAAACTACCAAGAAGGGAAGATGATGCTCTGGAGCTCATGTTGAAGGTGTCTATTTGTTCACCTGGGGTTTGATGGCGATGTAATAGCACAATGAAGGATGATAGCTACAGGACTTCGATGGTTTCAACTCAATGGTGAAAGAAGTTATGTTTCGAGGATGATGGCTCAATGTGAATAGGCTTGTGATGATAATTATCTATAACAAGGCAGATTCTAGGAATAATGACCCATGGATAGAATGTTGAATGTTTATATTATGGGGAAAGGAGTATAAAACAGTACCCTGAGATGAATGGAAAGTATATAGAGTGAGGAAAGGGCTTGAGTACATGTACTAAGGGATCATTGAAACTTGAAGTTTTTTCTTATCTACTCAAAAGTAAGGTATTAAGAGGATCCTTATAGGTACTTTGAAAGTCTACCCTGGATCAGTTGAATGGATCTGTATACCTGGACCAAGGACATGGGTCTAGTGTCAGCTTCGGGCTACAAATTAGTACATTGAAAATCGGATTTCCATTAATTCCTGTTAGGGAAAGGTCATACGAGTTAAGATATATCTAGGGTACATAGAATGATAGTGTGGATTATTTAATGGCTGCTACGTTTGCTTTGGTTGTCCTTCCCATAATACATCACTCTAGAGATGTCAATTAAGATAGGAATTGTGGATCGGGATACCTAGATACTCCATTTTGTACTAAGGATGTAGTACACCTTTATTATATTTGCAGTGTAGCATATTACGTTCGTTATGTGCTAACTCTTTGGTTACAGGGATAGGTTGGGTATGGTTCATATACCCTTGTTCCTTTCTATATCAATTTGTATAGTATTTTGAGATTTCTAATCACTTACGCCAGGCTATTGTCTGACATGAGGTTTTATGCTCAGTTTCTTGTTATCATAGGTACTCTTAAATGAGTAGACTAGATAGTAGGTCTAGGTGTACGCGGTGATAGTATAGAGGTCGAGCAAGATAGAGCTTTCTCGTATTATATATGGATACTTATGCTTATTATGTTGTGCGATAACTGTAGAGCCTAGACAGTTTTCTTTTATCTTATATTAGAGACGGCTTGAAGTTATTGGTTCTTGAATAAAATCTATTGTCATTTTGTATAAATTTGTGAACTTGTGTACTCTAATATTGTGGTTCATTTTAGCTATTATTGTCTTTCCTATTTAATATCTATGATCTATGTTATATTTTATTCGATGCACTATGAGATATATGATAGGTTTTGTCATGTTTTATTTCTTTTCAACCCATGGAAATCATCCAACATTGATCAAGCACTGTAGTAGCATGCACTATTTAGTTATATTGTGCATCGATGACATAGGATGGTCATTACATTTGGTATCAGAGATTAGATTATGTGACCTTAGTTGATATTGTGGTCCAATAGAGATAAGGAATGGGTTATCACCCTAGACCGGATCAAGTGTATAATATATATAAGAGAGAGCGTAGATGTTATATATTTTTATTTTCAGAATTGTATAGTAGTATATGCTGTATATAAGTCACATGCACATATGAGTACCATTGATGCAATTTTTCTCTATGAGAAACAAATCCTTCTTATTGTAGTTCATAAGAGTGGATAAGTGTACTGGTAAATCTATATTGGATGCTAAGGATGGAAAGGCCACCGAGATTAGTAACTGGCCCAAAATTCCAGTCAGCATTCATAATATAGGGATTATGATAGTAAGCGTAATGCGGGAAACCCAAAGGGGAGCTACAAGGAAAATGAATGGTGGTGCTCAAATGCAAGTGAAACAAGCTGTTGTTCCTCGAGAGGTTGCTAAAAGGCAAGTAAGCTGGAGTAGCAGAATAAAGAGGGACAAAAAAATGACCTAATGAAAGGCAAGAGTGAGCCAAAGTGTGCTAATTGTAATGAAAAGGGTAATATTAATAGGGATTGTAAGGACTTAAAGGATTGCAAGAGAATGAACTTCGACTATGGTAAGACTATGCACATTAACATGGACTATCAAGAGTCGGTTATGGAGACATAACCCTAAACCAGGAATGATACAAAGAAGAGAAAATGGGAGCCAATTTGCTATGATTGTGGGGAGAAGTGTCATATTGTTAAGGATTGTTAGGTGGAAGATAAGAAGTGCTATGGCTGTAAAAAGCTTGGGCATATCAAGGAGGATTGTCTATAGATAGGTTAGAATTTAAACCCAAGATATTTGACCAATATTTGATTGTCACAAACCCTATGGGCGGGTATATTACCCTTGGAATGGTTTGTGAAGACTTAGCCTTTTCGAGCCATGAATGATTTTGTTTGTAGTTGCTTTGTTTTGGGTTTCATGGGGTTAGGTATTATTTTGGGGATGGAATAGCTGAAGAAGTGTGAAGTGCACCTGTATTGGTTATCTTGGTGGAAATAAAGAGATGATAGTATATACCGATGCTTGTGGTTATAGTCTTGGATCTATGTTGATGCAGAAAAGAAGTGTTGCCGCTTATGCTTGTCGATGTTGAAACTGCATGAAAGGAATTATCCATCTCATGACATAGAGCTAGTGGCAATTTTATTTGCTTGGAAGATGTGGAGGCACTATTTGTTAGGAGAAATATTTGAGCTATTCACGGACCATAAATCTTTGAAGTATCTTTTCTCTCGAAAGGATCTTAACCTTCGGCAGCAACGATGGTTGGAGTTCCTAGCTTCTTATGACTTTGATATTTCCTATACTCGGGGAAAGGTAATGTAGTGGCAGCTGCATTGAGCAGAAGATTTGATGAATTGGGAGCTATGTTTTTGGACTGGAAACATATGGAGTATATACCTGGATTTGATTTATGGCTAAATTGCGGGCTCGAGCCTGAGATGCTAGCATGTTTACCGATTGGACCTATTCTCATTGAAAGGATTGGTACTAGTCAGAAGTAAGATGCTAAGCTAGTAGAGATCATGGAAAAGATTGAAATAGAAGTAGAATCTGAAGATCTGAGATAGTAGGAGATTGACCGAGTTAGTTGGTTTCATAAGGATAAGAGATTGGTTGTTCCAAATATTGATGGATTATGAGATGAGGTACTAAGGGAATGCAATCATTCCAGATTAACCATTTATCCTGGTGGTAACAAAATGTAAAGGGGCATGAAGAGCACTTACTACTGTAAATAATGAAGAAGGACGTTGGAAGTTTCATCTCAAAATGTTTGAATTTCCAATTAGTGAAGGCTGAGCAAAAGAAGCCTAATGGTTTCCGCAACCACTAGATATTCCCGAATGGAAATGGTAACAAATATATATGAAGTTTATAGATGGGTTGCCACAGACTAGAGCAGGATATGATAGTGTTTGGGTAGTGGTAGATCGGCAAAACAAGAGTGCAAGATTCATACATGACAAATCTACTAGAATGACATCCAAATTGGTAGAATTATATATTAAGTGGTTTGTTCGATTTCATGGTGTGCCAAAGAGTATTGTCAATGATAGAGACATACTGAGAGAGCGAATCAAATATTGGAAGAACTTCTTTGAGCATGCATTATAAATTTTAGAAGGTCTTGGGATGATCACTTACATCTAGTGGAGTTCTTCTATAAAAAACAGTTATCATTCGAGTATTGGTATGGCATCATATGAAGCATCATATGGATGATCTTGTAATTCATCTTTATGCTGGTGGAAAGCAGGTGAGAAGTCGATACTTGGACCAAAGATGATGAGAAAGACTTTGAAAAAGATAGGGACATTTGGCAACAAATGAAGACCTCTCAAGATCATCAAAATAGCTACATGGATAAGAGAAGAAGTGATTCGGAATTCTCAGTTGGGGACATATATACGTCAAGATTTCTCCTCTAAAGAATGTTGTTCGATTTGGTAGGAAGGGAAAATTAGCACCCATAGTTGTTGGACTTTTCCAATTATTGAGAGAATTGAGAAATTAGCTTATATGTTAGATCTACCTCCAAAGATAGCAAGTATGCACAATATTTTTCGTATCTCCTATCTAAGGAAATTTGTGCATGACTCTGGTATTGTGGTAGCACGAGATCAGTTTGAAGAAATAGAGATTGAGCAAGAAGTTTCAAGATCTCGTAAGCCTCTCCGAGTCATTGTTAATGACATGAAACAACATAGAAGGAAGATAGTTAAGCTAGATAAGATGCAACAGAGTGAGGACGATAGTGACTATATATAGACGATCGAAGAGAGTATAAGGTTGGCCTATCCAGACCTCTTTGAGTGCTAAGAACCATAGGTCGTATCTACATGCACCATTGTAATTTATGCTATTAGAATTCTACATGCTAGGATAGGTTGTGCTAGCTATTGTAGATTTGGCTACTTAGTTGGACTATTAGATGATTGCTAATGGCTGGTAGGCATGTGGGATAACCTTGGTTGCTTATGTTTATTTTGTTATTTCAGGGGAAAAATTTCTAAATGGGGGAAGAATGTAACTACCCGTAATTTACATCAAAGGATAGTAAAATAATTCTATTTAATTCATTTTAGGTTGTATCATTCAAATATTTTGAAATATGATTCTTAGGGTACTTTTACACATCCATGATTTTTGTCAAATTTCTATGTGACCATTTTTCCCTTAGAAATCTTATTACGACCATAACTTTTGATAGGAGCCAAACTAGATGTTCTAACATGGTTAATTACTTTAGGATGGTGGTTTCCCATTCCGTAGAGTGGTCATATAGGAAAATCGGGTAAGTGGTTAAGAAGTTATAGTAGTTTTAGCTTTTGTAAACTATTGGCCAAAATTAGAATGGGGATTAATGGGTCAATTAGCAAGCCCATTAGTTTAATCAAGTTTGGATATAAATATAAGGTGAGAGAGGCCATTTGAAACTTTTATCTCTTATTTCATATCAGCCTCAAAACCTACCTCCTCTCTAAATCTCCATTCTTTCATCCCAAATCATCTTTAATCTAAAATTAGGGGCTAGATGTTCATCAAGGGGTTGATATTATTTATTGGATCATGTCTACATCCAATTTGCTACTGTCTGAATTGGATCTCTTCTCATTTTCATAGGTCTGATTGATTTGGTGAGTGGGTATGATCTACCACTAGTCTATGATGGATAATATGTTGGAATTAGGTGATTATAAGTCACGATTGTCAAATTAAACTATAAATTGATTAGACATAGGTAATTTCTGATTTATAAACCCTAGATCGATCTAATTAAACATGTGATATGGATTAGATCATTGGCTAGTTTCATTTATGCATATGTGGCTATGTAATTCTATGATTTAGATTAGATATCTGCTTTTTATAAAAATTGATTAACTTTGATGACTTGAATGATTTTGGGTGGATGTAACTGAATGATTTTCGGTGTTTGATTCATTGTTGTATTTGAAATTTCTTATATGCTTGATTAATTTGCTAGTGTTGTGCATGTTTAGGACTTAGATTGATAATCAGAGCATATCAGGAGAAAAGTTCATCAGAATCGCATAAAACTTGATGGATAGGCTTTGGAACATGCAAGGAAAAGGCCTGAAAATTTTCACAACGATTGGAGCAAGGTATTTGGGTCAATGTCGATTCGAATCAATTGGATTGGCGTCTATTCGAGTTTTGTGCACCATTCAACCTGAGATCCAGGGGATGGCAGAGCATGGGTTCTAGTGATTGTAACAACCCGAGATTTCGCAACTATTTTATTATCGCCATTAAACGATTAATCTGCTAGCTAATTGCTTATTGGAGTTTTTAATCAGTTGAAATCCTTTTGAGAAAAAAAATGGTTAAATGTTAAGTGGGCTTTGAAAATTAAATCGGGAACCATCTTTTATTTTGGGGTCGTGATACTTGTCAAGGCAAAGGCCCATTGCCTTTCGGTTGAGATAATGGCAAACCCGTCCCCACTCTCCTTTCATTCGTTCCAAAAACCCTAACGAGATAAAAAGAAAAAAAATGGCGGCCTCATGATTTTCTTTCATTCGTTCCTCGAGAATAAAAATGGTGGCTGTCGTTCGTCCCTCTTCTCAAAATTAGAGCTTGGATAAATCGAAGGCCTCGATTTCTGTAGCTCGGGAGATCGATGCTTCTCTGCTTGCGGCTGCTTCGATTCGTGAAAAAGGTGAGTGATTTAAGTGTAACTCACATTTAATTCAAACTTTATAAATTTTCAGCTTTTGATTACGTGATTATTTGGTTTGTTTGGATTTTGATGTTGATTTCCTTCTCGTTCATGTATCATTGACTTGGTTCGATTTCTAGTATTCGACGTCAGCCATACTTGTACTACCTGAACTAGTTTGCTTCTTTGATTGGTAGTGTCATGTTGTTTAATTATAGTACATTGGTAGTTGAGCTTTGAGTATGTTCATACCTGAACTGGTCTGGATTGCATTTGCAGTTCGCATTGTTGTAGTTTTGAGTTGTTCATAGCTTTGTCAATTTGCAAGATCAGGTTACACCGATTTTTTATTGTATAACCTGGTTCACTGGTCGAGTTCATTTGCATTGTGCATTCACTCTGTTCAGTACATTACTGCTTCCATTGATCTTTTGTTCACTTTATTCATTGCATATATGATGGGTATTTTCTGGGTCGAAACTTGTTGATCCATATCTGGACAGGTGCTTTTGAGTTGCAGTGCATTTGCTCTGTTCAGTTTATACTTGAGGTCTTTGTGTTAAATTCACTTGTTTTACTCGAGTCGCATGTCCATTGATACACTGGTTTGAAGTCTTTTTGTTGTCCACTGTTTGCATTGTCGACTTATGTGGTCTATGTGGTTCCCTTTGTGTACATGATATATTGTGTAGTCTTTACTTCATTGTGCATTCTTTGATACTGCTCCTTTTGGGTCTGTGCATTGAGGTTTTGTTCACTTGATGACAATTGGTCCAGACAATGGTGTACTTGCACTTGTATACTGTTGTGTTGGTTTTCATTCATTTGTTAAGACTGCTTTAATTCGTTGTGACTTCGGCCACTTTGATTTTAATGAGAAACTGCTTCTTTGAATCCTTTGTTGTTTCTAGCTTAAAGTCTTGATAGCATTTTGGACACTGTAGACTTGGTATAGTCTGCATTGTATATCTCCAATCTCATGTATTGCTGTGTATCACTGCATGTTGTAATTGCATTGACCTCTTTGTGGTTTAGTTTCGCACCGCTGTCACCTGTTGTTGCCGTAGTGTAGTAGTCTTCAACTTGTACCATTCGAGGCATTTGACATTTGTGTTGTCTTGTTCTCACTTCTGGTTCCTGTAGTAATTGAGTCACTTGTGCATGTCTGATGCACTTGAAAATACTATGCACTGTACTACATGTATAGTATATCACCTCTGTTGCATTTTTGCCTTTGGTTTCAGTATGCAAACTGTACTGGTTTGCATTGATTTGTGCATACTTGATGCCATTCCTTTGGTGTAGTCCCATGTGCCACATTTGTTTCCTTCTTGTTCAGGTTGCATTTACTGTTTGCTGCATTATGTTTGGGTAGCCTATGCCTGTGCATGTTTGTTAGGTCACCTGGCCATCTTATTATATTTCGCGAGTTTGATCATTCATTGTAGCTATTTTGACCATTTGAGACAGTTACATACCTGTTTCATGTAGTATTTGGGCTTCCCTGACCATACATGCATATTAGTATCGACTGATACTTTGAGGCGTGCTGTACCCTGCTGTCTTTGTGCAGTCACTAATTTCTGTCGATTGAATTTACCTTTGGTCGAGGCATGATATTTACGTCTTGACCATTTCATTTGAAATTATACCTGTGTTGAACCCGTCTTTATTTCGGGTTTGACCTTGTACTCGTTTGTGAACTTTCATTGAGCTCTTGTGAAATTCATCACTGTAGTGGCGAGGCAGTGCACGCGTGCGTGTACTGCAGCCACAAAGTATTGGCGTTTTGAATTGATATTCCAATTGATGAATTGTTTTCTGTGTCCAATTCAATATTTTGAAATTATATTTTGATTTGATTTGATTCGATCATTTGTTGTTGTCTAATTATCTATTTGATAATTAGATTATGAGTTTCTAATTATTTATTTAATAATTAGATTTTGTTGTTAATTGTCGTTTAGGCAATTATGATGTTTTTCTAAATTACCTTCATTGATAATCTTTTTAATTTATCTTCGTTGATAATTTGGATTTGCCGATTTGTTGTTTAACACTGTTACGTTTTATAAATATCGTTATCCGATTTCTTTATTTAAGGATCGAGTAGGCGAGATTTATTGCGACTGTCATTTATTTGTTACTTTATTATTATTGCTTCCGTGCCTAATAACTGAGTTTGAATTAGACTGACCCGTGTATTATTTTCTTTTGAATTTAAGACTCGCGTCAGACCGAGTTATTACAGGTTGTAGATATCTTGCTTTGGGTTGCTGCTAGAGCTATGGAGTTTCTTTATATCATTTGAAATAGTCGTCGTCATTTATTGTAGTCAGTGTATTTGTATAGGAAGATATGTATTCTTGTATATTATATACGATAATGTACATGTATATGTAACTTCCAGAGTCGACAGTTGTAGTTGTATCATATGTATTGCATCACATGTATTGTAACTGACATCAGTTATTATATATATGAGACTTGTTTTTATCTGTGTTTTGCATTTATATTATCTTTGTTATTATTATATCTATTGTCCTAAACTATTATGAACCATCGTAGTTCATTTTATATTGGAATTGGATATGTTGATGCGAGTAAATAAATAAGAGATGAAAAAAAAAATATACCACTCCTATCGAGATAACCAATACTAGTGTAAGGCCTAACTACGGATGGTCTCTCCTTTCCAGCCTTATTCTTTGTAATAATGGACAGTATTTCTTTTAATACTCTTTGTTATTGTGAGCATAGAGGTGGGGCGTCACAGTGATGCTCTATGAAATTTGATCGGAGGATAGGCCATGTATTGGAGATTTTATGGATCATCTATGTTGGATCAACTATGAAGCATTGATGGAAGGACCAAGAGGCCAAGAGGAAAAGCAAGGGGTCTATGGCATCTAGAGGAAATGCACTAGAAGCTAGAAGTGAGACGGAGCCAAAATTTGCTAAGTATTTGGATAGGTATCAATCCGATCCAAATTATGGGCTCCAAAGTAGATGAGATCTGGAGGGAAATTTTGGGATGATTATGGATCATGCTGGAAGTTATGGCTTGCTTATTACGTCTAAGATTTGGAAGTTATAGCATGATGAGTTTTGGCTCGTTGGTCGCGGGCTCGGATAAGGAGTAGGATCGAAGGAGTTGATAGACAGTTCGAATGGAACAAGGCTGTTGTATAATGGACTGGGTTGAGTGGTTGGAATCTTGCCCAAAAATTGATTGGAATTGTGAAAGCTCGAAAGATTTGGGAGTGCCAAAGAATTGTTGATAACTCAGATGCATTAAAGCAGGGGCACTATATTTAGAGGCATCCAAGGGTTGGTAGCGCCAGTCGTGTATCTATGACGTTCCGAGAGGGTCTAGTGGTAGAGGATACAGAGGTACTGTACGAGACAACCATGTAGGGCTTCTGTAACGACCCAACTTCCAGACTCCAGGAAGTCACATCGCTAAGAAGAAAGAAAGGGATAGAAAAGAGAAAAGAAAGGAAAGAAAGAAACAGACAATCATCAGAATCTCACAGCGGAACGAATAAATTATATTATATCACATAAATTACACATAGTATCATATGCATCAGAGTTGAACAACTAATACAACACAAACTAGACAGTTATAAACATCTATCTAGCAATTACAATTCAAGTATATCAGAGAAAACATATTCAACTCAAAACACAGCGGAACCACTATATATATAGCTACACGTTGAAGCCTCCTGCTCCATTATCTCCTCCAGAACTCGTCAAAGCAATCCTAAATCACTTGACTACTCATATATAATATGAGTACCCAAGAGTTTAATAAAACAAAAAATAAACATTCAGGTCATACAGGGGTCTGGTGTGAGTAAACGGGGATAAAAGTTGTTTAACTTTAGAAAAATCCTTTGAAAACAAAGGTATCACGTAAGACTTTCCACACATAAACATGGAAAAGTTTTTACCTTACGCTAACCAAAACATTTGATAGGAAATCCAGTGATATTATAATAGTGTCTAGGGTTTTCAAAATAAAATACAGAAATAGCTGGAATGCTTACATCTCACGTTCCAACATAGTTAGGCACAATCAAAACCGTACAGGCACTTATTGGATTATGGATTCCATCAATGGCAGGGCTGCTGGGGTACCGCCCGTCACAGTACGTGGCCTAGATCACCGTACCAAGGAGTACGCCCGCTCCCCTGCAACACAAAGCCGGAACCATTCCTTACTAAACAGTACCGAACAAGACCACCCCGCAGATTGGCCGTCGCCAACTGCCACACAACCGAATATAAAGGGACCTCTAGACAGGAGTAAATCTTGCTCTCCAGTGGGAGCTACCCACGAAGCCTTGCTGCACCTCCCCTGTTTTAGCCATTCCCGGTTGATGAGGCTTGAGGCTACGATTACCTTTATAGAACACATCAATCTTAGAATGCTCATCGTCTACCTGACGATGTTCTGAAAGCATTCAATCCATACAAGTTCGTTCCGGGTTCGAACGAAACCGAAGGCAATATCTCATTACACTCGCATTGGAATCACCCTCAGAATTAACGACGATAACCCTTGCACTCTAAATCACCATCTTGAATCTATAAGTACTATTCCGTCAAACTCATTACGAAATCACCCACAGAGTTATACTGACGTATAGCCCTTATACCTCGAGTCTTCACTTGCTCTACTTGGATTAACGGCCTAACGTTTTATCGGAATCGATGTGGTTTTCGGAATTCCAAATTTGGAAATCCGATCCCGGTCTCACCGAAACCAAACGCCATCTTAATGTCCAAGTTGTACTTAAGGGTTTTAAACAATTAACTCATTTCATTATTATCTAATTCACGTAGATAGATAAACTACATCTAACAATAGATAATCACATTCATATCATAAACAGATAATTTGTATCATCACAAACAGATAATCATCACAACCAAATAATCCATCACAAACCATCATACTTAAACGAATCATCCATATCATACAGATACAACTCATCTCATTACTGAGATCACAACCATTCAATCAATAGCATCCATAAGCAATGATTTATTAACCATCAATTATAATTAATTTAAAATGAATTAAATTAATTATAACCATCCCTAATTAATTTAAATTAAATTAAATTAATTAACACTTCTATAAATCCTGCTTAACATTCATTAATTAATTTACCTAGTTAATTAATCATTCACTAAGTATTTAACTTGACTAAACACCTTGATTAATCATTTACTAATTACAATAAGTAATTAGTCTTTAATTAATTTTCACAAATTAATTAACATTATTAATAAGTAATCAACATTTAATTACTTCATTTATTAATTAATTATAATTAATTATATTTATCCTTAATTAATTACAATTAATTAATCATTTAATTAATTAATTATTACTTAATCAATCAATTCTTAATTAAATTATTAATTATTATAATTAATGATTTCTAATATTTAAGTAAATTACTTAATTAAAATTAAATTACATTTAGTAATTAATCTATTTATTAATCACCTTGATTTATATTCAATTAAGTAATTAACTATCTTTAATTACTCATTAATCAAATTAATTATCCAATAATTAATTATCTTAATTAATTAATCGCTTGATTAATTACAAAAGTAATTATCCAAATTACATAATTAAAATAAATCACCTTTCACTAATTACATTCCAGTAATTACCATTCATTACTTCTCTAAGTAATCCTGCTCCATTAATTACATTAAGTAATTACACTCTTAAAATCATGAGAGGATTTACTTAAATTAATTAAACTAAATTAACTAACTTAAACAAATCACAATATCAAAATTAATTACAATATGTAATTAATTCCTTAATTACTTTTATTAATTATACTTAACAAATTACAATTAATTAATAAATCAAGTTAATTATCAAAATTAATTACATAATTATCCTTAGACAATTTTTTTTATTAATTAACAACATTTTCAATAATTACTTAATTATCTTAGATAATTATCAATAAATCATCTTTAATTAAAATTAATCTAAACCATTATTTAAAACCAAATAATTAAGTAAATTCTTAATTATCTTAATTATTCTCAAAATAATTTATTTACTTGTCAAATGACTTCAATTTAATTAAAAATATATTTAAACAATACATTCCTAAAATTAAATTCAAATTCCATTTAAAAATTTAATATTAAGAATGTTTGACAATTTAAACATTAATCCAAATTTAAATAAATATAAACCTTAAAATAAAATGAATGTTAAAGAACATTACTTAAATATAAAAGAAAGTTTAAAACAAAATTACTTGATTAAAATAAATCAAGCTTTAAAAATAGATTGATTATTTTAACTTTCAATTTTAAATTAACACTTTA
This sequence comes from Allium cepa, assembly GCA_030765085.1. Classification (NCBI taxonomy): domain Eukaryota; kingdom Viridiplantae; phylum Streptophyta; class Magnoliopsida; order Asparagales; family Amaryllidaceae; genus Allium; species Allium cepa. The sequence continues at coordinate 623,030,125 of CM060931.1, forward strand.
TATCTTAATTTAAATACTAAAGGAAATAAATTCTTTCAAGTTAAAAACTTATTTGAAATCAAATTCATTTTCAAATCTACTTTTGAAACATTTGAATATGTTCATAATTTAAAATTTACAAACTGTTTTGAATCAAAAATCAGGTTTTAAAAGTAAACCTGAAACTGTTTTTAAACTAGATTTAAAACTAAATTTAAATCTTGTTTAAATTTTAAAATTTTCATTTTTAAAAATCTTGAATTCAAAATTTCATTTGAATTCAGTTTCAACTTCCACTAAAATCAAAATCCTGCACTAAAATTTAAACTTCATTCAAATTCAAAAACTGCAAAACTCTCAGGTTTTAAACCTGTAATCATATACCCGAGCAACCCCTTAATTTACTTCGAGTTTCCATCCCACTTGCTTCAAGTCAAAAGTACAAAAACCCGAGGAATACCCAGTCAAAATACCCTGCACACCCCAAATGTTCACCAGACTCCAAACGTGTACGGTGCATATGAACCGTCACCTCGGCAAACTCCAGCCACTCCAACCTACTGCTACAAGTCACTGACCATCTCCTCATACGATCACTACCTCCCAAACCCCCACATCAACTTGATATCAAAAATAGGAAAATAACTGCAGCTTGGAAAAACCCATTTACATCATACCCCAAACCTGTCAACATCACATGAACTCGCCACTAACCATCATCAATCCTGAGACTCCAGCAAACCCTCCCTCTATGTCTCCTCTGCAACTTCCCAAAGCCTCAAATTACTCGAAGCAACGAAGAGTATGTGAATAAACTAAGAACTGCAACACTTAAGACTGGGTTTGAAACCTGGAAAACCCCAATCCCCATCTCCTCCTCTCTCTGATCATCCATTGCCAAGAATTTCCTCCATTCTTACATCAAAACTCCACAACAGGAAGCATCTTAACCCCCAAAATTCACTAGCCTATCAGATACTTTCAAAATTCCTATTTCTGTTCATAACAAAAATGCTAATACCACGGTCCATTTAAAAAGGTGAAATTTGTTATAAAATTTCAAATTTCTAACATATATTCATGTTATAATCTTGTTTTAAATAGTTAATGATGTTGATATTTTTGTTTTATTGCAAAATGATTAATGTAGAGTTGTTTCAGAGGGTAACAGACTTCAATTCTAAGCTACTTTTACTAAATCATAATTTTATAAAACCTACTTTGTACTAAACAACATATTTTGTTTACACATAACATTACTAACTGAAACAATTCAAATTATAAAGCTTTTCTATTAAAGAATATCCTAATTTACAACCAACTAGATATGCAGATTCAAGAAATCGAAAACATATAAACATATTCATTTCTATACACACAGAACCTTCAGTAATATGTAATCATCCCATCATTTTATTTCTTTCAATTCCTATGCACAGATGTCTCAAGCTTTTGTGCATGTGAGGTTTATTCATTTCATTTTTAAAACAAAACAGAACAGTTTTGATTTCTGTGAATAAAAACATAAGTTCTGTAAATTATGTTTGATTTTGATTTTAAAGCTGTTTTTAAAAAAATATAAGAAGCTTACTCAAAAATTTCTAACATAAACAATTCAAGTGACAAGAAATTTTCTATCTAAGAAGATCTTAGTTTACAAGCAGATTAGATCTGCAGCTACAGGAAATCAACACATATATGTATATTCATATATATACACACAGGACAGTCATTAATATTAAATCATCACACATACTTATTTCTTTCAATTCATATGCTCAGATATCTTAAGCTTTTGTGCATGTGAGGTTACTCATTTCATTTTATTTTTAAACAAAAAAACAGAACAAGTTTTGCCTACAAGTTTTGATTTCTGTGAAAATAAAAGCTTAAGTTCTGCCAATTAAGTTTGGCTTTGATTCTTACAGAAAACTGTTTTTAAATAAAAGAAGCTTACTCACCTTTTAAAGGAAGATGCAGAGAACAAATTCTATTGCAAATATGTTTCCTGGAACTGCAATTTGCTAGTTGAATTTGCTTTTTCTAATTTTGATTGTTGATTCTGGTCTTAAATGCATGCAGACCCCATTCTTCTTTGCTTAGATTCAAATTGACGTTGAACTCTAGCTTGATGTTGAAATATTGCATGCAGATTTTGATTTATATTTGGTTCTTGAATCAAGAGTTAGAATTTGGTTTTGAAATTCTTTTTACAAATCTGGTTTTCATATTTTCAATTTGAAGAGAATGTTTTAACTAAATGCATTAGTTATATTTTCTTGTCAATATAATTAAATTTCAAAAATAAATTAGCTTGCCACTTATTATGTTTATTATCTCAAATTTTTACAAGTGTCCACTTTATGGTTTAAGAATCTAACACATGCTAATCTAAAATTTTAAAAGAAATTTCTTTAATTTAAAAATGTATTAAATTTATTCTAAACTCATTTCTAATTTAATTTAGCATATTCTAAATGTTTATTAACATTTAGTCCTTAAATAAATACATATAAACTTCCTTATAACATTTACATTTTAATGTTTGTTTGATTATTTTTTTAAAATAATATTTAAAACAAATTTGCAAAAGAGTAAAGTTTCGAAAAGAAAAATAATGTTGAATTCAATTCATTCAAGAGTTTTCAAATCAAAATATTATATTCTAATATGAATGAATTAAATTCATTTCAAAGAAAACAATTTTCTTTAAAATAAACAAAATATACTTTTATTATAAAACAAAATCTAAACTATATTTATTTTTATAAACAAAATAAATACTTACTTACATTTCTATGAAAATTATAAGATAGATCTTTAAAACAAACTTTTGAAAAGTTTTCAATACTAATTTAGAATCAATTTAATCAATTTACAATTTATACATTTATATATAATAAGTTGGAAAATATGCTTTATTTAATATAAATCTAAATTAAAATCAAAATCCCTATTTACAATGTATACATATATATACATTATAAATAAATATTTTTAAATCAGCTTAGAAAGATAAATTTATCATTTAAATATTTTTAACATTTTAAAACAATCAGATTCTCAATTTAAATTATCATTATTAAGATTTTTGAAAAGAATATCATTTGTCAAATTAAATAATTATAAATTTTCAAAAGAAAATTTCTGTTTGAATTAGATTATTAAGTCAATATTTCACATTTTAAAATAATTATTAATGAAATTATTAAATAAATATTGCCTCAAATTTTCGGGACATCACATTCCTTCCCCCTTAAAAGAATTTCGTCTCCGAAATTTAAAAGCAAAGATAATTTAATAATCCCATACAGATTTTAAAATTTAAAAGAGCAAACATATGTTATCAACCAAAATACTAGCAACCACAGCAACCAATTCAAACAAACAATTCTAACTATCTAGACAAAATTCTAGATAAGATTCCCTAGAGTTTCCCAGGTACAAACACCGGGACACTCGCCCTACAGTATCTAAACTAACTATACCACTCGGATCTAGAGCTCCTATATATCTAGATCTACAAATCTAAACAGAGAACTGGACCACAGACAAGTCCAGATCAACTTCCAAATCTCACAGAACTACTGATTCTAGAACCAGAGATAAACCATACACGTACTCTCTTAGAGATATGTGAAAAACAAAACAAATTCCAGCCATCCGAACTGGAAATTCAATCCTGTAGACCAAACACTTAATCCTTAAGAGAAGACAGAAAGATCCAATACTCATATCCACAAGTCTCTCCTGTCGATCCTGGGCTGCCTCCAACTTCTAGGTCAATCAAATCTACCACACAAACTCTATTACATAAATATCAGAAGACTTCATACAAACTACTCTTAATTGGAAAACAGAACAGATGCACAAGACATCCAAGCTTCCAGATCCAAATGAATTTCCTATAGAAATCCTCTGCTACAAGACAAAACTCAAATTTCCATTGAATTGGGTGTTGCTTCAATCTGGAATAGCTGCCACAGTGCTTCTACTGTGCAACTCTGATTCGAGAATGTTGTTGATGAACACAAGTATAGACTTGATCAACTTATCCCGGAATATTGTTCATCAAATTCTATAAAATCTCAGTGACCTATCAGATTTGGTCACAAACACCATAGCAAAAATTCAACCAGAAACTAGATCCGATCTATTTTTCCAGCTTAAGCAGATCTCATTCTAAAAGAGACCTCCTACTATGCTGAACCTCCGATAAAACTTCAAGAACCAAGTCGGAACAGAACTCAAACTCTCGATGTGGATGCAAATCTTGATTCCTTCGAAGACATCCAGAAAATACCAAACGACTTCGATAACTCAAACATCCACTAGAGATGCTTCAATCCAAACAAAGATCACTCAAAGAACCTTCGAACCATCGCAAGTCACTTTTGCGATTCCACTTAGTTCAGATCCCAAGGAAACGTTCTCACCGCACAATCAGAACAGCTAAAACCTTCTAATCAAAGAAGAACTAGTGGTCTACCTCCAACCACAAACATCACACCCAGCTGAGCTTCCAGAAGAAATGGACAAGCTCCACCATCTTCCTGGACTTCTGACAGAAGAATCACAAAGATTTCTAGACCATCGATGAACAGGCCACTCACTGCTGCTACTACTACCAAAAACTTCCTTATCCAAAAGCTCATCGAACCTCAAAGCTACACCAGCCTCTTCCACAATAGAGCCTTCCAGATAGACAGATATCTCTCAAGAAACTCGCTCCCAAACCAAGCTCAAAACACTCTGCTAAACAGAGTCTCAAACTCAAATACAGACTGAACTCCTTCCTACGTTTCCAAGATACCATTTCTGGCTTCTATACTCCCAATTGATCCTAACTCGAGAAATTCCACTCACACGAGTGCTACCAAGCTTATATTCCAAAAATGAACTCCGAATCTTAAAAAGATTTCCCTTCGGAGATCAGTGAAATCCTTCACCAATTGTAGAACTACTCAAGATGCCCAATACTGCCATAGCAGATTCCTTCCAACCTCAAACACTCGAACTCCAACCATTGGTAGTTGTGTTACGCACACCACTACCTTATCTACCTTTATTACTTATATTGGAAAACCCGAACAGGTAACCCAATCAAATAGGTAGAAATAAATAAATTTATATATATATTCAAAATTACAAATACGCTCTCTCAAGAAGGACACCACTCCAGAGTCTAGGTATTCGCTCAACCTAGTGCTCTGATACCACAATGTAACGACCCAACTTCTAGACTCCAGGAAGTTGCATCGCTAAGAAGAATGAAAGGGATAGAAAAGAGAAAAGAAAGGAAAGAAAGAAACAGACAATCATCAGAATCTCACAGCGGAACGAATAAATTATATTATATCACATAAATTTCACACATTATCATATACATCAGAGTTAAACAGCTAATACAACACAAACTAGACAGTTATAAACATCTGTCTAGCAATTACAATTCAAGTATATCAGAGAAAACAGATACAGCTCAAAACACAGCGGAACCACTATATATATAGCTACACGTTGAAGCCTCCTGCTCCATTATCTCCTCCAGAACTCGTCAAAGCAATCCTGAATCACTTGACTACTCATACATAATATGAGTACCCAAGAGTTTAATAAAACAGAAAATAAACACTCAGGTCAGACAGGGGTCTGGTGTGAGTAAGCGGGGATAAAAGTTGCTTAACTTTAGAAAAGTCCTTTGAAAACAAAGGTATCACGTAAGACTTTCCACACATAAACATGGAAAAGTTTTTACCTTACGCTAACCAAAACATTTGATAGGAAATCCAGTGATATTATAATAGTGTCTAGGGTTTTCAAAATAAAATACAGAAATAGCTGGAATGCTTACATCTCACGTTCCAACATAGTTGGGCACAATCAAAACCGTACAGGCAATTATTGGATTATGGATTCCATCAATGGCAGGGCTACTGGGGTACCACCCGTCACAGTACGTGGCCTAGATCACCGTACCGAGGAGTACGCCCGCTCCCCTACAACACAAAGCCGGAACCATTCCTTACTAAACAATTCTGAACAAGACCACCCCGCAGATTGGCCGTCGCCAACTGTCACACAACCGAATATAAAGGGACCTCTAGACAGGAGTAAATCTTGCTCTCCAGTGGGAGCTACCCACGAAGCCTTGCTGCACCTCCCCTGTTTTAGCCATTCCCGGTTGATGAGGCTTGAGGCTACGATTACCTTTATAGAACACATCAATCTTAGAATGCTCATCGTCCACCTGACGATGTTCTGAAAGCACTCAATCCATACAAGTTCGTTCCGGGTTTGAACGAAACCGAAGGCATTACCTCATTACACTGGTATTGGAATCACCCTCAGAGTTAACGACGATAACCTTGCACTCTAAATCACCATCTCGAATCTATAAGTACTATTCCGTCAAACTCATTACGGAATCACCCACAGAGTTATACTGACGTATAGCCCTTATACCTCGAGTCTTCACTAGCTCCACTTGGATGAACGACCTAACGTTTAATCGGAATCGATGTGGTTTTTGGAATTCCAAATTTGGAAATCCGATCCCGGTCTCACCGAAACCAAACGCCATCTTAATGTCCAAGTTGTACTTAAGGGTTTTAAACAATTAACTCATTTCATTATTATCTAATTCACATAGATAGATAAACTACATCTAACAATAGATAATCACATTCATATCATAAATAGATAATCTGTATCATCACAAATAGATAATCATCACAACCAAATAATCCATCACAAACCATCATACATAAACCAATCATCCATATCATACAGATACAACTCATCTCATTACTGAGATCACAACCATTCAATCAATAACATCCATAAGCAATGATTTATTAACCATCAATTATAATTAATTTAAAATGAATTAAATTAATTATAACCATCCCAAATTAATTTAATTTAAATTAAATTAATTAGCACTTCTATAAATCCTTTTTAACATTCGTTAATTAATTAACCCAATTAATTAATCATTCACTAAGTATTTAACTTGACCAAACACCTTGATTGATCATTTACTAATTACAATAAGTAATTAGTCTTTAATTAATTTTCACAAATTAATTAACCTTATTCATAAGTAATTAACATTTAATTACTTCATTTATTAATTAATTATAATTAATTATATTTATCCTTAATTAATTACAATTAATTAATCATTTAATTAATTAATTATTACTTAATCAATCAATTCTTAATTACATTATTAATTATTATAATTAATGATTTCTAATATTTAAGTAAATTACTTAATTAAAATTAAATTACATTTAGTAATTAATCTATTTGTTAATCACCTTGATTTATATTCAATTAAGTAATTAACTATCTTTAATTACTCATTAATCAAATTAATTATCCAATAATTAATTATCTTAATTAATTAATCTCTTTTTTTTTGGCAAGGCCGACGGTTTTATAGTGGACCGACCACTTTTATTACGAAAGTAATAAGGTTGAAGTACAGGAGTAAGGTAGAGGCACCTTAGCTACTAAGTATGAAAATAAAAAACAAATACAGCGCAGGAGTATGACAGATACGTCACAACTACTAGAAATAAAAAGGCTACTTCTCCTCCTCTGAGGAAGAAACACTCACTCCTTCATCATCCTTGGTAGTTTTCATAGATCCACCCTCAAGAAGACCAATAAAGGGGCGAAATAGAGCAGCAAGGGAAGGATCATAACAATCAATGCCTGGAGAGTAAACAAAAGCTCGATCCCATGCATAATCAGCAAGAAGAGTAGAATTCATCGCAGCAAACGAACCATCCATGTCAAGAACCAAGGAATCACCAGATATACTATAATAAAGACAACGAAGATCCAATAATTCATCAGATATGTATCGAAAATAGGCGTTATCCTCGGGGTTGTATCTCATCCAATTAATTAATCTCTTGATTAATTACAAAAGTAATTATCCAAATTACTTAATTAAAATAAATCACCTTTCACTAATTACATTCCAGTAATTACCATTCATTACTTCTCTAAGTAATCCTGCTCCATTAATTACATTTAGTAATTACACTCTTAAAATCATTAGATGATTTACTTAAATTAATTAAACTAAATTAATTAACTCAACAAATCACAATATCAAAATTAATTACAATATGTAATTAATTCCTTAATTACTTTTATTAATTATACTTAACAAATTACAATTGATAGTATTTAATTAATAAATCAAGTTAATTATCAAAACTAATTACATCAATTAATTACTTAATTATCCTTAGATAATTATTTTTATTAATTAACAACATTTTCAATAATTACTTACTTAAGAAAAATTATCTTAGATTAATTATCAATAAATCATCTTTAATTAAAATTAATCTAAACCATTATTTAAAACCAAATAACTAAGTAAATTCTTAATTATCTTAACTATTCTCAAAATAATTTATTTACTTATCAAATGACTTCATTTACATTCAAAATATATTAAAACAATACATTCCTAAAATTAAATTCAAATTCCATTTAAAAATTTAATATTTATAATGTTTGACAATTTAAACATTAATCCAAATTTAAATAAATATAAACCATAAAATAAAATGAATGTTAAAGAACATTACTTAAATGTAAAAGAAAGTTTAAAACAAAATTACTTGATTAAAATAAATCAAGCTTTAAAAATAGATTGATTATTTTAACTTTCAATTTTAAATTAACACTTCATATCTTAATTTAAATACTAAAGGAAATAAATTCTTTCAAGTTAAAAACTTATTTGAAATCAAATTCATTTTCAAATCTACTTTTGAAACATTTGAATATGTTCATAATTTAAAATTTACAAACTGTTTTGAATCAAAAATCAGGTTTCAAAAGTAAACCTGAAACTGTTTTTAAACTTGATTTAAAACTAAATTTAAATCTTGTTTAAATTTCAAAATTTTCATTTTTAAAAACCTTGAATTCAAAATTTCATTTGAATTCAGTTTCAACTTCCACTAAAATCAAACTCCTGCACTAAAATTTGAATTTCATTCAAATTCAAAAACTGCAAAACTCTCAGGTTTTAAACCTGTAATCATATACCCGAGCAACCCCTTAATTTACTTCGAGTTTCCATCCCACTTGCTTCGAGTCAAAAGCACAAAAACCCGAGGAATACCCGAGTCAAAATACCCTGCACACCCCAAATGTTCACCAGACTCCAAACACGTATGGTGCATATGCACCGTCACCTCGGCAAACTCCAGCCACTCCAACCTACTGCTACAAGTCACTGACCATCTCCTCATACGATCACGACCTCCCAAATCCCCACATCAACTTGATATCAAAAATAGGAAAACAACTGCAGCCTGGAAAAACCCATTTACATCATACCCCAAACCTGTCAACATCACATGAACTCGCCACTGACCATCATCAATCCTGAGACTCCGGCAAACCCTCCCTCTATGTCTCCTCTGCAACTTCCCAAAGCCTCAAATTACTCGAAGCAACCGAGAGTATGTGAATAAACTAAGAACTGCAACACTTAAGACTGGGTTTGAAACCTGGAAAACCCCAATCCCCATCTCCTCCTCTCTCTGATCATCCATTGCCAAGAATTTCCTCCATTCTTACATCAAAACTCCACAACAGGAAGCATCTTAACCCCCAAAATTCACTAGCCTATCAGATACTTTAAAAATTCCTATTTATGTTCATAACAAAAATGCTAATACCACAGTCCATTTAAAAAGGTGAAATTTGTTTTAAAATTTCAGATTTCTAACATATATTCATGTTATAATCTTGTTTTAAATAGTTAATGATGTTGATATTTTTGTTTTATTGCAAAATGATTACTGCAGAGTTGTTTCAGAGGGTAACAGACTTCAATTCTAACCTACTTTTACTAAATCATAATTTTATAAAACCTACATTTCTACTAAACAACATATTTTGTTTACACATAACATTACTAATTGAAATAATTCAAATAATAAAGCTTTTCTATTAAAGAATATCCTAATTTACAACCAACTAGATATGCAGATTCAAGAAATCAAAAAAATATAAACATATTCATTTCTATACACACAGAACCTTCATTAATATGCAATCATCCCATCATTTTATTTCTTTCAATTCCTATGCACGGATGTCTCAAGCTTTTGTGCATGTTAGGTTTATTCATTTCATTTTTAAAACAAAACAGAACAGTTTTGATTTCTATGAATAAAAACATAAGTTCTGTAAATTATGTTTGATTTTGATTTTAAAGGAAACTGTTTTTAAAAAATATAAGAAGCTTACTCAAAAATTTCTAACAAAAACAATTCAAGTGATAAGAAATTTTCAATCTAAGAAGATCTTAGTTTACGAGCAGATTAGATCTGCAGCTACAGGAAATCAACACATATATGTATATTCATATATATACACACAGGACAGTCATTAATATTAAATCATCACATATACTTATTTCTTTCAATTCATATGCTCAGATATCTCAAGCTTTTGTGCATGTGAGGTTACTCATTTCATTTTATTTTTAAACAGAAAAACAGAACAAAATTTTCCTACATGTTTTGATTTCTGTGAAAATAAAAACTTAAGTTCTGCCAATTAAGTTTGGCTTTGATTCTTAAAGAAAACTTTTTTTAAACAAAAGAATCTTACTCACCTTTTAAATGAAGATGCAGAGAACAAATTCTGTTGCAAATCTGTTTCCTGGAACTGCAATTTGCTAGTTGAATTTGCTTTTCCTAATTTTGATCGTTTATTCTGGTCTTAAATGCATAGAGAACCCATTCTTCTTTGCTTAGATTCAAATTGAGGTTGAACTCCAGCTTGATGTTGAAAAATTGCATGCAGATTTTGATTTATATTTGGTTCTTGAATCAAGAGTTAGAATTTGGTTTTGAAATTCTTTTTACAAATCTGGTTTTCAGATTTTCAATTTGAAGAGAATGTTTAACTAAATGCATTAGTTATATTTTCTTGTCAATATAATTAAATTTCAAAAATAAATTAGCTTGCCACTTGTTATGTTTGTTATCTCGAATTTTTACAAGTGTCCACTTTATGGTTTAAGAATCTAACACATGTTAATCTAAAATTTTAAAAGAAATTTATTTAATTTAAAAATGTATTAAATTTATTCTAAACTCATTTCTAATTTAATTTAGCATATTCTAAATGTTTATTAACATTTAGTCCTTAAATAAATACATGTTAACTTCCTTATAACATTTACATTTTAATGTTTGTTTGATTATTATTTTTAAATAATATTTAAAAAAAATTTGCAAAAGTGAAAAGTTTCAAAAAGAAAATAATGTTGAATTCATTTTATTCAGGAGTTTTCAAATCAAAATATTATATTCTAATATGAATGAATTAAATTCATTTCAAAGAAAACAATTTTCTTTAAAATAAACAGAATAAACTTTTATTATAAAACAAAATCTAAACTATATTTATTTTTATAAACAAAATAAATACTTACTTACATTTCTATGAAAATTATAAGATAGATGTTTAAAACAAACTTTTGAAAAGTTTTCAATACTAATTTAGAATCAATTTAATTAATTTACAATTTATACATTTATATATAATAAGTTGGAAAATATTCTTTATTTAATATAAATCTAAATTAAAATCAAAATCCCTATTTACAATGTATACGCATATATACATAATAAATAAATATTTTTAAATCAGCTTAGAAACATAAATTTATCATTTAAATATTTTTAACATTTTAAAACAATCAGATTCTCAATTTAAATTATCATTATTAAGATTGTTGAAAAGAATATCATTTGTCAAATTAAATAATTATAAATTTTCATAAGAAAGTTTCTGTTTGAATTAGATTATTAAGTCAATATTTCAAATTTTAAAATAATTATTAATGAAATTATTAAATAAATATTGCCTCAAATTTCCGGGACATCACATCTTCAGACCTGAATGTATGGGGGAATACAGTCAAAAACTGGGATTTCCAGTAGTCTCTGGCAAAGAAAGGATGAGGCCATATGACTTATCATATGTTCGAGGCTTTAGAAGATGATGGCTAGGTTTTGGATTCTATGGTTGCTATGATTGTTACGTCTTATTTTGGGTAGGCTATTATCTATAAGAATGATGGAGAAGGGATTGGGAATAGTGCCAATGGGGGAGGCTGCTTAGATTCTCTATCCTATTCTGTTATAGTATCCTATTGCCGTTTATTTTGCGTGGCATATTATATCTTATTATTATGTGCTAAGTCTTTGGTTGCACGGACAAATCATGTATGGTTTTGTGTACCTGTCTAGTATCATATTTTCCAGTATAGCTTTGATAGTCATTTACCGCTCACACGAGACTGTTGTCTAACCCAGGTTTTGTGTTTCCTCGTATCATCTCGGGTACACTTAAAAGAGTAAACTAAATGATAGGTTTGGAGTCGTGGTTGATGTACGAAGATGAGCTTGGGGGAGCTATGGCATATTACTTTATATTTCTAGTTTCCACTATTTGTTGTCATGTACTCTGAGGGAAGTAGTGAGGAAATGTTGTACTGTGATATTATGACATTTGTACCGTAACTCATGATGTTCTAATAGATATGTTATCTTCCATTTGTTATGGCTCACTATATTTCTGTCATTTATTTTCTATATTATATTTTATCCATATGCTATGAGATATGCAACGAGTTTTGTACTTTAAATTTCAACCTTGATGATCATCTCATATCAGCCTGGCACATTTATAGTGCTCTTTTAGTTCATTTGGTGCGGGTGGCATGGGGCGTCGTCACAGGAGTAGTGGTGGATTGTGAGAGGCCGTTGTTGATGATAGGGACTGATGATGAACAAAAGTTAGTGTTCGGCTGCCCACCTGATGATGACGTGATGGTTAGCTTTCTATATCTTCTCGATGTCCTACATGATGGGTTGTCTTCTACGCTTGTAGCTAGAGAATGTTTGCACACATTCAATGAGGTGATCAGACTACAACCACATAGTATTGATGTTGGCGACAAAATTGACCACCAATACCCAACTATAAGCGAAAGCACCGGTATCCAATAATAGAATATAGTACATATAGAGGATATAATATAAAGAATAACCAAAATTAAAATGAAAGCAGGGAAAAAGAAGAGATTTATAGTGGCTCGGCTAACTCTGGCCTAGTTCACTCTAGAAAAATCCTTTTTATTATACTGGAATTTGATTACAGTTACAATTTAGAATTTCTTAAAAAAAATGGCACAGTAGCTTCTAGGTGGAAGATGAAGAGAAATAGAACGAAGATCCTTTCTTCTGAAGCCAAGCCCTCAGTATTTATAGAATAAACTCTAGCTACAGGGCCTCCTTACCTACGTGGGCCCACCATAACGACCATCGAGCCCAACTTGTCCATCTGTGCCGACCTGACGTGGAGAACATGACAACCCGAAGCAATCTTGATGATGACCCAAAGAAACCTTGATGATGACCCGTAGTAAAATGAATGTCGACCCAAAGTAACATGTACATCAACACCAGATGAACTCTCCTCTGCCGACTAGAGTACTGACCCGAAGACCAACCCATACCGACCCGAAGTAATCACCATAGCCGACCTCTTGCCAAAGAATAGACGACCCCTAGCCATTCTTTATGTCGACTCGAAGTGCATCCACCAATGCCGACCCAAGATCCATTCCTTAAGTCGATCCCTTAAAGTAATAAACCCTTCAACCAAATGCCAACCCAAAGTTTTCCTTATGCCGACCCGAAGTGGAAATGCCTTCATCCCAATGTCGATCCCAAGTCCAAGGACGACCCAAAGTCCAATGTCAACCCGAAGTTTCTCTGATGTCGACCCGAAGTATAGGCTATGTCGACCCGAAGCAAATGCCGACCCCAAGTTCAATGTCGATCCCTAGCAACCCTTCGCATCGACCCGAAGCCATCCATCTGGAGACCCAAAGCAAACCCTTGGATGACCCGAAGCAACTCGACCTTTGCCAAAGTCCATATTCCAAGTACCCAACATCGTTTATCCATTGACTGTGCTAAATCCTAACTCCATATTCATATTTATTTCCATAATCGATTGTCCATCCATCCGTTTGAACCAAAACCATAATATTCCAGCCTCGATACATGTGCAATCCATTGAGTTAAATCTGCCTGTATGCAACCTTGCCAAAAACCCATGTTAAAACTTGTCCCCTCAAAACATCCCTTGCAATTGGAAGGCGTGTTTTTAATTGTCATAAGTCCAATATCCAAAGTCCATGATCCATTGATCTCCATATCATCCAACCTAAAGTCCAATCCATTGCCAATCTGATTCCTTAATCTCTCTGGATCATTAGCGAAATCCATGATAATTTTGAGTCGATACCCAATTCTGAACTCATTCCAAATCCATTAACCGAATCCACGATCTCTTCGGACCATTTTATCCAAGTTCAGGACCACTCTGGGTACTGTAATCCAAATTTGGGACCTCTCCAGGTCCATATCCAATTCTGGGACCTCTCTGGGTCCATATCCAAAGTCAGAACCTCTTTGGCTCCATATCCTAAGCCAGGACCTCTTTGGGTCCATATCCAAATCCAGGACCTCTTCGGGTCCAAATCCAAAGCAGGGACCTCTTTGGGTCTTATATTCAAATTTGAGACCTCCCTGTGTCCATATCCAAATTCATAGACCTCTTCGGGTCATTTTATCCTACTCCTGCCTCGACTCTCCGGTCAGGGGCTTATCCATGGTTATCCTTCTCCAACCACAACTCTCCGATCAAGAACTTAATCCATGGGGTATCCTACTCTGGCCTCGATACCCAGCCGAGGACTTGATATGTGAATATCTATCTCCGGCCTCGACTCTTAAGTCGAGGACTTTATCCTTGAATATCCTTCTTTGGCCTCGACTCTCCGGTAGAGGACTTTATCTGTGGGCTTCGTACTCTAGCCTTGATCCCCAGTCGAGGACTTAATCCATGGAGTGTCCTACTCCGGCCTTGATCCCTAGTCGATGACTTATCCTTGGGTGTTCTTCTCCAACCTCGATCCCTAGTCGAGGACTTATCCACGTTAGAGTCCATCCTATTGCTCTTTGGCGAAGGGACTCGTAACTCGCGGTTGCTGCCCCATCTCTCCAGTCGGGACCATAACCGTGACCAGTGTTATTTATTGCATTAATCAAAATCCAATCATTCCAGAGTTCGGCTAATAAAGATCCGTATACTAAGAAAACTAAATAGCCATAATACTAGAAAAAAACAAAGTTTGTAGTAAACAGGAAAAAGCAGATTTCATAAGCCCGAGTACCACAGTTCATCGTCATCTCAGAGCATGCCTAGGGATCATCCTCGATCATGTACATATGTAAGTGACTTAATCACACTACTTCAGGATTTATTACTTATTTCATGCGATAAATCCAATCAGCTAATAATAAGCTGAGGATGATGCCTTAATCAAATTCCATCTTCATTGGTAGTGGTCGGTGGCTGCTCATGTTCCACTGCCATAGCTTGATTCCTTGTGTATTGTTGCAAATGACCATTCATCACATGTTCCTCAACGATATCCTTTAAATGCCTACATTCATCCGTGTTGTGCCCATTCATCTCATTGAATATGCAATGCTTGTGAGAAACGCGCATTACGGATCTTAACGCTAGAATTAACACTAGATGGGGTGAATAGTATTTTAAGGAATTACTAATTCTTTTTGAGTTTATATTAATTTGAACACAAATGTATGCAATATTAAGACACAGATATGATCACAGAATCAAACACAGATGTAGATATAAAGTAAAAGCAATAAATGAAAGAACACGTCGAATTTTATACTAGTTCGGAGTTACCCTACATCTAGTCCCGCAACACAAGTACGGATTTCCTTTCAAAATCAATTCTTACAATTACACCCTCGGTTTCAAGGCCATGAGGTACACCGCTCCAGATTCACAATCCTCTGGGTAGAGATACTTGATTTTACGGGCAACAAGTTCACCCAATTGATTTTCCAGGCTACAATCACACCTTATCTCGCTTGATTGATTTTCCAGGCTACAATCACACCTTTTCTCACTCGATTGATTACAAAAAAAATCTATAACTCTGAATAGCACTGGGATATTGTTGAGATAGTGATAGAGAATCAAACCAGAGATTATCTAGTTAGATTCAATGGTTATTTCGGTAGAGTAATGGTAAAAATGTATATAAAGAAATGTGGAAGAAGAAGAGGGGTGAAATCAGAGAAAAATATGAATATAAATTCGTTAAAACAGCCCCTATTTATAGTAGAACAATAGCCACGTCCATTCATGAAAGGATATGACGAATAGACACTTCCTTTGAAATTCAAACTTTTGAAATAAACTGTCACCTTGTCGACAAGGGTCCCTTGGGGTTGTCGACGTGCCTAAGTTATTTTTGGTAATTTGTTTTTCTTTGAAACTTTTATCTTGTATTAAAACTATTTTAAACTTTATAAATATACTTAACTATAGTTAAAATACATAAATAAATATCGAGAATAATATTTTGGTATATATAAAATTTTACTATATTTTTTTATTTAAATCTAAGTAAAAATATTAAAAGTTAAACATATTATAATTGAAAGATAGTTTAAAACCAAGTATAATTTGATTTTGAAAATAAAGAATATTTTGAAGCTAAAAGTATTTTAAAACCAGGATAGATGTTTTTGATTTTTAAAAGGAAAATTTTGAAATCATTTTGAAACAAGATATAATTCTGTAAAACATTTGAATAAAAGTTAGTGGATACAAAACAATGTTCATTTTCGTAGGTTCCATCCTACTTAGGGTTCTATCCCTTTTACGGGCTCGAAGTAGATTCCATTCCACGAATAAAATGGATTTTATGATGTCAGTGCTTTACTA
This sequence comes from Allium cepa, assembly GCA_030765085.1. Taxonomy (NCBI): domain Eukaryota; kingdom Viridiplantae; phylum Streptophyta; class Magnoliopsida; order Asparagales; family Amaryllidaceae; genus Allium; species Allium cepa. Next base: position 623,047,009 of record CM060931.1, read on the forward strand.
TGAGTTTTAGAAAAATTCCTAATTAAATTGCTTATTAATGAAATCTTGAACTCTTGATAATTTTGATACTCATGAGTCTTGAATCTTGATATCTTCGATCTTGAGTTTATCAGTTCTTAAATCTCTGTACTGTATAGTCTTCATTCTTTGATACTTGTATATATATCCTGCATATACATACATACATACATACATACATATATATATATATCAAAACAATAATGTTAGTATTTATATTTTATAATCTTATTCTAAGGTTGTATTCATCAAAACCAACTTCTTAGGGTCTAACAATCTCCCTCTTTTTGATGATGATAACATTTGTTTATAAAATATTACTTCTATCCCAATAACTCCCTCTAAAACTAATAACTCCCCGTTAATCTATGCCTAACTATCCTATTTTATACTTCTCCCCCTTTGTCATTAACAAAAACTAACTCCAAACTATATAACTCTCCGTTAATCTAATACTATACGACATGTGATTATAATGATAGTGTTATCATAAATAATCAACACTTAATTCTAAAACTAAAAATTTGTCCTTAATTACTAACTATCCTAACTAAGAATCCATATATGATAATACTTATAATAGTGATAATGTGAGAATTCAAATATAAGATCACAAATCATTTATTAATTATATATTGTTATATTTACATTTGTGTAGAAAACATAAGTAAGATCATATCACGATAAGAAATAGAGAAAAGAAACTAATGTGTGTCCTTGAAAATGGAAGATCTATGAACCAAGCAATTTGGGTAGTGGAAATAGAAATTTCCACGTTGTTCGACTAGATTTCCATCCTTGTCAAAGCACACTTCGCCAATGCAAACAACTTTGTCGTTATCTTCAGCGTGCTCTTCTTCCATGATGGCTTCTTCTTCTTTTTCCTCGTTGTCCTTTTGCACTTGATTACCAAAAGATTCTTCATCAATCAAGATGGGATTGGCATGATTGTCCATTAGAAACTTTTGCAATTTTCTAACGATTTTGCCTTGCCGTTCATTTTCTTTGGCCATTCTGATTTGCACTGCTTGAATTTCAGTCATAAGTTGCAGTGCATCCTTCAAGGAATCCTCCATTTTTATCACTCATGCAAGCATAGTTCGTTGAAACGGTCCAGTAGAAGGAGAAGGGAACGAAAAGGTTGAATTTTTATATGATTTGGAGGAGGAGGCCATTGTTTTATTGTTCTTAGAAGTTAGATTAGAGAAAGGACAGAAAGAATGAATAAAATTTCGAAAAATGAAGAATATATAACCACTCACTTGAATTTTGGTGGGAAAATTTCAAAAGGAAAAATTCGTTATATGTCGACAGAGGTAAAGGAGGGTTGTCGACAAGGTACTTGTATTTTTTCTATTTAATTTTAATTATACTCGTTATTTATATTCTATATTTCAGTTATTGAACAAATACCTAATTCTCTTCTTAATTTAGTAAATATAGATTCATTTAAGGGTTTTGTTAATATATCAGCAATTTGGTTCTCGAAATTGATATAATCGGGAGTACTTACTTCCTTACTTATATTATCTTTGAGAAAATGATGTCTGATATCAATATGTTTAGTTCAAGCATGATGAGTAGGATTTTTGGATAAATTTATTGCACTAGTATTATCACAATATATTGGTGATTTTGAGATATTTAAACCAAAATCTTTTAAAGTTTTTGCATATATATTACTTGAGAGCAAGCCGAAGCAGCAAAAATATACTCTGCTTCGGTTGTTAATAAAAAAACTGTGTTTTGCTTTTTACCAAACCATGAAATCAGAGAATGCCCCCAAAAAGTGACAAGTTCCACTTGTACTTTTTGGTCTGATTTACAACCGGCATAATCAACATCATAGTAAGAATCAATTCAAAAGAATCATTTTTAGGATAAAATAAGCCATAATCAAAGGTGTGTTTAACATATCTTATGATATATTTTATAGCTTTTAAGTGGGTATCTTTAGGTTGGGATTGATATCTTGCATAGAGACAAATACTATGCATGATATCAGGTCTACTAACAGTGATATAGAGTAGTGATCCAATCATTCCTCTATAAAAATTTTGATCTACATCTTTTGAGAGATCTTCTTTACTTAGGTACTCATTGGTTGTCATGGAAGTGGGTTTTCTACTTGCAGTAGTCAAACCAAATTTACTAACTAGGTCTTTAGCATATTTTTCTTGACTGATAAAGATACCATTATCTAATTGTTTTATTTGCAATCTTAGAAAGAATTTTAATTCACCCATATGACTCATCTCAAACTCTTTTGTCATCATTTCAGAAAATTCCTTATTCATTTCAAAATTAGTTGATCCGAAAATGATATCATCTACATAAACTTGTACTAGTTGAATATCATTTTCATTTCTTTTAGTAAGACGAGTATCATCTACTTTACCAATTTCAAAGTTTGATTGTAATAAGTAAGATCTTAGTCTATCATACCCAGCTCTAGGAGCTTGTTTTAGATCATATAGAGCTTTCTTAAGTTTATAAACATGATTTGGTAATTTTTCATTTTTAAAAAGTGGTGGTATTTCAACATATACTTCCTCTTTTACAAATCCATTTAAAAAGACACTTTTAACATCCATTTGAAATAATTTGAAATTATTATGATTTGCAAAAGCAAATAGAATCCTAATGGCTTCTATTCTTGCTACGGGAGCAAAGGTTTCATCAAAATTTGTTCATTCTTTTTGACAATAACCTTGAGCGACTATCCGGGCTTTATTTCTAACAACCTCACCATGTTCATTCATTTTACATTTATAAATCCATTTGGTTCTAATTATAGTTTTATTTTCAGGTCTAGGAACATTCCAAACATCATTTCTAGTGAATTGATATAGTTCTTCTTGCATAGCCAAAATCCATGAATCATCAGTTGATGCTTCTTTTGGACTTTTGGGTTCAATAGTTGATATAAAGGCTACATTGCTCATTTTACTTAGTTGATTTCTAGTTTTAACAACAGATCGCATATCTCCTAGTATATTTTCTATAGAATGATCTTTTAGAAGTTTAATCTTTTTATTAGGATGATTAATTTCATTATTAGTTTCAGTTGACTCTTGATTTTGAGTGATTAAATCCTCTTCATTATTTGTATCTTCAAAAATTTTGAGACTTTCATCGAATGAAACATGCATTGTTTCTTCGATGGTGTTAGTTCTTAAATTAAACACTCTGTATGCTTTACTTCTATTAGAATATCCGATAAAAATACCTTTGTCTGATTTAGGATCGAATTTATCTAAATTATCTTTTGTATTTAAAACAAAACATTTACTTCCAAAAATTCTAAAATAAGTTACCTTAGGTTTCTTTATGTGAAGAAGTTCATAAGATGTCTTATCAGTTAAAGCTCTAATTAACATTCTATTTAAAATATAACAGGCAGTAGCAATTGCTTCTGCCCAAAAATATCTTTGTAAATTACTATCTGAAAGCATAGTTCTCACACACTCTTGAATTGTCCTATTTTTACGTTTCTACTACTCCTTTTTGTTGTGGAGTTCTTGGAAATGAAAAATTATGAGTTATTCCCTTTTTATTGCGAAATTCCTCAGACTTTTCATTTTCAAATTCACCACCCTGATCACTACGAATGGTTATAATTTTTACAGAAAGTTGATTTTGAATCCTTTTTGTAAAGTTCTTAAAACATTCAAAAGTATCACTTTTATGTTCCAAAAATATTGTCCATGTAAATCTAGAATAATCATCTACAATTACAAAAACATATTTACTATTATTTATTGACCAAATTTGAGATGGACCAAATAAATCCAGATGAAGTAATTCAAGAGGTTTTGAAGTAGAAATGATATCTTTTAATTTAAAGGAAAATTTTCTAAGTTTTCCTAATTGACATGCATCACATAATCTATCTACTTTAAAATTCATTTTACGGAGACCTCTTACTAGATCATGTTTTGACAGTCTAGATAAGAGTTTGAAATTCAAATGCCCAAATCTCTTATGCCAAATCCAAGGGTTACTTGTATTTTCCAAAAGACACATGTTATCATTTGAAACTTTCATACTAAGAATATAAATATTCTTTTTTCTAATTCCCTCAAATATTATGGTTGAATTATTACCTTCAATGTGACACTTATCTTTTTCAAATTTAATTTTATATCCTTTATCGCAAAGCTGACTAATACTTAGCAGATCATGTTTCAGATTCTTAACTACCAAAACATTAGTAATAATAGGAGTTTCAGAGTTACCGACTTTACCGATGCCAATCCAATATTCTTTTGAGTTGTCTCCAAAGTTAACCAGTCCTCCGTCTTTGTATATTATATCATTTGGAATATTCGGATTACCAGTCATGTGTCTAGAGCATCCACTATCGAGTATCCATTTATTCTTTTTGATCTGCACAATTTATCCATTATGGATTGATTCCTTAACACCCATAAAACATGTTTCCTGCACATCATACAATTTTGGTAGACAACTTGAATTTGAATATTGATTATATGCAGACTCATGAGACAATGATAATCCGAATATTTCTAAACAAGTATTAACAAGTTTTTTAAACATAGCCATTTTAAAAGCTTTTTCAAAATTCATATTATGAAACTTTGAAAACCTTGCTCTGATACCAAATGTGAGAAATGCGGATTATCGATCTTAAGGCTAGAATTAACACTAGAGGGAGGGTGAATAGTATTTTAAGGAATTACTAATTCTTTTTTGTTAGACTCTCGATTTTGATTATAATAACCTATATAAAATGTTATGTGTATATTTAACCATCTTTGCAGGAGATTTATTGCAGATTCATCTACAAATGTTTATAGCTGTATATTATGTGTCTAGATTCTGTATATTACTTAGAAAATTTGTTAAAATCTCTTCTTGAATAATATATAGATAAATATATATACACGCATGCACACACAGGCTCAAACATGCACAAAACAGCAAATCAAACGTCTGGATCCAATCATTCAGCCGTCTGAGTACTGAAACGAAAATACTATTCTCACAATATTCAGACATCATATTCGGACGTCTGAATAAGGTCAAAAATGAACTATTTCCTTGCTGTTTACGTTTTCAATCTAATTCAGAAGTCTGAATTTTTTATTCAGACGTCTGAATATCCTCAACTGCTACTTTCTTGAAAAGTCACTTCTCTTCACCAAGAGAAACATCCTTTTAAATAAATAGTTGCATCCAATCTTTTTAATATAACTTTTCATTTAAAGATGCAACTCTTCATATACTATATATATTATAGAATTCAACAAACAGATTACCGAATTTACTTTAGCATTCTTGAGTTCTTATCTATTCTCAAAGTTTTCAATTTGCACTCAAATTCTTACATATTTTGATCATTGATCACTTTATCTTCCATAATTCTCAAAGAATATCACACTATATATCATAAAGGAGAAGATTATAGGAAGATTGTATTCAATTGACTTATCAGTGTTATTTAAGAACACACTACAGTTAGATATCTTTTGTGTTGAAGTCCTATTCGGTTGCTTAGGCGGGTGAAGTCCTGTTCGGTTGCTCAGGCAGTATAAACCTATTCCTCCAGATTAAGTGAGGGTTGTTGTAGTTAAAATTCTAGAAGGAGTCTGGGACTTGACGTAGAATGGGAAGTTCGAACCAGTATGAAAATTCCTGGTGTGCTTGTTTTATTTTTATTTGCTTTGTTATTATCATCTGTTTCCACATTTAGATTTAATTATATTCCATATTACACGATCCTAAGTAATTGCTAGCAATAGTAGCTTCTTTCAATTGGTATCAAAGCAAGGCATCTTATAACCGTTCCACAGTTATCTGATATCTTGTTAATATGGAAAACAACACTAGCACTACCTCAACACTGTCACGAACACTAGTTTTATTGAAGGTCAATCTACTGCACGACCTCCACTATTCAATGGCATGAATTACAACTATTGGGCAACTCGAATGCGTATTTATATGCAAGCAAGTAGTTTCGATTCATGGAATATCAATCAAACAGAGTATAACCTTCCTACAATAGAACACTCTACATGGTCAAACACACAAAAACTAGATGCTACTTCGAATGCCAAAGCTATGAATATGTTATGTTGTGCTTTAGATAGAAATGAGTTTAACCGTGTTAGCATGTGCACAACTTCTTATGAAATATGGAGAACACTTAAAGTTACTCATGAAGGGACTAACAAGGTTAAACAAAGCAAAATATCCATGCTCAAAAGTCAATTTCAAAATTTTAGAATGAAGCAAGATGAATCTATAAATGATATGTACTCTAGATTTCAAGATATATATCACTCATTACTAGGACTAGGAGAAAAGTATTCTGATTTTGATATTATTTCGAAAATCATTAACTCTTTAACGGATGAATGGGAAAGAAAAGTCTTAGCTATTGAAGAAGCTAACGATCTTTCTATTATGAAACCAGAAGAGTTAATAGGAAATCTAATGTCCTATGAAGTGAATTTGTAGGCTAAAAGAGTATAAGCACAAGACAAAAAGAATATGGCATTTCATGCAGAAAAAGAGGAATCAGACTCGGATGAAGAAGACCTAGCATTCATTGCTAAAAACTTCAAAAAAAATTTGAAGTACAGAAAAGGAAATCGAAACAACGGAAAAAGAAACTTCAACAACAATAAACCATCTTCATCAATACTAGAATGTTTCAACTGCCATAAGAAGGGACACATGCAAAAAGATTGTCTAGAACAAAAGAAAACATGTCACAATAAGAATCGAAAGGACAAATCTAAAAGAAAAGCATTTTCAGTAACATGGGATGACTCGGACTCTTCTTCGTCAGAAAACAACAGCGACAGTGAGAAAGAACAAGCAAATATTTGTTTCATGGCTACAGAAAATGAGGCAAATGATCTTACTTTTGATGATATGATTGAAATTAACTAAGAACTTCTAAAAACCTTAAAAAGCATCAAAAGAAAATATAAAGAGGCTATAGAAAATCAGAGAAAAGCAGAATTTGAGAGAGATATGCTTAATGATGAAAAGAAAATATTAGAAGATGAACTTCGAAAACTTCAAGATATCTTCTCTAATGGTAACTCTCAACTTACATTATTGAGTCAAGGAATTGAAGCTCAAAAAGAAAAGAATGATTCTCTTGTCTCTGATAATCACGAGTTAAAAACTATGATCAAAATAATAGAATTAGATAATACTTGCCTCAAAACAAAGTTAGATAACATTTCTAACTTTAATAAAGACAGAGAAAATCTATCCAAAATTACTAAAAATTCTCTATCCACTTCTAATAAGAAGGGACTAGGATACACTAAGAAATCAAAATCTCCACCTAAAAAGGAAATTAGGAGAAATATTTCTAATGCTAATACTTACCCAAAAAGGAAAAATAATTCTAAAACCATAAAAATATGGGTTCCTCAAAAAAACAATAGTTTGATTAGGAATAAATATATAAATACCTTTTTTGAAACTGTTCATAAAAATCAAAATTATATTTTTAAAGGGGATACTGAACCAACTTGGGTTTGGTTTCCTAAGACCTTACTCTTAGGACCCTATCACAAAGTGGGTACCAATGTTACTATTTTTTTGCAGGACCCACTTAAAAAGAGAGGAAAATGGATACTCAACAGCGGTTGCTCAAAACATATGACCGGAGACAAAAATATGTTATCAAACATTACTTACTCAGATGGAGGTTCAGTCACTTTTGGGGACAATTCCAAAGGATATATAATTGGAAAAGGCGACGTCAGCAATGTCGGTACACCTAATTTACCTCTTATTTCTAATGTCTTACTAGTCAAAAATTTAAAACATAATCTTTTAAGTATCAGCCAGTTATGTGACAAAGGTTCCAAAATCTCTTTTTCTGAAGATAAGGGTAGCATTTTTGATAAAAATCAAAATCTTATATTTGAAGGAAATAGAGACAGGAATATCTATGTTCTGAATATGAAAATCAAACACAATTCAGATATGTGCTTAATAGCTAATGAAAATGATCCTTGGCTATGGCACAAAAGGTTCTGTCATATCAACTTCAAAACTATAAACAAACTTTCTAAAAATGATTTAGTCAGAGGATTACCAAAAATGAACTCCAAAGTGAATCATATTTTTGATGCATGTCAATTAGGAAAATTAACCAAATCATCCTTTAAATCTAAGAAAGTTATCTCTGCATTACAACCATTTGAATTACTACACATGGATTTATTTGGGCCAACTCAAGTTCAATCCATAAACCACAATAGATATGTGTTTGTAATAGTAGATGATTTTTCTAGATATACTTGGACAATTTTTATGAAAAACAAAAGTGATACATTTGAGCATTTTAAAAATTTTGTCAAACGAATTCAAAATTTAAAAGGTTTGAAAATAAAGAATATAAGAAATGATCATGGAGGAGAATTTGAAAATGAAGTTTTTAACCATTTTTGTAAGAAGAAAGTAATTTTTCATAATTTTTCGTTTCCTCAGACTCCGTAACAAAATGGGGCTGTAGAACGTAAAAATAGAACTTTACAAGAATGTGCACGAACTTTGTTAAATGGAAGCACTCTTCCAAAACATTTTTGGGCAGAAGCTGTTGCAACCGCTTGTTATGTTTTGAATCATGTTTCTATTCGACCTTTAACGAAAAACATTTCTTATGAACTTTTTACTGGAAGAAATCCAAAGATTTCTTATTTTAAAGTGTTTGGTTCAAAATGTTTTATATTAAATACAAAAGATCAGCTTGGAAAATTCGATGCGAAATCCGACGAAGGAATCTTTCTAGGATATTCAGATCGTAGCAAAGCTTATCGCGTATTTAATAAAAGAACAAATTTTGTTGAAGAAACGTTACATGTATCTTTCGATGAAAACTTTCTACAAAAACCAAGTGTAGAAGATGATGAAGATTTTCCACATAACATTACAAATACGGAATCAACAATTTTTGAAAATGATGAAAACATTGTTGATAATAATGATGAATTAAGATCTCCACCAAAAATATTACGGGATCATCCTGTTCAAAATATTATTGGAGAAATTAATTCAAATGTATGAACTAGAAGTCAATTAAATCAAATGAGCCATGTAGTTTTTCTTTCTAACATAGAACCTAGAAGTATTAAAGAAGCATCTACCGATGAAAATTGGTTAATCGCTATGCAAGAAGAGCTAAACCAATTCGAAAGAAATGACGTTTGGGATTTAGTTCCATGACCTAGTGATCAATCGGTTATTGGTACAAAATGGGTTTTTAAAAATAAAGCAGATGAACAAGGAAATATTACTAGAAATAAAGCTAGATTAGTTGCTCAAGGATATAACCAGGAAGAAGGAATTGACTATGAAGAAACGTTTGCTCCAGTCGCTAGACTAGATGCTATACGAATCTTACTAGCATTTGCATGTTTTCATAACTTTAAATTATTTCAAATGGATGTCAAAAGTGCCTTTTTAAATGGTTTCATAAAAGAAAATGTTTATGTTGAACAACCTCCATTATTCATACACGAAAAATTTCCTAATCATGTCTATAAGCTTAAAAAGGCTTTATACGGTTTGAAACAAGCACCCTGCTTGGTACGATCGTCTTAAAAGATATTTAATAGATTCTGGTTTTGAAATTGGAAAGGTTGATCAAACTCTTTTTATTAAAAGAAATAAACAGGATATTTTAATCGTTCAAATCTATGTTGATGATATTATTTTTGGATCTACAAATGAATGACTTTGTCAAGATTTTTCTAAAATAATGACTAAAGAATTCGAAATGTCACATATGGGTGAGTTAAATTATTTTCTTGGCTTACAAATAAAACAACCAGAAAATGGTATTTTTATTAATCAAGAAAAGTATTGTAACAATCTAATTAAACGCTTTGGTATGGAAAATACTTCAACCAAACCAACTCCTATGAGTACAACCATACATCTTGATAAAGATGAAAATGGTAAAAGTATTGATCAAAAATTATATTGAAGTATGATTGGATCGTTTCTATATTTAACAGCTAGTAGACCTGACATAGTGATGAGTGTTTGTTTGTGTGCACGATTTCAAGCAGATCCCAAAGAATCACATTTACCAGCAGTGAAACGCATACTATGATATCTTAATAAAACCAAGGACTTTGGACTATTCTATCCAAAGGAATGTCCTTTTGAATTAGTGTCCTATAATGACGCTGATTTTGGAGGAAGCCGGACAGATAGAAAAAGTACAAGTGGGACTTGTCACTTCATTGGACGGTCTCTTGTATCTTGGTTTAGTAAGAAACAAAACTGTGTTTCATTGTCAACGTGTGAAGTAAAATATATTTCTGCAGCTCTGGCATGTGCTCTAGTTATCTATATGCAACAAACACTACAAGATTTTGGGTTTAATTTAAGTAAATCAACTATTTTTTATGATAATTCTAGTGCTATAAACTTATCTAAAAATCCTATAAATCATTCACGAACAAAACATATTGACATTCGTCATCATTTTCTTCGTGATAATATTGAAAACGATTTAATAAATCTAGAATATGTGTCCTCTGACAAACAATTGGCAGATACCTTTACAAAACCGTTAAATGAAAATACTTTCATTAATTTAAGACGAGAACTTGGTATCGTCTCTCTTAAAGATTTTTAAGTTCAATTTTTTTTGTATAAATATATTATGTTATAAAAATATAAAAAAAATTAATAATAATATAGAACTCATAGTTTCTATCAAAAGAAATGAAAAGTGTCTTCTAGCACTCGAACTTAAGACCTCATACTCGGTAGTCCTCTACACTACCACTTCACTCTCTATTGTTTTCTGAAATATGAGGTTGTCATTAACTTCATATATATACCTTTCGTTCTCTCCTTCCTTTCCTATGGATACTATTTCTCTAACATTCTAACCATACATTTTCCTCTATTTTTAAATAACCCTCTTCCTATATATTATTGCATTCTTACAATTCTTTTCATCAATAATTCCTTGATTTTCTTCTATAATTTTTTTTATTCGATCATGTCATCTCCAAATAACTCCGTGTCATCTAAACTATCTTACACCTCTCATTCATCGGAATTGAAGAATCTACAAACTCCTGCTCCTATATATGAACCGGTTCCGATCGTTCCACCCTCTACTCATACTGGATATACTCCACCAGCAAAGAAAACAAGACGGTCTCTCTCTCTTATTTGGATCACCGTCCACAAAAGAGAAGATTGATGATATTCATCATTATCAAAAAGTAACATTAGACTTACAACGTGAATTATATTATGAGCAAAAAGTTAATGCCAAACGCATAGCTTTTTGGAACAAGTAGCGCTAAAGTTCTATGGTTCTTCATCAAAGGATTCTGTTCATCAACCATCTACAGTTCATTCTCCAAGTCGTCGCAATCCTTGGGAACCATCACCACAACGTCCACCAACAACTCCAAATTCTTGGGAACGTGGTAACATATGGTCTCCGCTTCGACCATATATGGAAAACACCAAAGTTGAAGAAGAATCTTATCATACTCCATTATCTTCTTCAAAATCTATTTAACCGTTTCTTGTTGTTTACATATAATTTGTTTTGTTATTCCATTCTGCTTATTCTATTTGTAATATTAAAAATTATCCAATAATATAATTATTTATTCTCACCATTTCCAAATATATGCTTCTGTGCACAATTCAGATGTATGAATTGATTTAAACAGACGCATGAATATTCATTGAAGAAAACTTTTTCCCCAGATTCAAACGTCTGAATCAAGAAAAACAAACGTCTGAATTAGCCCAATTTTGAACTAAATCCTTGCGGGTTGCACACTAACCAAATTCAAACATCTGAATTGGTTTACTCAGATGTCTGAATCCAATCTGAAGCTTTTTTCTCTACCTTCCTTATTCTATATTTATTACCTTTTTACCTCTACCTTTTCATCACCTATATAATAACTTTTTCACTTCTTTATCTCTTGCTTAAGAACCGTAGCCCCCATTTTCATCTCACTCAAAGCTTTTACTCTTCCTCTAACTTACCAATGGCACCAAGATCAAAGAGAACAAGAGAATTAACTTTCGGACCATCCGAAGACTAAATCCGGCAATGGCTATGGAACGATGTTGCTGTTTTTAGGTTCAATTCCATGAAGAATTCCAACATCTTTGAAGGAGCTTTCATGAAATTCCCGGACTTCGCAGCATATCGTATTAGAGAATTAGCACAGCAGTTTCACTTCGACAGCTTGATTGGGTATACTCCTAATAATGTTAAAATTAATCATCTTATGATTAAACTTTTTCTTGCAAACTTAAATTTGGATCCTGAAAATCCTCAAAACCGTCAAGATTGTGTTTGGTCGTTAGTTTGTGGCGTAAGAATTTTCTTACCTTTACAAAGACTAGGTCATATTTTAAATTGTCCTTATCAAGGAATTGATATTAATGAAATTGAAGTTGATATGGAACATCGTGATGAAGTTTCACATCAATTTTTATCCGATGAACTTACAAATATGGGCAATTTAAAATCTACCTACTTATGGCCACAAGCTAGGCTAATTCACTGTGCTCTTATTCGATCTCTCCAACCAAGAATGGGTAGCTATGAAAAAGTGTATAAAGAAAACTTTCAAGCACTTTATTTTATCTATTCTAATCAACAAGTAAATTAGGGAAAGATTATTTTGGATGAATTCCAAGATATCACAATCCGAAGGAAATATAGAACTATTCATTATGGTGCCTATATTATGCGCATTCTCTTGAATATCGGAGTACCAATGCTTGATTCCTATTTTACAAGTATTAGTGATTTAGGCGCTAAAACTTTAGGTTTGATGGGTCTTCCTATACGGCCTCCTTCTCAACAAATCATTTCCTTCCAACAATGGTTGCAAAATATTCAACAAGGTGTTCCTCAACCTCGAGACACTAGTATTGCTTCTTCTTCCCGTACCCATCATGAAGAAGAAGAGGAGGATGTTGACAACATTCAAGAAATTGGCCCGGATACTTCTTCAAGGCAAGCCATCATTATTCTCTCCTAAAATCAATCAAAGATTCATCGGGACATAAAAGCACTTGAGAAAAAGACAAAAAGAAAATTCAATTCTATCAAAGGCTTTCTCAATAAGATATGGGATCGAATTTCTTGTTCCGGCTCTACATCTACTCAAGCTTACAATCCATCTCCTTTTGAATGGTCTTCCTCAAGCTCAAGCTCAAATCACAATGATCCATCTCTTTCGAGTCAATTTTAATTCATCTTGATTTTATTTCTTTATGTTAGTTGTATGAGAACTATCTATAACATTATGTACTATTTCTCTATTTTTATGGATTATCTATTATCGTCCATGTTCCTTCTTTTTGTCGATGACAAAGGGGTAGAAGTTTAAATTGTGCATATTGACAGGGGGAGTATCTAGTCTATTAATTTTATATAGTTGTCATCATCAAAAAGGGGAAGAATGTTAGACTCTCGATTTTGATTATAATAACCTATTTAAAATATTATATGTGTATTTAACCATCTTTGCAGGAGATTTATTGCAGATTCATCTACAAATGTTTATAGTTGTATATTATGTGTCTAGAGTCTGTATATTACTTAGAAAATTTGTTAAAATCTCTCCTTAAATGATATATAAATAAATATATACACACATGCACACACAGGCTCAAACATGCACAAAACAGCAAATCAGACGTCTGGATCTAATCATTCAGACGTCTGAGTACTGAAATGAGAATATTGTTCTCACAATATTCAGACGTCTGAATTGAAATATTTAGACGTCTGAATGAGGTCTAAAGTGAACTATTTCTTTGCTTACGTTTTCAATCTAATTCAGAAGTCTGAATTTTTTATTCAGATGTCTGAATATCCCCAACTGCTACTTTCTTGAAAAGTCACTTCTCTTCACCAAGAGAAACATCCTTTTAAATCAACAGTTGCATCCATTCTTTTTAATATAACTTTTCATTTAAAGATGCAACTCTTCATATACTATAATAGATTATAGAATTCAACAAACAGATTGCCGAATTTACTTTAGCATTCTTGAGTTCTTATCTATTCTCAAAGTTTCCAAACTGCACTGAAATTCTTACATATTTTGATCATTGAACACTTTATCTTCCATAATTCTCAAAGCATATCACACTATATATCATAAAGGAGAAGATTATAGGAAGATGGTACTCAATTGACTTATCAGTGTTATTTAAGAACACTTTACAGTTAGATATCTTTTGTATTGAAGTCCTATTTGGTTGCTTAGGCGGGTAAAGTCCTGTTCGGTTGCTCAGGCAGCGTAAACCTATTCCTCCGGGTTAAGTGAGGGTTGTTGTAGTTAAAATTCCAGAAGGAGTCAGATACTGGACGTAGAACGGGAAGTTCGAACCAGTATAAAAATTCTTGGTGTGCTTGTTTTATTTTTATTTACTTTGCTATTATCATCTGTTTCCGCAAATAGATTTAATTATATTCCATATTACACGATCCTAAGTAAAAGATAGCCATAGTAGCTTCTTTCATTTTTGAGTTTATATTAATTTGAACACAAATGTTTGCAATATTTAGACACAGATATGATCACAGAATCAAACACATATGCAGATATAAAGTAAAAGCAATAATGGAAAGAACACACCGAGTTATTTACTGGTTCGGAGTTACCCTACATCCAGTCCCACAATATAAGTACGGATTTCCTTTCAAAATCAATACTTACAATTACACCCTCGATTTCAAGGCCACGAGGTACACCGCTCCAGATTCACAATCCTCTGGGGAGAGATACTTGATTTTACAGGCAACGAGTTCACCCAATTGATTTTCCAGGCTACAATCATACCTTTTCTTGCTTGATTGATTTTCCAGGCTACAATCACACCTTTTCTCACTCGATTGATTACAAAGAAATATATAACTCTGAATAGCACTGGGACCTTGTTGAGATAGTGCTAGAGAAACAAACCAGAGATGATCTAGTTAGATTCAATGGTGATTTCGGCAGAGTAATGGTAAAAATGTATATAAAGAAATGTGGAAGAAGAAGAGGGGTGAAATCAGAGAAAAATATGAATGTAAATTCGTTTAAAATAGTCCCTATTTATAGTAGAACAACAGTCATGTCCATTCGTGAAAGGATATGATGAATAGACACTTCCTTTGAAATTCAAACTTTTGAAATAAGCTGTTATCTTGTCGACAAGGGACCCTAGGGGTTGTCGACATACCTAAGTTATTTTTGGTAATTTGTTTTTCTTTGAAACTTTTATCTTGTATTAAAACTATTTTAAACTTTATAAATATACTTAACTATAGTTCAAATACATAAATAAGTATAGAGAATAATATTTTGGCATATATGAAATTTTACTATAATTTTATATTTAAATCTAAGCATAAATATTAAAAGTTAAACATATTATAATTAAAAGATAGTTTAAAACCAAGGATAATTTGATTTTGAAAATAAAGATTATTTTGAAGCTAAAAGTATTTTAAAACCAGGATAGATGTTTTTTATTTTCAAAAAAGAAGATTTTGAAATCATTTCGAAAAAAAGATATAATTTTGTAAAACATTTGAATAAAAGTTTAGGATACAAAACAATGTTCCACTAGATTTTTCGTAGGTTCCATCCTACTTAGGGTTCCATCCCTTTAATGGGCTCAAAGTGGATTCCATTCCACGAATAAAATAGATTTTAAGATGTCAGTTCTTTTCTAGGAGTTTTAACAAAATTCCTAATTAAATTACTTATTATTGAAATCTTGAACTCTTGATAATCTAGATACTTATGAGTCTTGAATCTTGATATCTTCGATCTTGAGTTTATCAGTTCTTGAATCTCTATACTGTATAGTCTTCATTCTTTAGTACTTGTATATATATCCTGCATATACATATATATATCTAAACAATAATGTTAGTATTTATATTTTATAATCTTATTCTAAGGTTATTGTCATCAAAACCAACTTCTCATGGACTAACAATGCTTTCCTAATGCTCGCTCGTAATTAGAGGGTTCTCTTTTTGCTGGCCTTCAATGCTGGAGGCACCCTCGAGTATACAAGTAGATCATTTCTATAGTTTTAGTCAAATCCATGTAAGAAGAGAATTTTGGTTCTCTCGATTACCTTTTCAATGTATTATGGCTACCATTCATTTTTCATTTTCCTTTATCGTTCTTGCTTGAATCTTCCCTGGGCTAACCTCCACCTTTTATCGTAGAAACTTCAACCTCCTCTCTCCCCTCTCTATTAACCTTCACATCTTTCTGTCGTAGAAACCTTTCTGCTTAGTGGTAAAATTCCTCGAGATCGGTCGGTGGATCCCTTTCCAATGATATCTTGAAATTCGATGTATCCGCAATCACTTAGACTGCTGCCATTAGAACGATCGATGGATCGGGTCCATCCACCGAAGCCATTGCCGCATTGAACATAGTTAAGAAATCCCCAAGCGATTCTCCTTTTTTCTATTTCATTGATGTTAAAGTCAATACACTCTTGGGTCTCACGATGTGGTCGTGAAATTACCTCATATACCTTTCGATCAATTCTGTCCATGTGCCAATAGAACCGCTTTCTAGTTGTCTGAACCATAGTGCTACTTGTCATTATCATCAAGCCGTAGTCTTTGTCCGTCGTCTCCAGCCTCCCCCTCGAGTCCACAAGGTAATGCTGAAACCTACCCTTTTGGACAAGCACACATATCCTGATCAATGCCAAACGTCATAGCACTGCTTGGTATCCTTCTTGGAATTGGGCCAATACAATCTGGGGCATGCCTCGGAGTTTGGAACGATCAGGTGCAGCACCCGATGGTTCCGCTTTATCCCGCATCATGTTTGCTTTATTTCCTTGGTTTTGATTCTGGACTTCCTCCATTCCTGCTACAGCTTGATGATCCATATTTCTAGCATTTACTACTACTCCATTCCCTTGGTTTTATTTTCCAGCTTGTCCAATTTGTCGAAATATGTTCTGCATCATTTCCTCCTGCCTTTTCAGCGTCCTTTCCTACGTAGCATCCATCGTCATTTCCATCTTGTCTCTGGTGATGAAAATTGAGGTCTGATTAGCTCCTAAGGAAGCCCCCTGACTTCCTTCATGATGACTCCTCTTTGTCCTCTATTTCCTTGTTGATTGCCTAACCATGGCTTCCTAAATCCGAGTTCCTAAGATTTCAAATCCAAGATCCAAACTTCCAAGTCCCTGAGTGCTAGCTTTCTCGGTGAAAGCACCAAAATATTGGTGTCAAAATTGACCACCAACACCCAATTACAAGTGAAAGCACCAACATCCAGTCACAGAACACATATAGAGTATATATAGAGGATATAATATGAAGAATGACCAAAATTTAAATAAAAGAAGAGAAAATGACAAGATTTATAGTTGTTTGGCTAACTCTGGCCTACGTCAACTCCAGAAAAAATCCTTTTTATTATACTGAAATTTGATTACAATTACAATCCGGAATTTCTGGAAAAAAAATGGTAGAGTAGCCTCTAGGTGGAGGATGAGGAAAAACAGAATGAAAATCCCTCTTTTTGAAGCCAATCTTTATTTATAGACGAAACTCTGGCTACAGGTCCTCCTCACCCACATTGGCCCACCATAGAAACCATTGAGCCCATCTATGTCGACCTGACATAGATAACATGATGACCCTAAGCAACCTTGATGATGACCTGCAATAACCTTGATGATAACCTAAAGTAAAATGAATGTCCACCGCAAGTAATATGCACGTCGATCCCAAATGAACTCTCCTCTGTTGACCCGAGTACTGACCTAAAGACCAACCTACATTGACCCGTAGTAATCCCCAGCTGACCTCTAGCCAAAGCAATGTCGACCCCTAGCCATTCTTTATGCCGACCCAGAGTTATGCCTATAACCGACCCAAAGCATCCACCAATGCCAAACCCAAGCTCCATCTCCTGATGTCGATCCCTCATAGTAATACAACCTTTTACCTAATGCTGACCTAAAGTCTTCTTGATGCCGACCCAAAGTAAAAATGCCTCCATTCCAATGTCGATCCCAAGTTTGACGACCCGCCCTTCTACTACCAGAAAGACGTATCATAAAAAAGAAAGAAAGGGATAGAAATAGAAAAGAAAGAAAAGAAAAGAACAACAACATCAGAATCTCACAGCGGAATGGAATAAAATATAATATATCACATAAATATTACATAGTTTTTACATATATCAGAGTTATACAATATCAATACATATGTCAATCATACAAACATCTATCACTACATACATCAGAGGTACAATACTCATCAACTAACACAGCGGAACTAGATAGATAGCTACATACGTCTGGAATCTCCTGCTCCAAGCTCTCCAAAAATCAAAGTCCAAAACCTATCACTTGGCTACTCATAAAAATTTGAGTACCCAAGAGTTTATGAAAAACAAAATATAAACTCTGGGTCAGACAAGGGTCTGGTATGAGTAAACGGTTTAAATTGTTTAACTTTGAAAAAAACATTTGAAAATAAAGGTATCACGTAAGACTTCCCACAAATAAATATAGGTAAGTTTTTACCTTACGCTAACCAAAACATTCCATAGGAAATCCAGTGATATTATAATAGTGTCTAGGGTTTTCAAGTAAATAGAAAATAGCAAAAATTGTTACATTCATTAAATTCCGGCTACTAGCCACAAAAGTGGGTAATACAAATCAAAACTGTAGGGTCTCGTAGGGAAAATGGATTTCCAACAATGGCAGGGCTACTACGGTACCGCCTGTCACAGTATCGGGCCTAGATCACCGTACCGAGGATCACTCCCGACCCCCTACAACACAAGGCCGAAACCATTCCTTACTAAACAGTCCCGAACAAGATAAACCCCGCGGTTGTAGCTAGCAACCGCCCATACAGCCGAAATATAAAGGGACATCTAGACAGGGGAAATATCTTGTCTTGCTTGGGCATGACCCACCTAACCTTGCTGCATCTCCCCTGTTTTAGCCATTCCGGTTGATGAGGCTTGAGGCTGCGATTACCTTTATAGAACATATTTCTTAGAATGCTCATCGTCCGCCTGACGATGTGCTGAAAGCATTCAATCCATACAAGTTCGTTCCGGGTTCGAACGAAACCGAAGGCATTATCTCGTTGCACTCGTTTTGGAATCACCCTCAGAGTCAACGACGATAACCCTTGCATTCTGAAAACACCATCTCGATCTTCGTTTCAGGATTCACGACCTAACGTTTAAATTGGATAGATGTGGTTTTCGGAGAATCAAATTTGATTCTTCCGATCCCAGTCTCATCGAAATCCAAACGCCATTTTAAGGGCCTAGTTGTCTAATTAACTTAAACAGTTTTAATAATGTAAATTCAACAATTGAATTAACATAGCATTTATCACAGATAAAACATATACAAGCATCATAGATATAACATAACATATCATAGAGCATCACAGAATATCATCACATAAATATCACAATATTCAATATAATAATTCCACAAGCAGTCATCTTTAAGTCTTATTTGTAATTAATTCAATTTAGATTTAATAACTTGAGAGTTAATCACTTAACTCTGTTTAATTAATCATTTATTAACAATTAATTACTTATTTCATTCCAGATTGTTTAATTAATGATTTCTTAATTAATCATTTAGTCTTAATTTCATCATTACTTTATTTCACACTATTAATTAGTTAATTATTTCTTAACTCAGTTATTTACTTTAATTAACCATTTAATTAACAATCTTGATTATTAATCAACTTAATTACCCATTTATTAACTGCTAATTACTTCTTTAACCCTTTATTTATTCCTAATTAATTTACTCGATTAATTAGCTTTTAATCATTCATAAATTAACTTTAAGTAATTAATTTCCAATTTACCCCTTTTCTTAATTATTACTCGATCTCTACTTATAAAGTAATTACTCTCAATCACTTTCCACCAATAATTAATCTATCGCTAATTACAATTTAAAAGTAATTGTTCTTAATTTTTTTCTAAAATAATTTATATATTAAATGTTCAACTTAATTAAACATTTAAAAGTCTTCTCTTAAATTTTGAAAACCAATTATAATATTAACTCCAAACTTAATTATTAGACAACCTTATACTTAATGTAATTAATTACTTAATTAAAATAGAAGCTAAGAGGTTGAAACATTGTAAAACATTAATTACATAATTAAACTTGTATTAATGTTTACTGAATTTTGTTAAACATTTCACCTATATATATATTTTTTTAAAACAGCAGCTTGAAAACAACAATCCTGAGTCCTTCCCTGTTAAAACCCGTGCGCTACTTCGAGTTCTTCCCCTAAATTTCCTGAGCTGCCCTGAACACATCCTTCTTCTCTCCCCCTCGCTCTTTTTTTTTTACAGTAAGTTAAATCTTAAACTAAGAATAAGAGGGAACCATCAGGAAATTACATTCGAACACAGCAAGAAACCCGAAGCTTCCTCCAATTTCGCTCGAGTACGCCTCGCGTCCATTGAATCTCGACAGCCACGTTGACACGACACGCCGCCGTACACGTGCACGGCGGCGTGGCCGATCTCAGGCCATCACCAATATTGCCCAGAACTCAGAAATCATCAAGAAACACGAAATTTAAATTCAATTCGTCTTCATCTGATTAAAATCAAAAATTGGTCCTCTGCTCGAAACTGCAAACCGACCCATCATCATAATCTTCTCGCCACCACCCCAAACACCACCGGAGACCTCAAAACTTCTGCCACTCCACGATGACGCGACAACCCACCTTCCACCATGAATTCATAACACTCGGTCGCGTGAAGAAGTCCCACACGCCTCATTTATAAACACGACCTGAAACTCGAACTAAACCATAAATTCAATTCATTTCCCTAGTTTATGCAATGAAAAATTTATACAACAATTTTCTCAAAATCGATGATGGTCATACGTGCTTTAACACAAATTTCACTATTTATAATGGATTGATTGTTTGAAAATGGAATAAATGTAAGCTTAATTCAATTACAAACTGTGCTTGGAAAATGAAGTTAAAAATCTTCGTTTAAGTTTTGAAAATCATGAATTCCAGTATGGATTCAATCTATGACCTTGAATTAATATTTTACAACAACCTATTTTTATCAGGTTATCGTTTAATGCCCTGTAAATCATTACAGTGTTTATATTTTACCTTAAGATTTAATCAGCTTCTCAATTTAAGTTATAACATATTGTTTTAGTTGAATACCTACAGATTACCAACGTTTGATGAGGAAAATTTGAGTTTTACTGAAAAATATGCAAACCTGTAACAATAACAGAAGGCACAGAGTACATGGAATTATATACAAGATCAAGCATACACGATATCATATGATGATCAAATCATGAACTGTTTTAAAAAATGGAACTTAAAGCTTTAACTAATCTTGTTTACTCACCTTGCAAAATTCCAGAACAAAGAACATTCATGTTCCATGAACACTGCAGTATGAATATGCTTGAGGCCTGAAACTGTCTGTATATTTTTTTTTTGAATTCAGTTTGATCTCCCTTTTTTTTTTACATCTTATTCTCAGTTTCCTCAAGTTTTGTTATGTGTTTGTTGGACCAACTAAAACTAAAAAGCAACTGCATATATATATATATATATATATATATATATATAAGATGACAGTAGTATGAAGGAGGTATTATCAAGACAAGCTTTATTTGTTTTTACCAAAAATGACTTTGAATTAACTTATTGCAATATGACATTTCGGCTGAAACATTATTTTGTAACCTGAAATGACAAATTGTACTTAGCCTTAATGAATATGTCTTCAAATTTTTTTAACACCTAATTAACGTTCCCTGATATTTGTAGGTGTACAACTTGCAGGTACATACTTGGCTTATGTATGAAGCTTTTATTATGAAGATATTTTGTTTTGTTATTATATTACTTGTTTTTATTAACTTTCAAGTTTACATTTCCTAGCTTGAATAATTACATACATACTTGTCAGGTTTATTCTATGCTTTTCAGGCAACACCTGGTCTTGCAAATGAAGATACTTGTGTATTGTATAAAAATGTTTGTTTCATAGTTTGGCTTTGTTTTCATTCTATTCTATACAACTTGTATTTATTTTATTTTATACATAATTGAAATGACAAAGGTTGTCTGAGATGGAAGCAATTTAATGTTATGTTTCTTCAGCTAACAATATTTCAATTATGTATAATATATATGATTTGCTTATTTATACTTATCTTTGTATTTATTTCCATTTGTATTTTAGCTATAAATATTAAACTTAAATTCATGAGTTTACTCATTTATTTATATTTTTGACTTACATAAATATTAATATTTTGTATTGAACATTATCATCAATTTATATTTTATATTGTTAGAATTAGATTTAAACATTATCATCTATGGATACTTCTATCAAATGTTAACCAAAAGAAAATATTTTAATTTAATAATGTAAGATAAATATTATAAGGAGATTTATTTTAAATTTCAAACTTTATTATTCATATGTATATGTTTATCAATGTTAGCAATGTAAAACCTTTTAATTTAATTATATAAGGTAAATTTTATCAAAAATATTATTAAGAATCTTTTATTTTAGAATTTTCAAACATTATTATCTATATGTATTATTTTATTCTAAATATAAACAAAGTAAAGTATTTTAAGTAATTATATAAGATAGATTTTTATTGTGAATATTATTGAAATACTTATTTCAAATTTCCAGATCAATCTCCTTTTTAAAATACAGTTTATATAAATAAATGGAAGTATTTCCAAATCATATTTATTTTAATATGATCAATTACATTTTATTAAATTAGATTAAACATTTATTAAAATAAACGGGCCAAAAATCTGGGTCGTTACATTCCTCCCCCCTTAAAAGAATTTCGTCCCCGAAATTTAAAACAAAGAAAATTTTAAAAGCTGTTATGCCAATCATTCATACATAACTATCATTTGTATATTAACAAACAACCAAACAGTCTATTCTAACAAACAACACTAACTATCTAAACACGAATTCGGATAGTTTTCCTAAAATCATCCAGAGATATACGGAATACACCATAAATTCCAGATATCCACTCTGGCAATTTAATTCTGAAATCTACAGTATTAATTCTTCCCAAATTTTATTGACCTCTTTACAGAATTTCAATATCTATTTAATCAAGCCCGTACGATGTACATATATCATTCGTACGCAAATATCAGATCTGATCGCTCGCTCGATCACACAATTTCACTTCCGAACTAGTATTGTCCACCCGACTTCCTAGTACGGACTCAGGTCTGGTTTCTTGATCAGAAACTGTCATTCTCCTTGCATAGCCACAACTATGTCAGAGAATTTCCAGAATCAATCAAAATCCATATCCATGGTTCGTCGTCGAAATCGAGTGAAAAATCCTAACTCGGATCGATATATAACTACCTCGAAATTCTGTGCTCGAATCTGGATCAATTTGTTATGCGAATAAAATAATATACGTACATCCTACGTATTTATATCCATTGATTATCAACCATATCAATTTCTTTTATCCACATTATTTTGATTTCTATCTACTTGGAAATTTTTTTACCAATATGAAATTTTACTTAAGAATTTCACCATTTATTTCTTAAGTTTAATATAAGCATTATATATTCCCTTATATTATTACTCTACCACTATAGCCCTAAATATCTTCTTATTTCAATCCGAATTTCCAATTCCATGTGAATTCAATTTTTCTTTATTTCTGAATATTGAATTTTATTGACCATCTTCCATTTATAACTGATTTTATTATTATTTAAATTAGTTTCGTCCACTAGTTTATTTCAATCTCCAATTTGAAATTGTTTTGTTGCTAATAATTAATTTTTAATTTTTTTTTTTGGTTTAGTTTTCAAATTTTGAAAAGTTTTGGCAGAGTCTCCATTGTTTAGCATTACATATTTTCATAAGCACATATGTATAGTTTCAATCCCCATCACAATTACTTTTAACCAATTCTCAAATCATTCTCTTCAGTTTAAGTGATTTACAACTTACTTGCTTAAGCAAAACAAACTCATATTCAAAATCATCCTATTTTGCTTCCAATAATTTATAGAATTTTATCTAATCTTGTTTACTTCAAAACAACTCATTTCTGTATGCAGTTTGACAATACTATTGTGAATAAATGATTATTTAAGCTTTATGACAAATCTTAAATTGATTCCAACTCAATTTACACTTGGCTCCATCCCAATTAATTTATTCACGATCCTTTCATTGCATTTTCTTTCAATTCAACAGGTTTGATTCCAACCATTTTATTATACTCGACAACCAATATCTAAATAATCATCTCACAATTTACTTAAGTCATTTATTTTCTTCAAACTGTTCTACCCAATAACTTAAGTTTATCCTATTCCACCAATTTTCAGTTAAATCTTTGATTTGATTTTCCTTTAATCAAATCCCAATTATTTACTGATTAGTTTATTCTTTTATCCATTCTTAAATTTACATGAACAATTTATTATTGAGTTTATAATAAAGTCATTTAATTTATGCTTGAATTAGATTTGCTTACACTCACACCAATTCTATTTTAATTCAATTCAATATTACTTATTTACATAATAATTTTATTCTATTCAATATATTTGTAACTCGATTGAATTCATTTAAATTTAGTTTTATTTCAACTCAACTTTAGTTAAATTTAGCTACTTACCATTCTTTAAATTTAGTTCTCAATATATGAGCTCAAAACCTATTTATCTACTTAAAAGCTTATATTGCTCATTTGAGTTATTTCATCTTATAATCACAATTTCAGATTATATATATAACACTTACTATCTTAAAGTATAAATTTTCATTTTGCCATTACAATTATCTTCCATTCCAGTTTTTATATCCAATTAAGTTCATTTTGAACTTCAATTCCATTTAACTTATCTCAGGTTACCTCCAATATGTTTTCTTATTTTCATTTACTTAAGTTAAATTTTAATTCCGGGGTTACAATTCCCGATTTCTTCTTATTAATATCAACTTTACTTTGTAATCTCGATAGTTGATTCCTTTAAACTTTCACATTATTTAAATAGAATTTCTTAGAATTCAATTGCCCAGTTTCATTTCCAAACCATTTTGAAATGATAACTACACATACCCACTTGGTATGTCAAATCAAATTTCCAAATTCCAATTTTCACCAAAACAAATTTTTCTTTTTTTGAAAATTTCTAAAACAACTTGTATACCCAACAAGCCCAAACAATTCATCATGACCAACTATCCTGGTAGCCATTCATCACTTTAGATACTCGAAAATGAATACTGATGATGTGGTCATCATCATCAGGATTATTTTCCAACGACTGAAGTGAGTTCAGTGCTTTCTTACTTTCACAAATTCTTCCCAAAATAATTTCCTTTCAACAATATTTTCCAAAACAATACTCCATTATTGCCTTCAAATCTTTGGAAAAACATTTCAAGCATTCTCAAGATTTCAAATCCCCCAAATCCTTTCATTTAGATACCTCTTAAATTTCCGGGACTTAAATTCTAGTTTAATCAAATCTTAGTTATATTCCTTTTTATTTAAAATCATTCTTAAATAATTTTATTTGGTTATAAACCATTCAAATTTTAAATTTTTATTTAATTATAGTATTAACAACCAAACATCCAAAAATAAATAATCATCAAAAATATTTCTTTTATGTCAAAATATAATTTTGGGTAAAATTATTTCATTTACCCTACTTTAAAAACAATACTGTGGTGGTCTACCTTGTTTAAGAGTTTAGAAATCCCTATCGATGAAATGGCGTCCCACGCATCGACTAGAATTCATAAACACTCAACAGATAAGTCAACACAATATAAAAACAATTTTATATTCACTAACAAATACGCGCTCATATCTATTAATATACTCAAACTCATTTTAGAGTTCCACAAACTCTATTCTATGAGTAATTTCTACCAGAGCGAAGGTTATCACCTAACCCACGCTCTGATACCAACTGTGACAACCCGCTCTTCTACTACCAGAAAGACGCATCATCAAAAAGAAAGAAAGGAATAGAAATAGAAAAGAAAGAAAAGAAAAGAACAACAACATCATAATCTCACAGCGGAACGGAACAAAATATAATATATAACATAAATATTACATCGTTTTTACATATATCAGAGTTATACAATATCAATACATATGTCAATCATACATACATCTATCACTACATACATCAGAGGTACAATACTCATCAACTAACACAGCAGAACTAGATAGATAGCTACATACGTCTGGAATCTCCTGCTCCAAGCTCTTCAGAAATCAAAGTCCAAAACCTATCACTTGGCTACTCATAAAAATTTGAGTACCCAAGAGTTTATGAAAAACAAAATATAAACTCTGGATCAGACATGGGTCTGGTATGAGTAAACGGTTTAAATTGTTTAACTTTGAAAAAAACATTTGAAAATAAAGGTATCACGTAAGACTTCCCACAAACAAATACGGGTAAATTTTTACCTTACGCTAACCAAAACATTTCAAAGGAAATCCAGTGATATTATAATAGTGTCTAGGGTTTTCATGTAAATAGAAAATAGGTGAAATTGTTACATTCATTAAATTCCATCTACTAGCCACAAAAGTGGGTAATACAAATCAAAACCGTAGGGTCTCGTATGGAAAATGGATTTCCAACAATGGCAGGGCTACTAGGGTACCGCCCGCCACAGTACGGGGCCTAGATCACCGTACCGAGGATCACTCTCGACCCCCTACAACACAAGGCCGGAACCATTCCTTACTGAACAGTCCCGAACAAGATAAACCCCGCGGTTGTAGCTAGCAACCGCCCACACAGCCGAAATATAAAGGGACATCTAGACAGGGAAAATATCTTGTCCTGCTTGGGCATGACCCACCTAACCTTGCTGCATCTCTCCTGTTTTAGCCATTCCCCGTTGATGAGGCTGAGGCTGCGATTACCTTTATAGAACATATTTCTTAGAATGCTCATCGTCCGCCTGACGATGTGCTGAAAGCATTCAATCCATACAAGTTCGTTCCGGATTCGAACGAAATCGAAGGCATTATCTCATTGCACTCGTTTTGGAATCACCCTCAGAGTCAACGATGATAACCCTTGCATTCTAAAAACACCATCTCGATCTTCAGTTCAGGATTCACGACCTTACGTTTAAATTGGGTCGATGTGGTTTTCGGAGAATCAAATTTGATTCTTCCGATCCCGGTCTCATCGAAATCCAAACGCCATTTTAAGGGCCAAGTTGTCTAATTGACTTAAACAGTTTAAATAATGTAAATTCAACAATTGAATTAACATAGCATTTATCACAGATAAAACATATGCAAGCATCATAGATATAACATAACATATCACAGAGCATCACAGAATATCATCACATAAATATCACAATATTCAATATAATAATTCCACAAGCAGTCATCTTTAAGTCTTATTTGTAATTAATTCAATTTAGATTTAATTACTTGAGAGTTAATCAATTAACTCTATTTAATTAATCATTTATTAACAATTAATTACTTATTTCATTCCAGATTGTTTAATTAATGATTTCTTAATTAATCATTTAGTCTTAATTTCATCATTACCTTATTTCACACTATTAATTATTTAATTATTTCTTAACTCAGTTATTTACTTTAATTAACCATTTAATTAGTAATCTTAATTATTAATCAACTTAATTACCCATTTATTAACTGCTAATTACTTCTTTAACCCTTTATTTATTCTTAATTAATTTACTCGATTAATTAGCTTTTAATCATTCATAAATTAACTTTAAGTAATTAGTTTCCAATTTACCCCTTTTCTTAATTATTACTCGATCTCTACTTATAAAGTAATTACTCTCAATCAATTTCCACCAATAATTAATCTATCGCTAATTACAATTTAAAAGTAATTGTTCTTAATTTCTTTCTAAAATAATTTATATATTAAATGTTCAACTTAATTAAACATTTAAAAGTCTTCTCTTAAGTTTTGAAAACCAATTATAATATTAACTCCAAACTTAATTATTAGATAACCTTATACTTAATGTAATTAATTACTTAATTAAAATAGAAGCTAAGAGGTTGAAACATTGTAAAACATTAATTACATAATTAAACTTGTATTAATGTTTACTGAATTTTGTTAAACATTTCACCTATATTATTTTTTTAAAACAGCAGCTTGAAAACAACAATCCCGAGTCCTTCCCTGTAAAAACCCGTGCGCTACTTCGAGCTCTTCCCCTAAATTTCCCGAGTTGCCCTGAACGCATCCTTCTTCTCCCCCCCTCTCTCTTTTTTTTTACAGTAAGTCAAATCTTAAACTAAGAATAAGAGGGAACCATCGGGAAATTGCATTCGAACACAGCAAGAAACCCGAAGCTTCCTCCACTTTCGCTCGAGTACGCCTCGCGTCCGTTGAATCTCGACAGCCACGTTGACACGACACGCCGCCGTACACGTGCATGGCGGCATGGCCGATCTCCGGCCATCACCAGTATTCCCCACAACTCAGAAATCATCCAGAAACACGAAATTTAAATTCAATTTGTCTTCATCTGATTAAAATCAAAAATTGGTCCTCTGCTCGAAACTGCAAACCGACCCATCATCATAATCTTCTCGCCACCACCCCAAACACCACCGGAGACCTCAAAACTTCTGCCACTCCACGATGACGTGACAACCCACCTTCCACCATGAATTCATAACACTCGGTCGCGTGAAGAAGTCCCACACGCCTCATTTATAAACAGGACCTGAAACTCGAACTAAACTCTAAATTCAATTCATTTCCCTAGTTTATGCAATGAAAAATTTATACAACAATTTTCTCAAAATCGGTGATGGTTATACGCGCTTCAACCCAAATTTCACTATTTATAATTGGATTGATTGTTTGAAAATGGAATAAATGTAAACTTAATTCAATTACAAACTGTGCTTGGAAAATGAAGTTAAAAATCTTCGTTTAAGTTTTGAAAATCATGAATTCCAGTATGGATTCAATCTACGACCTTGAATTAATATTTTACAACATCTTATTTTTATCAGATTATCGTTTAATGCCCTGTAAATCATTACAGTGTTTATATTTTACCTTAAGATTTAATCAGCTTCTAAATTTAAGTTATAACATATTGTTTTAGTTGAATACTTACAGATTACCAACGTTTGATGAGGATAATTTGAGTTTTACTCAAAAATATGCAAATCTGTAACAATAACAGAAGGCATAGAGTACATGGAATTATATACAAGATCAAGCATACACCATATCATATGATGATTAAATCATGAACTGTTTTAAAAAATAGAACTTAAAGCTTTAACTAATCTTGTTTGCTCACCTTGCATAATTCCAGAACAAAGAACATTCATGTTCCATGAACGCTGCAGTATGAATATGCTTGAGGCCTGAAACTGTCTGTATTTTTATTTTTTTGAATTCAGTTTGATCTCTCTCTTTTTTCCATCTTGTTCTCGGTTTCCTCAAGTTTTGTTAAGTGTTTGTTGGACCAACTAAAACTAAAAAGCAACTGCATATATATATAAGCTGACAGTAGTATGAAGGATGTATTATCAAGACAAGCTTTATTTGTTTTGACCAAAAATGACTTTGAATTAACTTATTGCAATATGACATTTCGGCTGAAACATTATTTTGTAACCTGAAATGATAAATTGTACTTAGCCTTAATGAATATGTCTTCAAAATTTTTTAACACCTAATTAATGTTCCCTGATATTTGTAGGTGTACAACTTGCAGGTACATACTTGGCTTATGTATGAAGCTTTTATTATGAAGATATTTTGTTTTTTTATTATATTACTTGTTTTTATTAACTTTCAAGTTTACATTTCCTAGCTTGAATAATTACATACATACTTGTCAGGTTTATTCTATGCTTTTCAGGCGACACCTGGTCTTGCAAATGAAGATACTTATGTATTGTATAAAAATGTTTGTTTCATAGTTTGGCTTTGTTTTCATTCTATTCTATACACCTTGTGCTTATTTTATTTTATACATAATTGAAATGACAAAGGTTGGCCGAGATGGAAGCAATTTAATGTTATGTTTCTTCAGCTAACAATATTTCAATTATGTACAATATATATGATTTGCTTATTTATACTAATCTTTGTATTTATTTCCATTTGTATTTTAGCTATAAATATTAAACTTGGATTCGTGAGTTTACTCATTTATTTATATTTATATTTTTGACTTACATAAATATTAATATTTTGTATTGAACATTATCATCAATTTATATTTTATATTTTTAGAATTAGATTTAAACATTATCATCTATCGATACTTCTATCAAATGTTAACCAAAAGAAAGTATTTTAATTTAACAATGTAAGATAAATATTATAAGGAGATTTATTTTAAATTTCAAACATTATTATTCATAGTATATGTTTATCAATGTTAGCAATGTAACACCTTTTAATTTAATTATATAAGGTAAATTTTATCAAAAATATTATTTAGAATCTTTTATTTTAGAATTTTCAAACATTATTATCTATATGTATTATTTTATTCTAAATATAAACAAAGTAAAGTATTTTAAGTTATTATATAAGATAGATTTTTATTGTGAATATTATTGAAATACTTATTTCAAATTTCCAAATCAAACTCCTTTTTAAAATACAGTTTGTATAAATAAATGGCAGTATTTCCAAATCATATTTATTTTAATATGATCAATTACATTTTATTAAATTAGATTAAACATTTATTAAAATAAACGGGCCAAAAATCAGGGTCGTTACACCAAGTCCAATGCCAACTGTGATATCCTGGAATTTTTGGCAATATCAATTTAATAATCTATGTTAAATTAAATTGATTTGACAATATTATTAATGATAAATTTGAATATTCTTTGATAAATATTTAAATGGATGATTTTATCTTTTAAAAGCTAATCAATTTGCCTTCAATTTATAATATACATATATCTGTATATATTGTAAATAGTTAATCTTGTTTTAAATTTAATAAATAAAGGCATGATTTCTAAATCTAATATTTTTGGTAATTTGGAAATTTGATTAAATTTAATGTTAAGCTATTTAATAAATAATCATGTGACTTTAAAATACTCAAGATAAAAAACTAAATTGTTTAAAATTGATTTTAGCTTAAGTTTAAATTTAAATAAAAGAGTTTGTTTTATTCTTTTTAAATATAGCTTGATAAAATAAGTAATTTATTAATAAGAGATAATTTTTTTCTATAAATTATTTAATTTAATAATGAGTTATTTTTAAACAATATTAATAATGTAATATTCTTACAAATGGATTTTAATATAGATAGAAATTACTATTTCAAAATTTATTTAAATACATAAACATGAGAAGCTATGATATTATCATAAGTATAAAATAGATAATAAGTAATTTAGGTATTTGATAGTTTAAGTATAAAATAAAAGAGAAATAAGAATAAAAAATAGAACTAAAATACTTAAGTTAAAATTTTTAATAAAGATTAAAACAACTTTATATAAAAAGAATGTAAACCAGGCTTTGTATGTTATGTTGCCGGTAAAAGATGCAAGGCAAGAACAAAGTGCAAAAGATAAGAAATATGTATATGCCTGTAAGAATATATGCAAGTACAAGTAAAAAAAAAGGAAAAAAAGAAGAAAACATAAACTGGCAAAGTGATCTTGTATGTAACCTGAAATAATATGCAGAACAAAGTATGAAAAGAACAAGACAAAAAGTATATATGCCAGGCAAGAATCTTGTATGGAAATAGTATGCCTGACAAAAATAAACAAAGTGCAAAAGAAAATATTTAGTACATAAGGTGTGAAAGCAACCAGGCAAGAACAGGATATGAAATGAAATAAGACAAAAAGAAATCAAATAGTAGCAAGCTTGTAAACAAGATAAGGAACCAAGACAGTAATAACATCATCTCAGCACAAATTTAGTCAATTCAAATTGTTTGAAAAATCTTTTCAGCCGAAATATCTAAACTCATTGCAGTACAAACAAAATCTTGCTTGACAAAAAGAAAAGTAATCTCTAGTCAAAACAGATAAAGTATAACCAGTAAACACCTCCCTGTATTAACCTATCTTCTTTATATATGGAATGTTTTTGTTCAATTCGTTCAACACAGCAAAACCAGAGAAAATAATAAGTTTTCTTTTTACAAACTTAAACAACTTTATCATACAAAACTTAAGTAGCATTACAACAACAAAGGTGAGAAGATTAAAGGAAGACCAGAGCAAAACATTTCCAGTTTTAAATGTTCAAAGCTGTTCTCAAACAAGAAGTATTCTGTCCATCTTCTCAAATCAAGGTGAGTAACTTCACTTTTTAAAAACTTAAGGTAAAATTTGTTTGCTTGCTAGTATGTTTAAGTGAATAAGTATTTACAGAGGTATATATGTGAATATCAGGTGTGAATATTAAATTGTGTGTATGTTGTGTATATGTGTTGTGCTCTGTTTGATTTCTGACCAGCATCCTTATCAAAATTCGATTGCTCTTGATCCAAACTTTGTTGAGGCATAAATCTTAAACAAGTATGTTTGTTAGATCATAGATTTTAGTTAAAAACTAGTTTAAGTTAAAATAGCTTTGTATTTGTTTCTAGAGATATTAAACTCAGTGTAAACTTAAATTATGTCAAAAATAAATTGTTACGGATTGTAAATTCAGGATTATGAATCAAAAACTAATGCCAAGATTTGAATTTTAAAACTAAAATGGAAGTTTTTAGTAAAGGGGTTGGTGTGTATTTCTGGTTTAACCAGAAATTAGAATTTTTGAGATTCCTAATGATCTTTGGAATTTGGGAGATCGTGAATCATCCTGGAGGTAGATGAATGATGGTTGAATGGAGGAAAAATAGTGGAGGTGGTGGAAGATCATCAGGGTGACGATGGCTGAGCGTTTTGTTTTGTAAACCTAGTTTTACTGTACTTGATAAAATCGATCACCACGGTCTACACAATCGATCGAGTGCAGTAAGGATTTGAGGGACGATAGCTTGGTCGTAAGCGAAGTCGATGGCGGAATTGCGGACCTTCAGATGGTCAGAGACGTGGGGACGACACGATGACAGGTATGGGTATGGCGGTGACTTCAATTTCCAGGTTTGGTTTTAAGTTCTCGAATTTGATTTCGAGGATCGTGGCATGACCTGATGATCGAGGTAGGATGCTTGGATGGTTTCAGATACGTGGAGGTCAGCGTTGATGATCAATGATGAGCGGCGCCACCATGCATGTGCACGGTGGACCTCTTTGTGTTCTGCTGAGATGGATTTGAAGGGGAGTAAGTTGCTCGAGCTTTCTCGAGTAAGTAGAGTGTTTAACTCGAAGTAAGATGCTTAAGTCTCGGGTTAATTAGATGTAACAGGTTTTAACAGAAACCTATTGTTCTGTTTTTAAATTTTAAAATAAAATTTAAAAGCTGAGTTTAAAGGAAAAGTAAAGTTTAAATAAGTTTAAAATCTAATTTTTATCCGGAGTTTAAGTTTAAATCTGGGATTTCAAATAAGATTAAGGGTTTATAAATTTGAATTGTTTTAACTATTTTTAAAAGGGTTAAGTAGTTAGAATTTTAAAAATAAAGTTTTAAATTGTAAATAGGTTTTTAAATCTGAAAAGATTAATCTGGAATCAAAGTTTAATATGAATTCAAATTTTGAGAATAAAAAAATAAGTTTTTAAATTTAATTTTTTTTAAACAATTTGAATATTAAAGTGTATTTTTAAACTATGGTTTGAATTTGAACATAAATTTGGATTTTAATTTTCTTTTAAACTTCTTTATAAAATGAATAATTAATTTAATTAATTAATTAATTGGATTAATTAAATAAGTAATTAAAAGGTTAAATTAATTAATTAAGGTTTAAGATTAATTAATTAAGGATAATTAATTTGTAATTAAGAATTATTAATTAGATTTTAATTAATAATTAGGGATTAATTAGTCTAGTAATTAGGGATTAATTAAGTTACACTTAACACTTAATTAATTAAATAATTAGAGATTAATTAATGAATAATCAAAGATTAATAAATTTGTAATTAATAATTAATCTTAGTTAATTACTTTAGAAAAGTAATTAAAGAATTGTTAATAGTTAATGAAGGTCATTAACTAAGGATTATTTAATAATTGATGTGATTAATTTTTAATAATTAATTAGGCTAATTAATTTAAAGATAATCAATTGTCAATTGTTTAAGTGTAATTACTTAATGGAAGTAATTAAGGAATTAATTACTCCTTGTAATTAATTAAGGTTAATATGAATTGTTTAAGATAATTAATTAAGTTAATTAATTCAAATAACCTTTTGATGATGTGATAAGTATAATTCTTTAACAAAGTAAATAATGATAATTACCGGATGTAATTAACTGAGGGTGATTTAATGATGAAAGTAATTTGAGTATAATTACTTGTATAATTAATCAATGGATTAATTAGAGAAAATTAATTATGGAATAATTAATTCATTTGATGAAGTAATTAAGGGTAGTTAATTAATGAATGGGGTTAACCAAGGGTGATTAACAATTTGGTTTAGTTGAAGATTAATTACTTAATGTAATTAATAGAAAATGTAATTAGAGATCATTAATTATTATAATTAATGATGTAATTTGAAATGAATTTATTTGGAAATAATAAATAAATGAATTGATTTATTAATGTAATAATTAGGAAGTAATGAAATTAATTTAGTGATTTAAGGCTAATCTCTATATTGGTTAAAGAATAGTTAATTTGTGAAAATAACTAATGGATCATTATTTAAATGTAATCAAAGATAATTAATCAAGGATGATAAATTAAAAATGAATAATTGGATGATAACTAATTAATTGATTGTTAATTGATTAATAGTGAAATAAGCAAAATTTATAATGGTGAAGTAATTAATTTAATTTACTTTAAATTAATTAGAAATGAAGTAATTCATTTAATTCATTTCAAATTAATTATAGCTGATGTGATTGCTCATGTATGGATGGATGATATTGTTACCTTGAATGGTTTAAGACCTCGGATATGAGATATTTATGCTGTGTAATATGGATGCTTGGTTTAAGTATGATGATATTTATTATCTGTTTGTGATGATAATATGAATTATCTGTTCATGATGATGATTTGATTATCTATTGTGATATTGTGAATTATCTATCTGTATGTATTTGGATAACTGAATTGAATTGTTTTAAACTTAAAACAACTTGAACCTAAAAGACACGCTTTGGATTTCGATGAGACCGGGATCGGGTTTCCATATTTGGAATCCGAAAAACACATCGATTCCAATTAAACATTAGGTCGTTAATCCAAGTGGAGCAAGTGAAGACTCGAGGTGTAAGGGCTATACGTCAGTATAACTCTATGGGTGATTCCGTAATGAGTTTGATGGAATAGTACTTATAGAATCGAGATGGTGAATCAAAGTGCAAGGGTTATCGTCGTTAACTCTGAGGGCGATTCCAAAATGAGTGTAATGAGATAATGCCTTCGGTTTCGTTCGAACCCGGAACGAACTTGTATGGATTGAATGCTTTTAGAACATCGTCAGGTGGACGATGAGCATTCTAAGATTTGATGTCCTATAAAGGTAATCGTAGCCTCAAGCCTCATCAATCGGGAATGGCTAAAACAGGGGAGGTGCAGCAAGGCTTCGTGGGTAGCTCCCACTGGAGAGAAAGATTGATCCCTGTCTAGAAGTCCCTTTATATTCGGCTGTGTGGGCGGTTGGTTCGCGACAACTGCAGGGGTTTTCTTGCTCGGAACTATTCAGTAAGGAATGGGGTCCGGCCTTGTGTTGCAAGGGAGTGGGAGTACTCCTCGATACGGTGATCTAGGCCACGTACTGTGACGGGCGGTACCCCAATAGCCCTGCCATTGTATGGAATCCAAAATCCAATAAGTGCCAACGGTTTTGATTGTATTACCCACTTTTGTGGCTAGTAGCTAGAATTTAATAATGTAACAATTTCGGCTATTTCATATTTATTTGAAAACCCTAGACACTATTATAATATCATCAGATTTCCTATCAAATGTTTTGCTTAGCGTAAGGTAAAAACTTTCCCATGTTTATGTGTGGGAAGTCTTACGTGATACCTTTCTTTAAAAGGTTTTTGAAAGTTAAGCAACTTTAACCTGTTACTCACACCAGACCCATGTCTGACCCGGAGTTTATTTTTGTTTTCATAAACTCTTGGGTACTCAAATTTTTACGAGTAGCCAAGGGATTCAGGTTAGGATTTAGGTTAGCTTTGATGAATTGTGGAGGAGCAATTGGAGCAGGAGGCTTCTGCGTTGTAGTTATCTAGTAGTCCGCTGTGTTTGGTATCTCTGAGTTATGTGTGATGTTGTATTGAGTTGTATAACTAGACAGGTGTTTATAACTGTCTAGTATGTGTTGTATTATCTGTACTCTGATAGTGTTCGTAAACTATGTAATATTTTATGTTATTAATATAATTTATTCGTTACGCTGTTTAGATTCGGATGTGTTGTATCTTCTTCTTCTCTTTCTTTATCTTTTATATCCCTTTCTTTCTTATTAGCGATGCGACTTCCTGGAGTCTGGAAGTTGGGTCGTTACACCAACCCTAAGTCCAATGCCTATCCCAAGTTTCCATGATGCCGACCCGAAGCATGGGCTATGCTAATTCGACGCAAATGTCGATCCCAAGTTCAATGCCGATCCCTAGCAACCCTTCACATCGACCCAAAGCCAACCACCTAGAGACCCGAAGTAAACCCTTTCCTGACCCGAAGCAAACCCTTGGATAACCCTAAGCAACTCGACCTTTTCCAAAATCCATATTCCAAGTACCCAACATCGTTTATCCATAGACTGTTCTGAATCTTGACTCCATATTCATATTTATTATCCGTAATTGATTGTCCATCCATCCATTCGAACCAAAACCGTAATATTCCAACCTCGATAACCATGCAATTCATTGAGTTAAATCCGCCTATATATGACCTTGCCAAAAGGCGGGTTAACAATTGAGTTCCATATTGATATGGTTAGAGGTGCTTAACAAGTAGTTTTGTCTACATGGCATTCGATGATTAAAGAGAAAAGGCGACCAAAGGTGTGAGCGAATGGCCTATTGAGGAATTAGTTCATTTATAGGAGGATATTTGAATCGGATGCACATATGGTGTTCTCCACTTAGGTGGATAGCTCTTTGAGGTTGCATATTGATTATCATGAGCTAAATGGAATGACGAGCAAGTATCCACTTACATTTGTTGATGATTTGTTCGATCAGCTTTATAGGGCGAAGGAGTTCTTTCTGTTGGACCTTGCGATGGGTTTTCATCTATTGAGAGTATCTAGAGAGAGTGTGCCAAACACGGTGTTTCATATGCTACTTTGATTTTTGGTTGGTTGATTATGACGTTCGGGCTAACTAACGCACCAGCATGCTTTGTTGATCTCATGAACCATGTTTCGAGAGATCACTTGTGTTATCCATAAAATATTCTCAAGAATGAAAGTATGAAAGAAGAAGCAAGAACATTGATAAAGACCAAAGAGAATCAGGATGGTCTATCTAAACATGAGTTGAAGCCTTCAATAAGAATATGGAAGCATTAGCAGTACCTTTGGAAGAAGTTAAGAGGATGTTTCAATAGAGTAAACAAAGAGTTTTGATGAGGTCGAAGGCTACCTTATGAAGTCAGTAAGAAATATACTTCCTACACATACACAAAACCATTCGAAATGATTAGTTTTGTCTTTATCTATGTACATCAAGAGAGCATTCAGCATAAGTAACCCTTTCGAAAGCGCGTGTCAGCCTTTCAAACTGGTTAAAATCAATCACATTTATAAAGAAAAGGCTAAACATTCACTAGCAATAAAGAATATGGTTCTGAGCTAGCCAAAGAGTATGCCATCGAAGGGAACCTTGTTACGGCAAAGCCTTTAAGGTGCTTCAACTCGAACGAATCCCTGAGAGAATACGTTTTGACAGCATCGAAGGCCAGCACCATTCCAACTTACATGGTACACTAGCGTTTAAG
Source organism: Allium cepa (assembly GCA_030765085.1). Taxonomy (NCBI): domain Eukaryota; kingdom Viridiplantae; phylum Streptophyta; class Magnoliopsida; order Asparagales; family Amaryllidaceae; genus Allium; species Allium cepa. The sequence continues at coordinate 623,085,218 of CM060931.1, forward strand.
TGAATAATACATCAATACACCCTTCGTTGGAGTCGGAGGTAATCAACATATCTACCTTCCAATGAAGTCTACAGGCATCAAGCGATATCTTTCGACAAAGACAAGAGCAATCCAATAACATATCTTCCAATAAAGTTGGAAGGAACATAACAAGATAAAAGGAAGCCCGGCCTTCACTAGCAGCAGAAGGCTAACTAAAACCCTTTTGACCAGGTTGAAAAGTAATATCCAGAAGACGCTTATGAAAGCAAGGAGGTCGATCTTTCAACCGTGTTAAAAGCTTTGGAATGGAAGGTGCCAACCTCACCTATAAACCAGAACCCAAGGGTCAGTTGTACATGAGATTTCTTTCACTTCTCATTTGTATTCTAAAAGAGTCTATACACCCTAATTCTCAAATCAAATTAGGGGATTTTATGAGTTTATACATTTTCATTCAATAAATTAATGACATAATGATTTTGAAGGATGCAAAAGATAGAAACTATCGTTATTTTCAGTTCCGATTATCTAATATCCTAGGTTGAAAGGTACACTCCAATAGGGTCAAAACCCCTAGAAAACACATTTCCTTAGAGTTTTAGCTCAAATTACAAGTTCATAGGTGCCTACCTTTTCTAGCAAGTCGAAACCCTTCCATATCAACTATTTCCAAAAACTGTTAATCCCTCAGCCTAGGACATCTATTCAGCATCAAAATGTGGTTCCAACAAGGTCAATAACCAACCAATTCGAAAGGATTTTCCATAGGAGAAGTCAAGCTTTTGACTGCGTCGAAAGGTACAAAAAAAAGTGTTTTCAACGATCTTTATCAACTTGAGAGGTGCTTGTATCATTCACCCATTCGAAGGGAGGTTTTTGTGGCATCACTCATACCCAAAATTTCAATTTGAGGTGTTGACAAATTTTATTGTTAATATTTTGGGTACTAGAAGGAGGGCTCGAACCTCTGATTCCCTGTGATGACCCGGAATTTTGGGCAATAGCAATTCGATAATCTTCCTTAATAATTAATTAAATTGGCAATATTGATTTTATAATATTTTTTCTAACTATTTAAAATTGGCAAAATTTATCTTTCGAAGCTAAATTTTAAAATGTTTTCTATTTATAATGTGTGTATATATGTGTGTGTGTGTGTGTAGATTTTAAATAGGAGTTCTTAGGTTTTAAGTTAATAGAAGATATGTTTTCAAATTGTAATATATATGTATGTTTATATTGTGATTTGAAGTAATGTTTTAAAATTCAATCTAGTAGTTTTCAAAACTAATATTAGAATGTTTTCTATTTATAATGTATATATATTTGTATACATTGTAAATAGAAAAGCATTAGTTTGAAATTAACAAATAAAACCATGTTTTCAAATTTAATATATATATATGTATTGTGATTTGGTAAATTATGTTTGAATTTAATAAAAAACCTTTTAATGCTATTTAAAAGTTATATTTTTAAAAACACTTAAGGTAAATGTTTGTTTGTTTAAAATATATTTTTGCTTAAGTTTAAAATAAGATTTAATAAAGGATTCATTTCTTTTGTTTTATATGTTTTCCTTTCTGAATATATATAGTAATTTGAGCATTTTTTTTAGTTTAAGAATAATCACTTAAGTTTAAAAATTTAAATAGATTGATATCCTTACATTTAAAATATCTCACTAATTAAAATAGTTTGTGAATATCTAAACAAATATAAACATATTACATAATCGATATAAAAATGTAAGTAATTTTTTTATAAGGGGTTAGACATAAAATTCTTATTTTTAACATTTGTAAAACAATTAAAAGCATGCAATGACATTTGTGAAATTTGTATTAACAAGTGGTCATTTTATATTTCAATTGGAAAATTTATAAAAGCGTTTAAAAATATTCAGGCTGTTCATTTTTTTTCTCTTCTCAAATCTTTTTCTATCTTCTTCCATTCTCAAAACTAAAGAAGACACAAAATCAAACTGAAAACCTAAAATCAATGATAACAACAACAACTATTTTAAACTTGAGCAGCAGTGCAAAGGATCAATTCAACTTTAACCTGAGAAATTCAACAACAAACAGTGTAGATCAAATTTAAATGCATCAATTCTAGGAATAGAGAACAGAGTTTGCTCTCTGGTGAGTGAACCTTTCTTTTTAAAACAGTTTTAAAAATCTATGATTAACTTGATGTATGTGATAAATTGTGTTGTGATGATGTATGTTTGTTTATATGTTGACTGTGAATGCATGTTGAAATATGAAATGTCTGTGTGTTTATGTAAGTTTCCTGTATATATGCATCTTCTCTTTTCTTACTTACAGAGTTAAAATTCTCTAAAGAAAATTTCATATCTCTTCATTCAAGAAAATTTAAGCTTGGATCTTTAAACGAAGTATGATTATTACCACATAATAACAAATGTAATAAGAATTATAAGAATTTGAATTTTGTAATTAATTCAAAATAAGGAAATATAGTGATGATAAGAAATAGGTCAAAAATCGATGTTGTTATTTTCTAGTTTTGATTTTAGAATCTGATCCAAATTTTTAAATGATGAATTTAGGAAGAACAATCACGATTTTTAAGTTAGTATTCCTCAAGGAATGTTGAGATGATCAGATTTTTCTTATTCGTTGATTTTCGACGATCAATGGCGAATGTGACGGCGTGCTTGGGTCTGAGGGTTGAGTGAGGTGTGATGATCATTGGAAAAATAGTGTTCGAATTTTTGTGCCGTCGGTGTAGCTAGGCGACGTCAAGTTAGGGTTTAAAGACTTGTATCTGTCGAAGACATTGTCGAGGTTAGTGCGACGTTGATGGGGCACCGTGTTCGATCGCGAAGAGTGGAAATGACGAGGGGGTATGTGGCGCTGATCTGGTCGGAAGGGCAGGGGCTCTGGTGGAGGAGGTTAGCATCGACAAGAGAATGTATTGACCTGGGTCGAATTCTTGTTTGTGATGAAGTGCTCGTTTTTGTTTCACGGTCGAAATTGACTATGCTGGGTGGTCGGAGTATTCGGATAGGTTGACGTCGACTGTCTAGCATCGTCCGCAAGGTGCCAGCGACGTTCTGATAGCCATCCACATGCACGCGTGTACTATGTTGTTTGGGTTGTGGTTGGCTTTGGCGAAGAAGGGTTGCTTAGGGCAATTTCATGTTAGTCACGAGTGTGAATCGAGGAAAAGAGAGTGTTGTGAAGTTTCTCGGGGATTTCATAACTTTGCTCAGGGATTTGAAGTTTTGGCTCATGGTAGTTGCATCGTTGGCTTGGGATTTAGTGTTTAGGTTACCGAAGTCTAAAGGAAGTGAAAGCATAGATAAATTTAAAGTTTTAAAGTTTAAATTGGCTTAGTTTTCAAAGAACTGTACTAAGTTTTAAAGTTTGAAATGTTTAGCTTTCAAAGTAAGGTTACTAAGTTTTGAAAAAAAGTTTATTTTTAAAATGAAAATGATTTCAAAGCTAAAGTAAATCTAGTTTTAAAACTTATCTAGCTTTTAAAAGAAATAAAATGGAAGTTTTAAAAAGAAAGTTTCCAAATATAATATAAGTGTGAATTTAGTTTCCAAAGAAAAGTACTTAACAAAAGTTTTATACAAGCTTTCAAAAATTTAAAATGTTAAAGTTAATAATTTTAGTTTGTTTTAAAAGTAATTATTTTAATTATATAATTAATGACCAATGATTTTTAAAGAAAGTTAATGTGTAATCAAAGATAATTAATTAGTGGAATTAATTAAAAGTTAATTACTTAATGCAATTTATAATGATTAATAAATTTATGTTAAAAATGAAAGCATGATTTTTTAAGTAAGTAATTGGTGAATGTAACTAAAAAAGAATTATTAACTAGTGATAATTGATTAATTAATGAAAATTAATTGGTTTAATTAATTAAAGATAGTAATTACTTAATGTAATTAAAGGTTAATTAATCTAAGTGATTAAAGGTAATTAATTAAGGAGTAATTAATTAATAGAAGTAACAAAATGGATTTATTAATCAATATAATAAATTAAATTAATGTGATTAATTTAAATTAATTAATTAGTTTAATTAATTAAAGATAAGCACTTGATGATTGATTAAGTAAAATTACTTAATGTAATTAATGAAGTATAATTACTTAGTGTAAGTAATTAATGGGTAATTATTGAATGTAGTTAATTAAAGGGAAATTAATTAATGGAAAGTAATTCAAGAAAATTACTTAATGGAAGTAATTAAGGATTAATTACTTAGTGTAATTAATCAGAGGACAAATATAATTAATTAAGGAGTTAATTAATTAAGATAAGTAATTACTGGATGTTTAATTACCATTTATGATTAACTAAGGTTAATTAATGAATGTAGTTAACTAAAGATTAATTATTTAATTAACTAGAAGGATAATTAATTAATGAAGTAATTAGAGGATCATTAATTAATATAATTAATGAAATTAATCAAGGTTGATTAATGGAAGTGATCAATTAATGTATGATTAATTAATGTAATTAATTAATGATTAATGTTATTAATTATGGTTAATTAATTAATGCAAGTAATTAATTAAGGATCATTAATTAATGTAATTAATTATTAATTAATTAATGAGAGTATTAAAGGATAATTACCGCGAATGGTTAAGGATAATTAATTTGTGTAATTAATAAAGGGTTAATTACTTAATGTAACTAAAGAATAGTTAAATCTAGGATGATTAATTAAGATGGATAATTAAAGGGTGGTTAATTAATTGGTTTGAAATTAATTAATGGTTATGTAAGCAGGATTTTAGTAATGGATATAATTAATTTATTTTATTTTAAATTAATTAGAGATGGTGTGGTTGATTAATCTTTGCTTATGGATGATTGAATGATATTGAATGCCTTGGATATGTGATATCGCTGATATGTGATATGGGTTGATATGGGATGCTTTGGTTGAATTTGTAATAATGTGGATTATCTATTTGTGATAATGTGAATTATCTATCTGTGTGAATATAGATGATAAATTTTTTTAAACTTAAACAACTTGGACTTAAAAGACGGCGTTTCGGATTTTGATGAGACCGGGATCGGATTTCCAAACTTGGATATCCAAAAACCACATCGATCCAAATTGAACGATAGGTCGTGAATCTCAAGTGATGATCAAGATGAAAATTCAGAGTGCAAGGGCTGTTGTCGTTAACTCTGAGGGTGATTCCAAAATGAGTGTAACGAGATAGTGCCTTCCGTTTTCGTTCGAACCCGGAACGAACTTGTATGGATTGAATGCTTTCAGAACATTGTCAATGGAGGACGATGAGCATTCTAAGATATATATGTTCTATAAAGGTAATCGTAACCTAAAGCCTCATCAACCGGGAATGGCTAAAAAAGGGAAGGTGCAGCAAGGCTAAGTGAGTTGCGCTCAAGTAGGGCAAGAATTTCCCCTGTCTAGAGGTCCCTTTTTATTCGGTTGTGTGGGCAGTTTGTCGCGACAACTGCTGGGGTGTTGATCGAGACTATCCAGTAAGGGATGGTTCTGGCCTTGTGTTGTAGGGGACTTAGGGTGGATCCTCGATACGGTGCTCTAGACCACGTACTGTGACGGACGGTACCCCAGTAGCCCTCCCATTGTATGGAATCCAATCTCCAATAAGTGGTGTACGTTTTCATTGTGCCCAACTTTGTTGGAACGTGAGATGTAAGCATTCCATCTATTTCTGTATTTTACTTGAAAACCCTAGACCCTATTATAATATCACTGGATTTTCTATCAAATGTTTTGGTTATCGTAAGGTAAAGACTTTTCCGTGTTTATGTATGGAAAGCCTTACGAGATACCTTTTGTTTTCAAAGGTTTTCAAAGTTAAGCAACTTTAACCCGTTTACTCACACCAGACCTATATCTGACCTAGAGTTTATTTTCTGTTTTATCAAACTCTTGGGTACTCAAATTTTTACGAGTATCCAAGGGATTCAGGTTAGCTTTGACGAATTATGGAGGTGATTTGGATAGGAGGCTTCAACGTGTAGATATATAATGGTTCAGCTGTGTCTGTATCTCTGTGTTGTCTATGTGAGTTGTAATGACTAGACAGGTGTTTATAACTGTCTAGTTGTGTTGTATAAGCTGTATAACTCTGATATATAGGATACTATGTAATAACTTATGTGATGTAATATAATTTATTCGTTCCGCTGTGAGATCCTGATGTTGTTTTGTTCTTTCTTCTCTATCTTTTCTCTTTTCTATCCCTTTCTTTCTTATTCATGATGCGTCTTTCTGTGGGGTGAAAGACGGGTCGTGACAGTTGGTATCAAAGCGCTAGGTTGAGTGTATACCTAGGCTTGGGAGCGATATTTTTCTTGAGGGAGCTTACTTGTACTTTTACATACATATATTTATATATCTATCTAATCTATTGGGTTATCTGTTATGGTTTTGCCAACTTGAGTTCTTTGGTTGAGGGTAGTGGTGTGTAACACAACTACCAATGGAAGAAGTTTAAGTGGTTGAGGTTGGAAGTGTATCTACCAAGGCTGTAGACCAAATATCGCGTCGAGTGAGCTTTGCAGCATGGTGTAAGGATTTCACCAATCTTTGAAGGAAACCTTTTAAAGGTTCGGAGTCCATCATTGAAGTGTAAATTTGATTGCTCTAGTGTGAGTGGATTTTTAGAAGTATGGATCTGTTGGTTTAGCAGAAGCAAGTGATAGCATCTTGGCAACTTCAGGTAAGAGCATATGCGTGATGAGATGCAGTGACAAGGGATGTTTCCGAAGATGTTTTTCTTTGGAGCTAGTTAAGGAAGTTTTTGAGGAACAGTTTTCCTGCCGCAGGATAGGCTCAGCTGCTAAGGAATTTCTGGATCTTAGGCAAGGGAGTTTGTCTATATTAGAGTATGAGACTAAGGTCATTGAGTTTCCTCATTATGGACATGGTCTTATTGTCACCCACTTAAGAAGAGTAAGTTGTTGGTGTTTGATTTGAGGCCCGAGTTTCTTGAAGTTGGCTGCCCATCTCAAATGGGTCTTTTGTGAAGTTAGTTGATGGCCTTGGGGTTCGAGGAGCCTTTGGATAAAGAATTCTTAGGTTAGTTGTGGTATCAGCACAGCTTGGAGATGTTTTGTGTAGGTCGTCTGGCCAAGCAGTACCATCGAGGTGGAGTTTAGAAGCAGCAATGTGGACTCATTTCTTCAAAGATTCAGAAATTTTTGTGGTTTTACTATCAACGGTCCGGGCAGATGGTGAGGGCTTGTCCATTTTTTCTGGAAGCTCAGTAGAGCATGATATTTTTTTGAAGCTGAACCATCAGTCTTTCTGGTAGTTAAGGCATTCTTGTGGGATTAACCTTGTTTGGAAAAGCTGTTCTAGTTGATGAAGAGAGAACAGTATTATTGGAATCTGAACTAGGAAATCACAAAAATGGCTTGCTATAGTTTAGGAGATTATTTGAGTAATCTTTTGCTTGAGATTGAGGCTTCTCAAGAGGAGGTAGAAGCTACCGAAGTAGTTAGAGGTTTTTCAGATGTCTTCAAGGAAGTCAGAAGTTTAACCGCATTGGAGATTGAGTTTCCGTATCGACTTGGTTCCAGAAGCGACACCGATGGTTCAACCAAGTGGTATGATGGTTCCAAAAGAGAGTGGGAATCTGGTGAAGCAGCTTAGAAATTTTTGGAATGGATTGGTCGGATCTAGTTTTCAAGTTTGGATTCTGCTATAAGGTGTTGTGACCGAGTCGGATGGGTCACTAAGATTTTATGGATCTGATGAACCGTATCTCCAGGATATGTTGGATAAGTTTGTACTCTTGTTCCTTATCAGCATTCTCATCTACCCGGATCAGAGTTGTGAAGCGGAAGCTGGTAGCAGCTGTTCTAGAATGGAAGCAGCCGGAAGTCATAGTTTTTCCTGGATTAAAGAGTTTCTACAGGAAGTTCGAGTGTACCTCTAAGTGTGAAAAAGTTTTTCTGAATCTGAAAGCAAGATTGTAGAGTGCACCTGTTTTGGCTTATCTGGATGAGAGGAGTAGGTTCGAAGTCTACTGATGTTTGTGAAGTAGAGCTTGTGTTCTAGATGTCAATGGATCTTGGGAGGACCATTTTGTTGAGTAGGATCCAGAGATTGGTTTGGCCCAGTTTGATTCAAGAAGCATCAGAGAAGGTTGAGCTAATCAGGATGAAGGTAGGCATCCCAGGATCGTCAGAAGGAGTTTTGTGGATAAGACGGATGGATTTGGAATTCGAAGTTGGAGACTTCGTTGTTGTTAAGGTTTCTCTACATAAGGGAGCGGTAAGATTGGGTAACACTGGGAAACTAGCTCCGAGGTATATTGGATCTTTCTGTGTTCTTGTAGGATAAGTTCTTTGGTCTACAGGAATTGAATTGTCAGTTTGGATGACTGGGATTCAATGTATTCCACATATCTCTGAGGGAGTATGTGTATACTCCATCACTGGTTTTGGAACCAGTTGTTTGGGAGGATTTGGAAGTTAAGTCAGACTTGTATATGGTCTGATATCCTGTTCTGATTGTAGATCAATTTGAGAGGGATCTCAGGAGCTTTGTAGTGTAGCTAATAGAATAGTTGTTGGGATTCAGTAGAGCGAGTATTCCAGTGTTTGTACCTGGGAAACTCTAGATAGTATTAGGTAGGCTTATCCTGAACTGTGTCTGAATCATTACATTTATTTATTTGAATGAATTGGTTGCTATGGTTATTAACATTTGGTTGATAATATATACTTATTGTTTGAAAATAAAACTTTTGCTGGATTACTAAATTATCTTTGCTTTTTAATTTCGGGGACTAAATTCTTTTAAGGGGGAAGGAATGCGAAGACTTGGAATTTTGGGCAATTGCAATTTGATAATCTTCCTTAATAATTATTTAAATTGGCAATACTGATTTAATAATATCTTTTCTAACAATTTAAAACTGGCAAAATTTATCTTTCAAAGCTAATTTTTAAAATGTTTTCTATTTATAATGCATATATATGTGTATATACATTTTAAATAGGAAGTCTTAGGTTTTAAGTTAATAGAAGATATGTTTTCAAATTGTAATATATATGTATGTATATATTGTATTTCTTCTATTGCCAGAATCTGTAGCAGTATGTCTTCTTCTATTGGTGAGATACCTGGATCGAGTACCACGAGTGGTGCGACGCATCCAGGCTCAGGTACGGATTCTTTTTTGGGTAGCATTTTCTCTTCTTATGCTTTAGGTAACCTTTCTTCTGCTGATTTTATCAGTTAGCCTGTGACACTTCTTTTATTTTTATTGATATTGAGCTAGATAGGGAGTATATTAGATGTAGGGAATTAGAGAGGGCTGGCTCTGTTCATTTATGAGGATCATTAGTTGGAACATTAGGGGTTTGAACGATTTGAGCAAATGTGATAAGGTTAGAGTATTTTTTAAAGACTACTCCATTAATATTGCATTGCTCCAGGAAACTAAAATTAGCTGTCCTGATGTTCATTTCTTTAGAAGATTAGGTGGGTTTTATTTTAGAAAATGGGTTTTTTTTTTTACCTTCCTTTGGCTCTTCTGGGGGTTTAATGATAGGTTGGCATGATAGTTGTTTTAAATTGCTTCAATATATTGTTAAGCATCATTCTCTTCATGCTATTGTTATTAATCTTTTGATAATTCTTTAATAAATATTTCAAATGTTTATGGGCCTAATTCTAAAATTAATAGGAGAGTTTTATGGAACGAATATCTTGATTTTAGACTCTAGCCCCGGGTTCTTGGATTGTAGGGGGTCATTTTAATGTTACGCGTTTTATTGGAGAGCGTTTTCCTAGAGAAGGAGATTAATCTTCTATGGAGGAATTCAATCAATTTATTGTTAACTCTAATTTGATTGAAATTCCTCTACCTAATAGAGAGTTTATTTGGAGTAACTCTAGAGAGTCTCCTTCCCTGGCTCTTCTCGATAGATTTTTTGTTAGCGATGAGACTGAGGACAAATTTCCTGTCTGTAGAGTTAATGGCTTACCGTATACCTTCTCTGACCATTGCCCTATTATCCTTTCTTGTGATTACCATAGAGTTTTTATTAACAATTTTAAATTTGAAAAGATGTGGCTTTTGGTATCTAACTTTGTAAACTTAGTTATTTGTAAATGGAATTCTTTGAGTTTACATCATTTCAGAAATAAGGATAATTCTGCAAAATCTTTTATTTCTAAACTTAGAGACCTTAGGATTTTTCTTAAAAATTGGAATAGAAATGTTTTTGGCAATTTAAAAATTAAAAAAGATAATATTATTAATGAAATGCTTAAAATAAACAAGAAAGAAGAATCTAGACCTCTTAATCTAGGAGAACGTAATGTTCTTTTTAATTTAAAAGATGAACTGAATTCTATTTTAGAGAAAGAGGAGGTGATGTGGAAGCAGAGATCCAGAATTCAATAGACCAACGAAGGTGATAATAATACCAATTTTTTCATAATATTGCTAATGGTAGAAAATGTTCTAACACAATTAACTCTATTTTTATTAACAATATAGAGTTCGTTGATCAAGGAGACCTTAAGAAGGCTTTTACTGACTATTATAAGAGTATTTTTGGTTCTAAAATTAAACATAGAATCAATGTTAGATGGACTGATCTATATCCATCAGATTCTATTGTTAATTTATTTGAGTCAGATATTCCTTTTTCTGAAGAGGAAATTAGGAAAGCTATTAATGATATGCCTAGCGATAAATCGCCGGGGCCTGATGGTTATCCTCTTTTATTTTATAATACCTTTTGGGATGTTTTAAAATTTGACTTAGTTAATTTGTTTAATGATTTTTATAATGGTAATTTGCAATTAGGGAGATTTAATTTTGCAAATGTTATTTTGCTGCATAAAAAGTAGGAGCTAACAATTTAAAAGATTTTAGACCTATTTCTTTGATTAACTGTTCAGTTAAAATCATTTCTAAAGTTCTAGCTAATAGACTTAGTATTAGAATGAATGATTTAATTGATTGTTCACAATCGGCTTTTATTAAAGGGAGAAATATTACTAATGATGTGGCTTCTGTTCAAGAATATATTAACTACTGTTGTAAGAGAAACATACTGTGCGATTTTAAAACTTGATTTTGCTAAAGCTTTTGATTCAGTGGATTGGGATTTTCTTGTAGATATTTTTCAGGCTAGAGGATTTGGGCATAGATGGATTAGTTGGATTTTGACTTTACTTAAAACGGGTAACTCTAGTATTATGGTTAATGGTATTCTAGGTAATAAAATTCAGCCTAAGAGAGGCTTAAGGCAAGGGGATCCCTTATCCCCTTTGTTGTTTAACTTAGCTGCTGATGTTTTCGCTAAAATTATTAAAAGAGCTGTAGATAATGGTTCTCTAGGAAGTGTTGGCAATGATATATCGCGTAATGGCATATCGGTTTTACAATTTACGGATGATACCTTACTTTTTTCTTCTCATCTTCTTAGACACATTATTACTCTCAAGTTTATTCTTTATAGTTCTGAGCTTTTATCTGGCTTAAAAATTAATTTTGACAAAAGCTCTGTTCTTGTTTTAAATGATTTTGAAAAAGTAGAAAACTTAGTTGCTAATACCCTAAATTGTAAAAGTATGAAATTTCCTTTTGATTATCTAGGGTTTGTGACAAGACCTACCAAACTCAAGCATGATGATTGGCTTATTATTATTGATAAAATTAAGAATAAGATATCTAGTTGGAATGAGAGATTTCTTTCTAGAGCAGGTAGACTTATTTTAATTAACTCAGTTTTATCAGCCTTACCTATCTATTGGATGTCTATGTATCTGTTTGCAGATTGGGTTATTGACAAAATTGATAAAATTAGGGGAGATTTTTTATGGAGTGGGGATAATATTAATAACAGTATAAAATGTCTCGTAAACTGGGAAACTGTTTGTAAAGCTAAAAATGAGGGTGGTTTAGGAGTTATTAATTTACGCAACATGAGTTTATCTCTTTTAGGTAAATAGCGTTGGAAGTTTAAGGATATAAATGATAACGCTATTTGGAAAGAGATTATTTCCAAATATTACTATAATGGTAACTTCAATTTACACCACTTTGATCTTTCTTTTTCTCATAATTTTTCTAATTTTTGGAAAAACATTTTAAAATGTTATGATTTTTTAAATTAGGAACTAAGATGATAGTTCATTCTGAAAATTGTACTTCTTTTTGGCATGACTGTTGGATTTCGATCTTGCCTCTTAAATTTGATTTTAAGGATTTGTATGATATTTGCAACTTTAAGTATGCTTTAATAAATGAAGTTTATTCTCCGGAGAATGATCCTCCTTGGAACTTTAGCTTTAACAGAATTTTAATTGGTACTACCCTTAGCCTTGCTTTATGCCAGATTAAATCTTTATAATATTGATGTTGATAATGACTTTATTAGTTGGAAATGGGATAAGTGTAAGAAATATTCTCCAAAATCTTTTTATAGATTTATTAATTTTTCGGGTACTATTAATAACTCTTTTAAACATATGTGGAAATCTAATGCTCCTCCTAAATCCAAAATTCACATGTGGTTAATTCTTCATGGTAAACTAATACAATTGAATTTTTAAAGAGAAAAAACATTCATATTGATAATAAATGTTATTTTTGCAATCTGCATCTTGAGGACATAAATCATATTTATTATGATTGTTTGGACACCAATTACATCCTAATTAATACTCTTAAAATTTTTAACTTTAATATAATAACTAATATTTCGGATTGTGAATTCTACTGGAAAAATTATAGATTCAAATTCAATAAAATATTATATTTTTACTAGACACTTTATTTATTATTATTAGTTGGTTTATTTGGTTTGAGACAAATCAAAGAATTTTTAATATTAATAATAGTCATCTTAACAAATTGATTTTTTCAATTTCTACGTTTTGTCTTAAATGGATTTCTAATCCCAAATATAAATTAGCTAATAATATCCTATTCAAACGGTATCTTAACAAGGTTAATTATAATATTAATCTTTTTAAGCTTAACAATATCTTTTATTGTTCTAATAATAGTATTATTAATTTTATTCCAAACATATATGATAATCTCACTTTAAATCATAGCTTGCTTATGATTAAAGACATATAAGTCTAGTCTGTCTCACTTTTTGTTCTGTTTCTGTTTGGTTTTTGGTTTCAGTTTATTCTTTTCTTTTTTTTTCGTCCCGTTAGATTGATTTAGGTTTTTTTCCTTTTAAATACATATATATGTATATTTATTTAATAAATATACATATATATGTATCATTCTAGTTTCTTTCCTAGTCTTGTTTCAGTTACAGGTTTTGGGAGATAGGATATCAGGTTCATTTCGTAGGTTTCTCTTGTAGTCAGATTGCTGGATTTCAGATCATAGCTAGGTCATTAGAGCAGAGTTTTCTTCATCCAGGACGTCTTGCTGTTTTTTCCCTCAGCTATAGGATTCTGCTATCTTCTCTTTGGAGTGCTTTTTCAGGATGTCCTTTTCTTCTGTTTGGCTCTGCTTCTTTATTCAGAGACTTCAGAGCGTTCTCTCTATTCAGCAGATCCTCTTCAGAGCAGACGCTTTTTCACTTCTTCTGTTTAGGACTTTTGGAGCTCTTTTATTTATTTATTTTAGCCTTTTTGGTACTTCTAGCATCTTAATATCGGGCGGTGGCCATGCCCGAGCTTGATACTAAGATGTGATGGGTGGTGACCTTGTCGGATCTCATCTTAGGAGTACCTGAGTTTTTTTTCTTTTTGTAGTTTAGCTCTTGTTACCTACCAGGCATGTTGGTAGCTCCTTATGTTCGTGTTATATATATATTCACATGTGTGCTCTCCTCTATGCGTAGAGGATCACATATTTTTCTCAAAAAAATGTATGTGTATAAAGTGATTTGAAGTAATGTTTTAAAATTCAATCTAATAGTTTTTAAACCTAATATTAGAATGTTTTCTATATATATATATATATTTGTATATATATGTGTGTGTGTGTGTGTGTGTGTGTGTATATATATATATATATTTGTATATATATATATACACATATATATATGTATGTGTGTGTGTGTGTGTGTGTGTGTGTATTTGTAAATATTGTAAATAGAGAAGCTTTAGTTTGAAATTAACAAATGAAAGCTTGTTTTCAAATTTACTATATATATTGTGATTTGGTAAATTATGTTCAAATTTAATATAAAACCTTTCTGATTCTATTTAAAAGTTGACACATATATATTTTTAAAAGCACTTAAGGTAAATGTTTGTTTTGTTTAAAATATATTTATGCTTAAGTTTAAAATAAGATTTAATAAAGGATTCATTTCCTTTGTTTTATTTGTTTTCTTTTAAAATTTATATGAATAAATTTGTTTGTGAATATATATAGTAATTTGAGCATTTTTTTTAGTTTAAGAATAATCATGTATGTTTAAAAATTTAAATAGATAGATATCCTTACATTTAAAATATCTCACTAATTATATCTAAACAAATATAAACATATTACATAATCAATATAAAAATGTATGTAATTTTTTTTATAAGGGGTTAGCCATAAAATTCTAATTTTTAGCATTTGTAAAACAATTAAAAGCATGCAATGACATTTGTGAAATTTGTATTAACAAGTGGCAATTGTATATTTTAATAGGAAAATTTATAAAAGTGTTTAAAAATATTCAGGCTGATATTTTTTTCTCTTCTCAAATCTTTTCCTATCTTTTTCCATTCTCAAAACTAAAGAAGAAACAAAATCAAACTGAAAACCCAAAATCAATGATAACAACAACAACTATTTCAAACTTAAGTAGCAACGCAAAGGATCAATTCAACTTTAACATGAGAAATTCAATAACAAACAGTGTAGATCAAATTTAAATGCATCGATTCCAGGAATAGAGAACAGAGTTTATTCTCTGGTGAGTAAACCTTTCTTTTAAAAACAGTTTTAAAAATCTATGATTAACTTGATGTATGTCGTAAATTGTGTTGTAATGATGTATGTTTGTTTATATGTTGACTGTAAATGCATGTTGAAATATGAAATGTCTATGTATTTATATAAGTTTCCTGTATATATGCATCTTCTCTATTCTTACTTACAGAGTTAAAATTCTCTAAAGAAAATTTCATATCTCTTCATTCAAGCAAATTTAAGCTGGGATCTTTAAACAAAGTATGATTATTACTACATAATAACAAATCTAATAAGGGTTATAAGAATTTTAATTTAGTAATTAATTCAAAAATAAGGAAATATAGTGATGATCAGAAATATGTCAAAAATCATTGTTGTTATTTTCAAGTTTTGATTTTAGAATCTGATCCAAATTTATAAATGATGAATTTAGGAAGAACAATCATGATTTTTAAGTTAGTATTCCTCGAGGAATGTCGAGATGATCAGATTTTGCATTTTCGTTGATTTTCGACGTTCAACGGCGAATGTAACGGCGTGCTTGGATCTGAGGGTTGAGTGAGGTGTGAGGATCATTGGAAAAATGGTGCTCGAATTTTTAAGTCGTCGGTGTGGCTAGGCGACGTCAGGTTTGGGTTTAAAGACCTATATCTGTCGATGACATTGTCGAGGTTAGTGCGACGTTGATGGGGCACCGGGTTCGATCGCGAAGAGTGGAAATGACGAGGGGGTATGTGGCGCTGATCTGGTCGGAAGGGCAGGGGCTCCGGTGGAGGAGGTTAACATCGGCAAGAGAATGTATCGACCTGGGTTGAATTCTTATTTGTGATGAAGTGCTCGTTTTTGTTTCCCGGTCTAAATCGACTATGCTAGGTGGTCGGAGTATTCGGATAGGTTGACGTCGATTGTCTAGCATCGTCGGCAAGGTGCCAGCGATGTTCTGATAGCCGTGTACACGCACGCGTGCACTATGTTGTTTGGGTTGTGGTTGCCTTTGGGAAAGAAGGGTTGCTTCGGGGAGATTTTGTGTTAGTCGCAAGTGTGACTCGGGGGAAAGAGAGTGTTGTGAAGTTTCTCGGGGATTTCATATCTTTGCTCGAGGATTTGAGGTTTTAGCTCAGGGTAGTTGCGTCGTTGGCTCGGGTTTTAGTGTTTAGGTTACCCGAGTCTAAAGGAAGTGAAAGCATAGATAGATTTAAAGTTTTAAAGTTTAAATTTGGCTTAGTTTTCAAAGAACTGTATTGAGTTTTAAAGTTTGAAACGTTTAGCTTTCAAAGTAATGTTACTAAGTTTTAAAAAAACGTATTTTTAAAATGAAAATGATTTCAAAGCTAAAGTAAATCTAGTTTTAAAAAATATATTATCTAGCTTTTAAAAGAAATAAAATGGAAGTTTTAAAAAGAAAGTTTCCAAATATAACATAAGTGTGAATTTAGTTTCCAAAGAAAAATATTTAACAAAAGTATTATACAAGCTTTCAAAAATTTGAAATGTTAAAGTTAATAATTTTAATTTATTTTAAAAGTAATTATTTTAATTATGTAATTAATTACCATTGATTTTAAAGAAAGTTAACGAGTAATTAAAGTTAATTAATTAGTGGAATTAATTAAAAGTTAATTACTTAATGTAATTAATAATGATTAATTAATTTATGTTAAAAATCAAAGCACAATTTCTTAAGTAAGTAATTGGTGAATAGTTAATGAATGTAACTAGGAAAGAATCATTAACTAGTGATAATTAATTAATTAATGAAAATTAATTGGTCTAATTAATTAAAGATAGTAATTTCTTAATGTAATTAAAGGTTAATTAATCTAAGTAATTAAAGGTAATTAATTAAGGAGTAATTAATTAATAGAAGTAATTAAAGGGATTAATTAATAAATATAATAGATTAAATTAATGTGATTAATTTAAATTAATTAATTAGTTTAATTAATTAAAGATAAGCACTTGATGATTGATTAAGTAAAATTACTTAATGTAATTAATGAAGTATAATTACTTAGTGTAAGTAATTAATGGATAATTGCTGAATGTAATTAATTAAAGGGAAACTAATTAATGGAAAGTAATTAAAGAAAATTACTTAATGGAAGTAATTAAGGATTAATTACTTAGTGTAATTAATCAAAGGACTGTTATAATTAATTAAGGAGTTAATTAATTAAGATAAGTAATTACAGGATGGTTAATTATTGTTTATGATTAATTAAAGTTAATTAATGAATGTGGTTAATTAAAGATTAATTATTTAATTAATTAGAAGGATAATTAATTAATGAAGTAATTAGAGGATCATTAAATAATATAATTAATGAAATTAATCAAGGTTGATTAATGGAAGTGATTAATTAGAGTATGATTAATTAATGTAATTAATTAAGGATCAATGTGATTAATTATGGTTAATTAATTAATGCAAGTAATGAATCAAGGATCATTAATTAATGTAATTAATTATTAATTAATTAATGAGTGTAATTAAAGGATAATTACTGTGAATGGTTAAGGATAATTAATTTGTGTAATTAATGTTAATACTTAATGTAATTAAATAATAATTAAATCAATGATGATTAATTAAGATGGATAATTAAAGGGTGATTAATTAATGGTTAAGTAAGTAGGATTTTAGTAATGGATATAATTAATTTAATTTATTTTAAATTAATTAGAGATGGTGTGGCTGATTAATCTTTGCTTATGGATGATTGGATGATATTGAATGCCTTGAACTATGTGATATCGCTGATATGTGATATGGGTTGATATGGGATGCTTTGGTTGAATTTGTAATAATGTGGATTATCTATTTGTGATAATGTGAATTATCTATCTGTGTGAATATAGATGATAAAATTGTTTAAACTTAAACAACTTGGACTTAAAAGACGAAGTTTCGGATTTCGATGAGACCGGGATCAGATTTACAAATTTGGATATCCGAAAACCACATCGATCCAAATTAAACGATAGGTCATGAATCTCAAGTGATGATCAAGATGAAAATTCAGAGTGCAAGAGCTATTGTCGTTAGCTCTGAGGGTGATTCCAAAATGAGTGTAACGAGATAGTGCCTTCGGTTTCATTCAAACATGGAATGAACTTGTATGGATTAAATGCTTTCAGAACATTGTCAATGGAGGACGATGAGCATTCTAAGATAGATGTGTTCTATAAAGGTAATTATAGCCTCAAGCCTCATCAACCGGGAATGGCTAAAACAGGGAAGGTGCAGCAAGGCTAAGTGAGTCGCGCTTAAGTAGGACAAGATTTTCCCCTATCTAAGGGTCCCTTTTTGTTCGGCTGTGTGGGCAGTTGGTTGCGACAACTGCTAGGGTTGTCTTGTTCGGAACTATCCAGTAAGGGATAGTTCTGGCCTTGTGTTGCAGGGGATTTAGGGTGGATCCTCGGTACGGTGATCTAGGCCACGTACTGTGACAGGCGGTACCCCGATAGTCCTGCCATTATATGGGATCCAATCTCCAATAAGTGCCGTACGTTTTGATTGTGCCCAACTATGTTGGAACGTGAGATGTAAGCATTCCAGCTATTTCTGTATTTTACTTGAAAACCCTAGACCTTATTATAATATCACTAAATTTCCTATCAAATGTTTTGGTTATCGTAGGGTAAAAACTTTTCCATGTTTATGTGCGGAAAGTCTTACGAGATACCTTTTGTTTTCAAAGGTTTTTAAAGTTAAGCAACTTTAACCTGTTTACTCACACAAGACCCATGTCTGACCCGGAGTTTATTTTTTGTTTTATTAAACTCTTGGGCACTCAAATTTTTACAAGTAGCCAAGGGATTCAGGTTAGCTTTGACGAATTCTGGAGGAGATTTGGAGTAGGAGGCTTCAGGGTGTAGATATATAATGGTTCCGCTGTGTCTTCTTCTCTGTGTTGTATCTGTGAGTTGTAATGACTAGACAGGTGTTTATAACTGTCTAGTTGTGTTGTATAAGCTGTATAACTCTGATATATAGGATATTATGTAATAACTTATGTTACGTAATATAATTTACTCGCTCCGCTGTGAGATTATGATGTTGTTTTGTTCTTTTTTCTCTATCTTTTCTCTTTTCTAACCCTTTCTTTCTTATTCATGATGCGTCTTTCTATAGGGTGAAAGACGGGTCGTGACATTCTCGATAAATTTCATCACATATTAATTTCATAAAGTCCTTTATTCAAAAGAAGAAAATTATAAGAGTAAAGAATAATAAGATAAATCCAGACGAATAAACCACATCAAAATAAACTTTGAAGGATAACACAATCCCAAACTCTAACTTTGGGAATATAGAAGTTGGGCAACCTTTGACCCAAACAATATTAGAAAACAATGAGATTAAAGTCCTGAATCAACGGTCACAAATGATAGCAATGTGAGAATTTCCTGAAAAAGTACCATCTGGAGAACCATTAAGGATTATGGAAATAGAGGATGAAGCACAACCTCCAAATGAGGTAGAGGATCAAGTGTTAAATCGAGAAAGTCAGGCAAAATGGTCCCTCGAGTAATCAAATAGCCCAATCCAAATAAACAGCAAAAGTTGCCACAAAAATGAAGCCGACTAAGAAAATATCCTCCATCACATAATGATGGGTACGCTTAAGGAAAAGGGAATTTTTAACCCAGAGGAATAGGTTATTCTGCAAAAGACCCCCTTTTAAGGAGAAATAATGGCAACTAGCCTCCCTCCTCACTTCCATATTCCTTCACTAATATATGATGGGACTACTGATCCATATGATCATCTTATTGTTTTTGAAAAATGGAAGAACTTATATAATGCCCCAGAGACAGTTCGTTGTAAACTTTTTCCCATTACTTTTCTAGGAGCAACTATCAAATGGTACAGGAGTTGCCGAATGGAAACCATCTATTCTTAGGAACAGTTTACTTGTGATTTCATCACCCATTTTTCTATATTCAGAGATAAACTATGGACTTTAGCATGTTAGAAACCGTCAGACAAAAACCAGGAGAACTACTTGGCGAATATTGAACAGATTTAGTGCAGAAGCATTAAGTGTAGAAAGTACAACCGATAGAGAAAAGCTTATGGCAGTTCGATCAGGGATAATAAAACAAACACTTTTCTAGAAAGTCCTTTATATTAATGGATGCAAAGATCTACATTATTTCTTTCTCCAAGCTAAAAAGTTTATTCCAATGGATCACGCTAAGAAAGAATTTCATCGAGAATCTAAAGAAGAGAAATCTGACATTAGGCATCTTAACCAGAGACCAAGGGAAAGTGAGAACATAAAGGGAAGTCGAAGAAAGATTTCTAAATCAAATTATACAATCTTAAATAAACCCCTCTTCCACATATTTTCCTTAATGAAAGGAAACGAGAATTTTGCTACTCCTTATAAGGTCCGAAGCGCTCCAGAGCCAAATAATGGAGGAAGTTACTATGATTATAATAAACCAAATGGACATGAAACCAAAGACTGTCGCATCATAGTAGAAACAATTCAAGGCATGATTAAGTCGGGGTCCTTGCAAGAGTTCCTTATAGAAACTTAAAAGACATCTTATTCACGCCAAGAAGAAAGCATGTTAACAACTTCTAAATGCATATCCCTATCAAATCATGAAGTCTCGTAGCATTAGTTCAGCTATGAACTCTCTCTCTCTCTCCCTCCCTCTCTTCATATCGTTTTAACTCAAATTGTATTTTGATTTGTACTTAGATTATTGTTGTACATTGACCATGCACTGATTAAAATTCGAATGCTATTAGAGGTAAAAAAATCAGTCCAAAACATTAAACATACTCTTGGATTATAACCAATTTTCTAGCTACCGAAAAAGACAACTCAGATGCCTGATACGAGCTGACAATCAAAATTTCAATCAACACAATACAAAGGCTTACTTCCATGAGGTATCAAATTGCGACCAATCCTTCATCAACTCATGAGAAAGACCGTGTATAATTATTCTTTTCGAAAATTGTTTTAAAAGAAATTTAACAAACATATCTTCATAAGAAAACTATTTTCAGTTACCCCATGGCTTGGGAGAAAACAAATGCATATCCATTTCAAAAGATGATTTGTGCAACCTATTTGAGATACTTTACAGCAATAATGAATGCTCACAAAAGACTTCTAACCGAGCAATTTCAATATTTCAATGTTTTTAAAACCATGGGCAAAGAGAAGCCTATTCATTCTTTTTCAAGAAAAGTTTTGAAACCATCGAAAAGTTAATTGAAACTCTAATTAGAGAATCCTATTCTCAACTAAATACTATTGGTTCATGAATCATGACCTCCCACTCTCCTATTTGATATTCATGTATCTATTATGAGTACAGTAAGAAAGTTCTTGCAAAAAGGAAACATCGAGAAAAGTTATTTTATTAGAAGGATTCATGAGTCCAATCAATTTTTTCAAAAGTTAACCCCTCGATATAATAGAAGGTTCAATTATAAAATTCTTTCTCTCAAAAGCGACTCTATTTTAATTAGCTAAAATTTATTTTCCTATACAAGTATTAAGCCTACAACGTTCTTCCGTATCACCGCCCAGAGGGAGGGACATAAGCCTATGAAGCTATTCCGTAGCACCTTTTAGAGGGAGGGACATATGCCTACGACGTTATTCGTAACATCTTCTAGAGGGAGAGACAAAACCCCTAATGTTCAACTCACCTCTTAAGGAAGGATTAGGATAAGCACCCATCAGCAACCATCTAGACGAAGGTCAACTCAGCAAATACCACATCCCTCATAGCCAAGGGAAGCCCAGAAGAGGCACTAAATAAAAGAAGAAAGACAAAGAGGTCTACTACTTAAGACAAACGTCAAAATCAAGAGAATAAAGGGTTAAAGAAATAAATTTATCTACTATCTAAGACAATGTTGGAACCCAAAAAAATAAAGGGTTAAAGAAAGAAATCTATCCACCAACTATGAAAAAGCTGAAATCCAAGAGAAGGATCAAATAGAGACAAAAGGATAAAGGTGTCCAATGCCAAAATATGGAATGGACAAAGAATTGAAAGTCATATCCAAAAGAGAAAAATATGGGCCAACAAATCTTAGAACATCCAATACTTGAGAAATGATTTCCACATCAAAGGATTAAGATACATACATACTAAAAGGAAACACGAAACTAGAAAATAGAAAAAGGAATACATAACGTGGTAACAAAAGATGTATACAAAAGCCAAAAGAATGGAATAGATAATAAATTATTTCTAATGATAACGGAGACTTCACTCGAAGATTAGACCGAGCTACTGTTCCAAATAATTACAAAACTTTACAGTACTACTCCTAACAAACTCATAGGTCTAGGAACTTTTGCTTGAAATTACTAAGTTTACCTTTATGGGACAGATTTCATATTATGTACTTATATTAAATGAATTTAAAATAATTTATTTGTCAGATGGGATCCTGACAGGAATTTGGTTAAATTCCTAATTTTGTGAAATTTTAGTGGAGATTTCATTTTTCGGTTTTCTCAATCCTAAACCCCTAAATTGACTTTCAGGAAGATTTATGGGTTTCATATTCCTAATTTCATTGGTGAATTTCCATAGTGATTTCTTACTAAGTTCCCGGTTTCATGAATTCTCAATTTCCTCCTTGACTTTTTTGATGATTTATGAATTTTATATATTACAATTCCTTATAAAATTTTCACGGTGATTTCCTATTGATCTTCTAACTCCTTTATTGAGTTTCTAAGATGATTTACGGAATTACCATTGATTTTCCGACTTTGAATTAAAATGAGTTTTGAGTAGATTATTTGGCAGATGCGGTCCCGATAGGTATCTGATTACATTCCTAAATTCCTAAAAAATTTTGTTCCTTTTTATAATGATCTTACGTTTTAATGAAATCTAAGTTTCCTTGTTGATTTTTATGGTGATTGATGAATTTCACATTCCTAATTTCCTTGCTTGGGTTTTTGATGATCTTTTATTAAATTTTTGACTTGGAGAATTCTAAAATTCCTTGTTGAATTTTTTGGTGAACGATGAATCTCACATTCCTAATTTCCATACTTGGATTTTTGATGATCTTTTATTGGATTTTTGACTTGGAGAATTCTAAAATTCCTTGTACATTTTTGTGGTAACTGATGAATTTCACATTCATAATTTCCTTTCTTGGATTTTTGATGATCTTTTATTGAATCTTTGACTTAGAGAATTCTAGAATTTATCAATTTCTGATTTCCTTATTAGATGTTTTATAATCTCTTATAAGATTTTTGATTTAGTGAATTCCAAAATTGCTTGTGGTTTTTTATGATAATTGGAGAATTTTGTATTCTTAAATTCCTCAATGTATTTGTGTTGATCTCTTATTAGTTTTTTAATCCCTCATTGAAATTTTTGATATAATGAATTTTGAATTTCCTTTCTGGTTGTTATAATTATTCTTGAATTTCGTGTTCCTTATTTCCTTGTTAGAATTTTGATGATCTCTTGTCGGTTTTCGAATGAATCCAACACTTCCCTATGGATTTTGATGATGATTTATGAATTTCTTATTCCTGATTTCCTTACTTGGATTTATGATGATCTCCTATCGAACTTTTGGTCTTGTGAATTCTAAAGGTCTTGGTGATTTTCATTGTGATTTGCGAATTTCACATTATTGATTTCCAATATATATTTTTGTGATGGATTCTTACTTAACCTTTTGGTTTATGAATTATCTGACCTCTTTATTGAATTTTCATGATGATTTGTGAATTTCCAATTAATTTTTTGAATCTAAATTATGTACAAGATTTTCTAAAAATTAGATGAATTCTATTAGAGAACGGGGTAAAAGGGAAAAAAGAATCTCTGAATCATTATATCAACTAATGGCATCGATATCAAATTACTTACTAATTTACCATTGAGAGAAATGTAAAGTGTAGGAACGGAAGTAAATTTTAGCAAGATCTACAAGTCGAAAACTCATGTCTAATGATTAAAGGAAGCCTGATTCAAGAAAGGGAGATCCAGAATGAATAGTAGAATTCTTTGCAGGTTCAATTATTTAAGTCGATGCCTTCTAACCAGGAACTGAAGAAAGGAAGATCCATAATGAGTAGTCTTGGAGATTTTTTTCCTAAAGAACAAAAGCTTCTTTCATACAAGTGAGCCAAATATTATCCATAAAATATTCTCAAAAATGAAAGTATGAATGAAGAAGCAAGAGCATTGATAAAAGCAAGAGAGCACCAGGATGGTCTATCTAAACATGAGATAAATCCTTCAACAAGAAAATGGATGCTTCAATAGTACCTTTCAAAGAAGCCAAGTAGACGTTTCAATGGAATAAACAGAGAGCTATTGACGAGATCGAAGGCTGCCTTTCGTAGTCAGTAAGAAGCATACTTCCTACACATGCACAAAACCATTTGAAATAATTGGTTTTGTCTTCATCTATGCAACGACCCGTAAATTTTCGATAATTTTTATTTTTTTTATTAATATTTTTAATTGAAATTTTGAGAAATTGTAAACAATAAAATTTTGAAATAAAAATTTGATATTTGGAATGCGTCTATTTTAACATAGCAACTGGAATATTTACATCAGAAAATATAGAAGTTTATTTTTGAGTGTAATTCTATTTTAATTCAAGTCAGTTAATAATTGTCGATAATAAAATATTTTCCAAACCTGAATATTTTTACATAGAAAAATTCTAAATCATCTTCTGACTGAGACATCATTTTTCATTTTTCCATATTCAGATTTCTTTAGCTTCGTCGATCTTATTTTTATGCGTTTTTGCTGCATTTTCCGCTAGTAGAAAATTCAAATTTTATAATTCAATCGTATCACTAATATCCATATGCCATTTTGATCGTCTCATCGCGTATATTTATTTTCGTATTTTGAGTCCGTTACACAGTGGAATCCAGGAAAAATGGTTTTTGTATCGGTACCGGATCCATGACCTTTTATTTTCTTTTACGTTTCAAACTTTGAACTGTGACCGCCTAGCATCAAATAAATTGCTATAATTATATTTTTCTGAGTCAACGCTTAACCATTGACATTCCATACCCGTCTTGGAAATCAAAACGTATTAATTTGGATACGTTGCATTGCTTTTGCCTCAAAAGTAACTTGCTCTCTGCCTGGTAGTCTGCTACTCTTCTTTTTAATAATAAAGAATAAACCACAAATCTTTGTATATTTCCCCTAAAGCTAAAAATTCATCTTCTCAGTTTGCCTTTTTCCTCTTCTGCATTTTTCTTCCTTCTCCCTTTTATTCGGCCACCACCACCGTACGTCGAGCTAGCCACCAATCATCAGCCTACCCTCTTCTCCGGCCTCTCTACCGTCACCTCCTCTTCCCGGTTGCAACCTCAAAGCCAGCAACTGCGGCCGCAAGCAGCAGCCTCACGTGGCATCCTGACACTCAACCAAGCCGCGCCCCATCTCCACAATATCTCCTCCGCCTTATTCCAAACTCCTACTCTGACCAACAGAGCTCCTTTCCCTATTACAGTGGCCGATTTATACATCAACCCTTCTTCCTTCCCTCTCTCATTCACCATGCGCGCGTGGCACCGCGACTCCTCCCTTTCGCTCAGCCGTGCTCAGCCGCATCACCGTCCCGAGCAGTTTTCTTTGATGATTGGCTTCAAGACTTCATTACTTCTGTATGTTGGGTAATTGTATTCATGCTACAGTTTTATAAAAGTTAGTTTTATTTTATATATATGTTAATTTTCAGTTACACGTATATAAAGGTTGTACGTATGTTCATATATTGGTATGTGTATATTTAATACTTTGTAAAGGGATATATATCTGTTTACTAAATTATGGTTTTTAAAAATTGTTATATATATAATGTGAAAGTAGATATATATATATATATATAGTTTATATAAGATATGTACATTAAAAGTTATACAGTTGTATATAAAACCTGTTGATTATTTTACACTTTACCACATATGTATGAAATTATTAATTATGTATAGTTTACAGTTTTGGACTTTTATAGCTTACATGCATATACAGGTTAGCATTTTGAATTTTGATTACTGCTAGCTTTATATATGTTTATACACATCAGTATGTATAAGTTTTATATTAGCACTATATATACCTAATCTGGCTATATAAGTTTAGATTAGTTTTATTTTAACATCTATTTTTAAAGATAAAAAATAGGTATGTCGTATACACTTATATATATGTACTATAAAGTTGTTTTAGCATGTTCCATAAATATATATTAACAAATGAAAGTTATATACCTGCTATCGGCTTTGTTCTGTTCCTGTATATTATTTGTATTAAATTTTGTAAATCAGGTTTGTGTGTGTGTATATAGTATGTGGGACCATACATACGTATGTATATTTTTTTGGATACAGCATATATATTAGTAGTCAGTGAAGTTTAGGGCATGTCGGCATGCATATGGTCTGTATGGGTAAGTAGATATATATTTGAATAAAAAAAGTTATAGAAGAAAATAAGTTTGTTATATTTTGAAATAAAGTTACAGGTAATATATACTTGTGTATATATTGAATTATGTACTGGGTTTATATATATATATATATATATATATATATATATATATATATTCTGTTATTGATATTTGAAAGTGTATGAAGTTATAAAGTTTGTATTTGCTTTACTGTTACATGTATATAGGTATGTATAGTTGGTCAGTATATATATACATATATTTTGACAGTTTATAAAAATGTTTTGGTATAAGCTATGTTTATTCTATGAAATATCGGACACTTTTATATATTAGGAAGTTTGTAGATTTCCGTTATATATATATATATATATATATATATATATATATATATATATATATATATATATATATATTGTATATGTAGTATATGTAGGATATTTTTTATGTTGTTTTTAAATAAATGTCAGCACAATTATATATGCATATGGGTCACAGTTGATTTAGAAAATGGTTTTACAAATTTAGCCTAGTTTGTTGGATTTCTAATGGTATAAATTGATAATAGTTTATATATATATTTAAGTTCACTTATATCAATTATCTCCATCAATCCCGTCTTGATTTGATTTCATCGATTTCATATCTATCAGCTTTGTTCGTCGAATCGTGTCCATCTGAGTTGCTTTGGAACTCGTAGCTCATTTTTTTGCCGAATCTTTCTAGCCTCGAAAGGTGATCAATCACTCACAATTAATGTTCTTTTATTTATTAAATTTGATTTGAATTGAAACGACAATTGAAATATGCTGCTGTTAGTTATTTACACTGTTATATATATGTTATTACCTGTATCAGTTCACCTGTGACATCTGACACCATTATCTGTTATTTGTATTGATGATATATGCCTGTTATATTATTATCATATCTGTTATTACTCTGCAAGTTCCCTGTTAGTATAGAATTCACTATGGATTGAAATGATACATTCCCGAACGGACTTTAGAATAGAAGAAAATCGTTATAGGTTTAAATGATAAACCCAAGCGATTTTCATTTGAATTGAATTTGGGATTACGGGTTGAAATGATATATATATACCCGTATATATTTAAATTGTGGGTCGAAATGAATAAATATCTGTATCACTTGACCATAGGATAGATAATTATATACAGACACCATTGATCTATATATAAATAATTTGAAATGATTACTATGGTTTTTGGAAGGAAATATATGGTTTTATATAAATATTGATTTTAGATATTATATAAAAACGTTATTTTATATATAGTTAAACTCTTGATTTTAAGCTATATATAAATTTGTTTAATATAAAATAAGCTTAATAATAAAGTTTGATTTTATTAAAATATAATATGGTTAAGCATTTATTTAAATTATTTTTTAATGTAGAGTTTATAATAATTAAATAAATTAAGGTTGAGAAGATAGATTGGAAATTGATTTAAAATTGAATTTAATTAGGAAATATATTTAATTAGAAATCGATTTGGAACTTATTGAATTTGAGATTTTTAAAGGATATGATTTTTATAACTTGATTTGGTTTAAGGTGATTTAACGAATATTTCAAGTTTAAATGAATTAAAGGAAATATTTAGTCATTTGAAATTTGGGGTTTTATTTAAATGATAATAGATTTAGAAAGTAAATATTTCAAAATAAATAATAGTAGAGTGAATTTGATATATATGTATGGAATTATCAAATCTTGTTTTGAAATGTTTGAATATTTAAAGCTTTGAAAATATTGAAATTGAAATAGTTTATTTTTGTGGTTAAAATATGTAGTTGAAATTGATATAATTTGAAATGGTTTATTGAGAAACTGAAATAAATTAGAATTGATGATCGTGATTTGATTAAATTTAAATTTTGGAATTTAAGTTGATTTGAATCGATTTGTGAAATTTGAGGAAGCTATTTTATTATATAAAGTATTTTTAAATTATATCTAAAACTATTTATATATGTTACTTTATATATTTATTTCATAAAAACCATTTTAATATAAATTATTTTTAATATAAACTATTTTAAATTATAAACTATTTATTATATATACTATTATTTATAAACAGTTATGTAGTAAGTGTTATGATTCTAAAGCATTATGATTTCTAAATTTTGATTTCCAAATTATTATGATTCCAAAGTGTTTGATTTAAAAAGTGTTATAACTTTGAAGTACAAGATTTTGTAAATGGATATATTTGAGGTGGATATTTTTAAAATGGAAATGATACCGTATTTGGTTTTGAAATGGAAAATGATATCATATTGATATGGTTTTGAAATGGCAATGATATTTTGGTTTTGAAATATAAACTATTTTGAAAGTTTATTAAATGACTAATCGATGTAATAATTACGTAGTTATTGAAGAGTCTGGGATTGGTTAGGGACATACTCTCTGTCTAAATCGAATACCACTTCAATGACTATTAACGTGGAGTGTGATCCAGAATGAAGTGGTTGGAATGATGACGTTGCTGGATTTGAAGAAAGAGAACGATTATGGATAGCCTTGACACTTGTGTCAAATTTGAAATGACTTAAACAAGAGCCGTGCCGGGCCAATGAGGTTAGCCACCTCTAAGCGAACACACTTCTTCGTATACTACTCATTACTTGTTTTTGATTGGTGTGCACCCTTGAATTGGGAGTGTTGTTTCGCCTTGTTGCGAACATTGCGGCGATGCGTTCTCACCAGTCCGGATCAGGAAAATGGTAATTTCACTACCTTGGGTATCGCCTTATGTGCCTTGTCATACCAGTATCCCTATGCGCGACCACTATAATTTGTTTTGTGTTATACCTATGGAGTACTCCCTGTTAGCCCACCAATTTACGGTGGAGTTTACAGTGCTGTATAGACTATGACGCTTATATAAAATGTGTTAAGGGGGATAATGGTAGCGCCTTAACGCTATTTTGATACTTTATATTACTGATAGGCATTATCTACTTAGCGTACATATAAATATTTGACGGATCCTTAGAGGATGGTTATCCTAAACTTGAGTTACTTGTATTTTCAGTTGTTATTTCACTTGAGTTGGATTTATTGATATAAGAATGTTAATCTTGACTCGAGTGTTTTGTGTTTTGCATTACGCTCGGGTCAGACTGAGTGGTTCAGCTTTTGAGACTCATCTTTAGAGTTAGATATTTGCCTGGAGATCCAGCTATCTATCCAGATTTCAGATATTCAGTTGATTCAAGTGATGTATTCTGCTATTGTATTTGACTATTGTATTCGAGACTTCTGTTGTACCTTGTTTAAGTCTGATATGTATATAGTAGCTTCATGAACTACTACCTTTTGTTTCCGCTGCATTTATTACTCTGTGTCTATGATCTGTGATTATTTATTTACTGTATATGTTGATTTTTGCCAAATATAAACTTACAATCTGGTATTTTGAGCAATTCAATTCCGGCATGTTTGGATGCGAATGGTTGAAAATATCAGATCGTTACAATCTATATACATCATGAGAGCATTGGCATAAGAAAGCCTTTTGAAAGCACTTGTTGGCCTTTTGAACTGGTTAAAACCACCCCTATCTATAATGAAAAGGCTAAACATCCACCATTAACAAAGAATATGGTTCTACACTAGCCAAGGAGGATGCCATCGAAGGGAACCTTGTTACGGCAAAGGCTTTAAGGCATTTTGACTCAATCGAAGCCCTAAGAGAATACGTTTAAACAACATCGAAGGCAAACACCATTCCAACCTACTCGGCACACTAGAATCTAAGTGAAGAGTACATCTGTACACCCTTAGTTGGAGTCAAAAGTAATCAACCTATCTACCTTCTGATGAAGTCGAAAGGCGTCAAGCGATAACTTTTTGGCAAAGACAAGAGAAATCCAGCAACATACCTCTCAATGAAGTCGGAAGGAACAAAACATGATAAAAGGAATCCTAGCCTTTAGCGGCCGTGGAAGGTTAACTAAAACCCTTTTGACTAGGCCAAAAGGTAAGATTCAAAAACGCTCATGAAAGCAAAGAGGTTGAACTTTCGACCGTGTCGAAAGCTTTGGGTCAAAAGGTGCCAACCCATGCCTATAAATAAGAGCCCAAGGGTCAGTTGTAGGGGGGATTTCCTGCACTTCTCACATGTATTCTAAAAGAGTTTATAAACCCTAATTCTCAAGTCAAATTGAGGAATTTTATCAGTAATACATTTTAGTTCAATATAGTAATGACATAATGATTTTGTAGGATGCAATAGTTAGAACTTATCATTTCTTTCACTTCTGATTCTCTGATATCAATCTAGGTCAAAAGATACCCTCCAACAGGGTCGAAACCGCTAGCATACACATTTTCTTAGACGTTTAGCTCTAAATAAAAGATCATGGGTGCCTACCCTTTCGAGCAATTCGAAACCCTTCTAGATCAACAATTTCCAAAAACTGTTAAGCCCCCAGCTTAGGACATCTAATCGGCATCGGAAGGTTGTTTGAAAAAGGTCGACAACTAACCAATTCGAAATGATTTTCCAAAGGAGAAGTCAAGCTTTTGACTGCGACGAAAGGTACAAAAGAAGTGTTTTTAATCATCTTTACCAATTTGATAGGTGCTTGTATCATTCACCCGTTCGAAGGGAGGTTTCGATGGCATCACTCATACCCCAAATTTCTATTCAATTTTTCTTTTTAACAACTTTAGTATGTTCATGCTTGTGTTCATTGATGATACTATTTCCTATTCAAGGACAAAAGAGGAGCTGAAGACAAGATTAATGATTGCATTGGAGGGTTGAGTAAACATTGGTTTATGATGAAGTCAGTATCATTTCAAGAGGAGAGAAGCAAGATGCTTGGGTCACATTGTTTCAGAGCGGGACATAGTTTTAGATCCCATGACAGTTACATCAGTCCATAATTTGAATAGACCCAAAATTGCTATGGTTGTGAGGAGTTTTCTTAGATTAACGCAATACTGTAGATGCCTTACCAAGGACTTCTCTAAGGCAGCGGCACCGTTGACTGATTTGATGAGAAGAACCAAGCATTTATTTATAACATGAGTTGAAAACACATGTTAGGAAGTCTGATAAAGGGGTTGATGAGTGTGTCATTGTTAGTCATTTCAAGTGGGAATGAGGCGTCTATGGTATATGTATGCTTATGATACTTAACTAGGGGCGGTATTGGTGCTAAAGGTAAGGTTGTCGCATATGTTAGTCGACAAGAGAAACTGCACGAGATGAAGTACTCAACTCATGATTGGAGTTCGAGGCTACAATGTTCGCCTTGGGGATGTGGAGGCACTATCTGTTAGGAGAAATGTTCGTGTTGTTCGTTGATCCTACATTGTTGAATTATCTCTTCTCCGAGAAGGATCTCTGTTTTCACCAGTAATGATGGTTGGAATTCTTTCCCTCCAACGACTCTGACATTTTCTACACGCTCGTAAGGGAAATGTAGTCTTTGATACATTGAGTGGAAGATGCACCAGTCTGGAAGCGATATTTGTAGAGCAGAATTGCTTGAGTTTATCTTGGTAATGACTTCAGAACTCAACATGAGCTAGTGTGAAGATAATGGCCAGTTATCAAAACTAATTTGATTTAGAATATCGGTACTAGTCAAAGGCTTGAAACTAGACCAGAAGAAATCATAGGCAAATTAGAGGAACGAGTGGTGTATGTAAAGGTGACGCAGTTCGGACCCGACCAAAAATATTAGTTTCGTAGAGGTGATACCTTGCTTGTTTACGAGTTGTGAGAACAGAAACGTATAGTCTGCATCGATGGATTGCCAAGGACTTAGGATGGTGTGATAGCATTGGAGTCATATTCGATAGATTGATAAAGAATGCTAGATTTATATTCGTTAAGTCCACTAGAACGACATTTGAATTTGTTGAGTTATATGTGGAATGAATAGTGTGATTCCATGGTGTGTCAAAGGTTGTTGTAAATGGCCAAACCCATTGTTCACTAATGGGCTTAAGGATCACTTACAAGAGGCAATTGGAATTTGGCACCAAATTAACTAGATTATATTAAAACCGAACTAGGATCTTCAAGATCTCAAAGCCTATCCGTAGTGATAGACATGAAACGAAATATGTTAGGAGAAAGGCAGTGGAGTAGTGAAGGTTCGGTAGAATGAAAGTGAAGGCGATAGGAAATGGGAGACCGAGAAGAGCATGTATATTGTTTATCCAGAGCTCTTCACTTGGTGCGATTTCATTTTTCATCAACTTTCATATTGGATATCATATTTGATGTCTTGTACTAGATAGTTTTAGTATCTTACATATTAGGATAGGCATGGATGCTGCTTTTTGATATTTGTTTGCTGGTATTTGATACGATTACTTATGCTTATATGGTTATTAATCATGTGGGATAGGCATAGGGATTTCGAAGGTGAAATCCGCCCCTGGAATCAACAAAGGCGGGGAGAGTGTGATGACCCATATTTTACGCAATAGAAGATCGTAAATATTATTTTCAAATTCATATTAGGCCATATGACTGTATAACACTAGAAGTCGTCGAACATTAACCATGATAACTTTATTAAACGATTTCGACCCAAATTTACTTTTGCTATTTTTGGTAGTTACATGTATTATGCTGATATACACATACCAACGCATCGGAGAACTTGGATGAACGGAAAGCTTCCCTTGATTAAGGAGAAAGTTTATGTGCTGCGAGTCAAAAAAATTTTAAATGATGTTCCTACAACCTGTACCATCTACAAAGGTCCAAAAATAGCGCACCTAAACACAATCTCGTATTTGAAAAAAATTTGCACTATTAGAACGAGAAGATCACAATGATTCATGTCGTCAAAGGATAATCGCAATCAGACATTCCTAGGAGTAGTACGGATACAAAATGCACGTAAAAATTTCAAAAATTTATAAAAAGTGGTACATAAACCCTGACACTACTCCTACACTATAACTACTTTCATCTCTTGGTTGTGGCCGCATATACTCTTCCTCCATGCGATGCTTCTCTTCTCATGGCAACCCTCTCACCCAACTTTGCCCTCCTCTATCTCTATCAACAATCCACCATTTCTAGCAAAATAAAATACGAGTCGTCATATTTTTTCAAGAGATATGCAGCCATGGCATCAGATCAACCTAGTTCTTACCATGCTGGCTGAAAATGGTTAATTCAGCGAAAATATGATTTTTAAATGAGATCCGAATGAGAAATCGTTGACATAGTATCGTTTGTATTGGTGAGGGGGAGTATGAATATGTAGATCGCTTGAGCCATAGGTGATCAGAGCGGTGGAAGTTTGTTTAAAAAGTTTAGGTATGAAATGGGGTTTGGTTTCACGTGGCTGAAATATGGTCATGCGGTCATCAACATGAGAGTCAAAGTGGTGGCAGTGGCTGAAATATGGTCGTGCGGTCATCAACAGTTGTGGCTAGATGGGAGGTGAGGCAAGAGAATCTCCATGCGATGGTTGCTAATAAAGGAGCAACAATGGTTGCTGGCCTAGGAGGAGGAGCGGTTCGCAAAGTTGGTGTCTGTGCATATCCAACAGGCATTTGCATGGATGAAATAAATATGTACTTGTAGCTACAATATAACCAAAATTGTACGAGTGGGAGAATTGGCTAGAGTGATGTGGCAAAAGCTATGCGTGGAAGTGATGCCATAGGAAAGTATGAAGGTGAATTATGAAAATAATTTGTTAAAGTTTAATTATGTTGATTAATTAATTAAGTAGGTTAGTTAAGTTATTATTTTATTAATATAAATCAAGTTCTTATATCTTCCATACCGCTTGCATACGGGGTCCAATTTGGATATGGTTTCTCAAGTTGCACTTATATTGGAACCCTCTATGACTTGGAGTAGGATTGGACAGTGTTTGTTAAGGTAATTAATATTTTCTCTCACCGTACTATGATTGTTAATATAGTATTAAAACGATATTTTGAAATAGTTTCTAACTTTAGTACGTGATTTCTAATATATCTAAACCTATATCTTCTTTTACTAAAAAAATTAAAAGTGTTTTGATATGGTTTTAAATTAAATATCAGATTTTTTCCCCATTAATACTCTATGTTGACGATATTGATAGATTTAGGCTATTACTAATATTTATCCCACATTGGTTGCATGGATGTAGCTATTATAGACATTTCTATGCTTATTGGTTGCATGTTTTCTTGTTTACTAGTTTGGTTGAAAAAGTCATTCGAAGGTGATAGAGTATTAGAAGACATCTCATAGGATTGGTTTTCGTGCATAGAATTTCATGCACACCAGTTGATCTAAAGATGAAGGATAGACTTACGGATGTACTTCAGATTTCAGGATATATTTAAGACATTTTCATTTGGTTTATAATTAAATATTTTTGGTTAAGTACATGACCGAAGTGGTCACTATCAACGACTTTGGAGTTGTCGATATCGACTACCATTGATGGTTGCGGATTAAGTTTTGACATAGATGATGGAGAGGCTTCGAAGAGCCCGATGCGATGGTTCATTCATTCGATTTTGGTGTTATTGCGCTTTGACGAGTAGTCTCCGCAATGAAGCACAGATGAGATGCTTTCATGCAATGACTTCACGATTCGACGGTGATGATTCCATGATGGAAAGTGATGGCGTCGACGATGGATGGCTATACTTTAGGAGGCGGAACAGTCAGATGGAAGGAACTATTGGAGGAAGATTACAGGACGTATGATAACACTCTATGAATTATGATGGTTGTTTAGAGTAGTTCCCAAACGAGATGACTCCAGATGGGAGTTGTGAGGACAGTTCTAAGATGAGCTCTACCTTGAATGACGTATGCAAAGGGATTATTGATATTCATAGTTTTGATGTGTACTCGTAAAGCACGAATATGTGAGGACGCTTGCTTAGGCTATGGAGTGTGCCCTGGGTCACACGATGTTCTGATCTGAGTAACCAAGGTTGTTATGAAGTGTGCAATCTAGTTCTTTGCCATCTGAGTGGCATGGATTCGAGTGTCGAGAAATCAAGGACATTAAGTAGTCCTTGATTGTTGTAATAGGGTCATACGAGTATCATATATTCAATGCATTGAGTGAGTGAAGGTGATGATGGATGTTATGTTTGTTTGATTGTTTTATAACCTTAGGGATGTCACTCAATGTAGATGTTATCAATGCAGATACCTAGGCACCCTTAGTACTTTAATGTATAATTCACCCAAGAGAACTATTTATAGAGTTACATATGTCTTGTACTATGTGCTAACTCCGTGGATGCAGGTGTAGGTCAGGTATGATGACACATGCCCTTGTTCCATATACTAGACCAACTTATATAGTGACTTGAGATTATTTATCACTTACACCATATTGTCATCTGACTTGAGGTGTTATGCATTAGTTTTTATCATCCCGGGTACTCTTAAATAAGTAGACTGGGTAACAGGTATAAACAACACTTAGAGCTATGCAGATGGACTAGCAGAAGGTGATGCTTTCTCATATTTATATTTATAGTTTATTATCGTTTATTTTATTGTGTGACACTATGGATACTTGACAGTGTTGACATTTAATTACTAGGGACAGTTTATCAGTTGAGTTTATTTATCAATTGCATAATCTTTATTAATTTTTTGTATAACTGTATAAGCTTGTGTACTCTGGTTCTATGTTTCATGTACTGTCTTATATGTTTTTTTACCTATGGTGATTATATTTTATTTGATGCACTGTGAGATATATGACCAATTACGTGATTTTTTTCTCTTCTCTTTTATTCTCTTCTCTTCTTTTCTTTACTTCTATTTTTTCCTTTGACAATCGTCCGACTTTGATGGGATGCTCTAGCAGTGCACAAGTCGATAATATGAGCATCAGAGGTGTAGGGTGGTCATTACAAGATTCAGTCTTCTTATTTTAATAAATTTTATTTTGAACCTTTACTTTATTTAATTGATCCGATTAACTAATTATATATAATATGGATATACAATCAAGAGAGGCAGAAGAGGGAGTGGTAAACTATAGTTGAAAAATAAACTAAATCAAATGCAATCAAATTAAAGAAAGGTTTTATTTCAATTAGTGAAGAAAATCCTTTTCATTTCTCTTTTTTAAAACTTTGCTTTAATTTTAGATCTAAAATTAAACCATATCCTTTCTTGTTTAGCCAACCAATTAATGTTTCGTATATTCACTACTAAATCTAATATGTATGTACATAATAGTTATTAATGCATATATGGTATAGCGTATACAAATTGTTTTAGTCCAATTAAAAGAATATACGTAGAAACATGTCTCTATTTTACAAACACATTCATGCATCCACATATACACAGAGATATATATATATTATCTCTGTGTGTGTGTAAATTTTATAAACGAACCTTTGTAAAAAAAACCTTTTTTAATTTTGAAGCAGCTAAAAGTTTGAAGTCAAAATATAAATGTTAACTTGAATAAGAAAAAATGAATTCTATATTTCAAATTGATCAAAATTCAAAACAAATATTGAATTATAGAAAATGTATACTGCGTTTCGAAAGCTATTACATGCTTGTTAAAACCATATTCATATCTAAACACATAATTTTGAACATATAAGTATTTTCATTTTAAACTATGACATTATATCAAATCAAATAAATCAATAAGTCATTTATAATGTAACAATAAATCTAAATTAAGTTGAGGCAACAATACACAAAAAAAATAATGATAAGAATGTTACAACTAAATTATACAAACGTAATAGGAATTGTACCTTATACATATAGCCAATTAGTGACACATTGATCTACGATCCTCCTCGTGTTCCTAAAATCAACATCCAAACTCTGATGGAATAAGATGAGCCACTTTATTTTATTTGAAGTGATTTTAAGTGAAAAAATGGAAAAAGTTTCGACCATAAGAGATGGAGGAGGAGACCATGGTTGAGGTAAGGAGGAAAATAAAATTGAATGAAAAAATGAAAGAGAGGATTTTATTTTAATTAAAGAATATAAGCTTTCCTATTCTTTCTTTAAATACTTCCCGCGTCTCTACCACTAGGAATAAATGCATTTTGACTATAAGAGAATAAATCAATAACATAAACCTTCATCAAGTCGCAAATAACATTTGTTAAAAATTTATATATCACATTGCAACAAGATTTAAGCCCAAAATCACTTATGTTAGATACATTAGAAGATTCGGGAATGGTTATGATAAAAGTATAATTAATTTCTCTAATAAACTTCCTTAAAAATTGGGTTTAGTAATTCATTCATATTTGGTCCCAATAAAGTTTACAAAATTTTGAACAAAACCCATATGGACCGGGCCTACTATTATCATCAATCTGAAATGTAGTACTCCTCGATTCTTCCATAGATATTGGTAGCATAAGATCCTCTCTATCCTATCAATGAAAAACCTTTTACTAATAATGTTGGGTAGACATTTAGCTGGCTCAAAAATAATAATAAGCTTATAAAGATAATGAATCGCATTAGAAGCCAAATCTTTTAAGTTTGAAATTTGCATCCCCGAACATATACAATTGTTGATTATACAGTATATTTTTACCAGATGTCATTATTGCATGGAAAAACTTAAGAGGCTGGCCTCCTTGAGTGAACCATTTAATTTTTGTTTTTTGGTGGTTTATATAGCTAGTGGATGAAAAACACATTGTTGTTCAGTCAGTCTCGCCTTATATCCATAATTAGTTGATCATTATTAGGGTCTTAAACAAGATGAAGGTAAAAGGCACTTTCTTCTCGCTTTTCATATCATAATAATTTCTAAATGTTTAATACATTGTTTCAAAAATGCTTTTATCAATATATGTTAAACGACAAAAAATGAATAGTTTATTACCCCCTTTTTAACATTTACGCTCGTCGATACTATTTTTTATCTAAAAATAATCCATACTGACAATCTTTACGGTTGCCATACTATATTTTTTTTTCAAACTGTGGCAGTAAAAGTCTATCATAACTAGTAATTATCACCACCAATTTTGCATTGATATAATTAATTCCTTAATTAGTTCTTTAATTAAGACAGTTCATTGTATTACAATTTAATTCATGTCATTTACAAATACTAAGGAAAAACTCTCAAAATTTCAAATAAAATCATAAACACTTTTCCTATTTTTAGTAAAAAAATGGAATAATGTACTAAATTTTCATACTTATTAACATTTTTTACAACCGAAATCTGCTTAATTTTACATTAGAAAATACATAACAATTAACCTACAAATGAGATAATTATGAAATTAAAAATCAAACTCTAATCTAACATTATAAAATATCAAAAAATAAAATTGGTTAAAGGAGCTTAACTTATGTTTCACATTCATTATCTTATCCATTTATCATCATATATTAACAAAATTTAATCTATCATCACAAAAACTTGTTAACTATCATAAATACAAAATATACATTAAATTATAACCAAAATATGTTTAAATGGAAAAAGGTTATAATATTAATCAATCACTCAAATGAAGAAAGTTGATTAATATATTTCCTTTTATAAGTTAAACTTTAATTGCTTGACCTATCTTTCTCGTGAAAATGGTGACAAGATTTAAGTAATAAACCAAATTTTTGTTAATTTAAAACTGAATAAGTTTAATAATTTTGTACTAATGTGTTAATGCCAATAATGGTAACAAACACCCAATTGCAGATGAAAGCACCAAATCACAGTCATAGATCATGGGCAGATTGTATGTAGTAGAATTAAATATGAAGAACGCTCAAAAAATTAAAAAGGAAACAGTAGAAAGACAAGATTTATAGTGGTTCGGCATTGTAGCCTAGGCCCACTTTGAAGGATTTTCTGTTTTATTGATGGTTCTCGCTGGTTACAAGTGATTACAATAGTACACTCCAAATATGATGAAAATTTAGGCAAAGTATAGGTGTAGAAGGGACAAAAGATCCCTTTTCTGAAGCTCTTGGACTGCTATTTATAGGTGTAGGCTGCAAATATTTCACCCGGATCTCGCAAGACACCTTCTCACACGTGGGTGGGCCCACGTGATCGATCCCCTAACATTTTGACTCGATCCATGATCAATACGTAGTAAATTCGTATCGATCCAAATTGCTCTTTTTGGCTTGGGATCAATCTTGGACACTCTTGAGTTTGTACGCAAGCTCCTGTGAAAATTTGGTGGCATTTGGACTTGTAGATTTTGAGTTATAATCGATGCAAATTTGAATTTGTTGAATGCCGTCAAATTCGTGTCGCTGCTGCTCGCATCGCTTCTACGCTTCTGTTCGCTTCGCTTCTGTTTGCATCGCTTCTATGCTTCTGTGTGCGTCAACTTCTGTTCGCATCGCTTCTCTTCGCATCGCTTCTGTACTTCTCTTCGCATCGCTTCTGTTCGCATCGCTTTTGTTTGTGTCGCTTCTATTCACATCACTTTTGTTCGCATCACTTCTGTTCGCATCGTTTCTACACTTCTGTTCGCATCGCTTCTGTTTGCATCGATGGATACGAATTGTAGCCGTTTTATTTGACTTGCATCGATCATATCTATAGCATATGAACTCCGATTAACTTGAAATTTGGAACGTTGGCTTTCATAGTTTTGCTTGTTCTGCCATATCAACTGTAGATCGACTCGGACTCGGACAAAATTTGCCAGTATCCATATTAGACCGACGTATAACTGATTTTCGGTGACTTGCATCGATCATATCTAGAGCATACAAACTGCGATTGACTTGAAATTTGGAACGTTGGCTTTAATAGCTTTGCTTGTTGTGCCATATCAATTGTAGCTCGGTCCAGACTTGGATAAAATTTGTCAGTATCCATAGTAGACCTGCATATAACTGATTTTCGAGATGGATGGTCCTTGGTTTCCAGCCAATTCCTTAGTGTCACAGCCTTGCCAAAAGGCAGGATAGCATGACGAAAAATCAAAATTTTTAAAGAATTTTAATTTATTGATGAAACTTGCACCATTACAACCGCCTCTTTTTCCTAGTGCATGCCATATATTTTTTTTATATGAATCGGAGTCAGAATGGTGGAGGTATCGATGCTTTCGTAATTAGAAAATTTTAAATGAGCTAAGCGCAACTGAAATTCAATGAAATTTTTACTTATGCTATAAATAGAAGGTCATTCCTTCCCATTTGGGAATTAAAAATCATTTTTGTATCTATTTCTTCTTCTTCTCATCTCTTAGAAAATAGAAAATCCCTCTTTCAATACAAATTCAAAATTCTCTCTCACTCCTTCATGAAATTCAATCAATAAATGACCAAATTAAAGAAAACGTCAAGGCCTACAATTTAATACCAAGTATAATCACCGATACATGGATTTGGACGTAAATCAATTTCCAAACAACAAGCATATTGGAGTAATTTTGATCTAGGTAAGTGGTTTACTCCTAATCTACCATATAACTAGTTAAACCTTGATAGTTGTTTGATAATTATGGCCTAAAGTTTGAGTTTGGGTTAATTTATGATAGTTATCGAGTTTAGATAGTAATTAAAATGATATATATATATATATATATATATATATATATATATATTTCTAAAGTGAAATGAAGATTTGATTTTTATTACAATCAAAGAAATAAAGATTTCTTGATCATGGCTAAACTTATGAATAAACATGGATACTGAGATGAATATTTGTGGATTTTAGACCGAGTTCATATATAATTTAATGAATTAATGAAAACTAAAGTTATAATAATTTGAGAATAAATTTTGAAATTAATATTATATATATAATGAAGAGGATAGTTAAATATGAGTATTTTAGATATATATGTGTATAATCATGAAAAATACCATGACATCAAATAAAAATGTTATAAAATGGTTTCTAAAGTGAAGCAGTATATTTCAAAAAATAATACGATTTTTGTTATAAATTTTAATGATTTATGGGAATTATTTAACAAAGATTAGAAATATAATGTTTTAAGTAAGAAAACTAGTTTGTGTCAAAACATGTAATATCAAAATCGATCGATCAGTGGTTGACTGTTGGCTCAAGCTAACCTTGACCTAAGAAGGCAGGTCATGTAGTGGTGGCTCCATCATTTTAGGGTTTCTTTTGGTTCTTCGGGTGATTTTTAGGCAACATTTTGATGTGGCTTCCTCACTTGATTGGATATAATAATTAGATGTATATATAGTGATATATAGATATATGTATGTACGTATGTACATACGTATGTATGCGTGTAATACATACATATATATAGACACATACAAATGGATGGTCAGTTCATTAGCGATTACTTTACTATTGATTATTTTGTCCATTATTGGTTATCATGGTAACATGATCGATTGGTGATCCAAGGATTTTACTAAGATGCTTATTGATGGCTAAAATGAGTTCACAAGCCGTACATAGAATTGCATCCATTCGGTGAATTATTCATGTGTTATTGCAATAGGGTAGGCTTGGCTTTGTGCATGGG
The DNA here is from genome assembly GCA_030765085.1 of Allium cepa. Taxonomy (NCBI): domain Eukaryota; kingdom Viridiplantae; phylum Streptophyta; class Magnoliopsida; order Asparagales; family Amaryllidaceae; genus Allium; species Allium cepa. The sequence goes on from CM060931.1 coordinate 623,127,053, forward strand.
ATAGACCATGTCACTAAACATTATGATTGTAATAGACTAAGACCTTATAACATGAGTTATCCATATTTGTTGTATTGCTCGACTAACTTATTGGTTGTAGGTAAAATAAGATTAAGGTACATACATGCTTATGGCCAAAATTAAAATGGTTTAAAATGGTTTTTAAATGGTTTGCGACCCTTTTTGATCATATTTTCATGATAATGTTAAAGTTAGATTTAGGCCAAATTTTGTATGCTAATCATGTTAGATGTATTAGATGTGTTGAATGGATGCTTATGGATGATTTTGTTATTTTGGACGTATTGCTTTGATATGGTGTGCTAGTGCTTTTAGGATAGTTAGGAATCGATCATCAATTTGGTGAAAACGAAGGCGAAGTGATCAAAATTGGATGAAACTTGGAGGAGGGACTTGGAAGGAGGAGAGGAGCCTAGGATTACGATTCGTTTGGAGTTAGTTTGGGTGGCTAACCAATGATCGATGATGAGAAGAATAATGCTCAGTAGAAGTTAGTTTAGTTTCTAATTGGCATAGGAAGGTTGCTTCGCGACTTAGAACATAAAACTTTGGGGAAGACTTTAGGTTGAAGGTAAGAAGAGTCCATATGTTTAGATTTGGAAAATTGGCTAAGTATAATGTTCGGTACTGACGTCTTTTGGTCGGTATCGAGTTCTTTCCTTAGCTACAGATTGGTGCTGGGGACTTGGGAGCTTGGGGATTGGAATAAGGGGGTCTTAAGCAGGTTAAAGGAGAAGAGATATATGTGGAAAGATGCATAGACAAATTAGGATAAGTATAGGCAAGTGAATTTTTATTATTACCGAACACTTTCGATAGGTACCAACATGAATTTACAGGGCCTATGAAAGCCAAACTACCATGAGGCGAAGATGATGCTCTGCATGTCATACTGAAGGTGTTTGTGTTTTCACCTGGGGTTTGATGGTGATGTAATAGCACAATGAAGGATGATAGCTTCGGAACTTCAATGATGGCAACTCAACGGTGAATGAAGTCATGTTCCAAGGATGATGGCTCAATGTTGAATGGGGTTGTGATGATGATTATCTACAACTAGGCCGATTCTAGGAATGGTGACCCATGGATAGCATATCAAATGTTTATGTGATGGGGAAAGGGATATAAAATGGTACCTTGTGATGAATGGAAACTATATAGAGTGAGGAAAGGGGTTGAGTACATGTTTTCTGGGATTATTGAAACTCGAAGTGTTTTTGATGTACTTGAAAGCAAGGTATTATGAGGATCCTCATAGGCACTTTGAAAGGCTACCCAGGATCGGTTGAATGGATCTGTATACCCTAGACCGAGGACGTGGGTCTAGTGTCAGCTTCGGGCTGCTAATGAGTACACTGAAAACTGATTTCCATTAATTCCTGGTAGGGAAAGGTCATTAGAGTTAAGATATATCTAGGGTACATAGAATGATAGTTAGGATTGTTCAATGGCTGCTACGTTTGCTTTAGTTGTTCTTCCCATAATACATCACTCTGGAGATGTCACTTAAAATAGGTATTGTGGATAGGGATACCTAGATATTCGATTTTGTACTTAGAACGTAGTATAAATTTATTATATTTGTTGTGTAGCAGATTATGTTCGTTACGTGCTAACTGTTTTGTTGCAGGGAGTGGTTGGGTATGATTCGTATACCCTTGTTCCTTTCTATATCAATTTGTATAGTATTTTGGGATTTATAATCAGTTAACCCAGTCTATTGCCTGACAAAAGGGTTTATGCTCAATTTCTTATTATCTCGGGTACTCTTAAATAAGTAAACTAGATAGCAGGTCTTGGTGTACGCGATGATAGTATAAAGGGCGAGCATGATGCACCTTTCTCATGTTATATATGGATAACAGTGCTTATTTCTTTGTGCGCCAACTATAGAGCCTGGACAGTTTTCATTTATCTTATATTAGAGACGGCTTGAGTTTATTGGTTCTTGAATGAACTCTATTATCATTTTGTATAACTTTGTGAATTTGTGTACTTTGATATTGTGGTTCATTTTAGCAATTGTTGTCTCGCCTATTTTATATCTATGATCTATATTATTTATTCGATGCACTATGAGATATACCATAGGTTTTGTCATGTTTTATTTCTTTTAAACCCATGGAAATCATCCTACGTTGATCAGACACCACAGTAGCATAGACTTTTTTGTTATATTGTGCATCGGTGGTGTAGAGTGATCATCACATTTGGTATTAGAGCTAAGATTATGCGACCTGAGTTGATTCCGTGGTCCAGTAGAGATAGGAAAGTGGTTATCACCCTAGATCGTACCGAGTATATATAATATACACGAGAGAGTGCGTACTTGTTATATTCTTTGATTTTCAAAACTGTATAGTAGTATATGTTGTATATAAGCCACATGCACAAATGAGTACCATTGATGCAATTTTTCTCTATGAGAAACTAATCGTTCTTATAATAGTTTATAAGAGTGGACAGGTTACTGGTAAATCTATACTAGATGCTAAAGGTGAAAGGGCCACTAGGATTTGTAAATTGCCCAAAATTGCAGTCAACATTCATGTAAGTAGGGATTATGATAGTGAGCATAATACAAGCAGCCCAGAGATGAGCTATAGGGAAAAAGGATGGTGGTGCTTAAATGCAAGTGCAACAAGTTGTTGTTCCTCTAGAGGAAGCTAAACCGAAAGTAAGCAGGAGTAGCAGGAGAAAGAGGGACAACAAAAATAACCAAATGAAAGGAAAGAGGGAGCCAAAATGCTCTAAGTGTAATGAAAAGGGTCATATCAGTAGAGATTGTAAGGACTTAAAGGGTTGCGAGAGAAAGAACTTCAACTATGGTTAGACTAGGCACATTAACATGGACTATCAAGAGTCGGTTAAGGAGGCATAACCCTAAGCCAGTAATGGTACAAAGGAGAGAAAATCGAAGCCAATTTTCTAAGATTGTGGGGAGAAGGCCGTATTTTTAAGGATTGTAAGGCGGGAGGCAAGAAGTGCTACGGCTGTAATAAGCTTAGGCATATCAAGGAGGACTGTCTATAGATAGGTTAGGATTGAAATCCAAGATATTTAGTCGATCTTTAATTAACACAAACCAGCTGGAGTGTAGATTACCCCTTGCATGGCTTGTCGAGACTTAGCCTTATGGAGCCATAAAAGCTTGTTTGTTTGTGATTGCTTTGTTTTAGATTTCGTGGGGTTCCATATTATTTTAGTGATTGACTGGCTGAAGAAGTACAAAGTACTGGTGGACTGTGAGAGGTTGTTGGTGACGATAGGACTGGACGATGGGCATAGATTGGAGATAGGATGCCAACCTAACAATGAGGTGATGCTTAGCATTTTTGTACTTTTTTGAGATCCTTTACGATGAGTTTCCATCTGTGCATATAGCTAAGGAGTATCCAGATGTATTCGAGGATGTGATTGACTTACCTCCACATTAGAATATAGAGTTTCGTATAAGATTTAGAGAAGGATGCTAGACCGGTAATTATGTCGTTAAGGCATATAATGCCAAAAGAGCATAAGTAACTAGAGGTGCAAGTAAATGACCTACTATGATAAGATGGTTCATTAGAAGAAGTAGGTCTGAGTGGGAAGCACCTATAGTATTCGCTATGAAGGAGAATGGCTCTTTGAAACTATGCGTTGACTGCCATAAGCTGAATAAGATGGCAAAGAGGAACAAGTATCCACTACCTTGTATTGATGACTTGATCGATCAACTTTATAGTTCTAGAGTGTTCTTTCGGTTGAACCTTGTGATGGGGTTTCAATGACTGGAGTGGTGAAGGGAATTTTTCTAATTACTGCATTTTGTATGCCATTTAGGTATTATGAAATGTATTTTTAAGGATTAAGTAAATAAATTTGTACTTGTGTTCATAGACGATATCCTTGTTTATTTAAAGATGGAGGAAAAACATAAGGAGCATTTGAGAATTGTGCTTAAGGTGTTGAGGAAGCACCAATTGAAGGTAAAGATTTCCACGTGCCATCCTAGAGGAGGGAAGTGTGAATTTTGGTTTACGTTGCTTCTGAGATGGGCATTACTCTAGATCCTACGAAGGTGGCAGATGTACAGGATTGGGATACTACTAAGTTAGTAGCTGTACAAGATTAGGATCGATCCAAGACCGCTAAAGATGTGAGAAGTTTCATTAGACTAGAGGAATACTCTAAGCATTTTATTGAGGACTTCTCCAAAGTAGCAGCACCATTGAATAATTTGACGAAGATGAATCAAACTTTTGTTTGGGACGCAAAGTGTGAAATGCATTTGTGAGTCTGAAGGAGAGGTTGATGGGTGCACCAGTATTGACCATTCTAAGAAACAATGAGGAGATGATGGTATACACCGATGCTTATGGTATCAGAGTAGGTGTGATATTGATGGAGGAAGGTAAAGTTGCCGCTTGTGCTAGTTGACAACTGAAGTTGCATAAGAGGAAGTATCTGAACCATGACTTGAGTTGGTGACGACGGTATTTACTTTGAACATTTGGAGGCACTACACATTAGGAGATAGTTTTGAGATATTCATTGAACATAAATCGTTGAACTACCTCTTCTTCCGAAAGGATCTCAACCTTCACAAGCAACGATGGTTGGAATTCTTGGCCATCTACGACTTTGACATTTTCTATATGCCTGGTAATGGAAATGCATTTGGCGATGCTTTGAGTAGTGGACATACTAGTTTAAGAGCAATGTTCCTAGAGTGGAAAAGGATGGAGTATGTTACTAGCTATGACTTCTGACCTCATTACGAGTTAGAGCTAGAGATGTCGAAAAGCTTGACGATTAAACCTACTTTGTCGATAAGGTTGGTACTAGTTAGAGGCGAGATGCTAGACTATCGAAGATCAAGAAGAAGATAGGAGTAGAGTATGAAAAGATGAAGCATGGCTCGACAAAGATGGATGGTACTATAAGACAGTAGACTGTTTATTGCCGATGTTGATGGGTTGCGAGATGGGGTGCTGGGAGAGTAAAAATATTCTAGATTGACTAAACATCCCGACGGTAATAAGATGTACCTTGACAAGGAGTGGATGAAGGAGGATGTTGGGACATTCATCTTGAAATTTATGAATAACCCGATAGTGAAGGCAGAGCAAAAAAAGCCAAGTAGATTGCTGCAGCCTCTTAAGATTCCCAAGTAGAAATGGAAGAAAATATTGATGGATTCCATCAAAAGACATCCAAAGTCAGAGGTAAGTATCATAGTATTTGGGTCATAGTCGATAGATAGGTAAAGAGTGCCCGATCCATACCTATCAAGTCTAGCAAAATGGTATCCATATTGGCTAAGTTGTATTTCAAATTAGTAGTTCAATTCCATGGTGTGCCGAAGAGCATTGTGAGTGACCGAGATACTTTATTCACTAGTGGGTATTGGGAGAGCCGCGTCTTAGTATAGCTTATCACCTGTAAATCAATAGGCAGACCAAAAGAATGAATCATATATTGGAGGATCTCTTACAAGCTTGCATACTAGATTTTCGAGGCTTTGGGATAATCATTTATATTGTAGAGTTTGCATACAACAATAGCTATCAGTCTAATATCAATATAGCACCATATGAAGCATTGTATGCCAACCATGTAATGCACCTTCATGTCGGTGGGAAGCGGGCTGGAAACTGATACTTAGGCCAGATATGATCCAAGAGACCTAGGTGAAGATTAACATCATTCATCAATAGATGGAAGCTGCTTAGGATAAACATAAGAGTTATGTTGATAAGAGATGCTGAGGTTTGGAGTTCTCTATCGGCGAGATGGTGTTCGTGAAGACTTCTTCATTGCAGAGTGTTATATGATTTGGCAGTAAGGGGAATTTGGCACAAGATATTCATAGGCCCTTTTTTTATAATAGACAGGATTGGGAATCTTGCTTATAGAGTTGACTTACCTCAGAATATGGTAGGCATGCACAATTCCATGTCCCACTTGTGAAAATTTGTGCTTGACTTATGCATGGCAATGCACCGGATCAACTTGAAGACATTGAGATTGAGTTAGAAGCTACGAGACCTCATAGGTCGATTTGTATTGTTGGACGTGACACGAAACAACTTAGGAGAAGGATGGTGGAGCTAGCAAGGGTTCAATGGGGCGAAAGTAAAAGTGCTTGCATGTGGGAAACCGAGGAAAGCATGGGAGCTGCACATCTAGAGCTCTTTGCTTGGTAATACCTACTATTTTTCCTGTTTTCTTTCATCCTTAATACCATTTAAGATAGTTTAGTATCTCGCATGTTAGGATATGTTTATCTATACTATTAATTGCATGGTTAAGTGTTTGATTTGTTTGATAATTCCATATGATTGTTAGGCATGCATGGTAATATGATTAACTATTCTTTGATTTTTTTCATGGATTTCAAGGGTGAAATTTCTAAAAAGGGAAGAATGTAACGACTCGTATTTTACATATCAAAGGATCTTAAGATAATTTTTTTAATTCAAATGACTAACTATGATTATAAAACTTTAGGAAATGACAACTGGGGACATTTTCCACCATTGTAGTTTTCATTGGACATTTTAGATCCAAAAATTCTAGTAAGTCCTACAAATTTTCACATGTATAAAATTAGGGTCTGAAACCACTTCCAATAGATCGGACATGTGGATTCCCCTTCTATAGAAAGGTCATAATAGGAAAACAGACTTATTGTTTAGGTGATATGGCCATTTGAAATTCTATTTGTTGCTGGACAAATTAGTAGGCAACTAAACTAGGCCCCAACATTGGCCCACTAATGAATTTTGAGGTTTGCACCTAATTTGGGCTGTAGGGACTAATCTCATTCATTGTCTGTGAAAACCCGGAATTTTTAGATATTCGAAATTGGAATATTTAATTTATTTTAAATATTTCGAAGTTGGTTTAACTTGAATTTCAAATATCATTATTATTTGGCAATTAAATTATTGAATTTAATAATTAGAGATTGGGTAAAATATTAAATCTTGAATCTTAAGCTGGCTAAAAATATTTCAATGGCTTAGAAAATTTACATCGATTTTGCTGGAGATACTAGAAGTGTTAAATTTGAGTTTGAGGGTGTTTTGTTCGGTTTTGAAATTTATCGCTTAAGTCGATATTTAAAGTAGCCTTCTGAGGCACAGTCTTGGATTTCAATGAAACTAGTTCCATGGAATCCGTAATAGTGTATTACTATCGGATTTCAATTTTCGCAGCGTTTGGAGTGATCGTTTGGCCGTACGGCAGATAAACGCGCTGAAGTTTAATTTAATAACTGGATTCAAAAAGCTATCTTCTCCATACGACCGAATTAGGACTCAAAACCTTTTCCATTGTGTTCGGAATAGGGGATTAACCATGTGAACGCCTGGCGGCACGCCTCGATTAGAGATCGAGATTGTGAGTTACGGAAATCGAGACGATTTGAATTTGAAATTTAAATTTAAAAAAATAATATAAATTGAATTGGGACTATTGTAGATCTTTGTGGACACGTAATGGAATTTTCAAACACGTGTTGAACTGCATTAACACGCGTTCATCTTCATCTTCAAAATAAAACAAATACAGCAGTGTTTCTTTTTAAAAAAAAACTTAAAGTTAAAGGGAGAGACTGTTCGATGTCAAAAAGGCCGAAGCCTTCATTTGTTTTTTCTTTTTCTCTCCATCTCGAATCAAAGAAATGGCAGAGCAAATAATTTTGACTTTCCCTCTCCTCTTCCCTTTTTCCGAACCAATATCATTCGAAATTCTCTCAAATCGAATTGTCGATAATTTCTCGTTCGAGCTCAATTTTGAGATTTGAGGCAAGGGCTTCACGACATTCATGGTCGCGCTCCTCTTCTAGTTCGAACCAGAAGATATCACCTAGAGAACCCTACCCACCACGTATCACTGTGCAATTTTAAAGTTGATGCAGTCAACTCGAAGGGCACGGCTGCAGGAAAGATGGGGTGGTATGGTGGATGATTGGGGAGCAATTTCTGGTGAGGGCGGTAGGCTGTCAAGCAGTGCGGCGAGTTCGATGGCGAGGATGGAAGGTCACAGTATGGAACCCGATTTGGTCTAAATAGATGACTGGCGATGACGTTTGGGGCCTGGGTGGTCGCGATGATGAAAGGATGGTGCTGCGACGTGTAATTGGGAATCATGGTTTGGGTTTAGAGCTGCAAGGTAGCTTCTGTTTTCAATTTAAATATAATAATAATGATTACAGCTAGAGCCATAAATATACAATTTATTTATTTTAATTTTATAGTATATATATATATATGGATATATATATATATATAGTAAGGAAAAACATAGATAGGAATATGTATGCGTAAATAAGATTTAGGCAAGTAGAAAACTTTAAATGGTAATATAAAGTATTATTATAAGTGTGTATATATATATAGCCCCAAAGATAAGATTTTAAAAAAAAATAGGAATTTAAAAATATTGGAGAATTTATTCAAGTTGAATTTTTGAATCTACATGAGTTATTTTATAAGTGTATATATATAAATATATGATTTCAAAAGAAAAAGAAAAAAGAATAAATATACTTATGTATATATATTTTCACTTACTGTTTGATTTAAAATAAATATTAAGATGGTTGGTTTATTTAATTGCTTTTTAATTTATTTTAGTTACTAAAGATCTTTTAAAAGAAATTAGTTTAAATCAAATTATTAGTTTAAATTAAAATTATTAAATGGGAAATTAATTGTTCGACTAGTACAAATATTAATAAAATCGTATAAATTGTTTATACAAGGTCAAAATATGAAAGAAGCAAGCCGGATTAGAAAAGGGTGGCATGCAAAATCAAAGGTGAGTTAATCTCACTCAGATGGATTACCTTTTAAATTTAAATAGTTAAATTTAAATTATTGGTTGTTTGATTTCATCAATAATTGTTATCTGTCTGGATGTGATAGTATTTATATATAATATTATATATAGTATTAATTGGAGTAATTCATTTTCCCGCATTATATACCAGATGAGACCATATGCGCCCCGCATAATAGCTGATGACCCCATATACCGCGATATCCTACCTTGTAGTGGGATTGGTATTTTTATATTGTGCTAATATCTATGGATGTAGTGAAATAGGTTGTGTAATGACCGTGATTTTATTACCGTCGTAATAAATATTTAAAAAAAATTATGTTGTAAAGTCAGTAGCCTAAAAGTAGTAGCATGTTAAAATAAAAAGCTTTGCCTTCACGTGCGTTTGAAGGGTGGTCTATTTCAAATCCAAAAATGTGAACACTTTACATATATTATTCCTTCACATAATTGTAGGGCTGTCACTTTCGGTAGTAAAGCAAAAATTTTGAAACCATGTGTGAACGCATGTTCTAATTCCAAAAGCAAACATAACACATTTTTTCCATCATTATGTTTTACAGTAAGTCCTTATAGTTACTTACACACGTTGCATTTAAAGTAAAAAGAGGCTAGCACGTTTTCAAAGTAAATGCAATTGTACCCTACATCCCTTTGAGATCAGTTTTCTTTTTTTTAGAATAAACTTCAGGGAAGAGTAAATAAACGTATTAATGGCAGCTCATTTTTCTCTCTTATGGGTTCCTTGTTGCTTTTAAAGCTTTTTAAAGGTGAGTGCTACACTCACATTTCTAGTTTTTGAACTATGCAGACTATTTATATTTTGATGTTTTTATTGTTACTTTGGTTTGAACAAAACACTGATGCAATTTCCATTCTTGCATGCGAAAATGTCAAGTTCGGGTGTTTTAATTCTTTCATCACCTTCAAAATTATGCATAAAGTATTATGCCCAGGTTATCTCGAAATATTGGTCTGGTCCAAAAAATTTACTCCTTTTAGTCAGAAAGTTTTAATTTTTCATGCGAGTGGGATATTTACCTCGAAATTTTGGCCTGGACCATTATATTTCTTTGTAGGTTATGTTGTGTGTTCATATTGAACAAGTGTGTACATATCAGTTGCCAGAAGTGGTATTAGCATTTTTTTTTTATTGCTTTGTTTTACGTGTGCATAAGTAGTATTATGCGAAAGAAAAAAATTATTTTCAGAATAGTGTTTCAATACATGCATGTGTACCCTATGAAGTGTGAAAATATGTTCAGAACAAGGTTTCTATGCATGCATGCGTACCAATTTTTAGCTTGAATATAAATTTTATTTTTCATTATATAAGTAGCTATACCCAGGCCTTGTAAATATGGCATACGTGTTCAGGGGTTTAGTCTTTTTGGTGTGTAGTGTTACAAGTAAGAGTGGGTTACATGTAAGCATGAATATAATGCATGCATTAAAATATAGTGCACGCGTTAAAGTATAGTGCATGCGTTAAAATGGTCACTGCAGTTCGTTTTTTTAGTGGCTGCATGGAAACTTTGGCTTCAACCTGTTTTTTTTACTGTAGTTTTGGGTACGTGATGCTTCTTGTGTTACATGTTTTCACATTAACGTATATAAAGAAGCATTGCCAAGCCTCATCTATTTAGTAAACGTGTGCTTTGATTCATGTGTTTCATATTTTCTAGAAAAGTTTATTTTGTGTAAAGTGCATTTTTACTAAAATATGTGAAGTGCAAAGCTTAATACCATTTCCAGTTTATTTTGTGCATGTAAAATGAAGTATTAAGTGCATTTGAAAAAAAAAGTGCAAGGTCACTGTATAATTATGTGCAGATTTGTTAGAAACTTTTTATACAAAAATTTTTGCATGCAAACGTTTGTATTGCGAGGTCATTGACCTAAAATTTTTAGTTCAGACATCATATTTCAATGTGTTACATGCATTTTAATGTGTTACGTGCATTTTAGTTTGGTCGTGCATTTTTAGTTTAGCCGAGTATTTTAATGTGTTATGTGCAAATGGGGAGTATAGTATTTCCAGACATCATATTCTCATGTTTGAAAATTTTAATGCAGTCCGTTATTAAATTTGTATTGAACCGGTGTTACGTTGTAAAACGTATTTCGCGCCGTTATTTTTATAACGGAATTTTTACTCCGGTGCTATATTTTTGTAACGCGTGTTGTTTTGATGGCATTTTTGGCGAATAAAAATTATTGTTGTTTTGACTTCAGTAACCGTTAATTTTAAAGTGAATTTTCAAGAGATTATCCCGCAACGCTGATTTGGTATCCGTTTTTATAGTGTTTTGTGAAGCGCAATTTCTTTGTCGAAATTGCTATAGATGTAGCTGTTTTAATCACTTGTTTTAAAAATCGTTTTAAAATAAAAACTGTTTCTAAAAATTTTACAATTTGCGTTTTCAAAACAATGAGGAAGCGATTTAAACGATTCAGCAAAATTGAGGACTATGAACCGTTACTTTTACTGATTCGGTTAATTCTGGATTTGTCCGTTTGAGAACGTAAATTTTATTTATATAAAATCACACAGTTTTGCACTTTCAAGGAAACGATGAATAGATTTAAACGATTAGTAAAAGTGCAGAGTATGGAAACACACTTCTACTATTTCGGTTAACTTCGGACTCGTTAATTGAAATATATGTTGTTGTTTGATGATTTTGACGATTTTTTTGGGCTTTCGAGCCTCTATGTTGGACCTTCGGGTCATATGATGGACCTTCGGGTCAAATACCAGTACTAGACCTTCGGGTCATATGTTGGACCTCTGGGTCATTTGTTGGGCGCCAAAATTATGATGACAGTACTTGGTAGGCATCGGCCATATGTTGATGCACGTGCGGCGTAGCTTAGACTCGCCATATGATGGGATCGATCCACTTTTATGTTGATTTTTCTAGTTATCTATTATTGATTTCTAGATTTTGTGAATTTCTGATTTAAATTCAATTATGAATTCGAATGTTGATTCTGATGGAGTTTGATGTGATTTCTTCATTTAAACTATGTTGATTTCTTATGTTGAATAGTCTTATATGAGATTATTATTATTTTGCTTGATGTTGTTTATGATGCATTCACTTCTAAGAATAAATTAGACTGGTCCGTTTATTATTTTCTTTTAAATAATACTCGGGTCAGACCGAGTTATTTCAGGATAGTCGATATCTCTGATTCTGTAACAGCTTCAGCTTTTGGGATCTCATATCTTCTTTTGTCTAGCCTTCGAGGAGTTCTTTTGGTTTATTAGTTCTCATCTGATGTATGTTATGATGTATATGTACATTTGGTTCTTGCGAACCATCGGTTGTTGCAGCATGTATCCAGACTTGTCTTCCGCTATATATCTGATATTTCTGTTCTGATGTGATTATACTATCAGTGGTGTTGTTATTATGAGTTGTTCTGGATTTTTCTTTAGCCACTGTAGTTTCGTTTTAGATTTGGATTGAATTTATATCCTTGGGAGCAATTTATAAAACTCCTATCGATGTAACAATACTCGTCTAAGGCATAACTTACAGATGGTCGCTTCTAACAAGCCTTATTCTTCGCAATAACAGACGTTATTCTTTATAATAACCTTTGTTATTGTGAGCATAGAGGTGGGGAGTCACAGCTTGGTATCAGAGCTGAAATTCAGAACAAATTATAATATACACAGAACAGAAACAGAATGGAACATGTGTTACAACTATTCAGGGGTTTTATTCGTGCTTTTCAAATCTATTCCTTTCTCTTTTACATATGGAGTACGTCTAGGAATAAAATTATATATTCCGTATTATTCCATTTGTTAAATTTCTTATCAATTGTTTATTGTTTTAACAAATCTTTACCTTCTCTTGTCTCTCAACCTATGGCTGGAAGAGGTAGAGGGAAGCGTTCTTCTGTAGGCCCGTCTAGTGGATCTCATTCGGACGGTGTCTATATGTCAACTGATCAGTTTATGGAGCTATTTCGGGGTACTCAGCCTTCTGTTGCTACTCCCGCAGCTCCTAATCACAAGTCTGCCTTCGCCCGCATGTGTAGTGACTATTCCCACCTTGGAGGTCAGCCTTTCAAGGGATCGGAAAGTGTAATGGAGGTTTAGACTTGGTTGCGCACTTGTGAGCGCATATTTTCTCGGATGGATCTTTCTGATCACCATCGCGTTCTCGTAGCATCTAGTATGTTGCAAGAGTGTGCGTTGGATTGGTATGAGCTTTTTATCGCGGAAGTTAATGAGTCCACTCTCTCATGGATTCAGTTTAAGGAACGATTCGAACTTAAGTTCGTTCCTGAATCAGAAAAGGCTAATCTTGCTCGTAGTTTCCTTGAGTTGAAGTAAGGAAAGTCCTCTGTTTCTGATTATGTTGCATCTTTTGAGGCCTTATCCAAATACGGAGTTGAGTTCATTAACACTCCGCGTAAGAAGAATCTATGTTTTGTTGATGGTTTGAAGAAGTATTTGAAGAAAGTTCTTTTGCTTCATCTTAAGCTCTCTTTTGAGGAGCTTGTTCATTCGGCTCTTTGTCTTGAAGCTGTTGAAAAGGAACGTGATAGTTGTGATGATGTTGAGGTTTCTAAGAACCCCAATAGGAAGAGGTTTCCATTTCTTAAGCCTAATTCTTTCAACCAAAAGAAGAAGAAGCTAGCTACCTCTAGTTCTCAACCTGGTAGTGCACCTTCTATTCAGAGGGCGTGCTATAATTATGGTTCTTTGGATTATCTTCTTCGTGGCTGTCCTAAGCCTCACATTTGTCATTATTGCAAGAAAGAAGGTCATTGGGTTTCTGATTGTCCTATTGCTCCTAAGGGTTTCAAATCTGGGAAGCTTAATGTTGCTGAAGCTTCTGGTGATTCTTCTAAGCCCAAAGGTATCACTCCTGTTTTGGAGGGTTTTATTTTAGTTCATGGTCGTTCTATTAAAGTTGTTTTCGATACGGGTGCATCGCATTCATTCGTGTTGAAGGAGCTTGTTGATATTATTCAATTGGATGTTGTTACTCTTTGCGATCCTTTGAGGATCGTGACTCCTATTGGTGGATCCGCTACTCTTGATTTGTTATGTGTTGATGTTGAGATTATTCTTTGTGGTTTCTCCTTTCATGCGAATCTGCATGTTATGGATCATCTTGGTTTTGATATGATATTGGGTATGTACTGGCTCGTTCGTTATGAAGTTCAAATTCTATGTCCCGAAAGAACTGTATATCTCAAGCATCCCGATGCTAGCGAGCAGTTATCTATTATATTTTGAAGCATGGATCATACTTCGAATGCTCTTATTTCTTCCTTCGAATCGGAGGATGTCATAGATAGTATTCCAGTTGTTTGTGGTTTTTCTGATATTTTTGAGCCTATTTCGAGATTGTCGCCGAAGAGGGCAATTGAGTTCCGTATTGATCTTATATCCGGTGCACATCCTGTTAGTCGTCCTCCCATGAGGATGTCTGCTAAGAAAAATGAGGAACTCAAGCAACAATTATATGAGTTGGAAGCCAAGCATTTTATTCATTCTAGCTCATCTCCTTGGGGCGCCGCCGTTGTCTTCGTTAAGAAGCCAGATAGTACTCTTAGGCTTTGCATTGATTATCGCAAGCATAACGAGCTCATTATCAAAAATAGGTATCCATTACCTAGGATCGATGACAAGTTCGATCGATTAAGTGGCGCTAAGCTGTTCTCCGAACTCGATCTTGCTACCGGTTTTCATCAGTTACGAGTTGCGGAAGATAGTATTCCTCTTACAGAATTCCGTACTCGTTATGGTTCTTACGAATGGCTTGTTATGCCGTTCGGTCTGACGAACGATCCAGCGTATTTTTTAATCTTATGAATCGGATATTCTGAGAATATCTCGATAAGTTCGTCTTGGTTTTCATTGATGATATTCTTATTTATTCCAAATCTGAAGCCGATCATGTTCAGCATTTGGAGATTGTTTTGAGCACTCTTCGTCAGCATTAGCTTTATGCCAAATTCTCTAAATGTCACTTCTGGGAGAATAGGGCGAAGTTTCTCGGTCGCATTGTTTCTTCCGATGGTATTTCTGTTGATCCTTCCAAGATCGAATCTATTCAGACTTGGAAGAGGCCCGAGACCGTTACTGAGATCCGTAGTTTTCTTGTATTGGCGGGTTATTATCTCCGGTTTATTAAGAACTTTTCTCGTATTTCTTTACCACTTGCCACTCTTACGAGAAAAGTTGTTCCTTTTATTTGGTCGGATTAGTGTGAGAATTCTTTCTTGAAGTTAAAAGATCTCCTTACTCATGCTCCTATCTTAGTGGTTCCCAAAGGGAATCATGATCTTGTTGTTTATACCGATGCCAGTGGTTTTGGGTTCGGTGTTGTTCTCATGGAAAAGGATAGGGTAGTTGTCTATGCTTCTAGACAACTAAAGTCTAACGAGATTCGTTATGCTACCCATGATTTGGAGTTAGCCGCCATAGTCTTTGCTCTAAAGATTTGGCGACATTATTTATTGGGCGAGCATTTTATTCTCTTCACTGATCACAAATCTCTAAAGTATTTATTTACTCAGAAAGAGCTTAATATGAGGCAACAGCGTTGGCTCAAATTTCTTGCTTCATATGATTTCGATATTCAGTATACCTCTGGTAAGGGTAATCGAGTTGCTGATGTGCTTAGTCGCAAGCAGCAAATTGTTGTTTCCATGATGCTAGCAGAGTGGAATATTTTAGAAGCTTTATCTCTTTGTAATATTGGAGACCGTCCTTCAGTTTCTGATTCTGCTGTGCTTTTATTTAGCATGGAAGCCCGTCCTAGTTTGTTGGATCGTGTTACTGATACCTAGAAACAAGATCCATATATTGCTTTTTTTATTCAGAGTTGTGAATCGGAATCCCGAAGTGATGATCTGAAGGATTTCTATATTGATATTCGTGGTTGTATTCGGAAGAAGGGTAGGTTGATTGTGCCTAATGTTTCTAATCTTAGAAATGACATTCCTGAAGACTGTCATCGTTCTAAATATACTATCCATCCAGGCAATAGAAAGATGTATGCTGATATGAAACACTTATACTATTGGGAGGGTATGAAGCGTGATATTACAAGTTATGTAAGTCATTGCATGACTTGTCAACTTGTTAAAGCAGAACACCAGCGTCCCAGTGGTCTTTTGCAGCCTCTTGAGATTCCATTGTGGAAATGGGATCAGATTTCTATGGACTTCATTGATGGTCTACCTCGTTCGAGGTCGGACCATACTAGTATTTGGGTGATTGTTGACAGGTTGACTAAATCAGCCCATTTTATTCCTATCAAGTCCAATCGGAATGCTCCTTTTTTGGCAAAGCTGTTTATTAAGGAAGTCGTTCGACTTCATGGCGTGTCTAGTTCTATTGTTAGTGACATAGATCCGCTTTTCACTAGTGGTTTCTGGCATAGCCTTCAGAAAGCTTTAGGCACTAAGCTCAACCTCAGTACAGCTTATCATCCACAGTCTGACGGTCAGACTGAAAGGGTGAATCAAGTTTTGGAAGATCTCCTTCGAGCTTACATTCTTGACTTTGGTGGTAGTTGGAAAGACCACATATCTCTTGTTGAGTTTTCTTATAACAACAGTTTTCAATCCAATATCGGTATGGCTCCTTTCAAAGTTTTTTACGGAAGGCCGCGTCGATCACCTTCTTGCTGGCTGGAATCAGGGGAAAAGTTAGTGCTTGGCCTCGATTATATTCGTGATTCTTCTGAGAGGATTGATATCATTAGACAGAGAATGAAGGAGGCTCAGAATAGGCAGAAATCTTATGCTGATCATCGTAGGAAGCCTTTGGAATTTTCTGTTGGCGATCTTGTATTCATTCGTGTTTCTCCGATGAAGGTGTGCTGCGTTATAGTAGCTCCAGGAAATTGGCTCCTCGATATATTGGGTCATTTCCTATTATGGAACGCATTGGACCAGTTGCTTATCGTGTATTGCTACCTATCCAGTTTTCGGGAATTCATGACGTATTTCATGTATCACAGCTTCGTTGATGCCTTCGAGATTCAGATTCTGTTATTGATCCTCATATATTGAAGATCTTGAGATCTCACCCGATTTGTCTATCGTGCAAAATCCTACTCGTGTGCTAGCTTCGGAGGTTAAACGCCTTCGGAATAAAGAAGTTCCGCTTGTGAAAATTCAATGGTCCACAAACCCCAAAAATTGCACTTGGGAAACCAGAGAATTCATAGAGCGTTCTTATCCGGGTTTTCTCTCCTCTTCGGGTGGGGGTGAGCATTCTTGATCTATCTTTTCTTTTTTAATCTTAGTTGAGTTGAATTATTTGTGTTATAGACAGCTTCTAGTATGAAAATTGCGGAGACACAATTTTTATAAGGGGGAGTCTGTAACGACCGTGATTTTATTACCGTTGTAATAAATATTTAAAAAAAATTATGTTGTAAAGTCAGTAGCCTAAAAGTAGTAGCATGTTGAAATAAAAGGCTTTGCCTTCACGTGCATTTGAAGGGTGGTCTATTTCAAAGCCAAAAATATGAACAATTTACATATAATATTCCTTCGCATAACTGTAGTGTTGTCACTTTCGGTAGCAAAGCAAAAATTTTGAAACCAAGTGTGAACGCATGTTCTAATTCCAAAATCTAACATAACACATTTTTTCCATCATTATGTTTTACAGTAAGTCCTTATAGTTACTTACACACGTTGCATTTAAATAAAAAAGAGGCTAGCACGTTTTCATAGTAAATGCAATTGTACCCTACATCCCTTTGAGATCAATTTTTATTTAAAAAAAAAAATCAACTTCAGGGACGAGCAAATAAACGTATTAATGGCTGCTCATTTTTCTCTCTTATGGGTTCCTTGTTGCTTTCGAAGCTTGTTAAAGGTGAGTGCTACACTCACATTTCTAGTTTTTGAACTATGCAGCCTATTTATATTTTGATGCTTTTTATTTACTTTGGTTTGAACAAAACACTGATGCAATTTCCATTCTTGCTTGCGAAAATGTCAAGTTCAGGTGTTTTATTTCTTTCATCACCTTCACAGTTATGTATAAAGTGTTATGCCCAGGTTATCTCGAAATATTGGCCTGGTCCAAAAATTTTACTCCTTTTAGTCAGAAAGTTTTAATTTTTCATGCGAGTGGGATATTTACTTCGAAATTTTGGCCTGGGCCATATTATTTCTTTGTAGGTTATGCTATGTGTTCATATTAAACAAGTGTGTACATATCAGTTGCAAGAAGTGGTATTAGCATTGATTTTTTTATTGCTTTGTTTTACGTGTGCATAAGTAGTATTATGCGAAAGAAAAAAATTTATGTTTAGAACAGTGTTTCTATACATGCGTGCGTACTCTATGAAGTGTGAAAATATGTTCAGAACAAGGTTTCTATGCATGCATGCATACCAATTTTATAGCTTGAATATAAATTTTGTTTTTCATCATATAGGTAGCTATACTTGTAAATATGGCATACGTATCCAAGGGTTTAGTCTTTTTGGTGTGTTGTGTTATATGTAAGAGTGGGTTACATGTAAGCATGAATATAGTGGATGCATTAAAATATAGTGCACGCGTTAAAGTATAGTGCATACGTTAAAATGGTCACTGTAGTTCGTTTCTTTAGTGGCTGCATGGAAACTTCGGCTTCAACATGTTTCGGCTTCAACCTGTTTTTTTTTTACTTTAGTTTTGGGTACGTGATGCGCGTTGTGTTACATGTTTGCACATTAGCGTGTATAAAGAAGCATTGCCAAGCCTCATCTATTTAGTGAACGTGTGCTTTGATTCATGTGTTTCATATTTTCCAGAAAAGTTTATTTTGTGTAAAGTGCATTTTTACTAAAATATGTGAAGTGCAAAGCTTAATACCATTTCCAGTTTATTTTGTGCATGTAAAATGAAGTATTAAGTGCATTTAAAAGATAAAAATAAAGTGCAAGGTCATTGTATAATTATGTGCAGATTTGTTAGAAACTTTTTATACAAACATTTTTGCATGCAAACGTTTGTATTGCCTGGTCATTGACAAAAAAAATTTAGTTCAGACATCATATTTCAATGTGTTACATGCATATTAATGTGTTACATGCATTTTAGTTTGGCCGTGCATTTTTAGTTTAACCGAGCATTTTAATGTGTTACGTGCAAATGGGGAGTATAATATTTCCATACATCATATTTTCATGTTTGAAAATTTTAATGCAGTCCATTATTAAATTTGCATTGAACCGGTGTTACGTTGTAAAACGTATTGTGCACCGTTATTTTTATAACGGAATTTTTACTCCGGTGCTATATTTTTGTAACGCGTGTTATTTTGATAGTATTTTTGGCGAATAAAAATTACTGTTGTTTTGACTTCAGTAACCGTCAATTTTAAAGTGAATTTCCAAGTGGTTATCCCGCAACGCTGATTTGGTATCCTTTTTTATGGTGTTTTATGAAGCGAATTTTCTTTGTCGAAATTGCTATAGATGCAGCTGTTTTAATCACGCATTTTAAAAATCATTTTAAAATAAAAATTGTTTCTAAAAAGTTTACAGTTTTGCAAAAGAATGAGGAAGCGATTTAAATGATTCAGCAAAATTGAGGACTATAAACCCTTACTTTTACTGATTCGGTTAATCCCGGACTTGTCCGTTTAAGAACGTAAATTTTATTTATACAAAATACACAGTTTTGCACTTTCAAGGAAGCGATGAAGAGATTCAAACGATTTAGCAAAAGTGCGGAGTATGGAACCACACTTTTACTATTTCGGTTAACTCCGGACTCGTTAATTGAAATATATGTTGTTGTTTGATGATTTTGACGATTTTTTTGGGCTTTTGAGCCACTATGTTGGACCTTCGGGTCATATGATGGACCTTCGGGTCAAATACCAGTACTAGACCTTCGGGTCGTATGTTGGACCTCCGGGTCATTTGTTAGGCGCCAAAATTATGATGCAGTACTTGGTAGGCTTCGGCCATATGTTGATGCACGTGCGGCGTAACTTAGACTCGCCATATGATGGGATCGATCCACTTTTATGTTGATTTTTCTAGTTATCTATTATTGATTTCTAGATTTTATGAATTTCTGATTTGAATTCAATTATGAATTTGAAAGTTGATTTTGATGGAGTTTGATGTGATTTCTTCATTTAAACTATGTTGATTTCTTATGTTCAATAGTCTCATGCGAGATTATTATTACTTTTCTTGATGTTGTTTATGATGCATTCACTTCTAAGAATAAATTAGACTGATCCGTTTATTATTTTCTTTTAAATAATACTCGGGTCAGACCGAGTTATTTCAGGATGGTCGATATCTCTGATTCTATAGCAGCTTCAGCTTTTGGGATCTCATATCATCTTTTGTCTAGTCTTCGAGGAGTTCTTTTGGTTTATTAGTTCTCATCTCATGTATGTTATGATGCATATGTATATGTACATTTGGTTCTTGTGAACCATCGGTTGTTGTAGCATGTATCTAGAATTGTCTTTCGCTATATATCTGATATTTCTGTTCTGATGTGATTATACTATCAGTGTTGTTTTTATTATGAGTTGTTCTGGATTTTTCTTTAGCCACTGTAGTTTCGTTTTAGATTTTGATTGAATTTATATCTTTGGGAGCAATTTATGAAACTCCTATCGATGTAATCAATACTCGTCTAAGGCATAACTTACGGATGGTCGCTTCTAACAAGCCTTATTCTTCGCAATAGCAGACATTATTCCTTATAATAACCTTTGTTATTGTGAGCATAGAGGTGGGGAGTCAAAGCATGGAGGGATCCAACTGGATTCCTTAAAATTATTTAGATTGTTTAATATTCTATGATATGATTTATTTGATAATCTGAGATAGATTATATTGATGATTGAAAATATTGATTGCTAAGGTTTAATTGAACATATTTTGGTATACTTAGTTATCAAAGGTATGGATTGAATTTTTAAAGGAAAATAAATAGGGAATTTGTAAGTAAAATAATCATAGAGAATTTGGGTAAATTAAAGAATGAATTGGAAGAGGATAAAAGTTGATTTTTCTAAATCATAATAAATAAATTTCAAGTATGGGAAAGGAGATTTTTGAATAAATAGGAATAATGAATTCTTTAACTTAAATGATAATATTTAAAGGAATAAAAGGTTTATTTTTCAATTTAGAATTTAAATGGTTTAGGAAAAATAAAAGAAGAATTTTGAAATAAATATGAAATTGGTAGTTTCAATTTAAATAAGATTTTTTAAATCATAATAAAGAAGTTAAATCTGAAATTAATGGGTTTGGAAATAAAATTGAGTAAGTTAAGGAATTTATTTTAAAATAGAGTAAAATTTGAAAATCGATTTGGAAATTGATTTAGGATTTGAAATTGTGTTTTAAAAAAAGATGAGACTATGGAATTTATAAACTGGGTTTATAAAGTGAAATAATATATTAGTGGATAATTGGAAGTATAAATTCACGATCAGAATTTATAAAGGAATGGGTACATTGTTTTAAAAATAAATAGTGATTTATTTTAAAAAAGGTGGAAGAAAAGTGTATTTCCCTGAAAAGCCAAGTACGTTTTCAAAGCAGATTTTTAAGTAATTTAAAAGTTTTAGAGTTGATTAAAGGATTGTTTTTAAGAAATTATTATTTAAGTTTTTAAAATTTTAAAGGTAAATATTTATTTAAATTAGTTAGAGTGGTAACTATTTTAAAAGGTTAATTGGTATTATGTTTTAAAAAGATAATTATTAATATTTATATTTTATAAAATAGTTTTATTTTAAAGATAATTTTATTTGAAAACTTCTATAGAAATTCATAACTCTTATTTAAAATTTAGTTTGGCTTAATTTTTATTTTAAAATTTAGTTTTATATTTTATAAAGTAGTTTTATTTTCAATATTTTTAAATTATATATTTTTGAATAAAGTGTTTGAGTAGTTTTAATTTAAATGTTTTAAAGTATATTATAGAATAAAGTGATTCAAATTATTTTAAAATCTAAAGTATTTGGACTTGGTGATTTTCAGTGGAAATAAACAATATTTGGAAATTATTCCACGAGAGAAAAGTGATTTGGAAACTGTTTTCAAAGGGGTTGAAGTGTAGGAAAATATCTTGTGAAGATATTTTGAAATAAATAAATAATTTGGAAATTTATTGAGGCTTGATGATTGTTTGTTAATGTTATTTGATAGTTAAATAACCGACTATCAATATTAGCCAATGCACTGATCGTTTCGAAGAGACCAGGATCGGCATTAATTTTCCAAAAACTACTTCGATCCGGTTAGAACATTTTCGTGAGGAAGACAAGAGTTTTGAGTCGAAGATGGAGCAGTGAATTGCAAGTGCTAATCGCTACTAATCCTAAGGGTGATTCCAAAATGGATGTAGTAGGAGTAGTGCCTTCAGTTTCGTTCAAACCCGGAATGGACTTGTATGGATGAGTGCTTTCAGAACATCATATGGAGGACGGTGCGCATTTTAAGTGAATGTGTGCTAAAAAGGGTAACGCACAGCCTTGAGCTTCATCAACCGGGAATGGCTAAAATAGGGGAGGTGCACACAAGGCTAAGTGGATAGCAACCAATTGGGGTAAGGTCACCCCTGTCCAGATGTCCCTTTATTTCGGCTGTGTGGGCGGACGCTGATCCCAACCACGGGGTGAACTTATTTGACTATCCAGTAAGGGGTAGCTCCGGTCTTGTGATGCAGGGGATCAGGGTTGATCCTCGGTACAGTGATCTAGACCATGTACTTTGACGGGCGGTACCCCAGTAGCCCCGCCATTGATGGAAATCCATTCTCCCTACGTGCCTTTACGGTTTTGTTTGTATACCTATTAGCTGGAATTTAACAATATAACAATTTCAGCTATTTGAGTAAATATTTGTATATAGATACTACTATAATATCAGAGGATTTTATAAGAAATGTTTTGGTTGTCGTAAGGTAAAAACTCGGCATGTTTATTTGTGGCGAGGTCTTACGAGATACCTTTGATTTCAAAATGATTTTGAAAACTTTAATAATCCAATTTAGTGTGTTTTCTCACGCTGGTTTTCCAGACTGGCTCGGATGTTATTTAACTATAATGCTCGGGTCAGACCGAGTACTATAGAATACAGATTCTGGATGGACTGTCGTGGAGCTCAGGAGACGAGCTGGATGACGAGGCATTTTTCCGTAGATTCATATTTCCATTGTGCATTGTAAGCTGTATATTCAGCTTTGGAAGGACGAGATATTATAACCGTCCTGAATTGTAACGTTAATTGTATTGTACTCTGATGATGTAATATATGAAACAGATATAATTCTTTTGTTTTAAAAGATTAGTCATTATCTATTATATTTTGCGTTTGTGAGATTCTGATGTTGTTTTCTATTTCTTCTTCTACCTCCTTCTTCTTTAACCCTAATGGTTCGGTTTTCTGGCATTCGATTGTTCGGCATTTGATGCAGTGGACTGTATTGATGTCGATTTTCAGGCATCGAAAAATTGGGTCGTTACAGATTGGTATCAGAGTTGAAGGTTAAGCGAGAACCTTTGCTCTGGCGGGGAATACTCATTAGGAATAGAGTCCGTAAGTACTCTAGAATGATTTTGAGTGTAATAATAGATATGAACGCATATTTTTTAGTGAATATAGAAATTGTTTTTATATTGTATTGACTTACCGGTTGAGTGTTTATAGATTCCGGTTGATATGTGGAATGTCATGTCATCGATAGGGGTTTCTAAACTCTTAAACAAGATAAACCGACATAATATTGTTTTAAAATAGGGTAAATAAAATAATTTTACCCAAACTATTTTTGTATATAAAAAGAATTAATTTTTGAAAATTATCATAGTATATGGTTGCTTGATTATTAGGAAGTGATAATATTATCATTGATGTGTGAAAATTAAAATAAGAAAATAATATTATAACCAAAGTTAAGGAATAATTTATAAAACAGAATGAGATTTGTAAATGTGAATTTTAAATGTGATTTATAATTTAAAATAAAATTCCAAAGTAATTTTTGAATATGAGTTGAAGGATTTGAAAATTAGGAATTTTGGTGAAAGATTTAAATTCCTTTGGTTTGGAAATGGTTTCTAAAGGTTTTGGAGAAATAATAGTGATATGATTTCGGAAGTATTTTTGAATTGGATTTGAAATATGGTGAGATTTGGAATCAAAAATATTTGAAAATGTTTTTGGAAAGTATAAAAGCATTGAACTCACTTAGGTCGCTGAAAAATAACTACGGTGATGACTACAGCATCATCGATGCTCATTTTCGAGTTTCCAACAGAGGAATGGTTGCCAAAATATTTTAGATTGAAGTGTTTGTAAAGGTTGGGTTTGATTTGGAAATGCAAAGAATTTTGGATATAATTGATTTCAAAAATGATTTTGAAATGTTGAGTAATTGTTTAGAAGACTCTAAAATCTTATTTGAAATATTTACAGATTATAAATAAGTTTTTGAAACTTTATAAAATTTGTAATTTGTTGGAAATAATAGTATGGATAGACAAATGAATTGCATTTGTAAGTAAATAGGATTGAAACTGAATTTAGCTTGGGTTAATTTGAATAAAAGTGGATTTGAGAAGTAAGTCAAATAGACTAAATGGATTGGAATAAAATTTATTGAGGTGGAAATAAATTTGTGAATGAATAAATGAATTTACAATTGCAAGTAAACGAAATTGAAATCGAGTGCTGAAATTTATTTTGAATTTTGTAAGTAAATGTAAATTAGTCAAGTGGACTAAACAAAACAAAGGATTGAAAATAAAATTAGTAAGTTTATTAAGATGTAAACAAAAGGATAATAGAACAAATTAATTTACAATTGTAAGCAAATGAATAAAAATTTAAATATCGGAATCAATTTGAATTATATTAAGTAAAGAGGAATGGGAAATTTAGTTTGAGTGGACTAAAAGAACAAAGTTCATAGAATTAAAAATTCATTGGAAAGTGAAATAAATTAGTAAATGGACTAATTTAAAATAATGATATAAATCAGTTATGAACGGAAGATAGTTGATAAAATTCAATATTCGGAGTTTGAAGATAAATTGAATTCATATTGAATTGAAACTGAAGAATTGGAATTCATTTTGAATTGGGTTAAGTAAAGTTGAAGAATTAATTCAAAATGGTTTGAGCTAAGATGAATAGAATTCAACATTTAAAAATGAAAGGGTAAACTGAATTCACAATGGAATTAAAATTTGAGTTAAATGAAAATAGATACAAAAGCTTAAGTGGTGAAGTGAAATTAAATATAAGGAGTATATAAAATGTTTACTCTGAACTTAAGTAAATGGGGAAATTCTTAAGTAAAATTTGATGTTGAGAAAATATTCCAGGTTATTACTGAATGAAGATTTAATGGGAAGTTGTGAAATGGGAAAATTGTAAATAAGTAGATAGAAATCATAATGAATGTGAATAAGGAGAAAAATTGATTTAGTTAATAATCAATTGAGACAAATACGTAGGATATACGTATATCATTTTGTTCGCATAGCGATTTGATCCAGAATTCGAGCATAGAATTTTGAAGTAGTTATACCGATCCGAGTTGAGATTTTTCACTCAATTTTCGATGGCGAACCCTGGATATGGATTTTGATTGATTATGGAAATTCTCTATCATGGAGTGGACTATGCTAGGAGAATGAAAGTTTCTGATCAACGAAACAGATCTGAGTCCGCACTAGAAAGTCAGGTGGACGATAGTAGTTCGGAAATGAAATTGTGTGATCAAGCGAGCGATCGGATTTGGTATTGTGTACGAATGATATAGGTGCATTGTAAGGGCTTGAATGATATAGATATTGAAACTTTTAAAGAAGTGTATAAAATGATTTTGAATGCGGTGATTGGAAATTATTGCTTAGTAGTATACAGGTGTTTTAAAGGTAAAAGGAAATTGGGATTTTTAATTTCCGAAGATAAATGAAATTGCTCGACAAAAAGGTATGTATTTACTGTATGAAATTTGATGGTTTTCTAGTCTAGCCACTTGGCATTTTTGTTTTCTTTTGAAATTTGGAGGCCCGTGGAGGCATTTTGTAGTTGTACGGAGCTAGCTGCGCAAAGGAAACGTTGGCGAAATTTTTCGAGAATTTAGAGAGTTAGAAAATTTTTGATAATTTAAAATTTGGATTTAAATTTAAATTTGAATTGTTGAGTAAGTAATGTTGTTTGAAAAATGTGGAAAAGCTTGGAAAGATAGTATAGTGACAGTGTGTCTTAAATAAAAGATTGTTTGGAAAGTTGTTAAAAACTGTTTGGTTTGGGAAATAATAAGTGGGTTACGGACCATTCTTCTTAACTAGTCATTTCGGGGACGAAATTCTTTAAATGAGGGAGGAATGTGACAACCCAGAATTTTTAGATATTTGAAATTGGAATATTTAATTTATTTTAAATATTTGGAAGTTGGTTTAACTTGAATTTTAAATATCATTATTATTTGGTAATTAAATTATTGAATTTAATAATTAGAGATTGGGTAGAATATTGAATTTTGAATTTTAAGCTAGTTAAAATATTTTACTGGCTTATAAAATTCATATTGATATTACTAGAGATAGTAGAAGTGTTAAATTTGAGTTTGAGGGTGTTTTGTTCAGTTTTGAAATTTATCGTTTAAATCGATATTTAAAAATAGCCTTCTGAGGCACAGTCTTGGATTTCGACGAAACCACTTCCATGGTATCCCTAATAGTGTGTTATTATCAGATTTCAATTTTCGTAGTGTCTGGTGTGATCGTTTGGCCGTACCGTAGATAAACATGCTGAAATTTAATTTAATAACTAGATTCGAAAAGCTATCAACTCCATACGACCGAATTAGGACTCAAAGCCTTTTCCATTGTGTTCGGAATAAGGGTTTAACCTTATGAATGCCTAGCGGTACGCCTCGATTGGAGATCGAGATTGTGAGTTGCGAAAATCGAGACGATTTGAATTTGAAATTTAAATTTAAAAAAAAAATTGAATTGAGGCTATTGCAGATCTTTGTGGACACGTAATGGAATTTTAAAACACATGTTGAACTGTATTAACACGCGTTCATCTTCATCTTCAAAATAAAACCAATACAGCCGTGTTTTTAAAAAAAAATTAAAAATAAAGGGAGAGACTTTTCGAAATCAAATGGCCGAAGCCTTCATTTGTTTTTTTCTTTTTCTCTCCATCTTGAATCAAAGAAATGGCAGAGCAAGCAATTTCTAATTTCCCTCTCCTCTCTCCTTTGTTCGAACCAGTATCTTTTGAAATTCTCTTAAATCGAATTGCCGATGATTTCTCGTTCGAGCTCAATTTCGAGATTTCAGGAAAGGGCTTCGTGACATTCATGGCCGCGCTCCTCTTCTAGTTCAAACCAGAAGACATCACCTAGAGAACCCTACCCAACTCATATCGCTGTGCAATTTTGAAGTTGATGCGGTCGAATCGAGTGGTCGACTCGAAGGGCACGGTTGCAGGAAAGATGGGGCGGTGTGGTGGATGATTGGGGTGGCCGCGTCGTGCGGTAATTTCTGGTGAAGGTGGTAGGCTGTCAAGTAGTGCAGCGAGTTCGATGGTGAGGATGGAAGGTCATAGTATGGAACCCGATTTGGGTCCAAATAGATGGCTGGCGATGACATTTGGGGCCTGGGTGGTCGCGCTGATGAGAGGATGGTGCTGCGACATGTAATTGGGCATCTCGGGTTTGGGTTTAGAGCTGCAAGGTGGTTTCTGTTTTCAATTTAAATTTAATAATAATGATTACAGCTAGGGCCATAAATATACAATTTATTTATTTTAATTTGATAGTGTGTATATATATATGGATATATATATACGGTAAGGAAAAAAGATAGGAATATGTATGTGTAAATAAGATTTAGGCAAGTAGAAAACTTTAAATGGTAATATAAAGTATTTTTATAAGTGTGCATATATGTATATTTAGCTCCAAAGATAAGATTTTGAAATTAAAATATATATAGGGATTTAAAAATATTGGAGAGTATATTCAAGTTGGATTTTTGAATCAACATGAGTTATTTTATAAGTATATATATAAATATGTGATTTCAAAAGAAAAAGGAAAAAAGAATAGAAATACCTATGTATTTATATTTTCACTTACTGTTTCATTTAAAATAAATGTTAAGATGGTTGAGTTATTTAATTGCTTTTTAATTTATTTTAGTTGCTAAAGATCTTTTAAAGGAAATTATTTTAAATCAAATTATTAGTTTAAATTAAAATTATTAAATGTGAAATTAATTATATGACTAGTTCAAATATTAATAAAATCATATAAATTGTTTATATAAGGTCGAAATATGAAAGAAGCAAGCCGGGTTAGAAATGGGTGGCATGCAAAATCAAAGGTGAGTTAATCTCACTCATATGGATTACCTTTTAAATTTAAATAGTTAAATTTAAATTATCGGTTGTTTGATTTCATTGATAATTGTTATCTGTCTGGATGTGATAGTGTTTATATATAGTAGAATATATAGTATTTATTGGAGTAATTGATTTTCCTGCATTATATAGCAGATAAGACCCTATGCAACCTGCATAATAGCGGATGACCTCATATCCCGCGATATCCCACCTTGAAGTGGGATTGGTATTTTTATATTATGCTAAAATGTGTGGATGTAGGGAAACAGGTTGGAGGGATCCAATTGGATTCCTCAAAATTATTTAGATTGTTTAATATTATGTGATATGATTTATTTGATAATTGAGATAGATTATATTGGTGATTGGAAGTATTGAATGCTAAGGTTTAATTGAATATATTTTGATATACTGAGTTATCAAAGATAAGGATTTGATTTTTAAAGGAAAATAAATAGGGAATTTTTAAGTAAAATAATCATAGAGAATTTGGATAGATTAAAGAATGAATTGGAAAAGGATAAAAGTTGATTATTTTTAAATTCCAATAAATAAATTCCAAGTGTGGGAAAGGAGATTTTTGAATAAATAGGAATAAATGAATTCTTAAACTTAAGTGATAATATTTAAAGGAATAAAAGATTTGTTTTTCAGTTTAGGATTTAAATGGTTTAGGAAAAATAAAAGAAGAATTTTGAAATAAATATGAAATTAGTAGTTTCAATTTAAATAAGATTTTTTTTAAATCATAATAAAGAAGTTAAATCTGAAATTAATGGGTTTTGATATAAAATTGAGTAAGTAAAGGAATTTATTTTAAAATGGAGTGAAATCTGAAAATCGATTTGGAAATTGATTTGGAATTTAAAATTGTGTTTTAAAAGAAGTTGAGACTATGGAATTTATAAACTGGGTTTATAAAGTGAAAAAATATATTAGTGGATAATTGGATGTATAAATCACGATGGAAATTTATAAAGGAATGGGTAATTTGTTTTAAAAATAAATAGTTATTTATTTTAAAAAAAGGTGGAAGAAAAGCATATTTCCCTGAAAAGACAAGTACGTTTTCAAAGTAGATTTTTAAGTATAAGTTAAAAAATTTAAAGTTGTTTAACAGATTATTTTTAAGAAATTAATATTTAAGTTGTTAAAATTTTAAAGGTAAATATTTATTTAAATTAGTTAGAGTAGTAATTATTTTAAAAGGTTAATTGGTATTATGTTTTAAAAAGATAATTATTAATATTTATATTTTATAAAATAGTTTTATTTTAAAGACAGATTGGTTAAAGTTTTATTTGAAAACTTGTATAGAAATTTGTAACTCTTGTTTTAAAATTTAGTTTGGTTTAACTTTTATTTTAAAATTTAGTTTTATATTTTATAAAGTAGTTTTATTTTAAATATTTTTAAAGTTTATATTTTTGAATAAAGTGTTTAAGTAGTTTTAATTTAAATGTTTTAAAGTATATTATAGAAGAAAGTGATTTAAATTATTTTAAAATCTAAAGTATTTGGACTTTGTGATTTTCAGTGGAAATAAACAATATTTGGAATTTATTCCACGAGAGAAAAGTGATTTGGAAACAGTTTTCAATGGGGTTGAGTGTAGGAAAATATCTTGCGAAGATATTTTGAAATAAATAAATAATTTGGAAATTTATTAAGGCTTGATGATTGTTTGTGAATATTATTTGTCAGTTAAATAACCGACTATCAATATTGGCTAATGCGTTGATCGTTTCGAAGAGACAGGGATTGTTAATTTCTCGAAAACAACTTCGATCCGGTTTGAACGTTTTCGTGAGGAGGACAAGAGCTTGGAGTCGAAGATGGAGCAGTGAAGTACAAGGGCTAATCGCTACTAATCCTGAGGGTGATTTCAAAATGGATGTAGTAGGAGTAATGCCTTCGGCTTCGTTCGAACCCGGAACGGACTTGTATGGATGAATGCTTTCAGAATATCGTCAGGAGGACGGTGAGCATTCTAAGTGAATGTATGCTAAAAAAGGTAATGCATATCCTCGAGCTTCATCAACCAAGAATGGCTAAAACAGGGGAGATGAACACAAGGCTAAGTGGATAGCAACCAATTAGGATAAGGTCACCCTTGTCTAGGTGTCCCTTTATTTCGGTTGTGTGGGCGGTTGCTGATCCCAACCGCGGGGTGAACTTATTCGGACTATCTAGTAAGGGGTAGTTTTGGTCTTTTGATGTAATGGATCAGGGTGGATCCTCGGTACAGTGATCTAGACCACGTACTATGTCGGGCGGTACCCCAGTAGCCCTGCCATTGATGAAAATCCATTCTTCCTACGTGCCTTTACAGTTTTGTTTGTATACCTATTAGCTGGAATTTAATAATGTAACAATTTCGGCTACTTGAGTAAGTATTTGTATATAGACACTACTATAATATCAGAGGATTTTTGTCACGACCCGAACTCGATGTCCGACAATCAACATCAAATTCGTTTCGCGGGAGCTTGCAACACCATTAAATGATAAATAACACAGCGGAAAAAAAAATGATATCACAGATATAACATGAATACAAAATCTGATACATCAATTTGATACAATGAGAATCATCAACATTAGAGAATATACAACACAAAATACAGCGGAACACGATACAATATGAAATAAGTCTTCTCAGAATATAATACTGCAACTCTGATCCAAAAAGCTCCAAAGACAAAGCTCCAAAACTCCTAGCTCGATCCACCATCAAGATAGCACTAAGCAAGTATCGTCCATATCCAAAAACTGAACTATCTCCAGATAATCCACTGAACCTAACTATCTGAAAAACCAAACTCTAGACTGCCCGTGTAGAAAATTTTGAGCACCCAGAGTTTAGGAAAGAAACAATAAACTCTGGATCATTCGTGGGACTGGTGTGAGCAAACAAAAATAGTTTATCTTTAAAAACCGACAACGAAATATTTTAAAATCAATTCGTAATGCTTTTTAGAAATGAGACTACCATAAGGCCTCCCGCACGCACACACAATGCAAACGCAGAATCGGAGGAGATTTCTCCTTATGATAGTCAAATATGCTTGATACGCGAATTTCTTTGATATTATTGCTATAAGTGCAAAGTGCAAAAAAGCATTTCGAAAGTAGGATATAAATCTTAGCCAGCATAGACATTTCGAACTATGCCTACTATAGCTACCATCCAAACAGTGGGGAGCCACCATAAGTAGATGGCAGGTAATACAACTAATATCGTACAAGGCTCGTATTGGATGAATGGATTTTTCCAACAAATGGTCAGGCCAAGGAACTTCCCATTGCCACATGGAAACGCCTCTGGAAGGACGTCACGAGAACCCAACTGGATCTCTGCCAAAATAAGGCCGGCTACCCCCCTTCCCGGGGAATATACAAAACCTCAGATATGCCACTCCCGGTCCTTTGGGACCTTTAAACGAGAGCTCTCTAACCAACAACATCACACAGTAAATAATATAGTGTGTCTACATGAGTAACTATCTGGGCTCCACACCATGATACTACCCTTTTCCAAAAGGAATGGTCATACCCTAGGGAAGCTATCCCTGAAAACCTTGCCGCACAATTCCTGTTTCGACCATTGCCGGTTTGTGAGGCTCGACGAAGTCACGTCCACAAAGCTACGCTTTTTACAAAAGCCATGCTTTGATCAACAAATGATCAGCAACACTCAGCATGCCACATTACCAAGTTGGAAATATATCGCTGATAAGCTTCAACTACATAACCTCTGAGCTCATACGTCTCAGAAAAGGGTGTTAATGCTAAGAGGATAAATTCTCCGCCACCAACAGAAATGTATTTGAAAGAAATCTGCTTTATATCTCAAAATGTAATGTCAGACATACACTCCATTCAAGTCTGTTTTGGGTTCGAACAGAACCGAAGGCACTTCCAAAGAAGTCCTTGCAATCCGGGTATTCACAATCCCGATCGAACTTCCCATCACTTAGGGAACCTCTATACCGGAGCAACTCAGTGCAGAGACAATCGATAGGTCATCCTATCGTTCTTGCAAATACCCGATCTTCACCACCGGTCTTCAAATACTATCCATAACGACGTATCACATATTCGGAATGGGCTATACGACCCAAAGGTCCTTTTCTGGCTAACCCGAATAGTGAGCGCACATTTAAAACATATGGATATGGGATTTCAATTAAGTCACAACTTAATAATTCCAAACTTTCTTTCAAATGGTTTAAACCAATTACCATTTCAAATCTTTTAAACAAAAAGACTTATTTCACAAAGTTCACACAGTTTCATAAAGATTCATTTACGGATTTCAAAGAAATTTTCATTTCAATTAGATTAACTCATTTAAATCTTAAAATCAAGATTTATCTCATAGCTTTCAAAACTGTTTCCAAAGATTCATTCATAACCTGGAAAATCATTTTCACTTTAACTTGAAATCCCTTAAATACAATTTAAAATTCATTTCTCATACGAAAGCTTTTTATCATTTAGAAACAATGGTTTTATTTTGGAAAAAACCCGATTCTATTTATACAAGTTAAAAATCTTTGAGTTAATTCAAATTCTCACAACAATACTTTAACAATGGTTTTAAAACCCCATATAAACTTGTATACCGTTTTTAAATCATAAATATAGAATTCAATTTCAGATTTTTGAATTTCAATTTAAATCCGATTATTCAAATTCCAAATCTTTATTAGTTATTCAAAAATAACTTTTATTCTTAAAACAGCTTTTCAAAAGCTTTTCATATTAAACTTAATTTATTTCCAAAAATATTTGAATTTAAAATTCAAATTCAAACTTATTTAAAAATCTGTGACTTAACCGATTTCTACGTGAAATCCATATTTGTGTGTGTATAAGTGTGGTCCAAGGGTTTTACACAATAGCGCATAATATCAATCATCACAGATTCAATTAATATCGATAAGCGGTATAACCAATAATGCTTATCTTCATTTACAGATTCATATATAAAATAAATTTATCAATCACAAAGATTAATCATTACAATTCGATGTGGGTTTCGGATAACCAACTGGAATCCGAATCCCTGTCGCATCGAAATTCAAATGCCATTTTACAGGAAAAGGGTTTACAGAATAAAATCACCAATCATAATCCAGCATAGAGTAATTCACATCTCACAGCATCACAATTACAAACATAAATATCAATTTATTTTACAACAAATCAGATATCCTACATACACGATCCATAAGTAGTTATCTTTAATTCTTATTGTAATTAATTCAAATTTAATCAATTACTTGAGAGTTAATTCCTTAACCCTGTTTAATTAATCATTAATTATCAATTGATTCCTTATTTCATTTCAAATTAGTTAATTAATTAATCATTCCCTAATCAATTACTAGGTTTTAATTACTAAATTGATTTCCCATAATCATTAAGTAAAATTTTTAATTATTAATCAACTTAATTACCCATTTTTTAATCATTAATTACTTAATTAACTAACTGTGGATCCATAATTAAATTACTTAATTCATTACTAATTATAATTAAAAAGTAATTATTCTTAATTACCTTCAGAAAATAATCAATTTATATTAATTTATTCACTAATTAACATTTTCCAAGAAATCTCATTTAAACTTTGAAATCAACTTATTACAAATTTGAGAACTTTGATGTTACTTAAATTCCAACACTGGTTTTATATCAATTACTTGATTAAAATATTAATTTGATTCCAAACTTTGTTAAGTGTTTATTTAATTCATTGATTAGCAATAAAGCTTGATTTGAAAACTTAATTAATATACCTTTGAAACTTATTAATTTTATTTCCAATATTCTTTCAACTAAATTTCATTTTCTAAAATTTACAGAAGCATTTTATTTTGTTTTAAAAAGAAATCTGGATATGGTTTCCATTCTAAATTTCAAAGATAGGTTGACAACACCCAAATACTTGAGCCCAACATTAAAATACCCGAGTAAAACTTCAGTTGCTTCGAGACAAATATGGTTTTTCACGTGTTCGAACATGCGAACAAACTCCTGCTCCTGTACCTTTCTTCCTTCCCAAAAGGTTCACCCAGATACGCAAGCTTGCACGTACACGTGCACACTTCATCGGAGGCGCTCCAATCTCGGTCGAACTCTCCGGCACGTCACACTTTGATGGGACAATCCAATCCAACCACCACCGTATCATTTTGAGCTTCCAATCGAAAACGAGCACCCAGAGTCGAACCTGGAACAACTCGATGCCAAAAAAATTCTCGTCGATGACAATCTGGATCACCGAAGCCCACGCGAGCCTGACCAACCCTCCGCCACTCACCCACGAGCCCATCCCTATAGGTGCGTTCGAACTCGATGCCTTGATGAAACCGCAGCAATCAATTTTCCATCTATGTTCAAAACAGGGGTCGAAACCCTAAATTGAACTCGTCCAATCCAACCGTGCAATAGAAAATTTCTTTAATAATTTTTCTGAACCCCACAATGATCAAACTTGCTTCAATTCAAGTTTCAGCTTTTAAAATTGATTTGATTGTTTGAAAATGGACAAAGTGCAAATTTGGTTCACATATACATTACTCTTAAAATACCAGCCTAAAAATCTTCGTTTTGGTTTTAAAAATCATAAATTTCAGTATAGATTTAGATTATGAACTTGAATTATTTTTTTACAACAATCAATTTTTTATCAAAATCCAAGTTGAATACCTGTAAACAAAATTTACAGTGATGTATTCTTTCAAAAGTCCTAGTCTAAAAGGGTTTGGGTAATGAGATTTTTTATTTTACTTTAAACAGGATTGAAACCTGTTGCCTGTAAACAAAATATGTTGCAAACATACACACCATATCTACATATATATACCTAAACATACAGACATATTTAACAGCTAAACAACATTTCATAATGCATTCAAGTATCAACCACAATATCAAGATATAGAAGTAGATCATGGGTGGAAAGTTTGCTTACAGTTTTGAGAAGAGGAAGAACAGAGGGCTTCTGTTGTTTGATTTCCAGGTTTGAACTTGCTTTTTCTTTGGATTGAATGATGTTTGAGTTTATAAATTTTTGATGTTTGGTTTTCTTTTCTTTTCAGGCCTTGCTTATTTTCTTACTGAACAAACTTGATATAAATATATAGCAACAGATAGTTTGCATATAAGGGAAGGTACTATCTACTTAGGCTTACTTCTTTTGTTGACTAAAGAACTATTTTAAAAACTAAAATGACTTCTAACATTTCTTTCTTTCGACTGAGAGATTGCATTTATGCTTGTATTAAATGCATATGTTCCCATTTGTCTACAGCCTTACCTTACCTGATTTTATTATTATTTTTCTTGCATCACTATTTGTCATGTTTGTACAGTTTTCTTTGCTTTGTATAAGCATGTAACTATGTACTTTGTTTTATTTATTTTCCTGCTTGCCTATTGTATATGTTTCATTTGTTATCATTTACTTTGGTCCTTTGTATTCACTTTATATTTTATATGTGCTTAGATTTTCATTTGTATGTAAATTTTCTTTTATTTGTTTACTTGATATTTCATAATTTATCTTATAATTATATTTCTAACTTAAGTATTAAATTTATAACACATATCTTATTCTATACACTTATATTCTATATTGACAAGTAGTTTCTTTAAACATTTTATTTCTAATCCAATTCAATTACATTTATAATAAGTTTCAAATCCAATTTATAAAATAAATAAGTATACATATCTTATCAAAATTGAAAAATTCAAACAAATCCATAATTTAACCCAAAAATTCAATTAAATTAGAAATTTAAATTCGTCTTTAAAACTGGGATCGTTACAATTTTATAAGAAATGTTTTGGTTATCGTAGGGTAAAAGCCCGACATGTTTATTTGTGGCGAGGTCTTACGAGATACCTTTGATTTCAAAATGATTTTTAAAACTTTAATAATCCAATTGAGTGTGTTTTCTTACGCTAGTTTTCCAGACTGACTCGGGTGTTATTTAACTATAATGCTCGGGTCAGATCGAGTATTATAGAATACAGATTCTGGATGGACTGTTGTGGAGCTTAGGAGACGAGCTGGATGATGAGGTGTATTTCCGTATATTCATATTTCTGTTGTGCAGTGTAAGCTGTATATTCAGCTTTGGAAGGACGAGATATTATAACCGTCCTGAATTGTGATGTTAATTGTATTGTACTCTGATGATGTAATACATGAAACAGATATAATTCTTTTGTTTTAAAAGATTATTCGTTATATTATATTTTATTCCGCTGTATTTGTGAGATTCTGATGTTGTTTTATATTTCTTCTTCTACCTCCTTCTTCTTTAACCCTAATGGTTCAGATTTCTGCCATTCGATTGTTCGGCATTTGAGACAGTGGGTTGTATTGATGTCGATTTTCGAGTGTCGAAAAATTGGATCGTTACATTGTCCCTTTTCCCAAAAGTAATTCATAACCTCTATTAGGCCTAATTTCATCAAAAAGCTCAACTTTTCCTTATTGATCTAAGCCAAATACATCATTAAAAGAGTATTTTGCAAAGGAGGTCATAGAATCATCATTTTGGTGCTTAGAGATTTATGATTCTGGTTGTTCATCTAAAATCTAGAGATTACACCGGTATTTTGGGTACTAAGTGAGTGATTCTTGATCATGCACTATCTTATGCTTATCTATATAGTTAAAATTTATGTTTTAACATGGTTTGATACTACAATGTTTTCTAACTTACACGCTTATGGCTAAAATTAAAAAAGTTTATAATGTTTTTTAAAATGTTTTGCAACCTCTTTTGATCATATTGTCATTCTAAAGTAAAAGTTAGATTTAGGCTAGATCTTTTAACCATGTTAGATTATTTTATGCGTTAAATGGATGCTAATAGATCATTTTACTATTTAGATGTATTGCTTTGATATGATTTGCTAATGCTTTTAGGATAATTCGGAATCGATCGTCAACTTAGGCAAAACGAAGGCAAAAGTGATCGGAATTCGATGAAACTTAGAGTAAGGGCTCTAGAGGAAGAGAGGAGCCTAGGATCTTGTTTATTGGTCATTTGGAGTTAGTATTGGTGGATAACTAGGGGTTGATGATGACAAGAATATTACTCGGTAGAAGTTAGTTTCAGTTCTAGTAAGTATGGGAAGGTTTCTTAGGAACCTACACCACAAAACTTTGGGGAAGACTTTGGGTTGAATGTAGGAAGAGGTCAGAAGTTCAAAGTTGGAAAATTGGCTAAGTATAATGGTCTCTACCAAAGTCTTTTCTTAGCCAAAGGTTGAAGCCGGCAACGTAGGAGCTCAGGGATTCGAGCAAGAAGCCTTAAGCAAGCTGAAGGAGAAGAAATAGGGAAGGAAAGACACTTAGCCAAATTAAGCTAGGTACAGGCAAATGAATCGATATTAGTACCCACTACTTTCGATCTGAATTTATCTGGCTTATGAAGGCCAAACTTCCATAAGGGGAAGACGATGCTTTGCAGGTCATGCTGAAGGTATTTTTTGTTTGTTTGGGGTATAATGGCAATGTAGTAGCATAATGAAGGATTATAGCTTTGGGACTTCAATGATGGAAAATCGATGGTGAATGGAGTTGTGTTCCAATGAGGCCAACTCAAATTAAATGGAGTCATGATGATGATTATCCACAAAAATGCAGATTCTAGGAAGGGTGACCCATAGATAGAATGTTAAATGGTTCTATAGGGGAAACGAATGTGGAATGTTTACTTGAGGATGAATGTAAATTATATGTAGCAAGGAAAGGGCTCGGATATGTGTACTATGCGATTGTTGATGCTCGGATAGTTTTCTGATGTAATTGAAAGCAAGTGTATTATAAGGATCCTTATAGGTACTTTAAAAGGCTACCTCAGTTCAGTTGATGAATCTGTATACCTCAGACTGGGGAAATGGGCTTAGTGTCATCTACGAGCAAACTGGGATTTTTCCTTAATCCCTGGTAGGGGGAAGGTCATATGAGTTATCATATATCTAGAGTAGACTGAGTAATAGTAAGGATTGTTCGATTGATGCTATGTTTGCTTTGGTTGTTCTTTCTATAGTCTGTCACTCTAGGGATGTCACTTGAGATAGGTATTATGAATAGGGATACATGAATATCGGATATTACAATTAAGATATAGTACATGTTTATGGTATTTATAACGTGGCATATTATGTTCGTTATGTGCTAGTTCTTTGGTTGCAGGGACAGGTAGGGGATGATTCATATATCCTTGTTCCTTAAAATATCGAATTATATAGTATTTTGAGATTTCTTAACGCTCACACTGGACAATTTTCTAACTCATGATTTTATGCTCTGCTTCTTTTTATCTCAGGTTCTCTTAAATGAGTAGACTAGATAGCTCGTTTAGGTGTACGTAGTGGCAGTGCAGAGGACGAGTAGGATGTAGATTTTTATTATATATAGAACTTATGCTTATTCCATTGAAGAACACTGCGAAGCCTAGACATTATTTGTCTATCTTATATTCCAGATGGTTTGAGTTTATTGTACTTGTATAAACTCTATTATCATTTTATATAACTTTGAGAACCTGTATACTCTGATATTGTAGTTTTTTTTAATTTATTACTATGTTGCCTATTTTATACATGTGATGTATATTATATTTTATTCCATGAATTATGAGATATACAATAGGTTCTGTGATGTTTTATTTTTTTCAACCCTTGGCAATCATCATACATTGGCTGGGTACCATAGTAGCACAAATTATTTAATTATACTAGGTGCCGATGAAGTAGGGCGGTCATCACATATGTACACACCATTTACTATTCTGTTGTATTTCCTATCCCTTGAGAAGTTGCTAATGAATCCTATTTTTATAGATATTTGAAAATGAGTAAATCAATTAGAACTAAAACCAACACTGTCAACATCAATGGGATAAAGACTAAGGACGGTACCACCACTAGAGTTAAGACAGTAAACATCCCTAGCGTGAACATTCCTGTCTAGTTCTGAAAGTATCTATAGGCAACTATTCATGCCAATAATACTAAACCCACTGAGGCTACACCTATTTACCATGGGGTAGTTCTCATCCAATAAGCACCAGTAGTGGAATTGTCGAAGCTCTATAGGAATTTCTTTAGTTTGGGTGAAAAACCGTACATAGGCACCGATCCCTATTCAGTGACAAGGGCATGCTTACTTTCTATCACTTTATTGGGTTTCAGTGATATCATTAGGATGCATTTGAATGCATGGCATCTACAAGGAGGGGCAACTGATTGGTGGGAAGTGATTTTCTCTAAAATGGATGAAGAAACTATCGTGTGGGTAGTCTTTAAAAGAAGGTTTGAAGTTAAGTTCTTCTCCAAAATTGAGAAAGGATCGGTAATAGAGAAATTTATTCACTTAAAGCAAGGAGAACTCTTTGCTAGATAGTACTTCAATCAATTCAACGAGTTAGAGAAGTTTGGATTTGATTTAATCAACACCCATAAGAAGAAGGCATTGAAATTTGCTATGGGTCTTAACTCACCATTGAAGGAGTTAGCCTGAATTAGATTCCTCCTGGAATGATATTTAACGGGCCTATTTAAGCTACATTATTGAACTTGACTGATGGAAACTAGGCATTATGGGTAAAGAAGATGAACCAAAGAAGAGAGTGAACTCGAATCAAAATAGGCACAAGGATGGACCTTACCGTAGATAGGGAAAGAAGAAAGCCATTGTCTTTTAAAGATGCCATAAGAAAGGACACATAATGAAGTAGTGTAAGATAGACGTATCAAGGAGTAAGTGTTATAGTTATCATCAATTCAGTCATTTAAAGAATAACTACCCAACAAAGCATAAGAAGGAAAGGTATGTAATGAAGGTGTATGCATCAGAGGCGATTTCGACTGAAAGTACTGTACCATCTACACAAGAGAATGGGAAGTAGATATTCATGGAAGGTGTGTTATCTTTATTTGGATATACTATTGGAACTTTATTTTATATTGGTGCATCACATTATTTTATTAGTATTGCATTAGAAGACAAGTTAATCCTTTGACCAAAAATTCTTATTGATTCTATATCGGTGTTGAATCCCCCTTAGGGATTAACCTGCCTATCACTGGGTTATCAAAAATTAAAGTTGGTCATACATGGTGTGGTGTTCTTATGCGATGCATACATTCTTGGATTTTAGGTACACGCTGTTTTCTAGAATGTACTGGATGATGCTTTATAGGGTGATGTTTGATTGTGGTAGGAGAGAGTACGATGAAGAAAATGTGGAGAGGAGAAGTTTATTATTTGTTGTAGGCTCGATGATTCTATGATGTCAAGTTATCTGTTTTCTCTCAATATGTTACATGATGATTTATCTTTGATCCACATAGTGTAAGATTTTATAAATGTCTTTGTTTAAGTTTCTGGTCAACCATCCCAAAGGTAGATCAAGTTTTGAATTGACCTTGAGAAAGATGCTAGACCCATAGTGATGCCACTTAGGCATATGGCTCTAAAATAAAGGAGGGGGATAAGAAAGTTTTAGAATTATTGGAGAAAGGCTATATATGAAGAAGTATTTTACAGTGGGAGCACCTGTCGTTATTGCCACTAAAGGCAGATGATTTCCATAGTCTGTGCGTCCGCTATAGAGAGCTAAACAAACTAATGAAGAAGAACAGATACCCTTTACCTTGTATTGAAGACTTCTCCGATCAATAAGTTGGGACCAAGGTCTTCTCTTAACTTGATCTAGCTACTAGATTCCATTAGTTGAGAGAGCATATGACAGTTTATCAAATATTATGGATGGATTACTTAAATGGGTAGTCTTGCCGTACAGCTGGACTAAAGCCCTAGCGTACTTTATAGATTTGATGAGTAGAGTGTTAAGGGAGCAATTTAGTTGTGGTGCTTGTGGAGAACCTTTTGGCGTTCTCCAGAAGTAAAGAGGAGCACAAACACCAATTGCAAGAAGTAATGGAAGTATTGAGAAGAATTCTCAAAATGTAATTTTAGAAAGGAAGTTGGATTCGTTGGACATAATGTACTTGGAATGATTGGTTGTATATTGTAACAATCCACCCCGATAGTGGCCTAATTTTTGACATAGAAATGGCCCATCAAATATTAGACCCACTCCAAAGCTGGGTGTTGGTTGATAAAGTCTAACGGAACACGGTATTATCTATCTATACGTTCAATATCTCACATCGAAAGGATAAAATATAATATCAAAAACAGTACCCATTTTATAAAATTTCAAGTCTAAAAAAACATAACATAATATGACATACAACTCCAAATATCTGTAGAGCAATATCTCAAAACATACACTGCAACAAACTGGGGCTTCTATAACATTTGAAAAACGCTATTATAGTTTACCATAGCTTTTCAGAGAATGCTCTAGAACGTCATGCTATAGTAGATCATTGAACTGTAATAGAAAAAACAAAACGCTATAAAGAATCAAGTTTCCATAGCATTTCTAAAGGATATTAAAAGTAACACTATATTTGATCATCGACTTGTATTAGCAAAAGTAAAACACTATATGATATCTTGTTTCCATACCGCTTTATATTTTATGATAGCATTTTTAAAACGCTATAAAATGTAATATCATTTTTACAAGTTTTATTTACTCTTGTTTTAGCTTCCAAAAGAATCAATTAATTATAGAATATATAAATAGTATAGATTTCACTTATATATTACCATTTCTTCATTGCATATAAATATAATAGATTTCACATACATAATATCATACAAAAACAAAATATATAAATTAAACACATGATATTTCATACATATTATTCAAACTGTTGATACATATAGTTCATTTTTATTACATACTTGCAACAACTTTCCTAAAAGGAAGGTTTCATATTTATCTCCCAACAAATGATGCATCATAACAACTCACCTATCAAAATGATACACTATAGCTATGTGACGTTTCCCTCCTTGCTCAAACCTAATACTAGCTATCAACAAACTTAAATGATTCTTACATGCCAAAAAAATACGTAAACATATATTACCCATTGTAACTTGAAATTATGCTGAATCTATGCATTTACAGATATTAACAAGAATGAAAACATAGTGAAAACATTTAAATATATAAACTTATTGAACACGTTTACAAATATATAGGTTGTATTAACAAGTATGAAACTATAGTACACATATTTAATGATATAAATATAGTGCACCATCTACAAACAAACCAAATTCAATCAGTATAAAATATTACCAATATTGAATAACCACGACTATAACCTAATCAATCGTATGCCACCGATTGATTGTACAAGATTTATGCAATACAATGCATGCATGTATTATCTACTTCATCCTAACATTTTCTTTCCACCCGGACGAGCATTCACAAACACACACTCTATCCATATAGTAACTTAGTGTACTTGAATAATATAATTGATGAATAAAACATTCACGTTCATAGATAAAACGCTGCAAATAGTAGCTTAATAAGA
This sequence comes from Allium cepa, assembly GCA_030765085.1. Lineage (NCBI taxonomy): Eukaryota > Viridiplantae > Streptophyta > Magnoliopsida > Asparagales > Amaryllidaceae > Allium > Allium cepa. Next base: position 623,169,826 of record CM060931.1, read on the forward strand.
CATTCATGTTCAAATGCTCATTGAATTAATCACATCCTATTTTTATCTTATTTATAAAGCCCCTTCGAAGGATACAGCCTACTTAATTACAAGTCAACCTTACCCATTGTTTTTCATCCTAATTTCTTTTTAGTTGCATCCTAGTAGCTAGTTTCCTATGACAGACAGATTTCAGAAACGACTTAAATAATTATTAAATATTCAACCGCTAACCATACTTCAAAGTTCACACTACATGCATGATGTAACAACCCGAAATTTAACACGAAATAATTAATTCGTTAATTAACTAAATAATAAAATGACTTTTTGAAATTATCGTAATTGAGCCACAGGAATTGTACCATTGTGTCCGTGGTAATTTTCTGGTCAATTTCCGTATGTAGAGCGACGGAAACCGAGTTAATATGACCAAGTTATAAAATAAAATAAAAAAGCAAAATATATATATATATGCATATACATACATACATACATACATACATACATATATATATATATATCTATACATACATATATATATACATACATACATACATATATATGGGCCAATCGATCAGCCGGTGACCGGCCGGTCGACCTGGCTACCAGGAGGTTGATCGCCCGGTCAACTCGCCTGCTGTTTTAGGGGCGAACGAACGATTTTTCATTCGTTCGAATGATGGTGTGTTTTTTCAACCAACTAACGTGTTTTGCATTCTTTTTTTAATCCGGTCTCTCCATTCTTGCATCTGATGGCTCCTAGTCAGCCTATGACATGTTTACATCCCATTCAATCCTCAAAATCCAATGGTCCGAGGTCCACTTCTATCACTATAAATAGACCCCTAGACCTAATACTTTTTCTCATTCTTGATTTTCTCAAATTGGGTTCACCTTTCTAGGAAGGACCCTAAATGGAATAATTATTCCAAAGGAGAAAATCGTTATAAATTGAATTATTTTACAACCCCATGTGTATTTGGGAAGACCAAAGGAAGAGCTTAGGACTGGAGGTGAGTGATTGTAATTATTTTAATATTTCTTTAAGTAATTTAAAGTAATAGGGTTTCTAATAGTTGCAGTTTTTACAACGATTTTGGAATAGCCTTTTTATCAGTTTTAGATCTATTTTTCAGTCTATTCCTTTTTAGTTATCTTTTTCAGTTAATTATAATCTGTTTATTTTTTTAAGCAAAGCTAGCGAGGTTGACTGGTCCCCTATCAGATTTTATTGCAAAGGAAAGAAAACTACTCAAAACATGCTTTGAGCAGGAGAAGATAAAAGAGAAACAAAGAACAGGGAAAAAGAAAAAAACAAAAGCAGAAAACATAGACAATAGCATGTAAACATATGACACGGTGCAGACCACAAGCACGACTTAGGAAAATTCAAAAACTGCTCGAAGCCAAGAAACACAGCAGATTGCTGCGACGACTAGAAGAACCTGACACTATAAGAAATTTGATTTTTAGTGGCACTCAAAAAACGCTACAAAAAGTTTTGGTGGCGTTTTGATAAACGCCGCTAGAAAACATGCGACTAAAAATCCATGATTTTTTGTTGCATTTATTTTAACGCCACTATAAATGAATTTTTGGCAGTGTTTTTTAAACGTTACTAAAGATCTTTTTTGCAGCGTGTATAAAACGCTACGAAAAGGTTTTTTGGCGCTACCAATAGAATTTCCAACTTTACCCCTACTTTACCGTTGCGTTTACTCAACGCCACTATATGTATTTTCGTAGCGTTTTTGAAACGCTACTAAAAGCTATTGATCATTTTGCACCATTTTTCTTGCTATTATTTCCTATTGATGGTCTATTTTATTTCTACTATATCAATCAACAATCACTCACATAATCATCATATTCGAACAATTAAAAAAATATTAATCATATGATCAAATAAGATATCCATAACCATTCTAATACATTAGATTTTTATAAAATGACCAACATACAATAACCATTCGTATACAAATTTACACATCTAGTACTAATAAAATGTTATACCAAACCGGTGCTAACAAAACGCTTGATTATCCATAATTCTTTGTTGCATGTAGAAGTAAAAACTAGGACCACAAAAGTTCAACCTCGCTCTCTTCGAAAGTCCAATGCCTACACAAGTGAAAGCACAACGTATAGATAAACAATTATATTAATTCGTAGGACCGCAAATCTGATATCAAACATCTACAACATTGTACAAGCGTATCATTCCCATCTACGTGATATGAGTGAGATTTGTTAGAGTGTTGATTTCTCATTTCCAGATTCCATATATTCATTTACCTCTATAATTATAAGAGGTTTATGCTTCTACTACATAATATCTGAAATAAATAATCATATATTCTCCTAATAACATGCAAGGTGTACATCGAGAAAGATGCAATATCACACCTGGACATAATCAATCACAAGTTCTTGAGCCAAACTTTCTTTTTGCTCCTTGCTAGGGTACTAATTCTCCTGAAAACTTTCATACAGTTTCTGCAAACAAATAATAAGGTACTGAAATGACAAGTATTTTCTTTAGTTATATGCATGTTAATGAATCATTTACCACAGACACTTTTTACCTATGGAATCATATAGCATTACCAATAGATATAGAATCAGAGAGCATTTATTTCTCTCGCTGTTCATAAATAAGGAAGTAAAAGATGCAAATTCAGTATTTAGAAAGAAACTCGTTGTTAGTTGGATATAATAAGAGCAACAAGGCATTAAAATGCGAAATACGTAGAACTGCTACTCTAAAATTTAAGGAATTATTTACCGGAGGAATTACACCGTAACTTTGTCCTTCCTAATACGGGACATTTCCTCCATGATCGGCTATAATATAGCATGTCTCATCAGGTGCTTTGGATCCTATAATCCTGTCTACTGAGGCAATTATTGCTGTGTACGGTTCCTTAGGGTTGTATAGGTTGATAGGTGGCTCTTTAACATCTTCGAGTTCAACAGGCTTTGCTGAAACCTTACTTTTGCTTGCTTGTTGTACCATCATGCATAATATCTTTGTGTCATATTTTGGTCTGAAACTAGGAATTTTCAGCTCCAGAGGTGAAAAAGTTTGTGGGCACCCCTAAGTTGGATTAGTAGATCTTCTCACCATTGTCATGCCATCTTGACCCAATTGATTGTATATAGAACTTAGCTCGGTCTTTGAAAGCTTTGTTGCACTTAGATAAGAAATGTGGAAAGGTCTGCATGATGAAACTCCAATAGTAAACCATTCACCAGGTGCTTATTAGGACATTTCTGCCAATGGCACTGCAACACCCTTTAGTTGAAGCCTAGCTAACTTCCTCGACTACTTATGAGAAATTGAATCGAACATCACAATCTCATCAATATTGTTTGACAGATCTAGTCTGAAATGCTTCCTCACCTCCTCCATCAATCACTATCTTGCTATTTTCATCGAAGATTTGCCCACCATGCCAGCAAACAAGTTATGAAATACAAGAGATAGTCTATCCAAAGCTGCAATTTATCAGCCACACCAAGACTTGCACAAATCCATCACACTTCAACTCCATCAAATTTCCTCTACCACCACCAATAGTATCCATCCATCACATCCCATTCACCAGTGCCTTCGTCTTCAACATACCACAAGACAGCAACCACCAATGCAAAACATTCCCTACCTTGCTCTACAGACCCTACCAATCACCAGTGGCCAACACCCTACTGAAACACCTTCAATTGTCTTCATCACCTGACCGTTGCTACTGTTTCAAACTGCTAGCATCTACGACCACTGCCTTTTACCATTTGCCCATCATCAGCCTGTACACCCTGTCATCACACTAACTTCTCCACTTCCACCACTTCATAACTGCATTCAATTCTCACATCAACCAGCAGACATCACTCCCCTGACAACCAATCAAACTTCCCACTGCAGCAGTTCGAGTCTCTACCTAAACATCCCTGCACCAAATCAACCAATCGAACACCTCGTCGAAATTGAACTCACCATCCACCCACTGTTTAAAATCCAACTTCAACATAGATATCACCACACCTCTTCTTTCAATCCAAACCACTACAAAGCAACCACTCACTGCTACCGGCTGCTGTCCAATATTCGACTTCCCCACCACTTTGTCGCTGAGTTGAAGCAACCAGTCACCAATACTCCATTCGACAGTGCCCTTCACCAAACACTGCTCCTCCACCTTACATCCCAATACCCCTGCCTATCTGCCTCACCTTACATCACTGAAACAACAGTGACCATCTCTGCACCAAAGAAAACTATTTAAATTTCAAAGCCAAATTATCTATAAGAACTAGTAAAAAAAAGTTATGAAATACAAGAAGAATTAATTGCTTTGGTTGGACTGCAATCGGTTCATATAAAGGATTTTATTTCGTTTCATACCTGGTTGTATGAATCAATAACATAACAAATGTGGGCTTTCTGTATGAATCACTGCTATTAGATTGTAATGAAGTAGTTAAGTCAGAAATCATCCTTTAACCCTGCACTTTGTAGATGATAGAAATAAAATTATGTAACTAGTAAATCGATTCCTAAGATATTATTCGTTTTGTATTAACTTTTACAAGACATAAAATTGCTTCTGACAAAACAATTGTGTAAGTTAATTAAATAACATAGCAGCGATTTAAGTCAAATTCATTTCACATACTACTATAATTGCAAACAAGAAGAAGTGCCTAAGAACATAAATTATGGATTCAGCTGTCAGTGGGTGATGGTTTGGGAAAATAAACTTATCTGCCTCTTTCTCCAGCTATTGCTAATTGCTAAAATCACTTTCAACAGCTAAAGTAGGTCTTCTATTAAACTATATTATAAACACTACTCCCCAACTCATCAGAGAGACATGTGAGTCAAAATGGAAATACAATGCTTGATAAAAATAAAAAGCATCAACTTCTTTGAACTAAGTAGAAAAATTGAGTTTGCAAGAGAACTATATAGTAAGCATTATGTGAACAGAGATTAAGTTTTGAGATTTATATTTGATGCATAAAAGCACATTCATTTAATCATATTTTAGATACGATTCCCTCCATATGCAAGAGAACTGTACATTAAGTATTATGTGAATCATGTGGTCTTTTTCTTGAATTCCATGTTGGTACAATTTAAGTGCTCACGCTTTCCATTTTAGCTCAAAAGGTGAATTGTTGCTTAAGCGATCATAAAAAGTACTCAAAGACTGATTTAGTAAATTGACAAGTACATACCTTAGAAACCTGAATATTTTAGGATGTGTCCTTTTTTAGTTGAAACACAGTTAAACATTTTTGACATGAAAACTAAGTAGGAATGTCTTTGAACTGTGGTTCCAAAGTTCTTGGTTGAAACCTCACACAAATCAATTAGCACTTTATAATAAAATAAAAACTTGCACGTTAGTTCTTACATTAGTAAGTGGCTTAGAATAGTTTCACTATCATGTAGGGTTAATATTGCTCACTTTATAGAGAATCATAAATTAATTCACTTCTTAGTAGGAACATAACATTGTCTAATAATACTTTGTATCAAATTTTTGGTATCAGATATGACCTGAAGGTTCACGAGTAATTTTGAGTAATTGAACATTGCAGCGTAGAAAATCATGTATATATTTAAAGCCCACTCCATTGACTAGTTTGTTTAACATTTGTTACATGACGTTTGGTGCTTATTCGACAATAAGATAAAGAGGGGATTAGAGTTTATTTTTTTTGCATTTGAAAGTTAGCAAATTTTACAAAGAAACTAATCTAACAAGTAAGGGGGAAAAGTCATATATTTCAGAGTTTGATAATTTTATAAGACAAGCAGATCCATTATAAGCAGTAAAATATGATTTTTATACCTCATCATTACACTTAAATAAAAAATATTACAACATGCACTCTTTAGCATATAAATCTTATTTTCAAATGCGTTTGATATAAATTCATATGCATCCCCTTTTGATTTATGTACTTAAAGTTTTAGAACTAACCAGTTTTCTAGGATAAGCAGGATTATCTCCATAAAAAAATGAATCACAAAATAATTATTTTACATATAACAAATAAATTCATTGTTTAATAGCAATGGATGCCAGTTCTATCTAGCCTAACACTGAGTTATGTCACATAAATAAAAATTATTATCTACACAAAACTAATTCTTGACTCACCATAATATCATGGTACTTGGCACCAAGGTACTCGGAGCAGCAGCCCCTTCCAAGCCCTATCGAAAGCCCCACCAAAGTCTGACGCTGCTCCAGCCAGCGCTATAGTCTTCCAAGACGCATCCTCCGTCGTGAGGTTACACTGGTCGATTACTGCGATGATATGACTTGGTGAGGCTGCGACATGACAATTAGTTGAGGCAAGATGTGAGTTTGAGGCGCAATGGCAGTATGAGGTCAAGGCGTGATTTGATGTCGACCAGGAGCTAGGGTTTTGATTTATCGTTCAAGAATGAGAATCGCTATTTTAAATTTCAGATCTAAAAGGAAACTTTCAAGCTTTTCCTTTGTTCTTTGGTGAAGAGAAGGTTAATAAAATTTGTCAAATAATAAGCGGGAAAAAAAGAAAAAATGAGCGACCAAAGAAAAATTATTATCAAAATTGTAATAAGTTATTCGTGGGAACACTTAGTAGCATAGTAGCATAGTAGCAGCGTTTCTTTCTTTAATTTTGTATTTCTATATTATCAGTAGTTGTACTTAAGCTTAAACGCTACTAACTAATGCACCTAATGGTTAGTTTTCTTGTAGTGTGGAGGGACAACCCGAAGAAATCCCAAAGCAACCAAGGTGGCGATCAAACATTACCAATCCCGTAACAGAGTGATCAAGTTGGACTTGCGAGCCTGTAAATCGTTCATGATGTTATGCTTCAACACAACCCACAGCTGAAAATGGGTTCGCACAACATTGTTAACACTTCTCTGATTTCTCTCCCTCCAAATAAGTTGGATATATTTATTTAGAAAAAAACAAAGCAAAGCGCCCACATCATCTTTCCTTCTTGTGGACTTAAGAATCAAATACCACTCAATTGTATATTTTAAAGGCATGCAAGTCCTACCTAGATTGACCATCAACCTCCCCCATATGTGATGTAGATTACTGCATTCAAAAAATAGGTGTTTACCACTCTCCATATCACTATTGCAGAACACACACAAGTGGTCAGATGCCATCACAAACCCAAACATCCTGTCTTTAGTTAAGATTGCATTATTTAAAACTCTCCATAGATAAGGTTGTCAAAGGATGTGGACTGTTTATTCCTGACAATCTTGTGCCATGGATACTTTGGCATACGTTGAGTTTTGGATATTATGTGGTATACATGCCTTATTGAGTGGGGCTTGCTATCCCAAAGAAGCTCATCAACATCCAGGAAAGAGTTGCGACAGTTGCTCAAACCAGCCCAGAAATCTCTCAAATTCTGATTACTAGTATAAGGGAGGGTCAAATTATTATCGACGATGATGTTCATTGTTTTAGCATTAGTATTTATTCCAGATTGAAATTTTTGCTGTTGAGATAATACTATAGACAGAATAAGACCATCACTTAGCCATGGATCATTCCAGAACTGCTTATTGCTTTATCGAGAGAGAGAAAATCTGAGATAAGGCAAGAAAGTGATTCTCAAAGACGTGATCTTTCTCCAAATCAAACTGCATCCAGAGTGGGCTTCCATAGTCCAGAAACTTTTCTTTCCTATATTGTGAGTGATGGTCCATTGTACTCAAAGGATTTTTTATTAGTTAGTAAAGAATCAAAATGATGACTGATAGCAGCAATATTCCATCTCTTAATGCCGAGGATTCCCAACCCTTCATTGGACGGAGGTTTTTCGATGGATTCAAAGGAGCATGGAATAGGTTTCCTGTTGTGAATGATACTAGTCCATAAGAACTGTAACATTGCACGTCTGACCATTCGAAGAAGCTTTTTGGGTAGAAGAAAGGTTCAAGCCCAGTAAACCATTAAGGTGAAGTAGACTGATTTAATCAAGACAAGTCTGCCAGCCTAAGAGAGAAAACGATTGGCCCAATTATCAAGCACACTAGTTATCTTATTGTAGAGCGAAAGGCAGTTGGCTATTGTGACCCTTGAAGTGCAAAGGCGGATGCCTAGGTATATCATATCACCCTGCGTGGGTTGTAATCTAGAGGAAGTAGTCATCTCAACAGATAAGGTGCGAGAAATTCCAGCAAACAAGATGGAGCGTTTGGAATGATTTAGCTTGAGACCAGTGCAAGAGAAAAGGTGTCAAGGGTTCTTTTTATATTTGCAATGGACTCACTGTCAAGGGAAGTGAAGATCATAATGTCATCAGCAAAGAGAAGGGATGTGATCTTAGTTTGTTTACATTTAGAATGGCATTTTATCTCTTTGGTGCGATGTCTGGCATTGAGCATATTTGTTAGAATCCCCATAACTAAGAGGAATAAGTATAAAGATAGCGGATCACCTTGGCGAATGCCTTGTTTGCTTTTAAAGTACCCAGTCACTTTACCCTTGTACTTAAGAGAGAAAGTAGGAGAGGAAATGCAAATGTAAACCCAAGCTACGAAAGGCTTCGGGAAACCCATCAGAGCCATGACTCTCACAATTGAAGACCATTGAACACTGTCATAAGCCTTAGAAAGATCAAGTTTTATCATTGCACTCGGAGTTGCATGAGCGCGACCGTACCCCTTAAGAAGCTCATGAGCTAACATCACGTTATCAAGGGCGTTTCTTTTAGGCAGGAAAGCTGACTGATTAGAAGAAACTAGGTCAGGCAAAACGGATTGAAGTCTTGTAGCGATGATCTTGGCAATGCACTTGTATATCACATTGCAGCAAGATATAGGTCTAAATGAGGAAACATTGGTTGGAGGGAGGGTTTTGGGAATGAGGACCAGGTTGGTAGTGTTGACTTCATTAAGCAGCTTGAATTTAGAAAAGAAATTTTGGATAGCAAGGCAAAAATCAGATTTTATGACTTCCCAGTTGTGAATGGAGAAATTCACATTAAATCCATCAAGACCTCCACTCGAATTCTTATTCATATTGAAGGGAGTATTTTTTATTTCATCATCATTAACTAAGGAGATTAGTTGATCAGCTTGAGAAGGATTTATGGAGGGGAGGTCGATGATGTCTATAGGATGTAGGTCATGCTCAAAGTTCTCAGAGTTACCAAGAAGGAAAGAGAAGAACTTAACTAGAGCATTGTCTATCTCAAGTGGCGAGGTGTGTAGAACACCATTAACATCATGAATACGATATATTTGCTCATGAGCATGCTTTGCTTTTATTACCACGTGGAAGTACGCTTTGTTACTGTCTCCTTCTTTTATCCATTTATTTTTAAGTTGTTGTCTCCTCATTGAGCATTCCATCTTTAAGGCATCAGATAAAGCTAGAAAAAGAACACTTTCTTGAGCAGAATTCTCAACATCGTCAGGGCTGTTGAACATTTTTTCTTGATCTTCTTCCAGCTGCTTCTTGGTGGTAGTGGATTTCAGGCATCCCTTCCCAAAGTTACTCCTGGCCCAGCATTTGAGAGAATGTTTTACCTGCTTCAATTTCAGGCAAAATTTAAACAAGGGATTACCATAAAATGAGGAGGACCATGCCTCTTTTATTATATTATTATACCCTAGTTCATTGGACCAGATATGATAGTATTTAAAACTTCTTTTCTCATGCATGGTAGGGGGACCAGTAGAGAGAATGATGGGGGAGTGGTCGGACAGAATTGGAAGAGGAAGGTGAGCAGAAAGCAAGGGCCATGTTGACAAAGATTTTAAGTTGCAAAAGGAATGATCAATAGTGGTCAGAATTCTACACCCAGACCGACTACGATTGTTCCAAGAAAACTTGGATCCAGATTTGTTGATTGTCATTAAATTAGCATGTTCAATGGTAATGTTTAGAGGTTGAATATCTTTGGGAGCTAGAGGCAAGCCACCATGTTTGTCGTAAAGGTTTAAACAGTTGTTAAAATCACCAAGAATCAGCCAGGGGTGAGATTCTTGTCTGAAAGCAGGAATTAGGTGAAGGAGGGACTGCCTGATAGATGGGGAATTGGAAGCATATACTATGGTGAGGTAGAAGGAAGAGGAGTCTGGGATGAAAGAAGCATGGAAGTGGATAAATTGAGGGGAGGCTAGGATAGGAGGCAGAGTGTACTATAGTGGGTTGTAGATCACCATAATTCTCCCATAGGGGGCTTCAAGGAGATTATGGTGTAGAGCCCAGTTACTGTTGATGTATTTGCATGTAGAAAGGGTAAGAGAGAGATCAAGCTTGGTTTCGAGAATAGCTATTAAGTCAAGGTCCTGAGTTCGTATAAGAGTTTTGATGTGGTCAAGTTTTTCCATGCAATGAGCTTCTCTTATGTTCCAGGGAGCTAATTTGTGTGAAATCATGAGTTATAGAGAAGTATGTAGAGTTCCTTTCCTGCTCCTTATTGAAGGAGATCCTTTTGTTAATCTTTCATCAACTAAACTGGGACCACCAATCTTTGATGAGTGGGGAGGAAAAGCATTGAAAGAGGAATCAAAAGGATGGTCGGGATTTGAAGAGAATTGATTTATATTTCCAACCAGGCAGATTACGCAGGAAAACATAAGGTGAAGAGATGTGTTGAGCAGGGATAAGGGATAGGTCAGATTGAAGAAGGCAGGGGGGATTTATGGTCGTGGATGAATTTTTTGATAAATTGTTCATAGGAGAAAGAGAAGAGGAATTGAAGATGGGTGGTGAAATGGGAGAGATAGCTGGAGATAAAATGGAGAGATCTGCTGTATCATGCACAGGAGGAGTGTGCATATGCATAATGTTTTGAGAGGGAGACTGCATAATCATTCCTTCTTTGATAAGCCCTTTTGGTTTGCTAGAATGCATGGCCTAAATTGCAAGAGCATTCTCGCATGCAAGATTATTTTCACTGGCATATTGTTTAGAACCCAAACAGCAGCTGCCTATTTGTTTTTCATTTAGCATCCTTTCATTTACTTCACCATTATCCACTTCCAACATGGCATTTATTTCTTCAACAATCAGAATATTTTTTTCATTCTCAACCTCCCAATTAAAATTGAATGCAGAATTCATCCCATTTAATAAAATTGTTTCACTGATGCTTGGCAGCTTAAACTTTTCCACTGTTTCATTGTTAAGTGAAAGAGAGATTTCACTAACACTTTCCTTTTTCACATGTACACTTGGATCTATTTCTCCTTCCTCAACAGATGACTGACTCGAATTAACGTCATGATCTACATTATCTTTCTCATTCTACACAGACAAAATCGAATACTTATTTCCAGTCTCTGTCACAATCAAGTCATGCTTAGGCAGAGATCTTGAAGAAAAGCAAGTCGAATTTATGTCTACACAATTCATTCCACTTAATTTTGAACCAGAAGCTTGTTGCTTCCCTTTGTTTTCTTTTGCTTTAAAATTCTTAACTTTTTGCCAACCACGCTTCTGGAAAGCCACACCCATTCTATTGTCATTAGCGGTAGTTATTTTACTTTTATTAATAAGGTCACTTCTCAAAATTTTGTCTGACACAATTTCTTTTAGCTTCTTTCTCGTACAGTTATTGTTGTTGTGGCCAAACTACTTGCAACTAGAGAAAATAAAAGGCTTCCAGAGATAGCTAACTTTAACATATTGGACACCTCCATCTAACATTCGAACCGAGAATTCATCCAGTAGGACATGCTCAGGAGTTATTTCTACCATGCTTTTAGCATAACCTATTCGTTGCATCTTTTCTGTAGATTCGTCCAGACTCAACAATTTTCCAATTCTGGATGTTAATAGTTAATGTCGATGTGAGACCAAGCAAACAAGGGGATGTTAGACAATTTTAGCCAAACAGGGACTGTCTTAATTGATCTACAACTATTCCCTATCATCGTATCCCATCGCTTCACAATGAACAGCTTGTTCCTGATTATGAAAGGATCGGCTTCAATAATTGTCCTTCTATCATCCGCAGATGTTAGATTGAAAAGGAACAGGATGCCATCAGATTTAACAGTGATGGAGCCTTTGAGTTTCCATACTCTCTTCAAATTCATTATGACAGTAGTATATGATAATGGTTTATCAAGAAAAAACCCTACTAAATGCTCACCCCAAATCACATTACCAGCTTGGACGACTTCTGGAGGAGGAACAAGAACGTCACCTTCCAACGACACTGGAAGATGAGAAGGAATGTAGGAGCCAGCATTATGAGGCTTTGTTTTGAAGAGGGAGTTCCATTTCAAAAGAGGAGAGGATGAGGATGAGAGCGAAGTTGGTGGAGGAGAAGGGACAGGATGTTCAGGAGGCACAGGTGGCGGGGGATCTGGAGCAGATGGAAGCGGAGAAGGGGACACAGACGATAGAATAGGCACAGGGATAGGTAAGGGGGAGGTAAGGCAAGAGAAAAGATGATTGGACAAGGATCGGCTGCCATGACAAAAGAAAAAAAAGTGCTAATAAAAAGATGACAGAAGAATGGAACAAAAGGGAAATGCTAGAGTAGCTAGAAACTAGAATTAGATGCCGAAAGGCAAAACAAGTGAACTTAGAAATGAAATAGGAAGAGTTCGAGTCAACCCCTATAGGACATTATAGATCGGTGCCGATCCAAGAGGTTAACTTAGTACCGAGACATGGGTCCTAGAAGGCATGATGGAGTAGGAACTAGATGGGACAGAGCATGTCTGAGAAATGAAGTTGAGCCATAGAATGAGAACCAAAACATGAATATGTATGTATAACAATGGGAGTCGGAGCCAAAGTTCCTTATAGGAACATGGGGCAAGATAAAAGCATAGAACAGAGACTTCTATTGAATGCTGAATATAGGATTGCAGTATTGGTAAGATGAGGAATGTGAAGTGGACCCTAAGAATGGAGCTTAGAGGAAGTGAATAGGAACCTGTTTAACCAAATGTCTTGTATGCAAGGAATGCACCCGATTTTAAATTACCGATGCTATAGATGGAAGGTCAGATCCGTCCATTCGTTTGATGAGACATATCGGACATATGGAGTGTTGGGTGCTTCGAAAGAGGTATTAAGATGGTATTTTCCATTATATTTGATAGTTTGGCAGTGATGGGGTATAATAAACTAAATCATCGATCCACTTGCATGAGGATTGAATTGGTAGATATAGTTCAAATTTCATCTTACATGACGAAGAACATGATGGCGCTTTCACGCGTGAGGAAGTGGGTTGAAGAAACCCTAAGGAGTTATTTGACCAGATTCAATGCACCAACCATTGTAGTTTATAAGAATTTTTCAATAATTATAATGGGGGTAGTTTCAGGAGTTGCAAATAAGATTGATTTCAATGTTGCTTTGGAGAGAGATCAAATAGTGGATCAGGAGGATTTCACATTTCAAGTTGACAAATTCCTATGCCACGAGGATGCTGAAGTGATTGAAGTGCTCATGTGAATGTTCTAATTGATGAAGGATCATTTGAAATAGGATTTGGAAAGGACAAAGATAAGTAGAAAGCTGATGGCGCACCAGTGGATCGAAGAGGATGAAGAGGTGACCAAGATTTCCTCTTATACTGAATTGAAAGAAACCCTGGAGAGGATTTACTTGGATACAAGGGGCAGATTCCCTATTGGAAACTAGCAAAGTGAGAACCCATGGATTATGAGAAGAGGTATGGAAAATATTTTTTTTTTTTGAGCTGGATTGGCATGAAATGAATGAGAGTAGGCATCTGTCGGATTTGATAGAAGAGCGAGTTTGGAACAACCGATCTACAGTGGTTAGCCAGAGTGCCTACCATCTCAACTGATGTATCTCGATCTGGCCAGGTCAATAGTCCACGGATGATTATCCCATGATCAGGAAGAATTGGGATCATGTACGATCTATGCACTTTGTTTTCTTTAAATAAGGTAGGATTACTACCTCACCACATACACATGCATAGGATCTCGGTCTGTCCCTGAACACATCTTGAGTTTTGGTCTAAGAGTAATCCTTGATTGGATTGCATGCTTTAATGTTTGAACTCAATAAATGTATAAATAATGGATGTTAGGATTTAAAAATCACTCGACGTGATCATCGATATTGATATTAAAACAGATTGCCAATTGAGTTTAGTTGTTCCTTAAAATTAGGATAACAATATGATAGAATAGAGACCCCTTCCCAGAGGGCATGTCACACCCCTACTTTTGATTAACAATATTTAGGATATTTTATTGAAAAAATTAAGTAAAATAATGTAGGATGATAAAGAAAATTGAGATTTGGTCTTCTAATAGGTCATGCCTTAAGAAATGAACTAATAGGAATGCTTATAAATTAGATAAGACGAAGGAATTTATGCTAAGGGAAAAATAGGAATAGGCCATAATTCCTAAACATAAACCCTTACATTCCATCTCTCTCATTCACTTTCATTCATACAAGTCCAACTAAACTAAGGCTAGCCATTCCATGAGAGCAAAAAGGAAGAAAAGGCTAGGAAATCAAGTAAAAAGCTTAGGGGAAACTAAATCAAACTCAAATCTCATCCATCTTTGTCAAGTCAATGTTTTGGCCTCGAAACTTTTACAAGCTAAAGAAAATATAAATTTTGATTTATTGTGATTTTTGAGGATTTTTCCAATGTTTTTATGAATTATTATGAATTTATTGAGCTAAAAAAGCTGAAATATTATATTAAAATGTTAAATAAAATGATGGTTTTCAAAATTAGCTTGGGAATGATAAATCTGCAGCGTAGCAGTTTTCTTGAAAAGAATTTGATAAAGAAAGTTATTATCCAATGAGATTTTGACAAACAATAGAAGTAGGCGAAAAGAATTCACTTTTAACAGCAAGAAAATAGTTTTCATAGTAATTACGACATTTCCATGCCAAAGTAAATGATTCCGCCATTTGGTTTATTTACTATTATTTATTTTTTATTTACATCTTTTTTGACGTTTTGGATTTTATGCAAGCGTCAATTATCTTCTTCCTCATTTTCTTCGTGTTTGATTAGAATAAATTAAACACAAATATGAATTATATAGGTGAGAATATTAAATGAAGAAAATAAGTTGTAAATTATAAAGAATAAATAATGAAACTGTAATATAAATGAAATTGGATTGAAATTAATCCTAATTGGATTATATTTGAGCCTAATTATAATTAGAACTGGACTAATTAAAGATAATTGGCATAGTTATAACTTAGAATTATAACTAAAAAGAGGTAAAGATGAAAGAGGCCTATTTTCACACTTAGACCTTAGGCTAAGTAATAAGCATAATTATAACGTAGGTTATAATAAGAAAAAGAACAGAATAAGGCTTATTTTAAGACTTAGGATAAATGAATAAGCACAGATAGTAAAGAAAAGTGTAAAGGCTTATTTGAATAATTTATCTAAGTTAATAAGAAAATATGAAAGTAGGATCTATACCAAATAACATTCCCTATTAAATAAAACGCTGGTCCCACATTAGCCTGAAGTGAGAGGAGGGCACACTTATGCAAAGAATGGTAGTAATTGGTCAAATAGAAGTCCAAATCTTGGGGGATTTGGATAAGGGGCGAACTAGATATTGTTTATATGATGGGCCAGTACCAACAGCATTTCCCCTATTTTCTATGGACAAACGGTGATCTCACATTAGCCTGATGTGAGATGAGGAACACGCTTATGTTGGAATTCGAGGTAATAAGAAGACCCACTAGGTGCGGAAAAAGGTAGCATGGGCATGGTGGTAGTTACGCATGCGACTTCCATTTGGGTGCTCAGTAATTTCTATGAGTTCCAAGCACTTAGTATGGGTGTCTTTTGTAGACACCATTGCCTTCTGCATAGGAAGCTATATATGTCATCCGGATCCACAGTGGTTGCTCCGTGCATCTTTTGTAGATACCATTGGCTGCTGTGTAGGGAGTTATATAGTGTTTGATCCGCAATAAGCTCTATGGAGTAGCAGGCTGATCGAAAAAGGTAGAATTAAGGTTACATTCTAATTACAGGATTAGGAATTCAGCCTAATCAAAGCAGAAATCAAGGACAAGTGCAAGTAATTAAAGTTAACCTATCTTATAAATGAGCAATATTTAATCGTATTTATTTCCAGTTTGTCTCTTTCTTATTTCCTTTGTTTCCTCTTTATATATTAGAACTATTGTAGAGTCTGTTACCATTACTTTGCTTAAAGACTCTAGTAATTACTATCATTCACCAGACTTTTACTCTGACCCACTCCCCAATTTTCCCTATCCCTCCCCCCTTTAGACAGTCCTTCCCCCCTTTAGACAATCAAGGGAGAGGACAGTGGATTGCAGTTGCTTGGAGATTTCTTGGAGGAGTTTTCTACTATGTATTTATTTTCTTTTAGCATTTGTTCTTTCTATGTACTGGCTTATTACGAGGGATATTATGTACTCTGATTTTTGAGACTATGAGTTTTTATTTCATGAGACATATTGAATTTTTAGACATGTTTGTGGTATTTGACTTATTTATGAAGTAATTATGAAGTTTCATTTTTAATTAAATTATTATTTTAAGTTTTTTCTGTTTTTATCTATTTTTGTGAATCTTAGTCTATGTTAGCTTTAGTTATACCTACAACGCACCATGCCCTTTAGTATGTCCTTTTTGGGTATATATTAAGGATGTGGGGTGTTTCACTTTGTATCAGAGCCTAAGGTTACAGGATTCTTAAAAAATTATTTTAAAAGTAAAGTATTTTCCAAATAACTTGTTTTAAAAAAGTATTTTTCAGAAATGAACTCTTAGAAATAGTTTTTAAGTAAAAAAATCCCCCAAAGTCCAATTCAACCTTCTTTCGATTCTTTAAGCCTAAGTTTCCTTTTCTTTGGATATTATGGCTGACTGGTTCTATAGAGCTATGGTACTATAGGTGCAAGGGCAAGGGCCCAATACAACACTGGTAGGTGGAAATCCCTTTAATCCACCTACACCAGCCGATTTTTCTAAGCTATGCAAGGACTTCGCAGGCATAGGGTATGGAGCGTTTTCTAGCATGAAGTATTTCAAGGGAGACACAAGCTAGGTGGAAGATATAGAGCGAAAGTTTAGGCGGTTAGGCATGGAGGACCGATAGCGAATTCAACCTACTTATTGGAAGCTGAAGGGTGAACATAAGGAGGTTCCTACAAGCTCTAAGAAACAGTGGTGGAAGGACAAGATGGATAAGAGGAAAGAAAGGGGACCTCAAAAGCGAATCAAGAAAAACAGGAAACGTAAGCGCTATAGAATGAATGGTCATCACGCAAAAGACTGTTAAAAGGCAGGAATGGAAGGAAGGTGTTTCAATTATGGATAGCTCTGTCACTTTAGTAAGTTTTGTCCTCCTAAGATAGGGCAGGGAGCGAGTGCACATGCAACGCAGATTTAGGCTTCGGATGCAACACCTTCCAGCAGCAGACCGGATCGAGGTAGCAAAATTTGGTTTCTAATTCTGAATTTCCCATTCAGACTCTTTTCAATCCTAGAGCCACACACTCTTTCATCTCTAGTTCTTTGGTGGATTGTTTGCACTTAGACATCTCTTTAGCAGTAGACCCCATTGTTGTTTCAAACCTCATGGGAGGATCGACACTCTTGTCTATGGTTTGTAGGGGTTTGAAAATTTATATCCTACGGGTAGAATTTGACCATGACGTCTATATTTTGGGATTTTCGAGGTATGGGATGATTTTGGAAATAGATTGGCTATCCACAAATAGAGCTATATTTGATTGCGAGAGGAGAGTTGTTAGACAGGAGACATGCATCGGTAGGAATCTCGAGACTCCTTGCGACCCGCAAGGGTCAGTTATGTTGAGTTTTCTCTATTCCCTCGATTCATCTTCATCAAAGTTGCATTGGGATCCTATCATCAGAGATTTTGCAGACATCTTTGAGGAGCTTAAAGGACTACCCTCTAAGAGAGAGATTGACTTTAGGATTTATTTGGCTAGCCAGTAACATTACCGTAGGGCATATGGAACCTAGGTAAAGGAAGGGATTGAGCAAGCATATCCGTGAGCTTTGAATAAAGTTTTCATAAGAAGAAACATACCAAAATTGGCAGCACCAATTGTCTTCTCTACCGAAGAAAGTGGTTCTCTTCGACTTTACATTGACTACGGAGAATTGAATAAGCTCGTAAAGAAGAACCTTTATCCACTCTCTAGGATAAATGATCTTTTCAACGAGTTAGTTGGATCTTTAGTATTCTCCCAGCTTGATTTAGCCACTGAATTTCATCAGCTTAGTGTCGCTGATGATAACATTGATAAGACTGCACTTAGGACACTAGATAGATTCTTTGAGATGTTAGTCATGACTTTTGGGCTAACCAATGTCCTAGCCTATTCTATAAATTTGATGAACCATGTTTTTAGAGATGTCCTAAAATAAAGTTCATGGTGGTATTCGTGGTCGACATTTTTGTGTTTTCCAAGAAGTATGGAAGAGCATGTTATTCATCTATAGAAGGTTCTTTGTACGTTTCATGTTCGTCAGTTAAGAGCAGAGTTCTTGAAGTATCACTTTTGGAGTGTGTTTATCGGAGCATGGAGTATGTCTACACATGATAGGGATTTAAGAAACGGTTTTGTACATTTAGGATTGGGATTATTGAAATCCAAAGAGAGGTAGGCAAAGGTTAGAGATGTACAATAAAATTCGATAGATAAGCAGAGAAGAAAGTCCATGTGTAGGTAATTGCAGAAATTATAATTGTCTCGGACAAGTTGATTTGACGGTGAGGCCTTAGAATAAATGTAAGTAAAAAAAGGAATAGGAGTAAAAGCCTTTAGTTTAGGAAATGTACTCCGAGGTAGTAAGTAGAAAGACCCACTTTATGCTAAGCCCGATAAATTGAAATTTTCGAATTTTAAAAATTTTAAAAAAAAATTGTAATTGTTGGGATTGAAAAATTCCATTGTTAATATTTTATTTCAGAAAATAAACATGGGGTTTTTGAAGTATGGTATGAAATTTAAGTTGGTTTTTATATAATGACAAATTGGCATACTTTTTGAAGAATTACGGAGTGTGTGTGTGTGTATAACTCACTAGTTTCATTGTAAGTAAACAGAGATTTTAAACATAAAAAACCAAGAGTGTATCAAGTATCGAAAACATAGATTACAACTTTTATTGTTGTAATAAATGTTTTCATGTAAAATAAGTGAGCATAGGCTCTAACACTATTGTTATAGTATGTGACTCTCAAGAGAAATATTTTTACGTAGGTATATGAGATTTATTGGTATTTATTTAATTGAATCCATACACTAGTATTTTTTTGGGTGTAGTAACGGTATTTATGCAACATCCATTTTAACCCAAATAAAGGTGTATTTTAAAAGGTAATTTCTAAGTATAGAAACAAAATGGTTTGTAAAGTACACTTATTATTAATAAGTATAAGGAAGTGTTTTTTACAATTATGGAAATATTAAAACAGTTTTGAAGATGAGTTTTTCTAAAAGGAAAATGTGTAAGTTAGATATTAGAAAATATTTATCATGGAAGAACATAATTTAAACGTATTTTAATCTACTGGAATGAAAAGAATAATGGTATGATTTTCTATGAAACCAATAAAAATGTTTTGTGCAAGTTACAAGGAATACATGAAAGAGATATACAAGGTATGAAAAGCACCATATCTTGTATAGCCTCTTTCGAAAAATATAAAATAAGTTCCTTGTAATTTCACATAAACATGAAATTCTCTTTTAAAAACGTTCATAAAAGATTTTAGCATTAACAACTTCTCACAAGAGAAAATGGTTCCAATAAATTAAGATATGAGACTATTATGTGTAATAAGAAGCTGTTTTGAAAACACATAAAGGATATTTTAAAAATATTTTAAAAGAAAATTGTTTGGTGAAAAGTAAATAATTTTTTGAAATGAAAAACTTAATAAAAGTGAAATTTGAAAATTAAATTTTTATAAAAAACCGTAAAGTCTTTAAAAGAAAGCGAGATATAAGTTTTAGACTTGAAAATTTGGAAGTTTTTCCCTTTAAGTTTGGTAAATAATATTAAGTGACTAAGTATTTTTTTTTGAAATTAATAGAGATAGAAAAGATAACACTTTTAAAGACAAAGATTTTGGGATTTGATGTTTTAAAATTTTTAGAAACCTTAGTTTTTAAAACAAGGAGATAAATACCAAACCACACTCTTAAATGTGGAGTAGATATGAATCATCTCCTAGAAGTAACGGAAAAGGTGTAAGGAGATAGCAGTAATTACTTCTAGAAGTAATAATGGAAGTTTCCGTAAAATATATAGGACACTAGTAAGAACCTAGGAATGTTGGTTCATGAAGAAGTAAAATGAAATTAGTAGTATAGTAAGATAAGCATGGTTGAGAATGAGTATTCATGATTCTGGAAGAACTTGGGAAAAGCATCTTTCTTTAGTGGAATTCATATGGTAGTAGTTTTCAAGCTAGCATTGGAATGACACCTTTTGAAGCTCTTTTTGGGAAGGCTGTGTAAGACATCTTCATGTTGGTTGGAGTCTAAGGAAAGGTTGCTTCTTGATTCCGACATGGTTAGAGAGATTTCGGAGAAGACTAATTTAATTAGGAGAAAATTTGTATCTCATATCCATGTCTCTTTGATAATAGGTTTTAGAATTTCCTTTTTCCATCTTTAGTTTTGATTAGGTTCTTTCCTTTATTATCCTTTAGGTGGGTAGAACTTAGGATTTAACCTATGGATGGTATCATTTGATGTAAACATGTTAATAGATCATGTTATGAATGATGTATGCTAGTGATTGCAAGTTTTTGCTAGTGGATGCTAATGGGTGCATATAGGTACACTAGGCACTATTATTCCTTAGGGATCGGCCTAACTAGGACACTAGAGCATATACATATTGACGTGTGTGAATTTTTATTTTATTTCCATGGTTGGTAAAAATGGATGTCTATCACATGATTGTTGCATTTGGATGATGTTTGTAGTATGCATATAGAATTATCAGTTATTATTAGGAAATTTTTGCTTTCATTTGAATACATAGCATGGACATGATTGCATGAAAGGAGGTCAACTGAATTAGTGGACCACCTAATCTTTTGCATTAGTTAGGGACATTTACACAACACTAATTGCATAACTATCATAAAATTCCATTAGAAAAACTTAAAGACAATGGATGAATAGTTGATGATTGAGTAGTTGGTAGTAGAATTGGATGAAAACATTTTGTAAATTGTTTTATCCCTAGAGATTTCGGGGACGAAATCCCTTAAGAAGGGGAGGATGTAACAACCTAAAATTTAAACCGTAATAATTAATTCGTTAATTAACTAAATAATAAAATAACTTTATAAAATTATCATAATTGAGCCACAGGAATTACATCATAATGTCCATGGTAATTTTCTGGTTAATTTCCATATATAGAACGTTAGAAACCGAGCTAATATGACAAAGTTATAAATAAAACAATAAGCAGATATATATAGGCAGGTCGACCGACTTATCGACTTGGGCACCAGGTGCTCGACCCGCCTGCTATTTTGGGGGCGAATGAACGATTTGTTCGTTCGTTGGAATGATGGTGCAATTTTTTTAACCGACTGACGTGTTTTTCATCCTTCGTTTTAATCCGGTCTCTCCATTCTTGCATCTGATGGCTCCTATTCAGCCTATGACGTGGTTGCATCCCATTCAATCCTCAAAATCCAACGGTCCAAGATCCACTTCTACCACTATAAATAGAGCCCTAGACCTAACACTTTTTCTCTTTGTAGGTTTTTTCCAATTGGGTTCACCTTTCTAGGAAGGACCCTAAACGGAATAATTTTTTCAATGTAGAAAATCGATATAAATTAAATTATTTTCAACTCCGAGTGGATCCAAGAAGACCAAAGGAAGAGCATAGGATTGGAGGTGGGTGATTGTAATTATTTCAAGTAATTTAAAATAATAGGGTTTTCAATAGTTGTAGTTTTACTACGATTTTGGAATAGCCTTTTTATCAGTTTTAGATCTATTTTTAGTCTATTCCCTTTTAGTTATTCTTTTTTAGTTAATTATAATTTATTACTGCTAAGCATAGTTTTTATTTATAGTATTTAGGTTTAGTTACTATTATTTATTTCTTATTTACATCCTTTTGGACATTTTGGATTTTATGCAAGCATCTTTTCTCTTCTTCCTACTTTTCTTCGCGTATGGATTAGAATAAATTAAATAAGAACATTGAATAAAGAAAATAAGATGTAAATAATAAAGAATAATAAATAATGAAATTAGATTGTGATATAAATGGAATCGGATTGAAATTATGCCTAATTAGATTGTATTTGAGCCTAATTATAATTAGAATTGGACTAATTAAAGATAATTGGCATAGTTATAACTTAGAATTATAACTAAAAACAAGAAAAGATGAAAGAGGCTTATGGTCATACTTAGATCATGGGTTAATTAATAATCATAATTATAACGTAGGTTATAATAATAAAAAGAACATTATAAGGCTTATTTTAAGACTTAGGTTAAATTAATAAGCACAGATAGTAGAGAAAAGTGTAAAGGCTTATTTAAATAATTTATCTAAGTTAATAAGCAAAGATGAAAGCAGGACCTGTACCAAATAACATTCCTATTAGACAAAACGGTGGTCTCACATTAGCCCGTAGTGAGACGAGGGCATGCTTACGCTAAGAATGGTAGTTGGTTGAATAGAAGTCCAAGTTACGGGGGATTTAGATAATGGGTGCAACTAGATATTGTTTGGATGACGGGCCATTACAAACAACATTTCCCCTATTTTCTATGGATACACGACGATCTCACATTTTCCTAAAGTGAGATGAAAGGCATGCCTATGCTGGAGTTCGAGGTAATAAGAAGACCCAATAGGTGGAGCAAAAGGTAGCATGGGAAAGGTGTTAGTTATGCGTGCAACTTCCTTTTGGGTGCTCAGTTATCGCTATGAGTTCCAAGCGCTTAGTATGAATGTCTTTCGTAGACACCATTGCCTTCGGTGTAAGGAGCTATATTTGTCGTTTGGATCTACAGTGGTTTCTCTGTGCATCTTTCGTAGATACCATTGGCTGTTGTGTAGGGAGTTATATAGCGTTTGGTCTGCAGTAAGGTCTATGAAGTAGCAGGCCGATCAAAAAGGGTAGAATTAGGGTTACATCCTAATTACAAGATTAGGAATTCAGCCTAATCAAAGTAGAAATCAAGGACAAGTGCAAGTAATCAAAGTTAACCTATCTTATAAATTGTGGAATATTTAATCGCATTTATTTCTGGTTTTTCTCTTTCCTATTTCCTTTGTTTCCTCTTTATATACTAGAACTGTTGTAGAGTCTATTACTTTTACTTTGCTTAAAGACTCTAGTAATTATTATCATTCACCATACTTTTAATCTGACCCACTCCTCTATTTTCACCTTTCCCCCTTAGGAAATCAAGGGAGAGGACAGTTGATTGCGGTTGCTTAGAGATTTATTAGAGAAGTTTGCTACAATGTATTTCTTTTCTTTCAGCTTTTGTTCTTTCAATATACTAGCATATTTTGAGGGATATTATATACTCTTATTTTTGAGACTATGAGTTTTGGTTTCAAGAGACATATTGGATTTTTAGACATGTATGTGGTATTTGGTATTTGACTTATTCATCAAGCAATTATGAAGTTTTGTTTTAATTAAATTACTATTTTAAGTTTCTATTGTTTTTATATATTTTTGTCTTATGAATCTTAGTCTCTGTTAGTTTTAATTATACCTACAATGCACCACGTCTTTTAGTGTGTCCTTTTTAGGGTATATTAAGGGGTGTGGGGTGTTTCACATGAGGACAATGATATTTATGTAATGGATTTTGGTTAAGGATTAGTAAAGTAAGAAAGGTCAACTTGCAATTGCACAGTAAGTAGATAAGTACACATGACTCAACAAAGCTATCCCAATCAGAATTACCCTTGCCTGCACTACTCCGTCCACTACTTCCAGTAGCGGCACTAATGCTTCCTCAACCAAATAAAAATAATTTCTCTTAATTTATCTTCAGCTATCGCCAAAATTGTTATTATTTGGTTGAAAGCAATTGTAGTTACTTTAATGTTCATGTGTTTTTGTGAAAAAATTTATGACTTTTCCAAATCCAAATTGTTATCTAATTATCCCACTTAGCTATAACACAACTGCTAATGCAACTACCCTTTTTATTGTTATCCAATCATTTAAATCATGAAAAGGTTCGTGGTGCGTATTTTCTCGGAATCTTCCTAAATGGAAGAGATCCAACTGCACTTTTGGGCAGTATTATTATTTCTTTTCTTGATAATGTATGCTATTTACAATTTTATTTTTAACTATACATTACCAGAAAGCATTCATCCAAATATTATGCTATTATTTTATGAGGTAAAGTCAAATAAGTGAACACCGTTGGTATCGTTTTTTCTAAATGTCTTAATTAGCTCAATTGGCAATATTAGACCTCATAGTTTCATATCATATGAACATCAGGAAATTGATAAGACCGATATATTAGCACAAATAACACATATTTATGTGTTATTGAGTAAGTGATTAGGTTATAAGGATTGCTAATTAAATTTGTCATGGTATAATTAGTTCATCAAATCTTAAACAACCAATTTTTGCGATCCAAAGTTTAGGCTAAAATTGTTATAGTTAATAATGCTTAACTTCAGTGTGGAATAATGAATGCTACAAAAATAAAAATAAAACCAAAATTACTAAAATCTATAACAATAATAATAGGAGTATTAGACAATGAAATACCTGAACGTCGGTTATCACAACCTTATACGGCAACAGTCAATTGCACTTGCTATTGTCTTAGATCACATCAACATCCACTCTTCTATCATGCTTCCCCATATTGCTGCAAGGAAGCATACTGCCTTCGTGTTTGTTGGCTTCATCAACTAAGTTAGCAACAGCTCTTCATCGGTTTCTCTCGTATCGTCATGCATCCTTCCTTGCTACATCATGCTCTAGGGCCTTTTGATAACTTGTTCAGGCGCTGTCTAATCACTATCTAACCAGCTAAGCATCTTTTTCATGCAACTTCAATCCAATAGTTCGCTTGAGTAATCCAAAGGACGCTATCACAAGTTTAGGCAACCAGAATATCAACACCACGCCTCTCCTTCATGTCCACTCTCCTTGCTATAGCTGTTTAGCACCATCTCTGAAGTGCAGTGCCACCTAATCCTATTGTTGCACGCTTACTGTCCATATTCTTCACAATCTTCATTGACAGGCAGCAGTATCTTCGTTGACACTTTACATATGAATTACCACATACCTAATCTCGGCTAATAAGAACAAGTGTCTTCTTAGACAATTTGCCCTCCTGTTTGCTGCACCCTAATATGCAGCATCATCTCCATTGGCAGATAGCTCCTTCTGTTCTTATCCACCATGCAACCTGTTGTGCATCACCTAAGCCACCAACACACTTGCTCCTCTACATTAATATTACCCATTACCTGTTTTTGCTAACTCAAAGTATTGTGCATATGTATTGCTAATGGTACTAATGGTTATGAAATATCCTGTTAACTCAAATTTTTGTGAATGGAAAAAATATATACTAAACTAATAAGTCAAAAACTGAATATTTAAGAAAAATAACAACACGAGTTGATGGAGTTTGTAAAGATTCGAAAAATATGAAGGTCGGTCTTGTTAAATAGTGGGTGAAATTTCTGAACAAATTCAAACCATATAAAAAAAGTATTTCTTATTTTACTACTTACATAGCAATGAGACAACTATTTACCAATTTCACATTACATATCTACATTGAGCACATAAAATTTTAGCTTAAGGATGGCAATTTTGTTTTATTATCAGAGTTACTTAGGCTATATTATTACATCGAGCTAAATATGTTGTGCATACTAAATTGATTACAATTTGAATGCATGATGGAGTAGCCTTGTGATAATATTAGATGCATATGACTGATTAAAATACATACTTCATAATGTGTTTGAAAATTAAATTACATTAAGAGAAAACTGTACTTGTCAAGTAGTAATAAATTGTTGTAAGTTAGATGAAAAGTTAGATTTGTTAAAAATCCTACATGCTAAAATGAGTAAGTTTATAAATAATGAAGATTGTAAATTAGTACAAGGAAAAGTATGAATGAAAAATAAAAAGTTGAAGCCATTTCCTTATTCAAACTTAATGGTAGTTCATTAGCAAAAAGAGCATACAACACTTCGGAAATGTGTCATTTAGTAAATTACAATGATATGAATGTGTCTAGCTTCCATGAGTACCCACCATTTGGCTCCCATATAAATTTGATCTTCTTTTTGCTAACTTACTGTGATGCATTTGAGCCAACAGGGTTGGCGGAGTTGGTTGATGGTCCGGACTGCGTGATCGAAGGTCACGAGTTCGAGCCCCGAAACTGACAACCCTGTAACAAGTACCCGAAGTATGTGTTTGGCAGGCACATACTTCCCTAGAGTTTACAAGCGAAGCTTGGTTCTCTAGGTAATTCAAAAAAAAAAATCTACAGAATTTGACAATGTTTAGAAAGTTACACAAAAATGGTACGATCTCTCATATAAGGAAAATCATGTTAAAATAAAATTTAGCATCACATATTTAAAACAATATTTTATATAAAATTCATAAAAAAGTCATATAATATTACCTTGCCCGTCTGTATGGTAAGAAACAAAGCTTGCTTCCATATTCCACCTTCAGAGCCTTCCAAGTATATATTAATGTTGAAATGCAAATAAAATGAAAAATATTTATATAATAACTTTGTAGCTAAAAGTAATTCAAGAATTGTAGGTAAAACAAAACAGTAGTGCACCTATCCAAGTATTTGAGCATTAGAATGCCATAAAGTACCATGTCCTTCATTGCTACCAAACTTGAATAACTTCAATTCATAATTTTCCACCAATGGAGTTGAGGAGATTCCTATTAACCTACAAGCTAATTAAATTAGTAAAATTAGATAAATACATAAATTTCCGAAGATAATTTCAAAAATTAAGTACTTAGGGAAACAAAGTGAAGAATATTTTGAGTGCCAATAAATTATTCTAAATATATATATTTTCCACAAGTAATTCAAATTATTGGTAAGATGTCAATAAAATTTTAGATGTGGTATCATAATAAAATGCATTACAAAGTATGCAAAACTTATTGTCAGCTACTTGGATTGTATCTTACTTTATTTTAAAATGACTCTTCTTACATTCATATTTTCTTATAGCTCCCTACATAAATAAATAATTAGATCATGTAGAAGACTTTTCTCTGCAATAATAATTGTGTAAGAATGACCTCTTTCACTTTAAGTAATATTTCAATAGATGAGCTAGGTAACTTTTTTAATTATCAAGGGAATAATTATTATGTACCTACTAGTAAATTGCTCGTAAGATATTCGTATGTATACAAATGGTTTAGAAGTGTGATATAATACAAACTATTAAAACAGTATTCATGTAAATTTTGGTGACAGCTGAGACAATTATCACTAACTTAATTTTCTTTATTAATTTTTTGAATTTGATTATGGTTGCTTTATTACTTTAGTCAATCTGTTTTTACAATGAAAATTCAAAGAAAAAACTATATACAAAATAAAAAGTTAAACGAATCCCTTTAGCCCATTAGTAAGCTATTTACCCAGCCCACAACCCGACTTAAACTCTCGACACTTCATAAACACTATACTAAACTCAACAGACCTCAAACCCTCATTAATACGAACTTTAATCCACACAAAAAGGTTAAAAAGAAAAGGAAACTGTTTTATTTCTATATTATTAATATTGTTATTATTATTATTTCTTTATGATGTGGATACAAAAGAAAACATTAATAATGAAATAAATGTTTACTTGGTCACATTCCGCGTATCTTTGCTTAGGTATTTCACTAGAGTAGAGCAAAGGAGAGTCATTCCTGAGTAGCAATACTGTAACTAATCCATGATGATAGATGGATGAAATAAAGTTGATCTTCAGTTAAACACAAATAACCATATTCATAATTTTTTGCTCTTCTAAAGTAAAAAAATAATCCAAACAGTTGAATATCCATTGTCATAGTCAAATTGTTCCAATAGAAAATTAAATATCATATGAAAGAACTAAACAAAGAGTACTGACAAAGTCTACATCTTCATGGAATAAGGACAAAATCACTGCGGTGTACCTAGCATATGTACACAAACTAATAAGTTCTTTTAATTTTTTTGTAGGTTTGTATTGAAAGAGAAGTTATGAAGTTTATGTTGGGTGTGATGTCAATTTATCAATCAATTGGATCCTTGTATTTCTACTCACAAGCACAAGTCCCCCCACGTTATGGTAAACAACGCTTTCCAACTTTACCTTGTTTGTCACATTCAGCATTTTCGTGTTTGCGCAAAAGATAGAGAGCGTATAAAGTAATTAAACATGGCTATAATATCATTAAAAATGCAGCAAATGACTACACATAAACAAAAAAATTTATCATTTAATCCAACGAACAAAAAAAACAAACCACCCGTAATTATATATATCAAAATAAAAGTGTAGAAATATTTTAGAATGGATAGCAATGCTAACTTATACAGCGTACACGTGCATTCCTCGCCAGAAAAGACAAAGAAAATGACATAAAACTACTATGCCAAATCTTGTCCATACAAAAAACAATAAATTGGATCAATGTGGACCATTGAATATCTGATGAGCATCAGTTTTTTTAGCATCCATCATGAGCAATTTTTGAAACAATAAACACGAAGTTGCGTCAACGTCGTCTAGCATCGTTTAAAGAGAAAATTACATGTGAATATTTCAACAAGCACAGGAGTAATTTGTCAATACCGGGGGCTTCAGTTATCATCTTATCATAACTCGATTGATCAAGCTGAAAAGCATTATTCATCTTCTGCTATTGCTTTCCATTTCTCCACTTTCTATAACTAAAGTGCTTCAAAATTCATATCATAATTTTTCTCCAAATTTAGTAAGTGTACATGATTTCTTTGGGACTGTACATTATACAAAATTTAAAAATATAATTACCCATCAAAACATAAAATGAATAAGAAGCCTTACACCCCTTAAGTTATTATCTACTGCAATCATATATACTCAATAAAAAAGCAAAATAATACCTTTACAATTTAAGAAATATTAGGTCATTACATAAATGCTTATGCTAAAAGTTAGATATTCAAATTTAGTTAAAAGATGATAAAGAATGGTCTAATAAAATCTTCTCACTACTTCGAAAGTCAGATGAGTGGAGATTTGTAGTTGATGCTGAATCTAAAGTGATGGCATAGCGATTGACGGTGATAACATCAGCAATTTTGCTCCCATGCTCGAAGGCAAAGGTGGATAATAGAATGTAGAGACGAAAGAGAATCTTTGTGTCTAGGGTTTTCCGATCTATTGCGAGGGATAATTTTAAGCAATTAAGGAGGGATTTGGATGCTTTTTGAGATGAAGAGAAACCTAAATATTTTCGGAAAGAAGTATCAGACTATAAAGAAGAGGCGGCTAAAATGAAATGGACCCGCCTTAAAATTTATGATCGAACCCTAAGTTTATCTCAGCGTTTACGAAAGTATGTTTTTTCCTGTTACAGCATTGGACACGGAAATACTGAGAAAAGCTGCTGTTAAATTAGAGTTTTGCTGTAGTGATAATATAATAATGTCTAAATGGGTACATAAAAAATATAAGAACAACACAAATAGAAAAATAAAAAATGCCATAAGACTCCATCTTTATCTTCATCTCCTAAATTCTACATTACCTTCTCTAACTTGTGTTGTAATGAGGAGGGAGTCAGAACAACAATGCACGGTAAATAAAAATCTCATGTCTTTCCATAATAGTACTTAAGAAGCATAATGTAGATAAGAATATGTCTTACTTATCCTAACTATATTTCTTATAAATACCTTTAACTGTAGGCCCGAAGGCTTTTCTAGTCCAATCCTATAACTTACACTTTTCTACCCATTCTCCATAACTTACTTTCAATTGCAGGCCCAAGGCCATTCCCAATCCCATGCATCTACCGTCAATCATGTCCTAACAATATGAGAGAAAGTACCCAGGCCACTTAATACCTTTTCAATGGAAAATAGGTAGATTATGACCATTTAATACCTATATCTTAGGTAGGTCCCTAACACCAAACCCAAGGCGAACCTATCACAAGTACAATCTGGATGACATCACTCAGAATCTCATCAGGCCACTTAATACTTCTTTTTGAAAGAGGCGGACCCTATAATAGCCACTTAATAGCTCAAACCCAAAGCGGACCCTTCCCAAGATAATCATCTACCACGATTAAACGCTACCCCTGATCACTTAATAATTCTTAGTTAGGGACCCTGCAATAGCTACTTACTAAACCCAATCCCTGAAGTAGATCCTATGTATTATGACTCATAGCTCAACTATGATATCCCACATTAATCCAACTATTCATAGGCAGTGGTAGCCAGATTAACTGGGAATACTTGCCTTACATAATTAGGTTTAACCTTGCATCCTCCAAGGATACTTATTATAGGTGATGTCTCACATCTGCCCCAAAGTCACATTGTTTGTAGCTAAATTAGCTAGGTAGACTTCTGTGTGCTTTTGACTGACCTTGCATAATTATAACCTGGTCATAATTTACACTCTCCTAACCATACTATCATATACCTCACCATATTCTACTAAGGCTATGAAGAACAGATTCTTTATTCCGCAACTAATCATACTCATTCTCAACTGTCATCCTAGGGTTTTTATTACAAATAATTTACCTATTTATTACGTTATTAATTATATGTTACTTATACATTAATCTATATGTATGTATTTATGTATGTATCAAATATATTCCTAGGTACGAACTTTCACCTTATACTAACTATTAAATGTCAAAAATTTCAGTTTCTACAAGTTTAACTCAACACCATAACATACAATTTAACTTATATCTTTATCCTAAAATAAACTTGTATAAGAAAATGGAACCAATAACCAAACTTATTTTATATCAAACTAGTAGAACCAGTGTTAATAGAATTAACAATTCAATCCTTCAAACTCTATTCAACTTTCACATTATAAAGTGTAAAAAGGGACTTATATCTAAAATACCTCAATCATATCAAGGAGAAGATGAGAAATGGAATAGAATATAAAATATTAAAATTGCAATAACTACACAAATTCTACTACTTTAATTGTAGCGACCCGACTTTCTATCACCACAAAGACGCATCACTATTTAAGAAAGAAAGAAAGAGATAGAAGAAGAAAAGAAAGAGAACAAAGAACAAAACACATAAAAATCTCACAGGGAACGAGTGAAATATAATATATAACATATATTTAGTAGTATATACATCAGAGTACACAACTATACATCTCAATTTAAATAGTTATAACATTTCTGTCTAATGTACAATACAAGAAAAACTATACAGAATAACACACAGCGGAAACTCTATTTATATATCTACACGCTGAAGCTTCCTGCTCTAAAGCTCCTCCAGAATTCGTCAAGGATAACCTGAATCACTTGACTACTCATACATAATATGAGTACCCAAGAGTTTAATAAAACAGAAAATAAACACTCGGGTCAGACAGGGGTCTGGTGTGAGTAAACGGTTTAAATTGCTTAACTTTATAAAATCCTTTGAAAAGAAAGGTATCACGTATGACTTCCCACACATAAACATGGAAAGTTTTTACTTTACGCTAACCAAAACATTTGATAGGAAATCCAGTGATATTATAATAGTGTCTAGGGTTTTCAAGTAAATATGAAATAGCCAAAATTGTTACATTCATTAAATTCTAGATACTAGCCACAAAAGTGGGCAATACAAATAAAACCGTAGGGTCTCTTAGGAAGAATGGGTTTTCATCAATGGCAGGGCTACTGGGGTACCGTCCGTCACAGTACGCGGCCTAGATCACCGTACCGAGGACCACTCACGATCCCCTGCAACACAAGGCCTGGATCATTCCTTACTGAACAGTCCCGAACAAGACCACTCCGCAGTTGGCTGTAGATCCAACCGCCCACAAAGCCGAAATAAAAAGGGACATCTAGACAGGGATAAATCTCATCCTACTTGGGCATGACCCACTTAACCTTGCTGCACCTCCCCTGTTTTAGCCATTCTCGGTTAATGAGGCTTGAGGCTGCGATTACCTTTATAGGACACATCTATCTTAGAATGCTCATCGTCCACCTGACGATGTTCTGAAAGCATTCAATCCATACAAGTCCGTTCCGGGTTCGAACGGAACTGAATGCACTATCTCGTTGCACTCATTTTGGAATCACCCTCAGAGTCAACGACCATAGCCCTTCCACTATGAATCACCATCTCGAACCTGTAAGTACTATCTCCGTCAAACTCATCATGGAATCACCCCTAGAGTTGTACTGACGAATAATTCTTACACCTCGAGTCTTCACTTGCACTCCACTTGGATATACGACCTAACATTTAATTTGGATCGATGTGGTTTTCGGATATCCAAATATGGAAACCTAATCTCGGTCTCACCGAATCCAAACGCCATTTTAATGTCCAAGTTGTACTTAAGGGTATTAAACAATAGATATTCAGAATATCACTTAACATAAATGGATGATTCACATTACACAGATAGATAATCCACTATTATCACATTCATCCATACATATCACAAAGCAGCATATATGTCACATTTCAGATATATCACATTCATATCATTATATATCAACCAATGACATTCAATATCATCCAATATCATTAACTCATCCAATGATATTTATTAACAAATCATTAATCATCCATACACAAGGTTTGATCCAACTTAATTAATTTAATTAATCCTTAATTTAATTAATCCTTATTTAATCACTTGGATTATCATCAATCCAGCTTACATATTCATTAATTAATTCCAAATTAATTAACTAACATCACTTAATTATCCACTTTGAATTAGTCATTCTTGATTAATTATCTCTTAATTACTTTAAGTAATTATTTTTTATTTACAATTTTAATTAATCATCTTGATTAATTATTTCCTAATTATACCAAGTAATCATCTCTTAATTACTCTTTTAAATTAATCACACTTGATTAATTATTATTTAATTACCTTGATAATTATTCCTTAATTATCCTTTAATCATACCTGATTAATCACCTTTTAATTAAACACACTTGATTAATTACTTATAATTAAACACTCTTGAGTAACTACTTTTAATTAATCATACTTGATTAATTACTTTTTAATTTAATCGCATTTGATTAATTACTTTTTAATTACATTTAGTAATTAAAACTTAATTATAGATCAATTACTCTTCTAATTATAAATTAACAATTAATTATTTATTTCCATTAATTAATGATTACTTCATTAATTAAATTTCATTTTAATAATTACTTTAACAAGTAATTAATCACATTATTAAATCCTCTTAACCCTTTATTAATTAACCATTAATTAAATAATTTAAACCTTTAATTACTTGTATTAATTAATTCTTTAATTAATAACACAATTGATTAACCCCTAATCACTACTACCTAATTACTTTCATAAAGTAATTATATTTTACTTAATTATCTCTAGAAATTAATTACTTAATTACTTCACCCAGTAATTATACTTAATTAACTCCAAAGTGATTATCTTTAATTAAACACTAATTAATTACTTAATTTATTATTTTACCTAATCATTTTGATTTACTATATTAAAAAGATTCTTAATTAAGTAAATCATTACCTTAATTAAGTTATTCTATTAACCAATAACACTTTAATTATTAACAATAATTGAATTATTCCAATTATCTTCATATATTTGTTTATCTTTAATTAAATCGAAATTTTAAATTACTTAAGATAATCTTTATTTTAATTGATCTCTAAATCTTTATTATTTAACTTATTTAAAATAAAACACTTTAGAAATCAATTTTAATTAAAACCATTGAAACATTCAAATTAAACTTTTAAATCGTTAAAACTTCCCAAAGTTATTTAATAAAATTTAATACAAACTTATTATTAAAATCACTTATTTTATTTTTAAAACTTTTATATTTCAAAATATAAGAACTTGTTTAAAACATAACTTTAAAACAAATTTAGTTTTATAAATAAACTTGTTTAACTTTTGGTTTTTAAACTCAAATTATCTACAAAAACATATTATTTTTGTTTTAAAACCTTTAAAACCTTACCGTTAAAATTTTAATACCTTTAAAACTTAAACTTTCCAAAACAAAAACCTGCTCAATCAACACACGAGCAACCTATAGCAAATTCTCACGTCGATCTCGGGTAATCAAGTAAAAACCCCAAGTATCCCCATACCTTCACTCTGCTTCGAGCCCAACCATCACATACCCGAAGTAGTACTCAAGCTCCTAGCATCTTCCTTCCTAAAACACAAATCCACTGATACAATATTCACCCGTGCATCATGCACCATTCCTCCGATCACCAATGATCATCGCCGCGGCCTTGACGAGTCACTCTCGACCACTACATAGCTACGCAAAACCCAAAACTCAAGCTTCGATCGAAAATCGACCCAAATGAACCAAGCAGTTCGAAACCACATCACCAGAAAACCGACCCTCCACGGCAACCCTAACTTCGAGAAACCCCGCCACCTTAGCCCTAGCTCCGCCTCGCTCCCCATCATCACCAGAACAAACCGCGATCGACTCCGGTAGCATCTCGTTGCCCAAAAACCCAATGGAACAACATCGGCATTCACAGAATATAAAACCCTACCTCGTCGAATTCCCGCCAACCCCCTCATCAATAAATTCCCAAATTAATTTTATGATGATCCCCTACAACCTCTCGACCTTCCTACTCAACCACGACGCATAGATCGCCGTCGTTCGCCATCATTTGACCAAAATATCCAAAACATTCAATAAGAAAATTCTCTTTAATTACTAATCTAAAAATCATGATACAGGCTTCAAAAATCATGGCTTACTATTTGCAATTCAATTATGAAATCAAAATTATAAATTGAAAACATAAAATTTTGACCCAAATTAGATTTTACTGTAAATTCAAAAATTTATAACAAATTATTCACTTTAAAAACTTGTAATTATTTTTAGATGATAGCTTACTTTATTACAAACAACATCTATTTACAATTCAAAGTCCAATTCGAATTCAAAATCAAGTTATTGAATTTATTATAGAATTTGGAACTGTTTTATAAACATATAGTAAATTTTTTAACTATACAGGCATTTCAATCCATATATCCAGACATGCAATTAAATTAAATTCAAATATCATGATATTCAACACAAGATCATGATGAAATCTAGAATCAAAACTTTTTTAAAAAATTCCTTTTGCTCACATTTGTTTGCAGAGGACAGAAACCAAATTGCTTTCCAGGCTTTTAAATTTTATTAGCTCTTCAATTTCCCTTTGCATGTTAAATAAATCTTCCTGCTGTAAATTCTGAATTGCATGTTGAATTTAATCAAGCTGCTGAATTTCCAGTTTTGCTTGATTGCATAAAATTCTTGCCTTGATGTTGTAATTTCCAGATTTCCCCTTTTTTCCAGATTTTACAGTTTTCTTCTCCTGATTTTTGATTTCCTGTTCTTCCTTTTTTTTTCAAATTTGTATTCAATTCTATGTTTGGTTGAAAATGAAGAAAAATTTAGCTGAAAGTTTTTTAAAAGTAAATTTCTTCTTCTTATTATTTTACAATTAAATTTTAAATTTTATTAATCAAGAGAATAACACTTGTCGCTTTAATGCCTTAGTTATTTTACACCTATGCTCAAAGATTTACAGGTGTCATTTAATGTTTATTAATGTTTTACAAATGTTTTTAATGTTTAATCAATATTTACAAATGTTATTTTCTTATTTATAATTTATTTAAACTATGTATATGTAATTATGTGATATTTATATGATTATAAAATGTGTATTTATCTTTTAATAAATATTCATGTGAATTCAAAAAACTTGTATTTTTGATTCAATTTAATGTTTATATGCTTGAGATATTTATTTTAATTTAACTCTTCATATAAAAAATTTAAAATAATTTATCTTATGTTAAAATTAAGATGGAAGAATATTGAAAACAATTGAATGTGAACTCCAAATTTAATTCTTATTTAAAACAAAAGCTTAATATATACATATATATAAATAAGAAATTAACTTTGTTATTAAAATTTAAATCTCAAATATCATTTTCAGAAAGTATTAAGTCAAATTAATATTTCAAATTAAAAATTATATATATATTAAAGTTTGAAAACACTTATTAAATTCAAATCAATACAATTTTCCCTATTTCTAATATATGTACAAATATATATATACATTTACATTATAAATAGAAAACATTTTAACATTAGTTCTGAAAATTACTGTTTAATTTTAAAACACAATCCAAATCATAATATATATATATATATATATATATATATATATATATATATTCATATGTATTACAATTTGAATATATTAGCTTTTATTACATTAAAAACTTACTATTTACAAGATATATCAATATATATATATATATATATTATAAATAGAAAATATTTTGATTAGCTTTCGAAAAATAAATCTTACCAATTTTAAATTGCTAAAATAAATATTTTCAAATTAAAATATCATTAGTTTTCAAAAGAATTAAACTTGCCAATTCATGTTGTTAAGAAAAATGTTAATAGATATTATCAAATTATTATTATTAGTTTTTAAAACAATTTTAACTTGTCAATTTATAAGGTAAAATGATCAAATTAATTTAATTATCATCAAAGATTATTAAATTGATATTGCTCAAAATTCCGGGTCGTCACATTCATATAGAAAAATTGAGATCCAATAACATAACATTTCACTTTGAGGGAATTTTAGGGGTTTAGATTTGAAGTTTTTGTGAATCAAAATTCCCCGAGGCATATATCAAATCCAACCTATACTATATAACTAATAAAACGAGAAAAAAAAAACTAGGATTTCCACTCACAGATAATTCCTAGCTTTCTCCTTCGGATTTGACCATGAATGCTACTTAAATCTCTTTCCAGATCTCTTCCTTTAGAAATATACAATAAGAGTGTTGTATATAGATTAGATTCAAAATTTTAGGGATTTGAGGAGGATAGATGTAACATCCCGCCTTTTCGCACACTTTAAACCGACACACGTGCCAGTTCAAACCATACGGAAGGGCGGATTGTTATGGGGTAAATAAGAAAAAAACAGAGAAGAAATAGAAACAACACAGAATCTCACAGCGGAAGGATAAAATATAATAATAAATATACAGTTCAAAACAGTTTACAAATACTTGATTTGCTTTATACAATAAATATCAGAGTTACACATACCAATACAATCAATGCAGCGGAACAGTATGAGTGTGGTGCAATACTATAGATAATAATAATACGACTCCTTCGTCTTCGTCCTTCAAAGCTAAAGTCTTCTATCCTGAAACGCTCGGACTGACCCGAGCGAATTTGAAAAGACAAAAACACTCGAGTCAGAACTAAAAGATCTTATGTGAGTTAAATTAACAGAAATAAATATGAGTACAGTAACTCAAGAGATGTTCGGGATTTACATCTCCTAAGGATCCGTTAAACTATTTACTATGTAGTATATTGCGCTATTATAATAGTGTCTATTTATAAAATAAACTTACTTTTTAATAGCGTTAAGGGGTTACCCATATAGCCCTTAACACAAATAATGCCAGTAGTTTATACAGTACCGTAATACCTCCTGATCGGGAAGCTACCAAAGGATACTCCATAGGTACGACACAAATAGAAACTCGTAGTAAAGGCTCGGTATGGTAGGTGACACGGCACAACTAGGCAATGCCAGGGTAGATATACCAATTGCTATCCAGGCTGGTGGAAACGCGTAGCCGCAGTTAACGCCCACCTCGGACTAACTCCCCAAAAATCAAAATATAGAAGTGGCCACTGAATCAATCCAAAATCAAAGTATAATATCGAAGAGGAGGGTCCGATCAGAGGAATGACCTCATTGGCCTGAGAATCGCACCTGTTTTAGCCACCTTATGCCAACTCACGGGAGTCGGGTCCACGTATTTACCTTACAGGAAACGTCGCCACCAACCACTTCATTCTGGAATCTGCACCGCGTACACGGTTAGTCAAAGTGGTTTTCGGTATCGACAGAGAGTATGTCCATATCCGATCCCGGTCTCTTTGCCAACCCATCGTTATTATAACACCGCGGTCATTTAAAAATAGGTTATACTTTAAAAATCAGAATAAACATTCCATTTCATAACCATGAATACGATATCATTTCAAAACCCAAAACCATATTTTATCACTTATCCCAAATATAATTCTTTTCCAAAATCATAATGCTTTAACTTCATAACGTCTGAAAATCAAATATTTTCAAATCATAATATTTTGAAAATCATAATTTAAAACCATAACTTCTATAAAAAAACTTGAATGGTTTGGACATTCAACGGTATATGAATTAAATGGTTTAACTTAAATGTTACTTTGTAAAGAAAATAGTTCTCATGGCTTTACAAATACATTTCTTTATTTAAGTCTAAACCAAAATTTGTATTATCTCTCTCAAGTTCCAAAACCACTTCAATATATATATATATATATATATATATATATATATATATGTATATACGTATATCCATTTGGAGTATTAATATTTCAAACTAAAGTTGGATTTCATTCTTCAACAAATCGAATGTTCTATTAATTAGTCTTGAATATTCACATAAAATCCATAAATAAATAAAAACTCCAATTTCTAGTAATAAAATATATATTTTTCAATTCAAATTATACTAGAATATTCATTTCAATTTATCTTGGGAAATCCAATTATAAATATCATATCTTAAAATTTTCAAACTTAACATTTAAACATATGATATAAATTATCAAACTCCATTATCTTAAATTTTTTTCCATTTTAATAAAGAGATTTATACACCTTTAAATTTCAAAATTTTCAACTTCATATGTATATATATGGAAGAAAAATATTTATACAATATAAAATTTAAGATTATTATAAACCGTATTCCATCCAAACCATAGAAATCACTTTTAAATAGTTATATATATACCGCGGTGCCTGTATATAATTTTCTATCCTATGGTCAAGTGATACGAATATTTATCATTTCAATCCGCAATTTAAAAGATATAAAATTTTGCGGTTGTATATCATTTCAAACCGCAATCCCGAATGAAATGAAATACGCATGATAATTTGCAATTTAATGATATACAATAAAACATCCATCAACATCACCCATCATCCAATCACAATCATCAAGCAATATCAATCAATAACAATTTATATTTGATAATATATAACAGGTAATAACTGGCAATTTTATTCAGATTAAATTTAACAGCTATTAATCAACAGTCTATATTCAGTAATAAATTATATAACTGTTAACTAGCAGTTTATAGGCAAACAAATAAATTCTAACTGTAAATTAATACGCAATAAATAAATTAAATTAACAGTTAAATTTAATAAATGCAATTCAACAGCTATGATGAAATAAACATGCCAAATACCCATAAATAAATTTCTATTCATTTCTAAAATTAATTTAACAAACATAAAAACTTCTAGTAGTTGTGAGTGGGTTAAAACACTCACCTTTTGAATTTAAATCGAATTTAAATTCGATTTAAACCCAAAAATTCGTCCGTCTCGGAATTCGTCCAAACCAGCGTCATCAAGTCCGGAATTAAATTACGATCCTAACAAAAAAAATCTCACGTGAAACGGAGTTCGTATGAGGAAGATATAGCGATAATTGCGATTGAATAAATTATAAAAATAACCAAAAAAAAGAACACAATCACCTCCATTGATTGCCACGTCATCACTAATGTGCACGCTACAAAAATTAGGCGGCTACAGGAAGAAAATGCGTTCGAACCCATTATTTGCCGTAGACCACCAAATTCGAAACCCAAATCACTATTTGCCGCCAATCCGACCGTCAATTCGCCTCCAAACTTCGCCAATGAACAACGCGCTAGCCCCTCTACAAAACCCAGAAGGGATTTTCCGATCAGACACACCAGTCAAAAACGCCCAATTCAATTTTGACCGCGATTTCTGGTCAAACGATGCGTCAAATTGAAAAATGAATTACACCATTGAATTACGTGTTTCGAGAAGATTAACATATATTTTTGTGGAATTTTTCTGGAGAGTTTGGATTTTCATTGAAATTTTGAATTGATTGGATCTAGGGTTTGCACCCATTGAAGAAGAAGAGGAGCTTAAAGAAAGTATACACGCAGATGAAATGAAATTAGGCGGAGGCTAGGGCTTGTAGCTAAGTTTATATAGAGGGTTAGAGGTAGCGTAGATAGGCCGTAGAATGAACGTGCGGAACAAACTATGGCCCAAAAAGCCCGTTTAGCCTCCGGAACAAAATTTATTAAATCTATATATCCAAATAGGTATTTTAAGATATTCTGAACGCGATGGAAAAAGTTTCACGTCCAAATTTGATCGTATGAAGAAGTTATGCTGAAAACAAAATTTCCAAATTGATTTCAAATTTATTTTAATTAAATCGATTTCAAGGCATTTCGCGTCTGTACGATCAAACGACAGGTCCGATCGATACGAAACTTGAAACCCTATAATAATTCACCGATACGGATCCGATGAAACTAGTTTCGTCGAAATCCGAGTCCGTGGCCAAAATGGCTATTTTTAATATTCATTAAATAAATTAAATAAATCATAAAAAATCCAATCTTATATTAATATTCTAAAATTATCCAAATTTTATGGCTTATGTAAATTAAAATCAATTTAAATGATTTAACAAGTTTGGCTGTGAATTAGAGTTGACAAGTCTATCAAATTTCAGTTACATTCCTCCTCTTCCTTATATTAAGGAATTATAAATAAATTCCTCAAAACCTATTTATTACATTTTTAATCCTTGTATACTTATCTTTTATCCAAAATAGGGATGCTACATACTTTGGTTCATGATTCACATTATTATTCTTAAAGTCTATCTTAAATTTCAGTAACGTAATATTTAACGTTAAATTCCCTTTATTTATGCAATAAGCGCAATTATTGAATTTGATACTCAAATTAATTTATAGATTCTGCTTTCTAAAAATCTATATCAACAATTTGGTCCAATTATAAATAAAATAAGTATTTACCTCATCTTATAGAATTAATTATTGCAATAAATCCAATGTACTATATCTTAAATCCAAATTAATAGATAAAGCTTGATTCCTTTATTAACTCCTTTGGTTTTCAATTAACCTTTTATGGTGAATATAAATTCCAATGTATAATTGAAACCTTATTTCCATTTGATTTCACTATTTCATTAAAAATCCTCATATTCCAGCTAAATTTCAACTAACGTATAAATTAGCTATTTCAATTTCATTTAATTGCGATTATCATACTATAGAAATTAAATTCCATTAAATAAATAAATAAATGTTGATTCCCATCTATTTACATTATATTACATTGGTACTTCTATTTACAACTTAGCTTTGTATAAATGTTTGAATGTGGAATCTTGTCTATTTCACGTATTAATTAAGCCTTAAAAATCAATTAATATTATATCCTTGGTTTAACCTCATTTTACCCATATTTATTATTAATATATCCTTCGAATTAGGTAAATTACCATTTTATCTACCTTAACTTATCAGACTCCACTAACGTAATGGTTAAATATTAATTCCACTTGTAAAAAAAACAATCCACAAGATTTGCATTTCACATTACAAATGAATTCATAAATCTTGGCTTTTTTTTTCTTTGCTTCTTAAAGGCCAAATCAAACTACCCTACCATCACTAATTTATGGCAATTAATTGCAATTGATTCTCCATTAAACTACACAAGTTATCCAATTGAAACCTAAGTGAAACGTTTATTTATTTAAAAATCCTACTGTTTAAAAGAGTATATCATATACGGTATAATTTACATTTGACTTGATTTCTCATATATTTCACACAACGGTGAATTCCAATTTCTACCAACATTATGTTTAATATAAATTGGAAATCCAAATCATTGGTATTTCACAACCTTATTGCGTACATTTACGTATAGTTACACTAAGTCCATACACCGATTCATGAATTCATTAATTAATACACAATTTGCCTTTGTTTTCTTATATTAAGTTTATTACCGTTTTTAAGTACATTCATTATTGAACAATATTCATAAAAAAAATTTATCTACACTTATTGCATTGGTTTATTCAACGGTCATCAAATGAAACAATCCTACTATTTATTTTAATATTAAATGAATCCCATTCTAGTAAATATTTTATTAATATTCACTAATTCAACATTTATTGGTTTCTTAACATTAACTTTTAACAAAGTGTGACAATTACATTATCCAAAACTATTGTCATAAAAATTAAATTGTTACATTAAATTCCAATTACTATAACAAATTACTACATTTTCTCAAATAAAATATTAAGGCTTTTATTTTATTCTAAATTAGATTAGAAATTATATTAATTTAATTCATTTAACATTATCAAATTCAACGGGTCGTTACAATCTCCCCCACTCAAAACTTTTCGTCCCCGAAAAGGAAAAAGAAGGGAGAAGGAAGAATAAAACAGTACATCTTATTTCAAATATTATTTATAAACAATAATTTACTAAATTTATTTTCTTAAATAAAACATACCTGTTTATAATCATTATATTCTTTTATACTTAGATTATTAAAGCTGGAAAACATTTTCACAAAATTCTAAGTCCAAAATTTACGGAAAATTTGGCAGAGTCTCCTTTGTACAGTGAGGCTCGGGAGAAAATATAATATCAAAATATACAAATATATTACATATATTATCAAAATATTATATCCCAACACGGGAAAAATAGCGCTTTAAACGTAATCCGAAAACGTACCTATTTGTCGGGCAATATACGCTTATTATTTTGGAACCAAAAGCAGTAGCAGTTGCTTCCATCACCTGTATTCACTTATATAATCTAAAAGGTTAAATATTTATTTTAAAGTGAACTATTCAAGTGGATTCAATCATTAATCAACCAAATAATTCAACAACCAACAACCTTACAAACAACATACATACACAAACAAAGCAACCATTTAATCCATCAAACAAATAGTTGTTTGGGTTCAAACTTGAAATTTGTATGAAATGAAATTAACTATCAAGTGCATCCTTTACTCAACAGTCTTAGATGGAACAAAGATAGATACTTATTCATTTAACCACTTCAAATTTCTTACCCAACAACATAAATCAAACAACACAATTCAAACCAACACCCAAATTTATTTATTATACATTTATCTCATGCTTCAATGGTTTGATTTTCTTTCTTTCATTTATGGAGTGATTTCTTTATTTCTTACAAATTTTCATTTTCCATTTATCACAAAATTCATTATATTTGTATTCCAATTTATTGACTAAAGTTTATATCATCTATTTATACTACTTACCTTCACTTATATAGTGAAATTCCAATTTAACTTAAGCTTATATAATTTTCTCATTAATAACAGCAAATTTATTGAATTCCTTAATTTCCTCAAGCTTCACTTGTAAGATTTTCCCTTACATTTTCTTGCTAACATTGCAACTTTTATTATATGGTAAGTTATGTATGTTTTAAGAATGTAAGTGAAAATTTCCAAGTTTCTTTTCAATTCCTTTTTATTAATTAATGGTTCACCAAACATATATCCGTT
The DNA here is from genome assembly GCA_030765085.1 of Allium cepa. Lineage (NCBI taxonomy): Eukaryota > Viridiplantae > Streptophyta > Magnoliopsida > Asparagales > Amaryllidaceae > Allium > Allium cepa. The sequence continues at coordinate 623,213,703 of CM060931.1, forward strand.
TTATAACTACAATTTCAACTTACCCTCAATTTCATTACTTTATTTAATGTTTACGTTTCTATAATATTTAATTACAATAACCCTCTACTTACACTTAATTTATTAACCTTATACTTGCATTCCTATAGGTGAAAATTTTTACTTATTCATTATCTATGGATTTCAGTCATTTAAATTCTTTCCATTATATTAGAATAGGGGAAAATTAAAACATACTTAAATTAATAATCCTACAATCAATTCTTATTTAGAATTTCATTTTATATAATTAAGTTCATATCACCTATTAATAATACTTAACTTTATTTTCAGTAAAATTTCAATTATAACCTAAGTTTATACCATTAAATTCTTATTTATAACAGTAGTTTATTGAATACTTCATTATTTCCTAAATTCCTACTTGTAAAATATTCAATTCTAGTTTCTTATTTAACATTTCAACTTTTTATATTTGGTAAGTTATTTATATTAAAGAAAATTGCAATTGAACTTATACAAGTTAAATCTCAATTCTTTTAATTCGTTGATTTTCAATAAATCTTTACCATTATTTATCAGTTAAAATTTTAACTTCCTTTATACCTAGCATTAATTTTCTTACTTAAATTAGAGGTTTCAATCCATTTATTACTTACTTTATATTTCCCTAAAAATAATTTAAACCATTAATTAGTGGAAAATTTTAGAATTAAATACCGGGTCAAATTTCAATTTTATTTTAAAAATAATAGATAAATGAGTTCTTACAACTTATATCTCAATTTATATTTAAAACAATTAAAAATTCAATCAATTTCAAAAATAAATCTGCAGTAGAGTGTACCACAGTGGCCTTTCCCCTTCGAAACTCGAAAATGAAAGTCGATGATGCGGCCGCCATCACCAAAATTATTTTCTAGCGACAGAGAGGAAAGTACAAAATTTATATTCTCCAAAATCTTCTTTAAAATAATTTTTCTGAATTATACTAAATATTTATATAAGAAAATACTTATAAACCAAATCCCTATATCCCATAAATCCATTGAAAATAGATTTTCAAATTCCCGGACTTAAGTTCTAAAATCTCCAATTTGATTTATTATAATTTCAACTTAGCTTCAATTGTTATAAATATTTTTATTTCCTAACACCCAATCTATAGCAACCAAATATATATATATATATATATCTTTATAAAAATATTTTTATATATAGAAAATATAATAGGCAAAATTATTTCATTCACCTATATTAAAAACAAATATTATGTCGGTCTGTCCTATTAAGTGTTTAGAAATCCCTATTGATGACATAGCGTCCCATGCATCAACCAGAATTTATAAATACAAAGCGGAACAGATTAACACAATATCAAAATCTTTATTAACACTAACAAATACGCTCTCTCATATATATACACTCAGCGACTCCCATAGGGTATTACTACCCTATTAACAAAGAGTCAAACCCCACAAAACCAAGGTTTATCGCTAAACCTGGCTCTGATACCAACTGTAACATCCCGCCTTTTCGCACACTTTAAACCGACACACGTGCCAGTTCAAACCATACGGAAGGGCGGATTGTTATGGGGTAAATAAGAAAAAAACAGAGAAGAAATAGAAACAACACAGAATCTCACAGCGGAAGGATAAAATATAATAATAAATATACAGTTCAAAACAGTTTACAAATACTTGATTTGCTTTATACAATAAATATCAGAGTTACACATACCAATACAATCAATGCAGCGGAACAGTATGAGTGTGGTGCAATACTATAGATAATAATAATACGACTCCTTCGTCTTCGTCCTTCAAAGCTAAAGTCTTCTATCCTGAAACGCTCGGACTGACCCGAGCGAATTTGAAAAAACAAAAACACTCGAGTCAGAACTAAAAGATCTTATGTGAGTTAAATTAACAGAAATAAATATGAGTACAGTAACTCAAGAGATGTTCGGGATTTACATCTCCTAAGGATCCGTTAAACTATTTACTATGTAGTATATTGCGCTATTATAATAGTGTCTATTTATAAAATAAACTTACTTTTTAATAGCGTTAAGGGGTTACCCATATAGCCCTTAACACAAATAATGCCAGTAGTCTATACAGTACCGTAATACCTCCTGATCGGGAAGCTACCAGAGGATACTCCATAGGTACGACACAAATAGAAACTCGTAGTAAAGGCTCGGTATGGTAGGTGACACGGCACAACTAGGCAATGCCAGGGTAGATATACCAATTGCTATCCAGGCTGGTGGAAACGCGTAGCCGCAGTTACCGCCCACCTCGGACTAACTCCCCAAAAATCAAAATATAGAAGTGGCCACTGAATCAATCCAAAATCAAAGTATAATATCGAAGAGGAGGGTCCGATCAGAGGAATGGCCTCATTGGCCTGAGAATTGCTCCTGTTTTAGCCACCTTATGCCAACTCACGGGAGTCGGGTCCACGTATTTACCTTACAGGAAACGTCGCCACCAACCACTTCATTCTGGAATCTCCACAGCGTACACGGTTAGTCAAAGTGGTTTTCGGTATCGACAGAGAGTATGTCCATATCTGATCCCGGTCTCTTTGCCAACCCATCGTTATTATAGCACCGCGGTCATTTAAAAATAGGTTATACTTTAAAAATCAGAATAAACATTCCATTTCATAACCATGAATACGATATCATTTCAAAACCCAAAACCATATTTTATCACTTATCCCAAATATAATTCTTTTCCAAAATCATAATGCTTTAACTTCATAACGTCTGAAAATCAAATATTTTCAAATCATAATATTTTGAAAATCATAATTTAAAACCATAACTTCTAAAAAAAAACTTGAATGGTTTGGACATTCAACGGTATATGAATTAAATGGTTTAACTTAAATGTTACTTTGTAAAGAAAATAGTTCTCATGGCTTTACAAATACATTTCTTTATTTAAGTCTAAACCAAAATTTGTATTATCTCTCTCAAGTTCCAAAACCACTTCAATTTATATATATATATATACGTATATCCATTTGGAGTATTAATATTTCAAACTAAAGTTGGATTTCATTCTTCAACAAATCGAATGTTCTATTAATTAGTCTTGAATATTCACATAAAATCCATAAATAAATAAAAACTCCAATTTCTAGTAATAAAATATATATTTTTCAATTCAAATTATACTAGAATATTCATTTCAATTTATCTTGGGAAAAATCCAATTATAAATATCATATCTTAAAATTTCCAAACTTAACATTTAAACATATGATATAAATTATCAAACTCCATTATCTTAAATTTTTTTCCATTTTAATAAAGAGATTTATACACCTTTAAATTTCAAAATTTTCAACTTCATATGTATATATATGGAAGAAAAATATTTATACAATATAAAATTTAAGATTATTATAAACCGTATTCCATCCAAACCATAGAAATCACTTTTAAATAGTTATATATATACCGCGGTGCCTGTATATAATTTCTATCCTATGGTCAAGTGATACGGATATTTATCATTTCAATCCGCAATTTAAAAGATATAAAATTTTGCGGTTGTATATCATTTCAAACCGCAATCCCGAATGAAATGAAATATGCATGATAATTTGCAATTTAATGATATACAATAAAACATCCATCAACATCACCCATCATCCAATCACAATCATCAAGCAATATCAATCAATAACAATTTATATTTGATAATATATAACAGGTAATAACTGGCAATTTTATTCAGATTAAATTTAACAACTATTAATCTACAGTCTATATTCAGTAATAAATTATATAACTGTTAACTAGCAGTTTATAGGCAAACAAATAAATTCTAACTGTAAATTAATACGCAATAAATAAATTAAATTAACAGTTAATTTAATAAATGCAATTCAACGGCTATGATGAAATAAACATGCCAAATACCCATAAATAAATTTCTATTCATTTCTAAAATTAATTTAACAAACATAAAAACGTCTAGTAGTTGTGAGTGGGTTAAAACACTCACCTTTTGAATTTAAATCGAATTTAAATTCGATTTAAACCCAAAAATTCGCCTGTCTCGGAATTCGTCCAAACCAGCGTCATCAAGTCCGGAATTAAATTACGATCCTAACAAAAAAATCTCACGTAAAACGGAGTTCATATGAGGAAGATATAGCGATAATTGCGATTGAATAAATTATAAAAATAACCAAAAAAAAGAACACAATCACCTCCATTGATTGCCACGTCATCACTAATGTGCACGCTACAAAAATTAGGCGGCTACAGGAAGAAAATGCGTTCGAACCCATTATTTGCCATAGACCACCAAATTCGAAACCCAAATCACTATTTGCCGCCAATCCGACCGTCAATTCGCCTCCAAACTTCGCCAGTGAACAACGCGCTAGCCCCTCTACAAAACCCAGAAGGGATTTTCCGATCAGACACACCAGTCAAAAACGCCCAATTCAATTTTGACCGCGATTTCTGGTCAAACGATGCGTCAAATTGAAAAATGAATTACACCATTGAATTACGTGTTTTGAGAAGATTAACATATATTTTTGTGGAATTTTTCTGGAGAGTTTGGATTTCCATTGAAATTTTGAATTGATTGGATCTAGGGTTTGCACCCATTGAAGAAAAAGAGGAGCTTGAAGAAAGTATACGCGCAGATGAAATGAAATTAGACGGAGGCTAGGGCTTGTAGCTAAGTTTATATAGAGGGTTAGAGGTAGCGTAGATAGGCCGTAGAATGAACGTGCGGAACAAACTATGGCCCAAAAAGCCCGTTTAGCCTCCGGAACAAAATTTATTAAATCTATATATCCAAATAGGTATTTTAAGATATTCTGAACGCGATGGAAAAAGTTTCACGTCCAAATTTGATCGTATGAAGAAGTTATGCTGAAAACAAAATTTTCAAATTGATTTCAAATTGATTTTAATTAAATCAATTTCAAGGCGTTTCGCGTCTGTACGATCAAACGACAGGTCCGATCGATACGAAACTTGAAACCCTATAATAATTCACCGATACGGATTCGATGAAACTAGTTTCGTCGAAATCCGAGTCCGTGGCCAAAATGGCTATTTTTAATATTCATTAAATAAATTAAATAAATCATAAAAAATCCAATCTTATATTAATATTCTAAAATTGTCCAAATTTTATGGCTTATGTAAATTAAAATCAATTTAAATGATTTAACAAGTTTGGCTGTGAATTAGAGTTGACAAGTCTATCAAATTTCAGTATACATTCCTCCTCTTCCTTATATTAAGGAATTATAAATAAATTCCTCAAAACCTATTTATTACATTTTTAATCCTTGTATACTTATCTTTTATCCAAAATAGGGATGCCACATACTTTGGTTCATGATTCACATTATTATTCTTAAAGTCTATCTTAAATTTCAGTAACGTAATATTTAACGTTAAATTCCCTTTATTTATGCAATAAGCGCAATTATTGAATTTGATACTCAAATTAATTTATAGATTCTGCTTTCTAAAAATCTATATCAACAATTTGGTCCAATTATAAATAGAATAAGTATTTACCTCAACTTATAGAATTAATTATTGCAATAAATCCAATGTACTATATCTTAAATCCAAATTAATAGATAAAGCTTGATTCCTTTATTAACTCCTTTGGTTTTCAATTAACCTTTTATGGTGAATATAAATTTCAATGTATAATTGAAACCTTATTTCCATTTGATTTCACTATTTCATTAAAAATCATCATATTCCAGCTAAATTTCAACTAACGTATAAATTAGCTATTTCAATTTCATTTAATTGCGATTATCATACTATAGAAATTAAATTCCATTAAATAAATAAATAAATGTTGATTCCCATCTATTTACATTATATTACATTGGTACTTCTATTTACAACTTAGCTTTGTATAAATGTTTGAATGTGGAATCTTGTCTATTTCACGTATTAATTAAGCCTTAAAAATCAATTAATATTATATCCTTGGTCTAACCTCATTTTACCCATATTTATTTTTAATATATCCTTCGAATTAGATAAATTACCATTTTATCTACCTTAACTTATCAGACTCCACTAACGTAATGGTTAAATATTAATTCCACTTGTAAAAAAAAAACAATCCACAAGATTTGCATTTCACATTACAAATGAATTCATAAATCTTGGCTTTTTTTTCTTTGCTTCTTAAAGGCCAAATCAAACTACCCTATCATCACTAATTTATGGCAATTAATTGCAATTGATTCTCCATTAAACTACATAAGTTATCCAATTGAAACCTAAGTGAAACGTTTATTTATTTAAAAATCCTACCGTTTAAAAGAGTATATCATCTACGGTATAATTTACATTTGACTTGATTTCTCATATATTTCACACTACGGTGAATTCCAATTTCTACCAACATTATGTTTAATATAAATTGGAAATCCAAATCATTGGTATTTCACAACCTTATTGCGTACATTTACGTATAGTTACACTAAGTCCATACACCAATTCATGAATTCATTAATTAATACACAATTTTCCTTTGTTTTCTTATATTAACTTTATTACCTTTTTAAGTACATTCATTATTGAACAATATTCATAAAAAAAATTTATCTACACTTATTGCATTGGTTTATTCAACGGTCATCAAATGAAACAATCATACTATTTATTTTAATATTAAATGAATCTCATTCTAGTAAATATTTTATTAATATTCACTAATTCAACATTTATTGGTTTCTTAACATTAACTTTTAACAAAGTGTGACAATTACATTATCCAAAACTATTGTCATAAAAATTAAATTGTTACATTAAATTCCAATTACTATAACAAATTACTACATTTTCTCAAATAAAATATTAAGGCTTTTATTTTATTCTAAATTAGATTAGAAATTATATTAATTTAATTCATTTAACATTATCAAATTCAATGGGTCGTTACAATAGAATTAGAAATTGAATATTAACATCTAGAATCCCTTACCCAAAGACTTTAAGAAATTTAGGAATCATGAAGAAAGGAGACTGATAGAGTTCTGCCTGCATTCTCTAATAATTTATGAATAAAAGTGTGTCGGCTAGGCTCTTATTTATAATAGTTAGATGTCACTACAACGATTGGATTTAAGTTAGTTTAAAATAATAAAATCCAAATCATTCATGGCCTTAAGGTACCCTAGACACCAACACTGTATCGGTCAACCGGCACAAGGAACGTGGTCGATAGTAGCGTGTATTTGGGAATATTTTATTAGTCATTTAGTTTGTATTTGATTTCTTATTAATTCAATTAACATTAACATTTATGTCGATGTTTACTTAGCCCCAAAGTTACTACATTAATTTTTAAATTTCAAACTTTGGCACTAATTATTAATTTGAATTTGAATTTTATTTAAATTATTTTATATTCAAAAACTTCAAACGTCAATAACTTTTCCGTTTGAGCACCGACTACAAGGCTTTATGTATGGAAATTTATCAGAAAATTTTCACGGACGCAATGATGTAACTTCCATGGTCAAATTCCAACATTTACAAAATCTTCACTTTTAGCCTTATTATTAATTAATTAATTAATTAATTAATTATTAATTTTTCAGGAGTGTTACGTTTTCACGGCAAGAAAAGTTGTTTTCTATAACACGACGTTATTGTATATTTAATTTTGTTTTGTGTGAGGTTGGATTGGTTATGTAACGCTTTGAGAAAGCAGGATCCCCGCTTATTTTCACGGCCGCTCTTCAATATTTTTTTTAATATTCCCTCTTCCTTTGATACAAAGGCGATTAACAATGGCGGACATTGAATTTAGATAAGACGATTCTAGAGTATTTCTTTTGCTTCCATCTTTCTTCGTTCAATTCTCCTACGTCAATTTCCTGTTTCTACTTTAACTTTAGAGCAGTCAAGACTCTTCCAGTTCGTGTCCTCCATCCGTGTATCCCTAGACAAATCCTCCATTTCCCTCAAATCCACATCTCCCCAAATTGATTCTTCATCTCCCTTCTAGTTTCAACCTCTTCCATTTTAGTTTCATAAATCACTTACTGCCATCGCCAATTTGTCAAAAACCAGCAACATTCAGTAGATGAACATATACTAAATGTCAATTTTTCACATCAGTTTTTCGATTTGGCTTACGAGGTAATAATTTTTTTCCACCAATTACTTATACTCAACTATATTCACAATTTCATTCATATATTTCCTATTTTATTGATCTTATATCGCTTTCTCTCAAACCGGGTATCAAGCATTATCCGTACCCCAAAATCGAGAAGAATCATATGTTTTTGTAGTTATTACTGTCTGATTTTTTATTATTAGTGGTCTATCTTGAGACAATTGTTTACTCCTAGAATTTTCTTAAATAATAGTCGCTCTTCATTTGAGTTTGCAGTAGCAAACTGTTGGATAAGTTTGAAAATTTATTTCGCTCTATAACAACATACCTGTTTAGTTTTTTCTAACAGGGTAAGTTATACATTTCTTGGATATGTTTCAGTGCATGCGTTAATTCTTTTAATTTCAATTTGTTTCTGAATTATGATACAAATTTCAATTAGAGGGCCTGTATGCAGAGGGGTATCCTTGTAACCAACATGATATCTTTATAGATTTCCTTGAAAATTGCGTTTATGTGAGCGGTAAACAAAATTGTATTACCAAACATAGAATCAAACTCTTTTTCGAGTTTATGTCTGTATGAAGTACCTGCTAAAAAGTACATGGAGATAGTATATGGAGATTGTTTTTGGCTTATTTACTAAGTCTTGTTTTACTATTTGGTGCTTGCCTAAGTCTCAAACAAAAAGTTTGTGTAACGACCCGGGATTTTGGACATCCCGAGTTGTGAATATTATTTATAATATTCAATGATATTGTATTTTAATATACAATATTTGTATTAATCAGTGATTTATCATTATATAAAATTTATTTTTCTAAAACCAATATAACATGGGTTTTCAAAACTACATTAAATTATGGAGTTGATTTAAATAAATTTCTTATATATATATATATATATATATATATATATATATTTGTTTCAAAGTAAAATATGTATATGTTGTTTAGATTTAATGCATGTTATTGTTTCAAGGATAGATATATTTTATTCTAAAGTTGACATATAAAAAGAATTTAAATTTATTATGAATTCATTTTTTCATATATAGAATGATAAATTAGAAAGAAAATTTATAAATGTTGTTTGAGAGAAATGTTATAGATTAATATGTATAAAAATCACATAAATAAATAAGAGAAATTATTTATACATAAATATTGATGAAACTTAGTTGTTTGAAGTTATATATTTTTATATTATTAAAGGAGAGTGACTTGATTTATTTTAAGATTTAATCTATGGTATAGATTTTTATATTTATCAAAATTTCATTTGATATAAATTATATGGAAATAAAATTGTTATTTTATTTCATTTGGTTTAAAGTAACAAATTATTTATTAAAAGTATAAATCAAAAAGAGGGGTTATTTTAGTTGAATTATGCCTCATCTTTATTTAAAATAAATAGGAATACATGCTTTAAGTCATATTAAATTAAGTTTTTATTTTGTTTAAAATTTAAAAGTGACAATCACATTTACACTTGGCATTTAGGAAAATGGAATCCAACATAATCATGAATGTTTCCTTTCAAATATTTTCTTTGTTTTAAAAAGATAAAATTAAAATAATATTTCAGCCTTTAAAGAGCTATTTTTGTCCAACATTCATATTGAGAAATTACAACTATATAAATATATAATCAGCAGCTTTTGAAAACATCTCAGTTCACATTTAAAAAAAAAAAATATCAAAACATAAATAAAAAGGAAATGGCAGCTCTTGGGAAAAATTCTGCAAGTTAAAATTTACTCTGTAATCAAAATCTGGAAGGGCTTTTAAAAGAAGATCTTGTAGCAAGCTCTTGAAGAACCCATTTTTCTGGAAGCAAGTCAAGAATTTCAAGCTTTTAAAAATTCATATTCAAGTTTAAGGGGAGCTAGAATCAGATGTTTAAGGTGAGAAAAATGTAAACTTCATCTTAGAAATTGCATGCATGCTCTGTTCAGTAAAAAGTATGTTTAACTTTACTTCTAAAATCCCAATCAGCCGATCTAGCTTGAATTTGAAGATATTGTGAACTGCAAGTATGTTTATTTACTAGAATATCTTAAGTTAAAATTTATTATTTAAATTTTTATGCTGTATAGTACATATGCGTTAAGTTTTACTGTAAAAATCGAATTTTTATGAAAATTCAAAATGTTTAAATCGATGTTTCAACCATGCATGTTAGATTCGCTGATAAAAATAGGATTTTTGGTGTTTGAATCGTGATTTTTAATCTTGATTGTGAGATATGTGAAGTTGAACTGTTTCGGTTCAAAAATTATTTTCCGGCGAACTCTTCGTCGAGGGGTGGTGCGGCTTGGACAGGTAGGTGCCGGAAGACATGGGGAAGGCGATGACCGTAGCGGAATTCGCGTTTTCGTTTTTGATTTTGTGCGCATAAGGATTTTAGGATTTAAGAGATGGTCGAAGTACTGTGTTCAACGCGATGTTTTTGGAAGACGAAGGCGCGATCGGAGTTCGTGAATTTTGGCATGGAGATAGTAGATGGAGTAGGCTTTCGATCGGGGTTAGCGACGAAAGAAGTAGTAGACGGCCGTGGGTGCAGTAGTTGAATTTGCGGGGGTTGCGTGAGTTTGTGGTCTGGAATTTTAGGCCTGAAGCACGAATTTGAGTTCGACAATGGTGATTGCTTCATTGTATAGCTTGTTGCACTCGAGCGTGGTTGTAGAGTTGGTGTGAGGCATCGCGACAAGATGATGGCCGAAGTCACGACCGTGCACGCATATTAGTGCACGCGATTTCCGGTGGATTCTAGGTTGTTCGGCGTGTTGTTTGAGGTAAGTGAAGATGGGTTTCGGTGTTTGACGACCGTGTTCTTTTGAAATTGTGATGCGAGTGTGATCTCGGTTGTGATGGTTCGAAATTCCTGAAGGTGATAGTTGGGTTTTCGAATTTCTGGAAGGGGAGGTTTGGTTCAGCAAGCAAGATGTGTGAGAAGAAGGAATTGGGGAGGTTGCGCGCAATTGAAATTTTGGTTTGGGCTTCGGCCCAACCACCGTGCGTTTGTTTTTGGTGCATGCAGTTGTATTTTGTCTTGAGCTTCGGCCCAAAACTGTTGTGTTGCTATTTTTGGGACCGGGGTGTTGGATAGTGGAATGGCTTCGGCCCAAAGCTGCCGTGTGTTTGATTTTGATGCGGGTTGTTTTATTGTGTAGGCTTCGGCCCAACTACCGTGTACTGTTTTAATACTGGGCTTATATTTTCATGTTTAAGTGATTTCGGGATTGTGTGTTTTGGGTTGTGTCTTAGGGTTCAGGTGTTTATATAGGCTGTTATTTTATATGAGGGGTACTTAAAAAGTTTTCAGATTTAAATTGTTTTCTCATTTAACAATTATAATAATTTATGTAAACTTTTAAAAACAATATCATTAATCTTAAATAACTATATAAGTTTTGATTAGAACAATGATTTTTAATAATAAGCAAATTGTTATATTAATACTTAATTGTAGTTTTCAAGAAAATTGATATTAATGTTTGATTTAATTTAAATAATTAAAATTCTTAACTTAAGTTTATTCGAATAAAATTAAGTAAAGTAAAATGATTTTAGAAAAAATCATTATAATTGAGTTTTGAATTAGTCAAGTGCTTAAACACATTTTAATTTATATTAATTAATGGTGGAATTAAGAGTTGATTAGTGAAGAAATAATTAATTATAACTAATTAAATAAGTAATCAAATAATTAATTATAATTAATCTAGGGATTACGTAATTATTTAAGAAATTGAGGGTTAATTGCTGAAATGCTTAAAGTGATTAATTTGTATAATTAATTAAAAGTAATTACTGATTGTAATTAGAAAATAATTAATCTAGGATGATTAATTTAAAAATGAATATATTTGAAATAATAAAGGGAAATAATTACTTATAATTTGAAGAGAATTCAAGTTCTTAAGTTTTATTTTATTTTATTTTAATTCAATTATTTCATAAATAAAATGTTATGAAATAGATGGTTTGTATCGACGAATATTATGTCGTCATATGATCCATTGTAAAGTTGATATATGAGATTGTATAGGCTTGTTTAGATAGGATCTAGCTTGTCAATCAGGAATGAATGCCATTTAATAATCTTATGGTCAAACTGATAATTCCAATTTATTGGTTGCATTTATTTAGATTATTTAAACTAGATGACATTGTGACGGCGGGAACTGACACCATTCCGCTGTATATTTGATATAATTGTCGTGTAGGGTGTAAGCCATTGACTGAATTGTGATGAATGATTATTTTGGTAATGATAAATCTCTAATCTGTTGTTATTGCATATATCTGTTATGTGCGTGTTAATTATATTGAGAATATATTGTGAATCGATCTATGGAAATGGATTGATTTGAATATCTGAGATTGTGAATTATGAACTGTGAATTGATAAGTACCGTTTGGACTGATAAGCCTTGTTTGATTTGAATTTACTTATGAAATTAGTTTTGTCTTAAATAAAGTAATATAATAATATTATTTTTAGAAATGTTTTTAAGATTTATCAATATTTAGAATATTTAATGTAGCTATTTATTTCTTCCTTTGAAATCTTTTTAATTTGTTTCAAGTATTAAGCTCATTTTGTAAAGATACTTTAAAGAACAAATTTTATTAATGTTTAAGTTTATTTTCTTTAAAATAAAAATTCCCTTTAATAAAAGTAGTTTAAATAATTATAATAATCTTTATAAAGAATATTTTATCTATTTGTCTTGAAATAATATTTGTAAATTGATAATTATGATTTGGAAGGAAATAGTTTTATATATATTTCAAATGAAACAAGTTTGCTTAAATAAATGATAATTTACTTAGTTTTCTAAAGATGGACAAGGTTTAACGGTTGAAATGGGAAAGAACTTTGTGTATTGATTGATTGCTTTGATAGTTAAATAACCGACTATCAAAATTGGACAAAACCTGACTTTGGAAATATCTAGAACAGACTCGAGAATTATATGGTACGGTTACCAATCGAGGTGCTATACCGTACGTATAAACTCGTTTGTTTTCTAGGACGAATTATAAGGAGACCCGTATAGTAACGGTTAGGAGGTGAACTCCGATCTTGTATTTCGTCGGGTATTTCCTAAAGAACCGGGGTTGAGTTTACCGGGAAATAGCGAACGTTGTTTCGAAGAGACCGGGATCGGATTTGAAATCCGAAAACCACTTCGATGCAACAATACGTTTTCGGAATGAAGACAAGAGTTTTGGAGTTGAAGATGGAGCAGTGAAGTGCAAGGGCTACTCGCTACTAATCTTGAGGGTGATTCCAAAATGGATGTAGTAGGAATAGTGTCTTCGGTTCCGTTCGAACCCGGAACGGACTTGTATGGACGAATACTTTCAGAACATCGCCAGGTGGACGATGAGCATTCTAAGGGATATGTTCTACACTTAGTCTCGAGCCTCATCAACCGCGAATGACTGAAAATCAGGGGTTATGCAGCAATGCTTCGTGGGCAGCCCCCACTTGAGACTAAGGTCATCCCTGTCTAGATGCCCCTTTTTATTTCGGCTTAGTGGTGCGGTTGTTGATCCCAACCGTGGGGTGATCTTATTTGGAACTATCCAGTAAGGGATGGTTCTGGTCTTGTGTTGCAGGGGAGCGGGCGTACTCCTTGGTACTGTGATCTAGGCCACGTACTGTGACAAGTGGTACCCCAATGCCTAGTCATTAGTTGAAAATCTATTCTTCCTACGTGCCTTGTACGAGTTTTGTTTGTATTACCCACTCTGTGGCTAGTAGCTGGAATTTAATCATGTAACAATTTCGGCTATTTTAATAAGTATTTGTATATAGACCCTATTATAATATCGGAGGATTTCATAAAAATGCTTTAGCTATCGTAAGGTAAAAACCCGACATGTTTATTTGTGCCGTGGTCTTACGAGATGCTTTTGTTTTCAAAAGGAATTTTCAAAATTTAATAATCAAGATGATTGTGTTTTCTCACGCTGGTATACCAAACTGACCCGGGCTTTGGTGTTTTCCTATATGCTCGGGTCAGACCAAGCATATTTCCAGGTTTAACTGGAAGAGGAGAAGCTTCAGAAGGAAGAGCTGGATCGGGAGACGTATTCTCGTAATTGTTTATATGTAATCCTTTGGTCGTGTGATTATGTTTGTAAGGACAGAATTGATATAACCGTCTGAGTTGTATGGTTGTAATCCTGATGTAAAACTTGTATATGATATATATATATAAAGGTAATTGACTTGGTTTCATGTAAAGATTGTTCATATTATAAATGATTCGTTCCGCTGTGAGATTCTGATTTGTTCTCTTTTCTTCTATCTTCTTTCTATTTCTATCTTCTTTCTTTCTTTCTTTCATTATCCATCTTTTCGTACGATTTAACTGACAAGAGTGGTTCAATGTCGGTTTAAATTGGTATGGAAAAATGGGTTATGACACTTTGGCTGGTGTACATAGGCAGATTTGTTATATGTAGGAGTTAATGTGTGACTATAAAAATTACAAGAAAACAAAACTACCAAAAGTTTCATAACAACTAACTAATTTTATAACAACAACAATAATAATTAAATAGTTGTTATGTTGTTTTCTAATTGGAAAAATAAATTATGAATAAGTTTTCCAAAAACTTAGGTCTTGTAGATAATTATGTACAAAAGGTTAGTTTTTCCAACCTACTGCATATGATTGATCATGTGTGTTCAATAACTCGATTGTGACATAAGTGTAGTATTAGTTAATATTTCTCTCTTTTAACCTCTAACTCACAGAGGGTTAGGTGTACACTCAAAAAGTATGACTTTGCTTGCAAGTATGCCTTTCATTTCCTGAAAATTGGCTAAGGGTTGATGGAGTGTACTATTTAATGGTGGATTTTCAGTTGAATTAGAAAACCGTCAAGAAACTTCAAAATAAAAATAACCGCAAGCGCACAGCGTACACTTGTAGTACGTGGCAAATACGGGTCGATCCGTAGAGAATTGATGATTTTAAAAATTCTATTCAATCAAATTATACCAATTTCAAGTGAAAGTTAAGCTAGAGAATTAGAAAATTAGCTAACCAACTAAAAGAAAAGAGATGCAAATATAAGAGTTAAATGATAATTTAGAGAGTAAATCCTCTCTCTAGATCAATAGTTCAACATATATGAAATCGTGATCACTCTTTTATAGTCATTAGTGCTTTAATTGATGTGCTTATCATAAGTATGACATATTTGTTCTATTGATTAGCCAACATAAGCCATCAAACTATAACACATCCCTTAAAGCACTTACTAACTTTCATGAAACTTGATAAAGAAAATGAAATCTCTTTTAAGTATGGCCTATTAACTATTGATTAGAAATATAGACCATCAAATTTGAATTTCAAATCACTTTCTTATGCCATAATCATATTTTGATGAAGAGGCATTTGTGTTAGTGATTGTTTAAGAATAGTCTATTTGGTGTCAACAATATAGGCTATCAAATTCAAAGTAAGAACAATAAATAAAACACTTCATTGATCATCATTAAACACAAAAAGAGAGCATGAATAAACAAATAGTTGAAGCTACATAATTAAAGAGCTTCATTACCCCTAGATTGAAGGGGTTTAGCTTCTCATATTTGTCATTTGATTAACAAATGTAGCTACCAACATGAAAGCAAAAAAAAGGAAAATGAAAGCTAATGGAAAATTAAAGAGAAGCTAATTAACAAGAATTAAAACTAATCTACTTTGCATGAAAATAAAATCTACATTATTAGCATGAAGAAAGAAAGCATGTAAGTAAAATAAAACACTAATTAACATTGCATAAAAGAAAGGAAAAATACATGAAATAAAAATGGCTAAGTAGCCATGAAAAGAGAAAGAGAGCTTGTCTTTTTATTGTGTGCCTAAAATAAACTAAGAGAGACTAAGGAAGAGGAGGGTTACATGAAACATAAGGGGTTATTTATACAAGCATGAAACCTTAATCCATAATTTGGGGAATGCCCAAACTACCCTTGAGAAAGTTTGGAGGCGAAGTAATCATTAGCTTCTACTAATCATCATTTAAGTGTACATGAAGCCATATACTCCATAAGCATGTGCATTAGCCTCTAATTTGTTCATTAAGGTAGGTGGGTAGGTGGGGTCCTCTATGATCTTCACTTTGAATTATTTCCATCTTCATTCCTTTGTGTCCTTTTTGTGCATGCATATCTTCTTCATGAAACAACTTGTAATTGAAATCAAATTCCTATAAAATAGTATGGAAATTTGTAATTAAATTTTTTCAAATTAATTTATGCACAAAATTGACTATTTTGACCTTGGATGAAGATGAATATGTGACAATTTTGAATTAATATGGATTTTGGTTAAAACAAGTTAAAATACCCAATATGATCATTTATTCAATTTAAATAGATTAAACGTGGTGGTAAAAATATGCATATTTACGTGCACATCAAATACCCCCACACTTATCTTTTTATTCAACCTCGAATAAAGGAAAAAAAACTAAGATAAATCTGTTTTCGTAGGGAGCACGATTGCATTGAGCATATGCAACAAGCTGCTAAACCTCTAAATCCAAATGCAAAGTGAAAATACTTACAAAATGCAAAATTTATTTTCAAACAGATGAATGCGAGTTTTTGAAAATATTTACAAATGAAGGATTTATTTTTAAATTGACACGAATAAGTTAAATATACGTTTTGGTTATTATCTTGAGATTTAGGTCATTTACTCGTCAAAGTTTCCAATAAAAACAAAGTTATCATAACAAATAGACTATGTTTTAACTCTTTTTTTTGTTAATAACACAGTGTAACTATGAAATGGATCCTTAGTTGATTATCAAAGTTTATCAAAGTGGAATTTTCATTTCTTTTCAATAACAAATAAAATCAAATAAGTAAAAATAGTGCTAGGATTTCAATTGCTTGCTCTCTCATTACTTGCAAGAAAAACTACACACCTAGCTCAGGTAAGCTGAGGTCAGATATACCACCCATGCACTCCCTTTCGGGTTTATGTGAGGGGGGGTACAAAGCATGGCGTGTGCACAGACTTTCATGCATACACTTATCGACCGTAGGTGGTTTTTATTAAGTCTGTACTTTTTTTCTTTTTCTTTTTTTACATGTGTTCCATACATGCATAACCGTGAGGACTTTTATATGAATATGAAAGCACATAATCAAAGATACCAAGTAATTCACCCATGCATAACCGTGAGGACTTTTAAATGAGAGTGAGTACTTTGGATGTTGTTATTTTTTATTTTTATTTTTTATTATTATTATTATTAAGAGAGAGAGAGAGTTTTGCAAAATCGTCTTAGCACCATTTAACTTAGAAGACAAAAAAATGTTATGTCTTTACTTTAGATCAACCACTTTTCAAAACAAAGATTTTCAATTAGGATGTATTTCATAATTAACACGTATGAATCTTTCTATATACTAGTTAAACCATTGTTATTTGTAATCAAACTTCATTTTAATTTATGTTAAGATGAATAAATTTTCAAGAAGTTCAATTAAATCAACCGAAACCATATATTTATGTTATAGTGTTTCTTTTAGAAATAAATCAAAATGCTTAAAAAAAATTGTTTTTGAAATTGTTTTTATATGTTTTTTTAAGTTTTTGTTTTTTTTGTTTTTTTTGGGGTTTGAAAAGAAAATGTAAAATAAACTATGAAAAAACAAAAAGATGATGAGACTCTCCCCACACTTGATTTTGAATGTGTCCCCACAATCAACCCAAGTGGAAGGAGAAAAATAAAAAAAACATGATCTTTATTTAAATGAAAATTATGGTATTTACAAGAGATCAGAAAGTATATCATCAAAAAGTAAATGAAACGGTCTTCCAAAGACCGATTCATTTGTCTTGTTAAGTATGCAAGACACAGCTTAAGCTCGAAAAACCAAACAGTAAAAGATTTTGAAGTTGAATGTTGATTTGGAAAAACGAATGTCGTTTTATTAAAAAATTTACGAGTTGTTTTATTTTTTATAATTTTTGGGGTCGATAAAATGATTGATTGAAGTTCAAGTGTAACGACCCAGAAATTCTGTCATTTGAAATTCATATATTTAATTGATTTTAAATATGCACAAGTAAAGTTTATAAGCTAAATAAATACTATTTGTAATATAGCGAGTTAATTGGATAATTAAATTATTAATTTAATATTTGAAATTGTGTAAATAATTAGAATTTGAATTAAATGTGAATAAAAATAATTTATAAAGTTTAATAGATTCTAGTTGAATTTAAATAATGTTAGAGAACTTTTAAAATTGAAATTAAAGTTAAATTACAGAAATTGAAAATTTTAATATTTAATTGACGTGTAAAAATAGACATTTTTCAAATATTCTTGGATTTCGACGAAACTAGTTTCATTGGATCCGTAATGTTAAATTATTGTAAGATCTCAAATTTCGTATCAATCGGATTTACGGTTTGTCTGGGGCAAGCTAAAACGCATAGAAATTCTTTTAAGTGAATTTTAAATTTAAAATAATTAGATTCGAAAACCTATCTTCCAAATACGATCGAATTGGCTCCCGATATATATTCCATTGTATTCGAAATAGGGGTAAAACATTATAAACGCTATGCGGCACGCTTCGTTTCGAGTTCGGAAAATTTTCGGATGAATAGTGTTTTGCAATTTTCTATAAAAGGCCTCCATATTTCACAATTTTCACTAAAACCTAATCCAGGCTAGGGCTAGTCGCCACCAAAATTCAATGGCCGAAATATTGCCATCTTCTTCCTCAAATTTTGATCAATCCATCGACAATTAGCAAAAGTTTTCAACTACAAACTTCTAGAGCTCGACGAGAGCTACAAATCCAACGGCTACGATTGGATTTCACGTAACATATCAACGTGAATCTCGAGGAAAAGGTTGCGTGTTGGTCACATTTTTCGAAGCATATAGGCAACCGAGTGGGGTCGGCCTCTGGGCGTTGGTGGCTAGTGCGTAGGCGAGTTGAACGGTGTAGCTTGATCGTCGTGGAAGTGGAAGATGTGGTCGTGATAATTCGCGAAGCAAGGGCGGCTATGGGTTATTTGTTGTGTCCGTATAGCCTGGGGATGAAGAACAAAACCATCGGCCGAGATTAAAGGAAGGAAATCGAACGGCCTGGAAAGTGAGGGCTTTATAAATAAAATAAAAGTGTGAAATTAATTTTATTAAAAATTGTATAAACTTCTAAATTGCGTATCTTTGTCGAACGAGGTCCGTTTCGCACGAAACGACTTGCATTGGAACCGTATTGATGGACACTACGCGATGGAGCTAGTTTGGGGTTAATTGAAGCTAGTATGAATTTTGGGTAAAATTAAACGGTCGTTTAATTTTATTAGGAATAAAACGCTGAAACCGCTATTGCAAGCAATGTGAGTACAACTAACTCTTTCTAACTCACTGATATTTTTATATAAGTGAGAAATAAATATTATTTATGATGATTGATGATTGTTTGGATGACATATGATATATTGGTTGATATTTGGATATATACTTGCCTAGTGGAGCAGATGACCCTATACGTTCCCGTGTATATGAACGGATGACCCTTTGTACGTGCGTCTGCCTTGAAGCGGACATTGTACACATATTCTAATATATATATATTTGTTGTAGGTGACAGGTTGGAGGGATCCATCTGGATTCCTCAACAGTATTGATTTGTTTACAGATATTGTTATATATTCTGTTATCATATGATATATGATGTTTTGGTTGATGTGATTGATGTATTTGGTGCTGTTGCAGCATTGGGCCTATTTTGGAATTTTAAAAATGTTAAAGTGACGATTTCCAAATTTAAAAGGATTTTAAAGTGATTTTTGAAAATATATGTTTTATTCAATTTTGGAATTGATTCATTTTGAATAAATACTTTTTATAATTTTTATGTTATAAAAATTATGGTTTTTGTGAAATAAAACCATAATATGATTTTTGGAATGTGAAGTTAACTATTTTGTGAAATAGTGTAAATTGAGATTTTTGATTTATTATAAATGGGTTTTATAGAAGATTTATAAAATTGACATTTTATAAATTAAAATATTGAAATTATAAAACGAGTTATATAAGTGTTAAAATAGAGTGATAAATGGAGTTTATAAGTAAATAAGATTTATAATTGTGAAGTTATAAAATGAATGGATTTTGTAAATAAAGATTTCTAAGCAATTAACTTGTAAATTGGATTTTTGAATGCAAATAAGGTGTAAATTGAATCTTTTAATAAAGGAATTTTATAACTTGAAGCTTTTATAAACTATAAATGGAATTTATAAACATTGTTTTATAAACCCGAAATTAATTTATTTTGATAAGTTAAATATAGAAGTTTATTGAAGGAACTATACTCACGATTTTGGACAGTGGATAATCCTTTAATTTAAATATGCAATAGTAATGGATTTGGTAAAAGGGTATATTCACGATTTTGGACAGTGAATAATATTTTAAATTAAATGGATATTTTTGGGAAATGATATTTAAATGGAGTTAAAATGTTTTAAAGATGTTTTAAATGTATTAAGGATCGAAGCCATAGATTTCAACATTTATTGTTGAAATAGACGTTTTCGAGAAGTAAGGAAATGATGGACTATAATACTATTGTTATAGTAAATGATTTTCGAAAGGAAATGCTTTTGTATAGTATTGGGGTTTATATATCTATCTAATTTTCGAATCCCTATACTAGTGGTTTTGGGTTGTCGAAACGATGTTTTACGCAACATTCGTTTTAACCCAAATGAAAGATATTTAAAAGAATGTTTTCCTTAAAGAATAAAATATATACTTAATCGTGATTTAAGTATATGTAATATTTTCTAAGTGTTGAAAATAAATAGAGTTGTGAATTACTTATTATTAAATAAGTATATGGAAATGTTTTCCAATATAGAAGTGAATATTTGGCAAGTGATTTAATTAATAAAAGATTAATTAAAAGGACCTAGTGATTGTTATGGTGCTGAATATTTGTTTGTTTGTTTTGATAGTTAAATAACCGACTATCAACTTGGCCGAATTTTAGTTCCTCGACTTGATGTGGAAACTATTTAGTCATACACTTAGTACGTAGCCTTCTGTGTAGGCTTGATTATCATTTGTGTTGAGGATGTTGATTCGTATAGTGTGTATTACTCCAATCTATCGAGCTTCCTTCTTGGCCCAAAGGATATCAAGCTGAAAGTTGAAAACGTGATAAGTCTATGAGAGTTATTTTCTGTGTGAAGTTGATAAACTCTTTTGTGTCGTTGGTGCGAAGAGACCGGGATCAGATTTAACTGAAAACCACTTCGGACCAACGTATATGCGAAGTTTGTGCAGGTTGCTTATTGATGATATTGATATTCCAGAGTTCCATAGTGGGGGACTACTTGTTGATCGTTTGGGGTTAAAATCCCAATATACATCCAGTAGCAGTGGTCTTTTTATTATGAAATATCCAATTCAAGGACTATTCGCTACTAATCCTAGGGATCTTCCGACAGGATGTAGTAGGAAAGTACCTTCGGTTTGTCCTGTTCCTGGACAACTTGTATAGATGTTTGTTTGACATTACATTTCTAAAAGATTACGTACATTGATTTTACAAACGTACATCAGTGGTGGCGGAGAAGACAACTTCTCTTAGCTTAACACCCTCCTTGAGACGTATGAGCTTAACGGTTGTATTTTTGTGGAAGGCAATTAGTAGTCAACGGAAATGGTCGTGTGGCATTCAAAGTGATGTGATATGTGATTGTGAAAGGTAATCGTTACCTCGGGCCTCATCAACCGAAAATGACCAAAACAGGGTTAGACGCGGCAAAGCTAAGTGGGTCATTCCCAATTAGGATATAATCATCCTCTTCTAGATATATCTTGCACGTTATGACATCGTGTATCTGATCATTATGGTTTGTATGCTAGAGGGCCCTCGGTAAAGGTCGGTAACGACAGAAGGATGACATATTCGGTACCATCTAGTTATAGAGGTGGGCCGGTCTTGTGTTGGCAGAGAAACTTTGTGATGGTTTCTCGGTACATTCTTCTAGAGATGTACTGCCGGAAGGTAGTCCCTTCACCTGGTCATTTGTATGGAAATCCGAACTCCACTACGTACCCGCCATTTTGATTGTATTACCCAATTGGGCTATATGCCGGAATTTAATAAATGTAACAATTTCGGCTATGATTAATATTATTTGTATGTAGTAGACACTACTGTAATATCACATGAGTTTGATATGATATATTTTAGTTATCGTAAGGTAAAAACATGTCTGTGTTTATGTATGGACTTGTCTTACGATATACTTTTGTTTTGATAAAGGAAAAGTTTGGTAATTTAGTAAATTTAGCTGAGTGTGTTTCTCACGCTGGTTTACCAAACTGATCCGGGCGTTCTTCCCTTTCAATGCTCGGGTCAGACCGAGTATATTTACAGGTTTAGTTTTGGTGCTATTGGAGCTTCAGTAGGAGAGCTGGAGATCTTCATTTCGTACATTCGTATTTGCTTGATTATCCGCTATGCATTGTGTTTTATATTATCAGCATTTGTGAGGACAGGTTATTATAACTGTTCAAGCTGATAACTATTGTTTGATTGTTGAACTCTGATTGATGTATGTATATACAGTTTCTGTTTTTTAAAGATCATTGATATGATATTATATGTTTTCCGCTGCGATGTGAAATTCTGTTATTCTGTTTGGTTCTATCTTCTCTCTGTCTTCTCTTCTTTTCTTCTCTTTACTTTTCTTTCTCTTGACTTTCCGTCAGTCTGTGCTTTTTGGGTCGGACATGTGTGGTTTATTGTCAATTCAAAGGGTACGGATTTTCGGGTCGTCATATCTGGTATCAGAGCTTAGATTTTGTATATTCCTAAGCTTTGATGTGTAATCAGTATAGATAGGGACAGTAGCACCCTAGATTGAGTTTGAGTGTATTACATATATAAGCACATATTTGTTAGTAAATATAAAATGTTTTATGTTGTGTTTGCTTATACGTTGAGCTGTTTGTGAATTCTGGTCGGTATGTGGGACGCCATATTATCGATAGGGATTTCCAACACTTAAACGAGGCAAATCGACATAGTATCATTTTAAATTGGGTAAATGAAATAATTTTACCTCAATTTATATTTTATATATAAAAGAAATAAATTTCAAAATTATTATAGTGTATATAAATTGAATTGTTTGGTTGTTTGAAAATGTAAATATATATAAGTTAATAAAGTTGTTTGAATAATCTTAATAAAAATAACAATTGTAAAGAGAATGAAATTATATAAGCAAATGAATTGTAAAGTATGGAATTATAATTAATATGATTTATAATTGTGAAATAATCTTATATATAAGAAATGGAACAATCTAATTATATTTATAAATATGAGTTGTAAATAAAAATTGATTTAAACTAAGAATTTGAAAATGTTGAATTCCGTTTATTTTGAAGGTTGTTTTTCAAAATTAAGGATGTTATATTATTATAAATCTAAGTAAGATAAAAGGATTTGGAATGATTTTATGTAAGTAAAGTAAAAAGTAAATTTATAAAAGATTTATAAATGTGATTTATAAATATAAAAGAATTTTAAAAGAATATAAAGCACTGAATTCACAACTGTTACTGGGAAATAATAAGGGTGATGACTGCAGCATCATCAGTATCATTTAGAGTTTCTATGTGATGGATTTGCTACCAATAGTAAATTGAAATAGAAGTTTTGTTGTGATAAACAAATTTGAATTTAAAATCCAAGTTGCAATTGATAAGTATAAGTAAAATGAGTTTTGGACTTACAATATGTGTAACGACCCGCCTTTCATTCCATAGAAAGACGCATCATTAAGAAGAAATAAAGGGATAGAAAAGAGAAAAGAAAGAAAAGAAAGAAACAGACAACATCAGAATCTCACAGCGGAACGAATAAAATTTATATTATATCACATAAACTTTACATAGTATCATATACATCAGAATTATACAGCTAATACAACACAAACTAGACAGTTATAAACATCTGTCTAGCAATTACAATTCAAGTACATCAGAGAAAACAGATACAACTCAAACACAGCGGAACCACTATATATATCTACACGCTGAAGCCTCCTGCTCCATTTTCTCCTCCAGAACTCGTCAAAGAAATCCTGAATCACTTGACTACTCATACGAAATATGAGTACCCAAGAGTTTAATAAAACAGAAAATAAACACTCGGGTCAGACAGGGGTCTGGTGTGAGCAAACGGGTTTAAAAGTTGCTTAACTTTAGAAAATCCTTTGAAAACAAAAGGTATCACATAAGACTTCCCACACATAAACATGGAAAAGTTTTTACCTTACGCTAACCAAAGCATTTGATAGGAAATCCAGTGATATTATAATAGTGTCTAGGGTTTTCAAAATAAAATACATAAATAGCTAGAATGCTTACATCTCACGTTCCAACATAGTTGGGCACAATCAAAACCGTACAGGCACTTATTGGATTTGGATTCCATCAATGACAGGGCTACTGGGGTACCGCCCGTCACAGTACGTGGCCTAGATCACCGTACCGAGGAGTACGCCCGCTCCCCTGCAACACAAGGCCGGAACCATTCCTTACCGAACAGTTCCGAAGAAGACCACCCCGACGGTTGGAGCTCACAACCGTCCACACAGCCGAAATGAAAGGGACCTCTAGACAGGGGTAAATCTCACTCTCCAGTGGGGGCTACCCATGAAGCCTTGCTGCACCTCCCCTGTTTTAGCCATTCCCGATTGATGAGGCTTGAGGCTGCGATTACGTTTATAGAACACATCTATCTTAGAATGCTCATCGTCCACCTGGCGATGTTCTGAAAGCATTCAATCCATACAAGTTCGTTCCGGGTTCGAACGAAACCGAAGGCATTATATCGTTTCACTCATTTTGGAATCCCCCTCAGAGTTAACGACGGTAACCCTTGCATTCTGAATCACCATCTAGAGCTTGACAGTACTATTTCGTCAAACTCATCACGGAATCACCCCCAGAGTTATATTGACGAATAGTTCTTACACCTCGAGTCTTCACTCTTCACTTGAGATTCGCGACTTAACGTTTAATTTGGATCGATGTGGTTTTCAAAATTCCAAATATGAAAATCCGATCCCGGTCTCATCGAAATCCAAACGCCATCTTAATGTCCAAGTGAATTTAGTTTGAACAATTAATTCAATTCATCATTATCTATTTACACTCATATAGATAAATCACATATCGCAATAGATAACCACATTCTCATCATAACAGATAACCCGTAACATTATCACAACAGATAATCATCACAACAGATAATTATCACAACCGAATAATCCATATTATTATACTATAACTAAGCGTCCATATCAAACGGATACTACTCATCTCATTACTGAGATCACATCCATCCAATCAATATCATCCATAAGCAAAGATTTATTAACCATCATCTACAATTAATTTAAAATGAATTAAATTAATTACTTCTATCTCTAATTAATTTAAAATAAATTAAATTAATTAGTCATCTATAAATCCTGCTTATATATCCATTGATTAATTAACCTAGTTAGTTAATCATTCATTAAGTATTCAACTTGATTAAACATCCATGATTAATCATTCACTAATTACGATTAATCTTAAATTAATGCCACAAAATTAATTAACCTAAATCATAAGTAATTAACATTTAATTACTTCATTTATTAATTAACTATAATTAATTACATTTATCCTTAACTAATTATGTTAATTAATCACTCAATTAATTAATTATTACTTAAATAAACAATCCTTAATCACATCATTAATTATATTAATTAATTATCTCTTATTTAAATTAATTACTTTATTAAAATTAATTACATTTAGTAATTAATTTACAATTATTAATCACCTTAATTAATATTAATCCAGTAATTAATTACCCTTAATTACTCATTAACAAATTAATTATTCCATAGTTAATTATCTTCATTAATTAATCCCTTGATTAATTACAAAAGTAATTTATCCAAATTACTTTATTAAAATAAAACATCTCTCACTAATTACATTCCAGTAATTATCATTCATTACTTCTCTAAGTAATATTGCTCCATTAATTACATTAAGTAATTACTATCATTAAATCATTAAATGATTTCTTAAATTGATTAAACTAAAATATTTAATTTAAACAAAATACATTATCAGAATTAATTACAATAAGTAATTAATCCCTTAATTACTTTTATCAAATAATTATACTTAACAAATTACAATTGATTATCTTCAATTAAATAATCTAATTAATTTATCAAAATTAATCACATTAATTAATTATTAAATTGTCCTTAATCATAAGTAAATAACAATATTTTCATTAATTACTTACTTAAGAAAATTATCTTAGATTAGTTATTCATTAATCAAATCTAATTATAAATTAATCAAAAACATTAATTAAAATCAATTAAATAAGTAAATTCTTAATTATCTTAATTATTTCCAAAATAATCCATTTACTTATTAATGACTTATTAATATTCAAATGTATGTAAAACAATACATTCCTAAATTTAAATTCAACTTCCATTTTAAAAAAATGTTTAACCATAAAAACATTATCCAAATTTAAAATAAATTTATAACCTAAAAGTAAAGAACCATCATTATTATATTTGAAAAGTTTAAAAATCTAAATTACTTAATTTTACTAAAGAAATCAAGCTTTTTAAAATAGATAGATTATTTTAACTTTTCAATTTAAAGTTAAACATTTCATAACTTTATTTCAATATTTAAAGGAAAAAATTCTTTTAAATTTAAACCTTTATTTGAAATAAAATTCATATTTAAATTCCACTTTAAAACATTTTAAACTTGTCCATCATTTTAAAAATTCACAAAAACTATTTTAAATAAAATCTGGATTCAAAATAGACCCGAAAACTGTATTTACACTTGATTTCAAATCTAAATTTGAACCTTACTTAAATTTAAATTCTTCATTTTTAAACTTTGAATTCAAAAGCTCACTTGAATCAAATTCAAACCTACACCTGAATTTAAATCCCTGTTTTAAAAATTGAAATAAAGTTATGAAATGTTTAACTTTAAATTGAAAAGTTAAAATAATCTATCTATTTTAAAAAGCTTGATTTCTTTAGTAAAATTAAGTAATTTAGATTTTTTAACTTTTCTTATATAATAATGATGGTTCTTTAATTTTAGGTTATAAATTTATTTTAAATTTGGATAATGTTTATATGGTTAAACATTTTTTTAAAATGGAAGTTGAATTTAAATTTAGGAATGTATTTGTTTAAATACATTTGAATATTAATAAGTCATTAATAAGTAAATGGATTATTTTGGAAATCATTAAGATAATTAAGAATTTACTTATTTAATTGATTTTAACTAATGTTTTGGATTAATTTATAATTAGAGATGATTAATGAATAATTAATCTAAGATAATTTTCTTAAGTAAGTAATTAATGAAAATATTGTTATTTACTTATGATTAAGGATAATTTAATAATTAATTAATGTGATTAATTTTGATAAATTAATTAGATTAATTAATTGAAGATAATCAATTGTAATTTGTTAAGTATACTTACTTGATAAAAGTAATTAAGGGATTAATTACTTATTGTAATTAATTCTGATAATGTATTTTGTTTAAATTAATTATTTTAGTTTAATCAATTTAAGAAATCATTTAATGATTTAATGATAGCAATTACTTAATGTAATTAATGGAGCAATATTACTTAGGGAAGTAATGAATGATAATTACTAGAACGTAATTAGTGAGAGATGTTTTATTTTAATAAAGTAATTTGGATAATTTACTTTTGTAATTAATCAAGGGATTAATTAATGAAGATAATTAACTATGGAATAATTAATTTGTTAATGAGTAATTAAGGGTAATTAATTACTAGATTAATATTAATTAAGGTGATTAATAATTGTAAATTAATTACTAAATGTAATTAATTTTAATAAAGTAATTAATTTAAGTTAGAGATCATTAATTAATATAATTAATGATGTGTTAAGGATTGTTTAATTAAGTAATAATTAATTAATTAAGTGATTAATTAATATAATTAATTAAGGACAAATGTAATTAATTATAGTTAATTATAAATGAAGTAATTAAATGTTAATTACTTATGATTTAGGTTAATTAATTTTGTGGAATTAATTTAAGACTAATCGTAATTAGTGAATGATTAATCATGGATGTTTAATCAAGTTGAATACTTAATGAATGATTAATTAACTAGGTTAATTAATCAATGGATATATAAGCAGGATTTATAGATGAGTAATTAATTTAATTTATTTTAAATTAATTAGAGATAGAAGTAATTAATTTAATTCATTTTAAATTAATTATAGATGATGGTTAATAAATCTTTGCTTATGGATGATATTGATTGGATGGATGTGATCTCAGTAATGAGATGAGTAGTATCCGTTTGATATGGATGCTTAGTTATAGTATGATAATATGGATTATTCGGTTGTGATAATTATCTGTTGTGATGATTATCTGTTGTGATAATGTTACGGGTTATCTGTTATGATGAGAATGTGATTATCTGTTGCGATATGTGATTTATCTATATGTGTGTAAATAGATAATGATGAATTGAATTAATTGTTCAAACTAAATTCACTTGGACGTTAAGATGACGTTTGGATTTTGATGAGACCGGGATCGGATTTACATATTTGGATTTCCGAAAACCACATCGATCCAAATTAAACATTAGGTCGCGAATCTCAAGTGAAGAGTGAAGACTCGAGATGTAAGAACTATTCGTCAATATAACTCTGGGGGTAATTCCGTGATGAGTTTGACGAAATAGTACTGTCAGGCTCGAGATGGTGATTCAGAATGCAAGGGCTATCGTCGCTAACTTTGAGGGTGATTCCAAAATGAGTGAAACGAGATAATGCCTTTGGTTTCGTTCGAACCCGAAACGAACTTGTATGGATTGAATGCATTCAGAACATCGCCAGGTGGACGATGAGCATTCTAAGATAGATGTGTTCTATAAAGGTAATCGCAGCCTCAAGCCTCATCAACCGGGAATGGCTAAAACAGGGGAGGTGCAGCAAGGCTTCGTGGGTAGCCCCCACTGGAGATCGAGATTTACCCCTGTCTAGAGGTCCCTTTTATTTCGGCTGTGTCGACGGTTGTGAGCTCCAACCATCGTGGTGGTCTTGTTCGAAACTGTTCAGTAAGGAATGGTTCCGGCCTTGTGTTGCAGGGGAGCGGGCGTACTCCTCGGTTCGGTGATCTAGGCCACGTACTGTGATGGCGGTACCCCAGTAGCCCTGCCATTGATGGAATCCAAATCCAATAAGTGCCTGTACGGTTTTGATTGTGCCCAACTATGTTGGAACATGAGATGTAAGCATTCCAACTATTTCTGTATTTTATTTTGAAAACCCTAGACACTATTATAATATCATTGGATTTCCTATCAAATGCTTTGGTTAGCGTAAGGTAAAAACTTTTCCATGTTTATGTGTGAGAAGTCTTATGTGATACCTTTTGTTTTCAAAGGATTTTCTAAATTTAAGCAACTTTTAAACCCGTTTGCTCACACCAGACCCCTGTCTGACCCGAGTGTTTATTTTCTGTTTTATTAAACTCTTGGGTACTCATATTTCATATGAGTAGTCAAGTGATTCAGGATTTCTTTGACGAGTTATGGAGGAGAAAATGGAGCAGGAGGCTTCAGCGTGTAGATATATATAGTGGTTCCGCTGTGTTTGAGTTGTATCTATTTTCTCTGATGTACTTGAATTGTAATTGCTAGACAGATGTTTATAACTGTCTAGTTTGTGTTGTATTAGCTGTATAATTTTGATGCATATGATACTATGTAAAGTTTATGTGATATAATATAAATTTTATTCGTTCCGCTGTAAGATTCTGATGTTGTCTGTTTCTTTCTTTTCTTTCTTTTCTCTTTTCTATCCCTTTATTTCTTCTTAATGATGCGTCTTTCTATGGAATGAAAGGCGGGTCGTTACATTATGGTATCAGAGCTCTAGGTTGAGCGAATACCTAGACTCTGGAGTGGTGTCTATCTTGAGAGAGCGTATTTGTAATTTATATATATATATATATATATATATATATATATATATATATATATATATATAAATATATTTATTTCTACCTATCTGTTGGGTTACCCGTTCATGTTTTCCAACATAATTAATAAAGGTAGATATGGTAGTAATGTGTGTAACACAACTACCAATGGTTGGAGTCCGAGTGTTTTTGATTGGAAGTGATCTGCTAGGGCAGTATTGGGCATCTTGGGTAGTTTGGCAGTTTTGTGTGAAAGATTTCACCGATCTCTGAAGGAAATCTTTTCAAGATTTGGAGTTTATTTTTGGAATGTAAGTTTGTGCAAATGAATTTTCTTGAGTCTAGATCAGTTTGGAGTACTGAAGCCAGCAATGGTATTTTGGCAACCTTAGGAGAGAGTTCTGTTTGTATTTGAGTTTGAGACTCAGTTGGCAGAGTGTTTTGTGCTTGGTTTGGGGTCGAGTTTCCTAAGGGATATCTGTCTATTGAAGGCTCTATTGTGGAAGTTGTTGATGTAGTTTTGTGATTCGATGTGCTTTGGATAAGAATGTCTTTTGGCAGCATTAGCTGCAGCGAGTGGCCTCTTTCTTCGATGGTTCAGAAGTCTCTGTGATTCTTGTGTCAGTAGGCCGGGCAGATGGTGAAGCTTGTCCATTCCCTATGGAAGCTCAACTGGGTGTGATGTTTGTGGTTGAAGGTGGACCACTAGTTTCCCCTTTTGATTTGAAGGCTTTAGCTGTTCTGATTGTTGAAGAGAGAACGATTTCTTGGAATCTGAACTGAGTGCAATCGCAAAAGTGACGTGCGATGGTTCGGAAGTTCTCCGAATAATCTTTGTTTGGATTGAAGCATTCCTAGTGGATGTTTGAGTTATCGAAGTGGTATGGTATTTTCCGAATATCTTCAAAGGAGTTAAGTTTTGCATCCGTATCGAGAGATTGAGTTCTGTTTCGACTTGGTTCTTGGAGCTTTACCGGTGGTTCAGCTTAGTAGGAAGGTTCTTTGAGAGAGATCTGTTTAAGCTGGTAGGATTGATAGGATCATAAATTATGGTTGAACTTTTGCTTTGATGTTTGTGACCAAATCAGATAGGTCACTGAGATTTTATGGAATTTGATGGAAAAATGTTTCCAGAGCAAGTTGATCAAGTCTATACTTGTGTTCATCAACAACATTCTCAAATCAGAATTGTGCAGCGGAAGCATAGTGGCAGCTATTCCAGAATAGAAGCAGCATCTGATTCATTGGGAATTTGAGTTTTGTCTTGGATCATAGGATTTCTACAGGAAATTCATTTTAATCTGGAGACTTGGATGTCTTATGCATCTGTTCTGTTTTCCGAATAAGAGTAGTTTGTTTGGAGTCTTCTAATATTTTTATAGTAGAGTTTGTGTGGTGGTTTTTGATGGATCTTGGGAGAACCATTTTGTTGAGTAGGATTTGGAGATCGTTTATTTCTTTGTCCAAATTTGTTCTGTAAAGCATCTGCGAAGACTGGATTGATGAAGAAGGTTGGAGGCAGCCCAGGATCGACAGGAGAGATGTGTGGATAAGAGATTGGATCTTTCTGTCTCCTCTCAAGAGTTAAGTGTTGGATCTACAAGGTTGAATTTCCAGTTCGGATGGCTGGAATTTGTTATGTTTGTCACGTATCTCTGAGGGAGTACGTGTATGGTCTATCACTGGTTTTAGAATCAGTAGTTCTGGAAGATTTGGAAGTTGATCAGGACTTATCTGTAGTCCAGTATTCTGTTTAGATTTGTAGATCTAAATATATAGAAACTCTAGATCTGAGTGGTGTGAATAGTTTAGATTCTGTAGAGCAAGTGTCCCGGTGTTTGTACCTAGGAAACTCTAGGGAATCCTATTTAGAATTTTGTCTGGATAGTTGGAATTGTTGGTTTTAATTGGTTGCTATGGTTGCTAATGTATGGTTAATAGCATATGTTTGCTATTTTAAATTTTAAAATCTGTATGAGATTATTAAATTACCTTTGCTTTTAAAATTTCGGGGACGAAATTCTTTTAAGGGGGAGGAATGCGATGTCCCAGAAATTTGGGCAATATTTATTTAATAATTTCATTAATAGTTATTTTAAAGTGTGAAATATTGATTTAATAACTTAATTCTAACAGAAATTATCTTTTGAAAACTAATAATTATTTGGTTTGTCAAATGATATTCTTTTCAAAATTTATAATAATGATAATTTAATATTTAGGAATTTTATTCTTTTCAAAAGTTAAAATATTTAAATGATAAAATTGTTTTTCTAAGCTAATTTAAAGAATATTTTATTTATAATGTATATATGTGTATACATTGTAAACAGAGGATTTGATTTTAATTTAAATCTAAACTAAATAAAGATATTTTCAAATTTATAATATATATAGATGTATAATTTATGAATTGGTTAATTTGATTTAAAATAGTGTTGAAACTTTTCAAAAGTTAATTTAAAAATCAATCTTATATTTTAAAAAGGAAGTATAAGTAAATGTTTATTTTGTTATAAATATAATAGTTTAAATTGTATTTTATAATGAAAGTTCATTTTGTTTTATTTTAAAAATTCTTTTGAAATAGACTTAGTTCATATATATACATTAGAGTATAATATTTTAGTTTAAACTTTGGAATAAAATGCAATTCAACATTCCTTATTCTTTTAAAATTTTCCCTTTTAAAAAATTAGCTTTAAAATATTATTTTAAAATATTCAAATAAACATTAAAATGTGTAAAGGTAATTCATTTGTAATCATTTAAAGGCTAAATATAAATAAACATATAAAACATGTTAAATTAAGTAAGAAATGAATTTAAAAACCTTTATAAAATTAAGAGATTTCTTTTTATTATTAAAATGAATATGTGTTAAACACTTAACACATAGAAAGACACTTGTAAGCACATTACAAACTTAACTAACAAGTGGCATGTTAATATATTTTGAAATTTATTTTTGTAGATAAGAAAACATAGTAACTCATTTTCGTTCAAACATTTTTTTTTCTTCAATTAAACTAAAATCAAATTTTAGATGAAATTTGCAAAACCCAAATTGTTCTAAAATCTGCAAAAACAAATACAACAAACAAATTTGTTCTAAAATCTGCAAATTAAAATTGTCAAATCTACAATCTGTAAAGACTCAACTTCAACTTCAATTCAAGCATATGAAGACGGATCTGCATGCAGTTTCAAAAACCTACAAACAATAAGTTAAAATCAAATTCAACTTGCAAGCAAGCACAGATTCAACATTCAATCAATGCAATGCAAATCAGGCTTCAGGAAAGTGAAATTTGCATCTCTGTTGTTCTCTGCCTCTTCTATCAATAGGTGAGTAAATTTCTGTTTTAAAAACAGTTTCTTCCTTTTAAAATCAAGCTAAACAAGGTTTCCAGAACTCAAGTTTTAATTCAAAATGTTTTTCAAATAAGAAAATCAAAACTGTGCAAATAAAAACTGCTCTGTTCTTTTCTTTTTAGTAAGTAACCTCACAATTTAAAGGTTGCTTTAAAATTTATCTGTGCATAAGTTCTGATAGGATTGAGTATGGTTGCTTGATTGTAGTGTGATGATGTTATGTGTATATGCATAAATATGTATATGAGTGTGATGCTAATTATCTACAGACCTGCTTCTATTTCTTAACTAGGATTTTAAATAAAAATCCATTTCCATATGATTGAATCTTAGTTAGAGATTATTATGTAAACAAATTATGTTTGTTTAGCATAGATTTAGGTTTGTAAAATTTTAATTTAGTTAAATCAAAATCTGTTACTTTTGAAAAGCAATAATAACAGATATTATTTTCAAAAAGTAAGAATATCAAACATCTTTAATTATTAAATCAAGTTTAAAACTTGAATGCATGTTTGAAAACATGAATTTTAAAACAAGCATCACATTTTTAAATCATCTGTGGAGTTAGCATTTAGGGATTGAACAGAATTTGGGTTTTTGGGATTATCTGATCATCTAGTAGATTTTGGAAGCCGTAATTCTTCCTGGAGGTGGAGTGTTGACTGGAGAGTGGAGGAAAATTAGGAGGTAGATGGTCAAAGGGTGGTGGCAATGGCAGTAGTGTTTTTCAGGTTTGAACCTAGTTTTTAAGTGATCGAAGTTTTGTAACTTCTCGAACTCTGTGGTGATTTGAGTGATACGAGGCTTTGGGGTTTGGCAGAGGGGGTATAGATGGAGCAATGGCCAGAGTTGAAGTTGATCAGAAGGTCGGGATGGGTCGTCGCGAGGGTTGACAGGTTTGGGTATGTATCTTGGTGATGTTTCCAGGTTGCTTGTTATGCTTGATTCTAATTTCAAGCTACAGTGGGTTAGTTGATTGTCGTTATCAAGTTGAGGGATGAACGGCGTCTTGGAGGGGTTGGTGAAGGTAGCTGGAAGCTGCCGGAGCACCAGTGCATATGCATAGTGTATATTTGAACTCTGGTGAACTTTGGGTTGTGCAGGGTTTTGTGACTCGAAGATACTCTCGAGTATTCGTGGTTGTGTCTCGGGGAGGATAAGGTTATGACTCGAAGTGTTTTTGTTGTGGTCTCGGGTATTGTTGAGTACAGGTTGTAAAACCTGAACAGTTTTGTTTTTTTACAACCGGTGCATATCACAAAACTGTTCAGGTTTTACAACCTGTACTCAACAATACCCGAGACCGCAACAAAAACACTTCGAGTCATAACCTTTTCCTCCCCGAGACACAACCACGAATACTCGAGAGTATCTTTGAGTCACAAAACCCTGCACAACCCAAAGTTCACCAGAGTTCAAATATACACTGTGCATATGCACCGGTGCTCCGGCGGCTTCCAGCTACCTTCACCAACCCCTCCAAGACGCCATCCATACCTCAACTTGATAACGACAATCAACTAACCCACTGCAGCTTGAAACTAGAATCAAGCATAACAAGCAACCTGGAAACATCACCAAGATACATACCCAAACCTGTCAACCCTCGCGACGACCCATCCCGACCTTCTGATCATCTTCAACTCCGGCCATTGCTCCATCTATACCCCCTCTTCCAAACCCCATAGCCTCGTATCACTCGAATCACCACAGAGTTCAAGAAGTTACAAAACTTCGATCACTTAAAAACTAGGGTTCAAACCTAAAAACCACTACTGCCATCGCCACCACCCTCTGGCGATCTACCTTCCAATTTTCCTTCACTCTCCGGTCAATACTCCACCTCTACAAAGAATTACGGCTTCCAAAATCTACTAGATGATCAGATAATCCCAAAAACCCAAATTCTGATCAATCCCTAGATGCTAACTCCACGGATGATTTAAAAATGCGATGCTTGTTTTAAAATTCATGTTTTCAAACATGCATTCAAGTTTTAAACTTGATTTAATAATTAAAGATGTTTGATATTCTTACCTTTTGAAAATAATATCTGTTATTATTGCTTTTCAAAAGTAACAGATTTTAATTTAACTAAATTAAAATTTTACAAACCTAAATCTATGCTAAACAAACATAATTTGTTCACATAATAATCTCTAACTAGGATTCAATCATATGGAAATGGATTTTTATTTAAAATCCTAGTTAAGAAACATAAGCATGTCTGTAGATAATTAGCATCACACTCATATGAATATACATAGAACATCATCACACTACAGTCAAGCAACCATACTCAATCCTATCAGAACTCATGCACAGATAAATTTTAAAGCAACCTTTAAATTGTGAGGTTACTCACTAAAAAGAAAAGAATAGAGCAGTTTTTATTTACACAGTTTTGATTTTCTTATTTGAAAAACATTTTGAATTAAAACTTGAGTTCTGGAAACCTTGTTTAGCTTGATTTTAAAAGGAAGAAACTATTTTTAAAACAGAAATTTACTCACCTATTGATAGAAGAGGCAGAGAACAACAAAGATGCAAATTTCACTTTCCTAAAGCCTGATTTGCATTGCATTGATTGAATGTTGAATCTGTGCTTGCTTGCTAGTTGAAGTTGATTTTAACTTATTGTTCGTAGGTTTTTGGAACTGCATGCAGATCCATCTTCATATGCTTGAATTGAAGTTGAAGTTGAGTCTTTACAGATTATAGATTTGAGAATTTTAATTTGCATATTTTAGAACAAATTTGTTTGCAGAATTATATTTAGTTTTGCAGATTTCATCTAAAATCTGATTTTAGTTTTAATTGAAGAAAAAAGATGTTTGAAAAAAAATGAGTTACTAAGTTTTCTTATCTACAAAAATAAATTTCAAAATATATTAACATGCCACTTGTTAGTTAAGTTTGTAATGTGCTTACAAGTGTCTTTCTATGTGTTAAGTATTTAACACATATTCATTTTAATAATAAAAAGAAATTTCTTAATTTTATAAAGGTTTTTAAATTCATTACTTACTTAATTTAACATGTTTTATATATTTTATTTATATTTAGCCTTTAAATGATTACAAATGAATTACCTTTACACATTTTAATGTTTACTTGAATATTTTAAAATAATATTTTTAAAGCTAATTTTTTAAAAGAGAAAATTTTAAAAGAATAAGGAATGTTGAATTGCATTTTATTCCAAAGTTTAAACTAAAATATTATACTCTAATGTATATATATGAGCTAAGTTTATTTCGAAAGAATTTTTAAAATAAAACAAAATGAACTTTCATTATAAGATACAATTTAAACTTTATATTTATAACAAAATAAATATTTACTTATACTTCCTTTTTAAAATATAAGATAGATTTTTAAATTAACTTTTGAAAAGTTTCAACACTATTTTAAATCAAATTAACCAATTCATAAATTATACATACATACATACATATATATATATTATAAATTTGAAAATATCTTTATTAAGTTTAGGTTTAAATTAAAGTCAAATCCTCTATTTACAATGTATATACATATATACATTATAAATAAAATATTCTTTAAATTAGCTTAGAAAAACAATTTTATCATTTAAATATTTTAACTTTTGAAAAGAATAAAATTCCAAAATATTAAATTATCATTATTATAAATTTTGAAAAGAATATCATTTGACAAACCAAATAGTTATTAGTTTTCAAAAGATAATTTCTGTTTGAATTAAGTTATTAAATCAACATTTCACATTTTAAAATAATTATTAATGAAATTATTAAATAAATATTGCCCAAATATTCGGGACATCACAATATGGAAAAAAAAATAAAGATTTTTAACTTAAGAAAAGTTAAAGGAATGTGAGTTAGCATAGTAAATATATGATTTGAAATTTAACTTAAGATGGTAAGTGATTATATAATATGAAATTGGAAGTTTAATTAAACCGAAGTGAAAAGTGATTATATAACCATGATTTGAATTATAAAAATGTGAATGGAAGTACACTTAGGTAAATGTTTATGAAAGTTTAGGTAATTAAGTTGTATAACTTGTAATGTAAGAAAAGGTAAGTAAAACCAATTGTTAAAATGGTTGAACTATTTTGATAAGCAAAACAAATCTGAATTTGGAGTAGTGATATAAATTTGACTTAGTAAAAGTTAAATAAATTGACTTTAAAATTGAAACCTGAATTAGATTTATAAGTTGAAATTTAAGCTAAGTGAAACAAAGTGATGTTTATAAAAAGGAACGTAACTTAAGTAATGTTGAATGAAGTTGACTTTTGGTTTCGAAGTAGATTAATAAAGTGAATTAATAAAATGAAGCGATGGATATGATTTTGAGTTATATAATGAAATTTAACTTTAATTATAAAAGTGAATTAGGGAATTAACATGGATTAGAAAATGTTGCTGTTAAGAATTGAATAAAACTTAAGTTAAGAAGTTGTGGATTGAATAATTGAATGAAAGTCAATCGAATATTAAACCAATTGGAATTAAAAGTGTTGAACCAAATTAAATGAATGTAAAGTAGATTAATTTGGTAATGTTGGTTATGCATTGGTTGTTAGATGGTTGTTAGTTGATTGAATAGAAATTTATTAAGTGTTAATGAAATTGAATTAGTGAAATTGAACTAATGAAATGGAATGCTAAATAGTTGAATTCGAATTGGATGTTAAGTGAATTTAAATAGAATTGAATTTGATTTGAATCGAAAATGAACTAACTTGAATGTAAATTAGTGAATGTAAACTAATTGAATTCAAATGAATGAATGTTAGTGAAATCCAATGTTAATGAATCAAATATGATTAAATTGGAAATCAATTCAATGAATATTAATAAGAAGTAAATTTATATTGATTGGGTTATGGATTGATTGGATAGATATGGTTTGTTGGATGATAGTTGTTTGATGGTTGGATTTGTTACTTTTGATTGCATTTGCTATATTGGCGTATATATTTGTTGTATTGGTATATGTTGTATACTGATATTATTTTCATATATACATGTTTCTTATTTGTTTGTTGAGTGTTTAGTAGGTGCAGATGCACTTGCTTCGCTTTTGGAGCTCTCTTTCGCGCTATATTAGACGTATATATTTGCTAATAATATATAAGGTACATATCTTGGATTACATATTGTGCTTTTACACTTTTTTCCCTTCGGGAATGCCTCATCCTCGATGATGAGATGTATATTTGTGATATATAATTGTTATTTTTTATTCGGATCGAACCGCGCAAAGGAGGCCGTGGCAAATTTTTCTAAAAATTTAAGGCGTTAGAAAATTTTGAGATTTTGGAAAACTTTTGATAACTATAATTTTGATATTGAGTTATAAAGTTAAACGATATTTGTTAGTTTTGGAAAGATAACTATACATGGATTAGAAAACTTAGAAAAGTTTTTATAAGAAGTTTAACTATTGAATTTTGGAAAAAGTTAAAGGTTTAAATAGATTTGTTTTCTAATTTGAACGATTTGTTTTGAAAAGTTAAATGATTTTGTGACTTTTCTTACTTAGTAATTTCGAGGACGAAATTCTTTTAAGTAGGGGAGAATGCAACAACCCAGAAATTCTGTCATTTGAAATTCGTATATTTAATTGATTTTAAATATGCACAAGTAAAGTTTATAAGCTAAATAAATAATATTTGTAATATAGCGAGTTAATTGGATAATTAAATTGTTAATTTAATATTTGAAATGGTGTAAATAATTAGAATTTGAATTAAATGTGAATAAAATGATTTATAAAGTTGTAATATATTCTAGTTGAATTTAAATAATGTTAGAGAACTTTTAAAATCGAATTAAAAGTTAAATTACATAACTTGAAATTTTTTATATTTATTTGACGTGTAAAAATAGCCATTTTTCAAACAGTCTTGGATTTCTATGAAACTAGTTTCATTGGATCCATAATGTTAAATTATTGTAAGATCTCAAATTTCATGTTAATCGGATTTACGGTTTGTCCGGGGCAAGCTAAAACGCGTAGAAATTCGTTTAAGTGGATTTTAAATTTAAAATAATTCGATTCGAAAATATATCTTCCAAATACGATCGAATTGGCTCCCGATATATATTCCATTGTGTTCGGAATAGGGGTAAAAGATTATAAACGTCAGGCGGCACGCTTCGTTTTGAGTTCGAAATTTTTTCGAATGAATAATGTTTTGCAACTTTCTATAAAAGGCCTCCATATTTCACAATTTTCACTAAAACCTAACCCAGGCTAGGGCTAGCCGCCACCAAAATTCAATGGCCGAAATATTTCCATCTTCTTCCTCAAAATTCTGATCAATCCATCGACAATTAGAAAAAATTTTCGACTACAAACTTCTAGAGCTCGACGAGAGCTACAAATCCAACGGCTACGATTGGATTTCACGTAACAGATCAACGTGAATCTCGAGGCAAAGGTTGCATGTTTGGTCACTTTTTTGAGGCATATAGGCAACCGAGTGGGGTCGGCCTCTGGGTGTTGGTGGCTAGTGCGTAGGCGAGTTGAACGGTGTAGCCTGATCGTCGTGGAAGTGGAAGACGTGGTTGTGATAATTTGCGAAGCAAGGGCGACTATGGGTAATTTGTTGCGTTCGTATAGCCTGGGGAAGAAGAACAAAACCATCGGACGAGATTAAAGGAAGGAAATCGAACGGCCTGGAAAGTGAGGGTTTTATAAATAAAATAAAAGTGTGAAATTAATTTATTAAAAATTGTATAAATTTCTAATTGCGTATCTTTGTCGTACGAGGTTCGTTTCGCACGAAAACGACTTGCATTGGAATCGTATTGACGGGCACTACGCGATGGAGCTGGTTTGGAGTTGATTGGAGCTAGTGTGAATTTTGGGTAAAATTAAACGGTCGTTTAATTTTATTCGGAATAAAACGCTGAAACCGCTTTTGCAAGTCTGGCTCACTGATATTTTTATATAAGTGAGAGATAAATATTATTTATGATGATTGATGATTGTATGGATGATATATGATATATTGGTTGATATTTGGATATATACGTGCCTAGTGGAGCAGACGACCCTATACGTTCCCGTGTATATGAGCGGAGGACCCTTTGTACGCGCGTCTGCCTTGAAGCGGACATTGTACACATATTCTAATATGTATATTTGTTGCAGGTGACAGGTTGGAGGGATCCATCTGGATTTCTCAACAGTATTGATTTGTTTACAGATATTGCTATATATTCTGTTATCATATGATATATGATGTTTTGGTTGATGTGATTGATGTATTTGGTGCTGTTGCAGCATTGGGCCTATTTTTGGAATTCTAAAAATGTTAAAGTGACGATTTCCAAATTTAAAAGGATTTTAAAGTGATTTTTGATAATACACGTTTTATTGAATTTTGGAATTGATTCATTTTAAATAAATAACGTTATATTTTTTTTGTTATAAAAATTATGGTTTTTGTGAAATAAAACCAGAAATCATTTTTGGAATGTGAAATTAACTATTTCTTGAAATAGTATAAATTGAGGTTTTTGATTTAATATAAATGGGTTTTATAGAAGATTTATAAAATTGATATTTCATAAATTAAAATATTGGAATTATAAAACGAGTTTTATAAGTGTTAAAATAGAGTGATAAAAGGAGTTTATAAGTAAATAAGATTTATAATTGTGAAGTTATAAAATGAATGGATTTTGTAAATAAACGATTTATAAGCAATTAACTTGTAAGTTGGATTTTTGAATATAAATAAGGTGTAAATGGAATTTGTTAATAAAGAAATTTTATAACTTGAAGCTTTTATAAAATATAAATGTGTTACAATATATGTAAACCATAAAATGAATATGCTTTTATGTTCTTTTGTTTAGTCCGACATCGTGGAATAGGTTAAATCCTTTGCTCTGAAGCCTTTATATAAAGGTGGCTATGTAATGTAAATGTATAATCTATTCTCTGAATGAATAAAATGTCTCCACTCTTTTCCTCTAATGGCTTCTGCTCTTGTTTATTTATAACATGTTCTTATTTGTTTATAACACGTTATCAGCACGATTTATACAAAAAAAAAATTATGGATCTACAATTGTGATAATTCATGAAATTATATCTTCTTTTCCAGATGCAATCATAGATCTCATAACGGTAAGTCATTATTCTGATGATTTAATCTTCCAAATCATTTTTTTATACCTCATTCCATTCTAGATCTACTTCTTCAGATCTGAGTATGTTGTCTTATTTTTTTTAAATTTTATTATATTAGTCTTATAATTTTAGATCTTATATAGATCTAAACTTTGAGATCTGATTCTTATTTTGTTAGTTATTATATTTCAGATCTAATTTTTTTTTGCTATTTTATGATCTTATTATATTGTAGATCTCAATATCATACTTATTTTTATGTTTTTTTAGTTCATTTATTTTGGAATGCAAGTTTGAACTAGACAAAATTTGATATTGTTGATTAAAGCAAATTTTTTGAATTTGATTGTATTTAGTTTGGACATGGATTTGAGAAATCAAACATGGTTGGTAAATGGGGTTTTCATTTTGAAAACCTTTTGATTTGATTTAGATTTGAACGAAGACTTTGGAAATTATTTTGATATATGATTTATATTTCCAGAAGAAATATTTTATTGTTTCTAAGAGAAACAAATATAAATATAATACGTATCTAGAAGATCGTATTAAGTGAATGGAAACATTAGTAAAAGCTTACATGATAAGCTTAATATCTTCCAATGTTTCCATTAAAAAAAAGGGAAAAGGAAATAATAATTGAGAACCTGTAGTTTTCATAAATCAGTAAATCACAAGTTTCCTCAAAATAAAGAACCAGAAGTCCTAACTAAAAAAAAGGATTATATATCAAAACTCAAATATATAAATTTGAGATGTGAAGCTTTGAATTATTAGAAAATCTAATTCAGATTATGGTAAATTTCAATTACAATCAAACATGAAGTTTGATAATGAAAATCAAGTTGTACCATTTAGGATCTAAAGTACTAAACAAAGACTTTATTTAAAGTAAAATTGGAACCTGAAGTTCTAAAAATATTTGCCAATGGTATTAACTACTAAATCAAATAAATGTATAAAAACTTGTTCACTCCAGAAGTAGTGATATAATATATTAAAAAAAATCTCCAGAAGAGATTTGTTGATATATTTGGTGTTTTTACTAAACCAAATAAATATATAGAAACATATCTACTCTTCTACTCTCTTTCTTTTTAATTAAAAATAAGGCATTCTAATAGGAAGTTTATTTCCTAATTTTTTTCCTTCTTCCATGCATCCAATCACTTTTCAAAAGGTAAAATATAATAGATCAAATATAATAGATCTGAAATAATCTTAATTTCCTAAATTT
This sequence comes from Allium cepa, assembly GCA_030765085.1. NCBI lineage: Eukaryota > Viridiplantae > Streptophyta > Magnoliopsida > Asparagales > Amaryllidaceae > Allium > Allium cepa. The sequence continues at coordinate 623,256,770 of CM060931.1, forward strand.
CTAAAATAACTTGTGTTGATTTGAAGATTTACATGTTTGTTTTGATATATTTGGTAAAGAATTATGAAGTTAGTTTTCTTATGAAATAATAATGATTTGGATCTGAGATTTATAGTTATTTATGATTATGAATGATATGGATAGATCTGAGATAATTTTGTTTATTTAGAAATTCTGATTATTAGGAAATAAAGTTTCGCTTTAAGATATTCATTTTAATTTTATTATTGAGTAATATTGAACCTATATTTGAGATGAAATTGTGTTACTTTGAGTACTGTTTGTTCAGTTAGTTCATATATTTATAATGAAATTATTTTGCTATGACAGTAGTTATATCCTAAACCATATAAAGGTTAATTGTAGTTATTTTTATCACAAATGAATTAATTGCAAGTGTTATGGTAATAAACTAAATCATTTATGTCATAAATGCATTAAATGCATTGATTATTGTAAATTAAATGACGTTGTATGTTTGTGTTTGGAATAAGAATAGACGTATTAATATATTTGATGTATTTATTTTGACAAGTAATGTCTGTTGTAACGGAAAAAATAGGTTTAACAACAACTCAATGGAATTATTTTAATAGAAGTTGTATAACTCAAAGTCCAAGGCCTGAAGTCTGGAATTATGAAAAGATTTTCTGACAAACATTACAAGCTCGAATTCTTGTCAGTATTTTTTTTAATTTGTCAAAATGTACAAGCTTCTAAAAAAACGCAGTTTACACAAAATTTGAGAACCCGAAGTTCATAATAAATTAGTGAACTTGAAGTTCATGAATTAGAAGCCCGAAGCTCTATTGAAATTGTGTAAAATGATAACGTTGTACTTCTTGAAGAAGTTAAAGGAAAATAATATATTATCATATGAGATAATAATGCTGCATTCAAGAGATTACAAAAATCTCCAAATGAGTTATACCTTACCTTATATCTTCATATTTATATTATATTAACCAAATATCCTAAAGATATTATGTTATATGATATATCAAACATCATTAGATGTGTGTGTATTAATCTCTTGAAAAGATATTTTAGAGATTTATTTATATTTATATTGCAAAATTTAACATCCCAAAAGAGATGTTACAGAAATTTTATTTTTGTTACTTTGCAATTCCTCAAAAGGAAACACTATATTCACTGAAGAAATAACCATATAATTTTTTTGAAGCAATAACAATAATTTTTCAAAAAAAAAGATATTGTATGCCAATGTTACACTCTAGAAATAGTGGTTTTATCTCTTGCAAATTACTTTCATTTGGTGAATCTAATTTTGTTATTGTATTTAAAGTTTGATATGCCATTTCAAAGGCAATTACAATAAAAATCTCTAGCAGAGATATTTTACGCCACTGTAAAAGTTGTAATTATGTAAAAGAAATATTGTATATTGATATGGCATTCCAATAATGCATATATATATATATATATATATATATATATATATAGAAGAGATAAGTTCACTCCAAAAGTGGTGATACTAAAATATCTCCAAAAGAGATTTATAAATTTGAAAATGATAACATATCTCTACAAGAGATTTTTTTAATATATTTGGTAAATTTATTAAACCAAATAAATGCATAGAAATTTGATATTTGGGATATAATTAAGGAATAAAACTTAACAACTTTAAGTTATGTGTATATTTTGTTTGAACCAGAAGTTCGATATGGTTCCAACCATATGTTTTGAACATTATCATGCGGTTTTGACGGATTCACATTGACATTGATCTATAAATAGAAATTAATAGTTTGAATCCTTGCAATATTTTGTTCTAAAAATCACTAATTCAAAAGAGAAAGAATATGCAAACTTATAATATATATATGCAATACATGGACGCACGTATATATCCATATATGAAAATATTTAGCTAACAACCTGAAGTTTGTTATGAGCTCATCATATAGATTATGTATGAATATTATTTAGTGATTTAAAATTCAATCAACATAAATGATGAATGGCCTGAAGTCATGTATGTATTCAAATGATCTACACAATAAGTAAATTCCTCCAATAGCTTAGATCAATGAATGAGAACAAACTCCAATAATCAATATCAATTGAATGCATCTTATCAATGAATAAAAGAATTATCCTCCTATTATTAATATGTATGATGTAGTAGCAATATCATAATGGATCAAAATGAGAGTCCAAAGATGATTATTATTTAATGTGACAATGTTTGTCAACAATGAGGGGGAGGATAAAGGGATACAAGTTCATTTTGATCATCAGTGTTAAATATTTATTAAAATATACAATGATGCACAATATCATCAATATTATCCCTAGTAGACTTTCTCCAATATAGATTTGAATCCCTGAAGGATCAAAATTTGTAAACCACATCTGAAATATGGTTCAAAAGTCAGTTCAAAATATTTTTGGAATTAGTAATAAAAATGCCAAATAAAGGAGGTAAGTGTTCTTGAAGAAACACTTAAGGATGCTCTGAAAGAGATCCATGACATGATTCTCAAATAACCCTAGAAGTGGGTTAGGTACCTAAAACATAATTAAAGAGATCTCAATAATTCATGTCTAGAACTGACAAGAAATAATCATCGATGATAAATTTGCAAATAATAAAGCGCTTATATTTATAAATAGATTAAGAATCTTGAATTAGGGGAAAACATGACTGGCCATCATGAATCCCTTAATAGTAGAGAAGTATGGACATGTAGTCCGCAAAGTACCGAAAGTACTTGAAATTCTTAATATACCCTGAAGGTATAAATGTGGCTTAAAATCATATTAAATAATGAAAGTATACAAATTCCTGAAGAATATAAATAACTTTCATTGTTATAAAGAATGCAAAGAACAAGGAGAGTAAATTTCAACCTACTTTTAAGTATTATTGTAATGAAAATCTTGATATAATTCATGATGAGTAGATTACTTCCTATTTTTAAGTATCCTTGTAATGAAACTCTTAATATCCATTGAAGTGATAGTTGCGATATGCAAATACTTATTAAAGTATACAAATTTCTAAAGAATATATATAACTTTTGCAGTTATAAAGAATGAAAAAGACATGAAGTATAGATTACAAATTTCTTCTAAGTATTGTTGTAATGAAAATCTTGATACATCAAGATGAGTAGATTACTTCCTGCTTTCTAGTAATGTTGTAATGAAATTTTTAATATTCATGAAAGATGTATAGTTGCAATGCGCAAAACTAATTTGAAGCAAAAATAATAATAATAATGAAAGCACATGAAGTGTGTTTCATAAAAGTAGCATATAAATGCATAATGCAAACCATATTTGGAAGAAACAATCTTAGAAAATTTGATTGTATCGAAGGAAACTATTAATAAATTGTATTATTAATGAGATTCATATTTATAGATGCAGAAGTATCGATAACCAATTTGAGTTATCGAAAGACGAATATGAATTCAGAGGAAAATTTTAAATCAGGGGGAGCATCCATAAGTATTTTATAATGCACTCTTTTTTCCTTAACTAAGATTTTTCCCACTGGGTTTTTATTAGTAAGGTTTTAACGAGGCATTATCTTGATCCAGAAGTATCAACTCCCTAGTAACATTTGAAAATAAGTTACAATGTACTCTTTTTCCTTATTTAAGATTTTTCCCATTGGGTTTTTCTTACTAAGGTTTTAACGAGGCATTGTCTTGATCTAGAAGAAACAAACGTCTTTTCAAGAAATAACATCTCAAATATGTTATTTAAGTTAAATTATATTTTTATCCTTGACTAAGATTTTTCCCATTGGGTTTTCCTTTGTAAGGTTTTTAATGAAGTATTGTATTGATCCAGAAGTATCAAACTCTATCTGGTGCAGTAAATTATTGAAATATGACATACTATATTGTACCCTTTTTCCTTCACTAAGATTTTTCTCATAGGGTTTTACTTAGTAAAGTTTTAATGAGGCATTATTTTGATCCTGAAGTATCAAACTAGAAGGAATATCATCTTTAGTATGATATTTATGATTTCGAGAGTTGCACTCATTTCCTCTTTCAAGGTTTTTCCCATTGGGTTTTCCTTATAGAGGTTTTTAATGAGGCAACAAACAATATCTATATCGACTGAATCGATAAATGCAAGCAAGATAATAATGAGGAGGATCAATCATCATACATGTTTCGAAACGGAAAATTTCAAGTTATCAGAGCATTCAAGATTTTGAAGACGCATATTCAAGGGGAGGTGTTACAATATATGTAAACCATAAAATGAATACGCTTTTATGTTCTTTTGTTTAGTCCCACATCGTGGAATAGGTTAAATCCTTTGCTCTGAAGCCTTTATATAAAGGTGGCTATGTAATGTAAATGTATAATCTATTCTCTGAATGAATAAAATGTCTCCGCTCTTTTCCTCTAATGGCTTCTGCTCTTGTTTATTTATAACATATTCTTATTTGTTTATAACAAAATGGAATTTATAAACATTGTTTTATAAATCCGAAATCAATTTATTTTGATATGTTAAATATAGAAGTTTATTAAAGGAATTATACTCACGATTTTGGACAGTGGGTAATCCTTTAATTTAAATATGCAATAGTAATGGATTTGGTAAAGGGGTATATTCACGATTTTGGACAGTGAATAATATTTTATTAATTAAATGAATATTTTTGGGAAATGATATTTAAATGGAGTTAAAATGTTTTAAAGATGTTTTAAATATATTAAGGATCGAAACCATAGATTTCAACATTTATTGTTGAAATAGACGTTTTCGAGAAGTAAGGAAATGATGGACTATAACACTGTTGTTATAGTAAATGATTTTCGAAAGGAAATGCTTTTGTATAGTATTGGGGTTTATATATCTATCTAATTTTCGAATCCCTATACTAGTGGTTTTGCATTGTCGTAACGATGTTTTACGCAACATTCATTTTAACCCAAATAAAAGATATTTAAAAGAATGTTTTCCTTAAAGAATAAAATATATACTTAATCGTGATTTTAAGTATATGTAATATTTTCTAAGTGCTGAAAATAAATAGAATTGTGAATTACTTACTATTAAATAAGTATATGGAAATGTTTTCCAATATAGGGGTGAATATTTGGCAAGTGATTTAATTAATACAAGATTAATTAAAAGGGCCTAGTGATTGTTATGGTGCTGAATATTCGTTTGTTTGTTTTGATAGTTAAATAACCGACTATCAAACTTGGCCGAATTTTAGTTCCTCGACTTGATGTGGGAACTATTTAGTCATACACTTAGTACGTGGCCTTCTGTGTAGGCTTGATTATCGTTTGTATTGAGGATGTTGATTCGTATAGTGCTAAGTATTACTCCAATCTATCGAGCTTCCTTCTTGGCCCGAAGGATAGCAAGTTGAAAGTTGAAAACGTGATAAGTCTATGAGACTTAGTTTCTATGTGAAGTTGAGAAACGCTTTTGCATTGTTGGTGCGAAGAGACCGGGATCAGATTTACCTGAAAACCACTTCGGACCAACGTATATGCGACGTTTGTGCAGGTTGCTTATTGATGATATTGATATTCTAGAGTTTCATAGTAGGGGACTGCTTGTTGATCGTTTGGGGTTAAAATCCTAACATAAATCCAGTAGCAGCGGCCTCTTTATTATGAAATATCCAATTCTAGGACTATTCGCTACTAATCCTAGGGATTTCCCGACAGGATGTGGTGGGAAAGTATCTTCGGTTTGTCATATTCCTGGACAACTTGTATGGATGTTTGTATGGCATTGCATTTCTAAAAGATTACGTACATTGGTTCTTACAAACGTACATCAGTGGTGGCAGAGAAGGCAACTTCTCTTAGCTTAACACCCTCCTTATGACGTATGAGCTTAAGGGTTGTATTTTTATGAAAGGCAATTAGTAGTCAACGGAAATGGCCGTATGACATTCAAAGTGATGTGATATGTGATTGTGAAAGGTAATCGTTACCTCAAGCCTCATCAACCGGAAATGACCAAAACAGGGTTAGAAGCGGCAAGGCTAAGTTGATCATTCCCAATTAGGATATGATCATCCTCTTCAGATATATCTTTGCGCGCTATGACTTCGTGTATTTGATTATTGTGGTTTGTATGCTAGAGGGACCTCGGTAAAGTTCGGTAACGACCGGAGGATGACATATTCGGTACCATCTAGTTATAGAGGTGAGCCGGTCTTGTGTTGGTAGAGAAACTTTGTGATGGTTTCTCGGTACATTCTTCTAGAGATGTACTATCGGAAGGTAGTCCCTTCACCTGGTCATTTGTATGGAAATCCAAACCCCACTACGTACCCGCCATTTTGATTGTATTAACCAATTGGGATATATGCTAGAATTTATTCATTGTAACAATTTCGGTTATGATTAATATTATTTGCATATAGTAGACACTGCTATAATATCACGTGAGTTTGATATGATATGTTTTAGTTATCGTAAGGTAAAAACATGTCTGTGTTTATGTATGGACTTGTCTTACGAGATACTTTTGTTTTGATAAAGGAAAAGTTTGGTAATTTAATAATTCAGTTGAGTGTGTTTCTCACGCTGGTTTACCAGACTGATCCGGGCGTCCTTCCCTTTCAATGCTCGGGTCAGACCGAGTATATTTACAAGTTCGGTTTTGGTGCTATTGGAGCTTCAGCAGGAGAGCTGGAGATCTTCATTTCGTACATCCGTATTTGCTTGATTATCCGCTGTGCATTGTGTTTTATATTATTAGAATTTGTGAGGACAGGTTATTATAACTGTTCAAGCTGATAACTATTGTTTGATTGTTGAACTCTGATTAATGTATGTATATACAGTTTCTGTTTTTTTAAGGATCATTGATATGATATTATATGTTTTCCGCTGCGATGTGAGATTCTGTATTGTTCTGTTTGGTTCTATCTTCTCTCTTTATTCTCTTCTCTTCTTCTCTTTTTTTCTTTCTTTCTCTTGACTTTCCGTCGGTCTGTGCATTTTGGGTCGGACATGTGTGATGTATTGTCGATTCAAAGGGTACAGATTTTCGGGTCATCACATCAAGTTTATTTTCACCAAACTGAAAGTCAAGCTCATCATTAACAAAAAATTTCCAAATTGAGATGGTGACTTAAATCTTTCCCTTGAGAATTTAACAACTCATTTTCAATAAGTCCAAAGAAATCGTGTTCGTTGAATTCGTCTTCCTTATTTGGATTATCAACAACTTCATCACATATATTAAGTTCAAAATCGAAAGTTGTCGTGTTCAAATTTTCGAAATCGAGAAAAGGAAGATCGAATTTTAAATTTGGTTCCACACCCTCAATAGAATTGAAATCCAACTCAATTACCAAATTTTCAGAACTTCGTTTTCAATTTTCGTTTTCAATTTCAAAAGTTGTTATTTGAAAATCATCGATTTGGGTAAAAGATGGATTATCACTCAACTCATCACACGTTGGGATTTGGTTTTGTTTTTCATGTTGTTTCATATATATTTCAAACAACAAATTTGTGTGATCATCGTAAATTTCGTTCATTTGTTCAACAAAATCCAACTTATAATTATTGACCTGAAAATTTTCGATTTGGATTTGTTGAGAACAATTTTTTTTACACATAACGTGGTTAAGATTATTCCCACTTCCAAATTCGTTTGAAAACTCGTTTCCATTTTGATTTTGAGTTTGAAATTCATTTTGGAGTTCGAAATTGAATTGGCATGGGTTGTACTTGAAGTCATTTGAATTTTGAAGTGAATTTAAATTTTGATTATTTTGAAAATTTTGACTTAAGTTATCACACAAATAAGAATTACACAAATCATTTATCATTTGATTTTATTGTGTAGAGATTTTAAGTAGAGATGAAATGCTATTTTCGAGATTCGAGGGTTGGTCATCGTTTTGAAAACTTTATTGTTCAAAATTTGAATTGTTTAAAGAATAGTTGTCGTTAAAATATCCATACGAATTCGGAGTGAAATCAAATGGATTATATTGATTTTCACAACTATTGTAAAATTCAAATGAATATCGAAATTTGGACATTTCCAAGAATTTTTTCTTTTGGTTTTTTTCTTTTAATAAAGAAAAATATTTACAAGTAGAATTTTTTTTCAAAGTGGAAAATTGTTTTTTGTTTTGTATTTTCGATTTTTTTTTGTATTTGAAAAGATTTTATATTTTTCTTTTGGATTTTTGATTTTCTAATTTTTTTTTTGGATTTTTGAAATTTCAAAGAAAAAGGATTTAAAAATTTCAAAGGAAAAGGAATATTTAAAAAAAATAGTTTTGGATTTCGATTTTTTTGTTTTTGTTTTGTTTTGTTTTTTTTAAGTATGCATGAACTAATGCAACTAAATGAATGCAGTGGTTAATTACATATGATTTATCCTAAGCTAACCTAAAATTGTATAATCACACATTGTCTTAATTCAACAAGATAGTTCTCAGCCAGGTAACGGACAGGATTTATCGGTGCACCATGAATCACAGTAGCAATGCAGCCGAAGGTTTAAGTACCTTCAAAGAACAACCACTATAATATTTACGAATCACGTAATATTTATAAATGGTTATTACTCTGCTATAGTTTAGACACCAAGAAATTAAATTGTTCAAAGAAGACAACTTGTCAATATACAATTAAGTGTTATCGATGTCAAATCGTTATTATTAATCAAAACTCTGAAATGAAATGGAAAACCAAAATTAAACGTGAATTAACAATGCAACTACAAATGGATTTTTTTTAAATGCAAGTAAACAACAATGCGAGGCAAATAAAAACAATAGATATATAAAATGCAAGGTAAACAAAAAAGAAAATTATAAATAAGCAAGCAGCAATATTTTTTTGGCAAGCTCAGTAAAGCACGTAAGTCTTCCAATCTGCTTCTGCAACGTGAATATATATATATAGTTTTTTATATATATCAACAAAGAAACTAAAATAAAACAAAACAAAACAACTTAAACTAAAAACAATTAAAAACAATTTGTTTTTTTTTAAGAAAAGAGAAACTAAAACAAATTAAAATGAAACTACCTGAAAACAAAACAAAACAAAATAAATAAAATAAAAAGAGACTTGTTATAATAAAAGAATACAAAAACAAGCAATCTCTTCTTCATTTTTAAAAGACAAACGACCTGGGCCAAATTCACTAAAAATTAAAATAACACAAAATCAAAAGTCACAGTTCAAAAGAAAAGCGCCCGACCCAATATGTCAAAACCCAAAAGTCAAAATCGTTTCGCAAGCGATTTCGGAAATCACATTCAAGTTTGAGCTCAAAATCGAAATCGAAAGCAATGGAACCAAAGGTCATTTGTGTAGGAGGAAAATGATTTCAAGTAGTGGCGGTTTCAAAGATCTGGTTCAGGCATTTGGATTTTCAATCGAGCTCGAGTTTGTTCAAAGTGACTGGATTGGTTTGTATCGTTCGATTTGCTGTGAGATGGAGATGTTCGAAGCATTCAAATTGAAGGTTGTGGTTGCTGCAACTGGTGATGGATGTACTCGATAGAGGCAGTGGTCACCGGAATTTATCGAGACGATTGAGGATTCGGTAGTGGAAGTGGTGTTGACGTCAGATGGAGGCGGAGTTTGTCACGGGCCGAGCCAGTGGTGAGCGGTAGGCTTTGCAACCATCCCAGGCCCACCGTGGCAAACATTGGTACCTCGAATTTGCTTTTACGGCCAACCTCTCGACTCGCAACCTACCCTTACAGGAACATGTAGGGGTAAGAGTCTCCTGCTCGCCCCCAAACACGAAGCGAGAACCGCCTATCATGCTGTAATTTGATATTATATTTTATTCCACTACAGTTGTGAGATTCTGTGCTTTTGTTTTAGTTTATTCTTCTACCTCTTTTCTTCTTACCCTAACAATCTGGGATTTCCGGCGTTCGATTGTTTAGCACTTCTACAGTGAGCGTATTAGTGTCGAATTTTCAGGGTGGAAAATTCCGGGCTGTTACATTTGGTATCGGAGAAGAAGGTTAAGCGAGAACCTTGGCTCTGGTGGGGATTTCTCATTAGTGATAGGGTCAGTAGTACCATAGAATGAGTTGAATGTATTATATGAGGGCGTACTTGTTATTTTCTTATATAAAGATTTTTAAACGGTTTAGAAAAAATGATTTTCTATATAAGCTTATATTTTGATATATAAAGCAATAATTTTTCTAATTATTATATATAGGTATTGGTTGTTGATTAATGAAATCAAATATAATAATAAGAATTAAGTGGTAATATATATACAACTGGATATAAATTTGGGTAAGGGTCAACTATGCAAATAAGTTGAGTTAAAAATGGATTCAAAACTGAATTTAAATCCTATAAAATTCAAAAGAATTTTAAAAGTATTGAAATAAGTTACATTGATTTAATTTTCCAGCAAATGATTATGGAATATATGGTGTGTATAATTTCTAGATATGATAATTATCATAAGTTGGTTGTTGTATCTTAATAAAGGGATGTTTATTTTTAAAATAAATAATGATAAAGCAGAATGAAATGTTTAAAGGAAGTAACAATTTACATAAGTATGATTTATAGAATGAAATAGTTTTAAATTGGGATGTTTTAAAATCTAAGTCCAGAAAATTTGAAATATGACTTGGTGTGCTAAAGAAATAAATATGTATATGTATCAAAGTTGATTTGAATAAATACTAAGTGTTGAATTCTAAATTCCCTAGAATGAGATGTATAACCCAAAGTAAAATAAGTTCTGAACTTATAAGTGGAAGTGATACTAATAAGAAAATTTAAATTTGAAATGGAAAATTTAAATTGAGGACTCTAAATGGATTAATGAATTGGAATTTAACTCTGGGCAAGTTAAATAAGTTGTGGACTTATAATCTGAAATGGGAGATTTCAAGGTAAAATTTAGATTTTACTTAGGGAATTTAAAAGGGTTGAATTGGAAAGAGAACTATGTGTGATCTCAAAACAGGTTTGAGTTATGGAAATGCGTGATGGATGATACTGATTGGTGTCTTAGATAATTTGGATGTTTATTTACCTTGACTTATCCTGATATCATCCTATTGTTATTAATCATCTATGAAACTGTGAATTGGGTTATTTAAATGAATTAAGAAGTGGATTCAGATAGTATGTATCCTTATTGAAATTAAATGGAAATAAAACATTAATTTGAAATTATTTGAATGATTTTGAATTTTAAATAAAATTAAAATTATGGAAATGGAATCACTTTAAACTTAAGATTTAAATGTTAAAAATAAACTTGTCAACTGAAATTGTTTAAGAATTGGGTTTTAAAAACTTTGAAGTTAAAATTGGGTAATAAATTGAATTCTGAAGATTAAATTGTTTAAAAAGTTTTGAACTCTTACTTGAACCTAGAAATAAGTTAAGTAAAGGTAATTTAAATAAACATTAGAAATTTGGACTCAAAATTAAATTGTTCAAAGACTTAAGTTGTTAAATTAAAAGTAAAGGTTAATTTGATTTAAAGGATTAAATAAACATTTGAAATTTAACTCGAATTTATATAATTCGAGATGGGTTAAAGTTGAGATTGGAATTGAAATTAGTTCAAATTGAAATTTGATTTGAATTAATTGGAATTGTAATCGAAGTTGAATAAGTTTAAATTCAAATGGGAATTGATTTGAATTTGGAATAGGAATCGAGGTTAATTCAAATTGAATTTGAATTTGAATTGAATCAATTTAATAGGATGGGAAATTGAACCAGTTTGACTCTGAAACTATTTTCATTTTTTTTTAATATAAACTATTTTAAAACTATTTTTACTAGCAATTTAATATACAACCTTTCTTTTTTAAACCCAAACTGTCTTATACTCATTTTATAACTATTTTGAAACTATTTAACTATTTTACTACAATTTTACAACTATTTTACAAACTAATTACTATTTTACTACAATTTTACAACTATTTTACAAACTAATTACTATTTTATAACTACTTAACTATTTACAACTACTTTACAACTAATTGCTATTTTACAACTAATTATCCATTTTAAACCTTTCAAGCTATTTTCTAAATTCAAACTGGTTAGAGTGCAAACTGTTGGATTTAAACACCAATTGAGATAAGAATTGAAGTGATAACCTAAATGGAAATTGAAGCAATTGTGAATAAGTGAATAGAAATCAAAATGAAGTGAATAAAAATAAAATTGATTTAGCTAATAATCAGCGAAGATAAATACGTAGGATATAAATATATTATTCTATTCGGATAACAATTTGATCCAGATTCGAGCACATAATTTCGGGATAGTATATCGATCTGAGTTGGGATTTTTTTCACTCGATTTTCGACGACGAACCTTGGATATGGATTTTTGATTGATTCTGGAAATTCTCTATCATAGTTATGGCTATGCAATGAGACTGACGATTTCTGATCAAGAAACCAGATCTTAGTCCGCACTAGGAAGTTGGGTGGATGATACTAGTTCAGAAGTGAAATTGTGTAATCGAGTGAGCGATCAGGTTTGATATTGCGTACGAATGATATATGTACAAGTACATGCTTGAATGAAATAGATATTGAAATTTTGAAATGAAATGCAAAAATGATTTTTGAAATGGAAAAGTATATTTTGAGAAATATATGATGGATAAGAGTGAAAATTGGATATCACTAGAACTGAAACTCATTTTATAAAAAGTAAGTAATGTGGCAAATATAAAGGAAATCGAATTTGAATATTGGTTTGGCATAAGTAAAGTTATATATTTATATATATTTGTTATATATGATAAACTACCCTTGTTGAATCTATAACCAGAAGAAAAGAACTTTGAAAAATATTTTGTTCTAGTTAAAAGAATAAACTTATATATATATATATATAAATGATTTATGATATTGGCAAAAAGGTTTTTGGGACCCATTGATTTTGAAAGGCTTTGGATTTTGGGAAAAAGCAAATTTTTGGAATTTGGAAAGCCAAGTTTGGAACTATGGATTTTGTACAAATGGGATTTATATGTGATACATATAAAGAGTACGTTTTGAAAGATACTATATGTGTATAGTATAAAAATGTTTTGAGAATGCTGTGGGGAAAAAGCCGCTCCCATTTAGAGTTGAAACTTGTAGTAAGAGATCCACGGGGTGGTTCTGCCTTGAGCCCTAAGGGGATTCTAAATTTTGATCCTGGAGGATGTCCGGACTAAACTTTAGTTCCTAAGGATTGTGGTCGGGGTAGCGTAAGTCGAGAACGCTGATGCCTACAAAGACATTAGGGTTATGCGGTGATGGTAGTGTAACTCTGTGTAACTGCGATCTACTACGTTCCATAGCGTAAGTCGAGGGGCAGTGATTAGCTAAAGTCTACATTTGATTTCGCTGGGAGAGCGACGTAACATTGGTAAGCTGCGATCTACGAAGACATAGCGTAAGTAGTGTGGCAGTGAGTGCTTACAGGCTACATTGGGACTCGACAGATGTAGTTAGCGATCTATGTGGTATGTGTGGTGAAGTTTCATTTGGCAGCGAAAATCGAGGGCATTGATGCCTACAGTTACATGGTTTTTGTTGTGATGGCACCAAAACCTTGGGTGTAGCTGCAATCTGTGGCGGTTCCATGGTGTAATCGAGGGATGCAGATGTCTACAGTTTTCTATGGATTTCACCGGGATGGCGACGTAATCATCGGGCTAACTACGACCATGGAGGGGATGATGATTTCCTGAGCATTCTCACAAAAATATTTTCTATATTTTCACAAAAGTTTTCTAAGTAGTTTCACTAGGTGTTGAAAATGGGTCTGCTAAGTACTTATAGATTTTCAGTCCTACGCCTGAACAACGTATGACCGAATTTCTATGAGAACAAGGATAGACTTGTTGAAACATCGAGTTATAAAAAGTATATAATAAGCATTGTAATTAAAATTCTTGCTTAGTACCTTTTCAAGGACGAAAAGTTCTAAAGGGGGAAGGAATGTGATGATTCAGATTTTTAGGCCATCTAATATTGAGTGATTAACCGATGAAATTATTGGAATATTAGATTTAAATTAGTCAAATAAATTTTGATGATGGAAATATTTGAATAAATATAAATTGATTTGAAAACCATAATAAATGTTGAATTATAAATCTCTAAAAATGATAAATCTTATAGTAAATTAAAAAATAATATATTTCACCATTTATATTCAAGATAAAATATCCATAAATATATAAATAGATATATACAAGCTTTATAGTGTATATGAGTATTTATATGCCCTATGGAATAAAATGTAGGAAAGTTTGTAAAAATGTGAATATATATATATATATATATATATAATATAAAATACACATAAGTAAAATTGTGACAACCCGGGATTTTTGGAAAAATTTAATTAAATGATCTTCTAATATAATTGGCAAACTTATCTTTTCAAACAAATTAAAATATGCTTTCTAATTACTATTGTTCATATATATAAATAGTAATTTTGATTTGAATTCAATGTAAATTTATCAAAATTAATTAAATTTAAAACTCTACAATTTAAATACTATATACACATATTTTTGTGGGTATTAATTAAAATATAAATAACTTAAGTTTAAAATTAAAATAAGAACAAATAAAAAGGTTTTATGATATTAGATCTTTTGAACTATATATGGTAAATATAAGAATATAAAACATAGAGAAATACAAAATGTAGACATATGGACATTTGTAAGCTAGACGAAGACATATGTATACATGTGTTAAATTGTTCTTTTAAAATGGATTTCTTCATTTTAAAAAATAAAAAATAAAAGGAAAAGATGAGAAACAAGGTGCTGCATTCAGTTAATGTCTTTTATATATCTCTCAAGGTCTATTCTTTCTTTCTTAAAAAAAAAAAAAAAACTCCACCATTTTTACAACTGAGCAAAGCAAACAAATTTCAAACTCAACTCAATTTAAAAGAGAAGATCAAATCAAGAATTAAGCTTGCAGTTTTCAAATCAAGTTGTGGATTTCAAAAGCATTTCTCTGTTCAAAAGAAATAAACCGTGAGTAAACTACTTGTTTCAAAAAAAACCTTTTTATAAATCTAAGATTGTGTTCTAAAATAATAATATCAGATTTGAATATAGTGTTGCAAAATTAACAAATGCATATGTGCCTGCGCATGAAAGAATGGATGCTTGTATGTTTCTTTTTCCTGATTCTGTTCTTCTGCTGCCAACGTGTTCAAGCTTTACAAAAATCATTTTTCTTTCATCTAGACGGTTTAGCTCATGGTGTTTGAAGGATCTTAGATTGTACAAGAGTATACTCGATTTTAAAATATTTACACAAAATATTATCAAACAGAGATACTGTAAGGGATGTACAGTAAGTAAGTAAACCATTCAAGAAATTTGATCATGATGATTTATGAATTCACCTACATAACTGAAATCGACGTTGAAAATAAAGTAAAGAGAAGGAAAAGGGAAAGGTGGGATCAGGTTTGCTTCATTTGGGTTCTGGACTTTGTGCCAATGGGCCAAGTTTTCAAAAATAAAGAAAATAAAAGTTTAAATGAAAGAGTAAAGATAGAATGTTATATAAATTAAGTAATTAAAAATCTTAAGTTAACTCAAAGCTTGGGATTGGGAATTGCTAGGGTATATAAAAGATTTAACTTAAATAAATTAAGTTAAGATAATTGTATATATATGTTAATTATTTATTAATTACAAAGGTTTAGTTAAAGGAATAGTTGTAATTAGTTAATAGCTAATGGTAAGATAAAATGATCTAAACTTTTAATTTATTAAAAGTCTTAAGTAAATTATATTGGTTAATTATAAATTAATTCCAGATATTTAATTAGAATAAAAAAAGATGGTTAGCGATTAGTTCAGTAAAAATTAATCACGGTTTGAAAATAGTAAATTAATTCTACTTTAAAGTAAATTAATGATGTGCGTGACTAGTTAATCTAGTCTATGAATGGTTTAAATTGGACTGAGTACATTGGATCGCTTTGTTTCTCTGGTATGTTGTTTCCGGTTGTTCTATGATATAAAATAAACTGAAATGAATAGTTGAGTACAAAATGTGAGACTCTTTCTTTGAACAGATATGGTAATGAAATTTTTATGTGAATGTTGATATTTTGGAATTAAATTGTTTTGGCTTAAAAGATGGCATTTGGATTCGAAGGACCGAGATCGGATATCAGCGATATTCGGAACCACTTCGATTTAATAAGCGCCAAAATTCTTTATAGATTTGATTATAGAATCAAATAGTCTGGAATGGAATAAATTAAGTGAACTTGTCCATTTAAACTCAGTAACGATACATAGATATTGTTTTTTGAAATAAGTGTTTGGCTTTAGCAAGATAAAAATCATAGTAATGAACGAGTTACCTGGGTTTTCAAAGAATCTTTACAACTTAAGTATTTCATATTAAATGGGTTTACTCACGCTGGTTTCCAGCCTGACTCGGGTGTTACTTTATTGTAACGCTCGGGTAAGACCGAGTATTACCGATTTTCTGGTTAGGACGTTCTGGAGCTCAAGAGGCGAGCTGGATGGCAGAGACGTATAGAGTGTATTCATTGTGTATTAGAATTTGTATTGATTGTATCCAAGGACAAGTTATTATAACTGTCTGGATTATTTGTTGATGATTGTACTCTGATATATTGTATGTAAATTGACATTTACAGCTTTTCTTAGTATAAATGTTGTTATTTGATATTATGTTTTGTTCCGCTGTGATTGTGAGATTCTATGCTTTTGTTTTAGTTTCTTCTTCTACCTCTTTTCTTCTTACCCTAACAATCTGGGATTTCCGTCGTTCAATTGCTCGGCACTTCCAAAGTGAACGTATTAGTGTCGAATTTTCGGGGTCGAAAATTCCGAGCTGTTATAGAGTTAGTCGTTGCGTATGTTGCTGATGGAGGTTGGTTGCAACAGTGTTTCGGTTGGGTAGCAGCAGGTAGCAGGGTGGTATGTATGAATGTTGTGATGGGTGTTGTACGGCTCTCGTTCTCGTGGAGGATGGTTGATTGGAGTGTGATGGGGGAGATTTGGTGATTGTCATAGGTGATACGATCGAATTTGGGTGATTGGATGTCGCGAAAAACTTGTTCACGTATGGTTGAAGGTGCTGGAGTGGCTGTCGAAGTTGATTGTCAAGTATGGTATTGAATGTAGAGGGTCAGTTATGATGTTGATATGGTCAGGGAGCGGTGTTGTATTGTGGGTCAGGAAGTGTGTTTTGATATGTATAGAGTTTGGTTATATTCTTGTGGCTAGTGTTGAATGTTAATGCCAGAAATGTTCAAATTTCTTGTCACTGATATGTGCAGTGATATATGCAAAAATGCCGGAAATGATCAGGTTGAAGGGGGGGGGGGGGGGGGTTCGGTGTGTTTTATATGGTGGCACGCTATGGGGTAATGGCAATTGAAATGGTGATGTGCAGTTGAATGCACAGAGATTGTATGAAAAAGTGATGGAGTAGTATGGTAGTTGTATGATGGTGCAGTGGAGATAACAATTGGGAATGGAAGGGATGGAGGCAGTTCTGCTGTGTAGTGGATAGAAGTACGAACGAGGAGGTTTTGTCAGTGTGGCAGGGGTGAACGAGAAGTTGTAGGTGGTTGAAGGTATATGTGAGTGGTAATGATGGCAGCTATGTATGGTGGTGGTTGATTTGGTGGAGTGATTATGCAGTGATAATAGATGGTAGTAAGCGGGGGAGGCATATGTGGTGAATGATGTAGTAGATTGTTTTAATCAGAGATAGTGGAATTGTTGGGAGGAACAGTCTGTTGTTATGTTTTAGGTTGACAGTGGATAGTCGTGGGGACTTGATTTGTTTGTATGTTAGATTTGAAGTTGTAGAAGTGGATGCCATGGAAATGATTGTGGTTTAAGAGTTGTAGAAGGAAGTTTGTGGGTGCACTGAAATCAGATAGCATAGTTGAGCAGTTTGGTGGAGACAGAGAAATGATGTATGTTGTAGGAGGAACATAATAAAGATAGACAGTGTTGTACAGTTAGAAACCAGTGAATGTAAAAACTGTAAATGAATGCAAATGAAAATGTAATTAAAACAGAAATTGTAAATGAAACCCTTTTTTTATATGCAAATGCAATGCTAATAGAAAACTAGAACAACATACACACACAAAATGTCACAAAAATCATACACTGACAAATAAATTTTTTTTGAAACAAGAAAAATGTAAACAAACACACAAAACAAAAGGCACACAAAAATCAAACAAAGAAAAATAATCCGAAGAATAAAAATTTAAAATCAAAACAATTACCCGGCAACGGCGCCAAAAACTTGTTAATCGACGGAAATTCTATGGAATTAGAAAACCATCGAAAATTTTCAATTTAAATTTTACCGCAAGCGTATGGCGTACACTTGTAGTACGTGGCGAATACGGGTCGATCCGCAGAAAATTGATGATTTTAAAAATTCTACTCAATCAATTTATACCAATTTCAAGTGAAATTTAAGCTAGAGAATTAGAAAATTAGCTAACCAACTAAAAGAAAAGAGATGCAAATATAAGAGTTAAATGACAATTTAGTGAATAAATCCACTCTCTAGATCACATAGTTCAACATATATGAAACCATGATCTCTCTTTTATAGTCATCAGTGCTTTAATTGATGTGCTTATCATAAGTATGGCATATTTATGCTATTGATTAGCCAACATAAGCCATCAAACTATAACAGATCCCTTAATGCACTTACTAACTTTCATGAAACTTGACAAAGAAAACGAAATCTCTTTTTAGTATGGCCTGTTAACTATTGATTAGAAATATAGACCATTAAATTTGAATTTCAAATCACTTTCTTATGCCATAATCATGTTTTGATGAAGAGGCGTTTGTGTTAGTGATTGTTTAAGCATAGTCTATTTGGTGTCAACAATACGGGCTATCAAATTCAAAGCAAGAACAACAAATAAAACACTTCATTGATCATCATTAAGCACAAAAAGAGAGCACGAATTAACAAATAGTTGAAGCTACATAATTAGAGAGCTTAATTACCCCTAAATTGAATGGGTTTAGCCTCTCATATTTTTCATTTGATTAATAAATGTAGCTAGCAATATGAAAGCAAAAGGAAAGAAAAATGAAGGCTAATGGTAAAGAGAAGCTAATTAACAAGAATTAAAACTAATCTACTTTGCATGAAAATAAAATCTACACTATTAGCATGAAAGAAAGAAAGCATGTACGTAAAATAAAACACTAATTAACATTGCATAAAAGAAAGAAAAAATACATGAAATAAAAATGGCTAAGTAGCCATGAAAAGAGAAAGAGAGCTTGTCTTTTTATTTTGAGCCTAAACTAAACTAAGAGGAGGGTTACGTGAAACATAAGGGGTCATTTATACAAGCATGAAACCTTAATCCATAATTTGGGGAATGCCCAAACTACATTTGAGAAAGTGTGGAGGCCAAGTAATCATTAGCTTCTACTAATCATCATTTAAGTGTACATGAAGCCATAAACTTCATAAGCATGTGCATTAGTCTCTAGTTTGTTCATTAAGGTAGGTGGGTAGGTGGAGTCCTCCATGATCTTCACTTTGAATTATTTCCATCTTCATTCCTTTGTGTTCTTTTTGTGCATGCATATCTTCTTCATGAAACAACTTGTAATTGAATTCAAATTCCTACAAAATAGTATGGAAATTTCTAATTAAATTTTCTCAAATTAATTTATGCACAAAATCGACTATTTTGCCCTTGGATGAAGATGAATATGTGACAATTTTGGACTAATATGGATTTTGGTTAAAACAAGTTAAAATACCCAATATGATCATTTATTCAATTTAAACAGATTAAACATGGTGGTAAAAATATGCACATTTACGTGCCCATCATGTACATCATTGACTTTTAAAATATTGCATGATGAGAAACATACAGGAAAATAATACTGATAATGGCATAGGATGTTTGGTTCAATAAAATTTCTATTTGCATTACTTTTAAAAATGTATTATTCTCACTCATCCAAAATGTAACGTTGTCCCTTGCAATTTAGATATAGTGTGATAAATATGGATTACTATCTATCTCTTTTCATTTTTTCATGCTACTTAAAATAATATATGGTCAATATTATGTGCATTGACATGTCTATTTCCTGCTCTTCTTTATTTGGTTTTTCAATTAGGGTATCACTTTCCCAGCATTGCTAAGATTTTATTTTAGTTGTTTGGTTAAATAGTTTTTTTTAAATAAAAAGATATTGCAGTCTTATTCCACGCTAACCGAGTGTATAGCAGGTTGTCGACTATGTTTGCATGTCATTTTGGATATCTTAACACTACTAAAAAAACATCCATATAAAGACTGAAAAATAAAGACTGAATTTACTTAGTCTTTAAATAGAGACTTATTAAAAACTAAAAAAATCAGTCTTTAAATTTTCAAATTAGAGACCGGGGTTCAGTTTCTAATCGTTTTATAAATATTAAGACTGCTTAGAGACCAAATCTCAGTCTTTATTTCGGTCTTTAATTCAGTTTTTAAGAAGTCTTAAAACAACTAAACATTCAATGTTTCTATCTTAAGCAAATCTATGGTTAATATTCGTAATTCAAGTGAATGCGGTTAAAACTTATTACAGTTCACATAATAACCAGCTCCATGAGTGATAATATATATTTAGTATCATCGTCCTTACAAAAGAAGTTAAGCTGTATTTATTGTTGGTTAGCACAAACCTAATAGGACAATGGTCAAACTTATCAGCAAAAAATAATTATATCACAAAAATATTTGCTAAATATTCCTTTTTATACATGTTTAAGACTCATCCTGTAATAACCTGCTTTTTTGATCCTCAGATATCGACGCTAATACATCCACGGTATTCACTTGATGAACATTCAAGAACCGGAAAGATATATTTTTGGGGCAAAAGGAAAAAAGGACAAAATCAGATATTACAACATGCTGAATAACATAATATCCCAAATTAACTTTACAAAAGAAACCCTTGATATTCAAACAACGTCATAGTATAGCATATCATCAGCCTGAACAATTATATAGTAACATGTCCTTACAAATGCTGATAAATACAACCAATAAAATACAACAAAAATAGAATACCAGAATACATCTTGGGCATCTAACTCGACTCCTGAAGCTCAAAAATAATACGAAGATAATTCTAAATAAATACTCGAATCTAACCCAAGCATTATAAGAAAATATCATTCGAATCAGTCTGGTAAACCAGCGTCAGAAAGCTCAAATCACGGGGAATTGTTATATCTTATAAAATCCTTTTAAAATAAAAGGGTATCTTGTAAGACCATGCTGCATGTAAAAATATTTTTAAGCAAAATAAAATGAAGAATCTAACCCTTGCAAAGTTATTGAAAAATCCAAGCTAACTTATTTTAAGCAAAAATATGAATTTTCTCTTCTCTAATACTTTTAAGTGAAAAAAATTGAACTTGATGCTAAGGAGATGAAGTATGAAATAAAAGATGGGAATTGTGCATATTTATATATAAGGAGGTTAAATAAAGAAATATAAATAAAGAGAATAGAATGAAAATACCCATAAATGACCATTTCAACTCTAACATCAAATCTAAGTCACCCAAGTATGCACCATTGCACATAAAACATGTTGGGTAATAGAGCGTCTCAAGTCCTTTTGTTAACTTGATTACTTAAGGAATAGATCTTTTCATGTTCAAAATTCAAATACAGTTATCTTTTTATTGTCCTATTTTATTTATTCATTTTTACATTCTAAAATATAAAGTTTTTCTTCTTTAGACATGTGAATATTTTTTTAAAACCATATGCAAGGGTATTATGATTTTCTACAACTTGTCATTCGACGAAAAGCTGAAAATCCAAAAAAGGGTTTAAGCCACATTTTTAGTTTTCTGTCGAACTACCAATATATGTAAACAAAATCGAAAAATGAATTTGCTAATATTAGTTATAAAATTTAAAAGAGAGTTATTTACTTGTTAATACCATTAATTAAATATTTAAAAGGAATTAAATATTCACAAATCAAAACGAAAAATTCCATATTGTTACATATCTTCTCTTTCCCCTCTTCAGACATCCAAATAGCTTTAGTTATACTAACTTAACCGACTTTATATTTGTTCTACCAACCAAAACGTACTTGTTTAATATTTTAAATTGGTGGTTTGATTGTGGAATTAATTAACATTAATGGTTAGCTTATGGATAATAAAAATTGATCGGATAGTTGATCAAAAATAAATAAATTCTATTTTAAAAACTTCTCAACTAAAATCCTAGCACAACCTTATATGTAACTAGATTCAAATTATTATAAGTTTCATCCATATTCTTATAAAATCTCAAACAAATTATTCTTTTCACATTACTAATAACCCTCCCTCAACAGAATTTTTTTGTCAAGGACATAATTTCTCAACGCTTTAGCCTCTAGGACAGACCTTCAGTATTTTAGGCTGAATGACAACTTTCTTTAGGTATCGGTTTTTAGTTATTGATAGTAGTTTTTAGGTATCAGTTTGTAGTTATCGGTCGCAGTTTTTAGATATCAATTTTTAGTTCGGTGGCAGTTTTGGAAGAATGTTTGTCCTTATGAATAATTTTGAAAGAATGTTTGTCCTTATGAATAATTTTTATAAGAATGTTTGTCCTTATGCTTAAAATATTAAGGTCGTGTCCTTGAGGCTAAAAATATACAAATTTTTGTCTTTTAAATTAACTCCCCCTCAACTCAAATACATTTTGATTAATTTGAAAATTAAACTTAGTGGAGGGTTAGGGAAATAGTGTAAAACATAGTCATTAATCAAAGCAAGTTTCCAAAACCTTCCAGTTCACCTGTGAAAATTTTCAAAATCTACAACTTTAAACGGGATTTAATTTTGTTTAATCATTTATATAAAAAATTAAATTTTTTTATGGTAAGAGCGATACTTTATTGGAGCATTTATTTCGATGTTTCTGGGGTTTGAATGCATGACCTCTAGAATCAAATCAGAGCGTTATATCATTAATTAGTTGAGTTAGTAATTCTTGACCAATTTGAATTAAAAAATTTAGTATTAAAATGTAGGCTAATTCTATTCATAAGCCATAAATAACTCTACCTACACCATGAACTTTTTAATAGATCCTATGACAAAAATGCCTTTATTTAACAAGAAGTTAATACTAATATTAAAGAATGAAGAATTTACAATATACAAATCCACTTCATCCACATTTTATATAGCCAAATTATTTTCATAAAATAATTTAATTTCATCACATCATAAGTTAAATCAAATTTAAATTCCTCTTAATTACGAAGTTTGACTAATAAATATCAAGTTGTATTCACGCATAATCTATTTGACATTTTCACTTCAAATTGAACAATTTTTTTTTAAGATTCAATACTATACTGATACTATTCATCGAATAATAAATCCACTCTATCTTTTATATAAATTGAATCACATTTAAATTTGACATCAAATTTTGAATTATTGAATATTTAAATATTGAAAAATTAAATTCAAATTCAAATTTTAATATATGAATAATTATGTAAATTTAAATTCCATTTAAAGTATTCATTTAAAATTTCCAAAAGTGAATTTGGAGAATTTTAGGAATACATGCCTTAATTTGAGTAACGCATTAGAGAATTAGGAAAATAAGGTAACTATTTTGTTTATCCCAAAATGAGGGTAATTTTGTAATATGTACAGTGTTTGTTAATTAATGAATGGTGTATATGATTTTGGTTAATTTTTCGATGTATGTAAATTAAATTGCAATGTATAAATAGACTTAGACTAAAATGTAAATCTGTTAGTATATATATGTTAAATTTGAGCGCCTTGATCTAGTTTGAAATAAAGATAAAGTAGAATTTAGTATTTCATGAATAGTACTATTACTTGTATGATTAATGGTATGAAATAATAATACGATTTATATCCTAATTTGAGTGTCCCGATTTAATTTGAGCATCTTGGTTAATGTTATATTTAAATTTAATATCCTAATTTTAAGAGTAAGAAATAATATTACCATTTATACATTTTGATTGTTTGATGTCCATTGTATCTCATTGGAAACGATATCTCTAAATTTGGTAATTAGCAATTACTTTATTAGTTTACCTTATAAACTAAAACAATTGTCGTATGAAATTATATTACATGTCATGTACACCACCATGCCACTTATATAATAAGATAATATAACTAATGATAAAAAAGGATAATATGATAATTTCTTTGACACATTCCCTTTTCACTCCTCAAATTCACAGATCCGATTTTTCAAGATCGAAATCCACAAATGAATTCCCATCTCGCGCTAAAAATCTATTTCCCCCTTTTTCCACGATTATTGCACAACCCCAGTTATCATTGATTGCGCAGAGAACATCTCTCACATCTCCAGATTATAATCAATGGCTAATTTCTTTCCTGTTTTTCCAAAATTTGTTTATTTATGTAGAGTTTTTGATTCATAAATGAGTAGCACTAAAAGAAATTAACATTGATTTTGCATCTTATTAATTTTTGTGAATTTCTGTAGACTTGAGCTCTGGCTCAAAACGCTAGTGCCTTGACTACCCCTTAAGCGACAAGCGACGACTCTAGCCTCTACTTAACTTCTC
The DNA here is from genome assembly GCA_030765085.1 of Allium cepa. Lineage (NCBI taxonomy): Eukaryota > Viridiplantae > Streptophyta > Magnoliopsida > Asparagales > Amaryllidaceae > Allium > Allium cepa. The sequence goes on from CM060931.1 coordinate 623,281,433, forward strand.
CCGCTCTTGGTAGGTAATCTGAAATTCAAATTAGTTTCAGTTTGTTGTTTGAGCTGCATTTGATTATGTTTGCTATGTTTTGTTGTTTGCACTGAGTTTATAATTGGTTTACTTGTTTGATTTTGCTATTTGAATTGATAAAAATTTACCTAAACTTAGAATATGGGTAATTTTTTTATGTAGAAAACAGAAGAATTATGCAAAAAGCTATCATGTATGTATACTACTACATTTTGTTTATGGACTAGTATGAAGCCCGTGCCGATGGCACGGGCTTAATTTCTTATGATAGTTGTCTTTCTAAAATAAACAATACTGTGAATATAATTTAGTATTCATGCCCATCTCTTAAAACAGCATATGTACCAATCTACTCATTACATACATTTGTATATATACCTTTGAACAACTTTTTCTTCGATCAGACTTTCAAATTGCTAATCAGATTAATGATACATAGATTATCTTAACTTGTAAACTGCTTTGTGTTTTATGAAATCATGTTAATGTTTCATCTATACATAACCAGTAGAAGACATTTGAGTAATTTATAACTTCCAACCTTTTGTTTAGAAGATGCTTATTAATATGACGATATGCTGATGTTACAAACTGCATAATAAGTTACAGTTAATGCTTAAAAGCCTAAATTAAAATTGTTCCTTTCAAAAAAAACATTTGAAAATAACATTGAAACAAATAATTATGTCATCAAAATAGAAATTAAACAGAAGGAAAGATAAAATGTTTGTTTGCATACTCTATGAGTCAAGCTACTGAATCCTATCCAAGAGTTCTAACAAACATAAATTACATGTTGATAATCATTACTAACTGATATACAAAATAAGTTGAACACAACCAAATAAAAACTATAAGAGCATCTTTGTAATTATGTATTTTACCTCTATTAAACACCTGAAACCACAAATATTTTTGTCTTTTTTTCGCTTTTCCTAAAACCACAAATAAACAGGATGGTCAAACATGCACAAAGTTTAGTTAAAAACCAAAGCAATACTAACTCAAATTTTAGTACAAGTGCTAGTCTTTAGCGCGAAGAGTACTATAATGCAGAAGAGTTTTACACTCATAAATTCAAAAACATCGTATTTTTGCGAACTTCAATAGATTGATCACTTATGAAATATTACCTTCAATTGAGAAGTTAGGTAAATAATTATTTGGTTATAATGAATTATTCCATTATTATGAAACAGTCTTATAGCACATTATACACATATCTTGCACACTTTGAACGACATTATCATCTTTAATAATAATGCTTTGGACATGAATAGATTCATAGATGTGGTAGTTGTATAAGTATTAAAGACGATGATGTGTTGTCAATATTGGAAATAAATCCAGTGTCCTAAATATACTATACTAATAGTCAAAATACAAGAAGAACACATTTCTTTGGTAATAATACAAATTCATGTGTAGTATAAGCGCACATGATATATAGATGTACATATTATATAAATGCATAAATAATGCAAGCATGTAGGATTTCACCCTTATTAATATTATTATCAATTATCATAATTTTAAATATTGATGTAAACGAATGCAGAAAGCTGTAATAGGAAATGAACCAGCGTTTCATGAGGCATTTCGATATTGGCACGTTTTGAAAGATCCATCCAACTCCTTAAAAAATACCATATATGTTTTAACAGAATTGACAATATATAATTTGTAAATAGGACTTTTTTATAACCATATATAATAGCATGTGACTTTCTATCGTTGGAATGAGTTCATTCAAACAAACCAACTTTTATATGAGTATACAGATCAATAAATGTTATAAAAAACAACAAATGCATTAAATGAATAAGTTAGGAAATTTTTTGTTATGTTAATGGGATATATTTATATAAAATTTTAAGTGCAAATTCTCTAATTTAGTGATGTACTCTCCAAGGAAACTATGATAGAAGTTTTATTTATAGTTATTTATCTCTATATCCATAGGTAGAATGACACTTTAACTGTCAACCCACACCTTAGCATGCCAAACTGGCCAACGTGCAATAAACAAGTCTTAGTTCATTGAAACAGTTAATTGTACGATGTGAAATATAGAAAATATTTCAACATGGTACTTACGAGATACTTATTTTACAACTAATGATGTGCAATTGCTTATAATAATTTATTTTAATATGAAAATTATAGATTTCTCCAATTTGATAGTACTAAGTTACTTGTCCAATTTATTTTAATGGTGCAAATCCGTTGTTTTGTAGGATTATTATATATAAATGGACGATCGACTATGGATGTATCGTAGGGTTTGTGAAGGTTTTGTAACTCAAGAATTTTATGAATGCGTTCGAAGATTTGTTAATTTTACATTTTCTCAAGCATTACCAGAAAGGGTTGTTAAATGTCCATGTGTGAAATGCAATAATAGAAAGTTTCAAAATAAAGAGGTTGTCATAGCACATTTTCTACAAAAAGGGTTTGCTCTATAATACTCACGTTGGATATACCATGGGGAGATGGATATAGAAGAAACGTCAACGTTAGGATGTTTAAACAATAATAATGTGAATGATGTCAACCCAGATAGGGAAATGATTATGGATGAAATTGGTGAATGTAATATCCATCCAAATGAAGAATATGATTACATAAATGAAGAAGCACCTAATTTTGAAGCTAATTTTTTTTTGATATGTTGAGAGCTGTTAATGAGCCTCTATATAGCGGTTGCAAAACTAAGACAGTGTTGTCAGCATGTGTGAATATGATGGTATTAAAGGCCCAAACAAGATTGACACATGCAGGGTTTAATTATGCTCTTTCATGATCAAAAACTTTTTACCCGAAGATAATAAACTAACTGCTAATTTTTATGAGGCAAAAAAATGTTGAAACCTTTAGGACTTAGTTATGAAAAAATCGATCCATGTCATAATTTTTGAATGTTATATTATAAAGAGAATGAGGCAAAGATTGTTTGTGATATTTGCAAAGAGCTAAGATATAAGTTTGATAATTCTAGTAGTTGTAGGAAAAAAAATATAAAGTACAACTATGTTATTTTCCTATCATACCACGTCTAAAAAGACTGTTCATGTCTTCGAAGCATGCTAAAGACATGAGATGACATTATTGCAATCTTTCCACCTATGCTAAATTGGCTCACACAGTTGATGGTGAAGCATGGAACATTTGATCAGTGTTATCCCGACTTTGCTAATTCTCCACAAAATGTTAGGCTTGGACTTTGTACATATGGATTTAGCCCATTTGGAACTAGCTCGACGACTTACTCATGTTGGCCTGTGGTTTTGGCAGTGTATAATTTGCCACCATGGAAGTGTATGAAGAAGCCATTCATGTTCTTAAACATGATTATCCCAGGTCCAAAAAGTCCAGGAAAAAACTTGGATGTTTTTCTACAACCTTTGATTGATGAGTTATTGGATTTATGGCGAGGTGTAATGGCTTACGATGTGCATAAAAAAGAAAATTTTCTTTTAAGAGCTTCATTGATGTGGACCATTAGTGACTTTCCAGCTTATGGAATGTTGTCTTGTTGGAGTACACATGATAGATTAGCATGTCCTTATTGCATGGAACAAACAAAATCATTCACTCTTCATAATGGTGGTAAACCTTCATGGTTTGATTGTCATCGATGTTTTCTACCATTTGACCATCCTTTAGAAAACAAAAGGACAAGTTCAAGAAGAATAGAGTTGAATTAGATAGTGCTCCCATCCAACGTTCTGGCACTGATTTGAAAAATATCGTGTCTCAATTGCCTTATATTGCACCTGGGTCAAAATCAGGAAATAAAAAAATAGTAGGTTTTAGTGAAACACACAATTGGCTTTGTAGAAGTATATTTTGGGATCGTCCATATTGGGAGAATAATTTGATCCGCCATACTATAGATGTAATGCATATGGAGAAATTTTTTTTGATAACATATTTGAAACACTAGGGGATACCAATAAAACAAAAGACAACTTCAAAGCTAGATTTGATCTAGAAAAGTATTGTAGTAGAATATGATGGACGAGCTTAGTTAAACGTCACAATGGTCGTTATTTCAATCCGAAAGCTCCTTATTGCCTTACAAAAGACAATCAAAAAGATGTCTGCAAGTGGGTTAAATCAATAAAATTTCCTGATGGGTATGCTTATAACATAAGAAGATGTGTTAATGAGACTGAAACAAAAATAAGTGGGTTCAAGAGCCATGATTGTCATGTGTTTATGCAAAGACTTCTTCCTACAGCCTTCCAACCATTTATACCACGAAATGTATAGGAAACTTTGGTGGAGTTAAGCAACTATTTTCGTGAACTTTGTGCAAGAAGTTTAAATATTGAAAGCATGACGCTTCTAAAAAAGAATATCATTGAGATTACTTGCAAACTTGAGAATATATTTCCACTTGGTTTTTTTAATTCTATGGAACATTTAGTTGTACATTTTCCATATGAGGCTTTACTTTGTGGTCCGGTTGGATATCACTGGATGTATCCATTTGAACGGTGCGTTTTTATAATAATATTGAAGCTTTATTAGTACTTTATTATTGATATTCCAACAATTTCTTTTAATACAATGTAGGTATCTATTTTATTTAAAAAGAAAAGTAGGAAATAAAGCACATGTTGAGGGATCCATTGCTGAAGCATATGTCATTGATGAGATTTCAAACTTCTCATCATGTTATTTTGATCCAAATGTAGAAACAATTTGGAATCGACCTCCCAGAAATGATGATGGAGGAGAATTTATATTTAATGGACGTTTGTCTATATTTTCTCATTCAGGAAAAGTATTATCTAATGCATTTATTAGGCAGAATGTCTCTAAATTTGAACATCATGCCATCCATAAGTATGTGCTTTTCAACTGCATCGAAGTAGAAGAGTATGTGAAGTACGTATTTTAAGATTTATAGTAAAGTAGTTAAAGCATATACTTTTTGATTTAACTCTATCTTTGTTGCTTATAGTGAATGTAAAAATGAATTAATTAGCCAATAACCTATAGAAAGTGAAAGTTTTATTGTTACAAAGCTTGAATCTATATTTCCTGATTGGTTAAAAAATCATGTTAGTATTTTTACTACGATGTGATTTCTAATAAAAATAAATAATTTGAACGCTAATGATGATTATGCCATTTTTTGTAAATAGATTTCGTTTCAACCAGGTGGTATTGGACATCAATAATACTAACTTGCACAAAAACCGGATTATATAGTTGAGTGCTACAATGGTTATTACGTCAATGGCTTTAAATTTCATACACTTAACTATGGAAAAAACAAGGTAACGATGAATAGCGGTGTTTGTAACGACCTGCCTTTTTGGACAGTTTAAACCGACGATCAAATACCCATGTCGATTTCAAACCATTCAAAAGGGCAGATGGTTATTGGGGGTAAATAAGAAAAGAAAAGAAAGAGGAATAAAGGAAATGAAACAACACAGAATCTCGTAGCGGAACGATAAAATATAATAGTCAAATAAACAGTTCATGAAGTTGTCTACTATACTTTGACAATTATTTATACAACATTTATCAGAGTTATACATATACAACAGAAAAATTAAATAATGCAGCAGATAGCATGATGCAAGGGTAATAATAGTAATAGTATACCAAATCTTCGTCTTCATCCTCCAGAATAGATCTTCAAAAATCTGAAAAACTCAGGACTGACCCGAGCGTAATGAAAAGACCAAAGACTCGAGTCAGGACTAAATACCCTTATGAAAGTTAAAACAATCGTAAATAAATATGAGTGTAACGGCGTCGGAGATGTTTACGGGGTTTGACATCTCCTATCCGGTGTCAACGTGCGTGCAATAACTTAAGAGATGTTACGGGATTTTCATCTCTCAAGGATCCGTTAAACTATCTACTATGTAGTAATATACGCTTAGTAGATAATTCCTATCAGTAATATAAAGTATCAAAATAGCGTTAAGGCGTTACCATAATCCCCCTTAACACATTTTATATTCCCAAAAGCATATACAAGATCGTAGTTTCCCCAAAACCGGAAGTCACCAGAGGGCAATCCATATACTCAAAGTACAAATCAAAACGTAGTGGCCGCGAATAGGATAATCAGTATGACAAGGTACATGAGGTGATACCAACTAGGATACTAGTAGTTGCGTGATCCGGACTGATGTTGGCCATAGCCAGCAGCTACCCCAACACCGCGAAACAACACTCTCAAATCAAGGGGTGCACCCAAATCGCATCACAAATGTAATAGATATGGTATCAAAGAAGTGTGTCCGCTAGAGGTGGCGAACCTCAATGGCCCGGCGCGGCTCCTGTTTTAGTCATGTCAGGGGTCATCCAATAATCGTTCTCTTTCTTCAGTCAACGCATTCACCAAACCATCCACTTCATTCTGGATCATCACTCCGCGTATAATAGTTATTAAAGTGGTTTTCGGTATCGACAGAGAGTATGTCCATATCCGATCCCGGTCTCTTTAATAACTATGTATTATTACACCTTTGGCTCTTTATATTTCAAATCGATTCATAATTGATATCAAAATATCATATTCGCTTCAAAAATCAAATCTATTTCAAATATCATCGCATCTTTCAAAATATAAGGTTCCCTTTCGAAAAATCATTTTTCGCATCAATATCTCGTTTCGATTTCCAAATCATTTTGAATTTCAAATTTAGGTTGCAACTTCATTTAACTCAATTCGTATTTAAATTCAAGATTTAAATATAACATTCCACTTTATTGACCAGCTTAGAATTTGGGAAAATAGTTTTAAGTATTTTAAAAGTAGTTTTAAATAATTAAAATAGTTAAAGTACTGAAAATCTTAAAATGGATTTGAAATAGATAAATTTAGTCTGAAATAATTTAAATTGGGTTAAGTAGATCTAACATAGATTAAAATAGTTAAGTATTTAAAATGGTTTATATAACCGAGTAATTTGGAAAACAAAATAAAACAGCTTCAAAACCAATCCATTTCAATTTACAACTTCCCAATTCAAATCAATTTCAATTTCCATTCTACTGATTCAATTTCGATTCCAATTCAAATCAATGTCAACTTTGACTTCAAATTTATTCAAATTTTATATTCACTTTCAATTAATTCAATTTCAATTTATATCGATTTAGAGCTTGGTTTTTCAAAATATCCATTTAGAACACTTACAAAATTATCCATCAATATACGAGTAAAAATCCAAATTTCAAACATGATTCAATTCCAAGCTCGATTTCAAAATATCGCTTATATCTCACTTTTACTTAATTATCCTTCAATACTCAATTTAAATCTAAATTTCAAATATGATTCAATTTCAAGCTCAATTCCAAAATATCATTTTTATGTCGCTTTTACGTAGTAATACTCAAAGTTTGAAATAATTGTTCAATCTTTGAATCAGATAGATTTTCGAAATTCACTCATATCCCGATTTTTATTCTCAAAGTCTTAACTTAAATTATTTAACAATGTTCTTTTACCAAAATTTATTTCAACATTCCACACTCAATTTTCCGATAAATTCGATTTCTATAAATTTATTTCTATTTATAACTTTTAAATCAAACATTTAAATAAATTTCAAATCGACGATTTTAAAAATTATCGTATATTATTAATTTAGCCAATTCGGTGTCCGTATATAATTTTCTATCCTATGGCCAAGTAATTATTTATTTCAATTAAATGTCAGGGATGAATATATATCACTTAAATCAAATCACGGTATCATATGTATGCATAACAGGATATATATAAGCAAATAAACATCCAAACATTCAATTATCAACCAATAGCATCCATCAAAATACATCATCCAATAAACAATACAATTCATGGCAGTTTCATAGTTATCAATGTCAGGTAATTAAATCGCAATTCAATTTCAATTTTAAATTTCCAATTTAACTGTCAATTAAATTTTCAATGGTTAATTCAAATGACAAGCTATATGACAATTAAACTTTATCAAACAACGACAAATAAAATCATAACATTTCATATCGAATTTAACTAGCATAAAGATATTTAGTATGTTGTGAGCGTTATAAAACACTCACCTTGATTTCAATGCAGTTCCAGCATTTTATTTCGAATAAAATTAAACGGACATTTAATTTTACCTGAAATTATCAATAGCTTCAAACGATTCCAATGCAGCTCCAATACGTAGTGCTCGACAAAACGATTGCAACGCAATTCGTTTCGTCCAGAACGGACCTCGTATGAAAGAGTTATCGCATTTAGAAGTTTAAACAATTTAAAATATAAAATAATTTACACAATCCTTTTATTTTTAAAATTTTCTCACATCAGGGCCGTCCATCTCACCAAGGAAATCAGGCTGCTCCTTGTATCTTCTTCTTCCCGTTCAATTTCTCGTGAGAACAAACCCAAGCCGCCGTCTACCCCCTAATTTTCGCCACCATCACAACGACTTCTACCCCGATCAACTACCACCAGTTCGAAGCCAACACTCGACTCCACCACCACCAGGAACCGCGTGAAGCTCGGCCCCACCCTGGTTGAGAAAAACATGCGCGAAACGAGGATGAACGCGTCCCATTTTCTCCGCCTACGGTCGATGATTCGATGAAGTAGCCGTATGGATCTGAAGCTCTCCTTATGCTCTTTAACTTTGTTGTTGAATACTTTCTCCAATTGTTTACGGATTTAGAGAGATTGAGGGGGAAAGAAGATGAATTTCTGGCCTTAGAATATGAAAGTGGCGGCCTGGTCTCAAAACCCTAGGATCGTTTTTATTTTGCAAAAGTGAATAGTAAAAGGTGTTTATATAGAAAATTTACGAACCACTATTCATCAAAAAATTTCTGAACTCCAAACGAAGCGCGGTGACCGGCGTTTCTAGGGTTTACCCGCGTTCCGGACACAATGGAACAAGTTACGGAAGCCAATTCGATCATATGAGCGAGTTACGGAAATAAATGATCAATTTTAAATTAAACCGATTAAACGATTTTCTAGGCGTTTTGGCTTGCCCCGGACAAACGATAAATCCGATTGACTTGAAATTTGAAATCTTACAATAATATCACATTACGGATACGATGAAACTGGTTTCGTCGAAATCCGAGACTGTTTGAGAAATGACTATTTTAACTCGCCAAATTAATATTAAAACCATTTCGATGCGTTTCGAGCTGCCACGGTCAAACGACAACTCCGATTGCTACGAAAATTGAAATCCGATAATAACAAACTATTACGGATCCAGTGGAACTAGTTTCGTCCAATTCTGAGACTGTTCGAAAATTGGCTATTTTTTAGTCGATAATTAAATATTAAAATATTTAATATTCACAAATAAATTTTAAATTCAGTTTTAAAAGTTCTATAACATCACTATAACTCCAACATGATAAAATAAAATTTTACAAATCATTTTTAATCATATTAAACCCGTTATTCATTTTATCCAATAAATTTCAATTTTAAAATCTTATTAACTCTATTAAAATCCAAATATAACTTACATTCACTTTGGAAACCAAGTTGAATCATATTAAACCAAATTTCAGTTATTCATTCTATTTTCATATATTAAATTTCAATATCAAATTAACCATATCAAATTCGAAATTTAATTTTCCAAACATTTGTAATATTAGATTTAACAAATTTTATTATTCTTGAATCATTAACTTTTGAGATATTCAAAACGAACTTAAAATTTTAACTTTTGAAACGAATTAAAATTTATAGAACAACCATTTCCATTATACGGTTATTCAATTCCCGTTATTAAATTATTCAATAAATTCCAAATATTTAATTTAAACAATTTACCTGTTCAATATTCGATATTTGATTTTAAATAGATTTTACTTATCAATCAATTACTCTATTATACCCAATGGATTCAACATTTATTATCCTACTCAACTATTGATTGCAAGGCATTCACTAAGTAGCTTTTATTTTTCATTACTTGGATAATTATTGTTGCAATTCATTCCAGTTATTATTATTCTAAACGAATTACAAATTTTTTCTAATACTAAATCACGAAATCTTATTAAATTAGCTATTTTAATTATCGAAAATTTACGGGTCGTTACACTCTCCCCCACTCAAAACTTTTCGTCCTCGAAAAGGAAAAAAGGGAAAAGGATCTAAGTATAGAATTCAACATTAGATATATTTTATTCAAAGTTACCACCTTATAAACAATGAAATTCCATTTATAAAGTCATTACTACACTTCCACTAAGTTACTCCGAACGGCTTTCTAACTTTAAAAGTTAGTTATCAAAACAAGTTATAATTTTTTTAAAACTTGAAAATTTTTCTAATATCCGGATTTTACGGAAAATTTCGGCAGAGTCTCCTTTGCGCGGCTCGATCGGTACAACTACAAAACGCCTCTACGGGCCCCAAATCAACAAAAGAAAATCCAAAAGCCAAGTGGCTCATCAAAAATCACCAAATCCAATGATAAAATAAACATGTACCTTATTTTTTTTTTAGCGAGCATATACGAATAATATAGCGCAAAAGCGAGCTCCAAATGCGAAGCAAGCGCAATCCGCACCTACTAAACACTCAACAACTATGAGAAACATGCATATATGAAAATAATATCAATATACATCATATAACAACATAACAACTACATGTGCCAACATAGCAAGTGCAACAAAACAACAAATGCAACCATCAATCAACTATCATCCAACTATCATCCAACAAATCCATAACCAATCAATATAAATTCACTTCTCATTAATATTTATTGACTTGGATTTCAATTTTAATCATAGTTGATTCATTAACGTTGGATTTTACTAACATTCATTCTCAATTCAATTGGTTAACATTCACTAATTTATGTTTACATTAGTTCACTTCCAATTTGAATCAAATTAAATTCTATTTAAATTCATTTAGCTTCCTATTTGATTTCAATAATTTATAGCTTTTAATTTCATTAACACTTAATGAATTATATACAATCAACTAACAATCATATAACAACCAAATCATACCCAACATAACCAAATTATTAATTTCACATTCACTTTGGTTTCTCTTATATATATATATATATCATGTTATATAATTTTAAAAGAATCATTTTATATTTGGCATCTTAAATTTCCAATATTAACTTTAATTAAGTCCGTAAGCTGTACATATATCATCCGTGAGCAATATCAATCTAATCGCTTATTCGATCACACCATTTCGCTTCCAAACTAGTATCGTTCACACGACTCTCTAGTGCGGACTCAGATTTGGTTCCTTGATTGGAAACTATTACTCTCCTTGCATAGCCATATACTATGATAGAGAATTCCAGAATCAAATTAAAAATCCATATCTAGGGTTCGCCGTCGAAAATCGAGTGAAAAATCCTAACTTGGATCGATATAAATCATCTCGAAATTTTGTGCTCGAATTTGGATCAAATCGTTATGCGAATAAAATAATATACGTACAATCTTACGTATTACCTTCCAATGGATTTCTATCCAATTTATCTATACTAAATTATTTTATTGACTTCTATTTTATTTACAATTAATTATTCGCAATCCATTATTCAATTAATATATCCATTTCTTTACATAACATATTCTTTGACATTATCTTTTCTCAAACATTATATCATAGAATTTTCTGTCTCAAGTTCATTTTAAACATTATATGTAATTTAATTAAATTCAATTTCATTTTTCAATTGATTCTTAACTATAAGAAATATCTTTGTTTGCATTTATTTCATTTTCATAATTTCATTTAATACAAATTTTTGTGGAACATTTATTAACGCAGAACATTTTATTAATCATCACTTTAATTTAAAGTCATTCCATAAAAGCCTAACTTCTTATATATGATTTTTCTTAGTTTATAGTTATCCTAAAGGTTACAAATTTAATTTTCTTACAATCCTTTGCAATTTATATTTATTTTCTATAACCAATTTATAAAATATAATACGATTCATTTATCTTCTTCCTTAAGTTCACTTACTTGTTCCATTTATCCATTCACCATTTCATGTTATATTTAAGTATATATAAATTTTTATCACAATCAAAATTTTCTATTTATATACATTTTAATTCATTTTGAGTTTTCCTTACTTGTATACTTCAATTACTTTCAGGTTCTGTTTATTTGTACAACATCTCATTACATATCCAAACATTATTTTAACTTTTTAATATTTGGTAAGTCTTGTTATATGTTATCAAAATGCAAATTTGGTATTATACAAATTTATAGAACTTCATTTTACTTAATTAGAATGTTCACAAATTTAATTTGTTTAAATCCTCTTATTTTATAAATTTTGGTTATTCACCTTTCATTCAAATACTTTGAAAATTTCTAATTAACATAACTTATAATTTTAAATGCCCGGTTCTTTTCAAATCGTTTGAAATAAACATGTATACTTATATTTTATATATATATATATATCAAATAGTACCTTTGGAGTTTAAACCAAAACCCATTAACCCAAAATAATTTTGAAGCAAAGCAAAGCTTCTTAGAAGCCTCCCCCACTTTGAGACTCGAAAATGAACGTCGATGATGCTGCGCAGTCATCACCGAAATTATTTTCCAGCGACATAAGAGAGCAGTACTGAATTCATTCTTTCCTTTAAAAATCCTTTTAAGATATTTCCATAAACAATTTTCAACAAATATTACTATATATTTCTTCAAAACTTTGAGAACCATTTTTCAAAACCTCCGGGTCTTTAAATTCAATATTTTCCAATTTAAATCTATTTTAAATTTATAGGTCACCTTTATAAAATATCCTATAGGATTTTTTCTTAAAACATTCTACAAGTTGTTTTATTACTGTTCATTTTGTAATTCATCTTATTTATTAAATTACAATATCCACTTAATGTTAATAGCCAATATTTCATTTCCAACAACCAAATAAGCTTGATTGATCATAATAAATTTTGAAATAAAATCTTTATATACAAAATATAATTAGGGCAAAATTATTTCATTTACCCAATTTCAAAACAATACTATGTCGAGTTGTTCTGTTTAAGTGTTTAGAGATCCCTGTCAATGACGTTAATTACTCGTATTGACCAGAATCCATAAGCCACTCAACAAATCAACCGACACAATATAAAACATTTTATATCACTAAAAAATACGCTCTCTCATATACACTCAACTCATTCATATAATTTACCTCTATTTCAATGAGTTATTCCCCACTAGAGCCAAGGTTTATCGCTAAACCAAAGCTCTGATACCAACTGTAACGACCTGCCTTTTTGGACAGTTTAAACCGACGATCAAATACCCATGTCGATTTCAAACCATTCAAAAGGGCAGATGGTTATTGGGGTAAATAACAAAAGAAAAGAAAGAGGAATAAAGGAAATGAAACAACATAGAATCTCGCAGCGGAACGATAAAATATAATAGTCAAATAAACAGTTCATGAAGCTGTCTACTATACTTTGACAATTATTTATACAACATTTATCAGAGTTATACATATACAACAGAACAATTAAATAATGCAGCAGATAGCATGATGCAAGGGTAATAATAGTAATAGTATACCAAATCTTCGTCTTCGTCCTCCAGAATAGATCTTCAAAAATCTGAAAAACTCAGGATTGACCCGAGCGTAATGAAAAGACAAAACACTCGAGTCAGGACTAAATACCCTTATGAAAGTTAAATCAATCGTAAATAAATATGAGTGTAACGGCGTCGGAGATGTTTACGGGGTTTGACATCTCCTATCCGGTGTCAACGTGCGTGCAATAACTTAAGAGATGTTACGGGATTTTCCATATCTCAAGGATCCGTTAAACTATCTACTATGTAGTAATATACGCTAAGTAGATAATTCCTATCAGTAATATAAAGTATCAAAATAGCGTTAAGGCGTTACCATAAACCCCCTTAACACATTTTATATTCCTAAAAGCATATACAAGACCGTAGTTTCCCCAAAACCGGAAGTCACCAGAGGGCAATCCATATACTCAAAGTACAAATCAAAACGTAGTGGCCGCGAATAGGATAATCAGTATGACAAGGTACATGAGGCTTTACCAACTAGGATACTAGTAGTTGCGTGATCCGGACTGATGTTGGGCATAGCCAGCAGCTACCCCAACACCGCGAAACAACACTCCCAAATCAAGGGGTGCACCCAAATCGCATCACAAATGTAATAGATATGGTATCGAAGAAGTGTGTCCGCTAGAGGTGGCGAACCTCAATGGCCCGGCACGGCTCCTGTTTTAGTCATGTCAGGGGTCATCCAATAATCGTTCTCTTTCTTCAGTCAACGCGTTCACCAAACCATCCACTTCATTCTGGATCATCACTCCGCGTATAATAGTTATTAAAGTGGTTTTCGGTATCGACAGAGAGTATGTCCATATCCGATCCCAGCCTCTTTAATAACTACGTATTATTACACCTTTGGCTCTTTATATTTCAAATCGATTCATAATTGATATCAAAATATCATATTCGCTTCAAAAATCAAATCTATTTCAAATATCATCGCATCTTTCAAAATATAAGGTTCCCTTTCGAAAAATCATTTTTCGCATCAATATCTCGTTTCGATTTCCAAATCATTTCGAATTTCAAATTTAGGTTGCAACTTCATTTAACTCAATTCGTATTTAAATTCAAGATTTAAATATAACATTCCACTTTATTGACCAGCTTAGAATTTGGGAAAATAGTTTTAAGTAGTTTAAAAGTAGTTTTAAATAATTAAAATAGTTAAAGTACTTAAAATCTTAAAATGGATTTGAAATAGATAAATTTAGTCTAAAATAATTTAAATTGGGTTAAGTAGATTTAACATAGATTAAAATAGTTAAGTATTCAAAATGGTTTATATAACCGAGTAATTTGGAAAACAAAATAAAACAGCTTCAAAACCAATCCATTTCAATTTATAACTTCCCAATTCAAATCAATTTCAATTTCCATTCTACTGATTCAATTTCGATTCCAATTCAAATCAATGTCAACTTTGACTTCAAATTTATTCAAATTTTATATTCACTTTCAATTAATTCAATTTCAATTTATATCGATTTAGAGCTTGGTTTTTCAAAATATCCATTTAGAACACTTACAAAATTATCCATCAATATACGAGTAAAAATCCAAATTTCAAACATGATTCAATTCCAAGCTCGATTTCAAAATATCGCTTATATCTCACTTTTACTTAATTATCCTTCAATACTCAATTTAAATCTAAATTTCAAATATGATTCAATTTCAAGCTCAATTCCAAAATATCATTTTTATGTCGCTTTTACGTAGTAATACTCAAAGTTCGAAATAATTGTTCAATCTTTGAATCAGGTAGATTTTCGAAATTCAATCATATCCCGATTTTTATTCTCAAAGTCTCAACTTAAATTATTTAACAATTTTCTTTTACCAAAATTTATTTCAACATTCCACACTCAATTTTCCGATAAATTCGATTTCTATAAATTTATTTCTATTTAAAACTTTTAAATCAAACATTTAAATAAATTTCAAATCGACGATTTTAAAAATTATCATATATTATTAATTTAGCCAATTCGGTGTCCGTATATAATTTTCTATCCTATGGCCAAATAATTATTTATTTCAATTAAATGTCAGGGATGAATATATATCACTTAAATCAAATCACGGTATCATATGTATGCATAACAGGATATATATATAAGCAAATAAACATCCAAACATTCAATTATCAACCAATAGCATCCATCAAAATACATCATCCAATAAACAATACAATTCATGGCAGTTTCATAGTTATCAATGTCAGGTAATTAAATCGCAATTCAATTTCAATTTTAAATTTCCAATTTAACTGTCAATTAAATTTTCAATGGTTAATTCAAATGACAAGCTATATGACAATTAAATTTTATCAAACAACGACAAATAAAATCATAACACTTCATACTATCGAATTTAACTAGCATAAAGATATTTAGTACGTTGTGAGCGTTATAAAACACTCACCTTGATTTCAATGCAGTTCCAGCGTTTTATTTCGAATAAAATTAAAGGACGTTTAATTTTACACGAAATTTTCAATAGCTTAAAACGATTCCAATCCAGCTCCAATGCGTAGTGCTCGACAAAACGATTGCAACGCAATTCGTTTCGTCCAGAACGGACCTCGTATGAAAGAGTTATCGCATTTAGAAGTTTAAACAATTTAAAATATAAAATAATTTACACAATCCTTTTATTTTTAAAATTTTCTCACATCAGGGCCGTCCATCTCACCAAGGAAATCAGGCCGCTCCTTGTATCTTCTTCTTCCCGTTCAATTTCTCCTGAGAACAAACCCAAGCCGCCGTCTACCCCCTAATTTTCGCCACCATCACAACGACTTCTACCCCGATCAACTACCATCAGTTCGAAGCCAACACTCGACTCCACCACCGCCAGGAACCGCGTGAAGCTCGGCCCCACCCTGGTTGAGAAAAACGTGCACGAAACAAGGATGAACGCGGCCCATTTACTCCGCCTACGGTCGATGATTCGATGAAGTAGCCGTATGTCCGAAGCTCTCCTTACGCTCTTTAACTTTGTTGTTGAACACTTTCTCCAATTGCTTACGGATTTAGAGAGATAGAGGAGGAAAGAAGATGAATTTCTGGCCTTAGAATATGAAAGTGGCGGTCTGATCTCAAAACCCTAGGGTCGTTTTTATTTTGCAAAAGTGAATAGTAAAAGGTGTTTATATAGAAAATTTACGTACCACTATTCATCAAAAATTTTCCGAACTCCAAACGAAGCGCGATGATCGGCGTTTCTAGGGTTTACCCCGCGTTCCGGACACAATGGAATAGGTTACGGAAGCTAATTCAATCATATGAGCGAGTTACGGAAATAAATGATCAATTTTAAATTAAACCGATTAAACGATTTTCTAGGCGTTTTGGCTTGCCCCGGACAAACGATAAATCCGATTGACTTGAAATTTGAAATCTTACAATAATATCACATTACGAATCCGATGAAACTAGTTTCGTCGAAATCCGAGACTGTTTGAAAAATGACTATTTTAACTCGCCAAATTAATATTAAAACCATTTCGATGCGTTTCGAGCTGCCACGGTCAAACGACAACTCCGATTGCTATGAAAATTGAAATCCGATAATAACAAACTATTACGGATCCAATGGAACTAGTTTCGTCCAATTCTGAGACTGTTCGAAAATTGGCTATTTTTTAGTCGATAATTAAATATTAAAATATTCAATTTTCACAAATAAATTTTAAATTCAGTTTTAAAAGTTCTATAACATCACTATAACTCCAACATGATAAAATAAAATTTTACAAATCATTTTTAATCATATTAAACCCGTTATTCATTTTATCCAATAAATTTCAATTTTAAAATCTTATTAACTCTAATTCAATCCAAATATAACTTACATTCACTTTGGAAACCAAGTTGAATCATATTAAACCAAATTTCAGTTATTCGTTCTATTTTCATATATTAAATTTCAATATCAAATTAATCATATCAAATTCGAAATTTAATTTTCCAAACATTTGTAATATTAGATTTAACAAATTTTATTATTCTTGAATCACTAACTTTTGAGATATTCAAAACGAACTTAAAATTTTAACTTTTGAAACGAATTAAAATTTATAGAACAACCATTTCCATTATACGGTTATTCAATTCCCATTATTAAATTATTCAATAAATTCCAAATATTTAATTTAAACAATTTACCTGTTCAATATTCGATTTTTGATTTTAAATAGATTTTACTTATCAATCAATTACTCTATTATACCCAATGGATTCAACATTTATTATCCTATTCAACTATTGATTGCAAGGCATTCACTAAGTAGCTTTTATTTTTCATTACTTGAATAATTATTGTTGCAATTCATTCCAGTTATTATTATTCTAAACGAATTACAAATTTTTTTCTAATACTAAATCACGAAATCTTATTAAATTAGCTATTTTAATTATCGAAAATTTACGGGTCGTTACAGTGTTTGTGTGAAAGGGAGCTGTTACGATCATTTGGAAAACGATTATTGTGGATTGTTAAAGGAAGTCATAAAGGTTAGATATCTTGGAGAGAAAAATGAGATATTCATATTTAGTTGTGAGTGGTTTGAAACGTTGAGTACAAATGGAATGAAAGTGCACCATACAAATGGGCTAGTAGAATTGAATAAAAATTCTCGGCTACCAATGATGATATCTTTGTATTCGCCCAACAATGTCAACAAATCTATTTATTGTCCAAGCCTGGGTGTGAATCAAATGAATGGGTAACAGTAATTAAAACGGTAGCCAGAAGCCGATTTGCAAGTGATGTTTTAAGCCCTAACATAACAAAGGACGGTTTAGACGTAGATCAAGTAGATGAGATATGTCAACCCTCCATTGTCAGCATCGATGATAACTCCAATCAACCATTTATTATGGAGCATTTTGATGCAGTGGATGATGATGAGTTGGAACATGCAATTCGACCAAATGATGTTTATTATTCTGGCTCGGGTGATGATGAAAACGCATATGATGTTGAGGTAGATTACGATGAAAATGCCGACCTTGATGATAAGGATGAAAATGGCGATCAAGATAAAAATATTAATGATGAAGATACTGAAGACGAGTTTGCATTATAATCTACCGAAAATATTGTGCATTGAATAAAGTTTATGCAACTTACATTAGTTTACATTAATGTTAAGATGTTTTTATGGTGATTTATCAAAATATTCATTTATTACCTTGATGCATTTTCTAAAGTTAAGCCTTTAATTTTGAATGTAGAAGGATTATTTACACTGATACCATTAACTTTTATTTTACTGTTTTGAAAGTTGCATGGAGATAAGTCATACACTATACTTCCATTTTAATTGCACTTTCTTATGCATACAAATTTGACGTTTTAATGGGTAAATAAACTGATAGCTTAAGTTTGCTTGTTTCCTTGCTTAATATAATGTAGTTATGCGCATGAAAAGGTAAGTTCGACTGCGATTTAATTTGTGGTTTAATTTCTAAAATACAGTCTCAAACAATGAATTTAATTTTTCAAGTTAAAATGGTACACGATAAATATTAATGCCAATATTAAATTCTGGTCGATATTTCATATATCTTCTTGGTTTCTTTAAATTGAATGCATGCATAGTACAGTCCAATGTAAATATACAAAAAATATAGTTCTTTACCATTTACCCTGACAAAGATAACTTTCTAAATAGTGGCTGAAGTAAATATTGAGATAATTTCAATAAGCTGGTATTTCTATGATTTGATTTAAACTATGGACAAATACCGCATGCTATAGACAGATAAGGAAATTTCAAATTTGTGGGAAGAAATTAGTTAATTGTGGTTTCTATACAATTTGGACTTACTACATGATCTACCTTTTTTCTTTTTTCTTTTATTAATATAGTATATCTACCTATTAAAAAAATTATTATTATTGAGCTAATGATTTGGTTATAATGCACACTTAATTCCTCCTTTAATATACCATCTTCATTTCATGTTGTAAATCATTTGTGCTTAACCTCTTCAGTTCCCTTCTGTATTAGTAATAAGTAATTACTATTCTCTAATTTGCTGCATATGGTAACTTTTTTCTACTGGCTAATTTGGTAAATCCTATGTTTGTACTATTTATGTGTTTTATTTTGTTTGATTTAAAGAGTAGAGAATATTACTATAAACATATAAGGAAATTTAAGGTTAATGGGAAGTTACTTGCATTTTGTACAAAATGTCATCTTAATGCACATCTCTATGTTATCAAGGTTTTTGGTTTCTAGACAAGCACCATTGTCGCAGTGGTTAAGTGATTTGGCTTTGGTGCGAGAGGTCACAAGTTCGAAACTTGCCTAGCGTGATTTGAACGTTTATTGACATGGTATGTTGTCACAATGATTTGTTGTATATAAAGTACCATTTCAAAAAAAAAAGTTTTTGGTTTCTAATTATTCATACTTTGTTGATAATGTGTATGGTGTTTTTTTTAAAAAACTTTTGGGCTATTGGTTATAGATTGTTATATTTAGGATACCAACTATGGAACTATATCAGTTAATCAAACAAATGTTTGTAAAATTTCTATTCAAGTCAAATTAATAGTCATGCAAAGATTTTGATGAAATAAAACAAAATAAACCACTATACCTCCAATTTATAGTTTTTCTATATTGTCTCCTTTTGCTATCAATTTATCATAGTACCTTGGATCCTAACTAGGTTTTAACTACAAAGTAAATTTCATAAACTTAACGATCTTTGTGGATTTTTTGATGGTGATGCTAGGTTGTTTTATGGCATTATTTGTAGTAAAAGATCATACATTTTCATCTATTTTGTTTATGGTTATTTATAGCAAAAAATATTAGACTTTCATTCTTTCTCCTTATCCTATTGTGAATATGCAGTAACATGATATTGTTGGTGTCAGGTGTTATTGTATTGGACTTAGTTAAGTTGCTCCAAATAATAACAAAATGTATTGAACTGTAAATTTAATACTTATGTCTCTATGTACATATGCACACTTGAATTAAGTTTTTTTTTGAATTTGTGCTTGATAATATGTACGTACTAAATTTCTAATAAGGTGCATTATATGCTTGCAAATATATATTCAGGACAATCGTAAATTGCTATTTAGAAGCAGCAAAGATGATGGGAATACATGATAATCATTATAATCATTATGTCAATACCTTTGTATATGCATACAACGAATGTTTATTATGTCAAATGCAATGTAATTTCTTTTAATGGATTGACAAATATTATACAAAAACATGTTCTATTTTTTACATCAACATGCTTTGTATAACAAATGTACTTCACAGTTAACGTACAATAGAATCTAAGATAGTAAAATTACTTACTAAAATTTCAATGTTGTAGAAGATGATATATTTGATCTTAAATAACGTTCTATGTTGGTTGTTTGGTTGAATATGACTTATTTTACAAAGTATCACCTATTTCCTCACTGACTTAAAATGGAAATGCAATGAATTATACCAGTTTAGATACTTTGTTTGGAAATGAAAATTAGCTGTCTAAAATATCTCAAAAACTCCTTCAAACTAGAAAACTCATGTAGTGTGACTAATATGAGTGAGTGGAGATGACTGTGATTGCAAGAACTGTGACTGAACTGAACATCTAACGTTGTTAGTTTGATAAGCTGGTTGATATTAGCTGCTTGGTATCCATATGTGACGACCCGGAATTTTCGAGCATTTAAAATCGGAATATTTTATTAATTTTAAATATTCAATAGAATAATTTTAACGTGAATTACGAATATCACAATTTATTTGATAATTAAATTATTGGATTAAATAATTTGAAGTTGGGTAAATTGTTGAATCTGAAATTTTAAGCCTATTAAAAATAATTTGAAGGCATGTAAAATTTATATTGATAGTCCTGAGGATAATAGAAGTTGTAAAATTGAAATTAACAGTGGTTTGTTCAGTTTTAAAATTTTATAGTTTAAACTGAATTTAAAAATAGCCTTTCGAGGCACAGTCTCGGAATTCGACGAAACCAGTTCTATTGAGTCCGTAATATTGAATTATTATCGGATTTCAAATTTCGTAGCTTTTGGAGTTGTTGTGTGAGCGTACGACATATAAACACCTAGCGGCACGCCTCGATAGGATGTAAGGATTTCAAGCTACGATTTCGAGACAGTTTAAGTTTACATATATATAATCATTGACCGGTCAAAGTCTGTCTTTTGCAACTTGTATATGACCTAGCCTATTTGAGCACGCATAGACCACGTCTATCATTCTCTTGCAAACGAGAAGTTTCGTCTTTGACATAAAATAAATAAATTTTAAATTAAAAGCCTTATCTTCCTCAACACGCAGTTGCGTTGTTAGCTATCTCGAGCCTCCAAGGGATCTGCTGAATTCGTTCGTTTTGTAGAGAGAAATTTTTTTTATGGTCGAACGCAACTTCTTCTTCAAATTCGAAATCTAACGAAGTTCGTTCGAAGCCCCGATCTATTCTTCCTCCTTCCTCTGTTAATCAAATTCGAGTTCTATGTATGTAATAAAAAAAGGGGGAAATCGTAGCAGCTCAAATTGGAAGGGGGGATTCTCGCGATCGATTCGTGATTGAAGGGGGGGTTTCGATTGCGAGCACGACAGCGTTAGCATCGCGATGGTGGTCTCGATCTTCTCGCGCCTGGTCGACTTTGATTTGGAGGGAGATAAGCACGGGTATGCTTGCGCGTAGACTGGAGGGAGAGTCGTGACATCGGAGTGGTGGCCAAGACTCTCGAGCTGGGTGGCTCGCGTGGGGCGCAGGTGAGGAATGGTGGAGTATTGCGAATTTAGGTGGATTTGGGTTTTCTGGTATTGGGTTTCGGGTCGCACTCCTTGTCATCGATCGAGCCAGTGAGGGCGGCGTGCGAGGTCGGAGTTTTGCATGAACTTGCCGTTCTCGATATTGCAGTGAGGTGTTGAATAATCTGATTTTTTTTAAATTAAGTTTAATATAAATATATGGATCTGTGTCTATAATTTTACAGTAAAGTATACAAAACTAATTATTCTTCAAGTTAAGATTTATAAATATATTTATATATATAGTAAAGAGGGAAATTTAGCCGTTAAACTGTTTCTAAAACATTAAGCTAGATCTTGGAAATGTCTTGAGTTGGAAGTATTATTTAAAATTTAGATTTAGAGAATTTTACAGATTGATTATTTTTATATAACATACTTCCAAAACAACAAAACGAAGGTCAACCAAATTTATTAGTTTAAAAACCAAATGATTAATTTTAAATAATGACCAATTTGATTTATTAAATAGTGAAATTATTTATAAATTAATTTAAATATTAATAAATGGTATAAATATTTATACAAGGTTGAAAATCGACAAGAAACAAGCCGGCTTGGATTAGATTGAGAAATAAAAGCAAAGGTGAGTTAATCTCACTCAGTTAAATTTAAATTTAAATTTAAATTTAAATGATTAAATTTGAATAATTGTTTGGATGGTTGAATTAATTAATGTGCCGTAGTATGGTATATTTTGGAATTGATATTTATATTGTGCTAACGTCTGTGGATGCGGGAAAACAGGTTGGAGGGATCCAACTGGATCCCTCAACATTTATTTAAATTGTTTAATACCCTCTGTTGTGATTATTTGATTTTCTATGATGAATGATATTGGAGTATTGAATGCTATGGTGCGATTAGATATAATTAGGTATATGAATTATCAAATATATATATATATATATATATATATATATATAGGATTTTGGAAGGAAAATAAGAGAAGTGAATTTGTAAGAAATAATTATAGAAATTTGAATAAGTATAAGAATGAATAGGAAATAAATAAAGTGACTTTAAAATTTTAATAAATAAAACTAGAATATAGAAAGCAAATTTTGAATAACAGGAAGTTAATGAATTTTAAACTGTAGTCTTATTATTTAAGAGAACAAAACATTTATTTAAAATTTTAAGATTTAAATTATTGAAAGGAATAAAGAAGATTTGGGAGAGACCTGAATTTGTATATTTCAGGTAAGAGATTTAAAATCAAACGGAAAATAATAACAATAATAATAAGTCCGTAATTAATGAATTTTGAAATGAATTGGGTAAGTAATGAAATTTATTTCAAATAGAATAAATTGGAAATCAATTTGGGAAATTGATTTGAGTTATTGAAATTGGAAATTCTCCCTGAATAACCAAGTACGTTTTCAAAGGAAAATTTTATAATATAAGTTAAAGGTTTCAGAGTTGTTTTAAAAAGGCAGTTTTGAAAATTTTATTATTTCTAATATTTAAAGTCTAAAGTAAGTATTTCCCTTTTTATCTATTATAGCAGTAAATTATTTAAAGAGTGACTTAGTATCTTGTTTTTAAAAGTGAAATCTAGTTTTATATTTTATTTAGTAACTTATCTTCAAATATTTATATAGAATGTATTTTAACAAATTATTGAAGTAGTTTTTACTTAAATGTTTTAAATTATATTTCAAAGTAAAGTGTTTTAAATAATTTTAAAGATCTAGTTTTATGCTTGGTGATTTCAGTGGAGATAGAAAATATTTGGGAAACTTTATTCTGGAAATAAAGAATGTTTTGAAACTGTTTTCAAAGAGTTGAAAATAGAAATATATATATCTTGTGAAGATATTATTGAGATAAATAAATAATTTGGAAAATTATTTATTGGTTGATGGTTGTTTGTGAATATTAATTGATAGTTAAATAACCAACTATCAATATTGGACAAATGCGTTGATCGTTTCGAAGAGACCGGGATCGAGATTTATTTCTCGAAAATCACTTCGATCCGGTTTGTACAGTTCATGAAAACGATGTTGGATTCGAAGATGGAGCAGTGAAGTGCAAGGGCTAGTCGCTACTAATCCTGAGGGTATTTTCAAAAAGGATGTAGTAGGAATAGTGCCTTCGGTTCCGTTCGAACCCGGGACAGACTTGTATGGATGAATGTTTGCAAAAACATCGTCAGGTGGACGATGGGCATTCAAAGGGATATATTCTAAAAAGGTAACGCTTAGCCTCAAGCCTCATCAAATGGGAATGACTGAAAATCAGGGGTTATGCAGCAAGGCTAGGTGGGTAGCACCCAAGCAGGGTGAGGTCATTCCAGTCTAGATGTCCCTTTTTATTTCGGCTTAGTGGGCGGTTGCTGATCCCAACCGCGGGGTGATCTCACTCGGGATTATCCAGTAAGGGGTAGTTCCGGCCTTGTGTTGCAGGGGAGCAGGCGTACTCCTCGGTATGGTGATCTAGGCCCCATACTGTGACAGGTGGTACCCCAGTGCCTAGTCATTAGTTGGAAATCCATTCTCCCTACGAGCCTTGTACGAGTTTTGTTCGTATTACCACTCTGTGGCTAGTAGCTGGAATTTAATCATGTAACAATTTCGGATATTTTATAAGTATTTGTATATGGACCCTATTATAATATCAGAGGTTTCTATAAAAATTGTTTTAACTATCGTAAGGTAAACACCCGACATGTTTATTTGTGGCGTGGTCTTACGAGATGCTTTTGTTTTCAAAGGATTTTTGAAACTTTAATAATCAATTGAGTGTGGTTTTCTCACGCTGGTATTCTAGACTGACTCGGGTATTATTTAACTGTAATGCTCGGATCAGACCGAGTATTATAGGATACAGGATATGATGCTGTGGAGCTCAGGAGACGAGCAAGATGACGATACATACTCCCGTACTTGTTTATATACATATATTCCGCTGTGTTGAGTTGTTGTGTATCCATTTGTATGATTTTGATGTTGAGCTGTGATTGATGTACACTGATGATGTAATATATAAACAGAGATATTTAAGTTTTGAGTAAAGAGTATTTATTATCTATTATATTTTAGTCCGCTGCGATGGTTAGATTCTGTTGTTGTTTTCCTATTTTTCTTCTTCTACCTCTTCTTCTTTAGCCCAAATGGTTCATATTTCTGTGCAACTTGAGTTGATTGTTGTAGAGTAGTGTTGACTCAAGGGGTACGGATTTGCGGGTCATTTCACTTGGTATCAGAGCTTAGGTTGGAGATTACCTTGGCTCTTGTGGGAATTACTCATTTAAATTAGAGTCTATAGTACTCTATAATGAGTTTGAGCGTATTAATAAATATGAGTGCGTATTTGTTAGTGAATATAAATTGTTTTAATATTGTGTTAATTGATTTATTGAGTGGCATATGAACCTTCGTCGACACAGTCTGCGCAACTGTATCGAAGGGGTTTCTAAACATTTGAATAGAGCAATCGACACGGTATTGTTTTAAATATGGGTAAATGAAATAATTTTACCCAAAAACATATTTTGATATAAAGAATAGCTTTTGAAAACTATTTAGCTAATATATGGTTGCGTGGATGTTAGAAATGATGATATTAAAGTATTATCATTGTTAAGTGAAAAATTTAACTAGAAATTGAAGTATAACTAAAATTTAAGGGAATAACTTCATTATGAAATGGAATTTATAAATATGAATTATAAATGTAATTTATAAAATTGAAATATAATCAAATGAGAATTTGTATAATCATAAACTGTATAAATGAAATATAGTTAAAACTTATTTAAGCAGAATTTGAAACTTTAACCCGAAGATTTTGGAAGTATTTTGAAGATAAATAGTAGTATTGTTGTTTTTGGGTTATTTCTGAAAGGAAATTTGTTTTAAAATGGGTTTTGGAAGTGATATAGCATTGAAATCACTTGGATTATTGGAAAATAATTCTGACGATGACGGCGACATCATCAGTATTCATTTTCGAATTTCTAAGTGACGGATTGCTGCCAAAAAAAAATTGATTTGTTCAGAGAAGTTCGTTGTTTTGAAAATATCAAAGGAAATTTGTTGAGAATAAAACCAGGATTGGTTTGACTTTTGAGAAATGTGATTTGAGATGTTGAAGATTTCAAAATGATTTGAAACCGAAGCCGGGAGTTTAAAAATCCCGAAGAGATAGGTGGTAAGCTTATAAATGGAAATGATTTTTAGATCAGGGAAATATAAGCTTTGGATGTTGGGAATTTAAATTTAATGTGAAAGGTTAAAAATTGAATTAACTTAGATTGGGAAATAAAAATTTAACTGGATTAAAATAAATTGAATAAGCTGGAAATAATATCCAGTTGTCTTTGAATTAAGTTGAAATCGAATTGAGTTAATTAAATCTGAGTTAAAATAAAACTGAATTGGAATAAAAGTTCAATTGAGTTATCAAGTGGAATTAGATTCTTACCTGAACAAATGGAGAATAAATTGAATAAGGATTGGAATTGAATAAATAAGTAAGAATAACGTATAAAAGAATTATAAAGCATGGAATAAAATATGCTTGGGATATAAATAAGCATAAGGCTTGAGTTAAAAATAAAAGATGAATATATTCAAGCCTAAAATAAATGAAATTGTGTAAATAATAAGTGAGACTTATAAAATTTGAAAGTGAAATAGAAAATCCTAAATAAATATTTTTGATGAATTGGAAAATAAAATAAAAATCCAAACTTGAATTATAAAATAAATTTGAACTAAGAAAATTAAATGTAACGATGTTTGTTTTGGGAGTAAAAATTGAGCATTGGATTATAATTAGGGGAGAACTAATTTGTTAATAAATTAGTTAATGAAATATTTAAAGAGAACCCAATGTAATTAAATAGAAGTTGTATTGTGAGTTTATGATGAAGTTTGGAAATAAAACTCAAGTTATTAATTGGATTCGACTTAAAATTGTTGGTGAAGAAAATGTAATTGAACTATGAGTTCATAAAATTGGGAGGTAATTTGAAAATGGATAGTGGATTCAGAACTTGAGTTATAAATTAAAATTTAACTTGAAGTGTTAACAAATTAAATATAATCGGAAATGTATCAAATAAAATCCAAATAAGTGGAAATAAATTGGAAATAACCTTGTAATAAATTGAATGAGTTGAATCTGGAAAGTTAAAGTTTTATAATAACCAATCAAATGAAATTATAGATTTAAAATGAGATTTAATTGAGTGAGAATTAAGTTGAATAGAAGAGAAAAATTTACTCGTGAAATGAAAATGAGCCTAAGTATACATTTTTTTTTTGAAGCAAATTAACTTAAAGCTAAACAAATGGAAGAGAGTTGAATTTAATTCAACCTAAACTAAGTTTAATAATATTGGATTGGTTTTCAATCAAGTCAAAATAAATTTTAATCGAAATAAAATTCGGTGAGTTACATATAATATTTAATGGAATGAAATTCTTTAATAAATAAATTGTAAACCTTTTAAAATTATTAAGGAATTGAAATTACTTGAGACAATAAGAAAATAGAATGTTTCAAGTTTAATAGAATGGATTTAAATGAATGTGGATAAGAAATGAAGTATAAATGAGTGGACTGTGAATAAAATTTAATAGGTAATGAAGATGAACCTAAGTTGTTAATGGTTTTGAATAAACTAGTTTGGTTAATAAAATGAAATGCAAGTGAATGGATTCAAATCTGAAATGCAATAAAATGAGAATATATGGATTGTGAATAAATTGAAAATGGAATATAATTAAGTATAAATTGAGTTGAAATCAATTTAAATTGGTTATAAACATAAATACTTATTTATTCACATAAATCTCGTCAAATTGCATAGAATAAATTATCATTTAATGTAAATGGAAGTAATTAAAATTCTATGTATTGATAGGAATATAATAAATTGATTTTGAGAGCAATTGAATTAAATATGAGTTCAGATTGGTTAAAAATAAATTAAATGTAAATTTGTGAGTTGTTAACCATTCGAATTAAGTGAAACGATATGTGGTTGGTTGTAAGCAATTAAAATTAATGTTGGAATATTTAAATTGCTTATAAAAAGTTTTTAATGGGCATTTCTTTTAGAATTCATATGTTTTAACTATTGCAAATAAGTGAAATATAGTTAAACTGTATATATTTGGCACTTACATGTTTAAATTGAGTAAGGACAGGTACCGGGAAGCCGTGTGGCGGGATTTTTGGGGATGTTAACTGCTAAATTAATAAGCTGTTTGCTTAAAATGCTAAATAAGGTACGCCTACGCAATAAAAATAGGAAATATGAACTGTTTTTTGTTTTTCCAACCGTGTGGGCCGATGTATATATATTTATATCTTTTGTCAAATTGCAAAAGCTCCTCCGTACAAAGGGGACTCTGCCAAAAAATTTCAGAAATTTTGGGAGTTAGAAATTTTTTGAAAATCTTGGAAAATTTTGTTAACAACAAACGAATTCAAATTGGAAATTAAAATAAGTAGTAAATGAAATCGATTTAAATAATGACATAGTTATAAATGGCAAATAAAATCCAATATTTGAAGTTAAAGATAAGTTGAATTCGTATGGAAATGAAAGAATCAATGTGAATTGGAATAGATATAAACTAATGTGGGAGATGAAAATAAATATAAGAAACACATAAATGCTTATACTAACTTAAGTAAGGAATGGTCAATTCTTAATTGGAAATTGAATATTGCAAATATAATCTAAGTTAATATTTGAATGAATAAATACTGACATTTTGTAATAAAATCGATAAAATGTTTTTGGAATATTGTGATTGGATATTATTGTCAAGTAGAATATGCAGGTAATATAAGGGGAAAGGAGAATAGGATTTGATTTCAAAAGATAAATTTGAAATGCTCGACAAAAAGGCATGTGTTTAAATTTCTGTGAAATTTCATTGGGATTTGGATCGAGCCACTTGGCTTTTTGTTTTCTTTTTGGATTTGGGAGGCCGTAGAGCCATTTTGTAGTTGTACCGAGCTAGCAGCGCAAAGGAGACGCTGGCAAAAATTTTCGGGAATTTAGTGAGTTAGAAAAATTTTGAGAAAATTTTGATAATTCAAAATTGGTTTTTATAACTAAAACTTGAATGATTGGGCAAATAGGATTGTTTGCAAATTATGGGAGAGTTTGAGAAGCTAGTAAGAATAATAATGGGTCTTTTATAAAAAGATAGTTGGCAAGATGTTGAATTGTTAGAAACTGTTTGGTTTTGGAGAAAAGGGTAAACGGGTATTGAATCATTCTTCCTAACTAGAAATTTCGGGGACGAAATTCTTTTAAGGGGGGAGGAATGTGACGACCCGGAATTTTCGAGCATTTAAAATTGGAATATTTAATTGATTTTAAATATTCAATAGAATAATTTTAACGTGAATTATGAATATCACAATTTATTTGATAATTAAATTATTGGATTAAATAATTTGAAGTTGGGTAAATTGTTGAATCTGAAATTTTAAGCCTATTAAAAATAATTTGAAGGCTTGTAAAATTTATATTGATAGTCCCGAGGATAATAGAAGTTGTAAAATTGAAATTAACAATGGTTTGTTCAGTTTTAAAATTTTATAGTTTAAATTGAATTTAAAAATAGCCTTACAAGGCACAGTCTCGGAATTCGACGAAACCGGTTCCATTGAGTCCGTAATATTGAATTATTATCGGATTTCAAATTTCGTAGCTTTTGGAGTTGTTGTGTGAGCGTACGACATATAAACGCCTAGCGGCACGCCCCGATAGGATGTAAGGATTTCAAGCTACGATTTCGAGACAGTTTAAATTTAAATATATATAATCATTGACTGGTCAAAGTCTGTCTTTTGCAACTTGTATATGACCTAGCATATTTGAGCACGCATAGATCACGTTTATCGTTCTCTTGCAAATGAGAAGTTTCGTCCTTGACATAAAATAAATAAATTTTAAATTAAAAGCCTTATCTTCCTCAACACGCAGTTGCGTTGCTATCTATCTCGAGCCTCAAGGGATCTGCTTAATTCGATCGTTTTGTAGAAAGAAATTTTTTTTATGGCCGAACGCAACTTCCTCTTCAAATTCGAAATCTAACGAAGTTCGTTTGAAACCCCGATCTATTCTTCCTTCTTCCTCTGTTAATCAAATCTGAGTTCTATATATGTAATAAAAAAAAGGGGAAATCGTAGCAGCTTAAATTGGAAGGGGGGATTCTCGCGATCAATTCGTGATTGAAGGGGGGGTTTCGATTGCGAGCACGACAACGTTAGCATCGCGATGGTGGTCTCGATCTTCTCGCGCCTGGCCGACTTTGATTTGGAGGGAGATAAGCACGGGTATGCTTGCGCGTAGACTGGAGGGAGAGTCGTGACATCGGAGTGGTGGCCAAGACTCTCGAGCTGGGTGGCTCGCGTGGGGCGCAGGTGAGGAATGGTGGAGTATTGCGAATTTAGGTGGATTTGGGTTTTCTGGTATTGGGTTTTGGGTCGCACTCCTTGTCATCGATCGAGCCAGTGAGGGCGGCGTGCGAGGTCGGAGTTTTGCATGAACTTGTCGTTCTCGATATTGTAGTGAGGTATTGAATAATTTGATTTTTTTTAAATTAAGTTTAATATAAATATATGCATCTGTGTCTATAATTTTATACTAAAGTATACAAAACTAATTGTTCTTCAAGTTCAGATTTATAAATATATTTATATATACAGTAAAGAGGGAAATTTATCTGTTAAACTATTTCTAAAACATTAAGCTAGAACTTGGAAATGTCTTGACTTGGAAGTATTATTTAAAATTTAGATTTAGAGAATTTTACAGATTGATTATTTTTATATAACATACTTCCAAAACAACAAAACGAAGGTCAACCAAATTTATTAGTTTAAAAACCAAATGATTAATTTTAAATAATGACCAATTTGATTTATTAAACAGTGAAATTATTTATAAATTAATTTAAATATTAATAAATGGTATAAATATTTATACAAGGTTGAAAATCGAGAAGAAACAAGTCGGGTTGGATCGGATTGCGAAATAAAAGCAAAGGTGAGTTAATCTAACTCAGTTAAATTTAAATTTAAATTCAAATTTAAGTGATTAAATTTGAATAATTGTTTGGATGGTTGAATTAATTAATGTGCCGTAGTATGGTATATTTTGGAATTGATATTTATATTGTGCTAACGTCTGTGGATGAAGGGAAAACAGGTTGGAGGGATCCAACTGGTTCCCTCAACATTTATTTAAATTGTTTAATACCCTCTGTTGTGATTATTTGATTTTCTATGATGAATGATATTGGAGTATTAAATGCTATGGTGCGATTAGATATAATTGGGTATAATGAATTATCAAATATATATATATATATATATATATATATAAACTGGATTTTGGAAGGAAAATAAAAGAGTGAATTTGTAAGAAATAATTATAGAAATTTGAATATGTATAAGAATGAATAGGAAAAAAATAAAGTGACTTTAAAATTTTAATAAATAAAACTAGAATATAGAAAGGAAATTTTGAATAACAGGAAGTTAATGAATTTTAAACTGTAGTGTTATTATTTAAGAGAACAAAACATTTATTTAAATTTTTAAGATTTAAATATTGAAAGGAATAAAGAAGAATTGGGAGAGACCTGAATTTGTATATTTCAGGTAAGAGATTTAAAATCAAACGGAAAATAATAACAATAATAATAAGTCCATAATTAATGAATTTTGAAATGAATTGGGTAAGTAATGAAATTTATTTCAAATAGAATAAATTGGAAATCAATTTTAAAAATTGATTTGAGTTATTAAAATTGGAAATTCTCCCTGAATAACCAAGTACGTTTTCAAAGAAAAATTTTAAATTATTTAAAGAGTGACTTAGTATCTTGTTTTTAAAAGTGAAATCTAGTTTTATATTTTATTTAGTAACTTATCTTCAAATATATATAGAATGTATTTTAACAAATTATTGAAGTAGTTTTAACTTAAATGTTTTAAATTATATTTCAAAGTCAACTGTTTTAAATAATTTTAAAGATCTAGTTTTATGCTTGGTGATTTCAGTGGAGACAGAAAATATTTGGGAAATTTTATTCTGGAAAGAAAGAATGTTTTGAAACTGTTTTCAAAGAGTTGAAAATAGAAATATATATATATATATATATATATATCTTGTGAAGATATTATTGAGATAAATAAATAATTTGGAAAAATTTTTATTGGTTGATGGTTGTTTGTGAATATTAGTTGATAGTTAAATAACCGACTATCAATATTGGACAAATGCGTTGATCGTTTCAAAGAGACCGGGATCGAGATTTATTTCTCAAAAACCACTTCGATCCGGTTTGTACGGTTAGTGAAAACGATGTTGGATTCGAAGATGGAGCAGTGAAGTGCAAGGGCTAGTCGCTACTAATCCTGAGGATATTTCCAAAATGGATGTAGTAGGAATAGTGCCTTCTGTTCCGTTCTAACCCGGGACGGACTTGTATGGATGAATGCTTGCGAAAACATCGTCAGGTGGACGACGGGCATTCAAAGGGATATATTCTAAAAAGGTAACGCTTAGCCTCAAGCCTCATCAATTGGGAATGACTGAAAATCAGGGGTTATGCAGCAAGGCTAAGTGGGTAGCACCCAAGCAGGGTGAGGTCATTCCAGTCTTGTGACGCCCCACCTCTATACCCACGCTAGCCAAGAACACTACGGTGTAGTGCTGTCAACTAGCACGGAGAATAAGGCTGTTGAGGAGCGACCATCCGTGTAATTGCTTTGTGCGAACACCGATATGTCAGATAGTAAAAATAGAATCCGGCATGCCGATGCAAACTCAAAGCTACCACACGGTGGCTATAATAGTCTAGGACAAATATAAACTAATAACACAGATAAATATAAATGCGGAACACAGATAAATCAGAAAATCTCATATATATATAACTGATGTCAGTTACAATACGTTTACACGGTACATGTGATACAACTACAATAGTCAACTCAGGAAGTTACATATACAAGTACATTAACGTATATAATATACATGAATACATATCTTCCCATACAATAATACAGACTACTACAAATGACGACTACTCCAAAAGATATGAAAGAACTTCATAGCTCTAGCAGCAACCCAAAGCAGAATATCTACAACCTGAAATACTCGGTCTGACCCGAGTATTAGATTCAAAAGAAAATAATACCCGGGTCAGTCTAATTCAAACTCAGTTATTAGTGCACAGAAGCAATAATAAATAAATACTGAATAGACGACAGTAATTAAACCAAATCAGAATGCAATTCAGAATATTAAATTGAAATGAACAAACAGTTCAAACCATTGAAATATCAATAAAATATTAATTCAAGTAGGGCTGCAGTACACGCACGCGTGCACTGCCTCGCCACTACAGAATATGGAATACGCAAAAAGATCCATAAGTCAAAACAAATAGAATATCACAAAACCATACCGTGTGGCTGCAGTTCACGCTTGCGTGCACTGCCTTGCCACTATAGTGATGATGTACTCAACCGAATACCGTGTGGCTGCAGTTCACGCTTGCGTGCACTGCCGTGCCACTACAGTGATGATGTACCCATAAGATCAACGAACCAAAATCAACGAAGGTTCAAATATCAATGCCACGAACTCGGTGGTCAAAGTAGACAGATATGCACAATAAAAACATTTCGACCACATAAACCACATAAATCAAAAATGCAAATAGTGGCATGATCAGGAATGCATGCTCAAGTACATCAGCAAAGGGTTGTCACACAAATATGCAGTGTATAACATGAAGACACAACTCAAATGAAGGTGAGAGCACCAATGAAATGGTGCCACAGCACACATCAGAAAAGGAGAGACTGCAACAAGTCTGCATCCAAAACACAAAGCAGTGGGACAGCCACAAAAATAGGAGGAGGGTGAGGGCACCAGGGGTATGGCACCACACACACAGACACAAGAACAAACTGCAATTGAATTGCAGACACCACAAGATCAAATGAAAGCATGGACATAAGTGCACATAGCAATGTACAGGTATATGCTAAAGAGGAGAGCACAAAAATTAAGGCAATACAATGTAAACATTGCCTAGCATACATATGAATCAATCTCATATGTACAACGATCACCCAAACAATGCAACAGTGGAAAACACTAGTGAAAAGGGTCACAAAATGATGGTTCCAGAATGAAATGAAACAGAAGAAGGCAGCAGAATTTTGCATGAATGGCTACAAGTATATGAAATGTACTTGTAAACATATGAATGCCAACAGTATCAAGTGAATCGAGTTCAAGTCAAACCAACATGGTGATAACACAACCACAATGAAACTGACTCAAGAACATATGCATTCATAGCTATATATAAGTGCAACAGCAAGTAGGGACTGCAAAATGTGCAGAGGTGAAAAGAAACAGAACCAGACCAACATATGAAATATGAATATGTACATGAACATGAGCTGTAACAAGACTTCAATATGTTCAAGCAATCAGGAGTTCAGGGAAAACGAGGGCAATTTAACTCGAAGTAGAACAATACACTATGACTAGTTCTTCTTGTGCAATACCAAGTCTAACAAGGAAATTCAGACATGTGTATCTGCAACAAAGAAACAACTCAAAACATTTTAGACACGCTCTGGTTAATCCTGAAAACATGAAATCAGAATTGATATCGAGCCATCACACACACATATATACATACATATATGTATGTATATACATGGAGATGACACATACATAAACATAGTACGACAGTGAAACAGTTTGAACAAAGTCAGGTCATATCTCAAAAAGAAATGACAAAATAAGCAACAAAAGAAAAAATGCTCAAATGTCTGCATATTGAATATGCAGACAAGGGTGGCAGTGGACAGCAAAAAGTTGCAGTGAACAATCAAAGGAATGCTCAAGTGTCTGCATAATAAATATGCAAACAAGAGTGGCAGTGGACAGCAATAAAATATGCTCAAATATCTGCATATACAAACATGTGCAAATACAACACATAACTGGAACAATGGTCAACAATGTATAGTGACACATGGTAGTAGTGAAAACTCAAATAACCAAACTTCTCGAGTGAATTCGACAAAGTATGTACACAAGTAACCAAACTGCAACAGGCAACAGTATGCAAGTGCAAAGACAAATGCACATGTCACCAGAAATGAAGCACTGCAACTCAAAGAGCATCAAAAATGCAAATCATGATGAAACACAGCAACAACCATCAAAATCCACCCTGACATTGCAGACTAGCTCAAGAACATCAGGATATACTACAGATAAGAACTCATGAGAATGGAATGCACAAGTCAGAGACAAGGTTATCAGAAATCGAATAGCTCAAAAACCACGCGTATCAAGCTAAAAGCAACCGAGTACTCAAGGCAACAATCGAATCGAACAAGGCCGAAAATCGAACGACATCAATATCGTAAAATCAAGCAACCCAAGTAAATCACAAAAGCACAAGATTTAACTAGCTAGAGTTTAAATTAGATGTGAGTAGTAATTACTCACCATGTCGACGAATTTAGGGGAAGCCGAGCACGAGAGCATCGATCGACGCAGCCACGAGCAAGCGAAGGAAGACGAACGACAAATGCAAAGGGGCCGCCATTAAATTTCTCGCGTGTTGCTTTAACTAGGGTTCGAAAAATGAAAGAGGGGATCGGGTTAAAGAAATGAAGAGAGGGACGGGATTAATTTTAATCACGGCATATAATAATTAAGTGGGCCGAACGATTTTTAAAGCCCAAAAAAAAATAAAAAAATGGACCACTATTATTTTCAAAGCCCACAATTCCTTTTAATCCATTTATAAAAGAATTTTAATTCAAATTTAAAAATTCAAACGGAAATTTGGGTCAATATTAATCGTTTAATGTCGATTATAAATCGACACGAATACCGGGTTGTTACAGACTCCCCTCCTTAAAGAAATTGCGTCCTCGCAATCTTAAGGAATAAATGGACAAATGGTAACAACCATAAAGAACATCATCATACGATAAAGTAGTTAGAAATAGAAAGTTCACCATATAGAGCATGAAAGAGAAAGCCTGATCGTGATTGCTCGATGAATTCTCTGGATTCCAAAGTGAAATTCATAGGATTTGAGAACCAATAAACTTTCACGAGAAAACATCTTTATTTCGAAGGTGCCGAACCCCCAAAACATTGATGTGAATAGAATGTTGCTCAACGTCAAATCTGGTGAAACTTCAATTTCTTCAATAATACCGGGCTCAAAAATAGAAATCGGAAATTCCTAAGGCATTTCCGTAATTGGAAGACGTAGAAAACGTCATGAATAGTAGAAAATTGAGCCGGTACACTGGCGTAGTACAACATAAACGCCAAAGAAATCTTTTAATTTCATAAAGGAAATTCACAAATTATCAACAAAATCTAATTATCAATAGATAATTCAGAGATCTCAAATCACAAATATTCGATTATCAAAAACGATAATCAAATCAACAAGTATTCGATTATCAAAATCGAAAATCAATCTTAAATCACAAATATTTAATTATCACAAACGACAATTAAATCTTAAATATCTAATTATCACAAGCGATAATTAGAAACAATAAATATCTGATTTTCAAAAAACGATAAATCAGAAATCATAAACATCCAATTATCAAAACGATAATCAGAAATTACCACAACGGTAATCAAATTTCAAATTACAAATTTTTCAATTAACGAGTCCGAAATTAACCGAAATAGCAAACGCACATGACTCATAACCACGAGTTTTACTAAATCGTTTAATTCACTTCATCGTTTCCTTGAAAGTGTTAAATTGTGTATTTTAAATAAATAACATTTTACGTTCTCAAACGGACAAGTCCGGAATTAAGCGAATCAGTAAAAGAAAGGGGTCATAGTCCTCGATTTTACTGAAACGTTTAATTCGCTTCCTCATTCTTTTGAAAGCGCAAATCGTAAAAATTTTGAAAACAATTTTGATTTATATTTTGAAACAATTTTTAAAATATGTGATTAAAACAACGACATCAGAAGCAACTTCGATAAGTGGATTTTCATTTATCCAAAGAGTCACAAGAATCTTTTCAAAGATAGAAAGGGGTATCATACCCTAAACTTGTATTCATAACAAGTCAATAACACACGAATTCACCAATGCACAAGAATTGATAAAACTTATCAATAGAAATCACGAAAATTGGTGAAGCACAAATTCTAGAAATCCTCACAAGAAATCCAGATAACACAAGCTAAGAGTATGAGAACTCGAACGCGAGTATGAAAACTCGAACCGGAGTATGAAAACTCGAACGCGAGTATGAAAACTCGAACCGGAGTATGAAAACTCGAACCGGAGTATGAAAACTCGAACGGAGTATGAAAACTCGAACGGAGTATGAAAACTCGAACGGAGTATGAAAACTCGAACGGAGTATGAAAACTCAAACGGAGTATGAAAACTCAAACGGAGTATGAAAACTCGAACAGAGTATGAAAACTCAAACGGAGTATGAAAAACTCGAACAGAGTATGAAAACTCAAACGGAGTATGAAAACTCGAACGGAGTATAAAAACTCGAACAGAGTATGAAAACTCAAACGGAGTATGAAAACTCGAACGGAGTATGAAAACTCGAACAGAGTATGAAAACTCGAACGGAGTATGAAAACTCAAACGGAGTATGAAAACTCGAACGGAGTATGAAAACTCGAACAGAGTATGAAAACTCAAACGGAGTATGAAAACTCAAAGGAGAGTATGGAAACTCACCAACACGCGAGCATGAAAATTCATCAACACATGTAACGCAAAGCGAGAACGGGAGCACAGAATCTCACCTACACGTGAGCATGAAAATCACCAACACGGGCAACGCAAAGCGAGAACGGGAGCACGGAATCTCACCTACACGCGAGCATGAAAAATCATCAACACGTGCAACGCAAAGCGAGAACGGGAGCACGGAATCTCACCTACCCGCGAGCATGAAAAATCATCAACACGTGCAACGCAAAGCGAGAACGGGAGCACGGAATCTCACCTACACATGAGCATGAAAATCACCAACACGGGCAACGCAAAGCGAGAACGGGAGCACGGAATCTCACCTACACGCGAGCATGAAAAATCATCAACACGTGCAACGCAAAGCGAGAACGGGAGCACGGAATCTCACCTACCCGCGAGCATGAAAAATCATCAACACGTGCAACGCATAACGAGACGCTATCTCATGGTTGCAAGCCATTAATTTTGACACACGAATGGCCCGAAGACCGTGGGGCGCTACCCCACATGTGTGAGTCGAAATCACACAGATTGAGGTCCAGACTAACCAAAAATCAAAAGAGGTATGTGTGAGTGGAATCACACAAGTGGTGTCTAGTCTAACCTCGCAATCAAAAGAAAAGTATGTGTGAATGAAATCACACAAGTGGTGTCTAGACAATCCTCAAAGCCCAAGAGATATGTGTGAGACGAAACCACACCGATGAGGCCTAGTCTAACCGAAAAAATGATCGTCATGATCAACGAGAAGTGTCAATTACACTAAGTCAGTAAATATAAAAGTTTAGCTTCATGTCCCATAACCACTTGCTTAACTTAAATATTTACGAACAAACTGTAAATCTTCACTAATAAAATTTGTCACAAGAGATTCAATCGAATAAGTCCAAGAATTAACCGGCGAAGTAAACGCAAGCGTTATATACCACTCGTTTTACTAAGTCGTTTAATTAGATTTCTCATACGAGTGAAATAAAGATTTGTATATACTAATAGATTGAAAAACAGTTTCAAAAACGAGTTTGGTATTGAAAATAGAGTTGAAAACATTTTGATAAAAGAGTTTTTGATATTTACTACTAGTATTGAAACCTTTATATTTTAAAGTGACAAATCACAAAAATGATTGTAGGAACAATCAATCACAAGAATTCACATGTAAATATGTGAATAGAATCCAAAGAAATCGATACCGAATTCATCGAAAGGTATGTTCACAAAAATCCCGAAGAAAAGGTCATCAAAGTTGCTAATAAATGATAGCAACAAATCGGGAAATAATCAAGAATCGATTAAATTCGAAAACCAAATCAATTCACTAAGATTCACATTCGAAGACGTGAATAAAATACAAAGAATTCGATTCCAAATCCATCAAAGTAGGAATACCCAAAATTCCTGAAATAGAAGTTATCAAAGTCGACAAAGGTGATAACAACTAACCGGAAAAGAAGAACCGATCAACAATTGGAAAAACAAAGCAGAACGAGCATAAATGCTTGAATGACTTTAGCAAAAGTAAAAGTCAAGTCAACGTCGATATCGACAAGGCAAAGACCAAGACAATTTCTTTTATACCAAAGAAATTT
Source organism: Allium cepa (assembly GCA_030765085.1). Lineage (NCBI taxonomy): Eukaryota > Viridiplantae > Streptophyta > Magnoliopsida > Asparagales > Amaryllidaceae > Allium > Allium cepa. The sequence goes on from CM060931.1 coordinate 623,321,276, forward strand.
TAAAACTATCAGAGAGAGGCACATGAAAACCAACAAACCATGGATAAATAGACAGAGTCGACAATTGGAATGCAATTTGTCTCAAAGATTGATACCCAAAACCCAATTGTATGGAAACTGCATTAAGTACACGAATCAGAGATAAGAATGCATATATATAGCAGTTCGAATAAACAATGCGAGTTCAAATCGAAGTGGGTACTAGTTGCAGCAATATGCACTTGGTAGAGCATATATACACTGATACTTAGAAGTGTAAACTCAAGTGAGCAAGTGCGATAGAGAATAGCAGCAATGCTCACGAATAAGCGTTAGGAATTCATTCCTAACAATCAAAGATGATCTTAAGACAAAGATGTGAAATAAAACATCGACAAATAGTTGTAACACATGTACTATCTAAGTTATGTTTTATATTTGTTCTAAACCCCAGGCTCTGATACCAAGCTGTGACGCCCCACCTCTATACCCACGCTAGCCAAGAACACTACGGTGTAGTGCTGTCAACTAGCACGGAGAATAAGGCTGTTGAGGAGCGACCATCCGTGTAATTGCTTTGTGCGAACACCGATATGTCAGATAGTAAAAACAGAATCCGGCATGCCGATGCAAACTCAAAGCTACCACACGGTGGCTATAATAGTCTAGGACAAATATAAACTAATAACACAGATAAATATAAATGCGGAACACAGATAAATCAGAAAATCTCATATATATATAACTGATGTCAGTTACAATACGTTTACACGGTACATGTGATACAACTACAATAGTCAACTCAGGAAGTTACATATACAAGTACATTAACGTATATAATATACATGAATACATATCTTCCCATACAATAATACAGACTACTACAAATGACGACTACTCCAAAAGATATGAAAGAACTTCATAGCTCTAGCAGCAACCCAAAGCAGAATATCTACAACCTGAAATACTCGGTCTGACCCGAGTATTAGATTCAAAAGAAAATAATACCCGGGTCAGTCTAATTCAAACTCAGTTATTAGTGCACAGAAGCAATAATAAATAAATACTGAATAGACGACAGTAATTAAACCAAATCAGAATGCAATTCAGAATATTAAATTGAAATGAACAAACAGTTCAAACCATTGAAATATCAATAAAATATTAATTCAAGTAGGGCTGCAGTACACGCACGCGTGCACTGCCTCGCCACTACAGAATATGGAATACGCAAAAAGATCCATAAGTCAAAACAAATAGAATATCACAAAACCATACCGTGTGGCTGCAATTCACGCTTGCGTGCACTGCCTTGCCACTATAGTGATGATGTACTCAACCGAATACCGTGTGGCTGCAGTTCACGCTTGCGTGCACTGCCGTGCCACTACAGTGATGATGTACCCATAAGATCAACGAACCAAAATCAATGAAGGTTCAAATATCAATGCCACGAACTCGGTGGTCAAAGTAGACAGATATGCACAATAAAAACATTTCGACCACATAAACCACATAAATCAAAAATGCAAACAGTGGCATGATCAGGAATGCATGCTCAAGTACATCAGCAAAGGGTTGTCACACAAATATGCAGTGTATAACATGAAGACACAACTCAAATGAAGGTGAGAGCACCAATGAAATGGTGCCACAGCACACATCAGAAAAGGAGAGACTGCAACAAGTCTGCATCCAAAACACAAAGCAGTGGGACAGCCACAAAAATAGGAGGAGGGTGAGGGCACCAGGGGTATGGCACCACACACACAGACACAAGAACAAACTGCAATTGAATTGCAGACACCACAAGATCAAATGAAAGCATGGACATAAGTGCACATAGCAATGTACAGGTATATGCTAAAGAGGAGAGCACAAAAATTAAGGCAATACAATGTAAACATTGCCTAGCATACATATGAATCAATCTCATATGTACAACGATCACCCAAACAATGCAACAGTGGAAAACACTAGTGAAAAGGGTCACAAAATGATGGTTCCAGAATGAAATGAAACAGAAGAAGGCAGCAGAATTTTGCATGAATGGCTACAAGTATATGAAATGTACTTGTAAACATATGAATGCCAACAGTATCAAGTGAATCGAGTTCAAGTCAAACCAACATGGTGATAACACAACCACAATGAAACTGACTCAAGAACATATGCATTCATAGCTATATATAAGTGCAACAGCAAGTAGGGACTGCAAAATGTGCAGAGGTGAAAAGAAACAGAACCAGACCAACATATGAAATATGAATATGTACATGAACATGAGCTGTAACAAGACTTCAATATGTTCAAGCAATCAGGAGTTCAGGGAAAACGAGGGCAATTTAACTCGAAGTAGAACAATACACTATGACTAGTTCTTCTTGTGCAATACCAAGTCTAACAAGGAAATTCAGACATGTGTATCTGCAACAAAGAAACAACTCAAAACATTTTAGACACGCTCTGGTTAATCCTGAAAACATGAAATCAGAATTGATATCGAGCCATCACACACACATATATACATACATATATGTATGTATATACATGGAGATGACACATACATAAACATAGTACGACAGTGAAACAGTTTGAACAAAGTCAGGTCATATCTCAAAAAGAAATGACAAAATAAGCAACAAAAGAAAAAATGCTCAAATGTCTGCATATTGAATATGCAAACAAGGGTGGCAGTGGACAGCAAAAAGTTGCAGTGAACAATCAAAGGAATGCTCAAGTGTCTGCATAATAAATATGCAAACAAGAGTGGCAGTGGACAGCAATAAAATATGCTCAAATATATGCATATACAAACATGTGCAAATACAACACATAACTGGAACAATGGTCAACAATGTATAGTGACACATGGTAGTAGTGAAAACTCAAATAACCAAACTTCTCGAGTGAATTCGACAAAGTATGTACACAAGTAACCAAACTGCAACAGGCAACAGTATGCAAGTGCAAAGACAAATGCACATGTCACCAGAAATGAAGCACTGCAACTCAAAGAGCATCAAAAATGCAAATCATGATGAAACACAGCAACAACCATCAAAATCCACCCTGACATTGCAGACTAGCTCAAGAGCATCAGGATATACTACAGATAAGAACTCATGAGAATGGAATGCACAAGTCAGAGACAAGGTTATCAGAAATCGAATAGCTCAAAAACCACGCGTATCAAGCTAAAAGCAACCGAGTACTCAAGGCAACAATCGAATCGAACAAGGCCGAAAATCGAACGACATCAATATCGTAAAATCAAGCAACCCAAGTAAATCACAAAAGCACAAGATTTAACTAGCTAGAGTTTAAATTAGATGTGAGTAGTAATTACTCACCATGTCGACGAATTTAGGGGAAGCCGAGCACGAGAGCATCGATCGACGCAGCCACGAGCAAGCGAAGGAAGACGAACGACAAATGCAAAGGGGCCGCCATTAAATTTCTCGCGTGTTGCTTTAACTAGGGTTCGAAAAATGAAAGAGGGGATCGGGTTAAAGAAATGAAGAGAGGGACGGGATTAATTTTAATCACGGCATATAATAATTAAGTGGGCCGAACGATTTTTAAAGCCCAAAATAAAATAAAAAATGGACCACTATTATTTTCAAAGCCCACAATTCCTTTTAATCCATTTATAAAAGAATTTTAATTCAAATTTAAAAATTCAAACGGAAATTTGGGTCAATATTAATCGTTTAATGTCGATTATAAATCGACACGAATACTGGGTTGTTACAAGTCTAGATGTCCTTTTTTATTTCGGCTTAGTGGGCGGTTGCTGATCCCAACCGCGGGGTGATCTCACTCGGGATTATCCAGTAAGGGGTGGTTCCGGCCTTGTGTCGCAGGGGAGCGGGCGTACTCCTCGGTACGGTGATCTAGGCCCCGTACTGTGACAGCTGGTACCCCATTGCCTAGTCATTAGTTGGAAATCCATTCTCCCTACGAGCCTTGTACGAGTTTTGTTCGTATTACCCACACTGTGGCTAGTAGCTGGAATTTAATCTTGTAACAATTTCGGCTATTTTATAAGTATTTGTATATAGACCCTATTATAATATTAGAGGATTTCTATAAAAAAAGTTTTATCTATCGTAAGGTAAAAACCCGACATGTTTATCTGTGGCGTGGTCTTACGAGATGCTTTTGTTTTCAAAGGATTTTTGAAACTTTAGTAATCAATTGAGTGTGGTTTTCTCACGCTGGTATTCCAGACTGACTCGGGTATTATTTAACTGTAATGCTCGGGTCAGACCGAGTATTATAGGATACAGGATATGATGCTGTGGAGCTCAGGAGACGAGCAAGATGACGATACGTACTCCCGTACTTGTTTATATACATATATTCCGCTGTGTTGAGTTGTTGTGTATCCATTTGTATGATTTTGATGTTGAGCTGTGATTGATGTACTCTGATGATGTAATATATAAACAGAGATATTTAAGTTTTGAGTAAAGAGTACTTGTTATCTATTATATTTTGGTCCGCTGCGATGGTTAGATTCTGTTGTTGTTTTTCTATTTTTCTTCTTCTACCTCTTCTTCTTTAACCCAAATGGTTCGTATTTATGTGCAACTTGAGTTGATTGTTGTAGAATAGTGTTGACTCAAGGGGTATAGATTTGCGGGTCGTTTCACCATATTAACTACTAATCTCAACTGTCTTTTATCTTTTGTTTGTCTTTTCCATTTTCTCCGACTAATTTTGTTATATAGATAATGCTTGGTGGATCCGTAACTAGACATCTTTTTCAAAGAAGAACTTATTCAAATCAATCAAACAATGTTGCCATATCTAATTCTCAACATAGCAGTGGACCATCATGTGAAGAAGATTTAGAGAGGACAACCAATGTTGATGAGGGTGAGGAACAAGTTGAAGAAGAAGAAGATTTTGAAACCATTCCCACTCAAGGTTACAATCCCTTAGTTGATCCTATTACAAAGAAACCTCCGCTGGAATGGAAAGACAATTGGTAATAATTTTTTTATATTAAGTTTGAATATCTGTTTATGTAACAATCGACTATTGAAGGAATTAACGAATCTAACATATTTTTTCTTTTAGTTTCCTCAACCAAAAAGCCTCACGTATAATTGGGAAAATATGGTCTAGACGGGTTACTGGACCATGGTTTGAATTTAAGTCAGTACCTCCATAAATTAGAAGCGCACTCTTTGATGAATTTATGGTATCGCTTCTTTATCCATTTATTTTTTTCATAACAAACTGCAAGTTTTTTTTTTCATGGGTGCTTTAAGTCTCAACGAGTTTAGCTATAGTTCTCAGGTATTCAACAATATCGGCTTCATGTACAAATAAATTTTATTTTAAGTATGAACTCTCCTTCATTTTTTGTGAACGATAGTAAGTGTATTTAGTTCATACCTCATAATGATCAAAGAAACATTCAAACAACCACCCAGATAGTCATATTTGTTCAATCTAACTTGATAATCTTGCATTATTTATTTTAAAATTGTTCCATAAAAGAAAAGAATTACAGTTTATTTAACTAGATCAACTGAAACCTGATTATGGAACATAATATTAATATGCGGCCTTATTATTCATGTATCATTCTCACATGATGTGTATTTCTTGAGCACAATATGTTTTATGCGGAGGCATTTCTCATATGATGAAACTCATGAACCGACAATCCGAAGAATATGGGAGACTACAACAAAAGACAACTTAAAGAAAAAATTAAATCGTGCACGAGAAGCAACAAAATTAGCTAATAAGACAACAAGTATAGCAGAATGCAAGGATCATCCACCAGTTTGGATTCGTCGTGATATTTGGAATGAGATGATTGATATTCGTTGGGCGCAAGAGGAATTTCAGAAAATAAGAGAAACAATGAGAAAGAATCGGTTTACATCGAAAGAAGGGACATTTACTCGTCATTGTGCCGGTTCAGTTTCGATAGCCTCGCATAATGAACAAGTTGTAAGTCAAATATTCTTCAAATTGTTTTTCATCTTATAAACTACTAACTATATCAGTTAAGTATATATGCTGAAAATTTTGAATTAATAAATAGATAAAACTAAGAAGATGTATGTATCATATCACTTTGCACGTCACTAGAGGAGAAACGAGTCATTATTGCCTCAACTTCAGTTATGTACTGTTGCCGTGGCAGCATATTATTCCGGCCTCTAAGCAGCTGTTTATAAATACCGTTGAATCAATATGTCGAAAACTATAGTGTTTTTGACGTTGATGCCAATATATTTCAACTATGCACTAGGCTTCGATGAAATTCTAAGCTTTGCCTATACACACCAATTTTTGTGATTTTGTGTGCTACAGAAATTAGATTTTGTAGTACATCTTGCTATCCCTATATCAGTAGCGAACCTGAAATTGTATCAATTGATAAATCTAACATGATTTATAAATACATATGTTAAACCATTCATTACCACAGTACGGTAAGTCATCGAGCTAGTATTATCCCTTAGTTATAATCATATCCAACAAATTGCTAACCATTCGAGCATGATATCGAGCAATATAAATGTATAAATAATGCAAGCATGTAGAATTTCATCCTTACTAATACCCATAATTTTCTAAATGAATGCAGAAAGTGGCGACGGGAAAGGAAGCGGCATTTTATGAGGCATTTCAATATTGGCACGTTTTGAAAGATCCATCGAACTTCTTAAAAATACCAAAAAAACATGCAGAAGTAGCAGATATATGGATAACAAATCTGTGAAAACAATGGTAATTATTTTCTTTAGTTAAATTGTAATATGTATGCAATGTCGATTGATTTTACTTATTGACCAGGAGAATTATCTCAGCAAAAAGGCCGAGTCAGAATAAGAAATGGATGTTTTTAATCCACAACATTGGATGGATTCATCAGGGGGACTTACAAAAGGAAAGTTGTATGGAGCGCCTCATGTAGACGTTAGTAGTTTACATGAAGTTTCTAGGTCTTCTTCAGCCAGTGCTCATCGACGATGTACTTCTACTCCAACTCCATCTACTCAACCAATACATACACAATTTTCATTGGAAGAAATTGTTCAACGGTTAGAGCTATAAATCCTAAATATGCAATTAATGTTGAATAATTATGTAGTAGTTTGTTTTAATGCATGTATTATCTGTAAATAGGGTGTTGGATAAATTAACGCAGTCCCCTGGTATACCTATGTTGTCCACTGTACATACGCAGACAACTAATCGTGTTGCAGTGTTTTCGCAAACGGCTATGCCAACATCGTCTTATATTCCTGATCAGTCCACCATGCCTACAGAGGCGACCATGCCTACACAAGTCACCATGCCTACACAGTCACAACAAATGGGATTTTCTCCATTTAATGGTACCTTTCCCCATTTCACGGGTTAGTATATTTTCATAATATTTCTATTATTCTTAGTGCTAGCCTTATTGCAATTGCTGATCATCTATTTATGTTATATACTATGCCAACTAGATGAGTCAATAATAATTTACTCGATCAATTGAAAAAGCATAGCATTATTGTTTGGACTGAAATATGTGTTGATTGAACAAAAGTATGTGCTCAATGGTTGATTAGTATTCAAAATAAATGCTGTAAGCATGTTTAGTAGAGAATTCGATCTGCACTCGTCTTTAAAATATAATATGTAGATATAAGTATATTTCACAACTGCTCTCTCTGAGGCTGCCTTCGTTACTCGACCCATAGTGAAGATGTATATTTCAGTTTATACAACGTAGATAGTGGGATAGAGAATGCAAGATTACAACTGACTAAGATAGTTGGATGTAGAAACTTGAACTCTGTTACAAACTTTGAACTTGTAATCTTTGAACTTTGTACATATATATTATGTTACAAACTTGTAATCAGGATTCAAACTAAGATTACAAACTAAGAAAGTTTGTAACAGAGTTCAAACTATTGGTTCAGTTACAAACTTGTAATCAGTTACATATATATTCAGTTACAAACAAAGTTCAAGTTCAAATTATAAGCATATACATTCTGTTACAAGTTTAGAGTTGGTAACAGAGTTCAAAATTACGTATATATATATATAGCCATTCAGTTACAAGTTTGAGCCATTCAGTTACAAACTTTGAAATATGTTAATACATATTCTATAGACATGCAAAATTACAAGTTTGAGCCATTATAGCCGCTGTTGCCATTCTAATATAGGTTTTTGGTTTATCCTAGTTTTTTGTATGTCTAAATTGGAGAAAGTAAGAAAGAAGAGTGACTTAAAAAGGGGTAAGAACGAGCCTTTATTTTACAAGTTTAATTTTCTAAATTTCAGGCTTACAAACAGCTATAAAGTTTTTTGTAAAGCTATCAAGCCCGGAAATTAAGACACAAACTTTTTTCATAAATCAACAAATTGGATATCTGAACGGATGGTCTACCTTGTTTCACTATCTTTGTATTTTGAATTAGACAAGAGTTACTGTATTTTGATAAATGATTTGCCGTTAAACTTATCCACGTTGTAACGCCTGATCTTTTTGATGACATCCATGCTTATTTCCATTAAATGACTTAATTTGCATGTATTTTATGTTGCAGGTCACAAGTCTATGTCATTGGGAGCATATCCATCGCAACAATCACCTTTGCTTTCCAACACATTTGGGACTGCGCAACAAAGCATGCAATTTTTTGATTTTATGCAACAACAACTATCACATGTGCAACAGTATTCACATATGCAACATTTTTTAGGACCATCAATGTCTCATCAGCCTTATCAGTCATCACGCAATTTCGAAGAACATCAACATCATGGCGGTGTGGAGTGATTAGTGTTCCCTACTTCAATTGTTTGTTTTGTTTTCCTTGTCGAAATAATATATGCACATATATGTCGGTGGACTTATTTCCTTTGTTTTTTTGTTTCTAAAGTAACGTGTACTTCTTTTAGCGAACATGTTGAATTACCTTTTTGTTAATGTAATATGTTTGGATATGTTATCTTAACTTTCTTATGCATGTCTTATGTTAAATTGAGTACTTTATCGTCAATTTGTGTGTTGTTAGTTTGTATGTAGTTCTGTGTAGTTAATGCCCCGCTATATCTCATAGCGGATTTCTGCCGCTACGATTTTTCCATATAGCCGCAGAATATAGCCCTTCCGCTTTAATCCCCGCTATATCCCGTTATTTCCGCTATATTCCGCTATTCCCGCTATATCTTTTTTAATAAAATGAATTGAAAAATTGCATTTATACATTATAAAATTATGAAACTAATTTATTTGATTTAATTTTTAATATACTTTCAAAAATGAAAATACTCTAACATTCTACCAAATTCAATTATGTTATATAATAGTTTTTCGTTTATTTAAAGTATATTCGCACATGTTTTTATTTAAAATTATTTATGTATTATTTATAATTCAATTGAATGATAATTTTTCATTTAATTACCATTTATATATTTGTAAAAACATTAAGTACGAGTTTTGTATGCTATTTTAGAGCCATCTGCTATATCCTGCTATATACTCGTTGTATCCCCGCTATGACTTTTTGCACCTCCATCACTTTGAATCTACCAAGCGCATTAACTGCACAGATGTAGTTTTTATATAATACACAATAAATTTTGACGTGTATGAAATTACAATGTTGATATTTTGAATTCTTGGTTATATTCCACCATTTATTATTATGGGTATCATCATATATTGCTAAATCATGCAAATTTAAGAAAGGACAAAATTTTCGGTCTTTAAAATTCAGTTTTAAATATATTTAAGACTGCAATATCAGTCTTTACATCTTAAGACTGAAATCTCAGTCTTAAATTTTTTTTGGGACTAGTAATTCAAAGACTGAAATTTTAGTCTTTGATCAGTCTTTAAATATAATTTAAAGACTGATTTGCTTTATTAAAGACTGGAATATTCAATCTTTAATCAACTGTTTTTTTGTAGTGTAATATGTGTAGATGGGAGAACAATTCAATAGCATAATTTTAAGATGAGTACAATTTTTTTTCAATAATATGCTTATGACTTACTTTTTTGCGAAAAAAAATATAGTTAATGACATCACAATTTTGTATGTATCAATTCGTTTTCAATATCAAAGTAAAATATAAAAAGAATTTGTTACATTATTCCCTAAAGCTTCTAAGACCAGATATAGCCTTTCTTTCCAACAACGTGTTAGATCCATTTAAAGATATAAGGTTTAATGTGTTAGTTGCTTCAAAACCATTGGCTTCATTACATATTTATTGCAGTTTTTCTACATCTCCTTCAATGTTAACCGGTTCTAAGGTGACTTGAACAAAAGACAAAGAAAGCAATTGTATATTACAAAGAAGGGGCTCATTAATTACAAGTTAGTGCTCAAACTTCAACATGAAATTTGGTATGATTTTGTTTTTCTTTGTTGATTTCTTTAAGTTGTTCCAAAGCCTTGTTAGGCCCAAGATTGATTATGAAACATAATATCTTAATCTAAAATAGATCCTTTGTGTTTAGTACTCACCCTTGGTTTTTTTAAGTAGTTTACGTACTCAATGAAGTTAGTCATTTCCCAACTTTCAATATCATTAGATATCTTAGACACAGGCCCGGCCCAAGGGCAAGACGCATGAGGCATTTGAATTGGGCAACCCCCTTGATGGGGCAACATGAGGAGAAGAAGAACTCTATTCAAGCTTTAAATTAATTGGTACAATACATTTGTTTAATGAAATTGGTTGGTTGAGTGGATAATTTGTTCAAACTGAAGTAGCATCTGCCAGGTTCAATTCCCATTGGTATAAGAATTTTCCGTTATTCTGCTTTTTTTTTTTTTTTTTTTTTTTTTTTTGCATTTTCTTCTTAGCATATTACTTTGCCTAGGGCAACCCAGCCCATTGGGCCGACCCTGCTTAGACACAAGGGTAAACTTTTTGTTGACATGCTATGTGGGTATACATGATAGTGGATAAAGTTGTTACTAATCCTTTACATTATAAACTAGGCTTGCGAGGATGTTATATATTTATATTGCATAAGCTATATTTCTTTAGAAATGGTGGATAGTTTCTTAAATCATGTCAAACTTACATTTATCATAATTGCATGAACATTGATTCACAATCATTTCAATCCTAACTGAGTTGCACAATTTCTTATTTTTACTAATTAAAGAAAAATTATTATGTGTAAAGGATGGTAGTCGGGCAAGTTTGGAGTACATGCCTTTTAATGAAGGATATGCAAGCATATTTACTTTACCAAGTTACCCTTTCGAATGTTCCAAAATGTGTTACCTACGGAATTAGCATTAAATAATGTGCGAAGTCAGCACACCAAAATCAACGTTCAAAAGAATATATACTTTCTGTGGCAGTAGAACAGGAAACAAGCCCGTATCCAGTCATTCTGCTCTCAAGCTCGGAAAGTTATTGGTATGTGTATCAATTTAACTACAAGTTCATGTTTTTAAACTCGTTATAATCACTTAGTATTCTATCCAATGTGTATGTCTAAGCTTTGTTACATGAACACTAAGGTCCTAATCTCTGTTTCCATTGCATACTTTTCTTCCTTGTAACATCTAGCATAGAATAATAATAGAGGATGGATATAAAATAGTCCAAAACTTCTTAATCTCGAACAAAAAAGTATAGAGCAATTAATGTATTACCATTTTTTTAATTTCAGGTTGAGAAAAAAATAGTCCTGGTATATGGTGTTGGAAGTGTAGGTCTCACGGGCTTGATATGGCAAACTGTTTTTGATGGTGGCTGTCATGTTCTTGGGTATTTAATTTGAACTCATAAACTAATTAATATTTTACATACATCGGCAGCAATTATTCTTTTTCTCTGCTTGAATTAATTTGTATATTTACGACTTTTTTGTAAATATGATGTGGCAGGGTTATACCTAAGGCTCTAATAGGATGTGAGGTAAAATAAAGGTTCCTCGCAAAAATAATCTATATTTGAAGTTCAAAAATTAACAATGCACCATGAATGTGAGCAGATTTCAGGAGATGGCATAGGGGAAGTGAAGATAGTTGCGAACATGCATGAAAGGAAATCATTAATGGCCAAAAGCTCTGATGCTTTCATTGCTCTTCCTGGTTAGCTTTTACTTTTCTCATCACTAAAGCATTTTTTCCACATTTTAGTAATTATTAAAGGGAACATAAAGATAAGATTCCCTGCATTATAATATTTTTTTGTCGAGAATTGCTGCTGTTAGAGTGGTGAGTTCGAGGAAAACTGAGGAGGCTGAAGAAAAGAGAAAGCTTCTTACCTTTAAGGATTCACCTAATGACAATCAGGTTTTCTGTTTTTTATATGTTTAACTAAAATTAATTTCTAGACAATGACTGGTTATTATGGTTGCAAAGGCAATATTTGGGTTTGATTCTTCTAGACATGCGTAATAACCAAAGTTCAATAGATAAATAAGTAGCTACATATTGCAATTAAAATACAGCTATTGATTTTTTACTTTATAACTTGTGATAAACATGGTATTTATCGATTTGAAGAAAGCCTATGATAAATTACCGCTAAAGGTGATGTGGTGGTGGTGGTAATAATAATAATAATAATAATAATAATAATAATAAATTATTAAGTTTATAAAAATGAACTAAGTTTAATATAATAATATAACCAACAACAACAAGAGTCATAATAATAATAATAAAAACAAACAAACTAATTTTATAAATATTAACTCAGTTTCACAATAATTAACTAAGTTTAGAACAACAACAACAACAAATAATAAATTAACTTTAAGTTTATAATAATAATAATAATAAATAATAATAACAATAATAGATTATAAATTATTAACCAACTTATCTTAGTTTTATAAAATGTAACTAAAGTTTTATATAATAATAATAATAAATTAACTAAGTTTATGAAATGACTTTGGAATTTTACATGAAAGTTTGGGCTAATTGTAAAGGTTAACTAAGAAATGAGCTTTTCATTTTGTGCGACTAAAATTCCACTAATCTTCTTACAGATATATTATGGATTTAAATATAGGTGGAAGCAAGAGCATTAGAAAATTTGTCGAATGAAAGATTAGTGTATTTGTTAAGATTATCTTGTCAATGAAATGAGAGGCTTTTTTGAGTACTATAGTACAAACTTCTCACTCAGCCCCATTTTGATATAAACCTTTCACTCCAATCAACCTGATATTGTTGGAATGGACTCGGCTTATTGCATACGTCATTGCAATAATGCAACTGAATGAAAGTCATTGCTTGCAGTTGCATTAGTCTTTCATTCGGTTTATTGCATACGTCGGTGCATAATGTTATTACAACAGTCTATGCCTTTGTTGTATCATATTCAGTTGAATATGACACAACTGATTGCCATTATTAATTAGTTGCTCTAGTGTCTCCTTTGTCTGGCCTAGTCCATTCCCAAACAACTGGACTTGTGTTCTTCAAATAGCCTACAGTTCATCACTCACTTGAGTGGTGATTCTTCTTTCTATACATTTCAAGAAATCTCAGTGCATGTTGTGCATGTTTCATTCAGTTCAGTCAGTGCATATTATTTGATGCATGCTTGGAGCAAGTTTCATCCAGACTGCCATAACCGTTCTCTCTCCTAATGTAGAGGAAAGAATAATTGACCACCTTCAAGGACGGGTAAATTTAAAAATGAGATATTTTATTCAGTTTTCCAGTGTTCATATGGGTTTGCATGAATGACCGAGAGGTTAGGCATGAGTATCAACAACTGGAAAATAAAGTTCATCTTGTTTTGATCATTTCAGATCTATAAATTGGATTAGACATAATTGTTCGAATGACAAAATTTAGTTGCATCAAATTTTAAAATAGGACTAGTGTATTTCTATTGTAGGAAACTTTGTACATTGTATCATAAAGTCAAATGTCTCATTATTTTATGTGCTACCATTCTTTAGTCAAATGGGACAAAATCACAACCAAAACGTGCACACTAATTGGTTACAAAGCATACACATGGTTCAATAAAAGAGCACATACTGTTCCTAGATATGAAAGGTTCAGACATCTTAAAATATTTGACTTTCTTGGTCACAATATAAAACACTATCAAGTGCATTTATACCAATCCAAAAATCAATATTTGATTTGACGCCAAATGAATATGACTGGTATGAAGATGTGCATCATCTCTTTAATTAGAGGTGGATTACCATTTCCTAGTATTCCACTTTTAGGTTATATCAAACCAGCCATTCCTTTACCAATGATCAAGGCAACAATTGGCACTCAAAATGAGAAAAGCTTCCTCAAGCACCTGATTCCTCAACTTATTTAAGGTCCGTACTAGCATAGTTTAGGTTTTGTTATTAGATAAGCTCTTGGTGCATTTATTTTTAATCTAAAGAATGAAGGAATATTTACATTTTACCATATTAGTTTTAGTTATTATAAAGTACTGGCTTGCTAATAAGAGTAATTGACTATAGACATGAAAACAATTGAAATATGAGTCTATACATTTTCAATCTCATTTTTTTGAATTACATCTGTATATTTAGGCCAAATGGGTAATACCATAATTGTTGCAAAGAGTATTAAAGCTTCATTTTGCCTATTGATCCATTAAATTATTGAACCATTAAATTATTGAACAGGTATAGGTGCGATGTTGTGTGTGCTTGAGCAAATTTGGGTGCGCATGCAATTTGATGCATGTGTATGTGCACTTGTATTATTAAGAAAAAGCAAATGCAGGCTGTTGTAGTAATGCAACATGCAACAAGACATTATCTTCATCCATCTAAGAAAATTTTAATGTTTAAAAAAGTTATGCAAATTTTCATCCATCTAATAATAGAAGGTACTACCAATAACCTGTAATTTTCATTACGGTTTTATATAATTATTTTCAAATTGTTTTGAATTTTCAGGAAGTACTACCGATGACGGAAGACATGCATGAAGAAAGACTTTGAGCAGTTCAAGTTCTTAGTGATGCATTTGGTACTTGTAGACGTTAACTTTGAACTATGTTATCTTTTGTTATCATGAATATGTATTGAATTTGGTAAAAACTCATGTATTGAACTTATTTTTTGTTAGTTGATACATTGTTTTGTTATCATGAATATGCAATACGTTTGCTGATTATTAAATTTTTTCGTTCATACATTGTTCAAATTATTATCTATTTAAAGAAGATTCATTTTGATTATTATTATTAAAATGTAATAGTGGGGCGCATCAAATATATAGAAAAATAAAGCATAGCTCCTTAAAAGCGTTATAACTATATGACGTAAGTGCTATAAAAAGATAATGCAATGTATGAGGTTACTGTCAAAGGATAGCAGCAAATATGCATAATTGTATCTACACATTTTATAGTTGTATATATATGCTGTAAATGGATGTAGAATATACTATAAACATGTTCATATATCGCGAAATAGGCACTATAGAATAACTATTCTATAGAGGCTACTTTATGTTATGAAATCACACTACAACAAAACAGCCATTTTACAACGGGCAATGCCTGTTGTAATATGGATTTCGCAACGGGCATGAGCCCGTTGTATTAGGTCTCGTTGTAATAGGTCGACCATATTTTACAACGGGCAATGCCCGTTGTAGTACACCTTTTTACAACGGACAATGTCCGTTGCAATACACCTTTTTACAAGGGGCAATGCCCGTTGTAATATGGAATAGGTCGATCATATTTTACAACGGGCAATGTCCGTTGTAATACACCTTTTTACAACGGGCAATGCCCGTTGTAATACATGATATTGCAACGGTTTCTGACCGTTGCAAAATAAATGCAAATTTAAAAAAAAATATTACAGCAGCATACATCCATACCAATAATGAATAATTTAATGAGTAATAAATATTATCATAACAACCAAAATCACATACGAAAAGATTAAAAGCTGGAGTCATAAAATTCCAACACATTCCAAAAAGTTAGATAAGTTTACATTGACATAGTTCTAATATACACTGTTTTTCATTTATTTAGTTCTCTACCTAGTTCTCTGCACCATTTCCCCTACTGTCTCTATTCTCTGCACCATTTCACATTTACAAACAAACTACCCACCACAGTCATTCACTTCCTCCATATTTAACTAACTTCTCCATCATACAACCGTGCATTTCCCTTCTGCACACTTTAAACATTGCACTACCCAAACCACTTCGCTACTTAGATAAGCAATGTGTCTGTGCCTTCAAACATCAGCAGTTTCATCTCTGCCTACAACTCTTCACTTCCCCATCTAACACTAAAACATTCACAGTCACCATTAAAACCATCCAACTACCTGATCACCACTCCTCCTTTTCACCAAACCAAACAACAACTTCATCAAATAATCACTGCAACTGACTACTTCTATAATCATCATCACAATCACCCCCTTAGCAAACAACCATCACCCACATCCATCATACACAACGCTTGTCCCTCCTCCTTCAATATTACAACTCTTCCTACGAACAGTGCATACAACTGCATAGCCTACATCAACTCCCTGACCAACAGTGCTTCTCTCTACCCATAACACAGTCATATAATCTCCTCCTCCATTCACTGTCCCTGCATATTCACCCTCTGCTACAAAATATCCATCCAACATTTATTTGCATTCACCGAACATTCTCCTTCACCAATAGTACAACCCACATCATCTCTATTGTCATTCATTTCAGCCTCGACAACCAACAACTGCAGCGAGTTCACCCTGCATTTCATTCCTTGGCCATATTATTCAAGGCACTTCTATTTCACAAATTTCAGTTTAATATTTCAAACAGGTACTTGATTGTAGTTTATGCAACTTCGTTGAATATTATTTAGCATGAAATTCATATAAATATTGTTATATATTTTGTGTAGCATTACATAAAATAGAGTTGTTTGCTGCCGATGCAATAGATTTTGTGTAGGTGATGCGATAAAGAAAAACTTAAACTAATCTAATGAACATATGGAATTTGAAAAACACAGAGCAAAACGGTAAATTAGCTGGAACCAAAAGGCATATTACTAACTCCCAGTAATATTACTAATTCAAACTTCCAGACCTAAATTTAAACAAAAAATAGTCAATACAAATAACAATCGATAGTTTTGAAAGTAAAGTTACCCCGGTTCTCTGCTGATTCAATCCTCCACTTGTAGCTATCATCAAGTACCGATCATGCTGAGTAATTTCTTCAGCTTCTGATTCATAAAACAATTATTTCACGAAAAGCATCATTATTCTTATAACCACGTGATTAATCAAAATAAATTTTCACAGCTAGAATCCGAAAACTCACTTATGAAATCATTGCTTGCATTACTACATCCATAGAAATGCCTTGAATTTATCGAACTCCATAAGTTGTTCTCGGATTCTCCGCCAATCTAAAAACATTGAACATAATTTAAACTTCAGAACACTGTAAATTTCTTCACATGGTCTTATTAAGAACATTGTTAATGCAATCAAAAAGAAACATAGCGAATACGCTTGCTAGAACCTGGAAAGTGTCATCCAATACAACCACCAGATAACAAGTCTTCCATCACAGAACTCCGACATTGTCATCAACTACAATTCTCCACTGACATCAACTTCAGCTTTTATGATATATCCATAAAATAAATCAACACTGGAAGATATATAGAGATGAGAAAGAAAAGAAAAAAAATGCATTGTAATTATAGTAAATTTGATCCAGGATTAAGCGGTTTGGTTAACCGAATTATTAACCTCAAAATATAAGCTGGAATGGATTGAACTACAATTATATGCGTTTAAAAAAAACTAATCCCGATAGGGTTTCAAAAGATTAAAGCTGAGGTTTGAGAAAATACTGTTTAACGTGTCTAATGCAAAAGCTTGTCACAACTATGCTAAACATTGAGTGTTAAGAAAAATTTTTTACTCAAAAGTTTTAGTTTAAAATAATCCCCAACATAATGTTCAATCAGTTACTCCGCTACTTTACCATCAATGAATACATGATCAAACGACTATCAAATTTGTGAGTGAATTGAGGTTAAAAGAGAAATAAGTTTACCCCTCTACTTCCAGCAGAAGTGCAACTCTTAACCAGTCCTTTCAAGCCAGCGGATGATCTCCCTACTAACTTAAGTTTGATATATGCAAGTAACTGTATGACGCAACGGATATTAACGATTGATGATGAAATGAAGATTTCATGTCAAACTAATCGAAATGATTAGATGAATCAATATGAATCGATGGATTTATGGAATACCGAATGCCAAAATTCGTTGATCTTCGAAAGATACCGAATTCTAACTATCTTCGACACGTTGATCGCGCACGATGCCGTGAAAGAAGATCTACAATTCTTCGAACGTTGATCAAGCGCACTTGATACCGTGAATTGGCTTCAACAATCGTTGATTCAAGCGCACTCGAATAACCGAAAGTGGAGATAGGAGATAACACTCAACTACCAATTTCAAAAGAGGCACAAAGCACTCAAACAAAGTTTCATTCAAAATCAACCACCTCCAAAGTTACAACTCACCCACTATTTATAGCATTTACAACACCCAGACCATTAGGCCGTTCACGCGACCTACGACCTTACATAGGTCGTTAATGACCTAACCATATACGCGGCCTATCAGTGGCGACCTAATAGACAACATATTACAACCCTTATGCGACCTAATCACAAAACAAATACAACATGAGTTAATCAACAGAACACAACTAACGACCTAAATAGTGTTATAAAAACGACATAACAATTGCAACATACGAACTAGGAAGTTACAACACATAAACGACTCATCAAACAACACCCAGCGACCTAAGAACTTCGACTTAAGAAGATGGCTCAGCGAGATAAGCTTCAGCGGCACAAGAGATTTTGGCAACGACCTAAGGTAGGTCGTCCGCGACCTAAGAAAACAATATAGTTGGAGCGGCTCAAGGAAACCACCTTCGACGACTTAAGGCATCTCAGCGACCCAAGATCTCGCGACCTACTTCTGAGCGACCTAGAGCATCACACGGTCCTTCATTACTCGTCTCGATAGCTCAAGGTTTGATAGGTCGTGACTTTGTTAGGTTGTAGCTCCCTGGCGACCTAGGGCTTAACTCAAGTGTTGCTTCATGTTTCACTGTACAATCGTTAGGTCGTGAACGACCTAGGACCTTCGTGCTAGACTGGCCTGCATCATCCTCCCCTGGTTGGAAAAAATTCGTCCTCGAATTTAAAAGTTCTTCCCCATTGTATTGTTCTTCTCTATAATAAGGTATAAGATGTTTAACATTAAACACGTCAGAAGTGTACACATCCTCCGGCAGCTTCAACTTATAAGCGTTTTCATTGATCCGTTTCACAATCCTTACAGGACCAATCTTTCGAGCTTTAAGTTTATTGTATGCTCCCACTGGAAAACGATCCTTCTTTAGTACAACATATACTAACTCTCCTTCATTAAATTTAACACTTCTTCGCTTCAGATCCGCGGATCGTTTATACTTCTCATTCGACTTCTCCAATCGTTCCTGAACAATTCTATGGCATTTTGTCAACCCATCAACAAAATCAGCAGCTCGCTTAACTGTCCCCTTTGGTTGTGGCATTGTCGCTAAATCCAATGGTCCCTTTGGCAAGCTTGAATATACAATCTGAAATGGACTGTAACCCGTACTACGATTGATAGTATGATTATGAACAAACTCTGCTTGACATAACTTCACATCCCAACTCTTTAGATTATCCTTAACAAGACACCGCAACAAATTTCCTAACGATCTGTTCACAACCTCTGTTTGACCATCCGTCTGCAGATGACAAGCACTTCTAAATTTCAATTAGTTCCCACCATCTTCCACAAACTCAGCCAAAAATGACTCAGAAATCTGGTATCCCTGTCGAAAACTATAGTTTCTGGTAAACCATGCAAGCGATAGATTTCTCTAAACAACAATTGCACCACATGGACTGCATCTGCCGTCTTCTTACAAGCAACAAAATGTACCATCTTCGAGAAACGGTCCACCACAACATATATAGAGTCATTTCCCCGTTGAGTCCTCGGCAAACCCAACACGAAATCCATGCTTATATCTACCCACGGTTTTGTAGGAACTGGTAAAGGCATATACAACCCCGCATTTGTAGCTGTCCCTTTCGAAACTTGACAAACATGACATCTACGCACAAACTTTTCAACTTCCCGCCTCATCGATGGCCGATAGTAAGACTGAGAGATTAACTGCAACGTGCGATCCCGTTCAACATGTCCTTCTTCATGCAACTCTTTTACAATTTTCATTCTCAAGCTGCAATCTGGTATGCATAATCGTTATCCCTTGAATAAGAATCCATCCACCAACACAAATTCATCAGTACTCCCATCCTTGACTTTCTCAACAAACTTCGTAAAGTAAGGATCTTCATCAATCAACTCTGGAAATAGTTCAAACCCTGTCACTTCAACCTTCATTGTTGTTAACAAATGATTCCTCCTGCTCAAGGCATCAGCTACACGATTCGTCACCCCTGATTTGTGTTTGACAACAAAAGTAAACTGCTGTAGATACGCGACCCATGAAGCGTGCCTAGCTGAAATTTTGTCTTGCCCTTGCAAATGCTTCAAAGGTTCATGATCCGTATAAAGAACAAACTCCTTCTGAAACAGATAATGTCTCCAGTTCTTCACAGCTTGAATAATTGCATAAAATTCCGCATCATAAGTGCTATATCTCAACTTGGCTCCAGACAATTTCTCACTGAAATAAGCAACTGGTCTTCCCTTCTGACTCAATACTCCACCAATCCCAACCTTCGACGCATCAGTATGTAACTCAAAAAACAACTGAAAATCTGGCAAAACTAGAATTGGTGTTGTCGTCAAAAGTGTCTTGATCTTCTCAAAAGCTAACCCTGGTTCCTCGGTCCACACGAACTTCTTTCCTTTTATGCAATCGGTCACAGGTGCCATTACATTGCTAAAATGTGGAATAAATCTTCGATAAAAAGATACCAACCCATGAAAGCTCCTCACTTCAGTAATTGTCTTGGGTTGTGGCCAACTCCTGACAGCTTCCACTTTGCTTTCATCCACTTGAATACCTTCCTTCGACAGAACATACCCCAGAAACAAAATACTGTGCTTCATGAACACACACTTCTTTGCTGCTGCATAGAATTGCTCCCGTCGTAGAATCAACAATACGTCTCGCAAATGTTGGACATGCTTTTCTATACTCCCACTATAGATCAAAATATCATCAAAGTAAACTACTACAAACTTCCCAATGAATAGTCTAAAAATCTGGTTCATCACTCTCATGAAAGTACTAGGAGCGTTTGACAATCCAAACGTCATAACCAACCATTCATATAGACCTTCTCTCGTTTTAAAAGCAGTCTTCCACTCATCACCCGGTCTAATACGAATCTGATGGTATCCACTCTTCAAGTCAATCTTCGAGAACACAACAGCCCCACTCAATTGATCAATCAAATCATCGAACATTGGCATAGGAAATTTGTATCTCACTGTCATCTTTTTTAAAGCCCGACTGTCCGTATACATTCGCCAAGTCCCATCCTTCTTTGGTACCAATAAAGCTGGCACTGCACAAGGACTCAAGCTCTCCTGAACATGCCCCTGTTCTAACAACTCCTCCACCTGCCTTCTCACTTCCTCATGCTCCTTAGGACTTATCCTGTAATGTGGCCTGTGAGGTAACAAAGCTCCTGGAACAAGATCAATCTGATGTTAAATATCTTTTAACGGTGGTAACTCCTTTGGTAACTCTTCAGGAAACACATCTCTGAATTCTTCCAATACCGGCTTTACTTCCTTTGGAACTTCAACAGATTCAGTAGCTTCATATCCAATCAACAAGAACACCTCTGGACTCTCCTCTACTTCTTCAATAAAATCCTTCAAAGTCAACAAAGTCTTCAGCTCCTCAATCTCTTCTAATTTGCTCTCTCCTTGCTGTCTCTTCTTTGGAACTAAAATGATCTTAGTACCTTCAAACATAAAGCTGTAGCTATTGGTTCGACCATCATGCTGCACTACTCGGTCAAACTGCCATGGTCTTTCCAAAAGCAAGTGACAAACATCCATCTCCACAACATCACACCAGATCTCGTCTTTATACTTCTTTCCAATAGAAAATGGAACATGAACTCGTCTTCCACCTTCACCTCTCCTCCTTTCCTTAACCACGCTAACTTGTATGGATTTGGATGCTTCTCCGTATTCAATTTCAACTTTCTCACAGCTTTAGTAGAAATTATATTATCACAACTTCCCGCGTCAATCACAAATTTACACACCTTCCCAGAATAGTGCACGTTGACTGAAAGATGTTACTTCTCAACCAACTAGCTTCTTCTTCCTGCTTCGGTGTTAAACAAGACCTCCTCAGCATTAGATTACATCCTTCATCTCCTGACGCAATATCCTGTTTATCATCCTCAACTGGACTAGAATAATCTTCACCAACATCCTCACCTTCCGCTTCAGCAATCATAGTTCGCTTCTTCGGCTTCGGACATTCATTACTCTTGTGTCCCACTTCCTGGCAATTATAGCATTTGAAACTGCTGTTAACCTTTGCCTTCTCAACCTCTTTCACAACTGGTTTAATGACGACTTTAGGAACATTGGAACTCCCACTAGCACCCTTGTTCTGAGAATTGTAACTTGGAAACACACCACCTCCTCATCTTCCTTGTTTCTCCTAAGCAAGTGCTTTCTGATGTGCTTCTGCAACAGATCTCGGATCAAATATATTCACCATGTCCTGGATCTGCATTCTCAACCCTCCAACAAATCTAGCAGTCAGCTGTTCCTCTGTCTCCATAATGTCATTTCGTGCAATCAGTTGATAAAATTCATCAGCATAATCATTAACAGTCTTCATCCCTTGCCTCAGATTCTGCAACCTCTGATACATGAGTGATTGATAATTATACGGCAAGAACGTAGCTCTCATCAACTTCTTCAATTTCTCCCATGATTCAATCTTTGACTTTCCCATTCTCTCCCATGTAAGTTTAGTTTGCTGCCACCATGCTAAAGCTCTTCCCCTCAACCTTGTAGCAACTAACTTCACTCTTCTATGCTCAGGCACTTCTTTAAAGTCAAAAATTTCTTCAACATTAGACAACCAATCAAGAAATTCTTTTGTCACCATACCATCTTTGAATTCCGGAATTTCTGTCTTCATCCCTGACTCCCAACGTCGATCATCTTCTACATCCCGGTATGAATTTCGAACTTGGTCTCGATCTCGATAATGAATGCTAGCTCTATCACCGTCTTCATCATAATCAAATGTACGTCTATATCGATCTCGACCATCAACATCCCTTCGATCACACATGTCTCTTCTACTATGTCTCTCTTCATCTCGATATTGCTCATCTTCAGACTCACGTGGAGTTCTTCTCTCTTCATGTCTATATTCATGGTGATCTCTTCTCGATAAAATTGATGTTTCTCTTCTTTCTCTAAAAGATTGTGGCGACACCCTCCTCGCTTCCGTAACCAATGGCAAAACTCTGTTTCCTCCATAGTTCGAGATTGGTGACCTTCTCCTTTGATTCATATCTATCATCAATTTCTCCAATCTACCAATTCCTTCATCTAACTTTTCATTGAATTTATTGCCAATGCGTTGTTCCATCTGTTCAACATCTTCTCTGTGATGACTCCGCCCTTCTACTACCAGAAAGACGCACCATCATATAGAAAGAAAGGGGTAGAAATAGAAAGGAATAGAGAAAGAAAGAACAAAACATTTGAATCTCACATCGGAATGGAACAAAATATAATATATCACGTATCTATTACATAGTTTACATATATCGGAATTATACAATATCAATACACATAACAATCGTACATACATCGGTTACTATATACATCAGAGATACAGTACACATTAACTAACACAGCGGAACTAGATAGATATCTACATACGTATGGAAACTCTTGCTCCAAGCTCCTCCAGAATCAAAATCCAAACCTATCACTTGGCTACTCGTAAAAATTTGAGTACCCAAGAGTTTATGAAAAACAAAATATAAACTCCGGGTCAGACATGGGTCTGATATGAGTAAACGGTTTAAATTGTTTAATTTTGAAAACCTTTTATAACAAAGGTATCACGTAAGACTCCCCACAAATAAATACGGGTAAGTTTTTACCTTACGCTAACCAAATATTTTATAGGATATCCAGTGATATTATAATAGTGTCTAGGGTTTTCAAGTAAAATACATAAATAGCTGAAATGCTTACATCTCACATTCCAACGTAGTTGGGCACAATCAAAACGTACGGCGCTTATTGGAAATTGGATCCCATATAATGGCAGGGCTACGGGGGTACCGCCCGTCACAGTACGTGGCCTAGATCACTGTACCGAGGAGCCACCCTAACTCCCCTGCAACACAAGGCCGGAACCATTCCTTACTGAATAGTCCCGAACAAGATAACCCCATAATTGGTGCGCATATCCAGCCGCCCACACAGCCGAAATAAAGGGACATCTAGACAGGGGTATATCTTGTCCTGCTTGGGCATGACCCACCTAACCTTGCTGCACCTCCCCTGTTTTAGCCATTCCCGATTGATGAGGCTTGAGGCTGCGATTACCTTTACAGGACAAATTTCTTAGAATGCTCATCGTCCTCCTGACAATGTGCTGAAAACATTCAATCCATACAAGTTCGTTCCGGGTTCGAACGAAACCGAAGGCATTATCTCGTTACACTCGTTTTGGAATCATCCTCAGAGTCAACGACGATAACCCTTGTATTCTGAAAACACCATCTCGATCTTCACCTGAGGATTCACGACCTATCGTTTAATTTTGGATCGATGTGGTTTTCGGAATATCAAATTGACACCCGATCCCGGTCTCATCGAAATCCAAATGCCATTTTAAAGGCCAAGTTGTCTAATTAACTTAAACAGTTTAGTTCAATGATTGAATTCATATAACATTTACCACAGATAAATCATACACAATTGCCATGGATATATTACAGCATATCAGTGAGCATCACAGAATATCATCAATAAACATCACAAACAAATATACGACATCCACAAGCAATCATCTTAAACTCTTATTGTGATTAATTCAATTACTTGAGAGTTAATCTCTTAACCCTGTTTAATCACTTATTTCCCTTCAAATTATTTAATTACTAAATCATTTCTTAATTAATATTTATGTCTTAATTGCTTAATCACTTAATTAATAATTACTTTCTTAATCAAGTTATCTAACTTTGATTACTTAAGTAATTATTTCTCAATCACTATTCTTCGACCTAAATAGAACTCAATTACCCGTTTATTTACTGCTAGTTGCTTCACTAAACATTTCTTAATTCTTAGTTAAATCACTTGATTAATTAACTATTACTCGTTC
Organism: Allium cepa; assembly: GCA_030765085.1. Lineage (NCBI taxonomy): Eukaryota > Viridiplantae > Streptophyta > Magnoliopsida > Asparagales > Amaryllidaceae > Allium > Allium cepa. The sequence goes on from CM060931.1 coordinate 623,346,699, forward strand.
ATTAATTAATTAAGTGGTTAATTACAATTTCACTTATTTCTTATAATACACTACTAATTAAAATTTCAAAGTAATTACTCTTAATTACTTTTGAATCCAATAAATTAATATTGATTATTCACATAATTAACATTCAAGTCTTCTTAAAATTTGATATCAATTGTATTACTAACTGAAACATTATTTGTTAATCTATTTAATTTTATTACTTAATATTAATAAGATTTTAAAACATGGTTAAGCTTTAACAAAAGTAATCAGTTAATTTAAAATAATTAATCACGGGTTAACCTGTTAATAAACCTTAACTATGATAATCAAAAGTGGAATTAAATTTTTACTTAAATCTTGAACAGTATTCACTTTACCGTGAAACCTTGCCGAAACATTTATTCATTAACAAATTTTATAAAATCTTACACTCAAATACAAAAAACCCGAGATCTCCCTTGTAACACTCAAGCCCTGCTTCGAGGAGTTCGCCCCCTTCACCCGAGTCACCAACCCAGATACGCGAACTTCATCTTCTTCCTTTTTTTTTACTTTACAGAAAGTTTTCATTCAAACTTCATTAAAAGATAAAACATCAGAAGATTGCTCGCACCCAAACTCAAAGGAAAACCGAAGCAAACATCCAATATTCTCGAGATTGACTAGAGACTGTGCCCCCCATCAAACAGTGATACGCCACCGTGCCGTACACGTGTACAGCGTCGCACGTGGCTCCGGCGAACTTCCGAGGCTTCGAGCAAATCCCAATGAGCACGACATTGGAAAAATTAAACTCAAATAACTCTTAAAAAATTTATTTCAAAAAAAAGTAGTTTGAACGAAAGAAAGACAAACGACCTCTCTAAAACAAAACGTCACGCCACCCAAGCACGGTCCACCGGAGGTGATGGAAACTCGACCACACCTCGTCAACGTCCACAGCAATCCTCCACCCAAGCCTTGAATCACTCGATCACGTGTACGAGTCGAATCCCATATTTTTTTACAGGCATGAACTCAAACATGTAGAAGCCCTATGTCGATCTCGTATCCAAATTCTACGCAATGGAAAAATCAGTGAATATTTTTCCTAAGATCACTAACCTTTGTACTTGCTTCAGTTTAAATTTCAGCATTTAATATTGAATCAAATTCGAGAATTTGATAAAAATTCAATCCTTATTCAACATCGAACTGCTCATGAAATACTTAATTAAAAGACTTCGTTTTTATTTCAAAAATCATGAATTCCAGTAATATTTCAAATTATAAACATGAATTAACTTTTACATCAGTTGGCCTTATCACATTTTTATTTAATTTCCTGTAAATATAGTTTCCAGGGATGCTATTCTTGTAACATGTTTAAAACAGTGTTAAAAATCTTAGTCTAGTGTTTAATCTTCTTGTATATTTTGGAATTCTAACATTTTCCATGATTAGATGTAATATTTTTAAGTTTTGAAAATAAACTTCAAACTGTTACCAACACAGTGAGCATAGAGCAACACATAATTATACAAAATAAGGCATATACCATATCATAGGATCTTTGAATCATAAACTGATTTAAATTGAACTTAAAGCTTCAAATTTAATGTTTACACACTTCAAATAACAGTTGAACAACAAGCCCCTTTGATGTCTTGAAAACTGTAGATGAAAACAACCCGGGTTTATTCATGAATCTGCCCTTTTTTTTTGAATTGTTTCTTCTTCTAGTCTTTATTTCTCAGGTATTACTATTTCTTGGTCGACTAAAGAAAAGTGTGATATATATAAGAGAAATGGTATGTAGAGGAAGGTGGTAACTGGACAAACACTTTTTTTTTGACCAGATTTTTTTCATAAGATTTGCACTGTCTGAATTGACAAAATGTAGGTTGAGATATTAGCATTATATGTTTTGTTTACCAAATAGGTTTACATACTCATTATACAGCTGCTCATAAATATTCGTATACAATTGTATTGTACTATGCATAAAGATATTGGTTTGTTCCTTTTCATTTTGCAGGCCAACAAAGCTTGTACATGAAGCTATTCATTTGTTCATATTTGCTTTGTATCTTCATTAGTTTGCATAATTATTAAGATATTTGCTGCTCATAGATTTTTATGTAAAAGTATATATACTTGCAGGTAGGTTATATGACCTGTGTTTCTCTGTTTCATATTTGCAAATAGATTTGGCTTATGAAGACATTTGTTTAAAAATATTTGTTTTAACAGCTTCTAGTTTGTACTTACAGAAAACACTTGATCTATTATATTTATGAATGCTTGTTCTGTTACTAGTTTTCAGTATACATGGTAGATTTACTTATATATCTTGTGTCTTGTAAGTGAAGATAAGTTGTTTTGTTATTTTTGTTTGTGCATAACATTTGCAAGTAGATATTGATGTGTGTATATGAAGTTAATTTGTTTTATTATTTTATACATTGTGCTTATTTTATTTTACGCTCTCAAATTAACAGTTTATGTTGTATGCTTGTTTATCCATGTTGTTTTATACTTTGTTTTTATTTTAGTTTTATACAATTGTGTTTTAATTAACTTCAGATTATGTTATATGTTTAATCCTTGTTTCCATTATTATTATTATTATTATTATTATTATTTCTAACTAATAATATTTAAGTTATATTCAATACGGTTTATTTATATTCATTCCTATTTGTATTCTGTCAATAATTAAGTTATATTCATATGTTATACTTATTTTTATGTTGATAGAATTAAATTTCATTTCAAACATTATCATTCATATGTATACTTACCAAATATAAACAAAGTAAGGTATTTTAATTCAATCATAAAAGACAATTTTAATATGAATATTATTGAGATAATTTATTTAAATTTTCAAATTAATTTCCCTTTTAAAAATACCATTTATATAAACAATGGCAATTATTTCAAAATCATATCCGTTTCAAATGGATAAGTTTACATTTTATTTAAATTGATTTAAATATTTATTAAAATAAATAGGGCCAAATCCAGGGTCGTTACATTCTCGTTTGTACAAATCTTCAACATTTTGATAACGATTAGCTCTTCTCGGCGGCATGATTGAATCAAACAATTTTCACTAGCACTTTGCTCTCGGGCTTGAACTTCAAATTGAACTTTACAACGCACGGCTCAAGATTTACTCGGCTACACTTCAAAATGAACTTTAACTCTCGGATCTACACTTCAATTCTCGGCTTGAACAACAAAGTGATGCTCTGCCTACACTTCTACACAAAGCTATGCACAACTTCAACTTCACGATACCAAAATGATATGGATCGAAAACTCCCAACTTGTTGCAACTTCACGATGAACACGATGAACACCAAACTTCAAACTCCTTGGCTCCAAGACTCGGCTTAGCTATGATTGGCTAAGTCTAGCTCTGATACCAAAACTGACGCAGCGGATATTAACGATTGACGACGAAATGAAGATTCGTGTCAAACTAATCGAAACGATTAGATGAATTAATATGAATCGATGGATTTATGGAATACCGGATGCCCAAATTCGTTGATCTTCGAAAGATACCAAATTCTAACTATCTTCGACACGTTGATCGCGCACGATGCCGTGAAAGAAGATCTACAATTCTTCGAACGTTGAACAAGCGCACTTGATACCGTGAATTGGCTTCAAAATCGTTGATTCGAGCACACTCGAATAACCAAAAGTGGAGATAGGAGATCACACTCAACTACCAATTTCAAAAGAGGCAAAAAGTACTCAAACAAAGTTTAATTCAGAATCAACCACCTCCAAAGTTACAACTCACCCATTATTTATAGCATTTACAGCACCTAGACCATTAGGTCGTTCACGCGACCTACGACCTTACATAGGTCGTTAACGACCTAACCATATGCGCGGCCTATCAGTGGCGACCTAACAGACAACATATTACAACCCTTATGCGACCTAATCACAAAACAAATACAACACGAGTTAATCAACAGAACACAACACGTAACGACCTAAATACAATGTTATACAAACGACATAAAAATTGCAACATACGAACTAGGAAGTTACAACACATAAACGACTCATCAAACAACACCCAACGACCTAAGAACTTCGACTTAAGAACATGGCTCAGCGAGATAAGCTTCAGCGGCACAAGATATTTTGGCAACGACCCAAGGTAGGTCGTCCGCAACCTAAGAAAACAATATAGTTAGAGCGGCTCATGGAAATCACTTTCAACGACTTAAGGCATCTCAGTGACCCAAGATCTCGCGACCTACTTCTGGGCGACCTAGAGCATCACACGGTGCTTCATTACTCATCTCGATAGCTCGGGGTTTGATAGGTCGTGACTTTGTTAGGTCGTAGCTCGCTAGCGACCTAGGGCTTAACTTAAGTGTTGCTTCATTTTTCACTGTACCATCGTTAGGTCGTGAACGACCTAGGACCTTCGTGCTAGACTGGCCTGCATCATCGTACCAGTAAAAAAATGGTTCAGTGCATTCGCTGTTGAACCATACATCATAGTAGAGATGCAAGTTGTGTCCATAACGATGACATGGGTCAATCTGTACAAAATTTAGGAAATTCATTTAAGCATCGGATTATTTTTTATCAATGATCAAGTATTGTCAGGAGTTAAGGAAGAAGATCACACATACCGCGTCTAGCCAGTGTTGTAATGCAAGCTTTTGTGCCTTTTCATCTTTAGACAAACCTTTACCCACCTAAACAAGATAATAATATTAAAAACGACTATTTTTTGCAAAATTTTATCATTATAAAGTTTTATTAGTATTAGCTGTGTAGAATTTACCTTAGCTGCTCTCGTTCTTGCTCTCGCCTATCGAGATACTGCTGTCTCTTATTTCTCTACGTCAAAGAATGATATAGAACTATGCTTTAGGGAAGCAAAATCAAGTGCTTTCCACCTACAAAACCAAATGAATGTTAGAATATAAAACCGATCAAGTATATGCAAAATTGACAACTCAATGCTGTGTTTATGTTTCTAGACTTACCAGAGCTCCTCCATAACTACTGCACAATCAGCAAGATTCCTTCTAGTTCGGTAACTCTTATAAACCTTCTGTAGCTTCACAGCTGTAGCATCCAGATCGCTCCTTGACCTTGGTGAGATAAACTCAAGACAAGGACTTAGATTCAATGAGGGCCTTTTGTCATTTAAAGGATGGTTAATTCCGCTCTTAAAGGTGATGTGCTCTTCCTGCTTATTGTGCTGATCAACATTTTCCATTTTTGTTTCAGTTTTTGTTTCTTCAACTTGTTGTCAATTCTTGAAGCTCAGTGATCTTTCTAGGGAAATAACGTCAGAACCTTTGGGTGAAAATTTAATCTCAGAATCTATCCACCACCACTTCATTTCTGACTATCACTGACTTACATATATCACACATTCACTGACTATCCACCACCACTTCATTTCTGCCCCCCCCCCCCCCCCCAGTTCACCCTTCGAACTGCCAAAACCACTTACAACTCTGCAACAACTTCCCTGCATTCTCACCACCTCATTAAAATTCCAACACAAACTTTATATCACAAACTAAATTCAGCATAGCAATAGGCCTCTGCCGTGCACACTCTTACCACCGAACCAGCTGACCATAGTCGAACTCTAGCTCTTCACTTCTGCAACCGCCTCAAACAACCTCACCTCGAAATCAACGACCTCCCTTCAAATCACCGCAACCTATACGCAAACTTTTCCACCATATACAGTGAACAACAACCACTCTACCATTAATACAACCCCCACCATACAAACCATAATAGCGACAACCAGCCACTTCTACGATCACAACCTGCACTATATAACAACCGAACAACCACATCCAACATCTACTGTCAACTACCCCATGTAGTCTTCGTCACAACCAACCTGCTTCGTCGCTTGCAACAGAACTACTGATTTCTCCATACATCAACCAACAGCAACTCGAAACCCCAATCGCCCCAAATCGAACATCGATTCGAAAGATTGTGACAAACTCCCAAATCCGCAATCTCCTCCCTCGTCTGGATCCACGTCTGGCTGACCTACAAACTCCTTCTCAATCCTTAATTTTGTAATCGCCAACCCATCGTCGCTCGAACTCAAGCCGCAGCCTCACCTCGACCACAACTGAATCTACAACCGTGATCCTCCCCCGACTTCTTCCGATTGAGAAATTAAAGTTGATTCGAGAAATTTGAAAAGAGCATCGATTTGAGAACTTGAATTCGATTGCAAATCTTTCTTGTAGCCATGAAAAGGAAGTCACGAATTTGAGAAATTTTGATTTCGTTCGTAAAAGGAGTTGTTTACGAATTGTTTTCACAGTAGAAAGTGGGTCGGGTTTGGAATGAGGGCCTAGGTGAAATTTTTTTAAATTTTCTTTCGTTTTTTTTTAATTTTGGTTTTTTAAATTGTTTTTAGTCCAATCCAAAAAATAAAGCTTTTGCTTAACCGTATTAAATGTTAAATTAATTAGTATTTTAATAATTAATAGTTAATATTAAATAGTTATTATCAAATTACTAATAATTAATAGCTAAATTTTAATAATTAGTATTTAATGTTAAATATAACATGTCATTCATAATTATTAATTATAAATTACCATATATTTGTGAATAATTAAGTATTAATTATTTTTCATTAATTATAAATCACAAGCTATTAATTATAAATTACTGGTCATTAATTACTAAATATTTACTAATAATAATTATTAATGTAGGATTTTTATTAAATATTAATTATTATTAATTTGTAGGATTGGCACCTATTACAATGGGCATTGTTAGCCCGTTGTAAAATTGGCACCTATTACGACGAGCATTTTTAGCCCGTTGTAAAATTGACACATCTTACAACAGGCATTTTGTGACCGTTGTAAAATTGGTATCTATTACAATGGGCATTTTGTGAACTTTGTAAAATTGACATCTATTACAACGGGCAAGAAAGAACCGTTGTAATGACATTCTATTACAATGGGCAGTCATTACCCATTGTAAAAAAGACGTTATATAGGGCATCTATTACAACGGGCCTGAATGGACCGTTGTAATAGCCTACTATTACAACGTGCAGCCAATGCCTGTTGTAAAAATGGCGTTGTAATAGAGTATTTTTGTTGTAGTGCGATCATGCTCTTTTATAGCGGTTATTTTGTGTTATAAATGTGCAATTCTTTTTTATAACATATCGATATACCGCGTTTATCAAACCGCCATAGTTGTGTTTAATAGCAGCTATATGCCGCTATAAAAGATTGTTTTTCTTATAGTGTTTCCTTCCTTAAAAAGGATTTTATCATTAAAATCCCCAAGGGACAGATACTATAACTCGCACTAAGCATCCATGTTATACAGCCAAGCTCTACACAACCATCTACTCTACCAAAAGTGCAATGTGATTATTATGTACACATAATATAGGTGAGTTCAATCCTAGCATAAATGCAAGGCCGTGACGTATAGGCATGTATGCAAGCATCCTTGACATGCATAAAGTACTAAAAAATGTGTAAAAATAATAGTAATAAGTATGGTAAACTTCCCTTACCATCCAATCTACCAATCACGATGCAACCAAAACCTAATTTCTAAAGTGAAATGGTTTACCAAAGAAAAGCTCAAGATGAGAAGTCCTCATCTTCTCTTCACTTTTCCATGTGCTTTCCAGTGGATTATCTCCCCATTGTACTTGAACTAGCCTATTATCTTTGTTGTAGAGCATCCTAGTCCTATACTCCACAATGCATGTGGTGGCATGGGGTGTTATCGACTCCGTCTCAATGTCTACGAGTTGATCAGGCTCTACTATGGTGGTGGTGCTACAAAGGCATCTCCTTAAATGTGAAATAAAAAACATGTTATTGACTCCTACCAACTTTTATGGTAGCTAAACTCAATATGCAAATTACTCTATTCTTTCCATGATTGGGAAAGGCCCAACGAACCTTGACGCTAATTTCCCAGACTCACCAAATCTCATAACCTTTTTAAGAGGGGAAACTTTAACGAACACCATGTCTCCTAGCTTAAAATCCAATCCTTTTTCTTTTTGTTCACATATAACTTCTAACGATCCTGTGCAGCCTTCATATGTTGCCTAATCAACTCTACCTTTTTCGAGTATCGTGAATCGAGTCTGGTCCAGGTAGAATTTTGTCTGTGATTTCCTATAAACATTAGGGTAATTTGCATGGCCTCCCATATAGCACTTCAAGGGATTTCATGCCAATCGTTGCTTGGTGACTATTATTGTAAGCAAATTTTTGCTAAAGGTAAGTGTTGCTCCTAATGATCTCCAAAGTCCATGATGCAAGCTTTTAATAAGTCTTCCAAGATCTTATTCATCCTTTCAATTTGACCGTCATCTCCAGGTAGTAAGTAGTGCTATGATTTATTGAGGCCCCTAAAGCTGACTATAAACTCCTCCAAACTTTTCTAGGAAATAAAAGGTTCCTACCACTAACAATCCTAATTTGGATTCATGAGGTCGAACCATCTTCATAATGTGAATGTGCGCTGAAGATGATGCGGTCCTATTAATTCTAACGGGAATAAAATGGGCACATTTAGTGAGTCTGTCCACTATAAACAAAATACTTAATTGCCTCTATGACTCCTAGGAAAGTTATCTATAAATTCCATTGATATATGCTCCTATTTCCAAGTCAATACCTCAAATGGCAACAATAATCCTCCTGGATTCCATTTTTCTACCTTTATCCCTTGGCAAATCAAACAACTAGCAACAAATTCCGCTACCTTCTTCTTCAACCCTGGCCAACATAAAATTCTTTTCATATCCTTATATATCTTGTCTCCTCCAAGATGAATAGTCATCCTTGAATGGTGACACTCCGTAAGCACTTCCTCCAAAATATCATTAACTGTTGGAACATAAAGTTCCCCATCTCTCCTCAAGCATCCTCTTCCATCAACCGACTGCCATGAGAAAAGTGCTCTGCTTTCCTCAACTCATCCAAAATATTCACAACCTCATCATCATTAATCTATTCTAGTCCAATCCAGTCCATTAGCATCGGCCCAACCTCCATTGTTAGCAAATTGTCTAGAGTGGGTTCTACTAGCGATTGGAAATTAAAATTCGAAAGGAACTCCGACTACCTCTATTCATATATAGAACCTAGGGTAACATGCCTCTAGCTAAGGGGATTAGTGAAAACATTCCCTTTTTTAGGAGTATATTATATCCCCAAGTAAAATGATACTAAAAATTCTATCAATCTCTATTTCCTTAGATTTAAATATTTTTAGAAAAATAGGTATTTGAGCGATCTGTGGTCGGTGATTAAATCAAACATTCCTCCTAAGAGATAGTGCCCCCACAGTTTTAACGCAAAAAAAGTGATTGCTAACTTCAAGTCATGAGTTGGGTATCTCATCTCATGGTCTTTTAATTGTCTACTAGCGTAAGCTATCACCCTTTCTTCTTACATAAGAACTGCTCCTAATCCTATACCACATGCATCTATGTAAATCGTGAAAGGCTTCATCGCATCCGGAATAGTTAATACCATTGCACTAGTCAGTATGTAACGATCCCAATTTTTGATTTAAATTTAAATTAATAATTAATGTGAATTTTGGATAAATTCTGGAATTATTTTGAATTTGAAATATATATATGAGTAAATTTGATTTTTGACTTCATAATCTAAATTTTAAATATTGAATTTGTATTTGAATTTAGAATTTAAATGACTTAGAGAAAAGTAATTTGGGTTTGAGAAAATATTATTTATGTAAATTAAAATTATGGGTAGTTCGTTTTAAAAATATTTTCTTTAAAATAATAGGTGTTAATACAAGCAAAATAATATATATATATATATGTAGACATATAAGATAATAAATACTTAAAATAGGAATAGAAATAGATATATATATATATATATATAAGATAAATTATAAATATAAAGTGAATACATTGAAAAATCATAACAACATATTAAAATAGAAATTTCTTCATAGTATAAAGTAATAAGACAACAACAATTAATACAAGTATGTAAACATGAAAAGAACATATAAACATTCAAGTATGAGGCTTGTATAAGAAGACAGATAGATATGTTTAAGTATGAGAATAAAAGAAGATAAGCATAAACATATAAAACAAGACAAAGAAAAGTAATATAAGTGCTTAGCCACAAAAACAAATCATATCTGCCACCAAAAGAGATTACCAACCGAAAAAAAACACAAAAAAATTTGCATAGTCAAATGAAGGAGAAAAAGATCTCTGACTTTATATTTGTACAAATCAAAATTTTGCTACCCTATTGTACAAACAAGTAATAATGACCCTGTAAATTCATTTCCTATATATCAATCTATTTAGCATCAGTTCATTCGTCTACAAACTGTGTAAACCTGAAGTAAATACCATTTAAAAACTTAAACAAACTTCAACTTTAAACAACAACACAATCAATACCACCAGAGATCAAGAGAAAAGCTTCAGCTAGCAAATTCAAAACAGGTTTCAAATAAAGCAGGCTTTGTTCTTCCTTTGGAAAACAACAGTGAGAAAACATCAAGTTTTAAAATTTTGAGTTTATTTAAAATCAATAAAGATGATTCATTTATTTTATGGTATGGAATCTGTTTGATCTTTGAATATAAATCTGTAAATATTTGTCTGATGCTCTGTTGCTTCTCTGAAAATTGATGCAGATTACATAGTTAGTTCAAAAACTCAAATTTTTCTTATTTAAATCATTTCTAAGCTTTGTTTTCTCAACAAAACAAGATGTTAAACTCAAATTAAGATTTTTAATGGTTGATTTAAACCATCCTTATAAAGTATACCACTGTAATATTGATAAACAGGTAATCAAGTGATAGTTGATAAAATCAATTGTTGTAAAATATTAATTAAAGTTCATAGATTGAATCCATACTGCAAATCATGATTTTTAAAACTAAAATGAAGATTTTTAGTTTAGACTTCTCAGAGCAGTTCGAATTTGAAGTAAAATTGCATTTTGACAAATTACAGATGATTGATCCAATAATTATTTGTGAAGTTTTATTTGAAGCTAATATACATATCATGGATCTCAAGAAAATTATCAGAGGAATTTTCCAATTCATAAATTAAGGGAACGAATTCGATTTAGGGTTTTGTTCAAGGTTTTTGGACATGTCTGTAACTAGATGCGTACGGCTCCTAAGAGTGATCGAGCTCCACGCGATTCAAGGAAGTGGAAGAGGAGCGCGTTGTCGTGGTATGGCCAAAGGTTGTGGGTCTCAGGTGGTCTCGGCGGTGGTGGCGAAGTCGTTTTGTCGACTGTGGTGAGCTTCAGTTTTTCGAGCAAGAAGGCTATATTTCGATTCGGATTTTTTATAAGCGAATTGGGTTTGATTTTTGAGTCGTGGGTGAATTTATGACTTGCTGATGATATTGGCGTTCGCCAGAGATGAGCCGCGCCGCCGTGCACGTATACGGCAGCGGTGGTGTATCAGCGTCATTTAGGGGAGTGCAGTCTCGAGTCGTGCTCGAGTTTTGGGTTTAGATGCTTCGGGTTTTTGTCGAGTTTGAATGCAAGATACCTGATGCTATATTTACCTAGTTAAAACTTAAACTTACTGGAACAAATAAATGATGGAAAAAAAACGGAGAAGATGATGTTGCGTACAGGGAGGTGACCCGGGGAATAGGGTGTTTAACTCGAAGTGATACTCGGGTTTTAACAGGGTAGTTCTCGGGTTTCTTCAATACTGTTGTATTGCATTATAGGGTGAAGTTAAGAAACTCGTTTTTTTACAAGTTCTAAACACTGTAACTTAATAAAGGGATTAATTGTTAAAGTCAAGAATTTAATACAAGTCTTAATTATTTTTGTTAATACTTTAACGATGTTTTAAACACTTAATTATTATTTTAATTAAGAAATATATTTAAGTATAAAATTTAATTAACAGTAAAGTTTGTGGTTAATGATGTGTAACGATCCTGATTTTAAAGACGAATTTAAATTTATAATTTAATTGAATTTTAGATTGAATTATGGATTTGGTTGAATTTTTCAAATTTAATAAGATGTATTTACTTATTTGTTTTTGAATTTGATTTGAAACTCAAAACGAATACGTTGAATTGAATTATAAATAAAGTTTTTAAAATAAAATATATGTATAAATTAAATACCTGATAGTTAAACAATAAATAGATACATCCAAAACAACAATTTGATAAGCATGAACACTTGAACAAAACAAAGGAAAAATATGTTAAGTACAAAATGTAAACAAGAAGATAAAACAAGTAGGAAATCTACTTGGCAATAAATAATAAGTATACAAAGAAATACAGTAGCTAAAATTTATAACAACATATAAAAATAGAAATTTATCCATAATGTAATGTAATAAGATAACAACAATTAATACAAGTATGTAAACACATAAACATTCAAGTGCATGAAACTTGCATAAGAAGATAGTCATACATTTCAAGTATGTAGATTTAAAATAAAATAAAAACAAGACAAACATAATAAGTTGCATCCACCAAATAATTAATGCTAAGATATATCTCATCAGCCGAGTAAAGAAGCCAAAGCAACGTATAAAGCAAAGGAAATAATGAACAAAAACATAAACAAAAGTATGCAACATAATAATAGACTTCAGCTTGCAAAAGAAAGTCAATGTTTTATATAAAGTAACATACCAAATCATCCATCAGCCGAAAAGCAAAACAAATAAAGTATAAAAAAAAAATGAAACGAAATCTTTAGCAAAAAAAAAATTCTCTCAGTACAAGACAGAAGAAAAAAAATAAAGGAGTAAAACCTGTAGATAAATTATGCAGGCTGAGTTAAAGAAATGCAAGCTAAAGTAAGTATAGACAAAGAAGATGTAAATATCTATGAAACATGAAGTACTTACTCATTTAATGAAGGTAGCAAACATGTCCATTCGAATGTAATAAAATAAAAAAATAAAATGGTGTACCTGAAGTTGCTTAGCCAGAAAGACACCCCCTGTACAAACACCTTTTTATATACATGTCTCCTTGTATCTTCATTCGTTCATCACATAGCAAACCTGAGAGCAATAAAGTAGCATTTCCATTTTTATAAAACTGAAGCTTTATACCTCAACAAGGCAAGAAGATTAAAGATCAAAAGCAATGCCATTTCCAGTTTTGTTAAAAGTTCAAACTGCTTTTCAAAAGAAAAACTAGCTGTGCTCTGTTCGAAAACAGGTGAGCAAACCTACCCAAATCTATGATATATGCAATGATAAATGTTGTTCTGTTGTTAAAATGCCTGCTTGCCTGTGTGTATGTGAGAATATATATATATATATATATATATATATATATATAAACCTGCTCTCTACCTTGTAATAACAGTGAGTAGAACCTGGAATGTAAAAAATAGTTTTGAATCTGGACTTAAATTCAAACCCTTTTGATTTTTTTTTCATGATTTAAATTTAATATTCAAAGCAAACTGGGTTGTCCCATCACAGACTTTAGTTTTAAATTTTACTTAAGTTAAAATCGTTTTGCATTATCTCTGGAAGTCATTAACAGCTGATCAAACTTCAAAATAGAGAAAATTTAAATATCATGATTTAATGTTTTAGGGTTAGGGTCTGAAACAACATTCGAAAACGTGAATTTTAAAACTAAAATCAAGATTTTTAATGTCTTATTTGTTGAGAAATGCAAAGTTGAACAGTTTTGGGGTTTTTATCAAATTCTGGGAATCGCGTTGTCGATTAACCTCGTGATTGAATCTGAAGCTCGCTGGACGATCATAGATGGTGGGAAAATGCTAGAAATATTTTCTATTGGCTGAGGAGATGGGATTTTGGCAGGGTAGGGTTTTATGTCAGGTTGTAACGGGTGAGGTTCTCGTGAATGCTGCGTGGTGGTGGATGGATCGAGTGCCACCGCACCCATGCCAAACGAGGCGTCGAACATGGTGGAAGGTTCGTGTGTATTCGCGTGATCGACGATGTCCTGAGGTGATGGCACTGGGAAATCTCCTGAGGATGTCACGTTGGGTTTATTTGGTCGAGATGACTCGATCTCGTTTCCAAAGTTGATTCGAGTTTATGGGTGTTTGGATGGCTTGGGGCAATCGAAGGCGACTGGTCGGCGGTGGCTTTGGAGGCCAGAGCTTCGGCATCTGATGGTACACGTGCACCGCGTGCACAGTGGTAATGAAGTGTCTGGGAGAAGAAGAAAAAAAAAGGGGAAGATAAAAAGAAAAAAAAAACTGAAAGAAAAGGAGCACGCGGGGAAGAAATGAATGGCATGGCTTCGTTTCTTTGGTTTGGGCTTCGGTCCGTCTTCCTAGTGATAAGGTTCAAAGTAGTTAGGCTTCAACAGTTTTTGTAACTTAAGTTTTCAAAGTAAAAGTGTAAACAAGTTTTAAGTAATATTTTTTTTAGATTTATATTGAAAGTTAAGAATATTTTCAAGATTGTTTTGGAATTCAATAATCACATATTTATTAATTTATTAAGTAAATCAAGAATTTAAAATTAATGTTTTAAAAGCAAGTTTTAATTTTAAGTGTGAATCTAGCTCTTAAAACTATTATTAGATAAATGTTTAAGTATTTTAAAAGTTTGGATAACCTTAATTTATCAAGTTAAAATAAAATGCTTTCAAATTTAGATTAACTTAAGGAACTTAAGTTGTTTATTTGTAAGTGGTGATTTATTATAAAGGTTTAAGTAATAAAAGTTTTAAATAGTAATTAAGAAATGTAATGATTTATTTCGATTTATAAATTAAAGGATCATTTCTAAATGTGATTATTTAAAAGTTAATTGCCTTAATATAATTGAAAATTGAGTAACAAAAATAAGTAATTAAGGGATGATTACTTAAACAATTAAATGATAATTAATCTAAGTAATAAATCAATTAATAATTAAAGGTGGATTAATTTCTAATTACTTAAGGATGAATTAAGGGATAATTAATTATGTAATTAACTTAAAGGTTAAGTAATTAATGAAAAGAAAGATTATTAATTAGCGACTAAATAATTAATTAAATTGTAACTAATTAATGTTAATTAACCAGATTAGTGATTAATCTGGTTTCAAATAATCAGATGACCAATTAACCTTATTTATGGATGTTTGAATTGAAGAACCGTTGTGAGTTGTTTATATCTCTACTGTGTGATGCCTCGTGATATGAATTGCTTTAATTCAAGCTGATATGAATGTAATTTATCTGTGATGAAATTATATTATTTATTCGTGAATCTATATAGAAGATAAGCGTTATAGTTTACATCGCTTACCGTATATATTGCTGTATTCGAATCTGTGACTGTTGAGGTTGCACTATTGTGTTAAACTCTGGACCACACTTATACACACACAAATATGGATTTCAAGAGGAAATCGATTAAGCCACAGATTTCTGAAATGATTTTAAAAGTTGAATATTTAAATTCAAATATTTTGAAAATGGTTTGGATTTAAAGTGAAAAGGTTTTTGAAAATGGAGTTTCAAAGATGAAATTTATCTTGAATAACTAGATTGAGTTTAGAAATTTAAATTCAAAGGATTTAACTCGTATAAATAAAAATTGGATTTTTCTGAAATGGAAACTATTTGTTTTCAAATAATTAAAGCTTTCAAATAGGAAATGAACTTCCAAATTTTGTTAAAAGGAATTTTAAGATTGAAATGAAAATGATTTCCCAGTTATGGAAACGATTTAAAAGCTATAAGTTAAATCTTTAATTTAAAGATTTTAAACAAGTAAATCCAAATTGAAATAGAAATTGTTTTGAAATCCGAAAATGGGATTTTGTGAAATAAATCTTTTTGTTTAAAAGATTTGAAATAGCAATTGGTTTAAACCATTTGAGAGAAAGTTGATTTATTAAGTTGTGACTTAATTGAAACCCCATATCCATATGTTTAAATGTTGCACTCACTATTCGGGTTAGCCGGGAAAGGACCTTTGGGTCGTATAACCCATTCTGAATATGTGATACGTCGTTATGGATAGCAATTGAAGACCGGTGGTGAAGACCGGGTATTTGCGAGAATGGTAGAATGACCTATCGATTGTCTCTGCACTGAGTTGCTCCGGTATAGAGACTCCCTAAGTGATGGGAAGTCCGATCGGGATTGTGAATACCCGGATTGCAAGGGCTTCTTTGGAAGTGCCTTCGGTTCTGTTCGAACCCGGAACAGACTTGTATGGATTGTATGTCTGACATTACATTTTGAGATATAAAGCAGATTTCTTTCAAATACATTTCTGTTGGTGGCGGAGAATTTATTCTCTTAGCTTAACACCCTTCTCTGAGACGTACGAGCTCAGAGGTTATGTAGTTGAAGGTTGTCAGTGATATATTCCCAACTTGGTAATGTGACATGCTGAGTGCTGCTGATCATTTGTTGATCGAAGCATGGCTTTGTGAAAAGCGTAGCTTTGTGGACGAGACTTCTTCGAGCCTCACAACCCGGTAATGGTCGAAACAGGAATTGTGCGGCAAGGTTTCAGGGGTAGCTCCCCTAGGGTATGACCATTCCTTCTAGAAAAGGGTAGTATCATGGTATGGAGCCTAGATACTTACCTATGTGGACACACTTTATTTATTACTGTGTGATGTTGTTGGTTAGAGAGCTCTCGTATAAAGGTCCCAAAGGACCAGGGTTGGCATATCTGAGGTTCTGTATATTCCCCGGGAAGGGGGGTAGCCGGCCTTGTTTGGCAGAGATCCGGTTAGGTTCTCGGGGCGTCCCGCCAGAGGCGTTCCCATGTGGCAATAGGAAGTTCCTTAGCCTGACCATTTGTTGGAAAATCCATTCAAACAATACGAGCCTTGTACGGTTTTAGTTGTATAACCTGCCATGAAATGTGGTGGTAACCTGCTATTGAACATGGTAGCTATAGTAGGCATAGTTCGAAATGTCTATGCTGGCTAAGATTTATATTCTACTTTCGAAATGTTTTTCCGCACTGTGCACTTATAATAATAATATCAAAGAAATTTTTCTGCGTATCAAGCATATTTAACTATCATAAGGAGAAATCTCCTCCGATTCTGCGTTTGCATGGTGTGTGTGGCGGGAGGCCTTATGGTAGTTTCATTTTCCAAAAGCTTTGCGATTTTGAAATTTAAATCTTTGATTGTTTTTAAAGACCAAACTGTTTTTGTTTGCTCATACCAGTCCCATGACTGACCTGGAGTTTATTGTTCCTTTCCTAAACTCTGGGTGCCCATAATTTTCCACACGGGCAGTCTAGAGTTTGGTTTTTCAGATAGTTAGGTTTAGTAGATTATATTGGGCTAGTTCAGTCTTTGGATTCAGACGAGACTTGCTTATCTTGGTGAAATCTTGATGGTGGATTGAGTTAGGAGTTTTGGAGCTTTTGGATCAGAGTTGCAATATTGGATATTCTGTTGAAGACTTATTCATAGTTTATCTGGTTCCGCTGTATTATGTTGTATATTCTCTGATGTTGATGATTATCATTGTATCATATTGATGTATCAGATATTATATTCATTTTATATCAGTGATATCGTCTTTTATTTCCGCTCTGTTATTTATCATCTAATGGGTGTTGCAAGCTCCCCCGATACGAATTTGATGTTGTTATCGGACATCGAGTTTGGGTCGTGACAGATTGGTATCAGAGCTGAAGGTTGAGTAAGAACTTAAGCTATGGAGTGTAACACATTAGATGGCTCATTAGAGATAGGGCGAAATATACCCTAGAATGAGTACAACTAGTGGAACCAAATCCAAATTTCTTAATCTATTTTTTTTATCTGTTGTTATTCTCTAAGATATTTCGTCCGAATGCCTAAATTGGATTTCTTACTATTCACAGTTAGTAAGAATGAGTGGAAGAAGAGGACGAAATAGGAGACAGGAAAGTAACACTTCAACTGGTCAAAGCCCTGCAATGACGGATATTCCCATTCAATCTCAATCAAATTTGGCTGATCTATATCGAAGTTTTTCTAGACTAGGTGGAAAGTCGTTCACTGGCAAAGAAACCGTTATTGAAGCACAAGCTTGGATTCGATCGTGTGAAAAGATTTTCAAGGGATTAAAATTAGAAGATGATCAGATGCGTTTGATAGCTTCTTGGCAGCTCCAGGAAGATGCTTTAATTTGGTGGGAAACAGTTACATTGGATGAGTCGGCAGATGAATTTACTTGGAGTCGTTTCAAGGAAGTTTTCGAACAGCGATATATGCCGTCTGCTGGTATCTCTAGAGTGTACCAGGAGTTTGTGGATTTGAAGCAAGGAAGTTTATCGTTTGAGGAATATTTGAACAAATTTATTGAATTATCTCGATTTGGTCCAGAATTGGTGAATACACCGTTAAAGAAGAATGAAAAGTTTATTCGGGGAAGAATAAGGAGTTTCAGGAAAGGATGACTACTCACATTAAAGAATCTTTTTCTGAATTAATCGACATGGGCTATCGATACGATACTTTGGAAAAGCAAGAAGATCCGGAGAAGAATGGAAGTACAAGTAAATTGAATTAGAGAAAAAGGAAGTTTGGTGGTAAGAAATCGAAGAAAAATAAAGGAAAGAAGGATGTACAGAAGAAAAAGAAGGACGTTACTTGTCTCAATTGTTTGGAGAAAGGTCACTACTCGGATAAATGCAAGAGTGATTGGAAGCCAGGATTGAGAAAGCCATTTATGAGGCCAGATCAGGAATCTACGAGATGCTATAAATGCCGCAAGCCGGGACACAGGATCAACAACTGTCCAGCTTATAAGCAACTCTAGAAAAAAAGTGTATGCAATCAAAGTCGATTCTTCAAACCTCAAAAGCATATTAAGGAAATAAATGTTATAAGGTAACCTTCTCATTTACGATTAAAATTATTCGAATTTTGGTTCAGCATGAGAACTACCCTTAGTTTTATTTCTCAGCAAATCGAAGATGAGTTAAATCTTGAATCTGAGATCATAATCAAATCTATTTCTGTTTATTTCATTGGGTTTCGATATAATATACGAACGGTTAGTTATCCCTTCGAACTAACCAATACCCCTGTATACTTCGTAGATCAGGTAACCCAATTGTTTCGTAAATTGATTGAGTTTGTTCTCGTATCTATTGTTGATATTCTGATTTGGTGAGCCAAATGCAGAATTGATATCCAATTTGATTTGGAAAGATATTTCTCTATCTTTCATCTATCTTCGTTATCTCTCTGGCGAATTTCGAGGACGAAATTCTTTTTAAGGGGGGAAGTCTGTAACGATCCTGATTTTAAAGATGAATTTAAATTTATAATTTAATTGAATTTTAGATTGAATTATGGATTTGGTTGAATTTTTCAAATTTAATAAGATGTATTTACTTATTTGTTTTTGAATTTGATTTGAAACTCAAAACGAATACATTGAATTGAATTATAAATAAAGTTTTTAAAATAAAATATATGTATAAATTAAATACCTGATAGTTAAACAATAAATAGATACATACAAAACAAAAATTTGATAAGCTGAACACTTGAACAAAACAAAGGAAAAATATGTTAAGTACAAAATGTAAACAAGAAGATAAAACAAGTAGGAAATCTACTTGGTCAATAAATAATAAGTATACAAAGAAATACAGTAGCTAAAATTTATAACAACATATAAAAATAGAAATTTATCCATAATGTAATGTAATAAGATAACAACAATTAATACAAGTATGTAAACACATAAACATTCAAGTGCATGAAACTTGCATAAGAAGATAGTCATACATTTCAAGTATGTAGATTTAAAATAAAATAAAAACAAGACAAACATAATAAGTTGCATCCACCAAATAGTTAATGCTAAGATATATCTCATCAGCCGAGTAAAGAAGCCAAAGCAATGTATAAAGCAAAGGAAATAATGTACAAAAACATAAACAAAAGTATGCAACATAATAATAGACTTCAACTTGCAAAAGGAAGTCAATGTTTTATATAAAGTAACATACCAAATCATCCATCAGCCGAAAAGCAAAACAAATAAAGTATGAAAAAAAATGAAACGAAATCTTTAGCACAAAAAAAAAAAATTCTCTCAGTACAAGATAGAAGAAAAAAAAATAAAGGAGTAAAACCTGTAGATAAATTATGCAGGCTGAGTTAAAGAAATGCAAGCTAAAGTAAGTATAGACAAAGAAGATGTAAATATCTATGAAACATGAATACTTACTCATTTAATGCACGCAGCAAACATGTCCATTCGAATGTAATAAAATAAAAAAATAAAATGGTGTACCTGAAGTTGCTTAGCCAGAAAGACACCCCCTGTACAAACACCTTTTTATATACATGTCTCCTTGTATCTTCATTCGTTCATCACATAGCAAACCTGAGAGCAATAAAGTAGCATTTCCATTTTTATAAAACTGAAGCTTTATACCTCAACAAGGCAAGAAGATTAAAGATCAAAAGCAATGCCATTTCCAGTTTTGTTAAAAGTTCAAACTGCTTTTCAAAAGAAAAACTAGCTGTGCTCTGTTCGAAAACAGGTGAGCAAACCTACCCAAATCTATGATATATGCAATGATAAATGTGGTTCTGTTGTTAAAATGCCTGCTTGCCTGTGTGTATGTGAGAATATATATATATATATATATATATATAAACCTTCTCTCTACCTTGTAATAACAGTGAGTAGAACCTGGAATGTAAAAAATAGTTTTCAATCTGGACTTAAATTCAAACCCTTTTGATTTTTTTTTTCATGATTTAAATTTAATATTCAAAGCAAACTGGGTTGTCCCATCACAATCTTTAGTTTTAAATTTTACTTAAGTTAAAATCGTTTTGCATTAGTCATTAACAGCTGATCAAACTTCAAAATAGAGAAAATTTAAATATCATGATTTAATGTTTCAGGGTTAGGGTCTGAAACAACATTCGAAAACGTGAATTTTAAAACTAAAATCAAGATTTTTAATGTCTTATTTGTTGAGAAATGCAAAGTATAACAGTTTTGGGGTTTTTATCAAATTCTGGGAATCGCGTTGTCGATTAACCTCGTGATTGAATCTGAAGCTCGCTGGACGATCATAGATGGTGGGAAAAATGCTAGAAATATTTTCTATTGGCTGAGGAGATGGGATTTTGGCAGGGTAGGGTTTTATGTCAGGTTGTAACGGGTGAGGTTCTTGTGAGTGCTGCGTGGTGGTGGATGGATCGAGTGCCACCGCACCCATGCCAAACGAGGCATCGAACATGGTGGAAGGTTCGTGTGTATTCGCGTGATCGACGATGGCCTGAGGTGATGGCGCTGGGAAATCTCCTGAGGATGTCACGTTGGGTTTATTTGGTCGAGATGACTCGATCTCGTTTCCAAAGTTGATTCGAGTTTATGGGTGTTTGGATGGCTTGGGGCAATCGAAGGCGACTGGTCGGCAGTGGCTTTGGAGGCCAGAGCTTCGGCATCTGATGGTACACGTGCACCGCGTGCACAGTGGTAATGAAGTGTCTGGGAGAAGAAGAAAAAAAAGGGGAAGATAAAAAGAAAAAAAACTGAAAGAAAAGGAGCACGCGGGGAAGAAAAGAATGGCATGGCTTCGTTTCTTTGGTTTGGGCTTCGGTCCGTCTTCCTAGTGATAAGGTTCAAAGTAGTTAGGCTTTAACAGTTTTTGTAACTTAAGTTTTCAAAATAAAAGTGTAAACAAGTTTTAAGTAAGATTTTTTTTAGATTTATATTGAAAGTTAAGAATATTTTCAAGATTGTTTTGGAATTCAATAATCACATATTTATTAATTTATTAAGTAAATCAAGAATTTAAAATTAACGTTTTAAAAGCAAGTTTTAATTTTAAGTGTGAATCTAGCTCTTAAAACTATTATTAGATAAATGTTTAAGTATTTTAAAAGTTTGGATAACCTTAATTTATCAAGTTAAAATAAAATTCTTTCAAATTTAGATTAACTTAAGGAACTTAAGTTGTTTATTTGTAAGTGGTGATTTATTATAAAGGTTTAAGTAATAAAAGTTTTAAATAGTAATTAAGAAATGTAATGATTTATTTTGATTTATAAATTAAAGGATCATTTCTAAATGTGATTATTTAAAAGTTAATTGCCTTAATATAATTGAAAATTGAGTAACAAAAATAAGTAATTAAGGGATGATTACTTAAACAATTAAATGACAATTAATCTAAGTAATAAATCAATTAATAATTAAAGGTGGATTAATTTTAATTACTTAAGGATGAATTAAGGGATAATTAATTATGTAATTAACTTAAAGGTTAAGTAATTAATGAAAAGAAAGATTATTAATTAGCGACTAAATAATTAATTAAATTGTAACTAATTAATGTTAATTAACCAGATTAGTGATTAATCTGGTTTCAAATAATCAGATGACCAATTAACCTTATTTATGGATGTTTGAATTGAATGAACCGTTGTGAGTTGTTTATATCTCTACTGTGTGATGCCTCGTGATATGAATTGCTTTAATTCAAGCTGATATGAATGTAATTTATCTGTGATGAAATTATATTATTTATTCGTGAATCTATATAGAAGATAAGCGTTATAGTTTACATCGCTTATCGTATATATTACTGTATTCGAATCTGTGACTGTTGAGGTTGCACTATTGTGTTAAACTCTGGACCACACTTATACACACACAAATATGGATTTCAAGAGGAAATCGATTAAGCCACAGATTTCTGAAATGATTTTAAAAGTTGAATATTTAAATTCAAATATTTTGAAAATGGTTTGGATTTAAAGTGAAAAGGTTTTTGAAAATGGAGTTTCAAAGATGAAATTTATCTTGAATAACTAGATTGAGTTTAGAAATTTAAATTCAAAGGATTTAACTCGTATAAATAAAAATTGGATTTTTCTGAAATGGAAACTATTTGTTTTCAAATAATTAAAGCTTTCAAATAGGAAATGAACTTCCAAATTTTGTTAAAAGGAATTTTAAGATTGAAATGAAAATGATTTCCAAGTTATGGAAACGATTTAAAAGCTATAAGTTAAATCTTTAATTTAAAGATTTTAAACAAGTAAATCCAAATTGAAATAGAAATTGTTTTGAAATCCGAAAATGGGATTTTGTGAAATAAATCTTTTTGTTTAAAAGATTTGAAATAGCAACTGGTTTAAACCATTTGAGAGAAAGTTGATTTATTAAGTTGTGACTTAATTGAAACCCCATATCCATATGTTTAAATGTTGCGCTCACTATTCGGGTTAGCCGGGAAAGGTCCTTTGGGTCGTATAACCCATTCTGAATATGTGATACGTCGTTATGGATAACAATTGAAGACCGGTGGTGAAGACCGGGTATTTGCGAGAACGGTAGAATGACCTATCGATTGTCTCTGCACCGAATTGCTCCGGTATAGAGACTCCCTAAGTGATGGGAAGTCCGATCGGGATTGTGAATACCCGAATTGCAAGGGCTTCTTTGGAAGTGCCTTCGGTTCTGTTCGAACCCGGAACAGACTTGTATGGATTGTATGTCTGACATTACATTTTGATATATAAAGCAGATTTCTTTCAAATACATTTATGTTGGTGGCGGAGAATTTATTCTCTTAGCTTAACACGCTTCTCTGAGACGTACGAGCTCAGAGGTTATGTAGTTGAAGGTTGTCAGCGATATATTCCCAACTTGGTAATGTGACATGCTGAGTGCTGCTGATCATTTGTTGATCGAAGCATGGCTTTGTGAAAAGCGTAGCTTTGTGGACGAGACTTCGTCGAGCCTCACAACCCGGTAATGGTCGAAACAGGAATTGTGCGGCAAGGTTTCAGGGGTAGCTCCCCTAGGGTATGACCATTCCTTCTGGAAAAGGGTAGTATCATGGTATGGAGCCCAGATACTTACCTCTGTGGACACACTTTATTTATTACCGTGTGATGTTGTTGGTTAGAGAGCTCTCGTATAAAGGTCCCAAAGGACCGGGGGTGGCATATCCGAGGTTCTGTATATTCCCCGGGAAGGGGGGTAGCCGGCCTTGTTTGGCAGAGATCCGGTTAGGTTCTCGGGGCGTCCCGCCAGAGGCGTTCCCATGTGGCAATAGGAAGTTCCTTAGCCTGACCATTTGTTGGAAAATCCATTCAAACAATACGAGCCTTGTACGGTTTTAGTTGTATAACCTGCCATGAAATGTGGTGGTAACCTGATATTGAACATGTTAGCTATAGTAGGCATAGTTCGAAATGTCTATGCTGGCCAAGATTTATATTCTACTTTCGAAATGTTTTTCTGCACTGTGCACTTATAATAATAATATCAAAGAAATTTTTCTGCGCATCAAGCATATTTAACTATCATAAGGAGAAATCTCCTCTGATTCTGCATTTGCATGGTGTGTGTGGCGGGAGGCCTTATGGTAGTTTCATTTTCCAAAAGCATTGCGATTTTGAAATTTAAATCTTTGATTGTTTTTAAAGACCAAACTGTTTTTGTTTGCTCATACCAGTCCCATGACCGACCTGGAGTTTATTGTTCCTTTCCTAAACTCTGGGTGCCCATAATTTTCCACACGGGCAGTCTAGAGTTTGGTTTTTCAGATAGTTAGGTTTAGTAGATTATATGGGGCTAGTTCAGTCTTTGGATTCAGACGAGACTTGCTTATCTTGGTGAAATCTTGATGGTGGATCGAGTTAGGAGTTTTGGAGCTTTTGGATCAGAGTTGCAATATTGGATATTCTGTTGAAGACTTATTCATAGTTTATCTGGTTCCGCTGTATTATGTTGTATATTCTCTGATGTTGATGATTATCATTGTATCATATTGATGTATCAGATATTATATTCATTTTATATCAGTGATATCATTTTTTATTTCCGCTGTGTTATTTATCATCTAATGGGTGTTGCAAGCTCACGCGATACGAATTTGATGTTGTTATCGGACATCGAGTTCGGGTCGTGGCATGATGATTTGATTTTGAAAGTTTAAAGAAGAGCTTTAAATGTTAATTAAATTGAATAGTAACTAATTAATTATCTTAGGAAGCAATTAAGAATAATTAATAATGATTTAATCTAAGATATATTTTTTAAGAAAGTAATTAAAGAAATGTTATTAGTTAGTGAAGATAACTAACTAGGGATTATTAAGTAATTAAATTAATGTGATTAATTTTGATAATTAATTGGATTAATTAATTTAGATAATCAGTTATACATTTTTAAAATATAATTACTAAATGAAAGGAGTTAAGGGATTAATTACTTATTGTAATTAATTTTGGTAATGTGGTAAATTTAAGTTAATTAATAAATTTATTTTAATTAATTTAAGAGAATCATTTGATAATTGGATAAGTGTAATTACTTAGTGCAATTAATGGAGATAATTCCTTAGGGAAGTAATGAATGATAATTACTGGGATGTAATTAGTGAATTTGATTTATAAATGAAGTAATTTGGGTAATTACTTTTGTAATTAATCAAGGGATTAACTAATGGAGATAATTAATTATGGGATAATTTATTTATTTAATAAGTAGTTAAGGATAGTTAATTTGTGGTTTGTAATTAATCAAGGGTGATTAATAATTGTGTTTAATTAAAGATTAATTACTTAATGTAATTAATTTAAATAAAGTAATTTAATTTAATATAATTAGAGATCATTAATTAATATAATTAATGATGTAATTTATAATGGACCAATTAAGGAATGATTAATAATGAGGCGATTAATTGATGTAATTAATTAAGGTGATTGATTAATTAATTTATATCAAACGATTTGTAAATAATTAATCAGGATTGGATTAATTCATAAGTAATTAATTTAATTGGAAATAAATTGAATTAATTAGGATTAAACAATTGATTAATCCTGCTTATAAATGTTTATTGAATGCTCGACCTTACTTATGAATGATTGTATTGTATGAGATGCCTTGAATTGATTGTCCTATCTAATCGGTGATATTTTGTTTTGTGGATTGAGCTGTGTATTTGATTCATTTATTTGTGATACCTTTGTATATTATCTGTGAATCTGTGAATTAATGATGAGCGTTATAGTTTATACCGCTTATCAACTATATTTCTGTGTTTTGATCTATGATGATGATGTTGCTACACTTAAAACCTTGGACCACACATATACACACAAATATGGATTTCACCAGGAAATCGATTAAGTCACAGATTTTTGAAATGATTTTTAAATAGACAATTTGAATTCAAACAGTTTGGAAATGGAATTGGGTTAAATATGAGAAGCTTTTGGAAAGGAATTTCAAAGATAAAATTTATTTTTGAATAACTTGATAACACTTTGAAATTTAAATAATTTGATTTAAATTTAAATTCAAATTTTGAAACTGAATTCTATGATTTTAATCTAGGGATTAAAGATGTTATACTAGTTATATATGGGTTAAACCATTTTTAAATGTATTAATTTGGGAATTTGAATTTAAATTCAAAGGCTTTAACTCGTGCAAATATAATTGGTGTGATATCCCAGAAATTTGGGCAATATAAATTTAATAATCTGTGTTATAAATTTAATTTGATTTGATAATTTTAATAACAAATTTGGAATTTGATTTAATAATCATGTTTTAATAAATATTTAAATTGAAAGATTTTATCTTTTTGAATGAATAAATTGTTTCTGTTTATAATATATAATTTTATATATTGTAAATTGATAAATTTTGATTTTTGATCTTAGTAAATAAATTAATTTTCTAACTCTAATTTATATTTGATAAATTGGAAATTTGATTTAAATTTAACATATAACTTTTCAAAGCAATTCAAATAAATAATTATGTGGTTTATATGAAAGGAAAATCTATCTGTTTAAATTTATATTTTTAATTAACTTAAATATGAAGTTAAATTTGGTTAACATCAAAGCTTTGTTTTAGTTTCTTTTTAAAAAAAATATTGTTTGAAAATGTTATATAAGAATTTAAAATACAATTTACTTATGGTTTTAATATATTGAGTGATAAAGGAAATTTATAATCTCATTTATAAATTATTTAATATTGTTTAATTTGTTATTTTTAAATAAAATTTTTAATACTTAAGTTTTTATAAACATAAATAGATTTGTAGTAATAAGATTTGTTATTTTTAATTTTTACAAGAGTTATGTATGCATCTTTACATATGTAACTTGATTATTGAAATTTGATTTGATAAATTAATTTAAAGTTTGCATTCAATGTTTTGAAAATTTAAAGGAATAAAACACTTAAAAATATTTGAATAAGCTTTTGTTTGTAACTTGTTTTGTTTTGTTTTCTAAAATTAAAAGGAAATAAAATTCATTTATATATACATATGAAATAAAATAAGTTAAAGTATTTATAAACAATTTAAATTAAAATTTAAAACACTTTTAATATACATGTGTAAGTTTCTTAAGAAATAAATTGACATGTATTAGTCATGTAATAAACTAAAGTGACGATTGTTAAAATGAGAACAAGTGTAATGTTTAAAATTTTCTTTTTCATTTTATTTTTAAAATCAAAATATACTTATACAGATACATTTCTTCTTAACCTCATTTTTTCTTTTTCTTATTCTTCTTCAAACTTAAGAAAAGTTTTCAGATCTAAAATCTGCAATCTCATCTTTCTTCAAAACAGAAAAAAATCTGCAAAACCTATTTCACTCAAAACCAAAAAGAAAACTATCTGAATCATATTCACCAACCTGAAATGCATGTAGACCTGCAATCAATTTGCAAATTTGTGAAAAGCTTGCAAATTCCTTTCTGTCTCTAAAAAAATATACATACAAACCTGCATATTCTTTTCTGGAAACTTGCATGCACCTTCTCTCTGGAAGCCTGCAGTCCTCTAATTGAAATCACTGCATTTCTGTTTTGAGCTTCATCAAATTTGCATGCAAACCACAAAGCTCAATACAAGCCTGCAGTCTTTATTCTTTTAAATCAAACCAAGTCTGCATTTTTCTGGAAACAAACATGCATGTAGATCAGGGAGCATATCGTTAAGAAGGATGGAAATTTCAAAAGCATTTGCAGTTTTCATAAGGCAATCTGAAGTTTTAAAGCAAATAAATCAAAAGTAAAATCTGAAGCTCTTCATAAATACATATGCTTTGCCTACATAAAACCCAGGTGAGTAACAATTTTACTAAGTAAACTTGAGTAATAAATTGGTTGCTTTTTATTTCTAAAATTTTGTATGTTGCATGTCATATTTAAGGTTCATTTCTGGTATAATATATGTGTATAGTTGTACATGTTGATATGAGTTTGCCTTTCTGTATTCAAGTTACAGATTTAGGAATTGTTTTAATATTCACTCCATTTAAATTGATATGTGTTAAGTTTTAACATATGACTGTTAACATTTGATACAGTTTATATTTTTATTTAAAATGAAATTGTCTGTAGATTGTCTGTAAGCTCAGAGACTACAGAAAAAATCATATATAAGTAAGAATTTGATCACTTAGATTCTTTGATTTAAGATATTAAACCAATTACATAAATCAAAACTTGAATTTTAAAACTAAATTCATAAAATTTAGTTTAAATTTTGACAGAGCATTTCTGTTTTTGTCTGGAAATGGTGATTAGGGTTGAACTGACAACCTAGGTGATTAGAATGACCAATATTGATTTTGGTGATAGATTGGTGAACTGAGTTGCAGAGAAAAATGGTTGATGATAGATTAAATCAATGAGGTGATGGGAATTGTGAATCAAAATTTTAAGCCCTAGTTTTTCTGTGTTTGAAGAATTTGATCACTGTGATCAAATTAAGTGATCGAGTTCTCTCTAGTTCGAGCTGGTGATTGATGGAGTATATTTGAAGGTGTGGCCGGAGGTGAAGTCACCCAGGTGGTCGGAGGAAAGTGATTTCTGGAGATTCCAGTTTCGATCATTGTTTCAGTATTTAAGAACTCGAATGTTCAAATTTCAATTTAGGGTTTTTGAAGTTGAATTGATGGTCGAATTGGTGTTTGGAGAGGATTGTCAACTTGCGTAGGGGATCGTGAGGGATCGGAGATGGATTTTCCGATGGTGCAGGTGCACGATTTAATGGCGTTTCAGCTGTTTCTTTTTGGGAAGAAGGAGCATGTGTTGTGTCATGAAGTTTTGTGATGAGCTTGAAGCATTTGGATGATAGTCTCGAAGCTGATGGGTTGGGGACTCGAAGTAAAGGAGATGAGGCCTCGGGTATTTAGTTGTGTTTCCGGGTTTGGGTAAACCTGTTATCACAGGTTTGTATAAACCTGTTTTTAATTGAGATTTAAACAGATTTTAGGATGAAAATTGTATTCGAGTTACTCGAGTTGCTTGGGTCAGCTCAAGCTAGTTATTGAAATTTAGAATTTGTCGTATTTCAAATTTTAAATTGAATTTCAAAAATACTAAGTAAAGAATTTAATTAAATATTAAATCTAACTTTAAATTGTGAATTCAAGTTTTGGTTTGAATCATGCCTGGAAATAAATAAGCTTTTAAATTTAAACTTGTTTAACTTTAAAAGAAGTTTATTGTTTAAGAATGTTTTAAAAGAATTTGAATTTAAATTGAAATTGAAATATAAAGTAATGTTAAACAAAGTTTAAATTTGATTCAAATTTGGATTTGAATCTTTGGTTTAAAAATAAATTTAAGTTTTATAAATTTAAGTGTTGAAAACAAATTTGAATGATAATGTGAAAATTTAAATGGTTTTAAGTTTAAAAGAAATTTGTTTTGACTTTTATGAAATTTCTTTTATAATAAAAGTTTTATTTAACAATTAAAGGTTTTTGATTGAATTTAAACTTGTAAAGTTAAATAACAATTTAATGTTTTATATTTCATTTAATTATTAGAGTAATTAAATGAATAATTAATTTATTTAATAAATTAATGAAATAAATAATTATTTGAATGTAATTAAGGGATAATTTTAAGGGTTTAGGATTAATTATTCTTTGAATAATTAACTTGTAATTAAGAATATTTAATTAAATAAAATTTGTTTTTAATTAATGATTAATAATTAATTAATCAAGTAATAATGGATTTAATTAAGTTTTAATTAACACTTAATTATTTAATTAATTAGGGGTTAATTAATAGATTAATTAATGATTAATTAATTTGTAATAAAAAATGATTAATATAAGTTAATTACTTTGGAAAATAATTAATGAATTATTTAATATTTAATGAAGGTCATTAACTAAGGATTATTTAATAATTAATTAATGTGATTAATTTTAATTATTAATTAGATTAATTAATTTAAAGATAATCAATTGTGTAAGTTATTAATTATAATTACTTATGGAAGTAATTAAGGAATTAATTACTTATTGTAATTAATTGAGTAAATTTGATTAGTTTAAGTTAATTAATTTAGTTTAATTAATTTAAATTAATCGTTTGATGATTTGTGAAGTATAATTACTTAATATAATTAAATGAAGAGAAGTTACTTAGGAAAGTAATTAATGAGTAATTACTATATGAAATTAATTGAAGGTGATTTGTTGATAAAAGTAATTTGAGTATAATTACTTTGTAAATTAATCAAGGGATTAATTAGAATTAATTAAGGAGTAATTAATTTATTTGGTGAAGTAATTTAAGGGAAGTTAATTACTGGATTGGGTTAATCAAGGGTGATTAACAATAATGGTTTAAATTAAAATTAATTACTAAAAATAATTAATTTAGACAAGGTAATTAATTTAAATGTAATTAGGGATCATTAATTAATATAATTAATGATGTAATTAAGATTAATTAATTAAGATTAATTAATCAATAATAAGTGATTAAAGGTAATTAATTTTAGGTAATTAATTAAGGAAGTAACTAAAGGTTAATTACTATAATTAATTAAATATAATTAATTTGAGAAATTAATTAGTAAATAATTAATTTAATGTAATTAAGAGTTAATTAATCAAGGATGATTAATTAAAATGAATAATTGGATGATGATTAATTATTTGATTGATAATTAATTAATAATGATAAGCAAGGATGATATTGGTGAAGTAATTAATTTAATTTACTTTAAATTAATGGAATGATGTAATTAATTTAATTCATTTTAAATTAATTATATTTGGGTGTGGATTAATCATTGCTTATATGGTTGGATAGTGTTGTTTGCTTTGGATGATTTGAATCTCATATATGAGATAGATAATGTTGAGTGATTTGGATGCATTGGTTGCATGGTGATATTGGTATAGATTATTCTTTTGAATAATGATAATATGGTTTATCCGATATGTTGATAATGTTGATTACCTGTTGTGTATCTTTGATTTATCTATTTAGACATATAGAAAATTGAATTGTTTTAAACCTTTAAAACAACTTGGCCTTAAAAGACACGCTTTGGATTTCGATGAGACCGGGATCGGGTTTCCATATTTGGATATTCGAAAACCACATCGTTTCCAAATAACGTTAGGTCGTGAATCTAAGTGGATCAAGTGAAGACTCGAGGTGTAAGGGCTATACGTCAGTATAACTCTGTGGGTGATTCCGTAATGAGTTGACGGAATAGTGCTTATAGATTCGAGATGTAGATTTAGAGTGCAAGGATTATCGTCGTTAACTCTGAGGGTGATTCCAAAATGAGTGTAACGAGATAATGCTTTCGGTTTCGTTCGAACCCGGAACGAACTTGTATGGTTTGAATACTTTCAGAACATCGTCAGGGGGACGATGAGCATTCTAAGAGATGTGTCCTCTAAAGGTAATCGTAGCCTCAAGCCTCATCAACCGGGAATGGCTAAAACAGGGGAGGTGCAACAAGGCTTCGTGGGTTGCACCCACTGGAGAGCAAGATTGATCCCTGTCTAGAGGTCCCTTTTTATTCGTCTTAGTGGGCAGTTGTCAGTGTACACCAACTGCGGGGTTGTCTTGTTCGGAACAATTAAGTAAGGAATGGGTCCGGCTTTGTGTTGCAGGGGAGTGGGAGTACTCCTCGGTACGTTGATCTAGGCCACGTACTGTGACGGGCGGTACCCCGGTAGCCCTGCCATTGTATGGAATCCACAATCCAATAAGTGCCAACGGTTTTGAATGTATTACCCACTTTTGTGGCTAGTAGCTGGAATTTAATAGATGTAACAATTTCGGCTATTTCTTATTTACTTGAAAACCCTAGACCCTATTATAATATCACTGGATTTCCTATCAAATGTTTTGGTTAGCGTAAGGTAAAAACTTTTCCATGTTTATGTGCGGGAAGTCTTACGTGATACCTTTCTTTTCAAAAGGTTTTTTCCAAAATTAAGCAACTTTAACCTGTTACTCACACCAGACCCATGTCTGACCCGGAGTTTATTTTTGTTTTTCATAAACTCTTGGGTACTCAAATTTTTACGAGTAGCCAAGGGATTTAGGTTAGCTTTGACAAATATTGGAGGAGCAATGGAGCAGGAGGCTTCTACGTTAGATATATAGTATTCCGCCGTGTGATCTGTGATTGTCTCTGAGTTGTATTATGTTGTAAATACTAGACAGGTGTTTATAACTGTCTAGTATGTGTTGTATATCTGTGTACTCTGATAGTGGTTGTAAACTATGTAATATTTTATATTATTAATATAATTTATTCGTTCCGCTGTTGAGATTCTAATGTTGTTTCTTCTTTCTCTTCTTTCTTTTCTTCTTCTATCCCTTTCTTTCTTCTTAGCGATGCGACTTCCTGGAGTTTGGAAGTTGGGTCGTTACAATTGGATTCTTATGAAATGAAAACCATTTGTTTTCAAATAATAAGGCTTTCACATAGGAAATGAACGTCCAATTTGTGTTAAAAGGAATTTCAAGTTTGAAATGAAAATGATTCCCAAGTTATGGAAACGGTTTGAAAACTATAAGTTAAATCTTTGATTTAAAGATTTAACGAGTTAATCCAATTGAAATGGAAATTGTTTTGAAATCCGTAAATGGATCTTTGTGAAACTGGATGAACTTCGTGAAAAAAAATCTTTTTGTTTAAAGATTTGAAATGGTAAATTTTTTTAACCATTTGAAAAAGAAAGGTTTTGGTTTTCTGTGAAGTCGTGACTTAACTGAAGTCCCATATCCATATATTTTAAATATTGCGCTCATTATTCGGTTTAGCTGGGAGAGGACCTTGTGTCATATAACCCATTCTGAATAATGAGACATTGATATGGACAGCATTTGAAGACCGGTGGTGAAGACCGGGTATTTGTGAGAATGATTGGATAACCTATCGATTGTCTCTGCACCGATTCACGCCGGTATAGAGATTCCCTAAGTGATGGGAAGTCCGATCGGGATTGTGAATACCCGGATTGGCAAGGGCTTCTTCGGAAGCGCCTTCGGTTCTGTTCAAACCCGAGACAGACTTGTATGGTTGTGTGTCTGACACTACACTTTGAGATATAAAGAAGATTTCTTTCAAATACATATCTATTGGTGGCGGAGAATTTATTCTCTTAGCTTAACACCCTTCTCTAAGACGTACGAGCTCAGAGGTTATGTAGTTGAAGGTTATCAGCGATACACTCCCAATTTGGTAGCGTGACATGCTTAGTGCTGCTATGTGTTGATGATCATTTGTTGATCATTTGTGATCAGAGCATGGCTCTGTATGAAGCGTAGCTTTGTGGACGACACTGCATCAGGACCTCACAACCCGGAAATAGTCGAAACAGGAAAGATGCGGCAAGGTTATGAGGGGCGCGCCCTTTAGGGTGTGTCAATCCCTTCTGGTAAAGGGTGGTATCATGGTATGGAGCCTAGATATTTACCTATGTGGTGGGCTTCAATCTCATTTTCTGTGTGGTTGTTGCTTTGTGCTTTAGAGGCGTCTCGGATAAAGGTCCCAAAGGACCGGGGGGTGGCATGCTCGAGAAGTAGTTACCAAGTTACAGAGGTAACCCGACCTTGTGTTGGCAGAGAGCTGGTTAAGTTCTCGGGACATCTCGCCAGAGGCGTACCCATGGACAGTGGGAAGTTCCTTAGCCCGACCATTTGTTGGAAAATCCAAACGAAATAATACGCGCCCTGTACGGTTTTAGTTGTAGAACCTGCCATTTACTTATGGTGGCACCCCACTGTTTAGATGGTAGCTATAGTAGGCATACGATAATGGTCGTATGCTGGCTAAGATTTATATTATACTTTCGAAATGTTTTCCACTGTGCACCTATAATAATAATATCAATGAAATTTTCTCGTATCAAGCATGTTTGACTAAGGAGAAATCTCCTCCAATTCTGCATTTGCATGGTGTGTGCGGTAGGAGGCCTTATGGTAGTCTCATTTTCTAAAAAGCATTGTGGATTTCAAACTTAAATTTTGTTGTTTGTTTTAAAAGATAAACTGTTTTTGTTACTCACACCAGTCCCATGACTGACTAGGAGTTTATTGTTCCTTTTCTAAACTCTGGGTGCCCACAATTTTCCACACGGGCAGTATAGAGTTGGTTTTTTTCAAATAGTCAGGTTAGTAGATTATCTGGAGCTAGTTCAGTCCTTCGACGACTGACCTTGCTTAGCTTTGTGCGACTTGATGGGAGTTCTCGCTAGCTTTGGATTGGAGATGGAGTTTTGGAGTTTGGCATTGAAGACATTATTGTTCCGCTGCTATTGTCTTGTATCATATCTCTGATGTATATTGATATCTATTGTATCATCTGTTGTATCATATTGAATCAGATATTGTATCAATGTTGTATTGGTATATTCTTTTTCTTCCGCTGTGTTGTACTTAATGGTGTTATAAGCTCCGGCGAACAAGATTCTACGTTTGAATCTGCGGCATTTGAATATGAGTGTCGTATTCGGCGTTGATTTTCGAAGGTCGAGTCAGGACCGTTACACAGTAGCTCCATCAATTTATCAAATGCATCCATGCATTTCTTAGCCCATGCAACAAATAGAATTTTTTTTGGTTAAGCAATTTAATAGAACTGCTATCTTTGCGAAGTCCTTGATGAATTTCCTTTACTAACCCACCAACTCAAGAAAACTCCTAACCTCTATCTCCATGGAATACTTCAGAAATCTCCAATCTTGAATAGTTTCCACCTTTGTAGGGAGACAATCCTTTCTCGAAAACAATATGTTTGAGTGACCTCACCTCCTCCTTCCAAAAGTGACATGTTGAGAATTTGGCTTTAAGTCGGTGCCTTCTGAAAGTTCCTAGTACCTCCTTTAAGTGATTTTAATGCTCTCCTTTACTCCTGGAGATTAATAAGATATCATCTATAAACACTACAACAAATTTATGTAATTGTCCCCTAAATACTCTATTCATAAAATTTACAAAATATGTGGGGTCATTTATCAATCCAAAAGGCATTACTTCCTATTTATACAGTCTGTTCATATGCGAAATGTGGTCTTATGCTTGTTATCCTCTGTTATCCTTGTTTAATGAAATCCAGTTACTAAGTCCAATTAGGAAAATCTTTTTGCTCGAACAAGATGATCAAATAGGTCTTATGCTTGTTATCCTCTGCTATTCTCGTTTAATGAAATCCAGTGACTAAGTCCAATTAGGAAAATCTTTTCACTCGAACAAGCTGATCAAATAGGTCATTTATTCTAGGTAAGGGTTACCTATTCTTTTTAGTCAACTTGTTGAGTTCTCTATAATCGATGAATAGCGTTAAGGAGCCGTCTACCTTAGTGGCAAAGACAATAGGTGCTCCCCGTTCAAAAGTACTTCGATGAATAATTCCTTTCTACAACAGATCCAAAATTTGCTTGTCCAACTCTCGCCTTTCTTTGGGCGCCATTTGTCTTAATGGAAGAGCAATGGATCTAGCATCCTTCTATAAATCAATCCTAAATTCGATCTTCCATTGAGGAGTGAGATTTTAGACTTCTTCAAAAACGTCGGGAAATTCTTGAGCTACGGGTACAAACGAGAGCTCATCTTGAGATAGGCTCGTCGAATATAAGTAGCTTAACTCGATTGAGTTTTGGGGTGTACAATGAACATCTGTATCTCGCCCCTTAAAACTCCTTAAATTTAAAATTCTCCCACTACAATCTAAAATTGCCCTGTAGCAAGATAACCAATCCATCCCTAAGATAAGTCCATACATCTCAAAACTAAGAACATATGCATTACATGTAAAATTGATGTTACATATATCCACAACTAGATCTTTGCAAATTATTTAAAGATGTGTCGACCCCCCAATAAGATTTAATATGACTATTGGGTTGGTGACAACTTGGGTTTTTAGAATCAAAAGATTAACTATATTTTTAGCTGTGAATAAATATAATTCTCTTAAGTCAAATAAGGTATGAATAGTACTCCCATAAATAATTGTCATACCTTCCATTTTGGCTTTTTCTCAATCTCTTGGAGGAGGTCTACTAAAGATAAGAATAACTTCAGTAGCATAGGCTTGCCCACTTTTCCCCACCTTTGCAATATTCAAACATTGATTCTTGAAGCTCCCCTCTTCGTGGCAGCGATAGCACTTCCTCTTGTACCTTTCCTTAATTAAGCCCAGTCTACAATCCTTAGCAACGTATCCTTTCTTCAAGCATCTCTGACATGTTGCACCCCTCTTCTATAACTCGCCCTTGGTTTGCTTGTTTTCCTAAAATCCTCCATTCTTAGCTCCTCCTTGATTTTATGTCGATCTTGCCTTCTGCTTTTCCTTCTCCTTCTCATAAGTAGCGCCAATGGGAACTTAGGTCAAAACAATTCTCTAAGTGGGTAATTCAGGCCTTTCATAACTTCATGGCCTCCTTTATAGGGGTATCAATCGAACTCATTTTGAACTTAGCTATTTCTGTAAACAAACTAGAATATTCCTTCAAAGTGGAATCTCACTGCCTAAGTTGTATAAATCTTTCTAATTACAAATTCACCTCAACCCTAGATATATATCACGGCTTAAAGTATTTTTTGAACTCAGCCCTAGTGGTAACTCTCTCAGTATTCTCCTCAGTCACAGTAGTCTATTAATCTAAGGCCTATACATTAAGATGCCATGTTTCATTCCACT
Source organism: Allium cepa (assembly GCA_030765085.1). Taxonomy (NCBI): domain Eukaryota; kingdom Viridiplantae; phylum Streptophyta; class Magnoliopsida; order Asparagales; family Amaryllidaceae; genus Allium; species Allium cepa. Next base: position 623,383,687 of record CM060931.1, read on the forward strand.
CTTAATCTAGTCCTCTGATCCAAACTTTTGAGAGATACGCTCACAATTTTTAATCCAAGTCTTTATCTCCATAAAACCTTCAACTACCGTTTATACCTTTCCACCCATAATATGAGAGTCTTTATGCAATTTCAAGACTATAGGGAGGGGTGCTACTTTAACAGGTAGTGCAGTGGGTGCTGCTTGTTGGGGAATGTGAACTTGCTCTACATGCATCAAGTATTGCTTGGACCATTTAGGAAACCCTCTGACAGTGGGTATCTCTTTTGTAGAGGGATTCCCAGTCCTAAGGTACAATTTTCAACCGTTTCAACTATCTATAGGTTTAAACTTTTAGTTACAGCTCCCTAAGATAGTATTATTTTCCAAAATAAAAGATTTACCTACTATGTTTGTGTATTTTCAATATATATATAGCATGGTCTTCAAAAATATTTTCAAAAATAAAAAGTTCTGAAGCTTTGTGCCATGATCCATTGGGTCATATGACTAATTGGTGTATAAGTTTTTAAATCAGTTTAGAGTATATATTGTGCATTTAAAGGATGTTGTTTCATTGGAATGTGAAGCATAAAAACGAGACTCGGTAAATAATTTTATGAAAAGGCTTAATACTATTATTATGGAGGTGAGAAATACAAAGGATAGCATTATATTGATGATGCTAGTTGGAGCTGTCAGCAAGGACAAGGAAAGCTAGATGTGGCTTTTAATAATGAATTCAACTGCATTAAATAATTTTTACAAGAAGGAAAATCGGGTTTTTGATTAGAAGATGCAAAGGTTGAAGATAAATTAAACCAGTAAGATCGAGGAACCCAATTTGTTCAATTATGAAAACCAATAGATTAAAATATGATAATGGTAATAAAAACGACTATAATAAAAACAACAAGAGAAAGAGTAATCAGTTAGGGTAGGAGAGAAGAATCTGGGCATCAATATACATGAAATATATATAGTTGATTGACTTATGTGGAATATATTTACCTAGTGGCCTAACACAATAGGATATTAGAGCCAACACCGAAGCGGGCAACTAAGAAATGAAGGATATTTGGGAAATATCATTGCTTATATGGGACACATGGTATTGGATTTAAACAAAGATATGAAATATGCTAAACAACTTAACTTGTTATTGAATGGAAAAACCAACGTTCTAAATTGAAGAGATAACTATTACAGAAAGCTTGCAGAAATTTAAACTAGGTTGATCCTATAAACCAGAAACCAACTCTCCTATTTTTCCTCAGCTACCCACGACCTATTCTTAAAACATGCCCACGTCTGTATAACAACTTACAGACTTATTCAACAAAACAAATAAATAAACTAACCTATGTTTAGATTAAATAAATAATCCAACATATCCCCCCTTAATCTAAACATGATTGAGATTCTTAACACCCAACAACTCGTGCATCTTTTCAAACTTGATCACAGACGTAGGTTTCGTCAGAACATCTGCTCTTTGTTGATCAGTGTTTATGTGCTTGATAATGATCAGCCCCTTCTCTACACAGTCTCGAATAAAATGATAACGCACATCTATGTGTTTACTACGACCATGGAACACAGGGTTTCTTGCTAAGTCGATAGCAGACCTGTTGTCAATATAAATCACGACCGGCCCAGTTTGAACGTCTGAAATTTGGCTAAGAAGTCTATGCAACCATATTCCTTGGCAAGCAGTGGACGTAGCAGCCATAAATTCAGCCTCACAACTTGATAAAGCTACACATCTCTGTTTCTGAGAGACCCAAGTAATTAAAGATTCATCCAAGTAAAACGCCATACCTCCAGTACTTTTCCTGTCAACTACATCACCTGCCAGATCACTATCGGAAAACCCAGACAGCATGTAGTCTCCTCGACCATTTGTGTACACCAAGCCATAGTTTAAGGTTCCTTTTACATACCTCGGTATTCTTTTAACAGCACCTTGATGAAGTGTAGTAGGCCTCTCCATAAAACGACTCACCACACCAACTGCGTATGCTATATCTGGACGGGTGTGTACTAAATACCGCAAGTCACCTACAGTACTCTTGTATTCAGTGGCGTTAACAGATTTACCAGTCTCATCTTTGTGCATCTGTAATTTAGGCTCCATTGGAAATTTTACTTCATTACAATCAGACATACCAGCTTTCTCAAGAAGTTTCTTAGCATATGCCATCTGTTTTAGCTCAATGAAACCTTTTCCCTGTTCGACCTCAATGCCAAGATAGTAGCTTAATTTACCCAGATCAGACATCTCGAACTCTTGACTCATCTGTCTCTTAAACTTAACAATATTGCTTACCCTGGTGCCTGTAACAATCAAATCGTCAACATAAACTCCAATAATTAACGACTTGTCACCCTCCCATTTTGTATATACAGCATACTCCAGGGGACATTTCACAAAACCAAGCTTCTCGAGACATTTGTTCAGCTGTGTATACGAAGCTCGTGGAGCTTGACGGAGGCCATACAATGCCTTGTACAACCTGTAAACTTTCTCTTCTTGTCCCTTTTTCACATAACCTTCAGGTTGATTGACGTATACCTCCTCATACAATATGCCATTCAGAAACGCAGATTTTACATCTAAATGATGTACCTCCCACTCGTTCTTGGCGGCAAGGGCTAGCAATAAGCGTACCGTTTCCATCCTCGTTACAGGAGCAAACACTTCTTCAAAATCAACACCAAACTTTTGCACATACCCCTTCGCCACCAACCTTTCCTTGTGTTTCAGAACTTCACCATTTGTATCTCTCTTTGTTTTATACACCCACTTCAAGTCTATAGCTTGATGACCTGGAGGTAAATCTGTCAGCTCCCATGTTTTATTTCGCTCTATTGCTACAATCTCACAGTCCATAGCTTTCTTCCAGTGCTGTTCCTTGATTGCTTGGTTATAGCAGGCAGGTTCATCGATACTAACCAACAGAAGCTCATCAGTTAATTCATCAGCTAGTTCCACCTCCTCAGTCTCATTATAAACATCACTAATGAGTCTAAAATTTCATGGAGGCTCGCTCCCATCGTATGTCTCGTCTAAGTAGAGCTGTGACTGAAATGACCTGCCTGATCCTACAGAGCTTTGACTTGATGATTGAACCGAGCTGTGACTTGATGTTGGTGTCGCTGAATGAGGCGTAAACATGCCACCACATTGTTCCTCTTCTCTATCTCCAAAATTATGTTCCTGAACTTCTTCAGCATGATGACTTGTTACTACAAAGGATGAGGTTACCACACTACCAGTTGCCTCTGTTTCATTCCACTCCCAACTCTTTGCTTCATCAAAAACCACATCTCTGCTTACAAGTATTGTCCTCGTATCAGGGTCATATAACCTATAAGCTTTAGTTCCTGCTTCCCGTCCTAGGTGTACAACACATCTGCTTCTATCATCTAATTTCTTTGTATGCACACTAGGGACTTTCATGTAACAAACACAGCCAAAAACTCTCAAATAATCGACTTGAGGCTTCTTCTTTGTCCAGGCTTCATATGGTGTAGCTCCCTGGACTGCTTTCGTTGGTACTTGGTTCAAAAGATACACAACATGTCTAATGGCTTCCCCCCACATGTATGATGGCATATTTCTCTCATTTAGCAGACTCCTTCCCATAGCTACCACAGTCCGATTACGACGTTCCACAACGCCATTCTGTTGTGGGGAATATGGCGCTGTGTAGTGTCTGAGAATTCCATTGCTTTCACAGAAATCAGTAAATTCAGTTGAGCAGAACTCCCCACCTCTATCTGTCCTTAAACTTGTATCTCACTGCGTGATTCCTTCTCCGCCAATGCCTTAAACTTCTTGAAGTAACTAAATGCCTCATCTTTTGTTTTAAGCATGTATACCCATATAGCATGACTGAAATCATCCACAAAAAGTAGGAAATATCTATTACCAGAGAGAGTCGTTGGCGAGATGGGACCACATATATCTCTGTGTATCAATTCCAAACGTTGCTTTGCAGTGAAATCCGTCTGAGATGGAAATGGACACCTGGCTTGTTTGGCCGTTAAACAACCTTTACATACATCTTTAGGTTGAATAAGAACAGGCATACCTCGCACCATTCTGTTCCTAGACATGAGAAGCATAGAATGAAAATTCACATGATCGAGCCGTGAGTGCCACAGCCAGGTAGTTTCATCTGTTTTCGTCAGTAAACATGCATCTCTGTTATCTTTAACAACCAGCTTATACAATCTGTTCGAGGATTTCTTTACTTTCATGATCAGGTTATCATTCTCATCATAAATCCACAAAAATTCACCTTTAATAAGTACTTTACTACCACTTTCTGATAGCTGACCTAAGCTGATTATATTATTGCATAAGTTCAGAATAAAATATACCTCTCTAAGCATGCACTTTTTGCCATTCTCTGTTGTGAATATTACCGAGCCCTTTCCATGTATCTCTACTTTGGAGCCATCACCGAGCTTGACCTCTCCAGCCACTGTTTCATCAAGTGTTTCGAACATACTACGCAGGCCAGTCATGTGGTTACTGGCCCCGTTGTCAAGGTACCATATGCTGGTTTCATTCAATCTGTCATTCCCAACCGTACAGAGCTTTAGAGTCAAGCCCTCTTCGTTCAGCAAAATCATTTTTCTCTTATCATCATCACACTCAGCCAATAGGAGCGTGGGTTCATCAGCTTCAACTTGTGACAGATTAACTTCATTCTTTGGCTCCTTCTCTCTGCGTGCCTTTCGACACTCAGTTTGGTAATGTCCAAAAACATTGCAGTTGTAACACCGTATTTTACTCCTGTCTCTGTAACCTCGAGTGAAATCTCTACCCCTTGCTTCAGTGTTGCTGCCTGAACCACCTTTGCCTGCTCTTCTTAACCACTCCTCCCGTGTGAGAAGCAAATGTCCATCTTTACTTTCCCTCTTCACCCACTCTTCTTCTGTCAAAAGAAGTTGCTGTTCACTACTCTCCTTTTGCCCATGCATCCTTTCCTCGTGAGCCTTCAGAGATCCAACCGTTTCCTCCACAGACATTGTCTCTAGATCACCAAATTGTTCAATAGCTGACACGATCTGTAGGAACTTTGTAGGTACAGCTCGAAGGATTTTCTTTACCACATAAGCTTCTTCAATTTGCTCTCCCAAGGCCCTGATATTTGTTACCAATCCATTCAATCTCATACAAAACTCGTCAAGCTGTTCACTGTCTTTCATAGTTAGTGCCTCAAATTCAGATTTAAGTGTCTGGATTTCTTCCTTCTTCACCTTGTCTGCACCCAAATGAACCATTTTGATTGCCTCTCATGCTTCTTTGGAGGTTTTCTTATCTGCAATAGACAACAACAAATCCTCAGGAATTCCTTGATAAATGATAGCCAATGCCCGTTTATCCACCTTGTCTTCAGCTACAGCCTTGGGATCCTTTGGTTCTATAGCATCCCACACACCATGGGCTTGCATAAAGACTTTCATCTTCATAGCCCATGCTGTGTAGTTAGTTTTCGTAAGCATTGGATAACTTAAGCCAAAAGAACCTTCCTTGCCCTTTGTGTCCATCTCCGCTCTGATACCAGATATTGGATTTAAACAAAGATATGAAATATGCTAAACAACTTAACTTGTTATTGAATGGAAAAACCAACGTTCTAAATTGAAGAGATAACTATTACAGAAAGCTTGCAGAAATTTAAACTAGGTTGATCCTATAAACCAGAAACCAACTCTCCTATTTTTCCTCAGCTACCCACGACCTATTCTTAAAACATGCCCACGTCTATATAACAACTTACAGACTTATTCAACAAAACAAATAAATAAACTAACCTATGTTTAGATTAAATAAATAATCCAACACATGGCAATAATACCAATGGTTGAAGAAATTTGAAAGATATAACTGAGGAGTTAATTAGGAAGAAAAAGTTGTTGCAATATGTGAAAAATCCATAGGAGGGAAGACAAAGCAACAATCAACCTCCAAGCCAAATGCCTTAGGGTGAGGGAAAAGGCATTAGCAGAATTGAAGCCCACTCACCAAGAGATGACTTGATAATCAATACTATTTCTAGAATATCGTGTCCCATCAAGAAAACCTTGAATGATATAGAGAAATATAAGAGTTCCTTGAATCGTGTCTCGTAAGTGACAGGTTATGCTATTCTAAAAAAGAAATTGAAGAGAATGGAAGAAAATATTATTTTTAGGAATATTACAAACGGAATTGAAGATCCTACGTTTGATATGATGGTTATAACAGCCATATTAGGCCGAATATAGTTCATTGAGTGGTGGTTGATAGTAGGAACTTGACAATCGTTTTTTAAAACACTTACAACAAAATAGGACTGATTGGAAAGGGTTTGTTGCCATATACTTATTTCTTGTAGGAGTTCATCAAAGAAGCAACATCTCTGACTAGTTGTATTAATTTGACCTTTTAGTTAGCAGATATTCCATATAAGGACGCACTGGTGTAGAAGTTTTTAGTGATTGATGGTTATGCTACTTACAATGCATTATAACCAAACCGATTTTAGAATTTTCTTAGCTCAATGGTGCTTAACAATGAAGTTTCTAATGGATTATGATGTTTGGGTAGTTCAAGGAAATCAAATACTGGGTGAGAGTTCCACGTATCTAACCTTAGAGATGCCATGCATAGAGAGAAGGAAAAGAATGTAGAGTAGGGTCTCTACGTCAAATTCCATAATGCATATCAGTTACTGCTTGATCCTCGCCTTAGGTCCAATTATGACAAATACAAAACTATAGACCTATAGACATTGGTGGGTGAGGTAAGGGGTTATGCCATTAGAGATAATGGTTGAAATCCAAATGTATGAAGAATATCCTATGAAGGTATCCAAAATTGGTTCCCAACTTAGTCTAAGGATGAAGATGGAAGTTATAGGATTCTTGTGGGCAAAGCCTGTTGTGTGTGATATTTCATATAAAGTTGTGCGCTATGCATTGAATATCAACTTGATTTTCCTACCTATAAAGTAGAAAAAGTATTATACAGACCTAGAGAGATTTGCTACATTGAAGGAAAAGGTGGATAAGTTGGTTGCTAACAAAATTATTCATGAATCATTCTACCTTGTACCAAATCCAAGATAAATAGGAAGTAAAATATAAAGTTGCTGACATGCATCAATTATTTTGACTTGAATAAAGCATACCTAAAGGATTGCTTTCCCCTTTTTCAGATAAACCAACTCGTTGATGGAATGATTTGACATCAATTACTATCATTTACAGATTCCTATTCTAGATATAATCATATTACACCTTACATTCAGAGCATATGAGTTTTATAATAGATTTGATATTGTCTTATTACAAGGTAATGTTGTTCAGTTTGATGAATGTTGGAAAAACTTACTGATAACTAGTCGATAATATGTGTTCATAACAAATTAGATGGACAATGGAGCTATACGTGGAAAAAATGATAATAAAGTCAAGAAGATCGATGTAGCACATAATGCATCGACCAAAATCTATGATATACATAGGAAGTGCGGATGAATCTAGATCTACTAAAGTGTTTTCTAGAGTATCATCAAGAATTTGTTAGGATTAATCATGAAACCTAGTCGCACTGAGGCCAATGCAGAGAAGTTTGATGCGTTAAAATAGCTAACAACCTCAAGGCATGGGAGTGAAATGCAGAGCTTGAACAATAAGGTTGCCTCTTTAAGTAGGTTCATCTCAAAGCAACTGAGAAGTGGATACCCTTTTTTGATGCCCTCAAGAAGGAAAATGGGAAGTTCTGATTGATAAATGAATGTGAAGCTACATTTCAGTAATTGTTGGGACATCTTTAGAAATCACCTATATTGTCTAAGCCTTTGAAAGAAGAAATTGGTACACTTACTTGGCGGTGTCAACTCAAGCAATGAGTTCAACATTAGTGCGTAAGGAAGTGAAGATCCAAAGGCTGGTATATTACATAAATAACAATTTATTATTGCAGAATAACATTATCCTAAATTGGAGAAGGTAGCCCATAAGGAAATTTAAAACTATATGTCTAGGCTCATCTAATAAAGTTGTTAATCGATCAATCTCTTGGAAATGTATTTCATCCCCAAAGACATCAGGATGATTATTCAAGTGGAACTTTAGGATGAGACAATATGAAATTACTTATCATCCCTGAGAGGATATTCGAGGTCGAAACAGGAGTATTTTATTGTAGAATTTGTAATCCTAGATGATGAGATAGAAGAATAGACGGTTGAACTATCTCATTGGACGTTGTATGTAGATGGAGCATCCAATGACCATGATTCTGGGGAGTGAGCAGTCTTTATAACTCCATAATGTTCGAGGGTGTGCTATGTGATAGAGCTAAGGGGTATGCCTTTGTGGTAATTATTTAGTTTGGTTATGTATATGTATGCACATAACTCTTATAGACAATCTTGTTCAAAATAATAGTATGCTATTATGTTTTGTCATTATTATATGTTACTCTAATTTACAGCTAATGTTATGAGCACATTTAGAACATATAGATAGAAATCCCTAGGGAAAGTGTTTGATAGACTATATGTACAAATGATTTTGTAACTATGAGTATTAAATCAAATCAGTAAAAACATTTATCCTTAAATATTTCTATTTAAAGCACACTGAGAAAGGGATATTAATGTGCTTGTTAGGATGAGTGCACGTAGTCCTCTCCATAGGAAGGATGGTGAATTACTCATAGATGTTGACGACATCAAGTGGTAATGTAAATGTAGCTGTTTGGGTCAATTACATAATAGACTCATCGAGTGTCCACTATATATTATTATATCTAAGTTAAATGGAACATCTCACATGATGATGTGTAGTGGTCTTCCAACTGGGTAATGTGGATCTTTTATATGAATGCGTTAATTTATTATGGAAGTTCACTCCTTATTACTTTGAGTTACAATCAATTTTGGTTATGCATTGAAGTGTAAGAAGTGAAACACTACTTAAGAGAGGGAAAGTACTACCATAATTGGAAGTCAACTCACAGTCAAAATGTCTAGCCAATGCAACTTTCTTTTAACAAATAAAAGTTATTGGATTGAACCATCTTTTGTAGTTTGGATTTTCAACCAACTGGGAATATAACTATAGTGTTGACATGACTTAAATTCAAGATGTCTTAGTAGCATAATGATAACGGAAAGAATAAATACATATCATTGGTTAACAGTGCGCTTTAAATAGATTATAAAAATAAGGATTTTACCTAGATGAACTATAAGCACTTTTTCAAATCTCATTTATCTCATCTTAGATCTCGCCTATGATCTAGTTTTTGAACATGAGCGAGATGAGATTTAGGGAAATAAGATATTAAATTATTTTTATACCTTACTTGACACTGATCTCATCCAAGATATTAAGATATCAAGCAGAATTTGATGTAAATCTTGATAAAACATCTCATATTCTTATCTATATATTTCTTTTACTCCATATATGGGTCGAAAAATTGCACTCTATTGACTTCTAACTAGCCCTCTAATTCTATTTTTTATTTTTATTTTCGAATGGGAAAAATTAGATGAATATTTGTTTAATTTTTTTAATATTTAATGAGAAAAATCCATTTAATCAATAATAAATCAATCATGTTACACTCACTTCTAGAATAAATATTAATATTGCTATTAGTATGAATTATGTATGTTGATAAGTTTATATTTAGATAACAATTTTCATAAAAAATTAACTGTTAATTTTAGATGCTTAATTACTTTGAGATAGTTCAAAGATAGAATTTAAATCTGAGATGTACATCGAAACTCATCTCGCTCGAGAACTTGTCAAATATGAAATATTGTACATAGAACTCGAGTTGAGACATGACTGAATTAAAACCTTATCTATAAGCATCTAATTGGTGCCCGATACTATACTACAACAAAGATCAAGTAATATCCTTTGTTTTAAGACTTGAAAATGAACGTTGATGATGCTGCAACAATCACCAAAATTATTTTCGAGTGACAAAATGAGATCGATAAATTTTCACAACCTAAATAAGCAAAGCAAAAAAACAATGTACTACAACAATCAATAATTTTGTGAAAACTATACCAACAATTCCCACGTAGGGCAAACATAACAAAAACATTGATAATGATGGTGTGCTACTATATGCAGAAACCACACGTTCATCTAACCAATTATAAATCCTGGTTGAGTACACTGTAATAATAGAAACTAAGTACTAAGAGCCATCTACTCATCTTCACCATCGTTATTCGCTGATCCAAATATCTAAACTAGCTAATCATATACTTAGTTTGGGTTAACACCCAAGAATTTATAGGGAAAATGAGAGTAAATATAGGTCAAACGATAGTTTGATGTGGACAGTTCTAGTCCCTTTTCTAAGGTACGAAAATATGATAATGACAGTATGCCATAGCATGAAACAGTGTTACCCCTCACTAACTCGACATAGCTTCAACATCACATAGAATTATATCATCATGTATGAAAGGTAAAGACATCATATTAAAACATTAGTTAACTAAGGTTCTTTATATCAACAATTACCAAGACTAAACGCCTCGTACTATTTAGCATCAACAATTGTCCCACAATCATTACTTATTCACGTACACCTAAGCATAATAATAAGGCATCACTAAGTTTCATTAATTTATTCATTTAATGAGCTAACCTTACACCTAGGTTATTGCCACTCTTTAGTTTATCATGAAACACAATTTTCGGTAGGTTACATCCACCCCTAGCTACCTACCCAATTAGGAGTCAGTTATTTCAAATAACCCTGGGTTACAACCAACCAATGCATCCTTGTCATTGGCATCTGAAGATATGCCTAATCTTGAGAACCCATTGGTTTTTGTGTAACATATTATTCATTTTAATTGGTTTACTACATCCCACATTTGACCAATTTGATATCTCGGATGCAATTCTATTCACATGGGAGTTAGCATCAATTATACCTACATTACAACACCACTTTAGAACATTCATATGATTTTTGTTTTCACATAAAGAAGTAATTATTATAAGTAGGTACACAGTATCTAATTTGGTTCATTCATTATCATCATTATACATTACATAATGATAATAAATGAACAACACATCAATATGATGTTAAACTTAGCAAAAGGGACCAGTAACACATAATTCATAATGAATTAATCATAATTCATTAATTATCGCCAAATTATTATCTTAAACTCAGCTAGATTACCATTTTCACATTATATAGAAATTTTAGTTTTCTAATTTCTAATTTCCGTCCAAAAATGGTTAATTAGTTACTAAACTTGATTACATTATATTGACAAAATTTGCATTGTTGATATTTCTTTGACCTCTTTGTAAAGATTTTTTTTTGGGTTATCTTCACTAGAATTGTTTGCATTAGTGAAAGTACCTTGCTGCTTCGATCCTAACACTTGTCCACATTGAGTCTACTTAGTATATCTCTACAACAAGTTCATATTAGAAATTCTTCTCATCACATAAGCGCTTCCATGGTTTTGTCGAAAAACATGGCCTCGTCATGCACATTTATGTTCCTATCATAACATGCACACTCTTGTATCTATTATAACATGCACGCTTATATTGCTATGGTAACGTGCAATCATAATCCTTTCGAGATGAGAAGAATGAGTGCCCTTTTACAAAGAAGGGTTCTCAAGGACAAGCTTTTGCTATAGAGGAGATATCATCCACTTCTTTAGAACAGAAGGGGAAGCAAGTGTAACAAGGTACATAATCCATCTATGATATTGCTATTAGAGTATTATTCGGTATAGGCGCTTCCTATAAACCCATCCTTCTGAAGAATCCTCTTTGTGTGTCGAACCATATTAGTGGTTTAACATATCTTACACTATATTTTTACATGTGCTATTTCTTGTCGAAATTATTCCTTTCCCTTGATTTGTTGGCTCTTGGTTTCATGGGTTTTGGAGTATTGGTGAGAATGGATTGGCTATCTAAGTTTAAATCGATCTTGGGTTGTGATCAAAGGATTGTCAAGGTTAGTGATGCTAGAGATATTAGTGTATATATAGGTTGTGAAGAGCCTAACAAGTTGAGTTGCTAAGGAGGAGCTTAGTGATATACCGGTTGTTTGGGAATTCACGGATGTTTTTGATGGACTGGAATGTTTATCTCCTTGCCATGAAGTGGAGTTCCATATTGATTCGATTCCAGGAACTAGACCTATTGTACAACCCCCTCGAAGGTTTTCCCCAAAAAATAATAGAGAGTTGGAAAGTCAATCATTTGACTTGTTGTATAAGGGATTGATAAGGCATAGTGCCACGAGTTGGGGATCACCATTCATCTTTGTTACAAAAGCGGACGGTTCTTTAAGGTTATGTATAGACTATTAGGAGTTGAATAAAAGGACTATCAAGAATAGATACCCTTTACCAAGAATATATGACATGTTTGATTAGCACCAAGGTGCTCGGATATTTTCCCAATTGGACCCTGCCATCGGTTTTCACCAACTAAGGGTAGTAGAGGAGAGTGTGCCCTTAATAGCTTTTAGGACACTGGATAGTTTCTACGAGTGGTTAATAATGCCGCTGGGCTGACTAATGCACCCGTTTATTATGTTAACCTTATGAATCGAATGTTCTGAGACAAATTTAGTAAATTTGTTCTTGTCTTTATTGATGATATTCTTCTCTATTTGAAAACGAAGGAGGAGCATAAGTACCATCTCCGAGTCGTAGTAAATACATCAAGGAGCCATGGGTTGAAGGCTAAGTTTGCTAAGTGCCATTTTTGGAAATCTGAAGTTAGATTTTTAGGGTATGTTGTTTTGGGAGAAGGCATGTCAGTTGATCTAGCTAAAGTTATGGAAGTTCAAGACTAGAAGAAGCCCAAAAATGCAATGGAAGTTAGAATTTTCTTGGGATTGGATAGATTTTACCAAAGGTTCATCAAAAATTTCTCGAATATTGCTTCTCATCTGACAAAATTAATGAAGAAAAATGTTAAGTTCGTGTGGGCACCTAATTGTGATCATGCATTCAATGAATTGAGGGAGAAATTGACCAACACTCCTCTTTTGACCATTCCAAATGGGTGCAAAGATTTAATAGTGTACATAATGCTTGTAGTACCAGTCTAGGAGTGGTTCTGAGGCAGTAAGGGAAGGTTATTGCCTATATGTGAGTCGACAACTGAAGCCACATGAGAAGAATTATGCTATGCATATTTGGAGCTTTTGGCTATTGTTTTTGCACTGAAGATGTGGAGGCACTATCTTTTGGGTGAAAAGTTCGAGTTATTCACGGATCATAAATCCTTAAAGCACCTTTTTACCTAGAAAAATAGGAATCTGAGGCAGCAGAGATGGCTTGAATTTCTTGCTTCTTATGATTTGAAAATTCTGACACCCTTGGGAGAGCAAATGTTGTGGCAGACGCATTGCGTAGGATTGTTGCGATGTTTGCTAACTTAGACATCAAGCCAGTACTGATGGAGAGGATTTTGGCTTGTCAAAAAGTGGATCGTATTTTGGCATGGCTCAGGATGAATGTCGAAGAAGGTATCGTTTCTAGTTTTGAGATTAATCCCTAGGGTGTATTGAGAATCAATGATCATATCTATGTCCCAAATGTTAATGGTCTTAGAAGAGAAGTATTAGTTGAGTATCATCGTTCAAGGTCGTCTTTCTGTCTAGGAGTGACCAAGAAGTTCAAAGATATGAAGAGGATATTCTGGTGGAAGGGGGTAAAGAGAGATGTTTTGATCTTTGAGAGTCAATGTTCAATCTGCCAAAAGATTAAGAGTGACCAACAGAAGTCAGTTGGACAGCTTCAGCCACTTGAGATCCGAAAATGGAAGTGGAAGCAGATATATATAGACCTTATTAATGAAATTTCTAGGTCAAGAAGAGGGAATGAAGGTATTTGGGTTATCGATTGACCAAGAGTGCTCATTTCATTCTTATTAAGCCGACGAGGATTGTTGGAAGTCTAGCGAATCTGTACGTTAAGAAGATTTTGAGGCTCTATGGTATTCATGAAGTATTATAAGTGACCAAGACCCGTACCAGTTTCTGGAAGAGACTGCAAACTACCTTAGGGACCAAACTAAGTCTGTGTACGGCTTACCATTCAGATGGGCAAATGGAAATAGTGAACAAGATCTTGGAAGATTTGTTGTGAGCATGCATTCTCGACTTCGAAGGTTCTTGGGAAGATCATTGTTATCCAGCCTTTTGGCCCGACTATATTTAGACTGACTGGACAAGTTAGATTGGACGATCATCAAGGAAGATGGCCCAGAGATATGATTATTAGACTTAGAGATCAAGCGCCGGTAATGATAAGAAGTGGCGATCAACCGAGGCCAAGGGATAGACTCTTCAGAACATTCTAAGTATGGAATAATGCCTCCTTTGGGCGGGGGATCAATGCCTATCCCTTTCCCTAGGGGATTGGTATATATCCTCGATTCTGTCCTAAACTTGTTAAGGTCGATATGGAGTTACAAGGGCAGCCACATGAGGCTTCATTTCAAGTTTCAAGTCATTTGGAGTTCGTATGCTCAAGTTATGAGAAAATTACTTCACTTATTAAAAGGAATTGGTATGAAAAGGGATTATCCATATTCATCTCTCACTACATATTGCAACAATGATCGGTCAATTACTTAAAATTTTATAGGTGCTATCAACATGAAACTTAGAGTATAAGCTAATTAGAACATATGGAACAGCCCATAGGGATCACAAGGCATTTGTAAGAGATTGGATGGATCGATACCTATCCCTCTAGAGAGATCGACATAAATAAGAATTCAACCAACACTACTTCATGAAAAATATGATCTCTCACAAACCATACATCAGAATTGCACGTAATTTGAGGAGCAAGTGGCTAACATTATAGGGCATCCCTCATAGGGATCACTGTCCATTTTGACACATTAGTAAGGATTGGTACCAATCCATTTTATGGACCTCGATGAGCCTGCAAATCTTTGGGTAGCCTCGTCTTGGTTTCCTTAACCTTTTGCCAAAATTTCAGTGCGATCCATGCACGACTTCCCCTATAAGTACAACAAGCATGTCGTGAGAAAAGGGTTCATTCTTTCTCTGCCGAGGCTCTATGATTTTTATTCTTCACTTTTGTACTAATGGATCTAAGCTGATCCAAACACTCTTTTAATCATAATCAAGTGGAAGATCAATAAAAATATAAAGTGGACACAGGCCAAGATTGTCAAACCACAATAAAAGTATGTGTGTTCATTTATGATCTCTTTTCTGTTTTAATTTCATTCTTCATTTAATCTCTACTAGATTCCATTGAGTATTGATGCCTACTTTTGGTATCAATAATCATTTACCCTTAGTCGAATTCACTTATAACAATAGCTACCAGGAAAGCATTGGCATGTCCTCTTTCGAAGCTTTATACGGTCATTAGTGCCATTCTCCTTCATGTTGGGTTGAGCTTGGTGATAAAATTATCCTTGGGCCCAACATGATCTTAGAAGCCAGTGAAAAGGTACCTAATATTAGAAGGAAGACGAAGGAGGCACATGATTGGCAAAAGTGTTATGCAAATCGAAGACGCAACGATGTTGAGTTCTTGGTAGGAGATTCGGTGTTTGTGAAGGTCTATTCGTTGAGAGGTATTGTAAGGTTTGAAAAATCAAGAAAGCTAGCCCCTTGATATATTGGCCCTTTTCCCATACTAGACCAGATCATAAACTTACGTATAGAGTGAAGTTCCCAGATAGGCTATCGGATGTGCACAACGTATTTCACATATCTTATATACGTAAGTATGTACATGACCCTTTGACAATAGTGTAACCGGCATAATAAGTTGATTTGGAAGTTTAGCCTAACCATTCATAGGAAGCCTATTCGTATCATCAGACGAAATATAAAGTGATTGAGAATGAAGCATATGGATCTTATTACGATTCGGTGAAGTGGAGATGATAGGGCTTGTACTTGGGAAATCGAGGATTACATTAGGGATTCTTGTCCTGAGTTGTTGTTGTAGTTATTCTTTGTTGTATCTTTGTAGCGTACTCATCGGTTGTGGTGGAGTCTCTTTCTTTGTACCTGTTTGATTGAATGATATCATTTGAGTTCCTTTCGATATCTTTTGTTGTTGTATGATAAATATAGAGGACGAAATTTCCTATAAGGAGGGAAGATGTAACGACCCATAATTTAATCGGTTTGAATTTTAATATTTAAAATATTTTTAGATAATTAATTAATGAATTTTATAGCTTAAATAAATCCCCTTTTTAATATAATAACTAGTGATGGTGGTATAGTTTTCAAAATTTGTTCACAAAGCGAATTAATTTTAATACAAATAGAAAATATGACTAGAAAATGTTTTTCGATTTTTCGATTTTTCTTCATCTAAAGTTATCGGAAATGTTGTGTGCATTTTAATAAACATATACATACATATTTGTACTAACATAATTATGGATAGGGTAGTGGAAACATATTTACTTAGGTAAAAATAAGAAGATGTGACATCTTTTCAAAAATTTAAATAAAAATAAATTAACAATGAAATGTCATGTTACCACTTACACATCATGGTACAAAGAAGTGTTAAACATGGTGGACATACGGGGCCTTTCTTGGATTTCTTGTGTGATAGGCAAGGAGGAAGGTGGTGTGATGTGGAGCAAAATAAATGGAGGGTATTTAAGGAAAGGCATTTAATTAACTCACCTATCCACTTTGTATAAAAACAAATATCTTATTTTCCTTCTCATTTTTACCATTTCATTTTCTTACTTTTCTAAAGCTCCATCACCTGCCTTAAGTTTTTTAACGGCATTCTAGGTTTCCAAATTTAAAAATCCATTCATTTTCACTTCTAACTTAAGCCAAATCACTAAAAGTCACTTCTTTCTTCTCAACACATCCTCACTAATAAAAATAAGACCAATATTCCCTCAAAACAACCTTGGTCGAGCCCTTTAACCAACAAGGCCAAACCATTTTGACCAATATAGGTCCAAAAGTTGAGTTTTTGCAAAGGGAAATTCTGTCCGTTTATCGATACAAGGCATGGTATTAGTTTGGCGTATTTTAGTAGCTTTTTGGTAAGCAAAATCTCACTTTTATAAACTAAAGTTTTAAACTTTGTTATGCTTGATGATGATAGTTGTTAGTTGTACATTTATATATGTTTGAAAGTGGGAATTGTTGGCTTTATTTCCACTTTAAAAAGATGACATCTTGGTATTTAGAAAGTGACTTGAAATTAGTCTGAAAAAGTTTAAATAGGCAAAATAAGTTATGCTCTAGACATGTTCTACAGTTATGTCTTGACTTTGTATTTGTGCTTATACTATTTTATGTGATTCTTGGATGAATAAGTGACATATGAAAGTGTTTATGGAAGTGCCTGTATAGCGACTATAGCTACATGGGCACTTTGAAAATTTTCAAATCTTTTGGAAACTGTAACGAACCAACTTCCTACGCCCAGGAAGACGTGTCATCAATAAGAAAGAAAGGGATAGAAATAGAAAAGAAAAGAAAGAAAGAATAACAACATCAGAATCTCACAGCGGAATGGAATAAAATATAATATATCAACATAACTATTACATAGTTATATAAATCAGAATTATACAATATCATACAACATGACTATCATATACATATCTGTCAGGACATACATCTCAAATACATAAACTAACTAACACAGTGGAACTATATAGATAGCTACATACGTCTGGTCTTCTGCTCCAACTCCTCCAGAAAGCTCTATACTCCGAATACCTATCACTTGGCTACTCGTAAAAATTTGAGTACCCAAGAGTTTATGAAAAACAAAATATAAACTCCGGGTTAGACATGGGTCTGGTATGAGTAAACAGGTTAAAGTTGTTTAACTTTGAAAATCATTTAAAATAAAGGTATCACGTAAGACTTCCCACACATAAATACGGTAAGTTTTTACCTTACGCTAACCAAACATTTTATAGGAAATTGAATGATATTATAATAGTGTCTAGGGTTTTCAAGTAAAATACAGAAATAGCTGAAATGCTTACTTCTCACATTCCAACGTAGTTGGGCACAATCAAAACGTACGGCGCTTATTGGAAATTGGATCCCATACAATGGCGGGGCTACTGGGTACCGCCCATCACAGTACGTGGCCTAGATCACAGTATCGAGGAGCCACCCTAACTCCCCTGCAACACAAGGCCGGAACCATTCCTTACTGAACAGTCTCGAACAAGATAACCCCGTAGTTGGCTGCAGACCAACCGCCCACACAGCCGAATAAAATGGACATCTAGACAGGGGTATACCTCGTCCTGCTTGGGCATGACCCACCTAACCTTGCTGCACATCCCCTGTTTTAGCCATTCTCGGTTGATGAGGCTTGAGGCTGTGTTTACCTTTACAGAACATATCTCTTAGAATGCTCATCGTCCGCCTGAAGATGTGCTGAAAGCATTCAATCCATACAAGTTCGTTCGGGGTTCGAACGAAACCGAAGGCATTACCTCGTTACACTCGTTTTGGAATCACCCTCAGAGTTAACGACGATAACCCTTGTATTCTGAAAACACCATCTCGATCTTCACTTGGGATTACACGACCTATCGTATAATTTGGATCGATGTGGTTTTCGAAATATCAAATCGATACCCGATCCCGGTCTCATCGAAATCCAAACGCCATTTTAAAGTCCAAGTTGTCTAATTAACTTATACAGTTTTAAATTTAACAATTGAATTCATAAAGCAATTTAACACAGATAAATAACATCAGATAAATCATATAGCAATTTAATACAGATAGATTATACACAATCGTTACAGATATATCCAGAATATCACAGGATATAAATAAACATCAGAGGCAATCAAATAGAACCATCGATTCATATCAACAGGTCATTTGATTTATTTTAAACTTAATTGCATACTTAAGAGTAAACTATATTTTATTTTTGCTTAATCAATTACTAATAAATTAACTTATTTCAATTCATTAATTACTTATTAATTATTCACTTAATTAATTAATTATTAATAATCTTAATTATTGATTTATAAAACTCAATTACATAATTAATTATTATTAATTGCTTAATTAATCATTAATATTAATTAACTTAATCGTTCAATCATTAATTATTTAATTAATTCGTTAACTACGATTTGTTAATTAATCAACTTCAAATGATTAATTAAATTCTTAATTACAAATTATTTTATACAAGATTATCATTAAAATCTTTAATTACAAATTTAATTACATTTTGAACTACTTATTAAATTACAATTATAAAATTTATTACATTCATAATTTACTTTGAATTTAACTTATTTACTCTTCTTTGTTTTCTGTAAAACTTTAAAGTTCTTCTTGTATTAACCAGTTTGTAAACATTATCACTTGATTGATACTTAACTTACATAACTATATACTTTAACTTAATATAGTTGGCAAGCACTGGAATCAAAACCCGAAGTAAACCTCGCATCTAACACGGGTCAATCCCGAGATTCCCAGAGCATCTCTCGCGTTCCTCACCTACCCTTCTTCTTCTTTCCCTGTTTCTTAATTCTTCCGTTTCTCTCTTTTTTTAAAAAAAATTAAAGTTTAAAAACTGTTAAAACTTATAAATACACATGCGCACCTTACTGTCGACCCAGGACAAACCCGAAGTCATCACGCTAACATACTCGAGATTCACTCGAGTCGACAATGTCCATCATCTCTCCGCCGCCGTGCACGTGCACGGCGGTTCGCCACCGCGCCATCGCACCTCGACCCCACCGACAAACCCCATGTCATCTCCTCACACGAAATTGAAACCCAGAGATACACGACCACCACGAAATCAAAATATGCCCCTAAAGTCGAACTGTTCCACGAACATGATGAACAAATCCACCTCGTTCTCACTATTGCGACCGCCAGAGACGATAAGACTTCGGCCAAACCTTGCCGACATCACCCTCGAGCACCCTCCCAGGTTTCACGACACTCGGTTATGCCATGGTGTCGCGTTCATCAACGAACCCAACCCAACAGTACAGAACCCATAAACCCAATTTTCCATCATGCCCAAAAATCCATGTATTCATAATTTTTTTTAACATTTTTTTGTTAATCTCCCATCAATATACTAGCTTCATGTAAAATTTCAACAATTATAATTGAAGGAATAATCAGAATTTCATAAAAATGCATTTTTGGTTCATTATCAAACTGCTCTGCGAATTTTAACTAAAAATTATAAAATTTGTCTTAAAAATCATACTTTCATATGTAGTTACAATATATCAATTCAAGTTTACAATTCGTGTTGTTCAAATTTTGATCTTTATGTTATTTTTGCTGTAAAAAATTTAGTTTACAGTGTTTTACAATTTACTGCTATATAGAAAAATTTCCCAACCCTTAATCTTAAACTTAAACAAATTTATTTAATTAAGTTACTACTTAAAGTCAATGAATTGTTATAAAAGTATGATATATTCTCTAATTTCTTTGCCTCAACAGAAGTTGAATCCTGGAAGAACAAAATATGCAGAACTCACAGTTAGTAGCAAACATTAAAGAACATTAAACATCATCATATCAATTCTTCCAGAAGTAATTACTAAAAAGTTAGATTTTAAAGAAGTTTACTCACCACTCTACTATTGACACAGAGAAGTATTGGATGATGCAAGAATACTGCAGTTTGAAGTTTGAGTTCCTGTAACTTTCTTGCTCCCTGACTTTTATATGAACTTGAAAATATGAATTTTGTTTAAGCTTGAGAATATAAAGTTTTGTCTATTTTACTTTTGCTTTATCAGGTTTTTGCTTTTGAAGTTATAACTGAACTAAATGATATATACAAATAGAATGATGAATATACATATACATATACATATACATACATACATACATATATTATATATATATATATATATATATATATAACTTTGAGTAAAACACCTTCTGGAACAAGCTTTGCTGATATAATATCTTGCTTTATTTTCTATTTGTAATAAGGTACTAAAACCTGAAATGAACTGGATATTTTCGGCTGGAAGATATGTTTCCAGATATAAAGGTGGGCTAATTAATGTTTGTGTTAACATATATGTTAACATATCATAATGTTTGCTGACACAAACATTTGTACAAAGATATTGCAGGCTTATGTTTGTACTAATATGTTTCATATGGGTTTACACTAATTAGTATTTGCTGACATAAACATTTTGTACAAGAGTTTTGTTTTATTATCTTGATATGAATACTTGTTCTCTTATGTTCACATATAAGTAATGTTTGCAGACAAGTTAAATTTTGTTTTAAAGATATTTGCAGAACCTTGTTTGTCTAGTGTAATTATACAATGGTTTTGCCCTTTTGTTTTATTATCTTATAACTTAAACACAAACTATACATTTGTTTTTGATAGATTTAAATGTTTGTCTTCACATAATTACATTTTTATTTATACCTTATATTCATGTTATAGTTTTGTACTTATGTTTGTAGACTTATGTTTACAACTATATTTTATGTTATACTTATTTTAAATATTTATAAGCTTATTTTATTTTAATTACAAAAGCTGTTGTTAGAAACACTGCTTGATCTTATTTTTATTCAAAGCTTAATCTTTCCAATATTTAATTTGTAATGTATTTGCACTAATGTATTTTATATTTATATTTAATATGAATAGAATTGTATTATTATACTCATCGTTATTAACTACATTTGTACTTTTGATATTAAATGTCATTAATATATAAATTTTTAATTTAATAGAATAAAACAGATTTAATTTTAAATATTGTTAAAAGAGTCTATTTTACATTTTGAAATTATAAATTCCTGTATAACACATATACAACTAAAAATGTCCAACATCTTATTTATTTATAAATGAAAAATCTTGTATTTTATTTAAATTTGATCAAAAACTTATGACAATAATAGGGTCAAAATTCCGGGATGTCACAGAAACCTTTTAGTTAAATCTTGTACTTAGATTTTTACAAAGTTAATTAATTATTCTGATAATGATGTGATTAAAATTAATTAAATATTTTAAAAATGATATTTAAAATTAATTAATCATTTTAAATAACCATGATTAAGGTTATTTAATTATTTAACTAATGATGCTTTAAGATTAATTAATTATTTTATTAATGATAGTTTTAGATTAATTAATAATTTTAATAATGATGTTTTAAAATTAATTAACCATTTTAATAATGATGTTTTAAAGTTAATTAATCACTTCAATGATGATGATTAGATTTAATTAATCATTTTAAATAATGATGTTTGAAGTAATTAATCATCGTTAAAGCTAATTGATTATTGAAATAATGATGTTTGATGTAAATAGTCATGGTTATAGTTAATTAATTATTTTAATTAAAGATGTTTGAAGTAATTTATCATTATTTAAAGTTGATTAATCAGTTCAAATAATGACATCGAAGAAAATCAGTATGTTTAAAGTTAACTAATCATTTTTGATAGTGTTGTTTAAAATTAATATTTGAAATCTGAAATCCCAACATAAGTTTGGATTTAGAATTTAATTTCCATAAACAATATCGCTTAAATGAAAAGGATTTAGTCATATTATTGGCACTAAACATCGTGGTATGGAAACTCATTCCTATCTCGAAAGTCAAAAATTAAAAATATCATCAAGGCAATGCCTAAAGTTAACACTTCTTCACCTGCCCGGCTTCATTTTTAGCATAGAAATAGTATAATTTTGAAATTGATGAGTAGTGATAAGAATATGAGACTTAATTTCCATATATTATCATTTTGATATTCTCGATAGTTGATTTATTGACTATCGATTTAGCTTTCTTCATTATGTATTGTCAATTTATGACAATTCATTGCTCATTTGAAAGTTGATATCCATTGTCAGAAATGACTAAAACCAAAGCATGAGTAGGGACCAAGCTATGTGTGGTTGCTCCCATTAGGGTATTATCACATCCACTCTAGATTGGTTTCAAATATATGGGCACTAAGATGTGAAATACTTAGATACTCAACAAAGGTTGGCGGGGTCCGACTTGGAGGTTTTCGAGAGCCATCATGGTTCTCAAGTATAATCTAGAGGTATACTTCAATAAGGGGGTTGCACCCTCCTAGTCATTTGTTGGAAAATTTCCCTTTCCTTTGCTTTAAGTCAAAACCTTTGAATTTAATTCTTTCTTAATTGCATTGAGAAGGGTCTTGCACACATCACGATGTTTAATTATTTGTACTTATTACTTGTGGTTGGATGTTGTTATTGCGAGGGAAAACCCATTCCACATTTTGCGACCTGGTCTCACATTATGTTGTTTATTTCCACCCTTTGTTTAGAAATTTACTTGTACCTGACTTATTGTCTAATTAGAGTCTTTTGTTTTTCCTAAACTCTAAGGTACTTAATTACATTTGAGTAATTTGAGAGTAGTAGGTTTTTCTTTAGGCTCTTTGAATACGACGGATGAGTAGGAGGCTCCTTTATCTATCTGTTATCTATTTCCGCTGTAAAGTTATGTATGTATATATCTTATATAAACAAGTGTAAGGGCAGAGTGTATAACTGCCTAGACTGATTGTACTAGTTCTTTTGCGTAACTCTAATAACTCCATATTAAGGAGTAACCTTATGTACTGTATTATTGTTGAATTATATGTAACCATTCCATTGTGAGATTTTTCTATTTTGTTCTATTATTTTGTTTTACCCCACCGATTGTAACGACCCGAAAATTTTAATGGTTTCAGTAAGATAATTAATTGAAATTTTGTGAAATTTTAAACAATAAAATTTGAAATTGAAAATTCAATATTTGTAATACGTCTATTTAGACATAAAAAAGGTAAAATTTCATCAGATAATATGGAAGTTTATTTTACTTTGTAATTCTATTCCAATTTAAATCAGTTAATAATAGTTGAATTTAAAATTTTTTCGAAACCTAAATATGTCAACACGAGAAAATTTATTTAGAACACTCTGAATAAGACTGCGAAATTCATTTCATGAAATTCGGACATTTCTAGCTCCTTTTTGATTTTTCCGTACGGAAAAGCAACGTATATAGGTACCGATAATCGACTTTTGATAGGATGATCGTACCACTGATATCTGTATACCATTTTGATCGCCTCGTCATGCTGATCTCTGCGGTATATTCAACTCTGTGTTTTGAGGACCAGTATGCGACGGAAATAATAAAACTGTGCATCGTACCGGTATCGAAATTGTGACTTTTAACTTCCCAATCCTCTTCAAATCTTTACTGTGCAACTCAAGCAAATAATCAATTGCATTAAATAGCTTTTTTACTGAAATCAAGGGAATTGAATAGTTGCCATTATTTTGTTTATATATTTTCATCTCTCCAGTCCCTTCATTTTCATCTCTATTCATTTTTCCTTGCCTGTTCATGTTTTTTTCAAAGCCTGCACTTCATCTCCTCTAACTTGCCTTCCTTCTTTCTTCCTCCTCTCTCTTGCATCAATCACTGTTCTTGCATCTCCACACCCAAGGCGCGACCTCCTTGGCCAAGCTCACGTCCCATGATATATCCTCCGCTTGCAATCTCCTTTGGCTTCACCAAGCAACACACGGCCAATCTTGTAGCCGCCACCAAATAGCGTCGAGCGCCGCCATCACCCATCTCGCCACGCCCGCCTAGCAACCCACATCAACCGAGACCCCCTCGCCACGCAACTGCCCTCCACCGTTCAATGGCACCGACCTTCCCACTGCCTTTCCTCTCACCGCCTTCAAATTATGGATGAGCTTCCACCTCGAACCTTTCTCCGTGCCCTCTACCTTGTCTAGCTTGCAGCCACGCGATGATGTATGTGTGCATACATACCTTCATGTATATACGGATAAAAATTTAGGTAGATTTTTTTGTTATATTTTGTTTTGCTGTGTTCATATAAAAATACCTATATTTTGTTTATATAAATTTAGTTTAAAAGGTTATACTATAAAATAAATTCGGCTATAGTTGCATATGTTACATATATTAGTTTATACAGTAGTTACATAAACAGATGAATAAGTACGTTTTGGTTTCCATAGACAATGTAGAGTTTGTTTTTGCATGTGTTGGCATTATATATTTATATGATAGGATAATTTATGATAGTTTGGCATTATTCCTAAGAAGGATAACGCATCAAAAATTGAAGATTACCACCCTATAGCTTGCTATAATGTGGTATACAAAATTCTTAGCAAGATTTTATGTAACAGAATGAAACTCATTTTACCTGACCTTATTTCAGAATGTCAAAGTGCGTTCATCAAAGGCAGAAGCATTTTTGAAAACTCATTGATGGCACACGAACTGATTAGAAACTTCAACAAACCAGGTGCGGACAAACTCTGTCTTATGGTGGATCTTCATAGAGCATATGATAAAATAAATAGAAATTTTATCATCCATATGCTAAAGGCTATGGGGTTCCCCTCAAAATTTGTGAACATAATAAAAGAATGTATCTCTACTCCAACCTTCTCAATTCTGATTAATGGAATACCAAAAGGTTTTATAGGTTCCAATAGAGGTATCAGGCAGGGTAACCCTCTTTTCCCTTACTTGTTTGCAATTGCCATGGAATATTTTTCATTACAGATGGAGCTGGCAACACACAACAAATTAATTCAGCCTATAGTGACCCACTTACTATATGCAGATGACCTGCTCATATGTATAAAATCTAGCTATACATCGGCTATTGCTATAAAAGACATTTTCTACAATCTAGAGAGATACACATGGCTTAAAATGAATGAGCCAAAAACCAAATGTTACTTCAATAAAACATGTAATAGGAGAAGTGAAATTTTGGACTACTTGAATGTGAAAGAATACATACTCCATGTTAAATACTTAGGTGTACCTCTATCCTCCAATAAGATCACTGACAAAGAATGTGCGGTTTTGATCTCTTCGATTAGGGACAGATTGCAGGGATAGAGTTCCAGGCTCTTATCACTAACAGGCAAAATTGAACTGGTGCACACAGTTATTCATTCCAAAGTCAACTTCTGGTTACAAACTTTCTAGTTACCTGATGCCTCAATACAGAAAATAGAAAAAGTTTGTGCAGACTTTATATGGTAAGGTGGCATACATAAAATTAAATTTGAGAATGGTTTACACTTTGAAACAAGCCTGGAGAATCATTAAAGGAAAAGGTCTGTGGGGGTGACTGGTTGAGGAGAAGATATATTAGAGGCAGTTTCTGGTGCATGAACATAGACAACAATGCTTCTGCAAACTGGAAAGCTATCACGAGGGTAAGAAGAACACTAGCTTCATGTTGTGTAAGAGAAATTTCTACATGCACAGAGACTGATCCGTGGAAGGACCCTTGGATACTAGGTGAATCCTTGATTGATATCCTAGGACTTAATACTTTTTCTGACTATGGGTGCCTAGATAAAAAAGTGACAGATACAATTAACAATAATGAATGGAATTGCTCCTTGCTACCAATAAATCAATACATCAAGGAAAAAAATTCAATTTATGCCAATCTTTAGTGGTAGAGAAAATGATATTTGGGTGTGGAAGCCTACTGGGAATGAATTTACTACTAAATCAGTTTGGAATGAGGTAAGGCATCGAGACAATAAATTTGTATGGAGCAAAATTATTTGGAATCATGCCAATAGCCATAAAATGGCCTTTACTACTTATAAAGCAATTCACAAAAGACTGCCCAGACTCGAGAAATGGGGGATATTATCAGAAAATAAATGTGTATTATGTAACCAAGAAGAAGAAACCCATGAACATCTCTTCTTCTCCTGCAAATTCTCGACTGAGGTGTGGAAATTGTGTAATACCCAAACAAACTTGTCAAATCAACCAATTTTATTGGAGGAAGAAATCAGTACCTGGTTGAGAGGGGGCACGGTGTAGACATGGAAACCAAATTGGACAGCATTGCTATCACTGTTATTGTTTGGAGCGTGTCGAAGGAAAGAAATCGTCGATTGTTTCAAAATAAACAAAGAAATTGCACAGAGGTCAGTAAACTAGCTATAAACGAAATGCGATTGGTGTAGAGAAGAATTAAAAATTGGGCTTTTACCTCACTGGTACGAGATAGAGTTCGAACTGAAGAAGGGGATCAGAACTTTCCATTAGCAAAAAACCCAAGTACCAGTTACCTCCAGCCGCCATGAAAACTGAAGAGGAAGAAGTAGTAGTTTTTTCATTGATTTATTTTTAGAAAGTTCGAGTACTTTGTTTGATTGTCGGATTCTTTTGTATGTAATACTTGGGCCTCTGGCTTGGGCTTTTAACTTTGGGCTGAAATGCCTTTTATAAAATTCTTACCCAATTTCAATAAAATAATAATAATAATAATTTATGATAGTTGTTGTTTATAATATAAATTGCTCTTCGTGTGTAGGTATAGGCAATATACATTTGCAGTGTGTATGTGTCTATATATATATATATATATATATATATATATATATATATATATATATATGAATATTTTATAAAGCAAGTTCTGGCGTATCTCTAGACACAATATGTATAAATGAGTATTTGTATATAAATATAAATAAGCAAGACTACTTTACATTTTTACATATTTTGAACTGTTCTCCTGATACTGGGTTTATAGTAAGTGTATACAAATTTGTAACCTTATATATTTTATTTTACTTGCTTTAATATAATATTTAAAACATAAAGTTGTCTATATACACATATATATATAAATGTGTTGCATGAAAATATATTAGTTATATTTAAGCAGGTATGTATAGTATTATATGTGTTGAGTATAATGTGCTTTAGGTTGTTAGTGTATTTATATTAGCTCTCCTATGATGTGTTGGGTTTTTTTTATGCTGTAATGATGTACGTCGGTTTGAGTAAATATATAGACTTATATATCTTCTGTATATTATTATGGTATATCATCTTTTAGTCGGCAGCTTAGGTTTTTAATGTATAAAGTTATCGTGATTTTTAAGTCATATTAATTTTGTATATATCTATAAACATTTTGATATATGTTAAATTTAATATTGGGCTTCGTATAAAGGAAATTTTTAAATATTAGATTTTAAATTCTGTATATATATATATATATATATATATATATATATATATATATATATATATATATATGCTCACTTATATCAGTTATCTTCGACGATCTAGTTCTGATTGATTTGTTTTCATCGATTCCTCTCATCAGCTTCCTTCGTCGAAATCATGCCTTACTCTTGGCTCGCCAATGTTCAAGTGGTGTAGCATCTTTTTGATTTGCTCGTGTCCGTATCGGTGTGCATATCCATGTCATCTTCTATATTCTCTAGCCTTGAAAGGTGAGCAATCACTCACGATTAACGTTCTATATTTATTAAATTCGATTTCAATTGAAATGACAATTGAAATATGCTGCTGTTAGTTATTTAAATTGTTATATATGCTATTATCTGTAACTGTTCACCTATGGGTTATGACACCATATCCTGTTGTTTATATTATATTGTTATTTATGATATATGTCTGTTATTATTATTATTATCGTATCTGTCATCACTCTGCAAGTTCCCTGTTAGTATAGAATTCACTATGGGTTGAAATGATATATACCCGAATGGAATTTAGAATAGGATAAAATCGTTATGGGTTGAAATGATAGACCTAAACAATTTTCATTTTCGTTGAATTGGGGTTGCGGATTGGAATGATATATACCCATATATATTAAATTGCGGATTGAAATGATAAATATCTGTATTACTTGGCCATAGGATAGAGAATTTTACAGGCACCATTGCTTTATATATAAATATTTTGAAAATGATTTCTATGGTTTCGAAAGGGAATATATATGGTATTTAATATTGAAATATTTTATATAAATATGTTTAAATATAAAGTTGACTTGATAATAAACCTAAATTAATAAAGTTTGATAATTAATATAATATGTTAAGTATTATATTCTTAAATCGATCTTTTAATGATTTGTATAAGTAAGGAAGTTAAGGCTGAATTGATTAAAATTGTAATTAGTTAAGAATTTTACTTAATTAAATCTATTTGAAACCATTGAATTTGGAATTTTAGATTTGATCTTTCAACTTGATTTTGATTTAAAGTGATTAATTGGATATTTCAAGCTTTAAAGAAATCGGAGGTAATATATATAGAAAATGTAATTTAAGGTCATATGAATAATACTGAATTTATTAAGGGAATATTTCAAAACTAAATAATAGTGAAGTCAAATTTGGAGATAAACGCAATTATCAAATTTAGTCTTTGAAATGTTGAATATTTAACGTTTCGAAATATATTGACTTTGAATTACGTTGAAATTTAAACTTTTATTTATGGTTAAAAGCTGTATTTGAAATCGATAAATTTGAATTTGTTTAGTCAGAAACTGAATCGAATGGAAATTGATAAATTGAGATTGAATTTAACTTCAATGGGAAAATCAAGTTGATTTTGAAGCGATTTGTGAAGTTTGAGGAAATTACAAATACTTTACTTTATAAATTAATTAATATATATGTACTATTTTGGGAAATAGATATATTTGAAATGAAAATGATATGTTGGTTTTGATGTATAAATTAATTTGAAATGACCACGGTGTTATAGTGTATATTTCTGCATTGTAGATAGTTCCATGGATCCTTAGAGGATGGTTATCCCAAACGTCCTTTAAGTTATTTGTATTTCAGTTGATATTCACATGAGTTAGATTTATTGATATGTGAATGTTAATCATGACTCGAGTGTTTTGTGTTTTGCTTTACGCTCGGGTCAGACTGAGTGATTCAACAATTGACTCACCTTTGGAGTTTGGAGCTTTGTTTGGAGATCCAACTATCGATTCAGCTTTCAGCTTTTCCAGTTGATTTGTTCAGAGATGTCATCTGGTTGTCTTCGAGACTTCACTGTATTTGAGATACTCTTTTTTATTTTATTTCTAACTCTGATGTTTATATAGTAGCTTCACGAACTACTATTTGTCTATTCCGCTGCATTATTGTTATATTACTCTGTATCTATGATTTTGTGATTGATTTAATTACTGTATATACTGAGCTTTTCCAAATTTAAATTAACAATCTGATATTTTGAGCAATTCAAGTCCGACTTGTGTGGTTGCGAATGGTTGAAAATATCAGGTCGTTACACGGATACTCATCTTTCGAATATTAAGGAGTAACCTTATTTTTTTATTTTGTTCTATTAACCTTATGCCTTGAGTCTACCTTATCTATAAGGGTAGGTCATACCTCGAAGCTTGCAACCATACCTTGGTTACTTCTGGACCTAGCCTTTGATCTAAAATGTCACCACAAGATGTTAATGCCTCCAAAGTATTCTGTTGTGTAATCATGGCAAACATTGCATTTTATTGCTTTCTATTAGCACATTAGCCACCTTGTTCCTTTTTGCTGGCATCTACTCTATCTTAAAGTCATATTTTAGAAAGAATACTAGCCATCCTTGTTGTCTCGTATTCAATTTCTTTTTGTAGGATCTAAATTAACCCTAGAGGGGGGGGGGGGTGAATAGGGTTATAGCAAATTCTTCTTAATTTAAATACAAAAATAAACTTCAGAAATAAATATACTGAAAATAAATCACACACAAGATTTACCCAGCTTCGGCAACCCCTGCCTACTGCTGCATTCCCAGATTTCTATTAGAATTAAACAGTATCACGCTTACAAACACTCTAACAGACTTGCAAACCCTGCTACCGCCTATAGAGCTTTGCAAACTCGCAACCCCTGCTTACTGAACTAACTCTAAATAGATAATCAGACACAACCTAAAACCTAGGTGGTGATTTATCTAAACTCTTTGATTCGTAGAATAAGAAAAAAAAACAATAATTAAGAATGAAATAGCCCTAAACTATTTAATATAACAATATTAATAAAAAAAAACAAGGCCCCTTTTGTTTTTGAACACCGGCCCTCTTTCCTTATTTCGCCCGATCCCCTTTTCCTTTTTTTTATTTGTTCGTGAGAAAAAGAATGGCGGCTTCGTTCTAGTTAGGGCTTCGTTCCCTTTTGATCCAGTTAGGGCTTCGGCTCTTCGTTGCAATTAGGGCTTCGTTCCTTCGTTGCAATTATGGCTCTGATTTCTTCAATTTGCCTGTGATTTGTTGCCCTAGCTTGCTTGCAGTTGCTCGATCGAGTTTTGATGCTTGTGAATTCGGTATGTGCTGTCTCCTTTTGCTTTTCTAATTTGATACTCGAACTCGATCGAATCAAAAATGCCGATGATGATTAGGGTTTTAAATGCGTTCGATTTCCTGAATCTTCGATCGTATATATTTATTTGAATTTTTCAAATATTAATCTCGGCCACTTGATAATGCTTGAATGTTTGAGATTGATCTTTGACTTGTTCATATTTACTTGAATAACACGGTTTTGAATCGCGTCATTGAATTTGCCGTGCTCATCACGGTGTTGATTTTTTTTTGACTTTGTCAATACTGCATACGCACTTGAATTTTTACTTTCGATATACATTCATGAATTCTTCTTTGACTTCGATATTTTGTAAATTGGCTTCGGCCACTGTCTGTATTTGTGTCATTCACGGCTTCAACTTGAATATGTTGCGATGCTTGTGATTGTCACTATGTTGCATTGTTATTGATACATGGTGGCATTGCTTTGTTGTATCATGATGTACTTCTTCCATTTGTTCAGGATGTTCAAGTGTACTACTGCAGTTTGCATTCGGTCTTGAGTCTGTAGCTTGATGATTTTGTAGTTGTTTGTGTTCATTCCTTGTGTGAAGCTGGACTTGATCTTGTTACTGCCGTGTCTTTGATGTTGGGTCCATTGTTGCTGTAGCATGTACATTTACTCTGTCTTGTGTTGATCTTGAGCATTGCTCAGTCTTTTCATTTCCTTGTATTGTCCAGTAGAGTTGATTTGGGTTCATATGATGTTGAGCATTGGATTTTTGAAACTCTGTTGTTCTTCTAGTTGGATATGTTAGTTGCGGCCTTGACTTGTTGTTATTTGTACCTGGTCTCTGTACATTTTTCTGACTGTTTGCATACACTCTTGGTCATGTTGTATTTGGTCTTCATTGACTTCATGTTGCATTATGATGTTGTCTGGACATTTGGTCTTCATGTGAGGTTGTAGCTTTGGTCTTTGTTTGTTTGATCACCTTGCTGTTCCTGTAGTTGATCACTGATGCAGTTTGAATGTGCTCAGCACTGTGTCTTGTTCACCATGTTGTAACTGGACTTGTTGTTTTTGTTGTTGGCATTGTCTTCATGCCTGACTTGATTCATTTGTATTCATGTGCTTGTCTGTGGCTGTAGTCTTATGGTTTTGTAGTCGAGCTGTATTCATGTACAGATGCATTTGGTATTTGAGTTGTCTGCTATCATGAATTCGAATTGGACTTGCTTGATCATTGACTTTCTTTTTGCACTTGCACACTTGCTCTTGTTGGCCACGCACATGAGTTGGCAAGGCAGTGCACACGTGTATGAATGTACACGTGTGTATTGCAGCCACTTATGGTTACCTGTCCCTGTAATATCTATGTGCACGACTTTGTGATGAATTCAAATTTAAATAATGACGAACAACCCAAATAACTGAGGCAAATATTATTTTCAAAAACCATATTTTATTTTTGAATTGCAAAAATATTTCTTTTTCAATTTTACTGCGTTAGTTTATATTTTTGCAGATTGCTCAGATGCTGGATTCAAACCTGAATGCAGTTGAAGACAAAAATACGGGTGTGAGTGATATGTAGTGAGGTTATCAATGTAAATGTGATGTGATTGTAATCAAAAATGTATATGTATAGTGAGAGCATAAATTTGTACTATTCAAGTTTGTAATAAATATTCGTTTGAATAAAATATTCGTTTGAATTCAAAAAACTGTGTAACTTGTTCTGTTTGAATTCAAATTCAAATTCCGTGTAATTTATTTTATTCAACAGATATTTATCTAACCCAATACATACTATACAAAATATTTGTTTGAATAAAATTTCTGTTTGAATTCAAAAACTGTTTAACTTGTTTTGTTTGAATTCAAATTCAAATTCTGCGAAATTTAATTTTATTCAACAAATATTTATTTAAACTATGAAAAATAAAATAGTACATTACCAAATACATTTATATGAATGTATATATGTTTATTATTATCAAACAAAAATCATATAGCGCAAAGCGCATATTCAACAATCTCCCCCTTTTGATGATAACAAACATATATTTAAGATTTTGAATATATTAAATGTATTTGATAATTTCATTTGCTCCCCCTATTTGAATGCTTCCTTTATATGCGATACTCCCCCTACATATATGGCTCCCCCTATATATATGCATACAAATAAAAATATGTAAATGAGCCTATATGCAAATTGAAAGTTATTTGACCTTTGCTTGATTCTATTTGACAAAATCTTAACTTTTCTCTCCCCCTTTTGTTATCAGCAAAAGAATAACAGTGTTAAAAATAGGGATGAAGTGATAGACATGAATCAAACATTTAACTCAATTAAATATAAATATCAAATTTCAATAAAACTCAAACAAAAATCATAATTACCTTTGTCAAACGCATATTCCACTTTCAGAAGTGATGGAGATAGAATCATCAAAAATTCATATAGATATGTCTATTTGTGGTATATTTATTTCTGGAAATTTGAATATCTACTAACCATGCATAACCGTTAGGACTTTTAAATGAGATTAGTAGTATTCCAATTTAATTTTAAAAAATGAAATCAAGTATCTTCTAACCACGCATGACCGTGAGGACTTTTAAATGGGATTAGAATCAACTTGTCTATTAAATCAATTATTTTTAATATGCGTTCCATACATGCATAACCGTGAGGACTTTTAAATGAGCATGGAAGCACATAATCAAAAAAAAAATCAAGTAATTCACACATGCATGACCGTGAGGACTTTTAAATGAGAGTGAATACTTTGGATATTTATTTTTAATTGCTGAATATAAGAAATTGAAGCACAAATAATTTCCTTCACCGATTTAAAGATATTGAAGAACAAATGATTTCCTTTGTAAACTACCACAAATTTACATATTAAATATGATTTTGACGAGTGATGTTCGATAGAAAGATGATAGAAATAGAAGTGGTCATGGAATTATTATCCAACAAAAAGTTTTTATAACTCTTGTTATGAAATTCTAAAGAAATTTTTAATTATACTTTCTCGAGTTATAATATATGATAAATATCAACACTTATCTCTTTTTCAATCACTATTTATCTTTTCGATAATCATTAGGGAGTTAGATTGGTTAAAAAAAAATTGTCATTTAGAATCAAATTCAAAAATCAAAATTTAAAAAAAAATGATTAGTCAACCTCTATAATTCCCAAATCTAAACGTAATTTGGAAAATCTGTCTTCGGGGAGAGGTTTTGTGAAAATATCAGCAAGTTGAGTTTCTGTTGAAATATATTCAATGCAAATGTCTTCTTTAGCAATGTGATCTCGAAGAAAATGGTGTCTCACATCAATGTGTTTTGTGCGAGAGTGATGAACAGGATTATTTGACAAATCTATAGCACTCCTACTATCACATTTTAATGGGACTTGTTTATAGACTAAGCCAAAATCAGAAAGAGTTTGCATCATCCATAGAATTTGAGCACAACAACTTCCCAAAGCAATATATTCTGCTTCAGTGGTGGATATTGCAACACAATTCTGTTTCCGACTTGACCATGAGACTAATGAATGTCCTAGCATGAAACATGTTCCACTAGTGCTTTTTCTGTCAACTAATGAACCAGCATAATCAGCATCGGAATAACCTACTAAATCAAAATTTTCACAAGAGGGGTACCATAGTCCAAATTTTTGTGTGTGTGAAAGATATCTCAAAATTCGTTTAGTAGCTTTTAAATGAGATTCTTTGGGATTAGCTTGAAAACGTGCACACAAGCATACAGAAAACATAATATCAGGTCTAGAAGCAGTAAGATAGAGAAGTGAACCGATTATTCCTCGATATTTCTTTTGATCAATTGCAATTCCTTTCTCATCTTTGTCCAACTCTGTTGATGGGCTCATAGGAGTTCTCAATGGTTTGGAATTTTCGACTCCAAATTTCTTCAATAGCTCCAACACATATTTGGATTGTGAAATGAAGATACCATCACTGCTTTGCTTAATTTGAAATCCAAGAAAGTATTTCAATTCACCAACCAAACTCATCTCAAATTTAGCCTGCATGACTTGTTCAAAATTCTCACACAAAAGTTCATTAGTAGCGCCATAAATAATATCATCCACATAAATCTGAACAATCAAAAAATCATGTTCTTTATGTAATAGAAACAGAGTCGTGTCAGCACTTCCCTTTTTAAAACCATTTTCCAAAAGGTATGTACAGAGACAGTCATACCAAGCTCTTGGTGCTTGCTTAAGGCCATATAATGCTTTTTCTAGCTTATACACATGATTTGGAAATTCATGATTTTCAAAACCGGGTGGTTGTTCAACAAAAACTTCTTCTTTTAAATCACCATTCAAAAAGGCACTTTTTACATCCATTTGTTTAAGTTTGAAACCCTTGTAACATGCAAAACTTAGCAAGATTCTAATGGCTTCTAACCTAGCAACTGGAGCAAATGTTTCATCAAAGTCTATGCCTTCTATTTGGTTATAACCTTTTGCAACCAACCTAGCCTTGTTTCTAATTACATTTCCTGATTCGTCAAATTTATTTTTAAACACCCATTTAGTCCCTACGATTGGATAGTCATTAGGCCTAGGAACTAAATTCCAGACTTTGTTTCTCTCAAATTGATTAAGTTCATTTTGCATTGCTAAAAACCAATTATCATCATTAAGAGCCATTTCAACAGAATCAGGTTCAATTTCAGAAATAAAACCACTATGACAACAAAACGCACATAAATTTTCATCAAATGAAGAACGAGTACGTATACCTTCCGTAGGATCACCAATAATTAATTCAGGAGGATGATTGGGTTTGAACTTTAATTTATCAGCATCAACAGTCCTCCTTTAAGTTTTCTTACTAAATGTCCCTTCTTCAGTGCCTTCAGGATCTACTCCATCGTCAACCATCCTTTCAGTCGTTTTTTCCAGATCAGATTCATCAAATTTCACATTGATTGACTCAACAATTGTCTTCGTTCGTTTGTTATATATCCTGTAAGCCTTACTCCTTGTTGAATAGCCCATGAAAATTCCATCATCAGCCTTTGATTCAAATTTTCCAAGTTGATCACCTGTGTTAAGAATGAAACAAGGACACCCAAATATACGAAAATAAGAAATGTTAGGTTTCCTTTCATGCCACAGTTCATAAGACGTTTTGCCAAGTATTGGTCTAATCATTACTCTATTCATTACATAGCACGAAGTATTCACTGCCTCTGCCCAAAAGATTAGAGGTAGCTTATACTCACTTAACATGGATCTAGCCAATTCCTGTAATGTACGATTTTTCCTTTCAACCACCCCATTTTGTTGAGGTGTTCGTGGAGCAGAAAATTCATGTTTTAAACCGTTTTCTTCACAAAAATTTTCAAATTCAAAATTTTCAAATTCGCCTCCATGATCACTTCTCAAGGTTTTAATTGTAACTCCTTTTTCATTTTGAACAAGTTTTGCAAACTTTGAAAAATATTCGAAAGATTCAGACTTTTTGGCTAAAAAGTAAACCCATGTAAATCTAGAATAATCATCAACCAATACATAACAATAACGTTTTCCATTCAAGCTTGAAATTTCATTTGGTCCAAATAAATCCATGTGAACTAATTCAAGGACCCTTGATGTGCTAACAATGTTTTTAGGATGAAATGATGATCGACTAAGCTTGCTCAAGGAACATGCTTTACACACTTTATTATTTTTAAATTTCTGATGTGGTAACCCTCTGACTAATTCTTTTGATTCGAGTTTTTCTAAGAGACTCATGCTAGCATGTCCAAGTCTCCTATGCCATAAATATGCCTCTTCGTCAGTGGCTACTAAACATCTAGAAAGTTTTAGATTATCAAATGAAAGTGAGTAAACATTCCCTTTTCTTTTGCCCATAAAAACAATGTTACTAGAAGATTTATCAATAATTTTGCAAGTATCACTATCAAAAATCACGTTCATACCTTTGTCACATAGTTGGCTAATAGAAATGAGATTGTGATGCAGATTTTCAACGTATAAAACATTAGTCAAAGAAAAAATACCGTTACCAACTTCACCTTTGCCAATAATCTTACACTTGCTATTGTCTCCCATGATCACATTTCCACCTTTAAAATTCTCTAAGCTAAGGAACTTCGATTTGTCACCTGTCATATGTCTAGAACAACCTGAATCTAGAAACCATTCTTGTTGTTCCTTAGCCCGCCAACAGACCTACATAAGAAGAGAGGAAGATGACCTAGAGAAACCCTTAGGTCCAATGTTATTTGTGATAGAAGCATTGTGAATAAACAATCCTTTTGGAATCCATACTTGTTTAGTCCTTTTATTTTTATTCCAATAAACATGAAATTTGTTTTTAGAATTCTTAGGAACCCAAACTTGTATAAATTTTGTGTTCTTGTTCCTATGACTATCATTTTCATCACGACATTTATATATTTCACATCTATCAAAGACATTCTTATATTTTGCATTATCATCAACTTGTGTTTTCCCAAAACCTAGTCCTTTCCCGTTGTTAGCAAAAATTTGATTTCCTAATAGCATATTGAAAGATTTTTCGCCTCTTGAAAAGTTATTCAAAGATTTCTCAAGACTTTGGACTTTGGTTTTTAATGTTGAGTTTTCAGTAACAAGTGAGGTGCATCGATTAATAAAATCCTTTCTCCTAGTGTTGATGGTTTCCTTAAGATTCAAGTTTTCACTTTCAAGACTTTCAAAGTTTTTCCTCAGTTTTGATAATTCTGAATCTAAAATCTTACATTTCTTACATTCTAGGTTTTGAATATTTTCAATTTCAGTTTCTAGCCTAGAATTTTCATGGACAAGTTCTCTCCTATCAGATTTTAGTTTTTCAATTTTAGATTCAAGAGTATCAATCATTTTAGTAAAATCACAACACATTGAAACAAGTTCTTTATAAGAATAGTTACTTACCTCACTAGATTCCTCTAGGCTTGCTTCTGAATCCGATTTTGACATAAGACACAAGTTAGCCTCCTCTGAGCTATTATTTGAAACTTCCTCTCCTTCTTCATCATCCCAAGTTGCTGCAAAAGCCTTCTTTTTCTTTTTCTTTCCTTTGTTGTTTTTGAGAAGTGGACATTTTTGTTTGAAATGGCCAGGCTTCTTGCAGTTATAGCATGTCAATTCATTGTCGGAATCGTCAGAATTCTTTGACTTATTACCACTTATTTTCTTCTTTCGTGACTTGAATCTTGACCATTTTTTAAGATTATTGACAGCCATTGCAAGCTCTTCAATTGGATCTTCTTCTTCTTCATCGCTTTCTTCTTTGCTCTTTAAGGCAATCGTCTTCTTCTTTGGTTCGGAGTTATTGCGTTCTTCCTTTGCTTTTAGCTCAAGCTCATATGTCATCAAGTTTCCAATCAACTCTTCCATGCTTAGTTTGCTTAGATCTTTCGATTCTTGGATTGCCGTGACTTTTGCCTCAAAGTTCATTGGTAAAACTCGTAGTATCTTTCGCACAAGCTCTACCTCAGTGAATACCTTCCCAAGCGCTCTAGCATTGTATACCAAGGTTGAAAAATGTCCAAACATATCCTTTATGCTCTCGCCTTTGTCCATCACAAAGTTTTCGTATTCATTGCTGAACAGGGCTAGCCGAGACTCCTTGACTTGAGAAGTTCCTTCGTGTGTCACCTCCAAAGTATGCCATATTTCCTGTGCTGTTGTACAATGAGAAATTCTATTAAATTCATTTTTATCTAGAGCACATATCAAAGCATTCATGGCTTTAGCATTTGTCGTTTTCAATTTCTTATCGTTTGCATCCCACCTATCCTTAGGTTTAGGAATCTCAGTATCACCAACGATTATAGTGGGGGGTTTATAGCCAGTTTCAATAATATCCCAAACTTCATAATCAACAGAACTGAGATAGATACCCATCCTAACTTTCCAATAAGCATAATCGTTCCCGTTAAACATGGGTGGCCTAGCAATAGATTGCCCCTCAGAAAAAGCATTATTTTGTAGACTCATGACTCTAGAGTTAAAAAAAAATATACCGGGCTCTGATACCACTTGTAGGATCTAAATTAACCCTAGAGGGGGGGGGGGTGAATAGGGTTATAGCAAATTCTTCTTAATTTAAATACAAAAATAAACTTCAGAAATAAATATACTGAAAATAAATCACACACAAGATTTACCCAGCTTCGGCAACCCCTGCCTACTGCTGCATTCCCAGATTTCTATTAGAATTAAACAGTATCACGCTTACAAACACTCTAACAGACTTGCAAACCCTGCTACCGCCTATAGAGCTTTGCAAACTCGCAACCCCTGCTTACTGAACTAACTCTAAATAGACAATCAGACACAACCTAAAACCTAGGTGGTGATTTATCTAAACTCTTTGATTCGTAGAATAAGAAAAAAAAACAATAATTAAGAATGAAATAGCCCTAAACTATTTAATATAACAATATTAATAAAAAAAAACAAGGCCCCTTTTGTTTTTGAACACCGGCCCTCTTTCCTTATTTCGCCCGATCCCCTTTTCCTTTTTTTTATTTGTTCGTGAGAAAAAGAATGGCGGCTTCGTTCCAGTTAGGGCTTCGTTCCCTTTTGATCCAGTTAGGGCTTCGGCTCTTCGTTGCAATTAGGGCTTCGTTCCTTCGTTGCAATTATGGCTCTGATTTCTTCAATTTGCCTGTGATTTGTTGCCCTAGCTTGCTTGCAGTTGCTCGATCGAGTTTTGATGCTTGTGAATTCGGTATGTGCTGTCTCCTTTTGCTTTTCTAATTTGATACTCGAACTCGATCGAATCAAAAATGCAGATGATGATTAGGGTTTTAAATGCATTCGATTTCCTGAATCTTCGATCGTATATATTTATTTGAATTTTTCAAATATTAATCTCGGCCACTTGATAATGCTTGAATGTTTGAGATTGATCTTTGACTTGTTCATATTTACTTGAATAACACGATTTTGAATCGCGTCATTGAATTTGCCGTGCTCATCACGGTGTTGATTTTTTTTTTGACTTTGTCAATACTGCATACGCACTTGAATTTTTACTTTCGATATACATTCATGAATTCTTCTTTGACTTCGATATTTTGTAAATTGGCTTCGGCCACTGTCTGTATTTGTGTCATTCACGGCTTCAACTTGAATATGTTGCGATGCTTGTGATTGTCACTATGTTGCATTGTTATTGATACATGGTGGCATTGCTTTGTTGTATCATGATGTACTTCTTCCATTTGTTCAGGATGTTCAAGTGTACTACTGCAGTTTGCATTCGGTCTTGAGTCTGTAGCTTGATGATTTTGTAGTTGTTTGTGTTCATTCCTTGTGTGAAGCTGGACTTGATCTTGTTACTGCCGTGTCTTTGATGTTGGGTCCATTGTTGCTGTAGCATGTACATTTACTCTGTCTTGTGTTGATCTTGAGCATTGCTCAGTCTTTTCATTTCCTTGTATTGTCCAGTAGAGTTGATTTGGGTTCATATGATGTTGAGCATTGGATTTTTGAAACTCTGTTGTTCTTCTAGTTGGATATGTTAGTTGCGGCCTTGACTTGTTGTTATTTGTACCTGGTCTCTGTACATTTTTCTGACTGTTTGCATACACTCTTGGTCATGTTGTATTTGGTCTTCATTGACTTCATGTTGCATTATGATGTTGTCTGGACATTTGGTCTTCATGTGAGGTTGTAGCTTTGGTCTTTGTTTGTTTGATCACCTTGCTGTTCCTGTAGTTGATCACTAATGCAGTTTGAATGTGCTCAGCACTGTGTCTTGTTCACCATGTTGTAACTGGACTTGTTGTTTTTGTTGTTGGCATTGTCTTCATGCCTGACTTGATTCATTTGTATTCATGTGCTTGTCTGTGGCTGTAGTCTTATGGTTTTGTAGTCGAGCTGTATTCATGTACAGATGCATTTGGAATTTGAGTTGTCTGCTATCATGAATTCGAATTGGACTTGCTTGATCATTGACTTTCTTTTTGCACTTGCACACTTGCTCTTGTTGGCCACGCACATGAGTTGGCGAGGCAGTGCACACGTGTATGAATGTACACGTGTGTATTGCAGCCACTTATGGTTACCTGTCCCTGTAATATCTATGTGCACGACTTTGTGATGAATTCAAATTTAAATAATGACGAACAACCCAAATAACTGAGGCAAATATTATTTTCAAAAACCATATTTTATTTTTGAATTGCAAAAATATTTCTTTTTCAATTTTACTGCGTTAGTTTATATTTTTGCAGATTGCTCAGATGCTGGATTCAAACCGGAATGCAGTTGAAGACAAAAATACGAGTGTGAGTGATATGTAGTGAGGTTATCAATGTAAATGTGATGTGATTGTAATCAAAAATGTATATGTATAGTGAGAGCATGAATTTGTACTATTCAAGTTTGTAATAAATATTCATTTGAATAAAATATTCGTTTGAATTCAAAAAACTGTGTAACTTGTTCTGTTTGAATTCAAATTCAAATTCCGTGTAATTTATTTTATTCAACAGATATTTATCTAACCCAATACATACTATACAAAATATTTGTTTGAATAAAATTTCTGTTTGAATTCAAAAACTGTTTAACTTGTTTTGTTTGAATTCAAATTCAAATTCTGTGAAATTTAATTTTATTCAACAAATATTTATTTAAACTATGAAAAATAAAATAGTACATTACCAAATACATTTATATGAATGTATATATGTTTATTATTATCAAACAAAAATCATATAGCGCAAAGCGCATATTCAACACTTTTGACATAATAAGTACTTAAGAGATTATAGCCAGTAAACATCTCAAACATTTAGGTAATGCTCTAAATCTTCGATGATAAAATAACAGCTATTAATTCCAAGTCATAGGTAGAATATCATATCTCATGTGATTCCGTCCACTAGGATGTATAAGCTATTACTCGATCTCATTGCATAATCACAACTCCCAATCCATTACCACTAACATAAGTATAAATGACCAAATTTTGATTTCTTTCAGGTACTACTAAGACAGATGCATTTGTCAACAAACACTTAGGTCCCTGAAATGATTCTTCATATATGCTGGTCTAGATAAAATTCTCATTCTTTTGAGTTAACTTAGTCATATGTGCTGCAATTCGAGAGAAGTCCCTGATGAATCTCTTGTAATAGCTATCCAATAATAAAGAGATTCTTAGTTCTACAATAATTTTAAGCCTTTTCTAATTATTGATGGTCTCAATCTTTGATGGGTATACTACAAATCCATTCATGGATACCACGTGGCTTAGGAATTTCACTTAACTCTTCCAAAAGCAGCATATAGAAAACATTACTTTCATATTATGTTGTCTCGACATCTCTAATGCAAGTTGTAGACAAACTTTATACTCCTTATTCTTTGAGTATAAAATGTTGTCAATGAAAACTTACACTAATTTATCTAATTGTTCATGAAACACCCTATTAATAAAGGTTACAAAGAATTCAAGGGCATTCGTCTATCCCAATGGTTACAAGCCATTCATATCTCATTCTAAAGGAGGTCAATGGTACATTGTCCTCAATAATTCTAGGTGGATGAAATCCCTTTGCTAAATCCAACTATATGAATACCTTAAGCTCACTTAGCGAATCAAAAAATCATAAATATATAGAGGTGGATATTGATTCTTAATGGTCACTTCATTCAACTTTTGATAATGAATGCATAGTCAAAGAGATCCATACGATTTCTTCAAAAGACTTCTCCCCGTGGTAAATGGTAGGGCTAATGAGAACTTTTGCTCAAGTTAAACCAACTTAATATTTAGTTCCTCTATCTCCTTTGTTGAAATTCAACTTGGTCCAATACAAACCAGCCATGCACCAAGAATATGATCTACACATAATTCTATAGCTCTTTTAAGCGGTAATCCCATGACTTATTCAAACAGATCAGGAAATTCCCTAACACATGCACATTGGCTACCTCATTGTCTTAGGGTATCTAATGCAAATACAGTACTAGTAGACATGGATCGCATCCCATATATCTTGTCTCTAAGTCTCACATCATTGCCCTAGTGTTAAAGTTCCACTAGTATATTGACATAAAAGATCATAGCATCATAATAGACTAACCAATCCATACCTAAAATTACCCTGTAACCCATGAAGTCAAATACATATGAATCACAAGAAAATGTATGTGTGCCTAAAACCAAAGAAACAATATCACACTTTAATCTAAGGGGGCATAAACATTTGTCAGATTGATCATACAAAAGGATGTGACAAGGTAGGTAACATCTAGGCCAAGTCTATAAACTAAGTCATTTGATACAAAGTAATGTGCAGTATCGGTATCAAATACTACACTAACTATAATATCAGAAATGAAGATTGTACATTTGATGATAATCCCCTTAATTGTCTCCTCCATAGTAGGTCCCTCGGATAGACCTTCGAATGTAATGACATTAATTTATCCTCAAATGCAATGACTGTAATAGGTGTCAAATCTTGTTGCATATGCTTATTATGTCCTACCTTGTTGTAGTTGAAGTGTTTCGTCTTTCCCTTTCTCTTAGGTTTCATGCCTTTCGATGAATATGACCCTTTTTGGTGATATCTAAAGTAGCTAACATCGACCAAATTTGTTTTCTATAATTTACTCTTATCGTGGGTCTTATGTCCATTGCCATTCTAAAATGGAGATACTCGCTTTTTTCCCTTAAACTTACATCTCTTTACCACTTTTTCTTCTTAAAAAAGACTATCATAGCTTCAGTCCATTTCCGCCACTATGTTAAACGGCAATAGTAGATGGTTCATCACATTATGAATCGGCCTTTCATCCATGGATGAACTTTTCATTCTTCTCCAATGGAGTGTTAATGTACTCTATGTATACTTCACCAAAGAGTTAGAGCATTGTACGTACTCCACTGAAAATAACTCACCTTTCTTAAGACTTGTAACTTCTTCCTCAAAGTGCTCTTCTTTAACTATGAAATGAATTGATTGCCAAACCGTACATCAAATTATTCCTAGTTAATAATCTCCTCAGGAATCCCAACTATCATAATCTCCCACCAATCTAGTGTTTCTTCCTAAAGATGGCCTAAAGCCAATTATTGCTTCTGCTTATTGGTAAAGTGTATATATGAGAAAGTCTGATTGTACAATTTCACCCAATTCAAAATTTCCATTACATCCTCTTTTTCAATGTAAATATTTCCTTCAAAATTCTTATAATCTGACTTTATCTTTGCAAAATCATCTTCTCTCTCCACTGATTGGTGTGTAACTACTTTAGGCAAGTTTTTTCCTCATCATTCCTTCCATATACTTTAGGAATGAGCATTAATATCTTATTATTCATTTGCTTGTATAGGCACTTGAGCTCTGATGTTCCTTATGGTAGTCACTCTTCCATTGACATTTGCATTGGTATCCCCTATAGTAACCATTCCTCTTACTCCACCATTTGTCTGCATAGTAGCAGATTCTCCACTCACATTTACT
This sequence comes from Allium cepa, assembly GCA_030765085.1. Taxonomy (NCBI): domain Eukaryota; kingdom Viridiplantae; phylum Streptophyta; class Magnoliopsida; order Asparagales; family Amaryllidaceae; genus Allium; species Allium cepa. The sequence goes on from CM060931.1 coordinate 623,428,455, forward strand.
CTACTGTTTCCAGTAATTCTAAATCTGCTTTTGGCTTTAATACTTAGTTTTGCATAAAAAGATCAATGTAAGAAACAAAACAAAGAGAGTGAAACAAAAGAAGATGGATAAACATATCCACTTATATATGTCTATATCAACAATAACAAATACGTTGTAGCGTATACACTTCCCAAAGTGTTTACTATTTAGGCTAAGGTTATGTTCCTTTTAACTATATTTAACTTAAGTGCCCTTCGCCTAAGCTCCGACACCATATTTAACATCCCCATTTTCAAGACATGAAAATGTATGTCAATGGTATTGTGGCCGTCACTAGATTGTTTTCAAGCAATGAAATAAGATCAGTTTGTTCATAACATAAGTACACGAAGCAACTAAATAATTTTTTGCAATATTCAATAATTATTTAACAAGTTTAAACAAATGATTCCCACACAAACGAAAATTTGATAAACACATAGATAATGATGATTTATCGGCATACGCAGATACTACACATTCATTTAAATACTTATAAGTCTTGGTTGAGTACATTTTAAAATAAAAACCAAACACAAAAGACTTGTGACAACCCACACCACCCAAGATGCACCAATCCAAAGCTTTGTGTGGCATTCATCCTTGCAACGTGTTGAGAAATGCGAATCGTTAGGGTTAACCGTTAGCATTTCAAAGATTAAGACAAGCAGATATAATCTAAGATATAATAAACTTTTGAAAATCATAACGAAAGGAATAAAACATATATAATATAAGGAAATGTCCATCTTAGAAAATATCCAAATCACAGTCTCAGATAGAAAGTCAATACATGGACCAATACAGAGTACATAGAAAAATATCTCTCAAAGTCTGATCCAAGGAAATAATACTAATATAATAGAATAATATATGGAGAGTAAAAATGATACAGCATTCTCAAAGGATAAGCACGACTATCAAAGCATCAAGAATGGACCAGTCACCTACATCTCCGTCACCTGTGATGGGGAAAAGATGGAGAAAGAATGGTGTAACGACCCAGAATTTCTAGTCGCTAATTTTGAATATATAATTCATTTTAAATGTTGAATGTAAAATATAATTGGATTTTGAATACAAATATTTTGGTTAAATAAATAAAATAAGTTATAATTTCAAATATGGTAATTAAATTAAATTTGAATAATAATAATTAACTATTTGAAATTATAATAATTTGGGAATCTGGAGGTATATGGAACGGAAGTGGTTTCTAAAATTTATTTTAAGTCTATCTGGATTCGGATTATAATATTGGACCGTTGGATGAAATCAAAAGTCGATAAATTAAATTTGGAATTTTATATTAATTTAATAATGGAATTTAATAATATAATAATACAAATAATCAGATTTTGGTTTGAAATGAATCAGAATGATTTCTGATGTGAATATAAATTCTATGTGATTAATTATTAAGTTAGTAAAGTCTTAAAAGTGAAATTTTAGATGATTTCGACAATTTCGGAAATCGCTCGATTTAATCGACGAGTTAAAATAGCCTTCCGGGGCATAGTCTTGGAATTCGACGAAACTAGTTCCATTGGATCCGTAATAATTTGTTATTATCAGATTTCAATTTTCATAACAATCGGAGTTGTCGTTTGACCTTGGCAGCTCAAAACGCATAGAAACTATTTTAATCGATTTAAATTAAAATTGATCGTTTATTCCCGTAACTCGCGCATATGATCGAATTAGCCTCTGAAACACGTTCCATTATGTTCGGAATGCGGGTGAAACCTTAGAATCGCCTGTCGACACGCGTATTTTGGAGATTGTTTGAAAAGTTGCTTTAAAGTGAATTAAATAATAATATATTGGGTTATACATATATATATGCACGTTTATTCGTCCGAAACCCTAGTTATTTTCGAGCAGCCATATTCTTTCACCTATGGCCGAAAACATCCCTTAATCTTCCACGTTTTCTTTCGATCCAAGCGATTTTAGGCCAAATTTCCAACTGGAAAGACGACGAGCTCGCCGAGCTCCTCAAGTTGAATGGTGGAGATCGCCAACTGAGCGTCATGGAGGCAAGGAATAGCTCGTGATGGCGACGAATTTTGGGACGTTTTTCGAGACGAGCACATAGCCGAGCTCGACCGGTTTCATGGTGGGAAGGGAGATCGCGACGAGCTTTCACGTGGCGGCATCTGATCGTCATCGAACTCGACGAAGAGGCGGTGGTTCCAAGCCCTAGGCGGCGGCAAATGGGTTCGTTCGAATCTGGGTATTCGCGAATGAGGAAGATAGATCTTGCGGCTGATTCTTGTTGGGTAAAATAATAATAAAAAAAGGAAAAGTTAATTGTTTATATAAATTAAAGTTCGAACTTTAAAAATTAATATCTCATGCGTACGTTATCAGATTTCTACGAAACCAGCGATGCCGGAATCGCGGAGACGAGTACTATGCAGTGGAACAATTCTGGCATCATTCTGAGCAAGTAAAATTTAGGTTAAATTGAACACCGTTCGATTTAATTTAAATTTGAACGCTCGTCGGAAGCCCAAGGTGAGTTAATTTCACTCGCATCTGGATACTAGTTAATTTAAATAGCTAATATTTAAACATTTGATTGGTTGTTTAGGAATATGATAATTATTATCAGATTGAATCGATATTTATTTGTTGTGAAAATATCTGTGGATACAGGGAAACAGGTTGGAGGGATCCAACTGGATTTCTCACAAATAGAAATTTATTTATATTCTGTGATATATCTCATTTATATCCTATGATAAATCGATTTAGATCTTGTTATGTTGTGTTCTATTTATATACTGTGATAGATTAATTTGAAAATTAATTGTGTTATGCCATGATTGAGTGAATAAAATATGGGAATTTAAATTTAAATAAAATAAATTGGATTTAAAGGAAATAAAAGGAATTAAATTCAAGAAATTGGTTGATAATTTGAAGTGTTTGAAATTGTGACTTAAAAGGGAAACATGAATTGTTTTAAAATAATAGAAAGATTTATTTTTAAACGATGGAAAGTGTATTTTCCTGGAAACTAAGCATGTTTAAAGAAAGATTTTCGAGTTTAAACTGGAATGTTTTGCAAAGGTGTTTTAGAATATTTTAGAAAATTATTATTATTTTAATCGTTTTAAGTGAAAGTAAATATTTATTTAAGTAATTATGGTATTTAATTATTTTAAAAAGTAAAGTAGTATTAAGTTTTCAAAGGAAATTATAATATAAATATTTGATTTAATAACTTTATTCTAAAAGTTAAATTTGACTTAAATTACTTAGAAAACCTCTATATATTTCCTTAAGTATTATTTTCAATTAAGAAATTTCTAGAAGCTTTATTTTAAATATTTTAACTATATATTCTGAAAGCGATTTTCAGGAAATAGCAATGTGTTTAAAAATAAAAGGAGTTTATTTTTAAAGTATGGAAAGGAATTTACGGGATGAACGTAAAATTGAATTGGGGTAAATCGTGTAGGATTTATTAAAAGAATTCTTTGGGGTTGTCCTAAAATAGAAGTGTATTTCCCTGAAAAGCTAAGTACGTTTTTAAAGCAGGTTTTTGAAAGGTTAGAAGTTGTATTAAAGAATGGTTTCAAGAAATTATTCAAGTGGTAAGAATTTTAAAAGTGAACATTATCAAATTAGATATGGAAGTAATTATTTTAAAGGGGAAATTAGTATTATGTTTTGAAGAATATTATTAATATTTATACTTTATAAAAATGGTTTTATTTTAAAGATGATTAATTAAAGTTTTACTTGAAATTTCAAGTACAGGATTGCATAGCTTTATTTTTAAAGTTAGTATGACTTAACTTTATCTTAAAGAAAATAGTTTATATTTTATAAAGCGGTTTTATTCTAAATATTTTTAAAAGTATATGTATATTTTAAATTAAGTACGTAAGAAGTTTTAATATAAATGGTTAATGTGTTTTCAAGAATAAAGAATTTAAATTATTTTAAACCTTAAGTATTGGCACTTGGATGTTTTCAGAGGAAGTGAAGACTCGAGAATTTACTCCATGAAAAGAGTTGGGTTTGAAAACTGTTTCAAAAAGATTGGAAAATGGTAATATATCTTGCAAAGATATTTTTGAGGGAAATAAATAATGTGGGAAACTATTTATTGTATGATAGATGCTTGTGAATATTAATTGATAGTTAAATCATCGACTATCAATATTGGCCAATGCGTTGATCGTTTCGAAGAGACCGGGATCGGGATTAATTTCTCGAAAACCACTTCGATCCGAATTATTCGTTTCGTGGGAAAAACGATTTCAGATTCGAAGATGGAGCAGTGAAGTGCAAGGGCTAGTCGCTACTAATCCTGAGGACGTTTCCGAAATGGATGTAGTAGGAGTTGTGCCTTCGGTTCCGTTCGAACCCGGGACGGACTTGTATGGACGAATGCTTTCGGAACATCGTCAGGTGGGCGATGGGCATTCTAAGTGAAACGTTCTAAAAGGTAACGCTTAGCCTCAAGCCTCATCAAACGGGAATGACTGAAAATCAGGGGTTATGCAGCAAGGCTAGGTGGGTAGCACCCATTTCAGTGTAAGGTCATCCCTGTCTAGATGTTCCTTTTTATTCGGCTTGTGGTTCGGTTGTTGATCCCAACTGTGGGGTGATCTTACTCGGGATTATCCAGTAAGGGGTAGTCCCGACCTTGTGTTGCAGGGGATCGGGAGTGGTCCTCGGTACGGTGATCTAGGCCACGTACTGTGACGGATGGTACCCGAGTGCCTAGTCATTAGTTGGAAATCCATTCTCCCTACGAGCCTTTTACGAGTTTTGTTTGTATTATCCACGATTGTGGCTAGTAGCTGGAATTTAATGAATGTAACAATTTCGGCTATTTTATAAGTATTTGTATATAGACCCTATTATAGTATCAGAGGATTTTTGTAAAAAATGTTTTAGTTATCGTAAGATAAAAACCCGACATGTTTATTTGTGGCGTGGTCTTACAAGATGCTTTTTTTTTTCAAAAGGATTTTTTGAAACTTGAATAATCAATTTGGGTGTATTTTTATCAGCTGGTATTCTAGACTGACTCGGGTGTTATTTTATTATAATGCTCGGGTCAGACCGAGTATTATATGTTCAGGATAGGATGCTATGGAGCTCAGGAGAGGAGCTGGAGTCCGAGAAGTATTATCCGTACTTGTTTATATCCGCTGCTGTGATTGTTTGAGATTGTCAGACTGGTAATTGTTGTTTGTTTGTGATATACTCTGATGATGTAATATATGAAACATATATAGTTTTCATTTTGTGTAAGGAGCTGATATTATATATATTATATTTTATTCTGCTGCAATGGTTAGATTCTGATATTGATTAGTTCCTTCTTTCTTCTATCTTGTTTCTTTTTCCTCAACAATCTTTCTCTTCTGGCACTTGATCGTCGGCATATCATATTGTGGGGTATTTTGTGTCGATTTTTGAGGGACGAAAAGGGCGGGTCATCACATTTGGTATGAGAGCCAGGTTGGCGACAACCTAGGCTTTGGTGGAGAAATTACTCATTAGATATACAGTCAATAGTGCTCTATAATGAGTTGAGTGTAATAATAGATATGAGAGCGTATATGAAATTGTTTTTATACTGTATTGACTTATCGGTTGAGTGTTTATGAATTCTGGTCGGTACGGGAAGTACAACTGTATCGATTGGGGTTTCTAAACTCTTAAACAAGATAAACCGACATAATAATGTTTTTAAAATGGGTAAATGAAATAATTTTACCCAAAGTTATATTTTGATGTAAAAGAAATAATTTTCTGAAATTATTATATATACATTTGGATGTTTGGTAGTTAATATTATAATCAAATATAAGAATCTAAAATTGAAACTGTTATAACCGAATAAAATTCTATAAGTATGATTCATCCAAAAGAAAAATAACTAAAATTCGATTTAAACTAGAATTTAAATCCCGAAAATTTTGAAAAGTGTTTTAAATGTATTGAAAACAAAAGTTTGGAAGTTTAAAATATTGGGAATGTTTGAAATGTTTTCCAAAGTGTTTGAAGGCAATGATGGAATATTATTTTGGGAAGTATTTTTGAATGAGAATTGTTTTGAAATGAATTTGTGAAAGTAAGGAAGCACTGAACTCACTTCAGTCGCTGGAAAATAATCCCGATGATGATGGCCACATCATTAGAATTCATTTTCGAGTTTCTAAAGTGATGGATTGCTTTCATAGTAATTGGGTATGATATTTGTTTAGACTTGTTTGATATACAAGGTGTTTTAGAAATTTCGAAAGGGAAATTGTTTTGGAAAAAACAGATTTTTTTGAAATCCCGAGATTTTATTTGATATACCAAGTAGGTATGACTTGATTATCATTTCAAATGATTTTTAAATAAAACCGGGTAACTGAATTGTAGAAAATTCTATTTAAATAATGTGTAAAGTTAAAATGAATCAACTATTGAACTTATTAAGTGAAGTTGATATTAATAAGAAGGAAATGAAAATTTTAATCCTGGAATTAAAATTTAACTTAAATATATGGAAGTAAATAGAAAATTTGAATTTAGCTTAGGATAAGTTAAATAAATTGGGATCGAATTAAATGGGATATAAAATTGAAATGTAAAATGATTTTATAAGTGTGGGTTATAATTATGAGATGAAAATTTATCCTTAAGCTATTAAGTGTTATATAGATAATCTGGAATTGTGATTATAAGATGAAAATAAATTCAAATGTGCAGTATAAAATTTTAAGTAAATAAGTTGGTGAACTTAAGAATAGAAAATCAGATTGTAAACCTAAGTAAAACGGAATTATAATCACAAAAGGAAATAGTTGAATGGTATGGTGAATTCAAACTTAATCCTAAATGAAATGTAAAGTAAGATAAGGTAAAGTGAGATATAAAAGGTGAATGGGCTTAGGTTAATAAATAAGTTTTTGAACTTATATATTAGGGAGTAAAAATTTAAATTGAATGGAGAATTAAAATGGGATCGAACTGGATTTCACTTAAATTAAAGGAATCAAGTTAAATTTGGATTGAATTGAAATTCAAAATTCAGTTGCATTATAATAACATTGAATGGAATTCAATTCTTATATAAGTAGTAAAGGAAGTGGAATGAATTTAAGTTGGCTAAATAAAATTTAGTTAAACTAGAATTAAATTTGGAAAAAGAATTGAATTAAATGGAATTTAAATTAAGTAAGAATGACATCGAATGAATTAAATTCTCATTCAACTAAATTCAAAAAGGATTGTTTAGAAATGAATTTAGTTTAAGCTAAATTAAATGGAAATTGTATTGGATTGAATAAAAAAATCAATTTAAAATGGATATGGTCCGAAATGCAAGTAAAATTTAGTTTGGGTATAAGATAATTGAAATTGGTCATATTATTAAAAAAATTCAGAATGAATCGAGGAGATGAATTAAAATTTAAAATAGATTGAATAAATAAACAAATTGAGTTAAAATTTGTGAATGGATTGGAATTTGATTTGGATAAGAATCAAATGAAAATAAAATAAAGTTGATATCAGAAATAGAAATATTGTGCAATTGAAAAAACTTAAGCCAATTAGGAAAAAGTAATTGTAGTCGAGTTTTATAAGGGATCTTGAATGAAATTTGTTTAGATAATAAAATTGAAATGCAAGTGAAAAGAATTTTAATTAATTATTGTGATGAGATAAGAATGTATGAGTTGTAAATATTACAGAATGGGATGATATTAATATAAACTTTAGTTGGATGATGAATTTGAAGTGAGAATAAGGATTTGATTTAAAAATTGCAAGGAAATAAGAATATTTGGGATTGTGAAAAATTCCGAATGAAATAAAATTAATATAAATTTAAGTTGGAATTAATTTTAAATGGTTATAAGCTTAAGTAATTGTTACTTTCTTGGATAACTTTAAATTTACATAGAAATTAGTCGTTTGTTGTAAACGGAAGTGGATTGATTTGAAGAAGCAAACAAAGTTGGTTTTGACTCAATTGGAAAAAGTGTAATATAATTAAGTGGTTTTGTATAAAAAATGGAAGTAGATCATAAAAGAAATGCAAATGTATCAAATTTGAAATAAATATTTGATTGTAAATCAATTTGGAATTGGATTGGAATAAATTGATGTAAGTAAAGCATATGTTAATCATATTGAAGAGAGAGTGAAATGGGTTGTAGTAAATATGAATTGTAAAAAGTAAACTTGAATTTAAATCATTCGAGAAGATTAAAAATGAAGTTTGGATTTGTCGGAAAATTAAATGGTGATTGAAATCTTTGGATTGCTGATAAAATATGGTTAACATGTTAAATTACGAGGTTTATTTGTTTAAACCATGTAATTGATGTGTTTGGCTAGTTTAACGAATAGAATGTTAATAAATTCTCGTATTATTGAAAACTGATGTGTTTGTTTAAGTAAGTATAGGTACGGGAGGCAATCGATAGAGTTAGAGCGCGTATATGCAATATTATTTAGCCGTTTGCTTTTAAAATGCTAGTAAAAGGTACACCTATGCAATAAAATTGGGAAAATGATATATATATTGTGATATATTTTGTAACGACCCAGAATTTCTGTCATTTGAAATTCATATATTTCATTGATTTTAAATATTTAAAAGGTAATTTTATAAGATGGATAAATTTTATTTCGAATATCTGGATTTAATTGGATAATTAAATTGATAATTTAATATTTGAATTTGAGGAAATAATTAGAATTTGGATTTAAAGTGAATAAAAATGATTTATAAAGTTAAATTAAATTATATTTGAATTAGAATGATGTTAGCGAACTTTTAAAATCGAACTAAAAGTTAATTTGTAAAAATTGAATATTTTAATATTTAATTGACGAGTAAAAATAGCCATTTTTCAAACGGTCTTGGATTTCGACGAAACCAATTTCATTGGATTCGTAATGATAAATTATAATAAGATTTCAAATTTCGTGTCAATCGGATTTACGGTTTGTCCGGGGCAAGCTAAAACGCATAGAAATCGATTTAAGTGAATTTTAAATTTAAATAGTCGATTTGAAAACCTATCTTTCAAATACGATTGAATTTGCTCCCGATATATAGTCCATTGCGTTCGGAATAGGGGTAAAACATTATAAACGCTAGGCAGCACGCTTCGCTTCGAGTTCGAAAATTTTTCGGGTGAATAGTGCGCGAATATTTTCTATAAAAGGACATCAATCTTTCTATTTTGCAAATCATTAGGGTTTTTAACCCTAGCTACCACCCTCATTTTAATGGCCATAAACCTTCCATTCTTCTCTCCTTAAAATCTCTAAATCCATCAACAATTAGAAGAATCTTTCAACTTCAATGTTGTGGATCTAGGCGAGATCTTTAAATTCATATGGAGATGATCGAGAAATACGAAGTGGATAATCAGCAATTTTCGTTTAAAGTCGTGTCGTTCATTGGTCTATCTCATAGCTGGAGAAGCCCAGCTCGCCTTCGTTCAAGGCGGTGGTGCACTAGAGTTTGGCTTCAAAATGGCATCGCTTGATCGACGAATAGATGATCGTAGGGGGATCGGCTGTCAAGGGATCAACATGAGGAAGGGTTTCGTGATGCCTAGGTCTTTACCGCGTTGGAGAAGATGATAAACGCGGCTTGATGTGAAGAAGCAATATTGAACGACTGTGAATAAAAGAAAGGTTAAACAAATAAAATTAAAATAGGAATTGAAATTGAAATTATATTATATATAAATTCGTACGATCTTTAAAAAGCTGTAACTTTTTGATACGAGGTCTGTTTTGCACGAAACAAATTGCATTGGGTTCGTATTTGCGAATACTACACGATGGAGCCGGATTGGACTTGATTGGAGCTAGTGTGAATTTTGGGTGAAATTAAACGGTCGTTTAATTTTATTCGGAATAAAACACTGCAACTGCTATTGGATGCAATGTGAGCACAACTCACTCTTTCTGACTCACTGATATTTTTATATAAGTGATAATAAATATTATTTATGATGATTGATGATTGTTTAGATGATATATGATATATTGATTGGTATTTGGATATATATACCTGCCTATTAGAGTAGATGAGACCCTATACGTTCTTGTGTATGAGCGGATAACCCTTTGTACGCGTGCTTCCTTGAAGCGGACATTGTACACATATTTTAATCAGTATATTTGTTGCAGGTGGCAGGTTAGAGGGATCCAACTGGATTCCTCAACAGTATTGATTTATTTACAGATATTTGCGATATATTCTGTTATCATATTGATGTATGATGTTTGGATGCCGTGATTGTTGTATTTGGTGCTGTTGCAACATTGGGCCTATTTTGATAATTTAAAAATGTTAAAGTGATGATTTTAAAATTTAAAAGGATTTTAAAGTGATTTTTGAAAGTATGTGTTTTATTGAATTTTAGAATTGATTCATTTTAAATAAATAAATGTGATAATTTTTAATGTTATAAAAATTACGATTTTTGAGAAATATAGTTGAAATGTGATTTTTTAAATATGGAGTTAATGATTTTATAAAATAGTTTAAATTGATATTTTTGAATTTATTATAAAAGCTTTATAAATAAGATTTATAAAATTGAATTTTTTATAAATCAGAATAATCGAATTATAAAACGAGTTTTTATAAGTGTTAAAATGAAGTATAAATGGATTTCATAAGTGAATGAAATTTATAGATTTATAAATTGTGAAGTTATAAAATGAATAGATTTTGTAAAATAAATGGTTTATAAGTAATTAACTTATAAATTGGATTTGGCATATGAATGAGATGAATGAAATTGGTTAATAAAAGGATTTTATAAGTTGAAGTTTTTATAGAATATAAATGGAATTTATAAACATTGTTTATAAATTCGAAATCAATTGAATTTGATAAGTAACTATGAAAGCTTATTAAAGGAGATAAATCCACGATTTTGGACAGTGGATAATCCTTTAATTAAATATGTAGAAGTGTTGAATTTGGTAAATGGTTTATATTCACGATTTTGGTCAGTGAATAATATATTAAAGAAATGTTTTGGAAAGTGATATTTTAATAGAATTAAAATGATTTGAAGTTGTTTTAAAATGCGTTAAGGATCGAAACCATAGATTTCAACATTCATTGTTGAAATAGACGTTTTTGAGAAGTAAGGAAATGATGGACTATAACACTGTTGTTATAGTAAATGATTTTCGAAAGGAAATGTTTTTGTATAGTATTGGAGTTTATATATCTATCTTATATCGAATCACTATACTATTGATTTTGGGTTTTCGTAACGATGTTTTACGCAACATTTGTTTTGACCCGAATAAAGATGTTTAAGAGAATGATTTCCTCAAAGAATAAAATATATATTTAATCGTGTTTTAAGTATATTGAATATTTTCTATGTGTTGAAAATAAATTGATTTGTGAATTACTTATTATTAAATAAGTATTTGGAAATGTTTTCCAATATAGAGTGAAATGGTTTTGAGATTATATCTTTTTAAAGATAAATTGAAGTGAATATTTGGCAAATGATTTAATTAACAAAAGATTAACTTAAAGGCCTAGTTATTGTTATGGTGCTGAATATTTGTTTGTTTGCTTTGATAGTTAAATAGCCGACTATCAAACTTGGCCAAAATTTTAGTTCCTTAACTTGATGTGGGAACTATTTAGTTGTACACTTAGTATGTAGCCTTCCGTGTAGGCTTGATTATAGTTTATGTTGAAGATGTTAATTCGTATAGTGCGGAGTATTACTCCAATCTATCGAGCTTCCTTCTTGGCCCGAAGGATAGCAAGTTGAAAGTTGGAGATGTGATAAGTCTATGAGACTTAGTTGCTGTGTGAGGTTGAGAAATGCTTGCGTTGTTGGTGCAAAGAGACCGGGATCGGTTTATCCGAAAACCACTTCGGACCAACATATATGTGACGACTGTGCAGGTTGCTTGTGATGATATTGATATTTCGAATTTTCATAGTGGGGGACTGCTTGTTGATCGTTTGGGGTTAAAATCCCAATATACATCCGGTAGCAGTGGTCTCTTATTATGAAATATCCAATGCGATGACTATTCACTACTAATCCTAGGGATTTCCCGATAGGATGTGGTAGGAAAGTACCTTTGGTTTTTCCTGTTCCTGGACAACTTGTATGGATGTTTGTCTGATATTGCAATTCTATAGATTACGTACATTGGTTTTTACAAACGTAAATCAGTGGTGGCGGAGAAGGCAACTTCTCTTAGCTTAACACCCTCTTTGAGACATACGAGCTTAAGGATTGTATTTTTGTGGAAGGCAATTAGTAGTCAATAGAAATGGCCGTGTGGCATTCTAAGTGATGTGATATGTGATTGTGAAAGGTAATCGTTACCTCATCAGGCCTCATCAACCAGAAATGACCAAAACAAGGTTAGATGCGGCAAGGCTAAGTGGGTTATTCCCAAGTAGGATATGATCATCCTCTTCTAGATATATCTTTACACGCTATGACGTCGTGTATCTGATTATTGTGGTTTGTATGCTATGAGGGCCCTCGGTAAAGGTCGGTAACGACCGGAGGATGATATATTTGCTACCATCTAGTTATAGAGGTGGGCCGCTCTTGTGTTGGTAGAGGATCCTTAGTGATGGTCCTCGGCACATTTTTCTAGAGATGTACTGCCGGAAGGTAGTCCCTTCACCTGGTCATTTGTATGGAAATCCAAACTCCACTACGTGCTTGCCATTTTGATTGTATTACCCAATTGGGCTATATGCTGAAATTTAATAATGGTAACAATTTCGGCTATTTTGAATATTATTTGTGTACCAGGCACTAGTATAATATCACATGAGTTTGATATGAAATATTTTAGTTACCGTAAGGTAAAAACATGTCCGTGTTTATGTGTGGACGTGTCTTATGAGATACTTTTATTTTGATAAAGGAAAAGTTTGGTAATTTAATAAATTCAGTTGAGTGTGTTTCTCATGCTGATTTAACAGACTGATCCGGACGTTCTTCCCATTCAATGCCCGGGTCAGACCGAGTATATCTACAGGTTATGCTTTGGTGCTATTGGAGCTTCAACAGGAGAGCTGGAGATCTTCATTTTCGTACATCCGTATTTGCTTGATATCCGCTGCATTGTTGCTTAGTTGTTGTTATTATCAGCATTTGTGAGGACATGTTATTATAACTATTCAAGATGATAACTCTGATTGATTGTTGAACTCTAATTGATGTATGTATATACAGTTTCTGTTTTGTAAAGATCATTCATATGATATTATATATTTTCCGTTGCGAAGTAAGATTCCGTATTATTCTGTTTGGTTCTATCTTCTCTCTTTCTTCTCTTCTCTTTTTCTCACTTCTTTTCTTTCTCTTGACTTTCCGTCAGTTTGTGCTTTTTGGGTCGGACATGAGTGGATTATTGTCGATTCAAATGGTACAGATTTTCGGGTCGTCACATATTTGGTTTTCCGACCGTGTGGGTCAATGTATATATATTTATATCTATTGTGATATTGCAAAAGCTCCTTCTTACAAGGGAGACTGTCAAAATTTTTCGAAAATTTTGGGAGTCAGAAAATTTTGGAATTTTTTTGAAAAGTTTCGTTAACAACAAATTGATTTCAAATCAAAATTAAAATAAAAGGATTTTGGAATAGAAATCGAAACTAGCAGTTTCGATTTGGAACTAAAGAATTTCGGCAAAGTGAAATTGAGATTTTCACTAAGTAAGTTTTGCTATTGAGTTTGGAGCATTCTTTCTACCTTAGCAAATTTCGAGGACGAAATTTTTATAAGGGGGGAGGAATGTAACGACCCAGAATTTCTAGTCGCTAATTTTGAACATTTATTCATTATAAATGTTGAATGTAAAATATAATTGGATTTTGAATTAAAAGATTTTGGTTAAATAAATAAAATAAGTTATAATTTCAAATATGGTAATTAAATTAAATTTGAATAATAATAATTAACTATTTGTAATTATAATAATTTGTGAATCTGGAGGTAAATGGAACGGAAGTGGTTTCTAAAATTTATTTTAAGTCTATTTGGATCCGGATTATAATATTGGACTGTTGGATGAAATCAAAAGTCGATAAATTAAATTTGGAATTTTATATTAATTTAATAATGGAATTTAATAATATAATAATACAAATAATTAGATTTTGGTTTGAAACGAATCAGAATGATTTCTGATGTGAATATAAATTCTATATGATTTATTATTAAGTCAGTAAAGTCTTAAAAGTGAAATTTTAGATGATTTCAACAATTTCGGAAATCGCTCGATTTAATCGACGAGTTAAAATAGCCTTACGGGGCACAGTCTCGGAATTTGACGAAACCTATTGCATTGGATCCGTAATAGTTAGTTATTATCGGATTTCAATTTTCATAGAAATCGGAGTTGTCGTTTGACCCTGGCAGCTCAAAACGCATAGAAACTATTTTAATCGATTTAAATTAAAATCGATCGTTTATTCCTGTAACTCGCGCATATGATCGAATTAGCCTCCGAAACACGTTGCATTGTGTTCGGAATGTGGGTGAAACCTTAGAATCGCCTGTTGGCACGCGTTGTTTGGAGATCGTTTGAAAAATTGCTTTAAAGTGAATTAAATAATAATATAATTGAGTTATACGTATATGTATACACGTTTATTCGGCCGAAACCCTATTTGGTTTCGAGCCGCTGTATTCTTTCACCTAAGGACGATGAGCTCGCCGAGCTCTTTAAGTTGAACGGCGGAGATCGCCAACCAAGCGTCATGGAGGCCAGGAACTGCTCGTGAATTGCGACGCGTTTTGGGACGTTTTTCAAGACGAGCACATAGCCGAGCTCGACCGGTTTCGTGGTGGGAAGGGAGATCGCGACGAGCTTTCACGTGGCGGCATCTGATCGTCATCGAACTCGACGAAGAGGCGGTGGTTCCAAGCCCTAAGCGGCGGCAAATGGATTCGTTCGAACCTGGGTATTCGCGATTGAGGAAGATAGATCTTGTGGCCAATTCTTGTTGGGTAAAATAATAATAGAAAATGAGAAAAGAAAAGTTAATTGTTTATATAAGTTAAAGTTCGAACTTTAAAAATTAATATCTCATGCGTACTTTATCAGATTTCGACGAAACTAGCGATGCCAGAATCACAGAGACGAGTACTACGCAGTTAAGCAATTCTGGGATCATTCTGAGCAAGTAAAATTTAGGTTAAATCGAACACTGTTCGATTTAATTTAAATTTGAATGCTCGTCGAAAACCCAAGGTGAGTTAATTTCACCAATATCTGGATACCATTTAATTTAAATAGCTAATATTTAAATGTTTGATTGGTTGTTTAGGAATATGATAATCATTATCAGATTGAATCGATATTTATTTGTTGTGCTAATATCTGTGGATGCAGGGAAACAGGTTGGAGGGATCCAACTGGATTCCTCACAAATAGAAATTTATTTATATTCTGTGATATATCTCATTTATATCCTATGATAAATTGATATAGATCTTGTTATGCTGTGTTCTATTTATATACTGTGATGGATTAATTTGAAAATTAATTGTGTTGTGCCATGATTGAGTGAATACAATCTGGGAATTTAAATTTAAATAAAATAAATTGGGTATAAAGGAAATAAAATAAATTCTTAAGTAAAGAATTTAAAAGGAATCAAATTCAAGAAATTGGTTGATAATTTGAAGTGTTTGAAATTGTGATTTAAAAGGGAAACGTGTATTGTTTTAAAATAATAGCGAGATTTATTTCTAAAGGATGGAAAGTTTATTTTCCTGGAAACTAAGCATGTTAAAGAAAGATTTTCGAAGTTTAAACTGGAAAGTTTTGCAAAGGTGTTTTAGAATATTTTAGAAAAATATTATTATTTTAATCATTTTAAGTGAAAGTAAATATTTATTTAAGTAATTATGGTATTTAATTATTTTAAAAAGTAAAGTAGTATTAATTTTTCAAAGGAAATTATAATATAAATATTTGATTTAATACTTTTTTTTAAAAGTTAAATTTTACTTAATTTACTTAGAAAACCTCTGTATATTTCCTTAAGTATTATTTTCAATTAAGTAATTTCTAGAAGCTTTATTTTAAATATTTTAAATATATATTCTGAAAGCGATTTCCAGGAAATAGCAATGTGTTTAAAAATAAAAGGAGTTTATTTTTAAAGTATGGAAAGGAATTTACGGGATGAACGTAAAATTGAATTGGGGTAAATCATGTAGGATTTATTAAAAGAATTCATTGGGGTTGTCCTAAAATGGAAGTGTATTTCCCTGAAAAGCCAAGTACATTTTTAAAGCAGGTTTTTGAAAGGTTAGAAGTTGTATTAAAGAATGGTTTCAAGAAATTATTTAAGTGGTAAGAATTTTAAAAGTGAACATTTATCAAATTAGATATAGAAGTAATTATTTTAAAGGGGCAATTAGTATTATGTTTTAAAGAATATTATTAATAGTTATACTTTATAAAAATGGTTTTATTTTAAAGATGATTAATTAAAGTTTTACTTGAAAACTTATATAGGATTTCATAGCTTTATTTTTAAAGTTAGTATGACTTAACTTTATTTTAAAGAAAATAGTTTATATTTTATAAAGCGGTTTTATTCGAAATAAATTTAAAAGTATATGTATGTTTTAAATTAAGTACGTAAGAAGTTTTAATATAAATGATTAATTTGTTTTCAAAAATAAAGAATTTAAATTATTTTAAACCTTAAGTATTGGTACTTGGACGTTTTCAGAGGAAGTAAAGGCTTGAGAATTTACTCCATGAAAAGAGTTGGGTTTGAGAACTGTTTCAAAAAGATTGGAAAATGGAAATATATCTTGCAAAGATATTTTTGAGGGAAATAAATAACGTGGGAAATTATTTATTGTATGATGGATGTTTGTGAATATTAATTGATAGTTAAATCACCGACTATCAATATTGACCAATGCGTTGATCGTTTCGAAGAGATCGGGATGTGGATTAATTTCTCAAAAACCACTTCGATCCGATTTGTACATTTTCGGGGGAAAAATGAGGTCGGAGTCGAAGATGGAGCAGAGAAGGGCGAGGGCTAGTCGCTACTAATCCTGAGGACATTTCCAAAATGGATGTAGTAGGAGTAGTGCCTTCAGTTCTGTTCGAACCCGGGACGGACTTGCATGGACGAATGCTTTCGAAACATCGTCAGGTGGGCGATGGGCATTCTAAGTGAAACATTCTAAAAGGTAACGCTTAGCCTCAAGCCTCATCAACCGGGAATGACTGAAAATCAGGGGTTATGCAGCAAGGCTAGGTGGGTAGCACCCATTTCAGGGTAAGGTCATCCTTGTCTAGATGTCCCTTTTTATTCAACTTAGCGGTGCGGTTGCTGATCCCAACCGTGGGATGATCTTACTTGGGATTATCCAGTACGGAGTAGTCCTGGCCTTGTGTTGCAAGGGATCGGGAGTGGTCCTCGGTATGATGATCTAGGCCACGTACTGTGATAGGTGATACTCCAGTGCCTAGTCATTAGTTGGAAATCCATTCTCCCTACGAGCCTTTTACGAGTTTTATTTGTATTACCCACTGTTGTGGCTAGTAGCTGGAATTTAATGAATGGAACAATTTCGGCTATTTTATAAGTATTTGTATATAGACCCTATTATAATATCAGAGGATTTTTATAAAAAGTGTTTTAGCTATCGTTAGGTAAAAACCCGACATGTTTATTTGTGGCGTGGTCTTACGAGATGCTTTTGTTTTCAAAAGGATTTTTTGAAACTTTAATAATCAATTTGGATGTATTTTTATCAGCTGGTATTCCAGACTGAATTGGGTGTTATTTTGTTATAATGCTCGGGTCAGACCAAGTATTATATGTTCAGGATAGGACGCTATGGAGCTCAAGAGAGGAGCTGGAGTCCAAGGCGTATTATCCGTACTTGTTTATATCTACTGCTGTGATTGTTTGAGATTGTCAGACTGGTAATTGCTGTTTGTTTGTGATATACTCTGATGATGTAACATATGAAACAGATATAGTTTTCATTTTGTGTAAAGAGCTGATATTATATGTATATTATATTTTATTCCGCTCCGATGGTTAGATTCTGATATTGATTAGTTCCTTCTTTCTTCTATCTTCTTTCTTTTTCCTCCACAATCTGTCTCTTCCGGCACTTGATCGTCGGCATATCATACTGTGGGGTATTTTGTGTTGATTTTCATGGGACGAGAAGGGCGGGTCGTCACAAATGGGTCATACAAAAAGTTTAGTGAATAAGTATAATTTAATTTGTGATGATCATGTGTGGATAGATTGTACTATACTAAATGATATAGCATGTACTACAAGTGTCTGTGAATCCCTGAGCTCCAGTACCTGAGGGTTCTTATCTAATACAAAGGGTTGAACTGCGAATTGAAATTCACAATAATGATCGGCCAATGTCGATAGAGTCACCCAATAAAAAAACACCGCCCATAGGCGATCGTAGGAACTGCTCTCCCATAAATACCTATACCATCACTACATAAAGAGAAGAAGAACCTTGAAATGCAAACTCGCTATGTGACTCAACGTATGCACCTGTGTCCATCCTCGATCATAGTGCTAATTGCCACTTATTGTACTGTTCCGACATCCGCCTATACCATGTCACGTCAAATCCGTGCATATAAGACCTCCCATTAGTACCTAGCTCTTTTCTACTTTATAGCCTCTTATCGTGCTATGTCAGGCCTTACTGTCCATATAGATTCCCTGTTAGCATCAGGCTCTCTTAATTGGACTCTTCATCAATGTTGCATGTCCATTGTGGAACTCCCCTAAAGTGTGTGCAATTACATCGCCTTCGCCGACTCCAAATCCTAAATCTATGAAATACTTTGCCCTAGTTGACTTTGGATTCTCAGTTGGGTGTTTAGCTATTACCCAATACTCCTATGACCTACTGTCCTCCAATAGGGAACTGATTTCTCCACTATCCTTAGCATATGTACTTAGTCTAAAATAGGTTCTTACAAATAATTTCCATTTATATAATTTTTAATTGAAATTATATAATTTTTAATTGAAATTATATAATTTCATTTTAAAATTTGGATCTTAGGCCGAGGTTTAATATTTTAAGTTTTCTTCATGAAAGATTGACCATTAGGGTACCGTGGTCGACCGGTCGTAGTAAAATTAGGAATTTCTATATTCGTTCATTGTTGATTTTTAATCAATGGTTAATTACTGGTTAATCGATGTTGTTGGTAGTTATTATTGAATGCTAACTACTCGACGACCCATCTATTTATCAATTTGCAATTCAATTTAGGGTTTGATGGTTTAGGGTTTGCAAATTCAACTGTAAAACAAGGTGTATACATCAATATCCTAATAACAGTTTACTATAATTCTTATACCAAGATTATATATTTCAAGTTAGGGTTTTATATATTCAATTTGGGTATCTAATATCCTAAATAAATTGAATAGTTTAAGTCTAACTACAATAATCATCTTATCAAAAAGAATCCCACTCACCTCAAGCCTAAGCTCTTCCTATTACTCTTGCTTGAGAATCGCCCCTCTATTCGCTCACTCCGCTTGCTCTGCCTTGATTCCAGCACTTATATTTTCTTCTAGGTTATTTTTGTTAGATTTTTAAGAAACTTTTAGAGCAGGGGAAGAGAGAAAATTTTGGCAGAGTTTGGTTACAGTAAATGGTTATATGAGAATTATGCTTTTATTCGGCTAGTATTTTTAGCGTTTTCAAACAAATCTGGGCTGTTAGATTTAGGTTAGTGGATATTTTCTATGCTTAGGTTCGCTCATCAATAACTTGAGTGCAAAAAGATCCATCCAAACCATTCAAACAATGTTATAGTAAATGGAAAATGGTTGATTTTTCAAGGCTCATGGTCGACTACCTATATCCCTAAGTCGACTGCTACCGGTCGACCTTCAACCCCCATGGTCGACCAGTTCTTATGTAAATTTTTCATAATTTTTATTTTTAGTTTCTTATTCTATTTCGAATTCTTCTAGCACCAGTAATTTCTCCATATTAGCTCTGACTTGAAGTGTTATATATGATAATCATTTGGAAAACCGCTATGTACACAATTGTGCAAGTTTGTAGCCAAATTCAGACGTTTGTGAAAATTTTCTTTTTCGGCCTTGCTTTATTTTAATTTAACTTCTTGTTAAATTTCTCCATAAATTTTCGGGATGTAACATTCTCCCTCTTAAAAGGATTTTGTCCCCAAAATATCAAAGGATGAAAAAAATGTAATTCATACACACAACCAACAGCTACAACCATCTACTCATCCATCATCCACTGACAATCATTGTCCTTTGAATTTTTTTCTAGTGCAATATATACGTATATTTGCAACATGAAATGCATGTGAATCTATTCTAATGCGAAAGAGTAGGCGGTCTACTGATTCAGTCAGCCTGCTTCATGCAAATGTTCTTGCCATGCATTCAAATGTTCATGCCATGCATTTAAATGTACTTTCAATTCCATATGTATGAGTAAGCATACAACTCATATGCAATGTCCATGTGCATAACATCCACTAGCACAACATAAATCAAGAGATAACATGCTAGTAAGTATGAGTGTGTGTATACTTAGAGGAAATATCATCCTGCAAAAGAGAATAGCCCAAACAATACGTCCAAATACATCAACTAAAATCTTTCATCCATAACATGCCTTACTAATACGTTTGTAATCATTCCTAGCATCAATTGTCTTTATCCAAAGGGTATACCGCCGAAGTCCTGCAAGAAGTCTATACTAAAAAGAATTATTGTGACACCCCGTACCTCTAGGCACCCTAAAAATCGAACGTGACTGGAAGCATGAGTGGTCAGGTGAAATAAAAATCCATAACATAGCATAGAGACTAAGGCAAGAACATAAAATGATTAAAATATTACAGTGAAAGAAAACTTTCACTAATTATAAATTAATAGCAAAATGGCTTCATTGAAACACATTATCCCAAATTTATTTCTGAAACCAAAAGTACCAAGTAGTCTCCACCAAAACATAACACATAACAAAGTTCACAATATAGGTCCCTATGTATAGAGTAAAGTACGGAAAAGAGAAACGAAGTACGTGAAACAAAAGAAACAAAAGCTGAAGATAACAACTGCTCCAATGACCCTCCAAGCTGCAAAGAACTACAACCTAGACCTGCCCTCCCGTGATTAAGGGAAAATAGGATAAAGAAGAGTGGGTCAGACATAAAGTGTGGTGAATGAGAAATAAAATGAAGCAGAAATAATTAAATAGTTTAATTCTAGGTTTTTCCTGGATATCGTAGAGGGTGAATAATATAATGCAGTGAATCCTTCTTAGATACAGTTGCTAAGAAGCCGAAGTCCATGGTCACTCTAGGGAAGTCAAGTATGGAGTAATAATAAATGTCAATCAGCCTATCGGACCTACTGTCCTTGAAAGTCATGCTCTTCACCCGTGCACCGTGACTAATTGCCTCTTACGTTT
Source organism: Allium cepa (assembly GCA_030765085.1). Lineage (NCBI taxonomy): Eukaryota > Viridiplantae > Streptophyta > Magnoliopsida > Asparagales > Amaryllidaceae > Allium > Allium cepa. Next base: position 623,449,988 of record CM060931.1, read on the forward strand.
GACTGACGCTAACTCAAACAACCTTGCAAGACCTCGAAGTTGCGCTCAGGCTTCGCCAAACTGGACTCCAATCCTCCTGTCTTATCGGTCAACAATGTGAACTTGCCTCTATCCAAAGTGTCGGTCCTTCGAAAGAGCGCCTACAGCTGGGTCGGTTGCGCCAAATCCTCCAAGATCTGCCTAAAGAAGCCTACGTTGGAGTGCACTTATCTTGTTCTGTCTGCATCGATCTGCCTGAATAAGCCTACGATTGCGGATGCTATCTATCATATATACTAGCAACCTATGAAAGGTAACAAACATCATTGCGATCCTACTTACCTGATCCTAGTACGTACAAGCAAAACTTTATTTTGGTCTTAACTGCATGAAACATCTATCCAGACCTTTACAAGGTCAGCCTACCAAATCGCCTTCAGATTATATAATTTTTACCATTACGATTTACATGCTATTTATTTCCATTATACTGCTTTAGGAAAATTTTGCATCTGATTTGGTCATTTCACAATTTCCTTTTTTCTAACATAAATGGATTCCAATTTCACGTCTGTTCAGTCCGTATAGTTTGTCTGTAACTTTTATGCCATTTTGTTACAGATTTACGCTAGCCTTTAGGGTCCATTTAATTTACATTTTTTCCACCCTAGTTTACGTTCTCCTTTTAGAGATTTAATCTGTACAAAATATCCAATAGACGCAAACCATTTAATTACACAAAATTCCATTTTTACATTTTTAGACCACATATAAAACAGACAATTATGCCAATTAGACTTTCGAATTTTTTTCCAAAATCGTATTCAAAATTATATAATTATATCAATCAAAACCATAATTTTGTTCAAGTAACATATTCTAAATTTATTCAACTAACTTATTCTACCATTGGTAATTGAATAAAAATTCTTGTTCAATTTAATTAAACCAATCTTATTTATGCCATGAAACGTGAATAACAATTTGTTTGTTCCAAATTTCAACCCGAACATGAATTAGAATTGAGAAGTGGAAGAAGAAAAAGATACAATAATTTACATAAATTTCAATCTTATTTATGCCATAAAACGTGAACAGGCAATTTATATGTCTCATGTTTTGAACCAATGAATTAGATTTGAGAAGTGGAAGAAGAAGAAGTTGCAATAATTTACATCTATTCTCAATTAATAACAGAAATTAATTCATATCAACAATTCCAAAAAAGAACTGAAATTGAACTACTTTATTTTTCTATTTCATATTAATTCCCACTCACCTGGCACTTGAGCTTGTATAAATTTGAAAAAGCTTTGCTTTAATCTTTCTCCCTTTGATTCTTCTAAACTCCCTAAATTGCTTGAATATATATAGATAATTTAATTTGGTAGAGAATTTTTTATTTAGTATAGAAAAGGAGGAAGAATAATACATATTAATTTTACTGTAGAATTATGGCGACGACTGAATAAGAGATTAGGTTTAGGTTAGATGATTTATTTATAAACTGTTTGAGTAAATATAATCCAATAGATTATTTTAGATTAAATCTGGTTCTTTCATACACTTAATGGTTATCCATTCTACCTCATACACATCACTCAACCACTAAAATTTAGCCATCTCATCCTATTACATCACTGGAGCGAATGGAAAGCCGCCACATGTCAGAAACACCGTTGAAATGTGTAGGAAAATCGCTGGAAACGAACCAGCTAAAAAACATCGCTCCAGATTTTAGAAAAAAAGGGGACTTGATCCCGGTCATTAAGAAAGTCAACATGTGCCTTTATCACTGTACCAAATGCGCTTTTAATTTCTTTTTAATTATATTTCCCATAAAATACTGGTGTGTTACATTCTCCTCTCTTAGTGGATTTCGTCCCGAAATCTCCCAAGACGGAAGGACATAATTAACAACCAACATCCAAGAACTACATCCATCTACTCAACCATCATCCATTTTTACCATTGTTAACTAATGCAATTTATGATTTATGCACAGTGAAATGCATATGAACTTACCTAATGTGAAATGGTAGTCAATCTACTGATTCAGTTGACCTCCTGTAATGCAAGTATGCTTATGCCATGCAACCAAATGTATGCAATTACCCGAGTATAATTGATAATTCTATGTGTATTTTTCAATCATTCACCCAAATGCACCATCCATATGCAACATTCATTTATATATACACATATTTATATACAACCATTTGAAAATGTAACAGGCATGTATATGCAGGTGTGTGTACCTAGTTGGTCGATTATCCTAATAAATGTCTATCTAGTGCATGCAATTCATCCATTTGCAAACATTGGCATCCACTTGCAATCATTTTCATCCATCAAACCTAATATTCCCTAATGACATGCTTACAACCAAGCTAACATCCATAGGTTTCACCTAAAGATTATCGAAAAGACTTTAACTAAGGAAAGATCAAAGATCAAAGATAGGATATTTGAAGTGTACCTTCAAATAGAAAAGGATAAAAAGTTCGAATTCTCTCCTAAGATTCCCATGTGCACTCCTTTGGGTCATCTCCCTAATGAACCTTCACTAGATGAACTTCCTTGTTGCATAATCTCTTGACGTCGTGTTCCAATATACGGGTGGGTGTACGATGCATAAGTGATTCGCGCTCTACCTCCACTTCCCTTAGTTGATCAGGTTATACTACCACTGCGGAATCATGTAGGCACTTCATCAGATGCAAAGCATGAAAAACATCGTGAAATCCTTCCAACTTATCTGGAAGATAAATTCTATATGCCACTTTTCCAATCTATGCGATAATGGGGAAGGGTCTTACAAATCTCGGTGCGAACCTACCCACTAAGCCAAATCTCATAACGTTTCTCAAAGGAGAAACCTAGACAAAAACCATATCTCCAACCTTAAACTCCAAATCTAAACATCTTTTGTCGGCATTTGACTTTTGTCTATCTTGCGCATTCTTCAACCTCTTGCGAATCAAATCCACCGTCTTGGAAGTTTCCCTCACCAAGTCTGGTCCAAGCATGATCCTGTCGGTGGTATCCCACCAACAGGCAGGTGATCGACATGGTCTTCCATAGAGGGCCTTGAACGGTGCCATCCCAAAGCTTACGTGATAACTATTATTATGCACGAACTCCATTCAAGGTAGGTGGTCTTCCCAGGAGCCTCCGAAGCCAATGATACACAATGTGAGCAAATCTTTCAAAACCCTATTTACCCTCTCAGTCTGTCCATCTGTCCGAGGGTGATATGTCGTGTTCAGATTTAAATATATTCCCAAGGCTTGCTAAAGACTCCCTCAAAACTCGTTTGTGAATAATGGATCTCTATCGCTTACAATGCTGGCTGGAACTCCATGAATCCTAGATATCTCCCTTACATAAAGAGTCGCCAAAGAAATTGCCATCCTATTACTCTTAATGGGTTTAAAATGAGCGCTCTTCGTCGGTCTATCCACAATGACCCAAATGCTCATGTTCCCTCTCCATGACCTTGGTAATCCATCCACGAATTCCAAGACCCTCTACAAGAGTACTAGATATAAAAGTCTCTAACAATGGGTACCAAACTCAAACTATCAGGGATATGTCAAGAGAATAAAGGTAGCTCAACATGACTGGTCTTCTAAGATCACAAGATACTTCCAAGGTATGTCCACTACAAATTCCTAACCTCACTACCCTCTTATCGCAATCAAGAGAAGCAACATACATGGATAGAAAATCCATACCAAGAATCAACCCGAACCCGGAAAATCCTAATACAAAGGCACTACAGTCAAACTCAACCCCTAAAATAAAAAATTTCAAATCCCGACATAACATAAATAAATATGCCGATCCTTCTATGGGATTTGATACTACTACCAGGTCGCTCACTAAGCAAGCACCAAGACCAAGACCCTCTACAAGAGTACTAGATATAAAAGAGTGTGAAGCTCGAGAATCAAATAGGGTACAAACAGGAAAATCAAAAATAGATAACACACCTTCAACATTCACCTACTTTCCCATGTCCACAACTGGACGAGTACTAAAGGAAAGAGCTTCCTCTAAAACATAAGCCCGAGAAGGTTGTGAAGGTGTCTGTGAACTGTACTTGGGCTTCGACAGATAATCCTTTTTCATATGCCCCACTTGATCAAAAAGATAGCACCTCAGTCTCGGTCACTTTCTAGCCCCTCTACAGTCCTTAGCATGATGACGTGGTTTCCCATAAGTATGGCACTTCCAGTCCTTCCTTGGAAACTTTCCTTCTTCCACTTGACCCTCCTCCCCCTCTCCTCTTTCCTTTCCACTGCTTCTTCCCATCACTCTTCTGTGCCACATCTTCTTTCTTCTCAGTATCAGCAAGTAATTCCATCTCTACCAATCCCTCAAAATTAGCTCCCATCGGAATGTGGCTCACCACCAAACTCTGCAGTGGCTGACTCAAACCCTTAGCGAACTTCAGCGCCTTCTTGTAAGGAGTATTGATTAGGTCTAGTCCAAATCTGGCAAGCTCATTGAATTGATTAACATATTCCTTAACTGTCATACCCCCTTGCTTGAGCTGTATAAATTTCTCTAGCTGCACTCCCTCTTCAGCATGCGATAAGAAGTTCATCTCAAACCTAGTACGAAAATCTACCCAAGTCAAATTATCAACCTCAGCCTCCATAATCTTCCACTAAAAAAGAGCCTTTCCCTACAATTGCCATGAAGCCGACTTCCTTCGAGCCAAGCCCTCCAATTCCATAAGTCCAAATATCCACTCACAACTATGGATCCAAGCTCTCGCCTCAGTATATTACTCGGTGCCAAGAAACTGGTGTAGTCCTTGCATAACTTAGGAAAATCCGAAATGTCTAGCGGATGGGCTAGATCCTCTTCCATCGGAGCAGCATCCTTAGTTGGTGGCCCTGCTTGTGCAGTAGCATGCAAATAACGTCTGAACCAAGCAGGCATATTAAGGCCTAGAACTTCGGGGATGTCTTGTGGTTCATACGTATCTATCTCTGGATATTAAAAAGATGGGATTAGATACTCCACATATAGTTCAGTAGATAGGAGGAAAAGATATGAAGGACCCATTTCTAAAAAAATTCATATTATATACATATGCTTTTAAAAGTATTATTTGGAATATCCTTTAAAAATTATTCGAAAACCTTTATATTTTTAAAACATTTTTAGAATTACGGAAAACTTAGCTTTGATACCAACTATGGCACCCTGCACCTCTAGGCACCCCAAAAATCGGACATGACCAGAAGCACGGGTGGTCGGCTTAAATAAAAATCCTAACATAGCACAGAGAAAAAGGTAACAACATAAAATGATTAAAATATTACAGCGGAAGAAAACTTTAACTAATTATAATTTGATAACAAAACAACTTCATTAAAGACAACATTATCCAAAATTTATTTCTAAACCAAAAGTACCAAGTAGTTTTCACCAAAACATAAAACATAACAAAGTTCATAATATTGGTCCCCATATATAGAGTAAGTATGGAAAAGAGAAACGAAATACATGAAACAAAAGAAATAAAAGCTGAAGATAACAATTGCTCCAATGACCCTCCAAGTTGCAAAGAACTACAACCCATACCTGCCCTCTTGTGTTTTGGCGAAAATAGGAAAAATAGAAATGGGTCAGACATGAAGTTTGATGAATGAGAAATAAAATGAAGGAGAAAGAATACAACAGTTTAATTCCCGATCTTCCCCGGATATCGCAAATGGTGAATAATATAATGAAGTGAATCCTTCATGAATACAGTTACCAAGAAGCCAAAGTCTGTGGTTACTCTAGGAAAGTCAACCATGCAGTAATACTACATGTCAATCGACATGTCGGACCTGCTATTCTTACCTATCCATGTGCTACAACGTGAAAGTCAAGCTCTTCACCCGTACACTATGACTAAATGCCTCTTACGTCTGACCGGCGCCGACTCAAACAACCTCGTAGGGCCGCGAAGTTGCGCTCAGGATCTGCCAAACTGGACTCCTATCCTCCTGTCTCCTCAGTCACCAATGTGGACTTGCCCCTATCCAAAGTGTTGGTCCTCCGAAAGAGCGCCCACATTTGGGTCGGCTGCACAAAATACTCCAATAATCTGCCTAAAGAAGCCTATGGCGAAACACACTTGTCCTGTTTCGTCCACGTCGATCTACCAGAAGAAGCCTATGATTATGGACGATATCTATCTTGTGTACTAGCAACCTATGATAGGTAACAAACATCCTCGCAAACCTACTTGCCCGCTCCTAGTACGTACAAAAAAAACTTTATTTTAGTCTTAACTCCATGAAACACCTATCTAGACCTTTACAAGTTCTGCCAACCAAATCGCCTCCAGATTAATTAATTTCACCGTTATAGTTTACATACCGTTTATTTCCATTAATCTGCTTTAGGCCATTTTTACATCCAATTTGGTTATTTCACAGTTTCCCTTTTCTTACATAAATGGTATTTTACTTTCACGTCCGTTCAGTCCATATGGTTTGTTTATTATTTTTATGCCATTTTATTACAGATTTACACTAGTCTTTAGTGTCCATTTAATTTACATTTTTTTTCCACCCTAATTTATTTTCTCCTTTTAGAGATTTAATCCTTACAAATTTTTTATCCAATAGCCGCAAACCATTTAATTACACAAAATTCCACTTTTACCTTTATAGGCCATATATGAAACAGACAATTATGCCAATTAGACTTCCTAATTTTGTTCCAAAACCATATTCAAAAGTATGTAATTATGTCAATCAAAACCATAATTTTGTTCAAAAAATGTATTCTGAATTTATTTAACTAATCTGTTCTACCATTAGAAATTGAATAACAATTCTAATTTAATTTAATTAAAACAATCTTATTACGCCATGAAACGTGAATAATAATTTGTTTGTTCCAAAATTCAATCCAAACATGAATTTGAATTGAGAAGTGGAAAAAGAAGAAGATGCAATAATTTACCTAAATTTCAATCTTATTTATGCCATAAAACGTGTATAGACAATTTATATGTCTCATATTTTAAACCAAACATGAATAAGATTTGAAAAGTGGAAGAAGAAGAAGAAGTTGCAATAATTTGCATATATTCTCAATTAATAACAGAAATTAATTCATATTAACGTGCCGGAAAAGAACTAAAATTGAACTACTTTATTTTTCTATTTCATAATAATTCCCACTCACCTAGCACTTGAGCTTGTATAAATTTGAAAAAGCTTTGTTTTAGTCTTTCTCCCTTTAATTCTTCTAAACTCCTCAAATTGCTTGAATATATATGGATAATTTAATTTGTTAGAGATTTGTTTATTTAGTAGAGAATAGGAGAAAGAATAATACATGCTAATTTTACTGTAGAATTATGACGATGGCTGAATAAGAGATTAGGTTTAGGTTAGATGGTTTATTTATAGATTGTTTGAGTGAATAAAATCCATTAGGTTATTATAGATTAAATCTGGTTCTTTCATACACTTAATGGTTATCCATTCTAGTCCATACACATCAATCAACCAATAAAATTTAGCCATCTCATCCTACTACATCACTAGAGCGAATGGAAGCCGCCACATGTTAGAAACAACGCTGAAAAATGTAGGAAAATCGCTGGAAACGAACTAGCTAAAAAAACATCGCTCTAGATTTTGGGTGACAACGGGACTTGTTCCCTGGTCATTATGGAAATAAACATGCACCCTTACCACTACACTAAGTGTGCTTTTAAATTCTTTTTAATTATATTTCCACTAAAATATCGGGGTGTTACAGATAAAATAGAAACATACCAGCAAAGAGCTATAGGTAGGTAGCATGGATCATTTTCTTGAGCTCACATGTACTCTCCGCTGGGTCATCTCCCCATTGGACTTTAACAAGTCCAATCTCCTTGTTGCGGAGTTGTCTCATGCCATGTTCTAACATATGAGTGGCTCATGGTGAACAAGTGACTCTTGCTCAGCCTCCACCTCCTCAAGCTGACTTAGCATGACTACGGTAGCTGTATCGTGAAAGCAATTTCGCAAGTGTGATACATGGAAACATCAGGTAACCCTACTAAATTTTTTGGAAGCTCTACTCTACATGCCAAATTTCCTACTCTATCCACTATAGAGAAAGCTCCTACAAATCTCGGTGCTAGCTTCCCTGACCTACTAAATCTCATTACATGCCTAGGGGGAAAAACCTTCATAAATGTCATTTTTCCCACTGCAAACTCAAGCTCTGTACGTCTCTTGTCAGTCTAAGATTTCTGCCTATCCTAAGCGGTCTTCATTATTCAATGGATTAGATTACCTTCTCCAATATCTCCCTTACCATGTTTGGCCCAAGAATAATACTATCTATCATATCCCGCCAACGTGATGGAGATCTATAAGGTCAATCGTACAATGCCTCAAATGGTGCCATCCCAGTGCTCACCTAATAATTGTTGTTGCAGGTAAACTCCATTAAAGGCAAAAGATCCTCCCAAACGCCTCTATAATATATGATGCACACCCATAGCAGATCCTCCAAAACCAATTTACTCTCTTCATCTGTCCATCGGTCTGTGGATGATATGCAGTACTTAAGCTCAACCCTGTCTCCATTGCCTACTATAAACTCCTCCATAACTCATTGGTGAGAAAATGATATCGATCGCTAACTATTCCAGTAGGAACTCCATGTAACCTAACGACCTCTCTCACATAAGTAGCCACCAACGCCGCCGCTTCCTCGTACTCCTCGCTAGTATGAAATGAGCGTACTTAGTCAACCAATCGACTATGACCAAATGCTTTCATTCCCTTTCCTACTCTTCGGTAAGCCATTTATAAGGTCCGTGCAAATATGCTCCCACATCCATTGAGGAATATCCAATGACTGCAAATTCCTCCTAGCTTGTTCTGCTATGCATTTACCTTTTGGAAAATCATGCATCTAGTTACATGCTCCGCCACATACTTCTTCAAATAGGTCCAATATATAACTCTCTTTAAGTCATAATACATCTTGACACCACCGGGATAAAGTCATCCAAGAATCGTGAGACTCGGCTAGTACCTCATACACCAAATCCATACTATAAGGAACGTAAACCCTATCAAATGACTCGATGACCCTCCTCTACTAATCCTTTCAAAAATACCTTCTGGCTTCTTATCCTCTTCTATCTAGATCGAACACGCTTTATCAATGTAGGCTAAACATTTAAAGTTGCTAGTAATCATTGAGTAATATCTGATGATGGTCGGAAATCAAAGGTAGAAATGTACTCTAAATGTCTCCACTCCATGAACACAGGACTTAATACAGCACGCTATCAACTCATGGCATCTGCTACTACATTACCCTGAAGTATAAGAAATATCATAGTCATAAAATGCCATGAAATTCATCCACCTTTGCAGCCTCAAATTCAAGTTCTTTTGGGAGAAAAAGCACTTCAAAAACTTATGATCCGTGTATGGCTCAAACTTCTCTCCTACAAGGTAATGTCACCATGACTTGAGTGCAAAAACAAAGGCTGCCAACTCAAGATCAAGTTTTTCTCGTGGGTCTTCAGCTGCCGACTCACATAACTCATACTATTCCCTTTGGCATTAAGACCGTGCCTAACCTTATAACACAGGCGTCAGCATAAACTATACATGGCTTCGTCCCATCCAATAGTACCAAAACTGGTGCAATATTCAATGCCTCCTTCAAGTTGGTAGAACCACTACTCACTTAACATCCTATGAGAAAACTAAATTCTTCTTTGTAAGACAAGTAAGTGAGGTAGAGATCTTCATGAAATCCTTTCTGGACTTCCAATAGTAGTCCATCAAACCAATGAAAATTCTCACTTTTTTGGTATTCTTAGCACATGCCAATCCTGAATTGCTATCACCTTACTAGGATCAGCTGCTAAGCAACTTTCTTAGATGACATGTCTTAAAAAGCATACTTCCCCTCTCCAAAAGTGGCACTTCGAAAACTTCACCTTAAGCATATTCGCACGAAGTGCACTAAGACCTCATCTAAACGCAACACATGTGTAACGACCCGTACTGTACGTGTCGATAAATCGTAGTATATTATAATCAGGTTGTTAGTATTAAGTGTCGTCTAGAGCCTAAGTCATGTGTAAGTTAGCCCGTGAATAATTAGCTCGTGTGGAGCTTAGGTCGTGTGAGAGTTAGGTCGAGTGGAGCGACCTATAGAAGTAACGACCTATAGGATTGGGCAGGCCTAGGCGAGTAACGACCTATAGGAGTTAGCAGGCGGAGCGACCTAAGGTAGTTAGGTCATAAACGACCTAAGTTGTAGTTAGGTCGTCAGACGACCTAAAAGAGTTAAGGAGTGAGTGAGTTAGTGGAGCTAACGACTTAAGATGGTAAGCGAGTTAACGAGTTAAGGTTTGACCGACCTAAGAGTTACCGGGTTAAGGATTTACCAACCTATAGATTTGAGCGACTCATAGGTAGTGACCGACTTAACGGGATAGCGACCTAGTAGTTAACAAGTGGCGACTTATAGGATGTTACGACCTAAGATAGTGAGCGACCTATAGAATAGTGGCTTAGGTCGGTAGGACGAGTTAAAGATAGGTCGTGTGTATCGCTAGGTCGTGTGAAGGAGTTGTGGTTAGGTCGTGAGCGACTTATGATAGGTCGTTAGGTCGCGTGTGTGTTGAGTCGTTAGATCGTATACCAGTTAAGTCACGTAAGGACTTAAGCCGTTGGATCTTGAGTGCGTTAGGTCGTGGATGCGCATACGCAGTAGGTCGTGGGAAGTCTTAGGTCGGGGACGACTCATGGGGTAGGTCATGGACGACTTATGGGGGCGGCGACTTAAGGATTCAGCCTATAAATAGAGGGCTTTGGTTCACTTTTTGGCACCGGATTTTGAAGCAACGAAGTGCTGCCATTTTGAGAGCTCGACTACAACACTTCTTCACTTCTTTTCTCCACTCTAATCTACTACTTACATCCATCCAAGATCGAAGATCAAGATCGAAGATCCAAGAGCCTAAGTTGAAGATCTACAATTAACAAAAAGAGATTTCATCATTTGAAGCGGAATCTTGTTGGATCAAGATAGATCCCTCGCTGTCCAGATCTGAAGTTAGTAGCTTTTGAAGTGTTTAGGTGATTCGACGAGTGGTAGTTATCTCTCACACGGACCCAAAGGAGTATATTGGATCGGTGGCTCGTTTGTGTGTTAAATATAGTGATTTCTTGCATTTTCCTTAAGTCTGCATGTAGATCCATCGTTTATGAAGTCTTGATATCCATTTTTACTACATGATAACTTATGCAAGTTCATTCATCAATTTATAGAGATATTTGCTTATAATTCATACTTGTTAGATTTGGACACTTTAATTACGAAATTGCCATTTTTGTATAATTGCTTATTAGATCTTGTTTGAATGTTTGATTGCTTGGATTAATGATTGATTTGATTGATAGATTGTTGCAAATTATCTAATAGTTGATTTGGACAAGTTGGTCGAAGATGATTCAAAAGCTAAGTGGAAAGGCTCTTGAATAGTGAAAGCTGCTTGTGGCATATGAAGCGGATAGTGAGGCTCATATGGATAGATTCGATGACGATGGACTTTGCTATGATGCGATGAAGCAAAGTTTGATGTGAGATAGACTTGATTTAATTGAGACGTGATCATCCCAAGTATGTTGATAACTCGAGGGATGGTTCGAGTTGGTTGATAATGGATTGTTCGAGAGGTAGCTTGGGCTAGTAAGAGAATAGTCGTCAAGGAGGATGACTAGGAGGCTTGGATTTCATCGTTGTTGAAGGTTCTAGTAAACTCAAAACAAGAGTACATGGGGCGCCCAAAACGACTACAGGTAGGTGGTCGGAACACCCAAAAGACTACAGGCAGGTGGTCGAGTGCTCTGGGCAGAGTAGGTAAGTCCTAGGCACGGGCTGCGACGACGTGCGGAGTTTGTCTAGAACCGGGGGTTACCATTAGCCCTTGACTTACGGCTGAAAGAATGTGCCGGTCATTCAATTAACGGTGGTTTCGAAGCAATGATAATAGTGGTAGCCAGAGTCATGGATGTTTGGTTGTATCATCATTCGGACTCAAGAGCGGTGTTTTCTGGGTGCTTATCTGATCTTGGTTTAGGCCTTGGGGGTTTGTATTTGGAAAACATCGACCTTGACTCGAGTGATTATTGCTTTACTTTAATTATCTGCTTTGCTATGCTTGCTTCTCCTTAGTGTGTCTGGGGGCTATCACTGTAGAAAGAGGTGGAGTGGGATGGTTGGGTTCCTATTCCTTTTATCCTTTATGCTCTTTTGGTATGTTTGATAGTTAATTTACTGCTCACTAGGACTTTGTCTGACTCAAGGTTTTATGTTCAACTCTTATTACCTTGGGCTGTTCATCCATGTTGGGATGGGCAGAATAGGTAGCAGGTGACAGGTGTTGTTCTTTGTGATTGACGCTGATGATGACGAAGATGAGCTGGAGGCTTTTGCATATTATGATTCTTTCTATATGTACTGGATGTTCCGCTGTTTGTATATACTCTGAGTGCTATGTAGTGAGGCTTTGATGTATTGACTGTTCTGATGTTGTATCTAACTATTATGGAGTTTATGTGATGATATTCTATTATAGAGCTTCACTATATATATTTCTCTATTGTATTTTGTCCATGCGCTGTAAGTTATACGATAGAGTCTGCTGTTTTATCTTACCTTGATGATCGTCCATGGCTGCCTGGCACGCTTTTCAGCGCACCATTCCCTTGTTTATGTGCAGGAGTCATGGGCGGTCGTCACATTTGGTATTAGAGCTTTGGTTAATCGATTTTAGCCAACGCTCGCTGACGTAATCACGTATGAGAGACGTAATTGTATTTTGATGGATTATTACTATATATAATATAGTAGTTAGAAGGATTTGAACTCCTTATGCAGTTGTTTCTCAAGGTGTTCTTAGTCATTCCTTTTTGTAGATATTAAGGATGAGTCGAAGAGGGAGACCAGCTGCTAAGGAAGGTCGTGCTGTTGATGGGGCTGCTGATTACGTTGCTATGTTCGAGGCTATGATGACTTCGATCATGAGAAGGATACCAGCTTCAGGGCCATCAGTAGATGTTGGAGTTCAAGTTCAAGCTCCAAAACCCGTAGATTTTGCTAAGCTGTGCAAAGATTATACTGCTCTTGGAGGAAAGGTTTTCTTGGGAACAGAATCGACTATTGAGGTTCAGAGGTGGATAGATGTTTGTAGAAGGATCTTTGGTGACTTGGGAATTGAGGATGCGACTAAGAGGAAGCTTGCATCCAGGCAGCTTCAAGGGAGAGCTTCTGATTGGTGGAACTCTATCACCATTTATACTCCAGAGGAAGAGATTACTTAGGAGCAATTCCAAGTCAGATTTGAACCTAAGTTCATTTCTGCAGCTCAGAAGTCTGTTTTGTTCAAGAAGTTTGTGGAGCTCAAGCAAGGAGGGAGGTCAGTTCTTGAGTATGTTTCTGAGTTTGAAGCTTTGTCCAAGTATGCTAGATCGTATATTGAGTCTTCATATCAGAAGAATGAGAAGTTTGTCACAGGCTTGGATAGTTACCTTGGGAGGCAGTTGGTGGATCATTTGGACGATGCGTTTGAGAAGCTTGTGGAGAAGGCTCTCAGGCATGAGAGTTTGTTTCCTAAAGAATGATCTGTTGTTGCTGTGACCAAGGAGGAGTCCAAACCACAGCAAGGTGGGAACAAGAAGAGGAAGCAGCAGCAGCAAAAGGGTAAGAATGGCCAGAAGAAGCCGAGGAGTGAAGTGACCTGCTACAACTGCCAGCAGAAGGGCCATCTCTCCAGAGATTGTAAGAATCCCAAGGTGCCGGGAAAGTGCTATAACTGCGATAAGCTGGGACACATCAAGAAGGATTGCCCAGAACCAAGGAAAGACAGGCAGATTGTGCAAGCTTATGCTTTGGGAGCTGTGCCGTCGTCTTCAAAAGCTCCTACTGCTGAAGAAAAGGGGAAGAGTGTAGTGGTTCAAGGTACTCTTTCCATATGTGGTGTTCCAGTTAGAGTATTGTTTGATACTGGGGCGTCGCATTCGTTTGTATGTAATTATCTTGTAGGCCGGTTGGGTTTGGAACAGGATATTGTTGATAGGCCATTGGTTGTGACTCATCCAGTTGGGGGTTCGTCATGTTTGTGTCTGATATGCCGTGGTCTGGTTGTATCGAGTCTTGATTGCTCTTTTGTTTGTGATTGTTTTGTTCTGAACTTTGCGGGGTCCGGAATTATTTTGGGTATGGACTGGCTTAGGAAGTATTCGGCAAAGGTTGATTGTGAAAGGTTGGAGGTGACAGTCGAGAATGTGGAGGGGTGAAAGGTTGTGATACGATGTAAGCATGAAGAAGGCGTCTTCATGAGCTTCATGTATTCGCTGGTTGTTCCACGGGATGGACTGTCATCGGTGCCGATCACGAATGGATTTGAGGATGTCTTTGATGAGGTCAAAGGGTTACCGCCGCATAGGGAGATCGAGTTTTGTATTGATCTAGTTGAAGGATCCAGACCTGTTGTGATGCCTCTTAGGCGGATGGCGCCTAAGGAACAGCAAGAGTTGAAGGTGCAAGTTGATGACCTTTTGCAGAAAGGATTCATTCGGCATAGTGTGTCCGAATGGGGTGCACCAGTTGTGTTTGCAACCAAAGCGGATGGATCTTTGAGGTTGTGTGTGGATTATCGTGAGCTGAATAAAGTGACTAAGAAGAACAAGTATCCATTGCCGAGAATAGATGACTTGTTTGATCAGCTTCACGAAGCCAAGGTGTTTTCTCAGATGGATTTGGCAACGGGATTTCACCAGTTGAGAGTGGCAACGGATAGTGTGCCGAAGACTGCTTTCAGGACACCATCCGGTTTCTATGAGTGGTTGGTAATGCCATTTGGATTGACTAATGCACCAGCATATTTTGTGGATCTTATGAATAGAGTGTTCAGAGATCAGTTGAACAAGTTCGTACTTGTGTTCGTGGATGATATTCTGATTTATTTCAGAACCGAAGAAGAGCACAAGACGCACTTGCGTATTGTTTTGGAAATCTTGCGAAAACACCAGCTGAGGGCTAAGTTTTCAAAGTGTCACTTCTGGAAGAGTGAAGTGAGATTTTTAGGTCATGTTATCTCTGGAAATGGAATAGCGGTTGATCCCGCTAAGGTACCAGCAATCCAGGATTGGGTTAGACCTAAGAACGCATCTGATGTGAGAAGTTTTCTTGGATTAGCAGGATACTATCGTCGATTTATCAAACACTTTTCCAAGATAGCTGCACCATTAACAGGATTGACGAAAAAGAACCAAGTGTTCAGATGGGATACTAAGTGTGAGCAAGCTTTCGGAATCCTGAAAGAGCGATTGACAAGTGCTCCTGTTTTGGTTATTCCTAGTGGAAATGATGAGATGGTGGTTTACACCGATGCATGTGGTACTGGACTTGGAGCAGTACTGATGCAAAAGGATAGAGTCGTTGCGTATGCAAGTCGACAACTGAAGCCGCATGAAAGGAATTATCTGACTCATGATTTGGAGTTGGCGGCGATTGTATTTGCTTTGAAGATGTGGAGACATTACCTATTGGGAGTTCGATTCGAGTTGTTTACAGATCATAAGTCATTAAAGTATCTTTTCCCCCAAAAGGATTTGAATCTCCGACAGCAACGATGGCTATAGTTTTTAGCATCATATGATTTTGGTATAGCCTATACTCCAGGAAAAGGTAACGCAGTGGCAGATGCGTTAAGTCGAAGACATGCAGGATTGGGAGCCATGTTTTCAGAATGGAAGAGTCTCGAGTATTTAGCTGAATTTGACTTCAGGCCTAGGTGTGAATTGGAACCTGAAATGTTGGCAAACTTATCGATAAGACCTTCTCTTGTGAAAAGGATTGGCGAGAGCCAAAAGCGAGACGATAAGCTTGTCAAGATTATCCGTGAATTGGAATCTGGATTAGATCCAGAAAAGGATAAAGGATTCGAGGTCGATCGAGAGGGTTGGCTTCGGAAGCAAGGACGATTAGTAGTTCCTGATATAGATGGATTGAGAGATGAAGTTCTTAGGGAAAGTCATCATTCGAAGTTGACAATTCATCTAGGTGGGAATAAGATGTATCGGGATATGAAGAGAACCTATTACTGGGAAGGAATGAAGAAGGATGTTGGAAATTTTATTTCCAAGTGCATGAACTGCCAGTTTGTAAAAGCCGAGCAGAAGAAACCAAGTGGATTGCTTCAGCCGTTAGAAGTTCCTACATAGAAGTGGGAGCAAATATCGATGGATTTTATCGATGGTCTACCTAGAACCAGAGCGGGAAATGAAGGGATTTGGGTCATCGTAGATCATTTGACTAAGAGTGCAAGATTCATTCCTGTTCGATCAACTAGGACTGCATCGAAATTGGCTGAGTTGTATGTTAAATGGATAATTCGATTCCATGGTATTCCGAAGAGTATAGTGAGCGATCGAGACCCATTGTTCACTAGTGGATTTTGGAAGAGCTTCCAAGAAGTTTTGGGAATCGAGTTGCGTTTGAGTACAGCTTATCACCCACAAACAGATGGTCAGACCGAGAGAGTCAACCGAGTTTTGGAGGATCTCCTGAGAGCATGTGTTTTGGATTTCGAAGGATCGTGGGAAGACCATCTTCATTTAGTGGAATTTGCATATAATAACAGTTACCAGTCAAGTATTGGTATGGCACCGTATGAAGCATTGTATGGAAGACCGTGTAACTCTCCGACATGTTGGTTGGAAACTGGAGAAAAGTTGATACTTGGGCCAGAGATGATTAGACAGACTTTGGAACGCATAGAGATCATTCGGCGACGAATGAAGACAGCCCAAGACCGTCAGAAAAGTTATGCCGATAAACGTCGTAAGGATTTGGAATTCGACGTAGGAGATATGGTTTTTGTGAAGATTTCTCCACTGAAGAATGATATTCGATTCACAAAGAAAGGAAAGTTGACTCCGAGATTTGTGGGACCATTTCCGATCATCGAGCGAATTGGAAAGCTCGCCTATAGATTGGAGTTACCAGAAAAGATGTCGGGTGTGCACAATGTTTTTCATGTATCGTATCTACGGAGGTATGTGCACGACCCAAGTACAGTGGTTTCTGCTGATAGTTATGAAGATTTGGAGGTTGATCCGGTTGTTTCGAGACCTCGTAAGCCGCTTCGTGTTGTTGAAACTGACACGAAACAGCTTAGGAGGAAGACGATTACGTTGCTCAAGATACAATGGAGTGATGATGTTAACGACTGTACGTGGGAGGAGGAAGAGAGGATGAAGGCAGCTCATCCTGAACTCTTCGAGGTATGGCCCTAAGATGTCGTGACATCTCATGAATTTGTAACTTGTTCTAGTCTTAGAATTGTGCATGCTAGGCTAGAAATTGGATGCATGGTTTGTTGGTTGCAATGGATGGTAGGCATGCAGAATAGTTTTGGATGCTCTTGTTTGTTTGGAATTTCGGGGGCGAAATTCCTAAGAGGGAGAGAATGTAACGACCCGTACTGTACGTGTCGATAAATCGTAGTATATTATAATCAGGTTGTTAGTATTAAGTGTCGTCTAGAGCCTAAGTCATGTGTGAGTTAGCCCGTGAAGAATTAGCTCGTGTGGAGCTTAGGTCGTGTGAGAGTTAGGTCGAGTGGAGCGACCTATAGAAGTAACGACCTATAGGATTGGGCCGACCTAGGCAAGTTAACGACCTATAGGAGTTAGCAGGCGGAGCGACCTAAGGTAGTTAGGTCATAAACGACCTAAGTTGTAGTTAGGTCGTTAGACGACCTAAAAGAGTTAAGGAGTGAGTGAGTTAGTGGAGCTAACGACTTAAGGTGGCAAGCGAGTTAACGAGTTAAGGTTTGACCGACCTAAGAGTTACCGGGTTAAGGATTTACCGACCTATAGATTTGAGCGACTCATAGGTAGTGACCAACTTAACGGGATAGCGACCTAGTAGTTAGCAAGTGGCAACTTATAGGATGTTACGACCTAAGATAGTGAGCGACCTATAGAATAGTGGCTTAGGTCGGTAGGACGAGTTAAAGATAGGTCGTGTGTATCACTCGGTCGTGCGAAGGAGTTGTGGTTAGGTCGTGAGCGACTTATGATAGGTCGTTAGGTCGCGTGTGTGTTGAGTCGTTAGATCGTATACCAGTTAGGTCACGTAAGGACTTAAGCCGTTGGATCGTGAGTGCGTTAGGTCGTGGATGCGCATACGCAGTAGGTCTTGGGAAGTCTTAGGTCGGGGACGACTCATGGGGTAGGTCGTGGACGACTTATGGGGGCGGCGACTTAAGGATTCAGCCTATAAATAGAGGGCTTTGGTTCACTTTTTGGCACTGGATTTTGAAGCAACGAAGTGCTGCCATTTTGAGAGCTCGACTACAACACTTCTTCACTTCTTTTCTCTACTCTAATCTAGTACTTACATCCATCCAAGATCGAAGATCAAGATCGAAGATCCAAGAGCCAAAGTTGAAGATCTACATCCAACAAAGAGAGATTTCATCATTTGAAGCGGAATCTTGTCGGATCAAGCTAGATCCCTCGCTGTCCAGATCTGAAGTTAGTAGCTTTTGAAGTGTTTAGGTGATTTGGTGAGTGGTAGTTATCTCTCACACGGACCCAAAGGAGTATATTGGATCGGTGGCTCGTTTGTGCGTTAAAGATAGTGATTTCTTTTATTTTCCTTAAGTCTGCATGTAGATCCATCGTTTATGAAGTCTTGATATCCATTTTTACTACATGATAACTTATGCAAGTTCACTCATCAAGTTATAGAGATATTTGCTTATAATTCATACTTGTTAGATTTGGACACTTTAATTACGAAATTGCCATTTTTGTATAATTGCTTATTATATCTTGTTTTAATGTTTGATTGCTTGGATTAGTGATTGATTTGATTGATAGATTGTTGCAAATTAGCTAATAGTTGATTTGGACAAGTTGGTCGAAGATGATTCAAAAGCTAAGTGGAAAGGCTCTTGAATAGTGAAAGCTGCTTGTAGCATATGAAGCGGATGGTGAGGCTCAAATGGATAGATTCGATGACGATGGACTTTGCTATAATGCGATGAAGCAAAGTTTGATGTGAGATAGCCTTGGTTTAATACAAACGGGATCATCCCAAGTATGTTGATAACTCGAGGGATGGTTCGAGTTGGTTGATAATGGATTGCTGGAGAGGTAGCTTGGGCTAGTAAGAGAATAGTCGTCGAGGAGGATGACTAGGAGGCTTGGATTTCATCGTTGTTGAAGGTTCTAGTAAAATCAAAACAAGAGTACATGGGGCGCCCAAAACGACTACAGGTAGGTGGTCGGGACATCCAAAAGACTACAGGCAGGTGGTCGAGTGCTCTGGGCAGAGTAGGTAAGTCCTAGGCACGGGCTGCGACGACGTGCAGATTTTGTCTAGAACCGGGGGTTACCATTAGCCCTTGACTTACGGCTGAAAGAATGTGCCGGTCATTCAATTAACAGTGGTTTCGAAGTAATGATAACAGTGGTAGCCGGAGTCATGGATGTTTGGTTGTATCATCATTCGGACTCAAGAGCGGTGTTTTCTGGGTGCTTATCTGATCTTGGTTTAGGCCTTGGGGGTTTGTATTTGGAAACATCGACCTTGACTCGAGTGATTATTGCTTTACTTTAATTATCTGCTTTGCTACGCTTGCTTCTCCTTAGTGTGTCTGGGGGCTATCAATGTAGAAAGAGGTGGAGTGGGATGGTTGGGTTCCTATTCCTTGTATCCTTTATGCTCTTTTGGTATGTTTCATAGTTAATTTACTGCTCACTGGGACTTTGTCTGAGTCAAGGTTTTATGTTCAACTCTTATTACCTTGGGCTGTTCATCCATGTTGGGATGGGCAGACTAGGTAGCAGGTGACAGGTGCTGTTCTTTGTGATTGACGCTGATGATGACGAAGACGAGATGGAGGCTTTTGCATATTATGGTTCTTTCTATATGTACTGGATGTTCCGCTGTTTGTATATACTCTGAGTGCTATGTAGTGAGGCTTTGATGTATTGACTGTTCTGATGTTGTATCTAACTATTATGGAGTTTATATGATGATATTCTGTTATAGAGCTTCACTATATATATTTCTCTATTGTATTTTGTCCATGCGCTGTGAGTTATACGATAGAGTCTGCTGTTTTATCTTACCTTGATGATCATCCATGGCTGCCTGGCACGCTTTTCAGCGCACCATTCCCTTGTTTATGTGCGAGAGTCATGGGCGGTCGTCACAACATGTTTCTCCTCACTCCTTGAATAAACTATGATATCATCCACAAATATCATGAAAAACTAGTTAACCAACCCTCTGAAAAATTGGCTCATCAAATCAACAAAGTAGGCGGGCGCACTGGTCTGTCTGAAGGTCATGACTAACCACTCATACGATTTGTCATGTGTATGGAATGCCGTCTTCTGAATACTGTCCTCGACTACATGCAATTGTTGGAACCTGGTAGCTAAATCCAATTGAGAGAATATTCTAGGTCCAAATAACTGATCAAAGAGATATTCTGTGTGGGGTAATGGATAACGGTTCTTTTTTGTTAGTTTATTTCGCTTCCTATAATTGATGTAGAGTCTAAGAGAACCATCCACCTTGGTGGAAAAGACAACCGTTACTCCCCACTCAGAAATACTCCTTCTAATAAAACCTTCTCCAACAACTCATTAGCCTGCTTGTTCAACTCGCATCTATCGTTTGGAGCCATATGCCTTAATGATAAGGTGACTAGTCCAGATTCTCAACAAAATAGATCCTAAACTCGATCTCTCTCGGGTGTAGGAGACCAGTAACCTCAGCAAAGACATGTAAAATATCCCTAGCCATAAGCACTGCACTAAGCTTGTCATGTGATAAGTCTAATGAATATAAGTAGCTCAGCAAAACGGATCCTCGGTGATGCAATAAACGTCCAAGCTACATCATTTACACGTGCTCAATCTAGTGATCTTCCTATCACAGTCTAAAATAACCTGTACATAGTCATCTAATTCATGCCTAATATCAATTCATACCTAGAAATTCCCAATACAATGGCATTACAATCAAAGCCGACCCTTCAAATAAGCAACTTCAAACACATATGTACCTTAGATAAATAGACCGATCCTTCTATAGGGTTAGACGCAACCACAAGATCCGTGACTATCTAATGCGTAAGTGTAAGTCATCAACCGGTCTATTAGAAATGGAAGAATATGAAGCTCCAGTGTCAAGTAAAGATACGAATAAATAAGCTAGAAAAAGTCAACACATTTTCGATCACCACTTTCTTACCCTTATCTGCCACTAGCTATGCACTCGAACTAGGGACTGCCTTTGGTGCATAAGTTGAAACCACCCAAGAAGAATCTTGAGTAGAAGCTTTCGATGGTATTGTGCAAGCTCGCTTCACATGCCCATACTGATCGCAGTTATTGCATTTCACCTTTATGAAATCCATTATGCACTCCTTAGCAGTGTGTCCCAGTTTGCCACACTTATTACGCCATAAGTTCTTCCTATATTTTCCCATTCATCCTGAATCCTCCTATTTTCTTATCCTTTTAGTGCCCATTCTCTCCAAACTTCCGAGCCTCCTATTTCATTTCCTTATGGGAGACTATAACGACCCGCCTTTTCGATCTTCAAAATTCGACATAAGTACATCCACGGTATTTACGTGTGAAACATTCAAAATCCAAAAAAAATGCTGTTGGAAGAAAAGAAATAAAAGACAAAACAAAATATCACATCGCGGCGAGTAATATGTATCGCAAAACAGATCTTTACAGAAGAAATTGTTATATGCATACATCAATCAGAGTAAACTAACATATTATCAACTTGGAAAATTATAGTAACATGTCCTCACAAATGCTGATAAATATAAAAAAAACAAACGCGGCAGAAATAAAATACACATGAACATTTCTTGAAGGCATCCAGCTCATATCCTGAAGCTCTAAAGCATCCATAACTAAATCCGAAAATATGCTAGGTCTGACCCGAGCATTATAAGAAAATAATGCCTAGATCAGTCTAGTAAACCGGCTAAATTTTTTCGAAAGTAAAGGTATCTCGTAAGACAATACCACACATAAACACGAATGGGTTTTTACCTTATAATAACCAAACCATTTAAAATAAATCTTCTGATATTATAATAATGTCTAGGATTAAAATAAATATTTAATCATAGCCGAAATGGTTACATTAGTTATATCTAGCATAATAGGTATACAACTAAGTCTATAAAGGCATATCTTGGAAAATAGATTCCATATAATAATAAGGCTACTGTATTTCCTTTATCACATCACACCTCTAAAAAAATGTATAGAGATCGAAAACCTTTAAACCCATGCAAGTTAGAACTGGTCTACCCCTTTCTGAATAGCACCGAATATGATCACCACCTCAAATATTGGCCAACAACCGTACCGTTTCACAAGCATACATAAATGGGTCAATATCGACCTAGACTAGGTGACGACCATGCCATAATGGTAGTGAACCACATAGCCCTAAAGCATATCACATGTTTTAGTCAATACCATGTGTGAAGCTAAAGGCTACGTTAACTTTTATATAGCAATCCCAATTAGAATGCTAGCATAGCCCACCAAGCAACAATGCAGTGCTAACATTCATCCACACAAGTTGTTCAAGATATAAATAAACCGAAAGCACTACTTCTACTACATTCATTTTGGAATCATCCACTGGATTAGTAGCAAGTAGCCTTTGTACTTCAAAGAATCCCATATTGGACTCCACCATCTTCAAGATGTCTCCAATTCAAACACTTATGCCGGTTCAAAGTGGTTTTTGGATAATATATCTTATCCTGGTCTCACCAAACTGACAATCGATAATTTAAAAACTGGTTAAGATTTGATAGTCGGTTATTTAACTATCAAATAAACAAACAATTAAACCATGATTCAACCAAGCATGGCTAAGCCTGTAAGCAACCACTAAGCCACTTTAATTAATCATTTTATTAATTAAAAACTACTTTATTTATAGTTGAATTAAAATACTTTTACTAAGATATGTTCACAAGCCCTTTCTATTCTTTCTAATATTTGAAAAATATTAATATACTTATCTCACTTGTAAAAATATACTCACAAAACATTTCACTTTTAGTACTTAGAAACTTTTGCTTATATATACTAATAGTATAAATAGGAAAATAAGCACAAGGACAAAGTTTTAAAAAATTTAGGCCGAACGACAACAAGTTTGTTTTTTAGGCTGAAGGATAATACTAGTTATAACTAGCATTTTGTATAGCGTAAAAGTGAATATAATACTAATATAACTAGCATTTTGTATAGTGTAAAAGTTGAATGTATGCTAATTATAACTAGCATTTAGCCCATAGCCTAAAAATGAATTTTGTTGTCCTTCAGCCTAATTTTTTTTCAAAGTTTGTCATTTTCTCTAATTCCCTCTATTATAAAAATATTCACAAAATACAACATTTTTCGTACTTAGAGAATGTACTCATATACTTATCTCAGTGGTATAATTATATTCACAAACCTTAAGAAAGATTTCATTCCCAAAACTATATTTAATTGAGTTAAAAACAAATGTCATTTAAGATATAAGTAACAATAAAACCCAAACCACTTTTCTCTTTTTGGTGTTGAGTATGAAAAGAATACTTACCATACCACCATAATTTAAAATGATCATTTATTGAAATCGAGTCCCGTTTATTTTATATAGATTCTTTTTATAAAATTCCTTTGTAAAAAATCTATATATTTATAAAACTCTTTTAATAGAACTCCAATTTCGTTTGTAAAACTCCTTTTATAAAACTCCAAATTCATTTATAAAATTCCTTTTAAAAAAACTCCAAATATAATTATAAAACTCCTTTCTAAAACTCCAAATACAATTATAAAAAATCTTTCTATAAAACTCCAAATTCATTTATAAAGCTTATTTATAAAACTCCAAATTCATTTATAAAACTCCTTTTATAAATCTTCAAAAAAAACTTATAGAACTACTTTTATTACATTTCAAATATAATTATAAAAATGCTTTTATAAAACTCTAAATTCATTTATAAACTCGATTTATAATTCTCCAAATATAACTCAAATGTTTTCCATAAAAAGGCTATTCCATATACCGCCATAAATTCACATATATGATTTATTTTTCAATTTATCAAAATCGTATCAATTTCCTTTTATAAAATATCAGTTATAAATCTATTCTTTTATACAACATTTTGTATAAAACGTTTCACAAATATTTATTCCAAATATTTCCATCTTCTTTTAAAAACAAAATCTCTTTATTATAAAAGATAAATCCCCTTTTATTTTCCCTTAAATTAAACATCCAATATTATATTAACCTTTCTACAAAACAAACACTTCCCAAAATACTTTTTAAACCATTTCCGTATAGATTAGAAAAAATTAACAAAAAAGGTAACACAAAGTAAAGAAGTTCAAAACCTTTTCTAACTAAAATACCATAGAAATTTCCCAAAATCACATTTAAATTCATTATTTGAACCAAAACCATTTTCGAATTAAAGCAACAAACCGTAGTATTTCAAAATACTAAAAAATGAGGCTTAGAACAACTGTAGCACTTAAACAGATATTACTATTACCTTTTTGACTAAAAATATAATGACCCAGAATTTCACTGCTTTGATTTGCGAATATTCAATTAATTTTAAATATTCAAATAATTGACTTTATAATGGAAATAAAAATATTTTAAATGATAAATGATGATGGCGAAATAGTTTTCAAAATTTTATAAAATTATTTAGTTTGAAGAAAAATCAAAAATGTGACCGGAATTCGTTTTTTGAGTTTTCGACTTTTCACCGGATAAAAATTGTCAAAAATGTCGTAACAGTTTGATACATACACATATATACATTTAGAAATATTTTGATATTCAAATGCATATGTGTACGTTCACGTACACTTAAGTATATATGTATATATAAGATAAAATTTTATTATAAAAAGTGAATATTTTATATAATATAAAGATGCTTCTTTAGACAAAAAGTGCATAAGGTATAATTAGAAATAAATGGATGTTATAGCATTGGAAAATGGGAGAGGGGACATGATATTTTCGAATTTAAGGGAGGAACAAGGCCAGATGAGGTGGCAAGAGGATATTGGAGGGCATTGTACAAGGGTAGTTTAGTAATTTTACTTATTCCATTTCATATAAATCAATTTTCATTATTTTCTTTTACATTTTCCCATTCATTATTACTCTCTCAAATTCCACCATCCTTCTTCTTTAAAGTTTCCATGGCTTCTAATTTAATATCCTAAGTTTTTAGAAGTCAAATTCGTACTTTAAACCTTTTAAAGAACTTAGTTTTAAATTTAAGCTCCACTTTCTCCATTTTTACCCCAAATTCACCCTACCAAGATTTATTATACAGTGCTACAAATCAATATTTTCTAATTTTCAAACTATGTAAAATTTCGGTGGCTACAAATTTTTTATGGATCATTTTTTAAAATTTTGGTTCTACCTATGTCCAAATCTCATTTATTTGCAAAGTGTTTTTGGACTTAGAAATCGATGTCCGAAAATGGTCCTTTTACTTGAGCCATATCTTCCTAAAAAATAACTGAAATTGAGCGTTTTTTTCCAAATTGTAGAGATAAAAATTTACTAAACTTTTCTATGAACCACTTTTCCAAAATCCAAGAAATACATGTCCAAAAATCGAGGGGAAGTTGACCTATTTTCAAGTGAATTTTGTGGTTTTCCAAGCTTTCCGAATTTCAAAATATATCAAGTTTTCAAAGGATTTTTGGTGAGTAAAGTATTTCACTTTTGGGAAAGTTTACCTTTAATTTAATATCGGATGGTAAAATAATTTGGGTGTTTGGTTGGAATATTATATGGTTTGGATATATGTATATGTTGCTAGTTTTGGTTTGCATATTGACTTGTGAATCCCAAGCTAAAACATTGTGTTTTAGGCATGTGCATGTGATGTCATGCTAAGGAAGTGGACAATTTGATATGGTGTTGAAGGTTGGATTTCTTTGTGGAAAAACTAGTGTTTTGTTTAAAGGAAATTGAAAATCATTTCAAAGTTTTCAACTTTGTTTTCTAATGAAAAATCTTATGCTATGTTTATGATAAATTTTAAGTATTTAAGTGTTGAGGTTTCAATGAGGAAAGTGAACATTTTCTAGTTATGGTCTCTATAGTGGTAGTCGTTATGGGTGCAATTTCGATTAAAAAGTTGGATTTTTTTTTAAATTTAGTTTTCGTACTTTAAGTGCCTTTAAAATATACTATAAACTTAATAATGATGTTTAAGAAAGTTGATTAATAATTTAATAAATAATTTTAAATTAATTAAGTTTTGATAAATAATACTTAATTAAGTATTATACATGGTTTATTAACATAATTAAGTGAAGATTAACTATTAATTAATTACGTTTTAAAAGTAAGATTAGTTTTAATTAATGTTTGATTAAGCAAGATTAATTTTAAATTAATTATGAGTTAAATACATGATTTACTTTTAATTAATTATTAATCGAATATAAGGTCAATTAATTAATTAATTAATTAAATAATTAGTTGTTATCTATTTTTAATGATAAATTAATTAAGGGTTAATTTTATAATAAATTATTAATTAAAGGTTTAATTTATTATGTAAGTTTTGATCAAAACTCTATTTAATAGTGAATTAATATTTAATTATTAATTGAGGTTTAATTAATTTTTAAATAGTTAATAAAGGATTGATTAGGGTCTATTTAATAGTTAACAATATTTTGATTAAATTAAATTAAGATTCATTAATATCAGGTATAATTTAAATACAGATTTAACTTATAATTAATTATTGGAAAAAGAGTTTTAAAGTCCTAATTCCTTTGTTTTTCTAAGAATCAATTATTTTAAAGGAACTTCTTTTGCAAAGATGGTTTTGAATTAAAGGGATTCATGTGTCGATACCATTAAGAAACCATATAACTATGAATGAGTTATAATATGGATTGTTTGATTGTTTGGATATATGTTAGCGTAATAAATCACCGTTGCACTATAAATTAATTAAATTTTTTGGATATCCAATTAGCATGACAAATCACCATCTTACTGTTATGTTATATGGACTTGTTTATACTGGTTAGTTAATATTGACATATTATTTTTGATTTGGATATGAAGTGTATTTACATATATGCCGACTTATGTAAATAAATTGTTGAATGACTTGAGAATGAAATAGAAATTAAATGGTAACTTATATTAGTACCATTGGGATTGACAAATGATTTTATAGTTATAAATGATTTTCACTAATTATTTTATAATGGTATTTATAGATAATAACTTGTTTAAATAAAAGGGTTTTACTAAATAAAAGGGTTTATTTAAAGTGATTTAAAATAAGATTTTGCAAATGATATTTTGTAATATCAAAGCTGTTTTATTAAGGAAATTTTATAAAGATTTTTATGCATGGAAAGATATTTCATAAATCATGTGGAGAATTTAAAAAGAAGTTTAAATTTAGTTTGTAGACTTATAGGGAGGTTTGAAATATGATGTGAACTTATAAAAAGAATTATAAGGGATAAGTGAATGAGTTTTATAAAGTGAATGGGTTTTATAGTAAGTGATGTTTTAAGAAAGAAATTTCTTGGCCATTTAATATAGAATTAGAGAAGAGGGTGTTTTCCAAATGTTTTTGGAAAATAATTATATTTTTGAGATAAGTAAAATTGTTTTTCAAGTATAAAAGGAATGTAAAGGGTTTTGGGAATAGTGTTTTAAAAAGGTCTTTCAACCAAGTTTTGCAAAGTGTTTTAATTAATTAAAGATTAATTAATAAAGGCATAATGGATCTCATATGTAATCAAATCAATGTTGAATAATTGTTTATTTGATAGTTAAATAACCAACTACCAAATTTGGGCCTAAATGTAACTTTGGAAATATCTAGGAGAAATGAGTATATGGCACGGTCATCCCCAATGATGTTGTACTGTGTGTATAAACCATGTTTCATTCTCCTAGGATAAATGATAAGGTAATCCGTCCACTAACCGTTAGGAGGTGAACTACGTTCTTATCTTTGTGTATTTATTTCCTAAAGAACCAGCGTTGAGTTTACTGAAAATTATCGAAAGTTGTTTCGAAGAGACCAAGATCGGATCTGTTATCTAAAAACACTTCAATTCAACTCAAGCATTTCTTACTGAAGACATCTTGAAGAATATGGTGTCTAAGATGGAGCATTGAAGTGCATGAGTTGCTTTCTACTAATTTTGAGGGTGACTCCAAAATGGATGTAGTAGAAGTAGTGCCTTAGGTTTGTCCTTATCCTGGACAACTTATATAGATGAATGTTAGCACTACATTACTGCTTGGAAGGCAGTGTTAGCATTCCAAGTGGGATTGCTATTCAAAACGTAGGTGCAGCCTCAAGCCTCATCAATCAAGAATGAATAAAACAAGGGGAGATTTTGCAAGGTTGTGGGTTGCTCCCATTAGTGTGTGTTAGTATCTTTCTAGATACATCAACATATTTATGGATTAGCTGTGCATGAGATCACAGTAAAAATGGTTACAAAGCCACCGGGGTGATGACATATTTGGTACCATCCGGTCAGAAGTAGGCCATTCTAGTGTTGGCAGGGGATCCCAACGAGGTCTTCGAGACATTTTCTAGACATTTACCACGATAGGAGGTACCCCGGTGCCTTGTCATTGTATGGATTGCAATCTCCCAACCGTGCCTTTAAGGTTTTGATTATAGAACCTAGTGTGCTGGAATTTAACTAATGTAACAATTTCGGTTATGATTAATAAGTAATATTTACACCCTGGACATTATTATAGTACCGATGGATTTTTATAAATAATATTTTGGTTGTCGTAAGGTAAAAACCTGTTCGTATTTATGCGCGGCGTGGACTTATGAGATACCTTTGATTTTAAAAGGATTTTAAACATAATAATTCAGTTGTTTGAGTTTACTCACACCGGTTCCATGTCTGACCTGAAGTTTTATTTTCTTTCCCTAAAAATCTTGGTGGCTTAAATTTTTATGGGCAACCAAGTAGTTCAGGTTTACCCATGGATGCATTTTGAGGAGCTTGGAGCACGAGGCTTCATCGATCGCTAGTTATCATCTTATTTTTGATGTATTATATGTATCTTGTACCTATTGGGTAAGGACAAGCTGTTATAATTGTCCTAAGGTAGAATTTTTATTAGTATAACTCTGAAGTATCATTTTTGAAATGACTTTGTAAAGTATTATGTTAATTATTATATGTTATTCCATTGCATTATGGGATTCTATGATTGTTTAATTTATTCTATCTCCTTTATTTCCCCTAACAATCTATCTTTCTGGCACTTAATTGTTTGGCACGTGGATACCATGGATGTATTAGTGTCGACTTTTAGGGTTTGTAAAGGCGGTTCGTTACATTATGGTATCAGAGTGCAAGGTTGAGCAAGAACCTTAGCTCTTGTGGGGTAAACTCATTTAAGATCAGATAAGTCAGACCCTAGAATGTGTATGAGTGTATTATATACAAGAGTGCATATTTGTTTGTGACATTAAATATTTTATATTTTGTTGATTTATCTGTTGAGTGGCTTAAGAACTCTGGTTAAGATGTAGGACGCCGCGGTGTCGATAGAGGTTCCTAAACACTTGAATAAGGGAAACTGAAACAGCATTGTTTTGAAATTGGGTAAATGAAATATTTTTACCTAGAAATATATTTTGTATATAGAGAATGATTTCAAAAATCGTATAGTATCTTGAGGTATTATTATTAGGAGATAATAATAATCTATTATTGTCAATTAAGATTTTGCTAGTCATGCTTATCCAGTTTAGCATTGACTATTGTTCATGTGTGTAGATAGCTTTATTTTTTATGATTTGGGTCGGTTAAAGAGACATAGAGAAAACATTGAGATGAACACCTTGTGAGTTAGGTTTCACGGTTTGTCTATAAGGCGTTTGATGTAAAATGCTGGGGTTAAATTTGGTCTAATAAAAGATGTTATTAAAAGCTAGAATATTTGAAATAAATGTTTGGAAAATGTTTTATAAAAGTTGATCTTATAAAATGAATTTATAAGAAGGTGTCTTTTAATAAGAAATAATATAAGTTTAAATTTGAGGACTAAAATCATGGGATTTTTGAAAAATGGATTTCAACGATGGGAAAAATAATAATAGTATTATTTTAAAATATTTTTCGTTCAACTATAAGATTTTGGGAATGAAAAGGTTAAGTAAAAATTGTTTTCTATGGTTTAGTTTGGGAGAATGAGTCTTGATTGTTTTGTGATGATTTGAATAATCTTCTAAGTGACGATTGGTGAGGTACTTAGTAAATTGTTCTCTCAATCATTGTACTATCGAAACAAGTTCAAACCCCGAACGAACCCAAAACGAGTTGGTGATAAATGTTTTGTTGGTAAAATTTAAAGTATTGCTTAAAAAAATGGGGTTTTGAAATAAAAGAGATATTTTTAAGTTAACTAGTTCGAGTGGCTCGAAAATAACTTAAAATTTGGAAAAGCAAAATTTTCGGATGGTAAACACTTCTCTTAAGTATTGCTCTTCTTAGTAAGGGCATGTATGATACTGTTTGGTAATACCCGGTTTCTTAGTACCATTTTGGATTTGCATAGGCTATATGTAAATTCTCTAAGAATTCAAATTATAGCATAATTAAAAAAAACTTTCTGAAATAAGACCAGGCATTTGGCTCTTGAGCTTTCTTAGGGAAATAAATGCAACAATGGAATGGTTAAATCGAATTAGGGACTATACTCTTAGGTTTTGGTGGAGTAGTATTCAAGTGAACCTAAATTAAGTTTTATAAAATGTTTTTATAAATAATTCAATGAGAATAGAGTTGTTATTAGTGAGAACCAATTAAAGAGTATGTAGGTTGGATGTAGATCATTTCTTCCTCCATACAATTTTGATCTATGATTCGAGTACATGACCTTAAGGTGATTCATACCATTCCTAATAAGGATCCCTCGCTCGATTTTGACGGCGAGTACATGATGTAGGTTTTTGATATAGGAAAAAAATTCTGTCATGGTTACCTCTATGTAAGGAGAACAGAGGTTCTAAATTAAGGAGCTTGATCGAAGTCCACACCAGAAAATCGGACGAGTGATACTAGTTCGGAAGTGAAGTTATGTATTTGAGTAGTGATCGAATCCAATTTTTGTGTAAGAATAATCTATGTAAATCATATGAAATGATGTGTAATTATAAGTGTTTTCTAGGTTAGGTTGAGGTGTAGTTTCGACGATGAAATTCATTTAAGGAAGGAAGAATGTAACGACCAAGAATTTCACTGCTTCGATTTTACGAATATTTAATTAATTTTAAATATTCAAATAATTAACTTTATAATGGAAATAAAACTCTTTTAAATGATAAATAATAATAATAGTGAAATTTTTTTCAAAATTTGTTTACAAAAATATTTAGTTTGAAGAAAAATCATAAATGTGACCGAAGTTCGGTTTTCGAATTTTTGCCTTTTCGCCTGATAAAAGTTGTTGAAAATGTCATGACGGTTGGATATACATACATTCACAAATATTTTGATATGTAAATGCATATATGTACACGCATATACACTTAAGTATGTACGTATTTATGTATAAGATAAGATTTTATTATAAAAAGTTAATATATTATAATAATATAAAGATGCTTCTTTAGACCAAAAGTATATAAAGTACAATTAGAAATAAATGGATGTTGGAGCATGTGAGGGGGCATGATAATTTTGAATTTAAGGGAGGGAACAAGGCTAGGTGAGGTTGCAAGACGGTATTGAAGGGCATGGTATAAGGGTAGTTTGGTAATTTTTCTTATTCCATTTCAAGTAAAATCAATTTTCATTATTTTCTTTTTCATTTTCCCTTTCATTCTTACTCTCTCAAATTCCATCATCCTTCTTCCATAATGTTTCCATGGCTTCTAGCTTAGAATCCTAAGTTTTGGGTGTTAAATTCTTAATTTAAAACTTTTAAAAATCTTAGTTTTAAATCACTTGTTTTAAGCTCCACTTTCTCCATTTCTACCCCAAATTCATCCAACCAGAATATCTTCTAAAATGCTCCAAATCAATATTTTATTTTCTTCAGACTACATAAAATTTCAATGGCTGCAACTTTTATGTAGACGAAATTTTCAAATTTTGGCTCTAGCTATGTCAAAATCTCATTTATTTGCAAAGTGTTTTTGGACTTAGAGATCCATGTCCGAAATCATCCTTCTTATTTGGGCCATATCTCCCTCAAAAATAACTGAAATTGAGTGTTTCATTTTTTCAAATTATAGAGAAAAGAATTTCCTAGAACTTTTCTATTAACACTTTTCCAAAATCCAACGATTACATGTCCAAAAATCGAGGGGAATTTGACCTATTTTCTAGTGGATTTTGTGGTTTTCCAAGATTTTCGAATTCCAGAATGCATCATGTTCTCATAGTTTTTTCGATGATTAATGTAACATTCCTGATTTTTAAGCCAAATTAATTTATTGATTAATTTGATTTTGAATTTAACTTAGAATTAATTGGTAATTTAATTTGAAATTTCCAGAAACAAATGAAATAAGATGTGTTTGCTTATTTTTAATTTGAATTTGAAATTCAATACATATATGTTGAGAATAAAGATTTGAAAAAAAAATAAAGCATGATTGGGATAAAATTTATACTTATAAAAAGATATTTTTTTCTCTTTGTAAATATAAATATAAATATGATTTTTACTAATTTTTGAATTTGAAATTTAAAAATAAACCTTTTGAATAATATATTTGGATTTGAAAATTCTTTAATTAAATACTAATAGAATTTTTTTTTAATTCTAATATACATATATTTTGAAAAAATATGGTTTGTATGATTTAAATAAAATTTGATAAAAGGAGGTTTAATGTACATTTTCTTTTAAAAAAGACATAGTTTGTAAAAATGTGAAAGTATAAATAAGAAAACATAAAACATGATTTATAAATAAGAATAAAGTAGCGGTTGAAATGTAAATTGTGAATTAATTTAAAATAAGGTCTTAAACATAATATTACTTGTACTATCGAGTGTGGAAAGATTTATGTCATATATTCACAAGTGCAAACAATTTAAACCATGCATTTACAAGTGTTGGCAAGATTAACAAGTGGCTTAAATTTCTTTTAAAATTAGAATGAAAAAAAAGGAAATAGAGGAAAGAAGTAACCAGGCTATTGCATTATCTCCTCTATTTTTCAAAACTGAGGAATGATATCAAAAATAAAAACCAGAAAATGAAATTCAAAGAAAAGGTAAAAACCTGGAAAAACAAGAACAAAAGAAAATCAAAACAAAACCAAACCCTGGTAGACTCGATCAAACTGCAGCAAGATCAATTCATATTCAAAGATCAGAAGCAAACAAGTTGCAATTCAAGTCTCAGATCAAACCTGCAAGCAATTCAAACAAAACCCTCAAAATGAGAAACCACAGCCTGGAAATGAAGCCATCAGATCAACTTCAACAAGCATCAAATTCCAGGGCAAGCAAGAATTCCAGATCAAAAACAAATAAAAGAAAAATCATTTTCTAGTTCTTTTTCACAGACTCTTGTTCTCTGTCTGGTTCTCTGCTTTCAAGTCAAAGGTGAGAAAACTTTTAAAACTAAATTTTTATATTGATCTATGTTCTGTGATGATGGATGAAATTAATGATGTTGTGAAATATGTTGAATGGATCTAAATATGATGTATACATACATATATATAGGGGTGCATACAGGCATATACCACTGTTATACCTGACAGGATTTGAAACCTGTTTGGAAAATTCAAATCATCACATTTGTTTGATTTTAGAATTCGATCTTTGAATGAAAAGTGATCATAATAATGTAATGCAAAATTTGAAAATAATTACAAGTATATAAGTGAACAAATATTTTGAAAATTGGAAGATTTACAGTAATGATCAGCATAAAGTAGAAAATCGAATGATTTAATTTCGAGTTTTGATTATATGAACAAATTCGCATTTCAAAATTATGATTTTTGATAACCAGTTCAAAATTTTTAAGTTTACATTAGTTGAGGAATTTTGAGATGAACTGAAATTGGGTTTTGGTAAATTCTGGCGATCGCGAGGTTCAGTGGTCTCGAGGTTGGGGCCGGAGATAGTCTGGCTAGTGGGGATCACTAAAAAAGGGCAATGGGATTCAATGCATCGCAGGATGTTAGCTCGATTGCCTTAAGTCGCGAACGACTTAACGACCTACGGCCTAAGGTGTTAAGTGTTGCAGTGCCATGTGAAAGACCGCATGCCTTAGGTCGCTCCAACATTAAGTCGCTCACCATAAGTAACTTAGGTTGCTCACAAGCCTTAGGTCGCTCACTAACGATAAACGACCTAATGAGATATGAAGACCGACTTAACGAGTTAACGGTTCAAAAAGAGTTATGTAACGACCTAACATGGACGAGTTAACTTAAGTCGCATGATGCCACATTACCTTAGGTCGCGAGCCTCCTTAAGTCGCTAGGTCGTGAGCCTCCTTATGTCGCTCCAGAAGATAAATCGCTCAAGTTGATTGACCGTTCAAGCTTCATGTGCTGTACTGTTGTTAGGTCGCGTGAGTCTTAAGTCGCGTTGTGGTGCAACTTGTTAAGTCGTATGTTGTATTTTTCTTATGTCGTGTGTGTTGTATATATGTTAGGTCGTGCTTGTTAGGTCGCCGACCTGTGATGTGTTGTAAGTTTTCCTATAAATAGCGGGTGGGTTGTATCATTTGAGTTGGTTGATTTTGAATAAACTTTTGCTTGAGTGCTTTGTGACTCTTTAAAATTAAAAGTTGAGTGTTATCTCCTTTCTCCATTTTCGGTTATTCGAGTGCGCTCGAATCAACGGATTTGAAGCCGATCCACAGAATCTCGTGCGTGAGATCAGCGTAGAAGAATCGTAGATCTTTTAACACAGTATCGTGCATGATCAACGTGTTAGAGATAGCTAGAATCCGGTATCTCTTGAGATCGACGAATTTGGGCACTTAGGTATTTTCAATCCATTGATTCAACTTTTCACCATTTCATCCATTTTTGGTATATCCGCTATGTCAATTTGGTATCAGAGCTAGACTTAGCCAATCATAGCTAAGCCGAGCCTATTGGGATAAGATTTGAAGTGTTGAAGTATTAGAGTTCAGATCCGAGCTAAGAAAATCCGTGCATCAGTTTGATAGTTGGAGCCAAGCATGTCAGTGTAGATCCGAGCTAAGTGCTAAGCCGAGCTTGTTTGGAGTTAAGTTGATCAAGCCGAGAGTTAAATTGTTTGGATTTATTGAAGATACAACAATGCCTTCGAGACGTGCTAATCGATTTCAAAATGTTGAAGATGTGTATCGAAGACAAGAAGCTAAGCAAATGGAACAACGAATCAATGAAAAGTTTGATGAAGGTATTGGGAAGTTAGAGAAATTTATGAATGACTTGAATCAAAGTCAAAGGAGAAGGTCACCAATCTCGAACCATGGAGGAAACAGAGTTTCGCCATCGGTTGCGGAAGCGAGGAGGGTGTCACCACAATCTTATCGAGATAGAAGAGAATCATCAGTTTCAATGAGAAGAGAATACCATGAGTACAGAAATGAAGAGAGAAGAACTCCACGTGAGTTTGGAGATGAGCCATATCGTGATGCTGAAAGACATAGTAGAAGAGATATGCGTGATCATAGAGATGTTGATGGTCGAGATCGATATCGAAGTACATTTGATTATGATGAAGATGGTGACGAGGTAGATTCATTATCGAGATCGAGGCCAAGTGCGAAATCAATATGTAGATGTAGAAGATGATCGTAAATTGGAGTCGAGGATGAAACAGAGATTCCAGAATTCAAAGGAGGAATGATAGCGGAAGAGTTTCTAGATTGGTTATCGAATGTTGAAGAAATTTTTGACTTCAAGGATGTACCCGAGCATCGTAGAGTTAAGTTGGTTGCTACACGATTGAGGGGAAGAGCTATGGCATGGTGGCAACAAACTAAACTTACATGGGAAAGAATGGGAAAGTCGAAGATTGTTTCATGGGAGAAGATGAAGAAGTTGATGAGGCCAAGTGCGAATGTGGATGTAGAAGATGATCGTAAATGGGAGTCGAGGATGAAAACAGAGATTCCAGAATTCAAAGGAGGAATGATAGCGGAAGAGTTTCTAGATTTATTATTGAATGTTGAAGAAATTTTTGACTTCAAGGATGTACCCGAGCATCGTAGAGTTAAGTTGGTTGCTACACGATTGAGGGGAAGAGCTATGGCATGGTGGCAACAAACTAAACTTACATGGGAAAGAATGGGAAAGTCGAAGATTGTTTCATGGGAGAAGATGAAGAAGTTGATGAAGGCTACTTTTTTGTATTATAATTATCAGTCTCTTATGTATCAGCGCTTACAGAATTTGAGACAAGGGACAAAGTCGGTAAATGATTAAGCAGATGAGTTTTATCAACTGATTGCTAGAAACAATATCATGGAGATGGAGGAACAGTTGACAGCTAGATTTGTTGGAGGATTGAGAATACAAATTGAGGATATGGTGAATATGTTTGATCCAAGATCCGTTCTGAAGCACACCAGAAGGCTCTAGCTTGGGAGAGGCAAGGTAGAAGAAGAGGTGGTGTGTTTACAAATTCTAACAATGAGATGAAAGGGGCTAGTAGCAATACGAATGTTTCTAAGGCTGTTGGAAAACCGGTTGTCAATGATGTTTCTAAGACCAAGGTCAACAACAATTTCAAGTGTTATAACTGTCAGGAGTTTGGTCACAAGAGCAATGAATGTCCGAAGCCTAAGAAGCGAGCGATGGTTGCTGAGGTTGAGGATGAGGATGCAGAAGTAGAATGTTCAAATTTACCACAAGTTGAAGAGGAAGAAGACTTATTATCGGGAGACGAAGGACGTAATTTGATGATGAGGAGATCTTGCTTGACACCAAAACAGGAAGAGGAGACTAGCTGGTTGAGGAGTAACAATTTTTAATCAACGTGCACTATTTTGGAAAGAGTTTGCAAGTTTGTTATCGATGCGGGAAGTTTTGATAACGTTACCTCTACAGAAGCTGTAAAGAAGTTGGCGTTAAAGACAGAGAAGCATCCCAAACCTTACAAATTAGCATGGTTGAGGAAAGGTGGAGAAGTGAAGGTTAGTCGAAGAGCTTGTGTAACTTTTTCCATTGGAAAAAAGTATAAGGATGAAATTTTGTTGTGACGTGGTAGATATAGATGTATGTCATTTGTTGTTAGGGAGACCATGGCAATACGATAGAGCTGTGCAACATAATGGGAGGACTAACTGCTATAGTTTCATGTTCGAGGGCACCAAGATCACTTTAGTTCTTAAAAAGCGGCAACAAAGTGAAAGCAAGTTGGAGGAAATCGAAGAACTAAAGACTCTGTTATCTTTGAAGGATTTTGTCAAAGAAGTAGAGGATGAGCCAGAAGTATTTCTATTGTTTGGACGTGAAAGTAGTGAAGCAGTTGAAATTCCTGAAGAAGTTAAGCCAGTGTTGAAGGAGTTTGAAGATGTATTTCCTGAAAAGTTGCCGAAAGAGTTACCACCGTTAAGAGACATACAACATCAAATTGATCTTGTTCCGGGAGTAGTGTTACCACATAGACACATTATAGAATGAGTCCAAAGGAGCACGAGGAGTTGAGAAGGCAGGTGGAAGAGTTGCTTGAACAAGGGCGCGTACAAGAAAGTTTAAGTCCATGTGCAGTACCAGCATTGTTAGTGCCGAAGAAGGATGGAACTTGGAGAATGTGTACAGATAGTCGAGCATTAAACAAGATTATAGTGAGGTATAGATTTCCGATGCCGAGATTGGATGACTTGTTAGATCTGAATGGAGCTGCTATCTTTTCAAAGATTGATCTGAAGAGTGGGTATCATCAAATTCGAATTCGACTAGGTGATGAATGGAAAACATCATTCAAGACACGGGAATGGTTGTATGAATGGCTGGTCATGCCGTTTGGTCTTTCGAATGCACCAAGTACTTTTATGCGAGTGATGAATCAGATCTTTTGACCATTTATTGGAAAGTTCGTAGTGGTATATTTTGAAGATATATTGATATACAATGGAAGCACAGAAGAACATCTACAGCACTTGCGGGAAGTGTTGATGTTACTTCGTCGGGAGCAATTTTACACGGCAACAAAGAAGTGCATGTTCTTGACACATAGTGTTTTGTTTTTAGGACATGTGTTCTCCAAGGAAGGAATCCGTGTGGACCAAGGTAAAGTTGAAGCGATCAATGATTGGCCACAACCCAGGACGATAACAGAAGTTAGAAGTTTTCATGGGTTAGCATCATTCTACCGAAGGTTTATTCCACATTTCAGTAGCATGATGGCACCAGTGATAGATTGTATGAAAGGGAAGCAGTTTCTGTGGACTGAAGAGGCTGATTCTGCTTTCCAGCAGACCAAGACACTCTTAATTACGACACCGATTCTTAGATACCCGGATTTTCAGTTGCTCTTTGAGCAAGATACTGATGCATCTAAGGTTGGAATTGGTGGAGTATTAAGTCAGAAGGGTCGACCAATTGCTTATTTTAGCGAGAAACTTTCTGGAGCCAAGACAAGATACAGTACATATGACTTGGAGTTCTACGCTATTGTCCAAGCCATAAAGCACTGGAGACACTATTTGTTTTATAAAGAGTTTGTGTTGTATACTGATCATGAAGTGTTGAAGCATTTGCATGGACATGATAAGATTGCAGCCAGGCATGCTTCATGGATCGCATACTTGCAACAGTTTACATTTATGGTAAAGCATACGTCGGGAGCTACAAATCGTATGGCAAATGCATTGAGTAGAAGAAATCATTTGTTGACTACGATGAGAGTTGAAGTGATGGGGTTTGAAGTATTTCCAGAATTGTTTATTGAGGATCCTTACTTTGCTAAGATTATAGATGAAGTAGAGAAAGGGAAGACGGATGAGTATCTGTTGGTAGATGGTTTTCTCTTCAAAGGAAATCAGTTGTGTATACCAAAATGCAGTTTGCGAATGAAGATTGTGAAAGAATTGCATGAAGAAGGACATATGGGAAGAGATCGTACATTGTAGTTGATTTCTCAGTCATATTTTTGGCCTTCGATGAGGAAAGAAGTTGAAAGATTTGTGGAGAGATGTCACATATGTCAAGTTTCCAAAGGGACAGCTACGAATGCAGGATCGTATATGCCATTGCCCGTGCCTACTAGACCATGGGTGGATATTAGCATGGACTTTGTTTTGGGTTTGCCAAGAACTCAACGAGGGAATGATTTTATATATGTTGTGGTGGATAGATTTTCGAAAATGGCACATATCATAGCTTGTAAAAAGACCGCTGATGCATTCCATGTTGCTCAATTGTTCTTTAAAGAGGTTTATCGACTACGTGGGCTACCTGAGACCATTGTTTCTGATCGGGATACTCGATTTCTAAGTCATTTTTGGTTGAGTCTGTGGAGGATGGTTGGGACTAAGCTGAATTTTAGTAGCGCTTATCATCCACAAACAGATGGGCAAACAGAAGTGTTGAACAGATCTTTGGGAAATTTGTTGAGATGTCTTGTGAAGGATAATTTGAAGAGCTGGGATGTGAAGTTATGTCAAGCTGAGTTCGCACACAATCATGTTGTTAATCGAAGTACTGGATTCAGCCCATTTCAAGTAGTATATTCAGCAATTCCGAAAGGACCGGTGGATTTGTCGATAGTTCCACGACAGAAGGGCGTTGTTAAACGACCTTGTGATTTCGTGAATGATTTAAAGGGGTGTCACAGGACTGTTCATGAACGATTTCTTAAGTCAAATGAGAAGTATAAGCAACTGGCAGATAAGAAGCGAAGGAGTGTGGACTTCAAAGAAGGTGATTTTGTGTACGCAGTATTGAAGAAAGATCGTTTTCCAGTTGGAACTTACAACAAGTTGAAAGCTTGAAAGATTGGTCCAGTAAAATTTTTGAAGAAGATCAATGATAATGCTTATCAGTTGGGACTGCCGGAGCATATCCACACCTCCGACGTTTTCAACGTCAAACATTTGATTCCATATCACGGGGATGAGCGTGTCGAAGAAGAGGAAAGTGTGAATTCAGGGTCGAATTCCTTTCAACCAGAGGAGGATGATGCAGCGAAGGATGTTAGCTCGATTGCCTTAAGTCGTGAACGACTTAACGACCTACGGCCTAACGTGTTAAGTGTTGCAGTGCCATGTGAAAGACCGCGTGCCTTAGGTCGCTCCGACATTAAGTCGCTCACCACAAGTAACTTAGGTCGCCCATAAGCCTTAGGTTGCTCACTAACGATAAACGACCTAACGAGATATAAAGACCGACCTAACGAGTCAACGGTTCAAAAAGAGTTATGTAACGACCTAACACGGACGAGTTAACTTAAGTCGCATGATGCCGCATTACCTTAGGTCGCGAGCCTCCTTAAGTCGCTAGATCGCGAGCCTCCTTAGGTCGCTCCAGAAGATAAGTCGCTCAAGTTGATAGATCGTTCAAGCTTCATGTGTTGTACTGTTGTTAGGTCGCGTGAGTCTTAAGTCGCGTTATGGTGCAACTTGTTAAGTCGTATGTTGTATTTTTCTTATGTCGTGTGTGTTGTATATATGTTAGGTCGTGCTTGTTAGGTCGCCGAACTGTGCTGTGTTGTATGTTTTCCTATAAATAGCGGGTGGGTTGTATCATTTGAGTTGGTTGATTTTGAATAAACTTTTGTTTGAGTGCTTTGTGCTCTTTAAAATTGGAAGTTGAGTGTTATTTCCTTTCTCCATTTTCTGATATTCGAGTGCGCTCGAATCAACGGGTTTGAAGCCGATTCACGGAATCTCGTGCGCGAGATCAACGTAGAAGAATCATAGATCTTTTAACACGGTATCGTGCGCGATCAACGTGTTGGAGATAGCTAGAATCCAGTATCTCTTGAGATCAACGGATTTGGACACTTGGGTATTTTCAATCCATCGATTCAACTTTTCACCGTTTCATCCATTTTTGGTATATCCGCTACGTCAGGATTTATTAGAGGCCATGGCGGCGGCAATTCGTCAGAATAGGGTTTTTGAGAGCATTTTTTGTGGATTTGGTTTCCCAGGTGATCTCAACAACTAGAGGGCATCGGGGCTGATAGCGTGTGGGGTTAACGATTCGTCGTGGAGTGGCGAGGTTGTTGGTTGGTCGGTGCGTGCTCCAGAGGTGATGATTGGTGGCCTTTTTTTAGTCGGAATGGCTTCCAGTTTTCGATTGATGTGCTCAATTTTGTTTCGTGTTGGGTTTTGGCGAAGCTAGGTGGTCGGTTAGGTTGAGGTGGTCATTGTCGACATGTAGGTGGTGGCAAGACCGATTGGAGGTGGACAGATTTGTGTGCATCATGCACTCATACACGATAATGTCAGGGATGTTGAGCTCGAGGAAGAAGGGATTTGTCTCTAAGTCGATCTCGTGGAGTTCTGTAGCTAGCTCGAGTATGTGTTCAAGTAGGTACGCGAATATATAATAGTTTTGAATGTTAAAATTAAAAACAAGTTTTTGATTTTAGCTCAAGAAAATTTGATTTTGGCTCGGGTTGGGACCCGAAGTGGTCACAGGTTCAAATATAACAGTTTTAAAATTTAAAATAAAAACAAGTTCTAAATTTTCTAAAACAATTTCTTTTATACATAATTAAAGTTTATTTAATTTTTAGTTGATAAAAATTATATAGTTATTTTAACTTAAAATCAATTGAGTTTTGTTTTCTTAAGTTATTTTGAAATAATTTTTAATAGCTTAATTAAGAAGTGATTAAACAGATAAATGGTTTATCTTAGATAATATTTTAAATCATTAGTTAACTTAAAAAGCTTTAAGTTAAATTATATGATAATGATAATTTATTTCGAAGGTTTAATTAATATGATTTCTTAATGGTTGATTACTTTAATTAAAGGCTGATTAATTTATTGTAATTAATCAAAGGTAATTAATTAATTACTTAAAAATAGTTACTTAATTAAAAGTAATTAATTAATGGTTAAAGATGATTAAGTGATTAAGAATAATCGCTTATTGTAATTAATTAAAGGTAATTAATTAATGTGATTAATTAATTAAGGTAATTAATTGGAGAATAATTAGTTAATTAAAGGTTAATTAATTAATGAAGGTGATTAAGGGATGATTATTAATTAAGGGTTAATTAATTATTATAATTAATTAAGGATAATAAATTAAATGTTAATTAATTAAGGGTTAATTAATTAATGTAATTAATTAAGGATAAATAATTAGGGGTTAATTATTTAATGATTAAAGGTTGATTAATTTATTAATTAAAGTTGATTAATTTGTAATTAAAGGTTAGTTAGTTTATTAAAAGTTAATTAATTAAGATGGTTTGTAATTAATTAATATTAATTAACCATGATTAGTGTTTATTCATAAGTAATTAATCTAATTTAA
Source organism: Allium cepa (assembly GCA_030765085.1). Lineage (NCBI taxonomy): Eukaryota > Viridiplantae > Streptophyta > Magnoliopsida > Asparagales > Amaryllidaceae > Allium > Allium cepa. Next base: position 623,492,583 of record CM060931.1, read on the forward strand.
GTTAATCAGATAATTAATTGATTTTGCTTATGGATGTATGAATTGTATGAATGCCTTGAGTTGATCTATAATGATTCTGTGATGTGCATTGTTTTGATTGAACTATGTGTGTACATTATTTATCTATAATGTATTTACATATTTACCTATGATGCATTTACATATCTATCTATGAATCTGTGAATGATGATATGCGTTATAGATTATACCGCTTATCGATATTGATATGCTTGAATCTGTGATGATTGATGTTGTTGCACTATTATGTGAAACCCGTGGACAACACCATACACACACAAATATGGACTGCACGAGGAAATTGGTTAAGTCACGGATTTTTGAAATGTTTTAAAATTGAATTTTGAATCCAAAAGGTTTTGGAAATGGATATGGATTAAATACGAAAAGCTTTCGAAATGAGTTTTGAAGATAAAAGTTATTTTGAATAACTTGATAAAGTTTTGAAATTTAAATAATTTGATTCGAACTTAAATTCAAGATTTGAAATTGAATTCTATGTTTGAGAATTTTGGTTTAAAAAGGTTGTACAAGTTATATAATGTGTTTATTTGGGTTTTTAAACCATTTTAAAAGTATTATTTTAGGAATTTGAATTTAACCCAAGGGCTTTAACTTGTACAAATAAAATCGGATTTTTCTGAAACCAAAATTGTTTGTTTTCAAATAATAAAAGCTTTTATATAAGGAAAGAATTTCCAATTTGAGTTGAAAGATTTCAAGTTTGAAATGGAATTGAAATAGTTTTGAAAACTATGAATGAATCTTTGTGAAAGATGATTGAACCTCGTTTGAAATTGAAGAGAATTTTAAATAGTATATCTTTTATATAAAAGATTTGAAATGGGAATTGTTTTGAAAGTTATGAATGAATCTTTGGGAATGGTTTTGAAAGCTATGGATTGAGTTTTTGATTTAATGTTTGGATGAGTTAATCCAATTTGAAAAGAAAATGGTTTTGAAAGTTATAGTTGAATCTTTGTGAAAGAATTGTGAACTTTGTTTCCAAATTAAAGAGAATCTTGAGGGTGTATCTTTTATATAAAAAGATATGGAATTGAAAATATTTTTGAAAACTATGAATTAACCTTTGTGGAAGGTTAGAGAACTTTATGAAGTAAATCTTTTTGTTTAAAGATTTGAAATGGTAATTTGTTTAAACCATTAAAAGAAAAGTTTTGGGTTTTAAAGTTGTGACTTAACTGAAATCCCAATGTCCATATGTTTTTAAATATTGCGCTCATTATTCGGTTTAACCGGGATAGGACCTTGTGTCATATAACCCATTCCGAATAATGATATGACGTTATGGATAGCATTTGAAGACCGGTGGTGATGACCGGGTATTTTCGAGAACGAAAGGATAACCCGTCGAATGTCTCTGCACTGAGTCGCGTCGGTATAAAGATCTCTATATGTGATGGGGAGTCCCATCGGGATTGTGAATACCAGGATTGCAAGGGCTTCTTTGGAAGTGCCTTCGGTTCTGTTCGAACCCGGAACAGACTTGTATGGATGTGTGTCTGACGTTACACTTTAAGATGTAAAGTTGGTTGCTATCAGATACATTTCTGTTTGGTGGCGGAGATTTATTCTCTTTGCTTAACACCCTTCTCTGAGACGTACGAGCTCAGACTTTATGTAGTTGATGGTTACTAGTGATGCATTCCCAATTTAGTAATGTGGCATACGAAGTTATGCCGATCATTTGTTGATCGAAGCATGGTTTTGTGAAAAAGCGTAGCCTTGTGGATGAGACTGCATCAGAACCTCACACCCTAGAAATGGTCGAAACAGGAAAGACGCGGCAATGTTGCAGGGGTCACGCCCCTAGGGTATGTCCATTCCTTCTAGAAAAGGGTGGTATCATGGTATGGAGCCCAGGTACTTAACTCATGTGGACACTGTATATTTATTACTGTGTGATGTTGCTTTATGGTTGAGGATCCTCGGATAAAGGTCGTAAACGACCGGGGGTGGCATATCTTTAGGTATTATTCCCGGACTGGGAGGAAATCGGCCTTGTGTTGGCAGAGAGCTGGGTAAGTTCTCGGGGCATCCCTCCAGAGGCGCTCCCATGTGGCAAAAGGAAGTTCCTTAGCCTGACCATTTGTTGGAAATCCAATCTCCAATACGCGCCTTGTACGGTTTTAGTTGTATAACCTGCCATTTACTTATGGTGGTCACCACTATTAGATGGTAGCTACTGTAGGCATAGTTCGAAATGTCTATGCTGGCTAAGATTAATATTATACTTTTGAAATGTTTTCCACTATGCACTAATAATAATATCAAATGGTTTTCGTGTATCAATCATTTTTGACTATCATAAGGAGAAATCTCCTCTAATTCTGCGTCTGCATGGTGTGTGTTGTGGGAGGCCTTATGGTAGTTTCGTTTTCCAAAAAGCATTGCGAATTTCAATGTTTAAGTTATTTTGTTGTTTTCTTTAAAGATAAATTGTTTTTGTTTGCTCATACCAGTCCCATGACTAACCCGGAGTTTATTGTTCCCTTCCTAAACTCTAGGTGCCCATAATTTTCCACACGGCTACTCTAGAGTTGGGTTTTCAGATAATCAAATAGTAGGTGTAGATTCGGTAGCTTTCGGTCTTTGGGAATCTTCATCAATCTTTGGATGACTGACCTTGTTTAATACAACGTGATAGGGGGTTCTCGCTTATTGGATTGGATTCCTCGTAGCTTTTGGGATGAGCTTTAGGTTTAGAGTGCAGATGTTGGATTCATTCTTCATCGAAGATCATATTTGAATTATCTCTTCCGTTGTTATCATATTCCGCTGTTGTATATTTGTCTCTGATATTGTTTGTGTCATATTGTATCAGATATTGTATTCATTATTGTGTCAATGATATTATTCATTTTTCTTCCGCTGTGTTGTTATACTTATTGTGTTATAAGCTCCGGTGATCCAGATTCGATGTTTGAATTTGCGGCATTCAAGTACAAGTGAAGTACATATGCCAATTTTCGAAGGTCGAGTCAGGGTCGTTACAAGTAAATTCTTTAACTTTTGGGAAATTTTTACCTTTATATTTTTTAATATTGGATGGTAAAATAAGTTGCTTGTTTGGTTTGGGTATTATATGGTTTGAATATATGTATTTGTTGCTAGTTTTGGTTTGGATATTGACTTGTGAGTCAAAAGCTAAAACATTGTTTTTCATTATAAAGACGTGATTTTTGAGTTTGTTATATGATAATAATATGCTAATGTATGTTTATTCATGAGCATGTGATGTCATGCTAAGGAAACAGTTACTTTGATATGGTATTAACGATTGGATTTCTTCATGGAAAAACTAGTGTTTTGTTTAAAGGAAATTGAAAATCATTTCAAAGTTTTCAACTTTGTTTTCTTATGACAACTCTTATGCTATGCTTGTGATAATATTGTAAGTATTTAAGTGTTGAGGTATCAACAAGGAAAGTCAAAACATTTTCAGGTTATGCTGTCCATAGCAATAGTCGTTATAGGTGCACTTTCGATTAAAATGTCGGATTTTTTTAAAATTTAGTTTTCTTACTTAAAAGTGTCTCTAAAATATTTTATAAACTTAATAATGGTGTTTTAGAAAGTTAGTTAATAATTAATTTCTAATTAATTAATTTTTGATAATTAAAACTTAATCAAGTATTAAACAGGTTTTGTTAATTATAATTAAGTGAAGATTAACTACTAATTAATTGTGTTTTAAAAGTAAGATTAAGTTTAATTAATTTTTGATTAAGCAAGATTAATTTTAAATTAATTATGAGTTAAATACATGATTTATTTTTAATTAATTATTAATCAAATATAAGGTCAATTATTTATTTATTTAATCAATTGTTATCTATTTTTAATGATAAATTGATTAAAATTTAATTTTAAAGTAAATTATTAATTAAAGGTTTATTTATTACTTAAGTTTTTAGTCAAAAGATTAATTAATTAATTAAGACTAATTAATATTAATTATAATTTAAATAAGGATTAACTTATAATTAATTATTTTAGTAAGAATTTTAAAGTCCTAACTCCTTTGTTTTTTCTAAGAATCAAATTGTTTTAATGGAACTTCATATTCAAAATGGTTTTGAATTCGAGGGATTCAAGTGTCGATACCATTAAGAAATCGTATATATGTGCATGAATTATAATATAGATTGTTTGATTGTGTGGACATATGTTAGCAGAATAAATCCCCATTCTGCTATAAATTAATTGAATTGTTTGGATATCTATTTAGAAGGACAAATTACCATCCTGCTATTATGTTATATGGATATGTTTATATTGGTCAGTTCATATTGATATATTATTTCCTGATTTGGATATGAAGTGTATTTACATATATGTTGACTTATGTAAATAAATGGTTGAATGACTTGAGAATGAAACTGAAATTAAATGGTAACTTAAATTAGTACCGTTGGGATTGATAAACCTATTTTTTGAATCAATGAAGTTTGATTTTGAATTAACTTCAATTTTTTAATCAGTCTAGGGTATTAAAGTTATAAACAATTTTCACGTTATATAACTATTATAGAAAAGGTATTTATAAATAATAATTATCTTAAATAAAAGTGTTTATTTAAAGTGATTTAAAATGAGATTTGGTAAATGATATTTTGTAAAGTCAAAGACGTTTTATTAAGGAAATTTCATAAAGATTTTTATATATGGAAAGAGATTTTATTAATCATTTTTAAATTTCAAAAAAGAAGTTTAAATATAGTTTGAATATTTATAAGGAGGTTCGAAATATGAAGTGAACTTATAAAAAGAATTATAAGGGATAAGTGAATAAGTTTTTTAAAGTGAATGTGTTTTATAGGAAGTGATGTTTTGAAAAGGGAAATCCTTGGCCATTTAATATAGAATTTGAGAAAAGGGAATTTTCCAAAAGTTTTTGGTAAATACTTATATTTTTGGGATAAGTAAAAATGTTTTTCAAGCATAAAAGGAATGTAAAGGGTTTTGGGAATAGTGTTTTAAAATGATCTTTCAACCAAGTTTTGCAAATTGTATTTATTAATTAAAGATTAATTAATAAATACTTAGATATCCCATATGGAATCAAATTAACAATAAATGATTGTTTATTTGATAGTGAAATAACCGACTATCAAATCTGGACCTAAATGTAACTTTGGAAATATCTAGGAGAAACACATGAGTTATATGGCATAGTCATCCCCAATGATGTTGTACTTGCGTATACACCTTGTTTCATTCTTCTAGGATAAATAATAAGGAAATCCGTCCCCTAGTGGTTAGGAAGTGAGATCCGTTCTTGTCTTTGTCTGTTTATTTCCTAAAGAACCGGGGTTGAGTTTACCAAAAATTATCGAAATTATTTCAGAGAGACCGGGATCAGATCTATTATCCAAAATTGTAACAACTCGTAATTTTTTGACAATTAAAAATATTAAATTAAATATGATATTGACTTTTAATATTACGAGAAATTAAAATTTTATGATTCATTAATGATAAAATAATTATAATTGATTTAATAATGTTGTTTGAACGTATTGACAACTATATTAATGCAATTTCAAACGATTGAAATAATTGTAAAGTTAATTTGGTTATAATTGTAAATAAGTAATTAAATTGGTAATTAATGGAATTAATGGAATTGAAATATTATATTTAATATGGCAAAAGATGATAACCGTAGAATGTGAATGTAATAAAATGTAACTAATGTTAATTACATTCATAAGGTAACAGTTGCTTATATAATAAGAATATAAACTGAAAAAGAGAAATTTTTCGGATTTAAAATATAATTAACTGGAATTTTATTTTAGTTGCAATTGAACTCGAAAATTTATGTCATATTTAAATATTGGATTTAACAAGGAAAATTTATCTTAAAAGATTATTAATTTCTATGTAATCAGAAACAACGAAAATGGTTAATTTTTAGTTTTAATTTAAAAGTGATTAAATTAATAATGTTTTATTTAATTAACGTGAAAATTAGCCCTTTTGGCCAATGTCTCTAATTTCGACGAAACCAGTTTCATCGGATTCGTAACAGTAAATTATTGTAGGATTTCAAGTTTCATAGCGATTGGACTTGTCGTTTGATCATGCAGGCTTGAAACACGTAGAAATCAATTAAAAGAATTTAAATGAATATATATGATTTTGAAAGCTAACTTTTGTGTATAATGGAATTTAGATTTGAACCTAGTTCCGTTGAGTTTAAAAATATCGAAAACATTTATTTCGATATAATGGATGACCATTTTCGTTTCGAAAATGAAACGGGCTTTTCGGGTCGTTTTTATCGTTTCGACCCATTCAATCTGTACCGTTCATTTTTATCTATCCTTTTCTATATAAATAGTTTTTCCTAACCATAGCAGCCTTTTTACTCTTTATTCATGTATATGCAATTCTATATATCTGCTTCCTCCTCCTTACCAGTGGCTGCAAATCCAAAACCCAAACTACAAATCAAAATCAAATCGAAAAATTTAAACTCCTCAAATCATAGATAATTATATATCGTTGGAAAGCTCGATGTGAACATTCTTCTACAGCAATTCATTTTTCAATTCGATGCATTATTTGGCCAGAAATCAAAGAAGAACCTCGGTTGTCCATTTCTAGGGTTTTCGATCCAATGGTGGATCTTCATCCAATGGACGATCAGGGAGTGGCGTCGGGAAAAGGAGGTCGAGCTGGTCTCAATGGCGGTGTTCGTGGTTGTATTGTGGTTGGAGATCGCAAGAAATTGGCTTGCAATGCTGGCGGAGGCATGGTCACATGGCTGCACCAGAGGAGGTCGTTCGTGCAAGGGGAGTGCGGCATGGAGGGAGAAGTTGAGCGGCGTCTTCTGATTGGGTTGAAAGTCAGCGTGGCATTGGCGTTTAGTCAAGAAATGTTGGCGGCTGAGGCCTTGTTGCCTAAATGAAGGCAGTGAGGGTCGCTTGTAGGGTTTGACCTGGTTAGTTCGCATTGACTTCTTCTTTTTCGAATTTAAATTTATAATGTCGTAATACGAATAACTTTTGCATACGAACTCGGATTCACAAGCAGTTTTCTCCATTGCGATCGTACCGAAATTTCAATCGTCATGGAACTAGTTTGATTGGATTCTGAGACTGTTAGATTTTTGGGTCTAATTTGCATTTTAAATCGATTTGAAATCAAAGGTGAGTGTTATAACCCACTCACGAATGCTAAACTATCTTATGTTAGTTAAATTTAATTTATAATGCGTTTTGAAATTGGTTTATTATTGTTTGGTACTTTAAATTTTCATTCGAGTTTAATTTGAATTTATGTTGGATTTAATTGTCATTTAAATTAATACTGAAATTTAATTGCCATTTATACCCACGATAATTATAACTAGTTTGTTTGTTGTGATTTATTGGTTGATTTGAATAATGATTGCAGTGGATGTTTAATTGTTGATATTTGGATGATTGAATATTATATTTATATTATACGTTGTTATTACACTACAAATTCCCTTAGTTTACTGTTAGGAAAAATCACTCTGGGTTGAAATTATACATACCCGAATGGACTTATAGATTAGGGAAAAATCATTATGGGTTGAAATGATAAACTTGAGCAATTTTATAGATTTTGAATTTTATTCGGGATTGCAGGCTGAAATGATATATATCCTTAAATTTAAAATTTATTTCGAGTTGAAATGATATATATCCTTATCACTTGACCATATGATAGAAAATTATATACGGACACCGGATTGGTTGAATTAAACAATTTTAAATCCTTAATTTTTGAATCCGGTTAAATGATATTTTGAAATAAAATTTGATTTATACGAACTAAATTGTTTCCAAAATCCAAGCTTTAAAATATTGAAATAGAAATTAGTTTAAATGAAATATTTGCTGAATTTAAATTGAAATTTTAAAGTTGAATTTTGAAATATAACTGAAATTTATCAAATTTTAGTTATTGTAAATGTTTAAATATTTAAACTTTGAAATCTAATGAGTTTGAAGTGGTTTAAATTTGTAGTTCAAACATGGATTTGAATATAAATTGAAATGGTTTTAATATGAATTTGAATTGAAAGATTTAAATTGAGTTTTGTTGATTTGAAATCAGATATAATTGTAATGTAAGAAACAATTTGATTTGATATCAATTCCAAATTAATTATTTTTAAAATATATTTTTTAAATCTATTATTTTAAAATTCAGATTTATTTAGATTTTAAACTATTTACTATTTAACCATTTCCAATAATAAAACCATTTTATATTAAACTATTTTAACTATTTTAAATCTATTAAATTATTTTAACTATTTTAAATCTATTAAACTATTTTAAACTATTATGAACTATTTCTAATACATTAACTCCTCCAATATATAACCTATTTTAGTATGTAAACTATTCCTAATATATAAACTATTTTAATCTATAACCTACTTTTAAAATATAATTTATTTTTAATGTATAACTATTCCAATATATAAACTAATTTCAATGTTCAAAATGTTTAAAGTTGGAGCTGTTATGATTTAAATTCAATTGGTTTTAATTGCGAATAATTCGATATTACGGTTTAACCTATTTTGTGGTTTTGATTTTGAAATGAATATGAATCAAAGTGAGTAATGATTTCGAAAGTGAATAAAGATTTTGAAAGCAAATACAATTTCGAAAGTGATACGATTTTGAACTGAATATGGTATTTTGATATCTATATGAAATGGTTTTGGAAATGTAAAAGAACAAACCAATGTGAAATAAGCATTTTCTTGTTAAAGAAATTAAGATCGGATATTGTCATACTCTCTGCCAATACCAAAACCACTTTAACAACAGTGCATGTGGTGAAGAATCCAGAATGAAGTAGGATGGATTGGCGAATGCTGTTGTATGAGGTATGACTGCAGCCCCGACCCCCTTGGGTCAGCTTCATATGAATTAAACAGGAACTATACCGGGCCAAGTGAGATCGCTCCTCCAAACGTGCACATTTCCTTGATACCATATTTATTACTTTATGATTGATTTAGTGGCCATCCTTCAATTTGATTTTGGGAGTGTGTTTTGAGGTGGGGTGTAGTAGCTTCTATGCATTACCACTAGTCCGGGAGTGTAAACGATAGAATCCTACCCTGGCATTGCTTCGGATGCCTTGTCATATGCCTTATCGAGCCCACTATGAGTTTGGTTTTGTCGTACACTGTGGAGTGTCCTCTAATAGCCTTCTAGTTTATGGAGGAATTACGATACTATATAAACTACGACATTTATGTGCTAAGGGGGGTATGGGTAATGCCTTTACGCTATTTTAAACTTTACTGATAGACGTTATATATAGCGTATACTACTACATAGTAAATAGTTTGACGGATCATTAGAAGATGGTAATCCCCAACATCTCTTAAGTTATTGCACACACATTAGACACTGGAAAGGAGATGTAAAATCCCGTAAACATCTATGAAGCCGTTGCACTCATATTTATTTATTGTTGATTTAACTTACATAAGATATTTTAGTTATGATTCAAGTGTTTTGTCTTTTCATTATGCTCAGACCAACCTGAGTATTTCAGCATAATGAAGACTATCCTTCTGGAGGACAGAGTTGAAGATATAGTATAATATTACTATTTATTATATTTATTCCATTGCATCATGTTGTTGCGCTACATTAGTTATTATTCCTGTTGTATGTATAAGTCTGATATGTATTGTAAAGTGTAATCAAATATATTTGTAAAAAAGCTTCATGAACTTTTGATTTGATTATTATATTTTATCATTTCGCTGTGAGATTCTATCTTTTATTTTTCCTTCTTTTCTCTTATTTTATTATTTACCCCATAAAAATCCTCCCTTTTGAATGGTTTGAGTTGACATGTGTGGTTTATTGTCGATTGAAACCATCCAAAAAGGTGGGTCGTTATAGAAAACCACTTCGATCCAACTCAAGAGTTTCAAACGGATGAAATCTTAAAGAATATAGAATCGAAGATTGAACATTGAAGTGCAAGGGCTGCTTGTTACTAGTCCTGAGGATGATTCAAAAATGGATGTAGTAGAAGTAGTGTCTTCGGTTTGTTCTTATCCTAGACAACTTATATGGATGAATATTGGCACGACATAACTGCCTGGAAGACATTTTTAGCATTCCAAGTGGGATTGCTATTCAAAAGGTAAGCGTAGCCTCAAGCCTCATTAACCGAAAATGACTAAAATCTTTGGTACAATCTAGTTAGGGGTAGGCCGGTCTTGTGTTGGCAAGGGATCCCAGTGAGGTCCACAGTACATTTTCTGGATCTGTACCGTGATAGTTGATACCCCAGTGCCTTGTCAAAATATGGAATTCAATCTCCAATACATGCCTTTACATTTTTTATTGTAGAACTTAGTATGCTGGAATCTAATTAATGTAACAATTTCAGTTATGAATAATAAATATTTGCACTCTAGACATTATTATAATATCACTAGATTTTCTATAAAAAAAAATTGGTTATCGAAAGGTAAAAACCCATCCGTGTTTATATGCAGCGTGGTCTTACATGATACATTTGATTTTAAAAGGATTTTAAAAATCATAATTCAGTTGTTTGTGTTTACTCACACCTGATCCATGTCTGACCTGAAGTTTTATTTTCTTTCCCGAAAACTATTGGGTGCTCAAATTTTTATGGGCAGACAATTAGTTCAGGTTTTCTAATGGATGCATTTTGGAGGTGCTTGAGGCACGAGGCTTCATAGATAGCTAGTTATTATCTTTCTTCTGCTGTATTATATGTATCTTGTATCGGTTGGGTAAGGACAGGCTGTTATAATTGTCTTAGGGTAGAATATGTATTAGTATGACTCTGATATATCATTTCTGAAATGACTTTGTAAAGTATTATGTTAATTTATATTTGTTATTCCGTTGCGTTGTGAGATTCTATGATTGTTTAGTTTCTTATATCTTTTAACTCCTATCTATCCCCTAACAATCTATCTTTCAACATTTGGTTATTCGGCACATGAATACCATAGATTTACTAATGTCGACTTCTGGGGTTCCAATAGGTGGGTCGTTACAAAAAAGGTTCAACTTTTACCAAATATCAAAGTCATATAAAATATTGCCGACTACCAACCTTCATCATTCAACAATTTATACAATAAGTATATAAATGGAATTAAAATTAATAGGCATATAACTGAAATTTAAAATGACAACAGCGAGAAATTTGGATTTCTCTACAAAATTCCATGTATTTGATTTTATATGTCATTCGTTTTTAAAGTGGATATTCAATGGAACTAAAACAATAAATCATTGAAACAAAAAAGAAATAATTTATTTCTATCATATATCATAATAGTGTTCATTCAAAGGTGAGATAACTCACCAAAATTTTAGTAGACGCTTAAGCATTCCAGTTTGATCTAAAAAGTGATGACATTCAATTTTAGCTTAAAATTCCACTAGCTCCAAACTTAATTAAATCAGTTCCAGTGTGTATCACTTCTACGAGCGCAACGCAAAGTCTACGTCTTGATTGGACCTCATATAAGAAAGTTATTCATTTTATGAGGTTTTGAATTTAAAAGTAAATTAAGTGCATTAATTATTTACTAGTTACCTTATAGACTTCTTCTTCCTAAAATAAAAAAACCCCATCCCTGGTACATAAACATCACTGTCCATGAACACTAGTCCTCCTTTATTGCTCTATAATTCGACGCTGCACCACCTCCAACAATCTTCTCTTCCTCTCTGCAATGCATTCAACCAATGGAAGCTTGAGCCGTTCGTTCAAAATCTGACCTGGAAAAGCGGCTTAGACCTTGAAAATGACGCAATTTGTCATGGTTGATCGCACCACTTCAAAATCCCATTGTCGACTCCCTTTTGCACCACAAACCAGAATCGAACCTCAATTTCGCCAAACTCCACTTAAATCTCCCCAAAAACAAAACCCTAGGTCACATTCACCATGCCCAGAACTGTTGAATAACCTATAACCATCCAAACACATATAGGTTTGAAGATCTAGCAAAAAAAACTAACGGATCTAGTTTCGCATTTTCTGATTTTTGATTTTATTTGATGGTGGCCATTTTTCTTGTTTGTGGAAAATTGATAGAAAAAAGAGATAGAAAAAGAGAAAAGTCATAGTGTTAAACATTGTAAGTGTTAAAGTTAGTTTATTTTGCAATTTTGGGCATCTCGCTACACAGAATTCCGTTCGCGTATGAACCGCAAACAACAAAACAAAAATACGGTTCTGCATAAAAATACCATATGATTTCAAAATAAAAATAAAATATACCATTTAACTAACTCTATAAATTTTCAAAAATATCAGCGTTTGCCAAAAAATACATCAAACGATAATTTAAGTATTTTTCAAATTAAAAATTATCTATCGAAAAATCAAATAAATTCATTCAAAAATATGTCAACAAAAATTGAGATGTTTAATTAACAATTGATTTTCTTGTTATTTATCAAATTTGAATCAAATTTGAATATTAAATAAATTAAATATTCCCATTTGACATGTTAAAGATTACGAGTCGTTACATCCTTTCCCTTAAAAGAATTTCATCACCGAAATTTCGAAAGGAAAAAATGTAGGATCCAGATTAACCCTAGAGGGGGGGTGAATAGGGTTAATGCAAATTTTCTCGATTAAACACAGAAACAAACTGCAGAAATAAATATGCTGAAAAGTAAATCACACACAAAATTTACCCAGCTTCGGCAACCCCTGCCTACTGCTGCATTCCCAGATTTCTATTAGAATTAAACAGTCTCCCGCTTACAAACACTCTAACAGTCTCGCAAACCCTGCTCCCGCTTACAAACACTCTAATAGACTCGCAACCCCTTCTCCCGCCTAAAGAGTTTTGCAAACTCGCAAACCCTTGCTCCCGCCTATAGAGTTTTGCAAACTCGCACACCCTGTTCACTGAACTAATTCTAACTAGACAATCTGACACTACCTACAACCTAGGTGGTGATTTACCAAGACTTGATTCGAAAACAAAATAAAACTAAAACAAATAAACACCCTTAATAAAATAAAGAATAAATTCTTAAAACCAACTTCCCTTTAACAAGGCCGGCCCGTTCTCTTTTTCTTTTGCTATTGAAATATTTGCGGCCTATCCTCTTTCTGAAATTAGGGCTTCGGCTCTTCCAAAATTAGGGCTTTCTGACTTATTCGAGGCTCTCTCATGATCGATTCTGATTTGCGTTGCTCTTGCTCGCTGCTTCGCTTATGATTGATTCTCTGGTTTGCGTTGCTCCTCTGTTGATCGAGTTCGTTGTTGCTTTGGTATGTAATTTCCCTATTTGTTGCTGGTTTAATACTTGCTTGACTCGATGCCTATGATGATAATTGGGTTTGATATTTATATGAATTCGAATCACTTGAATTTTCTCGTATTCATTTACACTTTCCTAATTTTTGATTGCCTGATGCGCACGGCTTTCCTGATATTTGCGACTACTTGATGCACACGGTCTTGATTTTGAAACGTTCGATTTTCTTCTTGAGTCATACGGCAGAAACTTTCCTTTTTTAATTTGCTTTGACTTTTTCAAAGACGTATCTGACTTCGGCTTTACTGTGTATCATGTCGCGATTGCCACGACTTCAGCCATCGTTGTATTCATCCCTGTGAGCTTCGTCTCTGGCCATTCCTCATATGAATTGATTCACATTTGATATGCTGGCTTGTGCTTGATATTGTTGACTGATGTTCACTTCACTGTTGACACACTTGAACTTGATTGTTACAGTATTCATATGAATTGTGCATTTGTCTGCACTTGCATTATTTGCAGTCTCTGGTATTCTTGTTGCTTCCCTGACCTTGTAGTTGTTCAATTGTCTTTTGTTCACCTATAGTTGTATTCACTTCATTGTTGTGTTTACACCCCTTTCTGTTGATCTTGTGTTGCATTTGATCTTTCTGGCCTTGTACCTGTCCACTGCCCCTTTTTTCATATTGCTGGTTTCAATACTTGATGTTGTTGGTCTTATTGGTCATTCTGTTCACCTGCATGTAGTTGTGCACTGATTCTTGATAGCTTGCATGATGCATTTCTTTGTTTCACTTGACTTGACTTTGTGATAATTACATTTGTATTGATAGCATCAAACTTGAGTCATTTGTTGTAGCATGCATTCTTGTTTATTTCCACTGGTTCATTGCCTCTCTCCATTTGCCTCTGGTTACTTGTAATTTCTGCTACACATTGTTGTATTTGGTTCATGGATTTTTAGCTTTCATTGTTGTGTCTTGTTGCAGTTGCTATGCCTTGTAGTTGTGTATTTGAGTCAGTGATGTCCACTTCATGTTGTCTTGAGTATTTGTGTCGTTACTTTTCATTGTTGCTTGGATATTGAACTTGAGATGTTTCAGTTTGCATGTGCTCTGTACTGCGTCTTGTTCACCATGTTGCAACTGCTTGTTGTAGCTGGACTTATTGTTGTACATGTTGCTTGAGTTGCTAGTTTGCCTTGTACTTGTAGTCTTGGCTTTGGTTGTTGCAGTATGTCACTGTTTTTCTTATTAAAAAAAAACTGTTGTGTCACTGCATTTGGTCTTCATTCTGGTTTGCACTTGCATGCATTGCTGGTTGCTTTGGGATTGATCATTTCATGTTGATTTTTGAAATTTCACTTGCGTTGAATCCAGTTTCAAAAAACTCGGGTATGACCTTGTGCTCGTGTCGTGATTTTAAATATATTGCACGTGAGTTGAATCCGGCTTTTCATTTGGGTTTGACATGTGCTCACCTGTCCCTGTAGCATTATCAAGTGTATATTGATGTGCACGGCCTTGTGGCATGTACAGTGATACACTGTGCATGTCACATTGTTCGTGTATGATGAATTCAAATGTGAATGATGACGAACAACCCAAAAAACCGAGGCAAATAATATTTTCAAAAATCCATATTTTATTTTATATTGCAAAAATATTTCTTTTTCAATTTTACTGCGTTAGTGAATATTTTTGCAGATTGCTCAGATGCTGGATTCTAACTGGAATGAAGTTGAAGATAAACTACGAGTGTGAGTGATAAGTAGTGAGGTCAACTGTAAATATGAAATGTAAACTGAATTGTGATGTATTGTAAACAAAATTGTATATGTATAGTGAGAGGTTGAATCTGTACTATTCATAAATGTAATAAATATTTGTTTGAATAAAATTTCTGTTTGAATTCAAATTCTGTGTAATTTATTCTGTTTAAATTCAAATGCTATGTAATTTATTTTATTCAACAAATATTTATTTAATCTATGAAAAATAAAATAGTACATTAACAAATACATTTAAACGAATGTATTTATGTTTATTGTCATCAAAAAAAATCATATAAGCGTGTATTCATACAATCTCCCCCTTTTGATGATAACAAACATATATTTAAGATTTTGACTGAGTTAAATGTATTTGATCTATGATATACTCTAATTGCTCCGCCTATTTAAATGCTTCCTCTCTACACGATGCTCCCCCTACATATATGCATACAAATAGAAATATACAAATGAGCCTAGATGCAAATGGAAAATTATTTGACCTTTTCTTGATTCTATTTGACAAAATCTTAACTTTTCTCTCCCCCTTTTGTTATCAGCAAAAGAATAATAGTGTTAGAGAAAAATAGAGATAAAGTGATCAATATTAATCCAACATTAAACTCAAATTGAATATAAATATTAAACTTCGATAAAAAATCAAACAAAAATCATAACTACCCTTGTTAGGCGCATATTCCACTTTTAGAAAGAATGGAAATGATGTTCTAATATAAAATCATACAATTGTATCAACTTGTTGTACATTTATATAAGGAATTTGAATATCTACTAATCATGCATAACCGTTAGGACTTTTAAATGTAATTAGTAGTATTCCAATTTAATTTTAAAAAATGAAATCGAGTATCTTCTAACCACGCATGACCATGAGGACTTTTAAATGGGATTAGAATCAACTTGTCTATTTAATCAATTAATTTTGATATGCGTTCCATACATGCATAACCGTAAGGACTTTTAAATGAGCATGGAAGCACATAATCAAAAATCCAAGTAATTCACCCATGCATAACCGTGAGGACTTTTAAATGAGAGTGAATACTTTGGATATTTATTTATTTTTATAAAAAAAAATATGAAATGAAAAACAAATGATTCCTGATTATAGTACCACATATCGAAAAACTATATTTAAGCTTTGATAAACAATGGTTGATAGAAATATGATAGATATAGAAATGGTCATGGAATCTTTACCCAACAAAAAGTTTTATAACTCTTGTTTGAATTTCTAAAGAAATTTTCCAAATATACTCTCTTGAGTAATGTATGTTGAGTATCAACACTTATCATCTTTTCAATCACTATTTATCTTTTTAATAATTAGTAGGGAGTCGGATTAGTCAAAATTTGTCATTTAAAATCAAATAAAAATGACTAATCTGAAAATATGGTCAACAATGATTTTCTCGAAGGGGTTATATGAGAAAAAAATTTTTGCTAATTGAAAATTATTTGTAATGAAAAATATGCAGATATTTTCATTGAAAAACGATGCAGTTACTAAATGTCTCACCATAAATCACGTTCAACCAGTAATTTTTCTATCAACTAGATTACCAGTGAAATCTGCATCTGAATTTCTCTTTTACTCCAAAATATCACTAAATTTAATAGACCAGATCATGAAGTGTGCATGAAAACTCAAACAGCATTTTAAATGGCATTCTCTTGAATTTGGATTGAAGCCGTGTAAATAATCAAAAAACCGTGAATATAGAGTTGAACAAGTCAGAATCAAAAAATCATCATCTCTTTATTACATCTCAATATTGGCTGATTTCATGCAGAATACGGTGTAGATTATCACTTTTAATATATCGTTCAAATAGATATACCATTACCTGTTTTACCTTTACGTTAATTTTTCGTGGTTGCCTATTGTGATTCTGTCACCTTTGTATTAGGCTAAGGAACTTTGCTTTGTTGCTCGGTGTGCTTTTGGAACCGCCAGAATCCAAGTAGCACTATTGTTGTTTCTTAGCCCACCACCATACCTACACGGAAAAAGATTTATGTGACCTATTTGTTTTTATAGGTCCATGGTTGTTAGTGGCAGAATATTTGTGAACAAACAATCCCTTTGGAACCCAAACTTGTTTAGTCCTTTCATTCTTGTTCCCATAGACATGAAATTTGTTTGTAGAATTCTTAGGAACCCAAACTTGTATAAATTTTGTGTTCTTGTTCCAATGACTACAATTTTCAACACGATATCCAATTATTTCACATCTATCTAAGACACTCTTACCTTTTGCATTACCATCAACTTGTGTTTTCCCAAAGCCAAGTCCTTTTCTATTGTTAGCAAAAATTTGATTTCCCAATAGCATGTTGAAAGATTTTTCGCCTCTTGAAAAGTTATTCAGAGATTTCTCAAGATTTTGGACTTTGGTTTTTAGTGTTGTGTTTTCAGTGACAAGTGAGGTGCATCTATTTATAAAATTCTTTTTCCTAGTGTCAATGATTTTCTTAAGACTCAAGTTTTCTTTTTCAAGATTCTCACAGCTATTCTTAAGTCTTGATAATTCTGAATCTAAAATTTTACATTTTTTACATTCTAGGTTTTGAATATTTTCAAGTTCAGTTTCTAACCTAAAATTTTCACAAGCAAGTTCTCTCCTATCAGATTTCAGTTTTTCAATTTTAGATTCAAGAGTATCAACTACTTTAGTAAGATCAAGACACATAAAAACAAGTTCTTTATAAGAATAGTCACCTCCCTCACTAGATTCCTTTGAGCTTGCTTCTGAATCTGATTTTGCCATAAGACACAAGTTAGCCTCCTCTGAGCTACTATTCGAAACTTCCTCTCCTTCTTCATCATCCCTAGTCACTACAAAGAGCTTCTTCTTCTTTTTCTTTCCTCTGTTGTTTTTGAGAAGTGGGCATTGTTGTTTGAAGTGGCCAGGCTTGTTGCAGTTAAAGCACGTCGATTCATTATTGGAATTGTCAGAATCTTTTGACTTATTACCACTTGTTTTCTTCTTGCGTGCCTTGAATCTTGACCATTTTATAAGATTATTGACAGCCATTGCAAGCTCTTCAATTGGATCTTCTTCATCTTCATCGCTCTCTTCTTTGCTCTTTAAGGCAACCATCTTCTTCTTTGGTTCGGAGTTGTTGCGTTCCTCCTTTGCTTTTAGCTCAAGCTCATATGTCATCAAGTTACCAATCAACTCCTCCATGCTTAGTTTACTCAGATCTTTCGATTCTTATATTGCCGTGACTTTTGCCTCAAAGTTCATTGGTAAAACTCATAGCACCTTCCTCATAAGCTCTACCTCAGTGAATACCTTCCCAAGCGCTCTAGCGTTTTACACCAAAGTTGAAAAGCATCCAAACATGTCTTTTATGCTCTCGCCTTTGTCCATCACAAAGTTCTCGTATTCATTGCTGAATAGGGCTAGACGAGACTCCTTGACTTGAGAAGTTCCTTCATGTGTCACCTCCAAGGTATGCAAAATTTCCTGTGCAGTTTTACAATGAGAGATTCTATTAAATTCATTCTTATCAAGAGCAAGATCAAAGCATTCATGGCTTTAGCATTTGTAGTTTTTAATCTCTTATCGTTAGCATCCCACCTATCCTAAGGTTTAGGAATCTCAGTATCTCCAATGGTTATAGTGGGAGATTTATAGCCAGTTTCAATAATATCCCAAACATCATAATCAACAGAACTAAGATAAATAACCATCCTAACTTTCCAATAAGCATAATCATTCCCGTTAAACATGGGTGGCCTAACAATAGATTGCCCCTCAGAAAAAGCATTATTTGATGAATTCATGACTCTAGAGTTAAAGAAAAATACCGTGCTCTGATACCACTTGTAGAAACTAGATTAACCCTAGAGGGGGGTGAATAGGGTTAATGCAAATTTTCTTGATTAAACACAGAAACAAACTGCAGAAATAGATATGCTGAAAAGTAAATCACACACAAAATTTACCCAGCTTCGACAACCCCTACCTACTGCTGCATTCCCAGATTTCTATTAGAATTAAACAATCTCCCGCTTACAAACACTCTAACAGACTCACAAACCCTGCTTCGGCTTACAAACACTCTAATAGACTCGCAACCCCTGCTCCAACCTATAGAGTTTTGCAAACTCGCAAACCCTTGCTCCCGCCTATAGAGTTTTGCAAACTCGCACACCCTGCTCACTGAACTAATTCTAACTAGACAATCTGACACTACCTACAACCTAGGTGGTGATTTACCAAGACTTGATTCGAAAAGAAAAGAAAACTAAAACAAATAAACACGCTTAATAAAATAAAGAATAAATTCTTAAAACCAATTTCCCTTTAACAAGGCCGGCCCGTTCTCTTTTTCTTTTGCTATTGAAAAATTTAGGGCCGATCCTCTTTCTGAAATTAGGGCTTTGGCTCTTCCAAAATTAGGGCTTTCTGACTTGTTCGCGGCTCTCTGATGATCGATTCTGATTTGCGTTGCTCTTGCTCGCTGCTTCGCTTATGATTGATTCTCTGGTTTGCGTTGCTCCTCTGTTGATCGAGTTCGTTGTTGCTTTGGTATGTAATTTCCCTATTTGTTGCTGGTTTAATACTTGCTTGACTCGATGCCTATGATGATAATTGGGTTTGATATTTATATGAATTTGAATCACTTGAATTTGCTCGTATTCATTTTCACTTTCCTAATTTTTGATTGCCTGATGCGCACGGCTTTCCTGATATTTGCGACTACTTGATGCACACGGTCTTGATTTTGAAACGTTCGATTTTCTTCTTGAGTCATACGGCAGAAACTTTCCTTTTTTACTTTGCTTTGACTTTTTCAAAGACGTATCTGAATTCAGCTTTACTATGTATTACTTCGTGACTGCCATGGCTTCGGCCATCGTTGTGTTCATCCCTGTGAGCTTCGTCTCTAGCCATTCCTCATATGAATTGATTCATATTTGATATGCTGGCTTGTACTTGATATTGTTGACTGTTGTTCACTTCACTGTTGACACACTTGAACTTGATTGTTACAGTATTCATATGAATTGTGCATTTGTCTGCACTTGCATTATTTATAGTCTCTGGTATTCTTGTTGCTTCCCTGACCTTATAGTTGTTCAATTGTCTTCTGTTCACCTGTAGTTTTATTCACTTCATTGTTGTGTTTACACCCCTTTCTGTTGCTTTTGTGTTGCATTTGATCTTTCTGGCCTTGTACCTGTCCACTGCCCTTTTTTTTCTTCATATTGCTGGTTTCAATACTTGATGTTGTTGGTCTTATTGGTCATTCTGTTCACTTGCATGTAGTTGTGCATTGATTCTTGATAGCTTGCGTGATGCATTTCTTTGTTTCACTTGACTTGACTTTGTGATAATTACATTTGTATTGATAGCATCAAACTTGAGTCATTTGTTGTAGCATGTATTCTTGTTTATTTCCACTGGTTCATTGCCTCTCTCCATTTGCCTCTGGTTACTTGTAATTTCTGCTACACATTGTTGTATTTGGTTCATGGATTTGTAGCTTTCATTGTTGTGTCTTGTTGCAGTTGCTATGCAGTTGCTATGCCTTGTAGTTGTGTATTTGAGTCAGCGCTGTCCACTTCATGTTGTCTTGGGTATTTGTGTCCTTACTTTTCATTGTTGCTTGGATATTGAACTTGATATGTTTCAGTTTGCATGTGCTTTGTACTGTATCTTGTTCACCATGTTGCAACTGCTTGTTGTAGCTGGACTTGTTGTTGTACATGTTGCTTGAGTTGCTAGTTTGCCTTGTACTTCTAGTCTTGGCTTTGGTTGTTGCAGTATGTCACTGTTTTTCTTGTTAAAAAAACTGCCGTGTCACTGCATTTGGTCTTCATTCTGGTTTGCACTTGCATGCATTGCTGGTTGCTTTGGGATTGATCATTTCATGTTGATTTTTGAAATTTCACTTGCGCTGAATCCAGTTTCAAAAAACTCGGGTTTGACCTTGTGCTCGTGTCGTGATTTTAAATATATTGCACGTGAGTTGAACCCGGCTTTTCATTTGGGTTTGACCTGTGCTCACCTGTCCCTGTAGCATTATCAAATGTATATTGCTGTGTACGGCCTTGTGACATGTACAGTGATACACTGTGCATGTCACATTGTTCGTGTATGATGAATTCAAATGTGAATGATGACAAACAACCCAAATAACTGAGGCAAATAATATTTTCGAAAATCCATATTTTATTTTATATTGCAAAAATATTTCTTTTTCAATTTTACTGCGTTAGTGAATATTTTTGCAGATTGCTCAGATGCTGGATTCTAACTGGAATGAAGTTGAAGATAAACTACGAGTGTGAGTGATACGTAGTGAAGTCAACTGTAAATATGAAATGTAAACTGAATTGTGATGTATTGTAAACAAAATTGTATATGTATAGTGAGAGGTTGAATTTGTACTATTCATAAATGTAATAAATATTTGTTTGAATAAAATTTCTGTTTGAGGTCAAATTCTGTGTAATTTATTCTGTTTAAATTCAAATGCTGTGTAATTTATTTTATTCAACTAATATTTATTTAATCTAAGAAAAATAAAATAGTACATTAACAAATACATTTAAACGAATGTGTATATGTTTATTATCATCAAACAAAAATCATATAAGCGCATATTCATACAAAAAATGCCTTGTAACCAGTAAACTTATAAAATCAATTACTTTTAAAATCTCTTTTATTACGGAAAATTTTGGCAGCACTTCCTTCACACGCCTCAATCCGAAATAACTACAACTCACCACAACTAGCCCAAACCAACAAAGAAAACAAAAGATCAAAAGTGGCTTCCCATATCTGGGGCATAAAATCATCAACAACAATACACTATAATATATCATATAGAGTGTGTATGACACATAGTAAATACATCTGTCAAGCAAAAAACACGTACCTGTTTATCAAGCCATCAAACTCTACTCAGGAAACCAAAATCAGCTAGAAAACCATTGCTTCCATAATCTTGTATCTCACTTAAAAATGCCTTCAAACCACATAACTTTCATATCTAATGTCAAAAATATACAATTACATTAAAGCCCATACGATGTACAAATGTCATCCATACGCAATATCAAATCCAGTCGCACGCTCGATCATATAAATTTCACTTTCGCTAGTATTGTTCACTCGACTTCCCTAGTGCGGACTCCAACCAAATTGCTTGATTAGAAACTTCTACTCTCCTTGCATAGCTATATACTATGATAAAAAAAACTTAAGAATCATATCAGTAATCTACATCAAGTGTTCATCGCTAAGAATCGAGCGAAAAATCCTTGTTCGAATCAGTCTAAATCACCTCGGAGGCATATACTCAAGTCTAGATCAAAGACAGTTATGCGAATAAAATAACATATGTTCAACTTATGTATTTATTCCATTGGTTTCTTATCATTTTAAATCACATTCATTTATACCAATAGTATTTTTCCTTTAATAATAAAATCATTTATTTTCAAACAATTTTAATAAAACAGAATTCTAACTAAAACATTTCAGGACTCAAGTTCATATTCGTAATACTCCACTACATCCAAAAAGTATATATACAATATCAGATTTGTTTCACTTAATTAGGATGTTCAATAAATTTAAAACTTGTTTAACTTACTATCTTTCAAATTCATGAGTACAAAAAAATCAAATTTTATAATTTCAAAAAACATTTATCTTCAATTTCTAAATTAATTCGAAAGTTTAGTTCCCGACTGTTCAAAATCGTCAAAAATTCCATTTCATTTCATCATATGAAAACTACCAAACCATATATCATACAAACCAAAACTACCTGGATGCATGAGATAAATGTATTCATATAATAACTTAACCAAAAACTTCAAAACTAAACTCCCAAATTTTATTTCAAATCACTTTCAATATAATAATAATCTGCATATCTTATTTTGTATATCGAATCATACATTCGTAATTTGATCAAAATTTGTTTTACCAAAATAATATGGAGCAAAAATATTATGATAACAATCCTTAACTAGAAACTCGAAAATGAACGCCAAAGTTGCTGCAGTCATCACTATAATTATTTATAAGCGAAAGAAGTGAGTTCGGTGCTTTCTATCACCTTTAAAATCCTTTTAAAATTATTTCTACTCACAAGTACTTTCGAATAATACCATTATACATTATTATTTTTCAAAACAAAGAAGAACAATATTTGAAACATTGAAATTTAAGTTCTCAAATTCCCAGTTTTAAATCCTTTTTATTTTCAAACCCTACTCGTAAACCATACTTATATAGTTCCACTTTTTTTTATATAAAACCATTTAACAATAATAGTCAATGCCCTTAAACTGAACGAGCATAAGTAATCAAACAATAAATGGCACTAACTGAATATTATAGTTTCCTAACAAACCAACATATCATAAATAACTATATAAATTTTTAAAAACTATTTTTTATATATAAAATCTAGGTAAAATTATTTTATTTACCAAATTTCAAAACAATACTGTGCCGATTTGCCTTGTTCCAGTGTTTAGAAACCCCTATGATACCGTGGTGTCCCAAGTACCGACCAGAATGCATAAACCACTCAACAGATAAATCCACACAATATATAACATTTTTTGTAGCACTATCGAATATGCGCTTTTATAAATAATACGATCAAACTCATTCTAAGGTGTTACTAACCCTATCTCTAATGAGTCTACCCCACCAAAGCCTAGGTGCTTTCTCAACATAAGCTCTGATACCAATTGTAATGTCCCAGCCTTTGGCCCTTGGATGTTTGGCACATGAATACCGTGGATGTATTAGTGTCGACTTTTGAGGGTCGAAAGGGTGGGTTGATATAGAGACGATAGTGAGTAAAGCCATCTCCACTAATACCTCATAGGTAGCACCTATTGGATTGTGACTCAAAGCTAAATCCTTGTGAGGTTGGTTTAGTCCTTTAGCGAATTCTATAGCCTTCTTGTATGGTGTGTTAATCAACTCTATACCAAATCTAGCTAGCTAATTAAACCAATTTACATAATCATTGACTCTCATGTTCCCTTGCTTAAGATGGATAAAATTCTCTAGCTGAACGCCTTCCACCACCCTTGGAAGGAACTTTATCTCAAATATCCTACAGAACTCATCATAAGAAATTTCACCTCCATAAATCAATAACCACCCACCATCACAACGCCACTCCCTGCAACTGCCAGGTAGCTAACTACCTCTTCAGATCATCAGTCAAACCCATTAGACCAAATATGCTCTAGCAAGCGTGCGTCCATATTCTCAAATCCACGTAAGACTTCGTCCCCATGTATGACTTGCCCCCCAAGACTAGAAAACTCTTTTCACGGCTTAGCAAAATCTAGAGCAGTAGGTGGGCAGGTAGGAACATCACCCATCGCTCTCTCTACGGGCTCTCTAGTAGGATTGAGCTCGCCCTATCACCTAACCTTAAGAAATTGACGGAACCATATAGGGATGTTCATGGTTGGGATCTCTACTGCATGCCTAAGCCTGAACCTGCAAGATCTATGATCTTCTATCTATGAATGTTAAGAATTCCATTTGTAACTTGCACATATAACATAAATGTGATTAAGAGATAAGAGATGTGATGTCTCGGAATTTTAGGCAATATTTATTTGATAATTTCCATTAATAATTATTTTAAATACGCAATATTGATTTAATAATCTAATTTAACAGAATTTATCTTTTCAAAACTAATAATAATAATTTAATTTGGAAAAGTTTATTTCTTTTCAAAGTTAATAATATTTAATTGATAAAAATTAATCTTTCTAAGCTAATAAAAAGTATTCTATTTATAATGTATATATGTGTGTGTATATATATATATTATGAATAAGAAGTTTGTTTTCAATCTAATAAAAATAATTTCAAATTATAATATATATATATATATATGAATATATTGTGATTTGGATATGAATATATTGTGATTTGGAAGATTATGATTAGATTTAATATAAAACTATTCAAAAAGTTATTTAAAAATTTATCTTACATTTTCAAAAAACACTTAAAGTAAATATTTATTTAAAAATATATAACAGTTTAAGATAGTATATTATAATAAAAGTTTAATATGTTTTCTTTTAAAATTTGTGCTTAAAAAAATTTGGTTTATATATGTAATATCAATTTAAGTATAATAACTTAAGCTAAAATTTAAAAGTAAGATTTAATTTAACGTCCATTTCTTTTATTTTAATTTTCTTTCTTTTAAATTTGGCTTTGGAAAGTGTATTTTGAAAATATATAAATAAAACATAAACTGAAATAAACATAACCATATTAATATAAAATATAAGGAATTAATTTAATAATGAGTTTTAAACACTTGTAAAATATGTAACTTATATAATATTGAAATTAAAGATGTATAAGTCTATAAAAAAATGCAATCACATTTGTAACTTAAGATGTCATATAAATA
This sequence comes from Allium cepa, assembly GCA_030765085.1. Taxonomy (NCBI): domain Eukaryota; kingdom Viridiplantae; phylum Streptophyta; class Magnoliopsida; order Asparagales; family Amaryllidaceae; genus Allium; species Allium cepa. The sequence goes on from CM060931.1 coordinate 623,518,155, forward strand.
AACAAGTGGCAACACAATTTTCCTTTAAAATTTAATTATATTAATAAGGAGTTTAAGACAAATAACATGTTTATTTTCTTTCAGTCCAAAATCTTCTCAATTCTCTTACTCTTCATCTTTTCAAAATTTAAAACAAAACCTGAAACCAAAAAAAAATCAAAAGAAAATCAAAATAGCAGCCTGTTCCAGTTTAGCCTAAGCAAACAAGAAGATCAAGCTAGTAATGGTTTCAAAATTTCTTCAACATATTCTAACTTAAGCAAGCCAATAATTCAAATTCATGTAACCGATTTAAAGACGCAATTTCGTTTTTAAATCAAATTTCCATATAAATAAACAAAGGCTGATTCTCTGTTCTTCCAACAGTGAGTAAACATTTTAAACCAAAAATCTTTTGGTGCTAATATACCTATGTGATGATGATGTAAATATGTTTGTTTGCATGAATGTTTCAATTTGAATCTGGTTTGAATAATGCTATTTTGAAAGCATGCTTGTATATATATGGTCGCTGTTAGTTCCCAGGTTCAATATTTACTTTAAAAAAATTCCTATCTTCCCAATGAATCATTATTAGACTTTGATCTTTGAAAAGAAATTGATTATAATAATGTAATCTTGTTTTTAAAAGTAATCTAAAGTGTTTATATTTGCTAAATATTCTGAAAATTAAAGATTACAGTTAAAATCTAAAGTAAGTTAAAAATCAATTTCTATGATTTCATCTTTGGATTATAGAATATGATTCGTATAAACAAATCATGAACTTTAGTATGAATTTGGTAATTTTTAAGATGGTATATCTCAAGAATTAGTGGGATGAACGGAATTGCTTTATTGTTAAATTCCAGTGAACGACGTTTTGGTAAGCGACGAGACTATTGCTGGAGGAGGCTGGGGTACGGAGGATCTCGGGAAAATTGGAGGGAGGAATTTTTAGAGGTTTGTGGCGATCAAGGATCGATGATCTAGGGTTTGTGAACTTGTTTTTGTCTGAATTGATATCAAGGTGATTTCGATGACTATGGTGTATTCATTCAAATAGCGAGCAGGGGAATGGATTTAGGGGTTCGAGACTCGACTGTGGTTGAGGCGGCAGGTCTTCTGGTGGTGGTGTTCGCCATTGGCAAGGGTTTGTGTTGATCGAGTTTATGGGTTATGAGGGTTCATTTTCTCGTTTTTGTTCCACTGGCGATATTGGGGAGATGAGTGGTCGTGAGGGACGATGGGAGTGTCAACGACTTGCCGAAGGTCATAGTGATGGTCGGAGTCGTTTAATTTCGCCGTGCATTTGCACGGTGGTCTTCTGTTTATCTGGAAGATTTGTGGGTTGGGAAGAAGAGGTTTGGCCAGGGTTTTCTCGAAGTTTTTCACGTATTGTTGTGAGAGTGACTCAGGGAGGAAGTACGCGAGTGTTGCTCGGTAGTTGACTCAGGGTTTTGCTATTTTGGCTCAGATAGTAATGTTATCAGGTTTAGTTTATGATGTGATTTTGTTTCCAAATGCAAAGATATTAAGTTAAGCTAATGAAATTTTTAAGTGTACTAAATTAAATAAGTTTTCAAAAGAAAATAGTCAAGTTTAAAACTAGTTTCAAAGTTTAATTTTAAAGTTAAATATTTTCTTTAAGATTTCTTTGGTTAAATGATGATTTAACGAGTTTTATTAAAAATGCATAAGGAAATGTTTAACCGAGTTTAAGATATATTTAAAATAAATAAGTTTTTAAAAGTAATGATAAGTAAGTTTCAAGAATAACTATTTATTTAATTTATTAAACAAGTTTGAAAAGGTTTTCAAAGATTTTAAATTTTAAAATTAAATGTTTAAAAATAGTTTTATTTTATGTAAATTATATATTTTAATCAGGTATTTGATTTCTAAATGTTTTCTTATGAGATAATTAATTAATGTAATTAATTTAGATAACTAAGTTAATTAATTAAGGATACTTAATTACCTGATTAATTAAGGCTAATTAATCTAAGAAATTAAAGGTAATTAATTGAAGAGTGATTAATTAATGGAAGCAATTTAAAGGAATGAATTACTCGATATGATTAATTAATTCAATGTGATTAATTAATTTAATGTGGTTAATTTAAGTTAGTTAATTAATTAAAGATAATAACTTGATGATTGATTGAGTATAATTACTTAATGTAATTTATAATGTATAATTACTTAGTGTAAGTAATTAATGGGTAATTACTGGAAGTAATTAATAAAAGGGGAATTACTTAATGGAAAGTAATTAAAGGAAAATTACTTAGTAGAAGTAATTAAGGATTAATTAGTTGGTGTAATTAATTAAATTATTAATGAATATAATTAATTAAGAAGTTAATTAATTAATGTAAGTAATTAAGGATAGTTAATTACTAAATGTGATTAATCAAGGTTGATTAATGAATGTGATTAATTAATAAATTTAATTAGAAGAATAATTAATAAATGAAAGTAATTAGAGGATCATTAATTAATGTAAGTAATGAGAATAACTAAAGGGTTAGTTAATTAATGAATGTGATTAATTAAAAGATAATTAATCAATTTAATGAATTAATAATATTAAATAGTAAATTGAATTAAATCAATGTCCTCTAGTAATTGAAATATTGTCTGGGAATGAAAACAAACATAGGTAAAAATGTAAGTATTGAATTAACATATGTTATTTATTTAGGGTATTGAATAAATTTGGTAATCCAATGGCAAAGTTATAATTGAATGTAAATGAAATTTTGGTAATTAATTAAAATAAGAAAAAATAAATGTAAATGTTATAACTTGGTTACAAAAGGTATATACGGAAGTGGATGTAAATATGAATTAATTAATGTACGCATTTATTTATAACGGGATAAAACGTAAATTTATGAAATAAGATGATGCAGGTTGATAAGTATTCATAATGGTTGTGTTGATGACAAACGTTACTTTAGTGGTTGTAATATGAATTAATGGAAGTGTGAATGGAAATTAAATAGAAACATAAGTTTATTTTATGGTAGTAATTGATAAATTGGGAAGATAGTTCATAGTATGTTAATTGATGAATTAATACGCAATATATGTAGAGTAATAAGTTGGTTTAAGGATAAAATTAAGGAATATTCATGTATTGGTTTTAAAAACCTTAATTAATGCATTTAATTGATAGAAGTACATTTAAGAATATAATATTTATTCAAATTAAGTTGTACATAAGCGTATATTAACGTCATGAAATAAAAATTTAGCGTATATGAAATTTTAAATCCGGATCGATAAGTAACAAACCTATGAATGCAATTAAAAGCAAATAGGAGGCAATTAATATAGGTTGCTTGTTTATTTAATATGTCAAATAAATTTTTGGTAATTGATTACAATAAATCTTAATTTAACATTTGATTAATGTAAATTAAAGTAACAACTGATGTAATGAAGAAAGGAAAGCCTATTTAATGGGATTATTGAAATAAAATTGGTAATTTTTGAATTAGTGAAATTGGAAGTAAGGATAGTAATTATTGTAATAATTAAAATGGGAGTCAATTAGAATTTAATGAACCTTAATGTATATTAATGAGAATTTAAGGCAATAGTCACCAGATATGAAGGAAATAGGATGAATTCCAATGTAGTTTATTTGTAAAACAATAAGTGATGTAATATAGGAATGAAATCAAAATAGATAGGTTTAATTGAGACTTTAATTTCAAATAACGTGTGAAATTGATCAAAATATAGTAAATGGAAATATGATAGTCAATAAATAAAGGATGGAATGAGAGCATTAATGTAATGAATGTAAAATAGATATTAACTATGATTATAAGGGTTCATAGAGAATGGAAGGATTGAAATCGGGTTTAAAGCAATGTATTGTAGGTAATTATAAATATTGGATTTATTAAATTGAAAATAAATGGATTTTAACATCTAAATATTTCATTAATAGAGATTTAAATGAAATCTAAGAATATTGAAATAATAGATTTTGAATCCAATATTAAATCCATCTATTTGAAATTTATGGATGGAATCATCATTGTTTTATTTCATTTAATAGAATTTTTGGAGATTTAATTTATAATTTTGAATATAATGAAATTGAAGATTTGACACTGCAATTGATAAAATTGACATCTAAACTTGTTTAAAAAAATTAAATTGACATCTAAACTTGTTTAAAATTTTTTAAATGATTAAGAGTTATAAAAGTGATAAAATTGGTCAATTTTATAATTTAAATTAAAAATTGCATTTTATTAACTTAATATTAATTTATTTATTAAGGTAAAGATAGCCATTTTGGCCACTGACTCGGATTTCGTCGAAACCAGTTTCATCGGATCCGTAACGGTGAATTATTGTAGGATTTCAAGTTTCATAGCGATCGGACTTGTCATTTGATCGTACGGACTCGAAAAGCCTTGAAATTTATGAAATTGAAATCAATTGAAATCAATTTGGAAAATATTATTTTTAGCATAACTTCTTCATACAATGGAAATTGAACTTGAAACCTTTTCCATTGCGTTTAAAATATTTGTAAACATTTATTTTGATATATGGGTTGATCTAATTTCGTTCCAGAGTCAGAACGGGCATCTTTTGGGCTGCTTCGTCGTAGCGCGTACATCTATCTTATCTAATCCATTCCATTTCAAATTTGCCTATATATATTCAGTTATAAACCCTAGCAGCCTCTATTCCTCACTTCTATACGTATAATTCATTCTATTCTTTCTCTTCTCCTCAATGGCTGCAAACCCTTATTTCAATTGCAATTCAAAATCAAAGAGGAATTTCAAACTCCTTAAAAAAATTCAGAAAAATTATATATCGTAGCCCTCGATGTACGCATCTCAGATCTGCAGTTCGTTTTTGGGTTTCAATCACCGTTTTTCTGGAAATTGATGAACCATTCTCGGTCATTCATCGCGCGTTGATGAACGTTGTCGGATCGTCAAACCATTTCTGGGTATTGTAGAGTGGACGATGGGGAGTGCATTAGTGGTGTTCGTTCGTTGAATTGACGGTCGAATTGCTCGATTTAATTCAACTAGGGTTTAAAAATTTAGCGACTGCTGCTCAAATTGGTGAATGCGACTTGTCGCGTGGGAGGCCGAAGACCATGGGGTTGTGGCGGCGAACTCAGTGAGGCAGCAGACCGGTCCAAGGCGCGGCGATCGACGTCATCAATTTGGTTCGTTCATGGCGCATGCGACAGTAGGGTTTCTGGAAGAAGGGTAGCGCGTGCATGCGTGGTGAGAAGGACAAGGTGACGTGGCTTAGTTATGAAATATGTTCTCTTTTTTTTATTTTTGAAATTGAAATTCAATTGCAATTTTCGCTATATCTTTCACATACGATATCTGATTTACGCGCGGTTTCTTTTGTTAGGATCGTATTAAAATTCCGAAGTTGACAGTGCTGGTTTGGATGAATTCTGAGATGGTTAAATTTTTGGGTTTAAACTGAATTTAAATTCAATTTAAATTTGAAAGGTGGGTGTTTTAACCCACTCGCAATTTCTAAAATTACTTATGTTTGTTAAATTGATTTATGATGGGTTTAGAAATTTATTATAGCTATATGGCATATATTTCATCATTATCTCAGTTAATTTACATTCATATAATTTTCTTGTTATTTAATTCATTTGGCATATAAACTGCCAGTTAAAATTTTAGTTAAATTTATTTATTGCATTTAAAAATGCTAGTTAAATTTGTTATTTATTTATTGCATAAAACTACAGTTAAACGGTTATTTAATTCATGATTGAAAAACTAACTGTTAGTAATTAACTATTATTTATTGATGGGATTGTTTGAATTGGATGATAAATTGATAAATGTTTTATGATTGATATGATGGATGAATGGATGCTGTATTTATATTGTATGAACTGCAAGTTATTATGCATTTTCATTTCATTCGGGATTACGGTTTGAAATGATATACAACCGCATTTTTTTTTTGAATTGCGGATTGAAATGATAAATATCCGTATCACTTGACCATAGGATAGAAAATTATATACAATCACCACGGTATATATATAAAATTATTTTTGAAATGATTTTCTATGGTTTTAGAAAGAATACGGTTTAATAAATATTAAATTTTGATATATATATATATAGTAAAAATTCTTGAATTTAGCTATGTCTAAATTTGTTTCGAATTTAAAATAAGCTAAAAAATTGAAGTTGATTTCGTTTATATAATATGGTTAAGAATATATTTGAAATTCTATTGTATATAGAGTTTATAATAACTCAAATAAAAGTAAGGTTGAAGATAAATGTGAATTTGATTTGAATTAATGTATCTAAGAATTTTCCTTGAAAAATTTGTTTTGAAATGTAAATAAATTAAGATTTAAAGGATATGATCTTATAACTTTACTTTTGATTAGAGGATTTAAACGAATATCAAATTTATTAAAAGAATATTATCAAGTTAATTTAATTAAAGGAATATCCTGTTATTGAAGTTTAAGGGTTTTACCTGAATAATAATTGTTTAGTAAGTAAATATTTCAAAATTTAAATAATAGGAATTGGATTTGATATATATTAAATTATCAAAGAAACCATTTTGAAATAGTGGAATATTTAAAGATTTAAAAATATGAACTATAAAGTTTTGAAATATAGAATATTTAAGCTTTGAAATATATGGGAATTAAAATGGGTTTATTTGGAGGTTCAAATTGATATTGGGAATTTATTGTGAAATTTGAAGAAGCTGTTTATTTTATAAAGTAACATAAGTATTTAAACCATTAAGTATTAAAAGTTATGTTTCAAAGCTATGGTCTCAAGGTATATATATATATTTGAAAATAGTATGATTTTGGGAAAGGGATATTTATAAAATAAAAAAATGATATCATATTGATTTGGGTTTTAAAAATATAAATGATATCGTATTTATATGGTTTGAAAGAGATATTATATTCTAGTTTTAAAGTATAAATTATTTTGAAATAACCGCGGTGTTATAATAACGTTTGGTTGTTGAAGAGACCGGGATCGGAAGTTGTCATACTCTCTGCCAACTCCGAAAACCACTTTAACAACCGTGTAAGCGGTGGAGATTCCAGAATGAAGTAGGATGGTAGCAACGTTTCCTTTGAGGTAAATACGTGGACCCAACTCCCGTGAGTTGGCATAAGGTGGCTAAAACAGGAGCGATTCTCGGGTCAAGGGGGTTAGCGCCCTTTATCGGATACTCCTCTTTGATACTATACTCTGACTTTGGATTGATTTGGTGGCCACTTTTGATTCCTTTGATTTTAGGACGGAGTTTGTCCGAGGTGGACGGTAGTAGCTACTATGCGTTACCACCAGCCCGGATGCGTAATTGGTATATCTACCCTGGCATTGACTAGTTGTGCCGTGTCACCTACCCTATCGCGCCTTGTACGAGTTTCTATTTGTGTCATACCTATGGAGTATCCTCGGGTAGCCTCTCGATCAGGAGGTATTACGGTACTGTATAGACTATTGGCATTATTCGTGTTAAGGGCTACATGGGTAACCCCTTAACGCTATTTAAAAGCAAGTTTATTTTACAATTAGACACTATTATAATAGCGAAATATACTACATTGTAAATAGTTTAACGGATCCTTAGGAGATGTAAATCCCGAGCATCTCTTGAGTTACTGCACTCATATTTATTTCTGTTGATTTAACCTACATAAGATCTTTTAGTTCTGACTCGAGTGTTTTGTCTTTTCAATTCGCTCGGGTCAGTCCGAGCGTTTCAGGATTTCGAAGACCTTGACTCTGGAGGACGAAGACGGAGATTTATTATTATTAATATTATTAGTCCACTATACTCATACTGTTCCGCTGCATTGTTATTGGCATGTGTAACTCTGATAAATGTTGTAAGTATAATTGAATATTTTGTAAAACAGCTTTATAAACTATATATTTGATTATTATATTTTATCCTTCCGCTGTGAGATTCTATTTTCTTTTATTTCTTTCTTGTTTTTCTGATTTACCCCATAACAATCCGCCATTTCGTATGGTTTGAATTGGCACGTGTGTCGATTTGAAGCGTACAAAAAGGTAGGATGTTATAATCTGGTATCAGAGCTTTGGTTTAGCGATAAACCTTAGCTTTGTGGGGTCTGACTCTTTATTAATAGGGTAGTAATACCCTATGGGAGTCGCTGAGTGTATATATATGAGAGAACGTATTTGTTAGTGTTATAAAAGGTTTAATATTGTGTTAATCTGTTCCGTTTAGTATTTATAAATTCTGGTTGATGCATGAGACACTATGACATCAATAGGGATTTCTAAATACTTAATAGGACAGACCGACACAATATTTGTTTTTGAATATAGGTGAATGAAATAATTTTGCCTATTATATTTTCTATATATATAAAGGAAATTTTTATAATGGTTATATTTTGGTTGCAATATACTGGGTATTAGGTAATGAAATTTATAAATAATAGTTGAAATAAGATTGAAAATAAAATAAATGAAATTGGAAATTTTAGAAATTAATTTTCGAGGTTTTTGAAAAAAAAATTGAATGATTTTGAGATATAATAATAATATTTTACCAGTATTTTCTGATATAAATATTTTAATATAATTTGAAAGAATTGATTAAAGAAATTCTGGAAAGAAATCCCTCTCTGTCGCTGGAAAATAATTTCAGTGATGAGTGCACGCATCATCGACTTTCATTTTCGAGTTTCGAAGTGGGAAGGCCACTGTAGTAGTTTTACTATAGATTTATTTTTGATAAACAGAAGTAAATTTTTAATTTGTTTTAAATATACTTGGATATAGATAAGTTGTAAGTATATTTATCTATTATTTTAAAATAATTTGAAATTAAACCCGATATTTAATTCTTAAGTTTCCATTAATTAATAGTTTTAATTAATGTAGTGAAACGGAATTTAACTAATAATTGAAACCCTAAATGAAATAAGTGATTTAATGCTAGGTTATTAACGGTATTAAATGAAATTTGAAATTGTAACCTATGAAATAAAAGATATAACTATTGAACATTGAATTAGTTAAAAGAAATGAGGTGAACTTGTATAAATTTAAATTGCATTCTTAATAAACATATATATAACCTACCACCTATAAAAATTCAAATGTTAAAAGAAAATGTAATGAGAAATTTTATAAGTAAAAGTTGAAATAATAAAAGTATTCCATAAAATTTTAAGGATTGATGTTGTAATTGTTATAAACCTAAGTTATAATAGAAATCTTACTATAATGAATTATGATGGAAGGTAAATGGTGTAAGTAAGTAATTATAAACTTAAGTAAATGTTAAAGTTAACTATTTTAATAAACATAAAGATGAATATTGTAAATAAATAAAGTTAAGCAGTGAATAGATGAATGTAAAATAATAAAAGGAAAATTCATGATATGAATAAGTGATAATGAGATTTTAGTAGAAATAAAGTGAATAATTGAGAAGAAAAATGTAAATTAAAAAGATAAATCACTATTTGAAAGAAAATAAATCAAACAACAAATATTATGAAATGAAATAAATAAAAATGAATTTGACCTATTTTATGAAATTGTTGGTTGTTTGTTTGGTTTATGGTTGTGTGGGAAAGGATACTTTAAGATGTTGGATGTATGAATAATCTATTTAGCTTCATCAGAGGCTGTTGAGTAAATGATGCGCTTAGCAGTTTATTATGCATTCTGTACAAGTTAAAGTTTTAAACCCGAACAACTATTTGCTTTGGTTGATATGAGTGAATGATTGATTTTATTGATTCTATGTGATGGTTGTTGCGGTTTATTGCAATTGGTTGTTGAATTGATTGTTTGTTTGTGGTTGAACAACTTAAATATTTCATTCTATATAACTGCTAACTCTTATCAGATTTTACAAGTGAAATACAGGCTATGGAAGCAATTGCTACTGAATTTGATTTCATAATATAAGTATAAATTACCCGACAAATAGGTACATTTTCGGATTACGGTTTATAGCGTTATTATTTTATTTTTCCCATGTTGGGATATATATTATTTTGGAAATTATATGTGATATTTTGTTATATTTGATATTATATTTTCTACCAAGCCTCTCCGTACAAAGGAGACTCTGCCGAAATTTTTCATAAATTTCGGACTTAGAATTTTTTTAAAATGTTTTCCATATTTTATCAATTTGAGTATAAAAAAGTTTAATGGTTATAAATTTATATATTTTATTTAAAGTAATTAATTTTGTAAATTTATTTGTTTATAAAGTTAATATTTTGAATAAGATAGGTTGATTTACTAATTATTCTTTTCCTTTCTTTTCCTTTTCGGGGACGAAAAGTTTTGAGAGGAGGAAAGTGTAACGACCCGTAAATTTTGGTAAATAAATTGGTTAGTTTAATTTAATTTTTGAAATTAAATTTAGGAAGAAAAAAAATATAATTAATAATGAAGCGAATGTTGAAAATGGAATGAAACCGTGGAAATTAAAGATAAGTATTAACAACTGAAATGAAACTACGAATAATTGAAGTAATGTAAATTGTTATAGTAGACTAAGATTTGAATATAAGAAAACAAAGGTAAATAGTGAATTAATTTAATGAATTAATAATATTAAATAGTAAATTGAATTAAATCAATGTCCTGTAGTAATTGAAATATTGTTTGGGAATGAAAACAAACATAGGTAAAAATGTAAGTATTGAATTAACATATGTTATTTATTTAGGGCATTGAATAAATTTGGTAATCCAATGGCAAAGTTATAATTGAATGTAAATAAAATTTTGGTAATTAATTAAAATAAGAAAAAATAAATGTAAATGTTATAACTTGGTTACAAAATGTATATACGGAAGTGGATGTAAATATGAATTAATTAATGTACGCATTCATTTACAATGAGATAAAACGTAAATTTATGAGATAAGATCTTGCAGGTTGATAAGTATTCATAATGGTTGTCTTGATGATAAACCTTACTTTAATGATTGTAATATGAATTAATGGAAGTGTGAATGGATATTAAATAGAAACATAAGTTTATTTTAAGGTAGTAATTGATAAATTGGGAAGATAGTTCATAGTATGTTAATTGATGAATTAGTACGCAATGTATGTAGAGTAATACGTTGGTTTAAGGATGAAATTAAGGAATATTCAATTATTGGTTTTAAAAACCTTAATTAATGCATTTAATTGATAGAAGTACATTTAGGAATATAATATTTATTCAAATTAAGTTGTACATAGGCTTATATTAATGTCATGAAATAAAAATTTAGCGTATATGAATCTGGATCGATAAGTAACGAACTTATGAATGCAATTAAAAACAAAAGGAGGCAATTAATATAGGTTGCTTGTTTATTTAATATGTCAAATAAATTTTTAGTCATCGGTTACAATAAATCTTAATTTAACATTTGGTTAATGTAAATTAAAGTAACAATTGATGTAATGAAGAAAGGAAAGCCTTTTTAATGGGATAATTGAAATAAAATTGGTAATTTATGAATTAGTGAAATTGAAAGTAATGATAGTAATTATTGTAATAATTAAAATGGGAGTCCATTAGAATTTAATGAACCTTAATGTATATTAATGAGAATTTAAGGCAATAGTCACCAGATATGAAGGAAATAGGATGAATTCCAATATAGTTATTTGTAAAACAATAAGTGATGTAATATAGGAATGAAATCAAAATAGATAGGTTTAATTGAGACTTTAATTTCAAATAACGTGTGAAATTGACCAAAATATAGTAAATGGAAATATGATAGTCAATAAATAAAGGATGGAATGAGAGCATTAATGTAATGAATGTGAAATAGATATTAACTATGATTATAGAAAGGGTTCATAGAGAATGGAAGGATTGAAATCAGGTTTAAAAACAATTTATTGTAGGTAATTATAAATAACTGAATTTATTAAATTGAAAATAAATGGATTTAAACATCTAATTATTTCGTTAATAAAGATTTAAATGAAATCTAAGAATATTGAAATAATAGATTTTGAATCCAATATTAAATCCATCTAGTTGAAATTTATGGATGGAATCATCATTGTTTTATTTAATTTAATAGAATTTTTGGAGATTTAATTTATAATTTTGAATATAATGAAATTGAAGACTTGACACTGCAATTGATAGATTAATCAACTTTAAATTGACATCTAAACTTGTTTAAAATTTTATAAATGATTAAGAATTATAAAAGTGATAAAATTGGTCAATTTTATAATTTAAATCAAAAATTGGATTTTATTAATTTAATATTAATTTATTTAATTAAGGTAAAGATAGCCATTTTGGCCACTGACTCGGATTTCGACGAAACCAGTTTCATCGGATCCGTAACGGTGAATTATTGTAGGATTTCAATTTTCGTAACGATCGGACTTGTCATTTGATCGTACGGACTCGAAATGCCTTGAAATTTATGAAATTGAAATCAATTTGGAAAATATTGTTTTTAGCATAACTTCTTCATATAATGGAAATTGGACTTGAAACCTTTTCCATTGCGTTTAAAATATTTTTAAACGTTTATTTTGATATATGGGTTGATCTAATTTCGTTCCGGAGTCAGAACGTGCTTCTTTTGGACTGCTTCGTCGTAGCGCGTACATCTATCTTATCCGATCCATTCCATTTCAAATTTGCCTATATATATTCAGCTATAAACCCTAGCAGCCTCTATTCCTCACTTCTACACGTATAATTTATTCTATTCTTTCTCTTCTCCTCAATGGCTGCAAACCCTTATTTTAATTGCAATTCAAAATCAGAGAGAAATTTCAAACTCCTCAAAAAAATTCAGAAAAATTGTATATTGTAGCCCTCGATGTACGCATCTCAGATCCGCAGTTCGTTTTTGGGTTTGAATCACCATTTACCGTAAATCGATGAACCATTCTCGGTCGTTCATCGAGCTTCGATGAACGTTGTCGGATCGTCAAACCATTTCTGAGTATTGTAGAGTGGACGATGGAGAGTGCACCAGTGGTGTTCGTTCGTCAAATTAACGGTCGGATTGCTCGATTTAATTCAACTAGGGTTTAAAAATTTAGCGGCGGCTGCTCGAATTGGTGAACGCAACTTGTCGCGTTCAAGGCCGAAGACCATGGGGTTGTGGCGGCGAACTCAGTAAGGCGGCAGACCGGTCCAAGGCGCGGCGATCGACGTCGTCAATTTAGTTCGTTTATGGCGCGTGCGACAGTATGGTTTATGGAATAAGGGTAGCGCGTGCGTACACGGTGAGAAGGACAAGGTGACGTGGCTTAGTTATGAAATATGTTCTTTTTTTTTATTTTTGAAATTGAAATTCAATCGCAATTTTCGCTATATCTTTCACATACGATATTCGATTTACGCGCGAATTCTTTTGTTATGATCTTATTAAAATTCCGGACTTGATGATGATGGTTTGGACGAATTCTGAGACGGTCAAATTTTTGGGTTTAAATTGAATTTAAATTCAAAAGGTGAGTGTTTTAACCCACTCACAATTTCTAAAATTTCTTATGTTTGTTAAATTGATTTATGATGGGTTTAGAAATTTATTATAGCTGTATGGCATATATTTCATCGTTATCTCAGTTAATTTGCATTCATATAATTTACTTGTTATTTAATTCATTTTGCATATAAACCGCCAGTTAAAATTTTAGTTAAATTTATTTATTGCATTTAAAACTGCTAGTTAAATTTGTTATTTAGTTATTGCATATAAACTACAGTTAAACAGTTATTTAATTCGTTATTGAAAAATTAACTGTCAGTAATTAACTATTATTTATTGATGGGATTGTTTGAATTGGATGATAAATTGATAAATGTTTGATGATTGATATGATGGATGAATGCTGTATTTATATTGTATGAACTGCAAGTTATTATGCATTTTCATTTCATTCGGGATTGCTGTTTGAAATGATATACAACCTCATTTTTATTTTTAAATTGCGGATTGAAATGATAAATATCCATGTCACTTGACCATAGGATAGAAAATTATACACAGGCACCGCGGTATATATATAAAATTATTTTTGAAATGATTTTCTATGGTTTTGGAAAGAATATGGTTTAATAAATATTAAATTTTGATATATACATAGTAAAAATTCATGAATTTAGCTATGTCTGAATTTATTTTGAATTTAAAATAAGCTAAAAAAATTAAAGTTGATTTCGTTTATATAATATGGTTAAGAATATATTTGAAATTCTATTGTATATAGAGTTTATAATAACTCAAATAAAAGTAAGGTTGAAGATAAATGTGAATATGATTTGAATTAATGTATCTAAGAATTTTCCTCGAAAAATTTGTTTTGAAATGTAAATAAATTATGATTTAAAGGATATGATCTTGTAATTTGATTTTTGATTAGATGATTTAAACGAATATCAAATTTATTAAAAGAATATTATCAAGTTAATTTAATTAAAAGAATATCCTGTTATTGAAGTTTAAGGGTTTTACCTGAATAATAATTGTTTAGTAAGTAAATATTTCAGAATTTAAATAATAGGAATTGGATTTGATATATATTAAATTATCAAAGAATCCATTTTGAAATAGTGGAATATTTAAAGATTTAAAAATATGAACTATAAAATTTTGAAATATATAATATTTAAGCTTTGAAATATATGGGAATTAAAGGGTTTATTTGGAGGTTCAAATTGATATTGGGAATTTATTGTGAAATTTGAAGAAGCTATTTATTTTATAAAGTAATATAGTATTTGAACCATTAAGTATTAAAAGTTATGTTTCAAAGCTATGGTTTCAAGGTATATATATATTTGAAAATAGTATGATTTTGGGAAAGGGATATTTATAAAATAAAAAAATGATAGCATATTGATTTGGGTTTTAAAAATATAAATGATATCGTATTTATATGGTTTGAAAGAGATATTATATTCTAGTTTTAAAGTATAAATTATTTTGAAATAACCGCGGTGTTATAATAACGTTTGGTTGTTGAAGAGACCGGGATCGGAAGTTGTCATACTCTCTGCCAACTCCGAAAACCACTTTAACAACCGTGTACGCGGTGGAGATTCCAGAATGAAGTAGGATGGTGGCAACGTTTCCTTTGAGGTAAATACGTGGACCCAACTCCCGTGAGTTGGCATAAGGTGGCTAAAACATGAGCGATTCTCGGGTCAAGGGGGTTAGCGCCCTTTATCGGATACCCCTCTTCGATACTATACTCTGACTTTGGATTGATTCGGTGGCCACTTTTGATTTCTTTGATTTTAGGGGGGGTTTGTCCGAGGTGGGCGGTAGTAGCTACTACGTGTTACCACCAGCCCGAATGCGTAATTGGTATATCTACCCTGGCATTGCCTAGTTTTGCCGCGTCACCTACCCTATTGCACCTTGTACGAGTTTCTATTTATGTCTACCTATGGAGTATCCTCTGGTAGCCTCCCGATCAGGAGGTATTACGGTACTGTATAGACTATTGGCATTATTTGTGTTAAGAGCTATATGGGTAACCCCTTAACGCTATTTAAAAGTAATTTATTTTACAATTAGACACTATTATAATAGCGAAATATACTACATAGTAAATAGTTTAACGGATCCTTAGGAGATGTAAATCCCGAGCATCTCTTGAGTTACTGCACTCATATTTATTTCTGTTGATTTAATTTACATAAGATCTTTTAGTTCTGACTCGAGTGTTTGGTCTTTTCAATTCGCTCGGGTCAGTCCGAGCGTTTCAGGATTTTGAAGACCTTAGCTCTGGAGGACGAAGACGGAGATTTATTATTGTTAATATTATTAGTCCACTATAGTTATACTGTTCCGCTGCATTGTTATTGGTATGTGTAACTCTGTTAAATGTTGTAAATATAATCGAATATTTTGTAAAACATCTTTATAAACTGTATATTTGATTATTATATTTTATCCTTCCACTGTCAGATTCTATTTTCTTTTATTTCTTTCTTGTTTTTCTGATTTAACCCATAACAATCCGCCATTTCGTATGGTTTGAATTGGCACATGTGTCGATTTGAAGCGTACGAAAAGGCAGGATGTTATATGTGCATTCTAAACTGCTTGATAAATTTCCTCGTAAGCTAATCAAAAGAACCGATGGACCTTGGTGGTAGTCGAGTAAACCACATGGTCACCACTCCTCATAAGAAGATAAGAAAGCACCTACACTTGATTGCATCTGACACTCTGGTGGAGTCCATATGCCACCCTTATTTCATGAGATGCTGTCTAGGATTGGTATTTTCTTAGTACGATAGCATTGCAAGTATGTTGAATCTTTAGAGATACTCTTCGCGTATGACTACTTTAACGAAGGGATTTTAATTACGGGAAGTGCCCTAGTTGACGATAGTTTGGCCTTGAATTTGTCTCATATGTTACCTTACCATCTCAGCTAAGTTTGACTCTTGAGAACCTGCTAGGTTATGTTAGTCATAACCTATCCCTTGTGCTTGCCCAATAAACGATCCTGATTCGTGCCTCGTCTCCTAGTTCTCCTAGCTCTCGAAGAACTGTTTGCTCAATACCTCTACGTTCATTCTTTAGGTCAATTCAATAGAAAACTCTTGATTTCTGACGCACTAGTTTTTATAGTGCGTCTGGATTGCGTTCCAATTCCAGCTTGAAATCCCACTCCTTAGTGGATGGGTTCAATACCGACCCCTATAGCCGAGGGATCAGTATCGATCCCTATGCCTAGGTGGGATTTGTTGCATAATCTCCATCCAATTGCCTTGATGCTCTAGCTCCGTGCGAGTCTTTACTTTGTCATTTGTTCCTCCAGAAATGTTTAGATGACGAGGAACTTGCAAATTTCGAGTATGAAGGAGATGGCTCTGTCCTAGTCTTCTTATAATGGGTATGCATTTAGATCATCAAGTTTCTATTCTCTTAAATTTGCTGGTTCAACTCTGCATAGCTATAATGTAGTTGTTTCATTGTATGCTTAAAATCAACCTTGGTGATAGCATCTAAAGATTTCTAAACATTAACAGCTTCTTGCTACGCATCTTCATCCTGAATGTGGAGGTTAGCATTCTCTACTTCGTCAGTAGCCCTTCAGAAGGCAACAACTTTGTCTTTCCTATGAGCCATTGAAGATAGCATCCTGTAGACTTTGTTTAAATCTGAGTGTTAGGGAAACTAGCTGATAAGAAATTGGAGCTCTTTCTTGGATTTTGGACAATCCAATAGTAGACAAGGATTCAATAGCATAAGAATCGAGTCTCTCAAAGGAAGTACCAAAATGTTTGAACCAAAAATAAAACAAAGACTCAAAAGATTAAGAAAGTAGAGATTGAAAGAAGAAAGCAAATGAAAGAAAAAGAAATCAAACAGAAAATAAACACACACTAATTTATAGTGGTTCGACAATCTTAGCATACGTCCATTTGAATGATTTTATTGCTTTTTGCACTAGATTTTGTGATTAAAAGCAGGAGGGCTCAATAGGAATCTCGGAGTATAATGGAGTTTGTAGCAGCAGCGTAAAGATCCTTAAAATGAAGTAGTGTCCATGTATTTATGGGATAAACAACCAAATATCTTACCGATATTTCTCCTACAGAACGTCAAGACCAAGTCTCTCAAGAAGTTTGATACCCAAATTCATTAAGGAGGGGGATTGGTTTCGATACCTAAATACTTACGCATGGATTGAGCAACTTCTTATGTTGGTTCTTCTTGATATTAGTTTCATGTTTCTGAGGTTGTTTTGCATAGTTTCCGAAATGTTTGCGATGGATCTACAGAAGGTTGAATTGCTGCTTTAGGTCGTATATGGAGATTGTCAATACGACGAATAAGAACTCCAGAACAACACTGAATCAGGCTCTATGTGGATAGAAAAGAGTGTCAAAGAAGTGGGGGCCACTTTGGGTGTACCCCTAGGGATCGGTACCGATCCCCAATGTAGGGTGAAGCACTAAATGGATTCTAGTATGTTGTTTTCCTTAGTTCATCAACCGTCGTCTCGTCGCCTTGTCTGTATTTGGTTTCTGAACCCTAGGATCATCTTTCTCGGCTACTCGGCTCGATAATTATCGAGTCTAACTAGTCCAGTCGGTCTGAATATGGTTGAGCCAAAAGGCTGGATAACATCAACCTTGGTTCAGTCCTAATAATACTTCTAGGTAAATATATGGTAATGTAGTCTCATGGCGGCTATGCCTTTCTCTTCTCCCTTCGCCTTTTCATTTCCTTTCTTCCCCAACCTACTCGTCTAAATACTCATCCTTTCCTTCTAACAAATCCATCTCTCTCCCTTCTAGATCTTTTGTTTTTTACTCTTTCTGTGATCTTCCCTAGCATTGAAATTTCTTTTTTAGCCCTTTCTATTCATATCTGAGTTTCACGGCCCTACTGCCTAGTTTTAATGCTTAGATATTGTTCGTCGAAGCCTCATGCCAAGCTTTTTTCGCCTTCTCAACATCACCTTAGGACCAGATGTCCAACATGAGTTGGAACAAATACTGGTGGTGTATTGCTCTGCCTTGCCTCTCTGTACCAGATTTCTAATAGGACTGGAAGATTTTGAGGTAGGTCTAGCTTCCTGTTTCTTTGCCTTCAAATTGTAGGATACGGTATTACTGCCTTGATGCAGTTTTATGCCTTAATTTGCAGTTTTGCAGATGTTAATGGGATGGTGTCTCTGGTTTTGGTTGTTGTCTTCGAAGTGGCATATCGTCTTTGTTTTCTTTCTTTGGTTTCTGGTGTGGTACTTGACCTTAGTGTTGAGTTTGTTTATTATCGTGTTTTGGTGATAGCCTACGCATTGTTGAGCTCTCTTTCCTTCTTGATGTTGATGGAAGGAAATGTTAAGGTGGTATATGCCTACCTTTGTCTTCATGGATATGAAATTTGCATCTTTGATCATGTTTTCAACTCTTTGCTGTGATGAAATTGGATAGATTTCCTACTTCCTAGAGTAATTATGAGCATATTGTGATTGTTTGTGAGTTTCACCTCCTTGTACAACTTGGATGTCAAATGTATGCACCCTTCATAGTGCTTGGTTAGTTTTATGTGTGACATTCTTTTGATTGTCAAATGTTTGCACTGTGCGTGGTGATAATATAAAAGTTGTTTGTATGATGTACTCTTGTGCGAGTAATAAAGGTGCTGAGGCGCCTTTGCCTTACACAAATTATTATTGCCTGCAAAAAAAAATTATTCTCATCGGGTGCAAGTAGGCAGGTTAAGGTATAGGTATATAGGTTAGGAGACATTATTGACGTTATACTAATCTTTTTTCTACTATATATGAGATAGACATGTTTCACTCGTATGTTTGTATGACCCGTTCATATTTCCTTTTGATCATATCACTAGGTGGACGGACCTTGGTGGCATGCTGGACGTGGTGATGAAGAATTTGTGTTTATAAATGTTGTATTAATTGTAAATACAACATATAGCAGTATACTTTTGTGCATTGTGAACTTGATTTGGATTTATTTTATATATCAAACTATGTGTTTTATCAATATTTAATATAAGATGTTTTTTGATGAAAGAGTGGTCCTTTTGCAAGGAGGGCACTATTAGTATAATATGTTTTATATTGCATATTATATCCTCCTACTACGAGTTCAGTATAGATAATTCCGGTTTTTTTTCATATACCAGTGACTTATCATTTTTGATCTTTGAGATATTAACGTCGGTTCAGGTGTTGAATCCAAGGATTGAAAAAAAGGTTTGTTACATTTCCATTTGCAATTTCTCTATTTGTAAAAAATTTGACACATTGCGAATGAAATCAATTACATAGCAAGTTTAATTCTAATACGACGCAAATGAATTTTTCATTTAAATTTTTTTAATTCTACAACAAACAATACAAGCGGTTTTAGCATAATGCAGGGGACTCAAATATAACGAAAGCCACTTTTACAGTCATGCAAACAAATCGTTACAATGCAAACTAATTTTAAATACATTACAAATTAGTTTAGAATATAACATATGACAGTATACTTTTGTGTGTTGTGGACTGGATTGAGATTTATTATATAGATCTAACTATGTGTTTGATCTACATTTAATATAAGATGCTTTACATTACATGTTGTATCCTTCTACTATGAGTTCATAAAGTCTATAGATAAATTATATTTTGTTTACTTGATTTCATATATTAACGACTTGTCATTGTTGGTCTTCGAGATGTTAACACCGGTTGCGGCGTTGAATCCGAAGATCGATAAAGGCTGGCCGTTAAATTTTAATTTGCATTCTCAGTTTGCAGCAAATCAGATACATTGCAACTGAATTTTTCGTAATGCAAATGAATTTTTCGTTTCCAGTTTTTCATTATGCAACAAATATATATTGTATACAAATTTAATACAAAAATACATGCGATTTTTAGCCCACAAGGGAGCTCAAATATAATGACAACCACTTTTACTATGATGTAAACGAATTATCAAAATGCAAAATAATTTCAAATACGTTACAAATTAATATAGAATAAATAAAAGTTAGTTTTTGAATACAAACAACAAATTTCTCAAAAAAAATAATATTTGAATTTCATAGTTTATAGAAACAACAAAAACTAAAGTAAAAAAAAACTGAAAAATGAAAGATAAATTTAGGGTATTTTTAAAAAGTTTGAACAAACGGTAATCAGCAATATGACGATAAATAAAAGGGGTTTTTAGGCTCGAGGAAAAAGTTGAAGAAAAATTTAGTTTTAGGGACAAAAAGTTTGCTTTTTAGGCCGAAGGACAATTTTTAGTATAATTCACATGATAGTTGTAATTATCATTTTCAGTTTACACTAAGAAATGTCCTTCAGACTAAAAAGCAAACTTGCTATCCCTGAAACTAAATTTTTTTGCAACTTCTTCCTTATCACTATTTTTTTGAAAAAATAAAAATATACATTGTTAAAGTGACAACAATCTTAGATAAAGAGACATTTTTTAAACAAATTCTTCCTAAAGTTGATCCTTTTGTTTAGAATTGGAGCCTTTTTTTTAGAAAAGAAGGCTCTTATAATTTATCAAAAATACAAAACCCGAATTAAATGCAGCCACTTTGGATGCGAAATATTTAAAACTCGCAGCCATCTTTCCTCCCGCATAAACCCGTTAGGTCAAATTTTGGGGCTTATAGCGCATGCCTCCCAACAAATTTGAGCCATCAAATTCATTCTTTACCGTACAGACTTCCCCAATTTCGGTTTTAGTAGCATTTCTGTCAATGGAGAATGAATCCCTATTTTCCCTGAGAAAGAGGTGCAGGGAAGGTACTGTTACTTTGATACATATTTTTACATAATTTTATTTTATTTTCTTTTTGTATAATTTGTTTAAAGCAAAATAGAGCGTGCCCCATTTTGTGGATGTGTAACCAAGATTCTTGGTAGGGTCTTTCAAGAGAGCGAAATTTGAAAATCCTGTCATCTGTTTTATTTTATTTTATGATCCATGAATCATGATATGAAATGAGCTAATCCATGTTGGACTGACTGAAAGATTTTTTGGTGATATTTCAAGCTCGATTTGGTGGATCAGATTCTTCAAAGAAGGAGGAGGAGGAGGCCGTAGAAATTTTCAACATCAATGACAGGTGCACCGGAGCAATGGAGTTTGAGTTTATGAAAAAGTATACCAAAAAGTTTAACCAGAAGCTGTTTGAAATAGTGACGGAGAAAAGAAACGAGTATAACAGTTTTAGCGGGTGAGCTGTGCATTAAAAATAATAATAATAACAGTATTGTTTATTTTATTTTTTGTTTAGAAAAATGGTTAACTTATGTTTACGGTTTTAGCGAGTGGAAGCTGATTGATGATGAGAATGATGATGGAGTTCGTCTAGTCGATAGAGAAGGTGTTGTTAAAGCTGCTCGTCATGGGAAATTAGTGATGGAGAACAAAGAGAGACCAGAAAATGACGATTTTGTGTATTGGAAACCCAATGGGGAAGGGCTTTAAGATTAACATTGACGCTTCATTTGGGAAGCCAAGCAGGAGGCAAAGGAAATACGAAAAGGTTGCATCTGGTGGGTTAGTTGTTCGAAAAGGGGTTGAGTTGCATATGCTTTTGCATTGTACTTAGGAGGGAAAATAAGGACAAGCGAGGAGGTAGAGGGTGAAATGCTATTGAATGCCTTGAGATTTGTACAAGAAATCGAGCTAATGGAGGAGATTGTGGTGGAGATGGATTGCGAAAGGATCGTTAAGATGTTTGGAAAGGAAAAGGTCCAGGAAATATCTAAAGTAGGAGAAGCAGTGGTAGAGGAATGCACACAGGTATGGAATAACATCCCTGAAATGTGCTAAAGTTCAAATGTCGCTTGTGGAAGGAAACAAAATATGAAAAATTAGAAACGTAATTTTATATAGATGCAAGGTGTCCTAAAATGAAGCCTTAGTGTATAATAAAGCAAGCCTTGTTTGTAGCAATAAAAACTCTGAAAATGGGTTCAAAATGTAAATTAGAGAGCTAAGAAACTGAAAATTCAATTTGTTATATTTGTGAACAGCTGGAAGGAGCAATGATTCAAAACACGAAAGTGAGATCAATCGGCATAGATACACACACACATAAAGGAAGAGACAAATTAATCGGGTAATGTCAATATAATTGCAGTGCTAGATGATGGACGTAAATAGAAATGATACAATTTGCATACATGAAAGACTAATTATTATGAAAAATACGCAACGTCCAGATATGCTTTTACGTTAGTCACTCATACATAAAAGACAATTTACAATATTTTCTCTGAACTAAAATCACTCGTTTAATACAAATCTGACACTATCTCAAACCGTGGTTCCTTTGCCTGGAGCTTTTGTTCAATGTAAAGTTTCGTGTAGTCCTCAAAAACAAACTTTAGGTACACATCCATCTGTTCTTCCTCTTCCTTTTCAGTCAAAGCTGCTGTTGGATAAATCAATGCGTCGCTTCCTAGGTTATAGAACAATGCTAACGGCTCCTTCAACAATTGTGGATCACTTACTCTGTCATCTTGAAATAATAATACGATTCCACCAGCATCTATATGGGTTCTTAATCCTTTGAAAAGTTCTGGTTTTGGGCATGGTAGGTAGTAGCTTACTTTTTCTGCTAAATGTTGGACCTTTTGACCCCTTGAATGCATTTTTCAAGCATCCTTTTTCTAAATCAAATTGTCTCTCTCAAGTATTTCCAGCACCTTTGCAAACTCCTTCATCACTTGAACTCCTTCATCACTTCCCTAAAAGTTATACAGTATTCTAATAGATAGATCTGGGTATAGTAACTAAATTTCTTTAATTTATTTTTAGTGCAACATACCTGTATTCATCTTAAAGATCGGGAATTTTTGAGGCGTTATGCTTAGGGAGATGTTTTATGTGTAAAATGCTTTCCTAGTCCATGCTGCTTGTATCCATTTCTTCTCCTTTTTCAAGTACTTGGTCAGCGAATTCTTTGAACCTCTATTCCATACTTTTCTTATAATACGCTTCAGTAATCTTTTCCACTTTATCCATTCGCTCAAGTGTAATTCCACGGTTCATTAGCTAATATCAGTAAATTTTGTCGATAATGTTATGTAACTACTTGAAAGTTAGTCACTGCATGGGTTACTTTAGTTATCAACTAATCATAGCATGAAATGTGTTTTATAGTTTATAAATGACATGCATCATAAATTTGGAATCTTAGGTATCGAATATGGTTGATTGACTTAAATTACGTTATCATGTGAATTACATCAGCATGCTCAATATACGAAAAATATTTTTATTTAAAAATTTCCATATGCTGTCCAACAAAATACTACATGTGATTAAATTAAAATAACAATTGGAAAACCTAATATTAAAAATAAATCATGGAAAATAAACCATTTCCTAAATCATATAAAAGGTAAAATGAAAAAGCAAACCTTCTCGACCTTTGAAGAAAATGATAAACAGTCCACTTAATGTTCGAAAGGCATCGACAAAACTGATGTTTACCTATTTCAATGTTGAGAGGCTCATGGATGATAAAAGCGGTGAGGCTATCAAGGAAAAAGGAATTCAATAGTCATTTCACACTCAAGATGAAGTGATTGTTGGGATTTAGTATGACAAATTGAATTGGAAACTATTCTGTCAATTTGTTATTGTAAACTAATCCAATTTTACTTCAGTTGACTTAAATGAATCCAACCTATTACTGAAATAATTAACATTTTAAGACTGTAAATTATTTTGATAAGTGTTGATGCGTTGACAAAATTAATATTTTAAAAGTAACCGGCAATTCAAATTTCATCCACTCCTTACCAAAATTGGAATAATTACTTTTTACGCTATAACATATAACACTTTGACATCCTTGTGAAATCTTATTTTGAAATAATGTGTGGGTTTTACTTATTTCATAAAATCGGTGTGTAGCGTACCTTTTTGGAGCTTGTTCTGTCCATTACTCGTTGTAGAAAACTTTTTTCATTCCGAGATCGATGTAGCGCGGTGTTTAGTTCCCATGGTGCCTGCAATTAAACAGCGTGAACCCGTGTTACAGAGTTTATTCCATAAATTATTAGCAATGTTGTATTTGATTTTTCAAAGTTCATAGTTATGCATTATGCTTTCTTACTATTTTAACTCTATTTACACTAATTTGTTTGTATAAAACTGTCATCCAAAAATAACCAATAATGAACTTATCCAAATGCAAAGAAGTTTCTTGTTACGATATGTTTATTTAGTATAAGGTGTATGAGAGGCATAAAGAATCTCATAATACTAATATTGGTTTATATAAACTATTATTATATTCGGAAATAATTTATGTCAATTTAACATGCATGGCCGAAACAAATGGTCCAATGTGAGAGCATGGTAGATTTCTTTGGTTTATTAATGTCTGTTCAAAAATATCATAATATTTTACCTAACAAAAATATACTAATAAATTCCAATGAAAGTCAAAATATCATAGTTTTCCGCTTAATAGATTAAAAGAATCCATCTGAAACCAATCTTTGAGTCAAAAACAAATAAGAGAAAAACGAAAGGTCATTAGACCCATTATTTTAAATCACAAAAAGTGGAATTAGATTTGCTTAAACTTGGAAGCTACTAATCTTCATTTCGAATCCAGTAGTCTAGTTGGCGAAGTATTAAATTGAAAGTATATTTGTAGCCCAAAAGAAGAATTCAGCTTAATAATTGTTCCTTACCTTGTATTTTTGGATATTCCATTGCAAAACTTAACACTGTACGCAGATGATTAAGTAATATTTATATATTGATTCATTTAGAGCAAGTTCTAATATTTCATCATTAATGGTTTGCTTAACAATAGTCTTGTATAATAGCAAAAATATTGGCAAAGTAGAGATCCAAAAAGCTAGAAGTATAAAACCATAAGCATACATCATGGCGAATTATCCCAATATCAGAGGCATCCTAAAATGTGATTTTAAAATATTTACCATGTTGGGTATACAGGTTTTCAAAGATGCTCTGCACTGGTACACCATACTGCAGTCTTTACATTTTTTGCCAGCAATCCCTGAGAAAAACAATAATACATGAACTATTAAATAACGAAGAGTGGTTAACGAAAAACGATGTCATTTATCATCCAAACTATTGCCCCTAGCGAGTCTAATTTTAAAATGCTTTATCACATGGCATAATAATATGCGAGTTTCAGTCCAAGTAATGCTTGATAAAAAAATTTCAAATTTGCATATTATTTTCCAAACAAACATTAAGTGACTATCTTGTTCAGAGTTAGCATTTTTTCTGACAAATGCATTATGATTTTGCATAAATCTTCTAAAAGACACGAAAGCCCCAAACCAACCAAAGTTGTAGCAAAGAATTTGGGACCCCAAGGGAAGACATTAACAAAATACAATGTTACATAAGTAATATATCATGGACAATGAAGCAGTCGACAACGATTCTAGTAATGAAAAGTTAGCACATAGTTCTAGAATCATTAACAAAAGCAATTGATATAACTTCTATTTTGATTGCATAGATCATTGTCAGATTTTCTTTGGATCTGACAAACAATTTTGAAAAATATGCATAATGAAATTTCAAGACGGAATGTATGATAGAAAGCAATCAAAAGAGCATTATCAAAACAAATTAACATAACGACATATGATGAAAAATAAATGGTACAAATCAATAAATCTAAACTGGCTTAGTAGATGATAGACCATAGGAAACTTTAGTGTAGCCACTTACTCCACATACGTAATGACATGTTAGATTTAGCCTTACATAAAATAGTGACGTGTTGGTCAATCATTGTTTGGTCTATTCAAGTATAACATAGACCAACAAATAAACTCCATTCCGTCCCCTCTATAACATAGACCAACAAAAAGTAATAGCCAAAAGGGTCAATGGTGCTTTTGTGCCTGTATGGAAATATCAACAACATCATTTTGAATTCAGTTTCTACCTTTAATTAGAACATTAAACATATGAATAAGAAAAAGTTGGTAGACTATTTAGAAATGTAGTAGTAATATTATAAGTGGATGAAATTTGCTCCTAGAAAAACAATTAAATTCGTGTTCAACAACTATTGAAACTTTAACAACCTATACATACACACATGCATGCATATTGTTCTATACAGCTAGAAAAACTCAACTAACTCCTTTAGCTTCATAAACTATAGGTTTAGGAACATCCAACTGAATTGATCTATAAAACATCAACTCTTCATCATTAAACAATTTAAGTTATTATATACAAAATCACATATAACCAAAACCATATAAACATAAAGACAGTCCTAGATATTCATATTTAGTTTTGAAATAATAAGAAAAAGTCATCAGAAGATAGTTAAAACGAACTATGAACTTCCAAATATTAAACTAAAATTCAACTTGCATAAATACAACATTACGTCAGTACGTATAGCCTTAACTATACACAATGTCATAAATCTATAAAACTAGCAGAAGGATGGAAGGAGAAAAAATCAATACGACATTCTGAATATAGTAGTTTCATGATTAATGTAGCAATACACTATCTATTACAAACATGATAAGATATAGCATTACCATTAATAATTATAATGTTACAATCTACATTAAACACCATGTACCCGAGGCTTAAAATGCATGAATATTTGTTTACACGAAAATTTGAAGCTTAACTATGAACGTAAACCTCACTAATACCTAAGCATGCTTGCATGGTTCTAAAGAGCTTTGGTTTTTCATGTAACCCTACAACCCAGATTATACCATAAAGAAAGAAAGAAAAATTGGTAAAAATTATAGAACAATTCAACTGGATTAAACTGGTGTCTCGATCATAGCTCATAAAATCCGTAGATGAAAAAATTATATATCAAACAATCTGAACATACCTAATGCACAAAATAACATAATTCAACCAAGTTATTAAATGTAATGAATCAAACATCAAGTGTATACTTAATAATATTCTACTTTCAAACTTGAAGATTACTAAACAAAATTGAAATAATTTTACTTGATTGGTTAGCACCGGCCAGAAGCAGCCTACAGATTTTGTTTAAGATCATTTTAAGGATATGGATACCACGAAAACATCATCCATCTAAAAATAAATGGTAGATTTTCAAGAATTACAGATAATGATAGTACGAGAAATACTATTGTCATCAATAACAAAAGCCATATTTACTTGTAATTTAAATACTAATTAAATAATTCGATGATATTAATTATTTAATTAAACATATTCAATCAATAATGTTATTTCAAGTATATTAGTGCAAACCTAATATATTTATCATCGTTAGCACGGGTTCGCACTAGTATTTGACATCGTTCAGTGCTATGGATATGTTAGATAAACTAATATAGTATATAAAGCTGAACTTAAAGTGGAGTACAAAGTTATTTGGCATAAAAAAACTCTCAATATGAATGGTTAAACCAATATGTAATACAAAGTAGTGAAAATTTATAAGTTTGCATTTCCAAGCTCAAACAGATAGAAGCACAAATAAAAGTACAGATGATCTTAACTTAATACCTCGCTTGCTCAATGATCTAAATAGGAAAGCTGTGAATAATTATAATCAATGGAAACAATAGAAGATGAAAATTATGGAAAACCCACCATATCAAATCTTCAGATCCAAGGCGTGAAGATGAGATAAATGAGGTGAACTTCATGACACTGACACTGACAAATCAATGTTAAGTATTTTAAGTCATGTCCATAACTCGTGCAGGCAAGCCGCAAATACGAGATGTTCTCTGACTAAGAAATTGGGAGTAGTACCCTAGCATGGCTAAATTTACAACTCAGTCAGTGGTTGATCACCTCTATAGACGTAGCTTATGTGGTTGGCCAATTTTGCAGCGGTTACCAGTGTCATTTAATGGAGTTTTCAGTGTTTATCTGCACTATATGGTTGAACTATAAAAATGTCGACCCCATGGATTGTTAAATTTAATGCAACGCTTAAAAATGATATCATACATGAATAATGTAGTTTAATTCAGAGTTTGTTTGTACATAATGCTGTTTATAAATGCAGCTGCTTGGAACACTTGTGGAACAAGGTTATAAAATTATGCTCAGGTTTTCTCCTCGAGAGTGCAATCACGTTGCAGATCAAATAGCAAAACATGGGCGCAAAGCGGGAAAAACAATTATATGGAGAACTCAACCAGCGTTTGTGGACAAATCAATGTTTGAAGACGCGCAGATGATTAGAAGAGTTAGAAGGCTAAAGCAGTGACCATTGTGACCGTATGATTAGAAGAGTTAAAAGGCTAAAGTTTGGGTTTCCTTTGTGTGAATATGACTAGAAGACTTAGAGGCTAAAGTCTATGTTTTCCTTTCTGTGAATAAGACATTTATGTGCATATTTCTAACTCCACGAATGATAATGCGGATTGAAACATTCTGGTATGTGTTCAACTGTAAGTCTGTGGGATGAACTATGCTTGCGGATGTACAGTGCTTTTGATATGTTTTGTGTTCTTCTAACAAATATGTCTTTGTGCTTTTGCTTTGTGGACATTAAATGTCCGTGCTTGTGTTTTTGAGATGCGCGCGCGTGTGTGTTTTGATGTTTGTGCTTGCAGACCCCTCCATTGTCTTAGCATCCAAATGTGTTTCCTAATGTGTTTTCATTTCCACATGATTCTATCCCATTTAATAATTTGTCAGTTGCATATGTTTTTTGCTTTTTATGTTTCAATGGTCATCTGCACCCTGCACTTGTATTATTGGTGTTTCAGCTGAAACTTGCTACTTTGCTAATCCTTAACTGCTAGATGTTGCTCTGATAAAATTTCAATTACGTATGTTGATCTGGTAATGTCTCTGCTGTGATTTGTTGTTCTGCATCTTTGTATGTTTGCTCCGTGTTATCAGCCCTTTTGTCTAAGTCAATGATGACATTAGCTTTCTCTTTTGGAGTCCGCTTTTTTATTACAACTGCTAGTTATTTAGCCCGTTCTAATTACAGCCATCCCATTTTATAACCAAACGACATTGATTTTTGACGTTTCCAAACCAGTGTTAGATTTGGCCATAACATGCTTATATTCTGTGTTTCTAATGTCATCCCCAAACAACTCTAGCATACTTTTGCATTTATGACACAACTTTACCTAGAACGCTTGCAACTCTGCCAATGTTCCCTCATCCCAAAATGATCGCGCATGTTGAGGGAGGAGGCCCTGTAACATCCCGCTTTTTCGTACGTTTAAGCAGACACACATGTCGACTCAAACCAAACTCGTACAAGGCTCGCTACGGTAGGTGACACGGCACAACTAGGCAATGCCAGGTTAGATATACCAATTACTATCCGGACTGGTGGTGACGTGTAGCACGCAGCTACCGCCCACCTTGAGCCACATCCCCAAAACTCAAAATGGCCCCAATCAATCACAAAGTAATATAATGGCATCGAAGGAGTGTGTCTCTTTAACAACCAAACATTATTATAACACCGCAGTCATTTCAAAATAATTTATACTTCAAAACCAAAATATAATATTCATTTCAAAACCATATAAATACGATATCATTTCCATTTCAAAAACCAAATCAGTACGATATCATTTCCACTTCAAAAACCAAATCAATATGATATCATTTCTATTTCAAATATATATCCTGTTCCAAAATCATAGCACTTTCAACGTTATAAAACTTCGAAATCAAAACACTTGAAATATAACACTTTCAAATCATAATACTTTGAAACTCATAACTTTGAAGCATAACTTCCACGACTTAAATGATTTAAGTATTTTGAAATTCAATATATTTCAAACTTTAAGTATTCAACAATTTCAAAACTAAGTTTGGTAATTTCATATATATATATATATATATATATATATATCAAATTCAATTTTCTATTATTTAGTTTTGAAATATTCTACTTAATAAATCCCTTATCATTTAAATAAAACCTAAATTACAAATAACTTTATATTTCCTTCAATTTATTTATACTTGAATATTCATTTAATCCACCTTAAACCAAAATCAAGTTATAAAAATCATACCTTTTAAATTTTCAAATTTAATAAATTTCACATCAAACTTATTTGAGTTTAATTCTTATATAAATTCAATTTCAAATAAATTTCAAATTTATCTTCCAACCTTAATTTATTTAAATCATTATAAGCTCTATATAAAAATGTCATTTAAATACTTAACCATATTATCTCAATAAAAATCAAACTTATTATTAAACTTATTTTATATTAAAACAAATTTATACATAGCTTAAAATCAAGAATAAAATAACATTTATATAACATCTAAAATCAATATCTATATAAAACCATATATTTCTTTACAAAACCATAGAAATCATTTCAAATTATTTATATATATATCTATATAATAAAATCCCTCGAAGTTAATAGCAAAGACGAAAAGTGGACCCGATTTATTCTGGACAAAGACATCAAATGGTTGTGCTTCTCCCACGTCAGCATATGAAAAACATCTTTGCAATTCATAAGTTGCACGTTAACTAACTGAAACGTGGACTCAAATTCCTTATTTTTTGCAAACAACTTCATCGTGTTCTATAAGCTGTAACCCATTTATCTTTCCTCACTATTTCCAGCTACCCAGTCTCCATTCGATGCTAAAAAAAATGAAGGTATTTTTGTCCTGCTCCACACTCCTATTTTGTAAAATAAATGCCTTTCATCAATTTGTATTTCTGCAAAAAAATTAGCCATCGATAAAGATGGTTTTGGTTGGGATTTGTGTGAAGGAGAAGACCAGGTTTAAATTTGATTGAACATGCGGCCATCGCAACAGCCGTATGTGGAGTCGAAAATGTTTTAGGTTCGACTCGGGTGTCGATATGATTGGGGTAAATTTTAAATGGATTATAATGTAAATTTTGTGCTGTTTTTTTAGATTGGTAGGATGACACATGAATGTTTGTCTTTTATACTATAAATTGGAATTGTGCTGCTTATAATTATAAATTTTTTGTGTTTTGTATTATCAATGTTTGTCCCTTATGCTACGAATTTCTCTTATGCTATTGGATTAAAGATTCATAAGGAACAAATGTAAGGGATAAGGAGGGGAAAGAACAATTTTGTGATTTGGATCAAAATGCATGGTGAACGGACCCAATTATTCCTACTCAATTTTCTGCTAACAGTAAAAGCTCGATCGAATTTTATGGGAAATGTGTATATAGCAGATAGAGAGCAAAGATCTAAAAAGAGCTATGATTAAAAAGGAAAGTAGACAGAGGAGAGAGAAAGAAGGCTGGAAGAGAAAGATGCTGCTACAGGTTAAGTTTGCTATTAGAATTATTAACATTGTAATATATAAGGTGGCAAGGTTATGTAATATCAAAGGTTAATGAAGAAGAATGAAATCTTTATTTGCTGCATATTGAGTTATTTATTCTCCCATACAAATGGTTTCATGTATTTTCATTATTTATTTCCAGGCAGCGTTTTATATTTCTAATTGTAGATCATTCATACATATATGTTTTTTATTGCTATTTTTAATACTAATTACTACCATTATTTACCTTACGTTTCCATAATTGTGGATAGTTGGTAATAAGAATATGTTTTTATGTAATTGCATGGTATCAACTATTATTTTTCCATTATTCAACCATCGGAATTTTAGCTAATAAAAAGTATGTGATGGTATATATTAGATTGCTATAGGGCGGACTGCATGCACTAGATCGTTTGGATGTTGTGTCGATGGACTTACAAAAGAGCATTTGTGTATGTAAACTATGGTCACCTGGAGTAATTAAGTGTACTTAAATTTTATTTGTGCACATTTGAACAAAACTATTTTCGTATATACAAACCTATTCATATTATATAACTCATGTTGATAGTAGAGTTAAAATATTTGGATTTGTGGTTTTAAATGTGCATAAGCCAAGCATTTAATATACATTTAAGTACGTGAATTCTTAAGTGTCCACTGTAAATTTCATTTCAAAATCAAAGGTTAATGAAGAAGAATGAAAACTTTTCTGATGGGTTATTAGAATATCAAATGATGAATACGATTCTGATGATATATCTCCTTTCTTGACACAGGTTTGTTGTAGATGATGTTAAGCTTGAAGAGGCTCTGATACCATGTTAAGATTTGAGAATGATTGAAGAGAATGATTTTTTTTCAAAATTATTGGCATCTAATACAACAATCTATATAACAAAATACAGCGAACTTAATGCAATAGGTTAATGGAAGACAAACAAAAGATAAAGAACACATCTAATTTAAAGTTGGAAAGACATCAAACGGTAGAAATGTTCCAGCTTTTTACTGATATAACTCCGTTAGTCAATCATGTTCGAAACCATATTTTCTACTGCTTCCCACGTATCTCCACTTCCCACTAAAATAGCTTCTTGCCCACTTCTCTATGAATGCTTCCCATTTATTTATGCTGCAGTTATCTGCTTCTAACTTAATCGTTTTTCCATTCAGTAATAAAAGTTTCCATCCTCAAGTACTGATTTCTTTTCCATCTACCTTTGGTATATTTCTTTCATCCTCTTATTCTTTGCAGTCAGATATCCTCCATTACTCATTTATCTATTTACACACAAACTGTTTGACTTTCTGCATACATGTAGTGGTACTTACGTATTCTTTTTTTGGTCTTTCTCCAGCATTTAATCAAAAAGAGTGACTCCCATTGTAGTGAAAGTAGAAGTAGATGACATACCATCTAAAGCAAAAACAAGTAAGATGATTAAAATAGAAGAAGAAGATGAAGTGATGTTGCTAAGGACGGGACAAACGAATTTAAAGGAGATTGTAAATTCACCACTAACGACAAAGTCGACTGCTGGTGCGAAAAATAAAAATCTTGCAAATCATGGACAACCTTAACCGCTCTATATACTTGAAGATTCAGAAGATGATTTCGCTTTTTTTTCCATGCACGTGCTCGATTGCAAATGTTTCTTCCGCTCCATGTATGTTGTTGTTTTCCTTTCCCTTCGTCCAGTCTATTTTAATTACGTTTTTCTTTGATGTTTTGGTTGCATGTGCCCTCTGTTTATTTTTTGTTTACAATGGTCCATTGCATGTAAATGATTTTAAATTATTTGATTGTGCTATGTTTGACCAGTTTTTATACCGTTTGTCATAATTGTGTTTTGTTACAATGGGGGATCTATGACTACATATGAAATACTTCAATATGCTATATCTGAACAAGTTTAACGTATGCGAATTTTTTTGGCTTGCCTTGAAATAGACATTTCATTGACAATAACTTCTTTAGTACTTTTGTAAATATTTTTTTAACTAAAAAAACATTTTGTCGGACTTATACTGTACCCCCTTCCTCCATCAATATGTTGCAACTAAATGCTTTCCTGCTATATCAAATCACCATCAGCATTAATTGACTACCTTCTCTTATTTTATACTTTGACCAAAATAAAAATAATGCACCATGTTCCTTCCTTACCACTGACAACAAATGAAGAAATCTGAATTTCTTTTATACTTATAAGTTTTTTCCTTTTCTTCCATTGTTTTATACTATATTCCCATTAATGCACGTTTATTAACTTATTTCTCACTTAGTCAAATACAATTTTTTACACTATGAAATATTTGCTACGTTGGCTCTTCATATCTGATGTTGCAAGTCTTGATCGGTTTTCATTAGCGTAGGATTTTTATACAGTTTATCCATCCTTCTAACTAACATAATAAAAATATTGATTCATCAGCCAGTCGTACAGTTCTTCATCTAATAGAAGGTCCTCCAAGAGCTTATTTGCTTATAAATCTTCTGAACGGTAATGTTATCAACGAATATTAAATTCTATGCATCACTTGATTAGTTATATTTTTCAAGAACATTACACGAACAGAAATTTATTCTTTACATTTTGTTATAGCACATTGTGTACAATGTTCAAAATTTACAGCACTGTAACATATACTGCCATAAGCTGTGTGTGCGGTTCACTGGAAATCGCATAGTTGAAAAGCATTACAAAACATATAACTTCTCC
Source organism: Allium cepa (assembly GCA_030765085.1). Classification (NCBI taxonomy): domain Eukaryota; kingdom Viridiplantae; phylum Streptophyta; class Magnoliopsida; order Asparagales; family Amaryllidaceae; genus Allium; species Allium cepa. The sequence continues at coordinate 623,552,708 of CM060931.1, forward strand.
ATACTTATATGCATATACACACACAAAACTTTTGATCCATAAAACAAATAACATCCAAGTTTATATACAAATTAAAATTCGCATCCGTGTCGTCAGCACGGGCTCCATACTAGTGTATATATATGTATGTATAGACCACGGTGTCTGTATATAATTTTTTTATCCTATGGTCAAGTGATAGGGATATTTTCATTTCAATCCGCAATTTAATATTTTACGATTGTATATCATTTCAAACCGCAACCCCGAATTAAAAATAATCCATAACGAATTTGCATTTTATAACGATATAAACTAAACATCCATTCAACCAATATCAACAATCAACATCCATCACAATCATCATCCAAAATAATCCATAAATATCAATATAGAAACCGATAATAAATAACAGGTAATTAACTGGCAGATTATGTGCAATAATAAATTAAATAACAATTTGACATAGATGATGATTAAAAATATACCAAACAATCATAAATAAATTCCTAATCACATCATGAATTAAATTTAACAAACATAAGAAATTTTAGAAGTTGTTAGTGGGTTAAAACACTCACCTTTGAATTTAAATTGAATTTAAATCCAATTTAAACTCAAAATTTGAATGGTCTCAGAATTCGTCCAAACCAGCGCCAAAATGTTCGGAATTTCAATACGATCCCAATGGATCAAACCGCGCGTAAATTGCACTTGTATGTAAAAATTATTGATGTTAGAACAATTGGATTTAAAATTAAAAAAATTAAACAAAACAACATAACCTACAATTCCAAGGCCACGTCACCTTCTTCACTAACACTACCCACGCACGAGACCTACTTTGTTTGTTCGAAACCCTGATGCCATCTCGCAGCCGCCAGCGTACGGGAGTAAGACCCCGCCATCTCACACGTTCGCCCGCTCCTACAACGTCACGCCGCCACCTCCATGGCTTCCCTCGTGCACAACAACCACGATCGGCATGGATTAGGGTAGCAGCCGCCACTACAACACGAACTCTAACGAATTTCCACGCTCGATCTAACCATCCAATCGACGAATAACCTACTCCGATGAACTCCCCTCTGTCCTCTCCACAAAACGCTACCCTCCAATCGACGATCAGATGAAGATGATCATGCTCGATTAAACGGCTGTGAATATTCCATCGATCTCCGGCCACATCGAAACCCAAATTGAAAAACGAATCATATATTTGACTTGCGCTCGTCGAGAGCTTCAAATCCATACATAATTCGATATATATTGAGGAATTTGATTTTTTTTTGATTTGGTGTACTTACAGACAAATGATTATGAGGAGTGGCTAGGGTTTATAAATGATAATATAGACAAAGTTGGAAATAGAAATAATGGATCGGATTTGATATGGGTTGGAACGATAAACAACCTAAAAAGCCCGTTTTGCCTCCGGAACGAAAATGGATCAACCTATATATCAAAATAGATGTTTTCAAATATTTTAAATTCAATGGAACAGGTTTCAAGTCCTAATTCAACGGTATGAAGAATTTATGCTAAAATCAACTTATTTCAAATTGATTTCAATTGATTTCAACTAAATTGATTTCTAGGCATTTCGAGCATGTACGATCAAACGACAAATCCAATCGATACGAAACTTGAAATCCTACTATAATTCACCGTTACGGATCCGATGAAACTAGTTTCATCGAAATCCGAGTCAGTGACCAAAATGGCTATTTTTCAGTTAATTAAATAAATGAATTATTAATTAATTAAATCACTTTTTCAATTCCGATTCCATAATGGACAAATTTTTATCAATTTGGATTATTAGGTAGTATATAATCCTTTATAACAAATTTCTATATCTATTTGACATTGAATATTCCATCAATTGAAAATGTTAAATCACAAATTCAATAAATTCAATTAATTATAATTTACTCCACTAAGTTAACGTGATTTAATTTCAATCCTTTTTATCTAAATCAATTATTATTCAATAAAAAAAGTTAACATTTGTTTTACCCTTCATTACATTAATATGTTTAAATTTTCATCTTTCCTTTGTATTACTATCCTACTTCCATTTTATTATATTTTTGCCAATATATACATTAATTACGATTAACATTCTTAATTAATTCATTTACTTGGGTTCATACTTTTTATTATATCAATTACTATTCAAATTTACAATTCTATTTATTTTATTACCGTTACTACATTGACTCTCGTTAATAACATTCGAGATTTCCTATTTTAGTTTAGTAGACCGATTAAATATAACCATCGTTACGATTAACTTTACAATACACTTAAGTTTATAAATTTCAACTAATTATTATAATTACTTGCATAACACTGAATTCATTCAATTACCATTAATTATACCAATTCATTTTTTTTACCCAACACTTACCCTTATTTACTTATATCAAATTTTTATAACCAAGTGCAATAATTTACACTATTTCATTATTGGGATCCACTTCAATTGTCAATAATTAGTTTTAATTACCATTGCAACATTTCATTTTTAACATTCACTTCATTATAAATTATAAAGTTTTTTATTTCTTTCTAAATTTAATTACAAAAATCTTATAAAATTAACCAATTTAATTATTGAAATTTACGGATCGTTACACTCTCCCCCACTCAAAACCTTTCGTCCCCGAAAAGGAAAAAGGAGGGAAAGAAAGGATTAAGCAATCAATATATCTTATTCAAAAATATTAAATTTATAAATAGATAAATTCACAAAGCTTAATAATTTAAATAAAATATATCAATTTATAACCAATAAGTCCTTTTACATTCAAGTAACAAAATTTTTGGAAAATATTTCATAAAATTTTCTAAGTCCAAAATTCACTAAATATTTCGACAGAGTCTCCTTTGTACGAAGAGGCTCGGGAGAAAATATAATATCAAATATAACAATATATAACATATAATCTCCAACATAATATATCCCAATACGGGAAAAACAATATAATATCTCTAGAATACCGTAATCCGAGAACGTACCAATTTGTCGGGCAAACAACGTTTAATTATAAACCAAAAGCAGTACCAATTGCTTCCATAACCTGTATTTCACTTATATAATCCAAAAGAGTTTATAATTATATAAAATGAAATATTTAAAGTTGTTTCAATCAATAATAAACAAATCAATATAACGTAGCAACCATTATTTGCAAACAAGCATACATTCATCACAAGGAATCAAAGTAATCAACCATTCATCCATAGTAAGGAAAATAAATGGTTTGTTTTGGTCTAGAAAATTTTAATCATATAGAATGGCGAACAAACTACTAAGTGCACCATTTACTCAACAGCCTTAGGTAAAACTCTATAGATTATTCATACATCTTATCAATTAGAAGTATCTTATCCCAAACAACCCAAAAGCTAAACAAACATCAAATTCCAAGCAATAAATCAAGTTCATTCTTTTTTATTTCATTTCTAAATGATCATTTCTTTAGTTTACATTTATTTCTTGCAAAATTCGGTTTCCATTCATTCATTTATTACTTAATTTCATTTATTCATTTATTTATAGTATTCATGTGCAATTCAATTACTTAGCATATCAATACATTAACTTAAGTCTAAAATCATATATTTACCGTATTCATCCTTTCAACTTATTTTGTTTATAAATAGCTTCTACCATTTACTTAAATTTATTATCATTTATTTATAGTACTTACATTTCTATTACATTAAATTAGTAGCATTTCAATCACAACTTAAGTTTATAACCACTATAACATCAAATTCTTGTTTATAAAAGTAATTCATTGAACCTTTCTATTACATAAGTTTTACTTGTAAATTTTTCCATTACATTTTCTTATTAGACATTTCAACTTTTAAATCTTTTGGTAAGTTATATATATGCTTTTTAAGAATGTAATTGAAAATTATACAAGTTTAACTTATTTCTTTTAATGAATTAAACGTTCAATAATCATATCTTTTGTTTTTATAGGTTACAAATTTCAACTTTCTTGAATTTCATTTATACCTAGCATTTAATCTCTTATTTTAATTAGAGGTTCCAATTATTAATTAGTTGCATCCTATTTCACTACAATAATTGAAACTATTAATTAACGGAAACTTAAAAACTAAATATCGGGCTAAGTTTCAAATCATTTTAAAATAACAGATAGATGTATACAGTTACAATTTGTATATCCAATTATATTTAAAACAATTTTAAATTTATATTAGTTTATCAAAATAAATCTATAGTAAAACTACTACAGTGGCCTTCCCACTTAGAAACTCGAAAATGAATGTCGATGATGCGTGCACTCATCATCGAAATTATTTTCCAGCGATAGAGAGGGGAGTACATAACTTATTTATTTCCAAAATTTCTTTAAAACCATTCTTTCAAATCATATTGAAATATTTAGGTCAGAAAATACTTCAAAAATTATTATTATATTCCAAAATCATTTGAAGAATTTTTTTCCAAAAGCCCGAAACTTAAGTTCTAAATTCCCAATTTTATTCATTTTCTTCGTAAATTTTATTTATCAATCAATATTTATAAAATTCACTACCTAACAACCAAATATATAGCAACCGAATATCTCATTTATAAAACTATTATTTTATATACAAAAATATATAATAGGTAAAATTATTTCATTTACGCATATGTCAAAACAAATATTGTGTCAGTCCATCCTATTAGGTGTTTAGAAATCCCTATTGATGTCATAACGTCCTATGCACCATAAATACACAACTGAACAAATTAACACAATATCAAAACCTTTTATAACACTAACAAATACGCTCTCTCATATATATATGCTCAGCGACTCATCATAATGTATTACCACCCTATTAATAAAGAGTCAGACCCCACAAAGCTAAGGTTTATTGAAAGAGTGGGGCTATGTGGTAGGATTATGTAATATGGAATAATGAAATAGTCTAGATAGATAAAGTAGGTAAATGCAAGGTGACACTAGGATTTTATACTGGTTCGGACCTCTCGTCCTACGTCCAGTCCCTAAGCTCCTCTTAGGAATTTCACTAACAAACACCCTCACTTCACCCGGAGGAATAGGTTTACAACTTACCCGAACAACCGAACGGGATTTCTTGCCTCAACAACCGAAGAGGACTTCAACCCAATTACTAAAATACAATATTCGACTTGTTGTGTTCTTGTCAACACTAATGAGTCTAATGTAGTACAATATTCCTATAATCTTATCCTCGAGAATATGCAATGTGTTTGTGAAGATTTAGGAAATGTGAATTACTATGAATCAAAAGAATGTTATAAAAAAAAACAGTGATTCAAGCAATAGATTGGTGAAAACTTTGAGAATATCTAGAAAATATGAACAAGAGAATAGTAAGATTAAAGCAAGAGAATTCGGTGAATTTAAATGATGTTAAAATCATGAATTTATACTTGTAGAAGAGATGCATATGTTGTCAAAGGTTGCAAACAAGAGATGCTTCCATTTCCATTGATGAATGGTTGCAACTCTTGGGAAGAAGAAGGTGTCTTTTCAGAGAAAATTCGCAGGTTTAAATTCAGTCGACTGAGCAGGAGATTCAGTCGACTGAAAATGTGAAGAAAACTTTTCAGGAACAATTTCAGTCGACTGTGCAGGTAATTCAGTCGACTGAAACTGTGCAATTTTGTATATGTGTATAGTTTCAGTCGACTGGCCATGTCTGTTCAGTCGACTGAAGTATAAAAGTATGCACAGTGAACATGTGAATGAAGTTTTTACGAATGTGTTCTAATGTTCGTGCAAATCTCTTGAGGATATATTTTAACAAATAATCTAGACAGAAAATCGTACTAATGTTTATACTTTGGTCTTCATCTATCTTCTTCTAGTTTTTGCATTCTCTTTCTAGTTGTTGAATCTATCTTCTTCTAGTTTTTGCATTCTCTTTCTGGTTGTTGAATCTATCTTCTTCTAGTTTTTGCATTCTCTTTCTAGTTGTTGAAGCTTATTGTCATTGATCAAAATCTTCGTGCATCAACATTCTCCCCCTTTTTGATTGATGACAATACTATTCTAGAGATGCATATACTTACTTTCTCCCCCTGAATGTATGCACTATCTTTCCTACAAACCAAAGTTAGTACCATAGATTTTCTCCCCCTTTGTCATCGACAAAAAGGAAGAAATAACAGCAGTAATAGTATATCAAAACAATCACTGAATCATAAAGAATATTTGCATAAGCATGAATTAAGAAAAATAAAATTGTTTTGACAGACAAGCGTAAGATGGCTATTTATACAAGCCATTAGAAAGTTAAAAGTACACATCAAAACAACAAAATTACTCATCCTGTAACGACCCAGAATTTTGCACAATTTAAAATGAAATATTTAATTAATTTTAAATATTTGAATGATGGTTTGAATTGAATTCCCAATATAACTATGAATTTGGCGATTAAATTTTAGGATTTAATCTATAAAAAGTTGAATAAAAATTTAAATATGACTTTGGAGTTGAAATTGAATATTGAATTTGTATTTTAAATTCAAACTAATGACTTAGAAAGATAATTTGGATACAAGAATTATTATTTATTTAAATTAATAAAGTATGGTTAGTTTTAATAACATTTTTCTTTAGCTTAAATAAAATGGAATAAATGTTACCAATACAAAATACAAGTATAAATTCTAATTGTAAAACACGTTAATATAAATTTATGTTTGATAATTGAACTGCAAAACGTTTATATGTTTATTAAAGAAAATAATTATGCAAAACAAATTGAATTTAAATGAAAAAAAATATATAAAAATAAAAAAGAAAAAGAAAAAAAAAGAGAGTACATTGCCTTACTTTCACCAGCATGTTATCTCCCGTTACACACGCCTACAAACACGCCTTTCATCACGCCATAACTCACGCACCCTTCCTTTCATAAGCATGGCCGAAGTCTTCTTCAAATCATCAGAAGAAAAAAAAATCAAACGAAAAAAAAAGAAAAATGGCCGAAGCCCCAAATTCTAAAACGCGATGGTCAACGCGAGGGGCGGCTGCATCGGCGAGGCGTTCGATCGAGAGGCGGTGAGCTCGCGGGTGCGCGCGCAAGGAGGCGAAGGCGGCATGGGTGTCGAGTGGCATACCAAAGCGACGCAATCGAGATGGGAACGCATTCGAGGTTGGTGGCGGCTTTTGGAGGCGTGCGCGCGACATGCGGCGGCGCGTAAATTGATGGCGGCGGCGACGTTAGCAAGCACGAGGCGCGCGTAGGTGGTGGAGCTGCGATAGGGATGCGTGCTCGATTGGGGAGACGCGCGATGTCGAGGCTGCGGCGATGAAGTGGGGGCTCAAGTTCGAGTTTGGGGATTTCGAATAGCAGTGAGGTATTGAAAACGATTTACTCTTCAATTTGAATTTATATGTATATGCAGTTTTTAAGCGAATCTTGATAAAGAAAAGGTAAAACAGGAAAAAAAAAATATGCAGTGAAATTGAAATAACTAGTTTGAAAATAAAATTTAATTAGTTGGATTAAAATTTTAAAAGTTTAAAATTGAAAACCTTTTGTAGTTAGGAATATATACAGAAGTTTATAAAGAATAGGTTTGAATTTTTCGAATAGTAATAAAATCATTGGCTAATTTAAATTACCTAATAGGGATTTAATTTATTGGATGAAATAAATTATTTAAAGGAATTGATTTGAAATGAAATCATGGGATAATTTAATTACCAAAGGTTAATATATTAAATTTAGTTCTTAAATTAAATTTTTATTTAAATAAATTTATTTAAGAAGAAATAGGGTTAAATAAAACTATTGATTAAATAAACCTATCAAATGGAAATTCAATTTAATAAGTGAAAGATTTATTTAAAGGGAATTTAGTTTCAAAATTTAAATTTTTAGTTAAAACAAATTTATTTAAAAAGATATTAATTTAAGGTAAAAGAATTAGTAGAAATAAATTTTAAAGGAAATTTAATTTTTAAACTTTTAGTTAAATAAATTTGCTAAAGAAGATTTGTTTGAAATTAAATCCTTAGACAATTAAAATTATTAAACGGAAATTAACAGTTCGATTAATTCAAATATTAACAAACTGTGTAAATATTTATACAAGGTATAAATCAAGAAAATCGAGTCAAGATGGAAATGGATTGCTAATAAAAGCAAAGGTGAGAACTTCTCACTCAAAAGGATTTATTTAAATTTTAAATAGTTAGATTTAAAATTTTGTTGATTGAATGATTGAATGCTTGAATAATGATTGTTATATATATATATATATATATATATATATATATTGGATGTGAATAGACCCTATACGTCGTTAGTAAGCGGAGGTTATTTATTACACACATATACCGCGATATTCCACCTCGAAGTGGAATTGGTATTATATTATATATATAGCAATATATATATATTGGCATATGTATATATTGCAGCTGATTGATTTCCCGCATTTTTTTAGCGAATGAGACCCTATGCGCCGTTAGTAAGCGGATATATATTTATAAAATCCCATATACCGCGATATTCCACCTCGAAGTGGAATGGTATTGTGCTAATGTCTGTGGATGCAGGGAAATAGGTTGGAGGGATCCAACTGGATTCCTCACAAATATTTATTTGATTTCATATATTGTGATATTTGATTGTTTATCATATGGATATATGATGTTTGAAAGTCGTGATTGACTATTTGATGTATTGCATCATCGGATCCAATTTTGAAAGTTTAAAAATAACGATTTTGATTTTTAAGGGATTCTAAAATAATTTTTGAAACTATACGTTTATAAGATATTTTTGTGAATTGATTCATCTTAAATAAATAAACGTTATAATTTTAATATTATAAAAATTATGATTTTTGAGAAATACAGTTAAAAGTTGATTTTTTAAATTATGGGATTAGTGATTTTATAAAATAGTTTGAACTGGGATTTCTGAATTTATTATAAGAAGTCTAAAAATAGAATTTATGGAATTTGATTATTTTATAAATCAAATGATGAAATTATAAAAGACTTTAAAGACGTTTTAAAAATAGTAATACAAATTGTTTTATATTAAAAGATTTATAAATTGATATTTATAAATTAAAGAGATTGGAATTATAAAACGAGCTTTTATAAGTGATAGAATGATTTGTAAATGAATTTCATAAATTGGAATTATAGAATTATAACGGTGAAGTTATAAATGGAATTTTATAAACAGTAGGTTTATAAAATTTGTAAAGTTATTTAAAAGAATGGAATTTGGATAAATAAATGAATCTTATAAGTTATAAGATTTATGAAAATTTATGAAGTTTAAAGGAACGATTTTATAAACAAATAAATTATAAGTATTTAACTTATAATATGAAATTTTAGTATATCATTGAGATATGAAATTGAATATATTTATAAAGGAAATTTATAAAAGGAAGTTGTTATAAAATAAATAGAAATAGAATTTATAAACATTGTTTTATAAATCCGCAACGACTTATTTTGATAAGGAATTGTTGTAATTTATTTATGGAATTATATTCATGTTTTAGACAGTGAATAATTCTTTAAAATAAAATGAATAGAAGTGATGAAATTTATTAACAAGTATATTCACGTTTTTGAATAGTGAATATTTTGTTAAAGAAATTATTTTGGATGTGATGTTTTAAATAGAATTAAAACGATCTAAAGATGTTTTAAAATGTATTGAGATTCGAAACCATAGATTTCAACATTCATTGTTGAAATAGACGTTTTCGAGAAATAGAAGGAAATGGTAGACTATAACACTGTTGTTATAATAAATGATTTCCGAAAGGAAATGTTTTGTATAGTATTGGGATTTATATATCTATTTTAATTTCGAATCCCTATACTAGTGATTTTGGGTTGTCGTAACGATGTTTTCGCAACATTCGTTTTGGCCCAAATAAATATGATTAAGTGAATGATTTCCTTAAAAGAATGAAATATATACTTAATTTCGATTAGGGTATATTAAATATTTTCTAAGTATAGAAAATAAAAAGATCTGTGAATTACTTATTTTTAATAAGTATAGGAATGCTTTTCCAATATTAAGTGAATATTTGGAATTTATCTTTTTGAAGATAAATTGAAAATGAATATTAGAAATTGAATGGAAATCGTATATTCATAAATATTTTGGAATGTAAATTCAATATGGAATTTATAAATGAAATTTGAAAAATGATTTTAAAAATAAATATTGATTTATTTTTGAAGAATGGAAAATATATATCTTGTAAAGATATTTTTGGGAAATAAATAATTTGGAAAATTATTTGGAATCTGGTGATGTTGGCATATCTATTGATAGTTCAATAACCGACTATCAATATTTACCTTTAAATAGGTATTTGTTGTGATTTGTTTGAAATTGGATGCCACACTTATTTTTTTTTTAAATAAGCGCTCACTATTCGGGTTAACCGGGAAAGGACCTTGGGGTCGTATAACCCATTCCGAATATGTGATACGTCGTTATGAATTGCATTCGAAGATCGGTGTTGAAGACCGGATATTTTCGAAAACGAAAGGGTTTCTTGTTGATTGTCTCTGCACTGGCTGATCCCCGGTATTGAGATCTCCTAAGTGATGGGAAATTCGATCGGGATTGTGAATACCCGGATTGCAAGGGCTTCGTAAGAAGTGCCTTCGGTTTTGTTCGAGCCCGGAACAGACTTGTATGGATTGTATGTCTGACATTACAAGTTGAGATATAAAGCCGATTTCTTTCAAATATATTTCTGTTGGTGGCGGAGAGTTTATTCTTTTAGCTTAACACCCTTCTCTGAGACGTACGAGCTCAGAGGTTATGTAGTTGAAGTTATCAGCGATATATTCCCAATTTGGTAATGTGACATGCTGAGTGTTGCTGTAAATGATCATTGTGTTGATTATTTGTGATAGGATCATTTGTTTGATCGTCTATCCTGGTGATCATTTCTATGATCATTTGTTGACCCAAAGCATGGCTTTTGTATAAAGTATGTTTTTGTGGACGTGACTTCGTCGAGCCTCACACCCCGTGAATGGTCAAAACAGGAAAGAAGCAGCAAGGTTATGAGGGGTAGCGCCCTTTAGGATGTGTGCATTTCCTTCCAGAAAAGGGTGGTATCATGGTATGGAGCCCAGATACTTACTCATGTTGAAAACACTTTGTTATGATTGTGTGAACTGATTACGAGCGCTCGGTGAAAAGGTCCCAAAAGACCGGGGGATGGCATATTCGGTCAGTTGTTACTCAGTTAGGGGTAACCCGGCCTTGTGTTGGTAGAGATCCGGTTTGGTTCTCGGGAATGTCCATCCAGAGGCATTCTCATGTGGCAATGGGAAGTTCCTTGGCCTGATCATTCGTTGGAAATCCAAAGAAACAATACGTGACTTGTACGGTTTTAGTTGTATAACCTGCTATGGAATGTGGCGGCAACCTGCTATTGAACATAGTTAGCTATAGTAGGCATAGTTCGAAATGTCTATGCTGGCTAAGATTTATATTCTACTTTCGAAATGAATTTTTCCTATACTATGCACTAATAATAATATCAAATGTTCTTTTAATGCGTATCAAGCATCTTTGACTATCATAAGGAGAAATCTCCTCCGATTCTGCGTTTGCATTGTGTGTGTGTGCGGGAGGCCTTATGGTAGTCTCATTTTTAAAAGCATTGCGAATTGACTTTAAAAATATTCCTCTATTTTGATTTTAAAGATAAATAAACTGTTTTGAGTTCTCACACCAGTCACATGACTGACTTGGAGTTTATTGTTTTCCTTCCTAAACTCTGGGTGCCTACCAATTTCCACACGGGCAGTTAAGAGTTAGGTTTATCAGGATATTCTGGATATTCTGGAGTTGCTGGAGGCAAGCTGGATAGCATGGCGTATTACTTATATAGTATTTCTTTTTCCGCTGCACTGTTTGATGTTGTATACTCTGATGATATGATGTAATAAAATGTGATGTAATGTAATAACTGATATAGTTCTTTGTTTAAAGATTATTCATTATTTATTATATGTTGTTCCGCTGCGAATTGTGAGATTCTGATGTTGTTCTGTTTTGCTTCTTCTGTCCCGTTCTATTCTCTTTTCTTTCTATTTTAAAATGATCTATTTTATGTTTTCTTTTTCTCTCCATCTATCTTTCTCTCTCTCTTCTTCTTTTCTTTTCTTCTTTTTAAAACCCATAACATTTCGGTTTTTCGCCTTCGATTTCTCGACAGTCGATAAATTGAGTATCGATGTTGAATTTTCGAAAGTCGAAAATTTCCGTTTGTTACATTTGGTATCGGAGCTGTTGGTTAAGCGACAACCATGGTTCTGTTGGGTATTACTCGTTAGAGATAGAGTCAGTAGTACTCTAGAATGAGTTTGAGTGTAATAATAGATATGAGCGCATATTGGTTAGTGAATATAAAATTTGTTTTTGAATCGGGTAAATAAAATAATTTTACCCAAAACTATTTTTGGTATAGAAAAGAAATGATTTTCTATGAATTATTATAGTATATGGTTGCATGATTGTTAGGAAGTGATAATATAGAGTTATTATCATTAGTATATGGAATTAAATAAAAATAAGATGGATTGGATTCAAGTAAATTAACTTGATAATTTATTCATTTGTGAAATAATTTCAAATGGAATGAATTGAATATGGAAATTGAAATTGAAAAGAATTAGTGAATGAAGCTAATTTAAGGTAGTAATATGAATTACTAAATAAAAGTTAATCGATAGAATTCAATATTTAGAATTGAGAATTGAATTCGAATGAAATTTAGAATTGTGAATTGAATTCAAATAATTTGAAATCGTGAATTGAATTGAAATGTGAAATTGAATGAAAATGAATATGTAACTTCAATAGTGAAGTGAAAATGTATAAGAAACATATGTTGGAAAATTTTGTAATAGAACTGGCAAAATAGTTTGAATGTTGGAATTGGATGCTACTACTAGCAGGTTATACAGGTGTATAAAGGAATTGAGATTTTGATTTCAAAGATAAAATTGAATTGCTCGACAAAAAGGTACGTATTTCAATTTCAGTACGAGATTTGATGACTTTCTTCTCTAGCCACTTGGCTTTTCTCTTTTCTTTTTGATTCTGAGGGGCCATAGTGCCATTTTGTAGTCGTACCGAGCTAGCCGCGCAAAGGAGACGCTGGCGAAATTTTTCGAAAATTTAGGGTGTTAGAAAAATTTTGAGAAATTTTGAAAGTTTGAAATTTAAATTTGAATTTAAATTTGAATTGTTAGGAAAACAATATTGATTGAAACCTATAATTGAAGTTGAAAAGCTAATTGAAGTAATAATGAATCTCTAGTAAAAAGATTTAGGTTGGTAAGTTGATAAAACTATTTGGATTGTGAAAAATGATAGACGGGATAAGGGCATTCTTCTTAACTTGTAATTTCGGGACGAAATTCTTTTATGGGGGAAAGATTGTAACGACCCAGAATTTTGCACAATTTAAAATGAAATATTTAATTAATTTTAAATATTTGAATGATGGTTTGAATTGAATTCCCAATATAACTATGAATTTGGCGATTAAATTTTAGGATTTAATCTATAAAAAGTTGAATAAAAATTTAAATTTGACTTTGGAGTTGAAATTGAATATTGAATTTGTATTTTAAATTCAAACTAATGACTTAGAAAGATAATTTGGATACAAGAATTATTATTTATTTAAATTAATAAAGTATGGTTAGTTTTAATAACATTTTTCTTTAGCTTAAATAAAATGGAATAAATTTTACCAATACAAAATACAAGTATAAATTCTAATTATAAAACACGTTAATATAAATTTATGTTTGATAATTGAACTGCAAAACGTTTATATGTTTATTAAAGAAAATAATTATGCAAAACAAATTGAATTTAAATGAAAAAAAAAAATAAAAATAAAAAAAAAAAAAGAAAAAAAAAAGAGAGTACATTGCCTTACTTTCACCAGCATGTTATCTCCCGTTACACACGCCTACAAACACGCCTTTCATCACGCCATAACTCACGCACCCTTCCTTTCATAAGCATGGCCGAAGTCTTCTTCAAATCATCAGAAAAAAATAATAATAATAAATCAAACGAAAAAAAAGAAAAATGGCCGAAGCCCCAAATTCTAAAACGCGATGGTCAACGCGAGGGGCGGCTGCATCGGCGAGGCGTTCGATCGAGAGGCGGTGAGCTCGCGGGTGCGCGCGCAAGGAGGCGAAGGGGGCATGGGTGTCGAGTGGCATACCAAAGCGACGCAATCGAGATGGGAACGCATTCGAGGTTGGTGGCGGCTTTTGGAGGCGTGCGCGCGACATGCGGCGGCGCGTAAATTGATGGCGGCGGCGACGTTAGCAAGCACGAGGCGCCCGTAGGTGGTGGAGCTGCGATGGGGATGCGTGCTCGATTGGGGAGACGTGCGATGTCGAGGCTGCGGCGATGAAGTGGGGGCTCGAGTTCGAGTTTGGGGATTTCGAATAGCAGTGAGGTATTGAAAACGATTTACTCTTCAATTTGAATTTATATGTATATGCAGTTTTTAAGCGAATCTTGATAAAGAAAAGGTAAAACAGGAAAAAAAAATATATGCAGTGAAATTGAAATAACTAGTTTGAAAATAAAATTTAATTAGTTGGATTAAAATTTTAAAAGTTTAAAATAGAAAACCTTTTGTAGTTAGGAATATATACAGAAGTTTATAAAGAATAGATTTGAATTTTTCGAATAGTAATAAAATCATTGGCTAATTTAAATTACCTAATAGGGATTTAATTTATTGGATGAAATAAATTATTTAAAGGAATTGATTTGAAATGAAATCATGGGATAATTTAATTACCAAAGGTTAATATATTAAATTTAGTTCTTAAATTAAATTTTTATTTAAATAAATTTATTTAAGAAGAAATAGGGTTAAATAAAACTATTGACTAAATAAACCTATCAAATGGAAATTCAATTTATTAAGTGAAAGATTTGTTTAAAGGGAATTTAGTTTCAAAATTTAAATTTTTAGTTAAAACAAATTTATTTAAAAAGATATTAATTTAAGGTAAAAGAATTAGTAGAAATAAATTTTAAAGGAAATTTAATTTTTAAACTTTTAGTTAAATAAATTTGCTAAAGAAGATTTGTTTGAAATTAAATCATTAGACAATTAAAATTATTAAACGGAAATTAACAGTTCGATTAATTCAAATATTAACAAACTGTGTAAATATTTATACAAGGTATAAATCAAGAAAATCGAGTCAAGATGGAAATGGATTGCTAATAAAAGCAAAGGTGAGAACTTCTCACTCAAAAGGATTTATTTAAATTTTAAATAGTTAGATTTAAAATTTTGTTGATTGAATGATTGAATGCTTGAATAATGATTGTTATATATATATATATATATATATATATATTGGATGTGAATAGACCCTATACGCCGTTAGTAAGCGGAGGTTATTTATTACACACATATATCGCGATATTCCACCTCGAAGTGGAATTGGTATTATATTATATATATAGCAATATATATATATTGGCATATGTATATATTGCAGCTGATTGATTTCCCGTATTTTTTTTAGCGGATGAGACCCTATGCGCCGTTAGTAAGCGGATATATATTTATAAAATCCCATATACCGCGATATTCCACCTCGAAGTGGAATGGTATTGTGCTAATGTCTATGGATGCAGGGAAACAGGTTGGAGGGATCCAACTGGATTCCTCACAAATATTTATTTGATTTCATATATTGTGATATTTGATTGTTTATCATATGGATATATGATGTTTGATAGTCGTGATTGACTATTTGATGTGTTGCATCATCGGATCCAATTTTGAAAGTTTAAAAATAACGATTTTGATTTTTAAGGGATTCTAAAATAATTTTTGAAACTATACGTTTATAAGATATTTTTGTGAATTGATTCATCTTAAATAAATAAACGTTATAATTTTAATATTATAAAAATTATGATTTTTGAGAAATACAGTTAAAAGTTGATTTTTGAAATTATGGGATTAGTGATTTTATAAAATAGTTTGAACTGGGATTTCTGAATTTATTATAAGAAGTCTAAAAATAGAATTTATGGAACTTGATTATTTTATAAATCAAATGATGAAATTATAAAAGAGTTTAAAGAGGTTTTAAAAATAGTAATATAAATTGTTTTATATTAAAAGATTTATAAATTGATATTTATAAATTAAAGAGATTGGAATTATAAAACGAGCTTTTATAAGTGATAGAATGATTTGTAAATGAATTTCATAAATTGGAATTATAGAATTATAACGGTGAAGTTATAAATGGAATTTTATAAACAGTAGGTTTATAAAATTTGTAAAGTTATTTAAAAGAATGGAATTTGGATAAATAAATGAATCTTATAAGTTATAAGCTTTATGAAAATTTATGAAGTTTAAAGGAACGATTTTATAAACAAATAAATTATAAGTATTTAACTTATAATATGAAATTTTAGTATATCATTGAGATATGAAATTGAATAGATTTATAAAGGAAATTTATAAAAGGAAGTTGTTATAAAATAAATAGAAATAGAATTTATAAACATTGTTTTATAAATCCGCAACGACTTATTTTGATAAGGAATTGTTGTAATTTATTTATGGAATTATATTCATGTTTTAGACAGTGAATAATTATTTAAAATAAAATGAATAGAAGTGATGAAATTTATTAACAAGTATATTCACGTTTTTGAATAGTGAATATTTTGTTAAAGAAATTATTTTGGATGTGATGTTTTAAATAGAATTAAAACGATCTAAAGATGTTTTAAAATGTATTGAGATTCGAAACCATAGATTTCAACATTCATTGTTGAAATAGACGTTTTCGAGAAATAGAAGGAAATGGTAGATTATAACACTGTTGTTATAATAAATGATTTCCGAAAGGAAATGTTTTGTATAGTATTGGGATTTATATATCTATTTTAATTTCGAATCCCTATACTAGTGATTTTGGTTTGTCGTAACGATGTTTTACGCAACATTCGTTTTGGCCCAAATAAATATGATTAAGTGAATGATTTCCTTAAAAGAATGAAATATATACTTAATTTCGATTAGGGTATATTAAATATTTTCTAAGTATAGAAAATAAAAAGATCTGTGAATTAATTATTTTTAATAAGTATAGGAATGCTTTTCCAATATTAAGTGAATATTTGGAATTTATCTTTTTGAAGATAAATTGAAAATGAATATTAGAAATTGAATGGAAATCGTATATTCATAAATATTTTGGAATGTAAATTCAATATGGAATTTATAAATGAAATTTGGAAAATGAGTTTAAAAATAAATATTGATTTATTTTTGAAGAATGGAAAATATATATCTTGTAAAGATATTTTTGGGAAATAAATAATTTGGAAAATTATTTGGAATCTGGTGATGTTGGCATATCTATTGATAGTTCAATAACCGACTATCAATATTTACCTTTAAATAGGTATTTGTTGTGATTTGTTTGAAATTGGATGCCACGCTTATTGTTTTTTAAAATAAGCGCTCACTATTCGGGTTAACCGAGAAAGGACCTTGGGGTCGTATAACCCATTCCGAATATGTGATACGTCGTTATGAATTGCATTCGAAGGTCGGTGTTGAAGACCGGATATTTTCGAAAACGAAAGGGTTTCTTGTTGATTGTCTCTGCACTGGCTGATCCCCGGTATTGAGATCTCCTAAGTGATGGGAAATTCGATCAGGATTGTGAATACCCGGATTGCAAGGGCTTCGTAAGAAGTGCCTTCGGTTTTGTTCGAGCCCGGAAAAGACTTGTATGGATTGTATGTCTGACATTACAAGTTGAGATATAAAGCCGATTTCTTTCAAATATATTTCTGTTGGTGGCGGAGAATTTATTCTTTTAGCTTAACACCCTTCTCTGAGACGTACGAGCTCAGAGGTTATGTAGTTGAAGTTATCAGCGATATATTCCCAATTTGGTAATGTGACATGCTGAGTGTTGCTGTAAATGATCATTGTGTTGATTATTTGTGATAGGATCATTTGTTTGATCGTCTATCCTGGTGATCATTTCTATGATCATTTGTTGACCCAAAGCATGGCTTTTGTATAAAGTATGTTTTTGTGGACGTGACTTTGTCGAGCCTCACACCCCGTGAATGGTCAAAACAGGAAAGAAGCAGCAAGGTTATGAGGGGTAGCGCCCTTTAGGATGTGTGCATTTCCTTCTGGAAAAGGGTGGTATCATGGTATGGAGCCCAGATACTTACTCATGTTGAAAACACTTTGTTATGATTGTGTGAATTGATTACGAGCGCTCGGTGAAAAGGTCCCAAAGGACCGGGGGATGGCATATTCGGTCAGTTGTTACTCAGTTAGGGGTAACCCGGCCTTGTGTTGGTAGAGATCCGGTTTGGTTCTCGGGAATGTCCATCCAGAGGCATTCTCATGTGGCAATGGGAAGTTCCTTGGCCTGATCATTCGTTGGAAATCCAAAGAAACAATACGTGACTTGTACGGTTTTAGCTGTATAACCTGCTATGGAATGTGGCGGCAACCTGCTATTGAACATAGTTAGCTATAGTAGGCATAGTTCGAAATGTCTATGCTGGCTAAGATTTATATTCTACTTTCGAAATGAATTTTTCCTATACTATGCACTAATAATAATATCAAATGTTCTTTTAATGCGTATCAAGCATCTTTGACTATCATAAGGAGAAATCTCCTCCGATTCTGCGTTTGCATTGTGTGTGTGTGCGGGAGGCCTTATGGTAGTCTCATTTTTAAAAGCATTGCGAATTGACTTTAAAAATATTCCTCTATTTTGATTTTAAAGATAAATAAACTGTTTTGAGTTCTCACACCAGTCACATGACTGACTTGGAGTTTATTGTTTTCCTTCCTAAACTCTGGGTGCCCACCAATTTCCACACGGGCAGTTAAGAGTTAGGTTTATCAGGATATTCTGGATATTTTGGAGTTGCTGGAGGCAAGCTGGATAGCATGGCGTATTACTTATATAGTATTTCTTTTTCCGCTGCACTGTTTGATGTTGTATACTCTGATGATATGATGTAATAAAATGTGATGTAATGTAATAACTGATATAGTTCTTTGTTTAAAGATTATTCATTATTTATTATATGTTGTTCCGCTGCGAATTGTGAGATTCTGATGTTGTTCTATTTTGTTTCTTCTGTCCCATTCTATTCTCTTTTCTTTCTATTTTAAAATGATCTATTTTATGTTTTCTTTTTCTCTCCATCTATCTTTCTCTCTCTCTTCTTCTTTTCTTTTCTTCTTTTTAAAACCCATAACATTTCGGTTTTTCACCTTCGATTTCTCGACAGTCGATAAAGTGAGTATCGATGTTGAATTTTCGAAAGTCGAAAATTTCCGTTTGTTACACATCCTTATCCCAGTCATATGAACCTTCTCTTCCTGTTGGTCACGTATGACAGGTCCTCCTGTTGGTGGTCTTTGAGCTCTTCCTCCTTGTCCACAACTAGCTCCACTTGCACTGCTACTTGTATGCTCTTCGGATGTCGTCCATGTAAATGTAGGTGCCGGACGTTTGCCTCGTGATGTTGAAACAGTAGTGGTGCTTGAGCATGAGATTGCATCCCAAAGCTTATTGAAGAATCCTTTTATTTTATCAAGCTTATGATCAACCTTTTTAAGACGAGTGTCAAGAATTTGTTGATTTCTTGACAATATCTCCAAGGATTGGTTGGTAGTGAAGCTTGGGTCAACAAGACGAATTTCATCATCTTGCTCGAGATGTTCTTCGTGGCGAGGTTGAGGAGGTGGTTGTTGTTGTTGTTGTTCTTGATGCCTTGCTTCCCATTCGACAAGAGATATTATGCAAGGAGGTTGAGATGGGAGTTGCATTAGCCTTATGGTCCGATGGTTAATCTGATGGACCATTGTATTCTCTGATACCGGTAATGGCGTATCGACATTTAGGAGAAGTCACATAATGTACTCTCCAAAGTAAATAGTGCGCATTTTGCCATTGTTGAAAGTGAGAAACTCATCGAGAATAAGCTGTACCCAATTAACTTGAATATTGCCAAAAACAGCATATAAAGCTCGATAGTTGTTTGGGTAAACAATTTCGTATGAGCCCGTGCGAGGAGTAATCGTTCTCATTAGGGCTTTATGGAGGATTCTTGCCATAGGTCGAAGGGAAGTGGGCTTAAAATCCCTAAAGTTGATGTTATCTTCCATAAATCGATGGTTGATGTTGTCTCGAATGTGTGGATTGAATTCAATCTCTTCAAGTTTTCTCCCAACATTTGGGGACTCTAAAATGTGAGCCATTCTATCCAAGGAGAGCCAAACTTTCTTTCCACATACCATGCTCCAAACACTATTGTTTGGATTTCGTGGAGTTTGGTGTCCAAGATTAAGATTAGCATAAAATAATTTTACCATTACATGATTAATGGCATGATCATTTCTTTTTAAATCTAGAAGTGGAGTTAAACCTGCCGGATTTGTGAATGCTTGAAGATTGTAGGTTTGGAAACTTTGAAAATCAACGAAAGAATGCTCAAAAATTCGAGAATTCTTCATCTTGTTCCATCGGGTGACAGCAGTTCCATCATAAAGCCATTGTGCAATTTGAGCATCAATTGGCTCGGAGGATGAAGAAGATGAGGCTCTTGATCTTTTTGGTGCCATTTTGGTGAGAATTGATTTGATTTTGAGGAATTTGATAGCTAGGGTTTCGAATAGATTTGGAGAAGAAGGTTTGTAGGAGGTAAAAGTGAATAGGTATGGTAATTTTTGATGGATAAAAAGGGAAGTTCTGCCTGGGAAGCAGCGTACAGTCGACTGAATGTTCTGTTCAGTCGACTGAATCAAAGGCCAAAGTGTTCTGTGATATATTCAGTCGACTGAGCAGTACTTTTAGTCGACTGAATGTTGTTACAAAAATTTTGCTGTTGAATTTTCAGTCGACTGTGCAGATGGTTTCAGTCGACTGAACTGTGCATAAGTGATTTTCTGTCATAATTTCAGTCGACTAAGCAGGGGATTCAGTCGACTAAACATACAATGTTTGCTATTTTAGTTAATTTTTGAATTTTAAACAATTTATTTAAAGGAATAGTTACAAAAATATTGATGTATTATCATATAGAATTTTAACTATTTCTTTGGAGATGGACTTGGAGAATTCTTTCCTTCATTCTTCATGTAATTTATATCCCATGAATTCAGACTATATTGAGGAGTCTTAGGAGACATCCAAGGATTCATAGGATCAACCGGTGTACGATAAGATGAAGACGGATCAAGTGAGCTAACAGGGCGAGGTAGAGGTTCAGCCACTTGATTCTTCTTTGATCCACAGAATCGTAAACCGATTTGTTCTAGAAAACTCAAACGTCGTGCTGTAACTTTTTGCTCGAAGTATAGCTCTCGTTGAAGATCGATTTGTTGTTGTTGAAAGTGATGAATTTCATCAATCTTTCTTTTTGTGTCAGGTGAAATAAAGAGTCATCTTTTCACCTTTTTCGATTCTGGTGTGAAACCAGTATGATAATTTTCCCATTTGTAAACCGGCTCATGTGCTGGCGTTGGTGTGGGAAGTTTTGGCGATGTTGGAGAGTTATCAACTGACGAGGTGATATTGATCGGAGAGAAGGAGTTGTTTGACGACATTTTATATTGAAATTTGATTAAGCTTTTAATTGTAAGATCGAGATGTGAAAAAATAATTTTTTTTGAGTTTATTTATAGTCGAGCTTTACTAAATAACTAAAGGTTATAATTTATTTTAAAATTTGTAACCGCACAATGATTTAGTGGTTGGGAGAATTTTGTTAGAAAAGAAGGGTTCTTATTAAAAATTCAGTTTTTAAAATGAGTGGTCTACAAATTATATAATGTAGCATATAATATTTCCGAAAAATATTTGATATGTTCATTCAGTCGATTGAACAGATTGTTTTAGTCGACTGAAATGAGTGAATATTTCAAATGCATCTCTAATTGATATCTTTAAAGGATATTATACCTAATTCTCTTCGAAGTTTTATAAAGGAGTTTTCTAATAGAGGTTTAGTAAATATATCGGCAATTTGATTTTCGGTAGAAATATGTTCTAAATTAATTATTCCTTTTTCGATATTGTCACGTAAAAAATGGTGACGAATATCTATATGTTTTGTACGAGAGTGATTAATAGGATTTTTAGATAAGTTTATTGTACTTGTATTATCACAATATATTGTAGAATTTGTTAAATTTATATTAAAATCTTTAAGTGTTTGTTGCATGTATATAACTTGAGTGCAAGCTAAAGCAGCTGATATATACTCTGCTTCGCATGTGGAAAGTGAGACACAATTTTGTTTCTTACTAAACCAAGACACAAATGATTTTCCAATGAAATGGCAAGTACCACTTGTACTTTTTCTATCCGTTCGGGATCCACCAAAATCAGCATCACTGAATGACACTAACTCAAACGAACATTCCTTTGGATAGAAAAGACCGAAATCTTTAGTTTGGTTAAGATATCGCATTATTCGTTTTACTGCTCTTAAGTGTGAATCTTTAGGATCGGATTGAAAACGTGCACATAAACAAACACTCATTATTATGTCAGGTCTACTAGCGGTTAAATAGAGCAAAGAACTTATCATACTTCTAAACAATTTTTGATCTACACTTTTGCCATTTTCATCTCGATCGAGATGTGTAGTGGTACTCATAGGAGTAGGTTTAGCAGAAGTGTTTTCCATACCAAATCGTTTTATTAAATTATTACAATATTTTTCTTGGTTTATAAAAATTCCATTTGTTAATTGTTTGATTTGAAGTCCGAGAAAATATGATAGTTCACCCATATGAGACATTTCGAACTCATTAGTCATTATATCTGAAAATTCTTTACACAAATTTTCATTTGTTGAATCAAAAATAATATCATCTACATATATTTGAATTATTAAAATATCTTTGGCAGTATTTTTAATAAAAAGTGTTTGATCTACTTTTCCAATTTTAAATCCTGAGTTTAATAAATAACTTTTAAGTCTTTCATACCAAGCACGAGGAGCTTGTTTAAGACCATATAGTGCTTTCTTTAATTTAAATACATGATCCGGATATTTTTCATGTATAAATAATGGAGGTTGTTCTACATATACATTTTCTTTAATAAAACCATTTAAAAATGCACTTTTAACATCCATTTGATAAAGTTTAAAATTGTGAAAACAAGAAAAGGCTAATAGTATACGTATTGCTTCCAATCTTGCAACGGGAGCAAATGTTTCTTCAAAATCAATACCTTCTTCTTGATTATACCCTTGTGCTACTAGTCTTGCTTTATTCCTTGTTATATTACCTTGTTCATCTACTTTATTTTTGTAAATCCATTTTGTTCCAATTACTGATTGATTATTAGGACGGGGAACTAATTCCCAAACATTGTTACGTTCAAATTGATTTAATTCTTCTTGCATTGCGATAATCCAATAATCATCTGTTGATGCTTCTTTTGGATTTTTAGGTTCTATAGATGAAATGAAAGCCACATGACTCATTTGATTTAGTTGATTTCTTGTTCTAACTTGAGAATTTATTTCTCCTATTATATTTTGAGTTGGATGATCTCGTAATATTCTAGGAGGAGATCTTAGTTCATTATTATTTTCAGGGTTTATTTCTTCTATATTTATTAATTCTTCATCATCTTTTATATTTAAATTTTTATTAAAGTTTTCATCAAAAGATATATGTAGAGTTTCTTCAATTAAGTTTTTTCGTTTATTAAATACTCGATATGCTTTACTTCGTTCAGAATATCCTACGAAAATTCCTTCATCGGCTTTTGAATCGAATTTTCCTAGTTGATCTTTTGTATTTAAAATAAAACATTTTGATCCAGATATTTTAAAATAAGATATATTAGGTTTTTTATTATTGAATAGTTCATAAGAAGTATTTTTAGTTAAAGGCCTAATTGAAATTCTATTTAATACATAACATGCAGTAGCAACTGCTTCTGCCCAAAAATGTTTGGTAGAGAACACCCATTTAACAATGTTCTTGCGCATTCTTGTAATGTTCTATTCTTTCTTTCTACAACTCCATTTTGTTGAGGAGTTCTAGGAAAAGAAAAATTATGATTAATTCCTTTCTTTTTACAAAATGTTTCAAAAACTTCATTTTCGAATTCGCCTCCATGATCACTGCGAATATTTTTAATTTTCAAATCTTTAAGGTTTTGAATTCTTTTGACAAATGTTTTAAAATGCTCAAAAGTGTCGCTTTTATTTTTTATAAAAATAGTCCATGTATATCTTGAAAAATCATCTACAATTACAAATACGTATTGACTATGATTAATGGATTGAACTTGTGTTGGTCCGAATAAATCCATATGTAGTAATTCTAATGGTTGTAAAGTTGAAATATTTTTCTTAGATTTAAAAGATGATTTCGTTAATTTTCCTTTTTGACAATCATCACAAAAATTATTTATTTTAAAATTTATTTTGGGTAATCCTCTTACTAGTTCATTTTTAGAAAGTTTTCTAATAGTTTTAAAATTTATATGATAAAATCTTTTGTGCCATAACCAAGGATCATTATCTTTGGCAAGTAAACACATACTTGAATTATGATTAATATTCATATTTAAAACATAAATATTTCTATCTCTATTTCCTTCAAAAATAAGATTTTGGTTTTGATCAAAAATACTACATTTATTATTCGAGAAAGTTATTTTAAAGCCTTTGTCACATAATTGACTTATGCTAAGTAGATTATGTTTTAAATTTTCAACTAATGAAACATTTGTTATAAAAGGTAAATTTGATGTACCGTAATTGTTCACATCTCCTTTGCCAATGAAATAGCCTTTTGAATTGTCTCCGAAGGTAACCGAGCCACCATCAAAGTATGTGATGCTTGTAAGCATATCTTTGTCTCCGGTCATGTGTTTTGAACAACCACTATCTAATATCCATTTCTTATTTTTAAGTGGGACCTAAAAATAAATATGAGATTATTGGTACCCACTTTTTAATAGGGTCCTAAGAAGTTAGAGTTTTAGGAAGCCAAACCCAGTTTGGTTTAGTGTCCTTTTTATAAGTATAGTATTTATTATGATGAACATTATCCATAAATGTTTTAATATATTTATTTCTTATTAATACATTGTTAGTTTTTGGTACCCAAATTGTAACTACCTTGATTTGTACTTTTGTTTTAATAGATTTCTTAATTAATTTTTTTCGTTTTGAATCCATATTCCTTTTAAAATTTGTATTTTTCTTTTTAGGAATTTTTGACTCCTTATTATATCCTAATCCATGTTTATTTGAAGAGAATTGAGAATTTTCTAAAATCTTAGATAAATTTTCTCTTCCTTTGTTAAAGTTAGAAACATTTTTAGTGATGTTCTCTAATCTAGTTTGAAGACTATTATTTTCTAACTCAACTTGTCTAATTTTAGTTTTTAAATCATGATTTTCAGAAATAATTATATCATTCTTTAATTTTTGAGTTTCAATTTCTTGACTTAAAAGTGATAATTGAGTTTCCGAATTTGAATAAGATTCTTGAATTTTTTCAAGTTCTTCTTCAAGAATTTTCTTTTCATCATTTAACATATCTCTCTCAAACTCATCTTTGTTTTGATTTTCATGAATTTCCTTAATTTTCTTTTTAAGAATTTTTATTGTGCTTAAGAGTTCAGTGTTTACTTCAATTAAATCGTCGAAAGTTAAATTATTTACCTCAGATTCTTGAGCCATGAAGCATACATTTGCCTATTCATTGTCGCTATCACTATCACTTTCGGATGATGATGAATCTGAATCGTCCCATGTTACAGAAAATGCCTTCTTTTTGAATTTATCTTTCTTGTTTTTGTTGTTGAAGTTTTTCTGATTTTCCTTCATTTGTTCTTGACAATCTTTTTGCATATGTCCTTTCTTATGACAATTGAAGCATTCTATATTTGAGGATGATGGTTTGTTCAAGAAATTCTTTTTGAATCCGTTTTTGTTTCCTTTTCTATACTTTAGGAATTTCTTGAAATTTTTGGCTATAAATGCTAGATCCTTATCTTCAGACTCCGATTCTTCCTTTTCCGCATGAAAAGCAATATTCTTTCTTTCTTGACCTTGATCCTTTTTAGCTTGCATATTTACTTCATACGACATAAGATATCCAATCAATTCTTCTGGTTTCATTGTAGATAAATCATTTGCTTCCTCGATTGCTAGTACTTTTCTCTCCCATTCATCAGTGAGTGAATTTAGAACTTTAGACACAATGTCAAAGTCCGTGTATCTTTCTCCTAGTCCGATTAGAGCATGATGAATGTCTTGAAATCTTGAGTACATGTCATTGATGGATTCATTTTGTCGCATTCTAAAATTTTGGAATTGATTCTTCAGCATGGATATCTTTATTTGTTTAACCTTGTTTGTGCCTTCATGTATGACTTTAAGAGTTTCCCATATCTGATATGCAGTAGTACATATGCTAACACGGTTGAATTCATTTCTATCCAGGGCGCAAAATAGCATATTCATAGCTTTGGCATTTGCACTAGCTTCATTCTTTTGAATTTGTGTCCATGTAGGATAATCGGTTGTGGGTACAACGAACTCTGCTTGAGTAGCATTCCAGGCTTCGAAACTTGTTGCTTGCATATAAATCCTCATCCTTGTAGCCCAATAGTTATAGTTTAGTCCATTGAATAGAGGAGGTCTTTGGGTGGATTGTCCTTCCGCAAATGTAGAACTATAGGCAGATGTTGTGCTTGTGCGTGCGTTATTTTCCATATTATCAATATGTCTAATAACGGTGTTATGGTTATAGGACGACCTTGCTTTGATACCAATTGAAAGAGTGGGGCTATGTGGTAGGATCGTGTAATATGGAATAATGAAATAGTCTAGATAGATAAAGTAAGTAAATGCAAGGTGACACCAGGATTTTATACTGGTTCGGACCTTTCGTCCTACGTCCAGTCCCTAAGCTCCTCTTAGGAATTTCACTAACTAACACCCTCACTTCACCCGGAGGAATAGGTTTACAACTTACCCGAACAACCGAACGGGATTTCTTGCCTCAACAACCGAAGAGGACTTCAACTCAATTACTAAAATACAATATTCGACTTGTGGTGTTCTTGTCAACACTAATGAGTCTAATGTAGTACAATATTCCTATAATCTTATCCTCGAGAATATGCAATGTGTTTGTGAAGATTTAGGAAATGTGAATTGCTATGAATCAAAAGAATGTTACAAACAAAAACAATGATTCAAGCAATAGATTGGTGAAAGCTTTGAGAATATCTAGAAAATATGAACAAGAGAATAGTAAGATTAAAGCAAGAGAATTCGGTGAATTTAAATGATGTTAGAATCATGAATTTATACTTGTAGAAGAGATGCATATGTTGTCAAAGGTTGCAAAGAAGAGATGCTTCCATTTCCATTGATGAATGGTTGCAACTCTTGGGAAGAAGAAGGTGTCTTTTCAGAGAAAATTCGCAGGTTTAAATTCAGTCGACTGAGCAGGAGATTCAGTTGACTGAAAATGTGAAGAAAAATTTTCAGGAACAATTTCAGTCGACTGTGCAGGTAATTCAGTCGACTGAAACTGTGCAATTTTGTATATGTGTACAGTTTCAGTCGACTGGCCATGTCTGTTCAGTCGACTGAAGTATAAAAGTATGCACAGTGAACATGTGAATGAAGTTTTTATGAATGTGTTCTAATGTTCGTGCAAATCTCTTGAGGATAGATTTTAACAAATAATCTAGACAGAAAATCGTACTAATGTTTATACTTCGGTCTTCATCTATCTTCTTCTAGTTTTTGCATTCTCTTTCTAGTTGTTGAATCTATCTTCTTCAAGTTTTTGCATTCTCTTTCTAGTTGTTGAATCTATCTTCTTCTAGTTTTTGCATTCTCTTTATAGTTGTTGAAGCTTATTGTCATTGATCAAAATCTTCGTGTATCAACATTTATCGCTAAACCAAAGCTTTGATACCAAATGTAACATCCCTCCTTTTCGTACGTTTAAGCAGACACACATGTCGACTCAAACCATACAGAAGGGCGGGTTGTTATTGGGGTGAATAAGAAAAACAGAGAAAGAAAGAAAACAGAACAAAATCTCGCAGTGGAATGACAAAGTATAATAATCAAATAACAGTTCATGAAGTAGTTTTACAAAACTTTTGATTAGACTTATACAACACAGTATCAGAGTTACACATACCAACGAATAATAAATAACAAAGCAGCAGAACAATGTGATGCAATGGAACAATATAGTAAATAATAGCAATACAATCTTCGTCTTCGTCCTCCAGAAGTAAGGACTTCAAAACCTAAAATGCTCAGGCTGACCTGAGCAAATTGAAAAGAAAAAACACTCGAGTCAGAACTAAAAGATCTTATGTAAGTCAAATCAACGGTAAATAATATGAGTGGAACGACGTCAGAGATGTTTATGGGATTTGACATCTCCTATCCATTGTCTAATATGAGTGCAATAACTTAAGAGATGTTCGAGATTTACATCTCCTAAGGATCCGTTAAACTATTTTCTATGTAGTAATATACGCTATTATAATAATGTCTATAGTAAAATAAACTTACTTTTAAATAGCATTAAGGCTTTGCATTTCCACCTTAACACGTAATAGTCTTAGTAGTCCATCCAGTATCATGGTCCCTCCTGATCGGGAAGCCGCCAGAGGATATTCCATAGTCTACGGAAGAAAACCAAACACGTACAAGGCTCGCTAGGGTAGGTGACATGGCACAACTAGGCAATGCTAGGGTAGATATACCAATTACTATCCGGACTGATGGTGACGCGTAGCATGCAGCTACCTCCCACCTTGAGCCACATCCCCAAAAATCAAAAGGGCCCCAATCAATCACAAGGTAATAGAATGGCATCGAAGGAGTGTGTCTCTTTAACAACCAAACGTTATTATAACACCGCGGTCATTTCAAAATAATTTATACTTCAAAACCAGAATATAATATCCACTTCAAAACCATATAAATACGATATCATTTCCATTTCAAAAACCAAATCAATATGATATCATTTCCATTTCAAAAACCAAATCAATATGATATCATTTTTATTTCAAATATATCCTTTTTCCAAAATCATAGCTCTTTCAACGTTATAACACTTCGAAATCAAAACACTTGAAATATAACACTTTCAAATCATAATACTTTGAAACTCATAACTTTGAAACATAACTTCCACCACTTAAATGGTTTAAGTATCAAAATACTTTATATAATAAAATAACTTCTTCAATTTCACAAATCAATTCCAAAACAACTTGAATTTCTACATTTTATATTTAACCAAATCCCAAATCATAAATTTCAATTCAATTCAGTTTCAAAATAAACTATTCTAATTTATATCGATTTCAAAACAGATTTGATCCACGGAATAAACCATTTCAAATTCAATATATTTCAAACTTTAAGTATTCAACAATTTCAAAACTAATTTTTGTAATTTCATATATATATATAATATCAAATTCAATTTTCCATTATTTAGTTTTGAAATATTTTACTTGATAAATCCAATATCATTTAAATAAAACCCAAATTACAAATAACTAAATATTTCCGTCAATTTATTTATACGTGAAATGTTAATTTAATCCACCTTAAACCAAAATCAAGTTATAAAAATCATACCTTTTACAATTTCAAATTTAATAAATTTCACATCAAACTTATTTGAGTTTAATTCTTGTATAAATTCAATTTCCAATAAATTTCAAATTTATCTTCCAACCTTAATTTATTCGAATCATTATAAACTCTATATTAAAATATAATTTAAATACTTAACTATATTATCTCAATAAAAATCAAACTTATTATTAAGCTTATTCTATATTAAAACAAATTTATACATAGCTTAAAATCAAGAATAAATTAACATTTATATAACATCTGAAATTAATATTTATATAAAACCATATATTTCTTTACAAAACCATAGAAATCATTTCAAATTATTTATATATACATATATATAGACCACAGTGTCTGTATATAATTTTCTATCCTATGGTCAAATAATACTGATATTTATCATTTCAATCCGCAACTTAATATTTTACGGTTGTATATCATTTCAAACCGCAACCCCGAATTAAAAATAATCCATAACGAACTTGCTGTTTATAACGATATACACTAAACGTCCATTCAACCAATATCGACAATCAATATCCATCACAATCATCATCCAAAACAATCCATAAATATCAATATATAAAGTGAAAATAAATAACAGGTAATTAACTGGCAGTTTATATGCAATAATAAATTAAATAACAATTTAATTCAAATAAATTCAATTTAACTGAAACGATGATTAAAAATATACCAAACAATCATAAATAAATTCCTAATCACATCATGAATTAAATTTAACAAAAATAAGAAATTTTGGATGTTGTGAGTAGGTTAAAACACTTACCTTTGAATTTAAATCCAATTTAAACTCAAAATTTGAACAATCTCAGAATTCGTCCAAACCAGCGCCAAAATGTTCGGAATTTCGATATGATCCTAACGGATCAAACCACACGTAAATTGGACCTTGTGTGTAAAAATTATTGATGTTAGAACAAATGGATTTAAAATAAAATAAAAATTAAACAAAACAACATCATCTACAATTCCAAGGCCACGTCACCCTCTTTACTCACACTACCCACGCACGAGACCTGCTTCGTTTGTTCGAAACCCCGATGCCATCTCGCAGCCGTACACGACTAAGACCCCGCCATCTCACACGTTCGCCCCCACCTACTCCGATGAACTCCCCTTCGTCCTCTCCACAAAACGCTAACCTCCAATCGACGACCAGATGAAGATGATCGCGCTCGATTGAACGGCCGTGAATATTCCATCGATTACGGCCACATCGAAACCCAAATTGAAAAACAAATCATATGTTTTGACTTGCGCTCGTCGAGAGCTTCAAATCCATATATAATTCGATATATATTGAGGAGTATGAATTTTTTAGATTTGGTTTTGATTTGAAATTGCAATTGGAAATTAAGTTTTGTCTGCCATAGGAAAGAGGAATTGAGAAGAAGATGTACGTAGAGACAAATGAATATGAGGAGTGGCTAGGGTTTATAACCGGATATATATAGGCAAAGCTGGAAATGGAGATAACAGATCGGATTTGATTTGGGTTGGAAAGATAAACGACCCGAAAAGCACGTTCTACCTCCGGAACGAAAATGTATCAACCTATATATCAAAATAGATGTTTTCAAACATTTTAAATTCAATGGAACGGGTTTCAAGTCCTAATTCAATCGTATGAAGAATTTACGCTAAAATCAACTTATTTCAAATTGATTTCAATTGATTTCAACTAAATTGATTTCTAGGCATTTCGAGCTCGTACGATCAAACGACAAGTCTGATCGATACGAAACTTGAAATCCTACTATAGTTCACCGTTACGGATCCGATGAAATTAGTTTCGTTGAAATCCGAGTCAGTGGCCAAAATGGCTATTTTCCATTTAATTAAATAAATGAATTATAAATTAATTAAATCACTTTTTCAATTCTGATTCCATAATGGATAAATAAATTTGGATTACTAGGTAGTACATAATCCTTTATAACAAATTCCTATATCTATTTGACATTGAATATTCCACCAATTAAAAATGTATATATGTGCGTGTGCGTGTATACATATATGTGTATATATATGTGTGTGTGTGTGTATATGTATATATATATGTGTGTGTGTGTGTGTGTGTATGTATATGTGTGTGTGTGTGTGTATGTATATGTGTGTGTGTGTATGTATATATGTGTGTATATATATGTATATATATGTGTGTGTTTATATGTATATGTATATATGTGTGTGTGTGTATGTATATATGTGTGTGTGTGTGTGTATGTATATATGTGTGTGTCTATATATGTGTGTGTGTGTGTATATATGTATATATATGTGTGTGTATATATATGTATATAAATATGTGTGTATATATATATGTTTATGTATATATATGTATATATATTTGTACACCGATATATCTATTTCATATATGTGACAAGGGTTCGATGGAACTCAACTCTGGTCACACGATAAATTTATAGTGTTGATTGGTCGATAAATTTGAATTATAAATATAAATCTAACTTTCTTTTTTTTATAAAAATCTTTTAAAAATTAGTATTATACTATATTAAAAGCATGGAATATTCCCAAATTTTAAAGTGCTTTTTAGCAGGGCCGGCGGGGTTGACTATTCCCTTTTCAAATTTTATTGCAACCGTAGCAATAAAATAAATTAGCTCAAAACACGCTTTGAGATAAGAAAAAAAGGGCAGAAACAGGGAAGAAACCATAAAAAACATATAAAACAAACATCAGAAAAAAATAAAACAAACTCCCACCAAGCTTGTAACAACCCGATATTTTCAACCATTCGCATCCATTATAAGTGTATAGGTAGACACTCATGCCGGAATTGAATTGCTCAAAATACCGCGTTGTAAATAAAATTTGGCAAATCTCAGAATATACAGTAAATAATAATCACAGATCACAGACACAGAGTAATAATAGTGCAGTGGACGTAAAAGAAGTAGTAGTTCATGAAGCTACTATGTAAATATATCAGAGTTAAATAAAATACAACAGAATAAATAAAGTGCAACAGAAGTCTCAAGATGATAACCAAGTACAAGCTAAATAGAACAACAGAACAGGAATAGATAAAACTAGATAAGCAGATAATTTCCAGCGATTCCAATCTCCAGAAAGTGGAATCTAAATCTGTGAATAACTCAGGCTGACTCGAGCGTAAATAAAATATACAAACACTCGAGTCAGGACAATATATACTTATATAATGTAAACCAACTCAAGTGAACTGTAATAAGGTACAAGTAACTTAAAGGATGCCTGGGACCGCCCATCCTCTAAGGATCCGTTAAACTATTTACTATATAGTAATATTGCGCTATTATAATAATGTCTACAGTAAAATAAACTTACTTTTAAATAGTGTTCCCGGCTACCCATATCACCCTTCACACATAATAGTCCCAGTAGTCCATCCAGTATCAGCATATCTCCAGATCGGGAGACTACCCTAAATAACCCATGGACTACGGGAGAAAAACAAACTAGTAGTAAAGGCTCGGTATGGTAGGTGACACGGCACACAAGGCAATGCCAGGGTAGATATACTAATTACGCACATGGGCTGGTGGTAACGCAGCAGCCGCATACGCCCACCTCGGAACACACTCACATATCAAAATCGAAGGATGGCCATCTAATCAATCACAAGTAAGAGTATAGTATCGAAGGAATGTGTCCGACCAGAGGAGCTACCCCTTTTGGCCCGAGATCGCTCCTGTTTTAGCCACCTTAAGCCAACTCACGGGAGTCGGGTCCACGTAAATATACCTCAAGAATGTCGCCACCATCCTACTTTATTCTAGAATCTCCACCGCGTACACGGTTGTCAAAGTGGTTTTCGGTATCGACAGAGAGTATGCCGGATATCCAATTCCGGTCTCTTTGCCAACCAATCGTTATTATAACCCGCGGTTATAATTCTACAATATAATATTTTATACTTCGAAATAAAATATCATTTCAAATACAAATCTTTATCAAAATAAAGATTAAACCATTTCCAAACCATTTCAATATACCAAAATATCATATCCTTTCAAAATTTCCTTTTCAAATCATTTCAATATATCGAAATATCATATCCTTTCAAAACTTCATTACAAATCATTTTAATATCAAAATATCATTTCAAAGATAGTTTATACTTCGAAAACCCAAAATCATTTTTATTTCAAAACTATATTCATCTCAAAATTAGTATCATTTCCATTCCAAACATGTATTCACTTTTCAAAATAGTTTATACTTTCAAAGTTATAACTCTTTCGAAACCAAAACATTTGAAATCATTATACTTTGAAAACCACAACATTTCGATATCATACATTTGAAATCATCCTTTAATTCATTACATTTTTTACAATTTTTTTAATTAAACCCAAATTTCAAATTTTCAATTTAATTAAATTCAAACCATCATTTTTAATTCAATTTCAATTTACCAACAAACCATTTCAAATCTTATCAATTTCAAATATAGATTTAATCCACAAAATACAATATTCAATCTTTAGTATATTTCAAAGCTTAAATATCTCACATTCATAAATCCAATATCATTTAAATAAACCCAAATAATATATACTTCAAATATTCATTTATCAAATAAATTAAATAAATCAGAAATCGAATATCCTTTCAAAATGTCAAAATATTATTCAAAACATCATTCATTTTTATTCATTTAAACAACTTTTAAATCCCTTCATTTTATTTAGGAATTAATTACCATTTCAAACTTACGTTTCAAAAGATTTTATATCAAAAATTAAATCTCTCCATTTAAATCATTTAAAGTCAATTCCTTATAATTATTAATTAAATATTAAATTTTCAAAACTTAAATCCTTCCATTTAAAGCCATATAAATGTCTCTTCAATATCTTTAGAAATTTAACATTTAATTTCCAAAAATTTTTCATTTTTCAAAGATTATTTTTTCCATAAAAGTTATTAAAACAACAAAAATATAGTTTCCGTAGCACTTAAAAATGCTACGTAAAGTTGTAGTTTAAAACAGTTCATTTAACAAAAGAAAGCGTTTAAGTGCTGTAATAGATTTCCTTGAAATTTCAAATAAACTTAAATGTTAAGTTTAACCACTATAACATTTACAAAGTGCTATAATAGACTTTATTTCAATTCAACTTTTTAGTTCATTTAAAACAACTACAACATTTACAAAATGCTGTAATACCCTTACATTACATTTCAAAAATGTTGTTAAATCAAATTCAGGGCTTCAATAAAAATTTCACCAACAGTTAA
Organism: Allium cepa; assembly: GCA_030765085.1. Lineage (NCBI taxonomy): Eukaryota > Viridiplantae > Streptophyta > Magnoliopsida > Asparagales > Amaryllidaceae > Allium > Allium cepa. The sequence continues at coordinate 623,587,760 of CM060931.1, forward strand.
TTTTAATTTAAACCATTTTAACTTATAAAATCATAAAATTTCACATTTTAAAATCATCATTTCAATACTCTTATTTTTATGATTTTTATAAAGTTAAATTTCATCCAAAAATCTAATTTTAACATAATTTCTTATTTAAATTCAAGTATTAAATCCCATTTCTTTAATTAATTTTATTACTTAACCAGTAAGTTTTAAATTACCAAATTATAACTTATTTCTATTTATTTTACTTAATAAAAATGTCATTTTTAACAAAAGTTCAAAATTTCCCACAATAAGTTATATTTCAAAATTTTGACTTAAAACATTCATTTATTCACATTTTCATTTATTCAAAAATCACTTTTATTTTTATAAAAATCATTTTATTCATTTTAATTCAAAATATTATACTTTTAATTTTAAAAATAACTTTAAAACATTTCAGAAAATAATTTATAACCCACGGGTCTGTATATAGTTTTCTAGCTTAGGTCAAGTGATACGGATGTATATCATTTCAATCCGCAGTTTACAAAGAAAATGCGGGTTCTATCATTTCAAACCTGGAGTCCCAAGTAAAATGAATGATTTTGAAAACCGCTCAGACCTATCATTTCAGCCCATAATGATTTTTCCCTATTCTAAAGTCCGTTCGGGTACGTATCATTTCAACCCATAGTGATTCCAGTCTACAGGGAACTTGCAATGGTGATAACTGATATAAATAACAGAAATAGCATGAAATAACAGTAACATATGATATAACAGGTGTAATAATAGGTGTGAACATCATGTGATAATAATATAGCAGTTATAACAAGATGATATAAGTTACAGATTCAAATGATGTCCGTGTATCAACTATATAAGTACATATTAGTCTGGTGAGATTTACTCACTAGTTCAAAGCTAGAGATAGCCGTCCAAGCACTCAACATAGACTCTACGAAGGCACGACAACTCGAATACAATTTGAGAGTGGAGAGCCAAATATAATTGCCTTGTATACATATAAACAACACAATTCAAAATACATAAGTTTTCAAAGCCAAATTACACTAAACAATACTAGGAATCAAAGCCTAAAACAAAGACAAATGCTTTGCACTTGTTCTCAACTTCTCATACTTCAGTTATGAACTGAAATAGCATAGACAATGCATGGATAAAGGTTTGGTTTGGGTCCCTATAGGGACGGCCTAGCCTGGTTGATGGTGTGGAGAAGTATAGGTGCAACATAGAATCACCACAAGGCAAATACAGGGCAAATATCAACATTTCTACGCTATATATGGTTCGGCCAGAGGCTCTAGGGGTATGGTCAGAGGTCCAGGTGGTGGTGGATGATGTGGCAGAGGGTGGTGGTCAGATCTAGGTTGGTGGTGGTGGTGGAAGTGGTGGCAAAAGGAAGGTGGAGGTGTTGGAACAAAACTAGGCTAGATTGAGCACAAAGGTGACGGTTTGTGACATTTGGTGGTGGATCTCTTGCCATATTGTGCTCGGCCTGGGTTGGTGGTGATCTAGAGGCAGTGATGGTCGGAGTAGGTGGTGGTGGGGTCGGCCTAGCTGCTGGAGTAGGTGGGGCCGATCAAATCTAGTTGAGAACAAGAGCAAAACAACATAGAAAATCAAACAAAACAAGAAAAAAAGAAGAGATTGATTACCAAATCTTTGAGCTCAGGTTTTTCGCCGAATTGTTTTGTGAGTTGAGAAATGTTAGAGTACGTGAAAAACCAAAAGAAACGCAGCTGGAATGATAAGGAGGAGTACGGCCAAAAATTGTAAAGGTATTGGTTGAATTGAATAGGTGGAAGACAAAAGGCCAAAGAAGATAAAAGGCCTTGAAACCTTTCAAATTTCCACATTTCTTTTTTAACTTATATATATATATATATATATATATATATATATATATATATAAAGGCTGATAACAGAGATAAATAATCTCATAAATAAAGTAAATAAGAAAAATAAATAAATAAATTTTAAATTATATAATTTAAATGAAGAAAATAATAATATATATGAACTAGGCTTTATAAATTGAAAACAATTCAAATAAACTTTGGAAAATTTTTATTATCACTTTAAAAATATTAAAAGACAAAATATACATAAAATAACATATTTACCCAAATTAAAATAAAATATGACATTAAAAATATAATTTATATAATTTAAAATAGACAATATTGCAAATACCTTAGTTTACACACAATATTGAAAAATCTATAACTTTCACAATTTAAATCCGTTTTCAACGAAACAAAAAGTAGTATTCATGTTATTACATATATTTTCATAATAAAAGATAAAATTTAAGATTTAAAATAATTTAAATTTGAAGTTTAAAAGTCAAAGTTTGAACAGTTTGACCAGAAATTCACTTTACAGTAAAATATTCAAATTATACTAATTTGAACTATAAATCACTTAATAATCATCATTTATATTTAAAAATGAAATGTTTGAAATAAAAAAATTTAAAAAAAATTTAAAATAAAAGAAAGTCCAATTTAAATAATATACAAAAATCTAGGGTTGTTACAAAGCTAAGATAAATCATCAGGAGAAACAGAAGCTTCCATTTTCATGGCACATGCAATATCCTTATTCAACACTTGCCAAAGCACATCAATACTTCTTCTTTATTCTCAAAACATATTTGATGTAACACCTTAGATTTTTGGTAACATTATTTATAATATTTAATTAGCTAGATTAAATAAAATAATATGTTGATTAGGGGGTTGAGATTTGATTTAATTAAAGGGTAGCCGTGCCATTTAACTAAAAAAATTAAAAGAAGATTTAAAGTGAATTAGAGGAAGGGTAAATTAGCAAAGAGGTCATTCCTATATCCTCCAAACCTTGGTCGTGTATTGTACTACACGTTTATTTCATTTTGAAATTTTATTTTGAGGCTAGCCCCCATTAATGAGGAAAAGGAAAGTAGATTAAGAAAAGTTAAAGGAAAAGCTAATTCATATAAAATTCATTCTAATCTCAAGCTCCTTAATCCTCAAAACTAAGGTGAATAATGTTTACATATCATATCTTTTATGGTTTCGATTTTAAGATGAATTCTGTATATTTTGCATTAATTTTCCATGTTTTTGAATGATGGAATGATTATATATACTTGTTGAAGATTTATGCATATTCCTATTGATTTTATGACACGTTTTAAAGTGAAAACCCTATTAAATGACATCCAAATGCCTTGCGAATTTTTCAATTGACCAGAAACAATATTATGGAGATAGGTTTCAGTTTCAAAATTTTCTGAATATTTATGGAATTTATATTAATTTTCTAGTGACGAAAATGTTATTCTGGATTATAAATTATTTACAGTTAAATAAACAATGGTTTGAACCTGAAATTTTTATATGTTGGAAAACAAATTAAAAGTGATTTTCTAGAATTTTCCTAAGTGTGTATTGGGTATATAAAATTATTTAAGGATGGTACTTAAATGTTTTAAATAACTAAAGAAGGAGAATGGGTTTTTTGTAAATGAATTTAAATTGTTAAATCTGGAAAGTTGGCAACACTTTTGAAAAGAGAAAGTGGTAACAAATAGAATTAGACAAACAATGCAGGTTATGTACAAAAGAAATAGTTTGAAAGGACAAATAAATAGGTTTTTCACTATTTCGACGCTTTTGGCACCAGGTTCCCCTTCCAATCCTTCGCCTCCTACACAGTCGAAACCAATGCACATGGTAGCAGGCAACTCCTATATAGTGAATTGGACATAGGCGGAAGGTACAGGGTCGAAAGCAGGGCCCCGAAGGGGTTGAGGCTTTACTTCGGTTTTAAAGGAAAATGCGTCTACTTGCTCGACTTAGTTAGCTTTTGATCAGGTCAAATGGCCTAAAAGGAAATGGTTTCGATTGGGTTGCACCTTTGTTAAACGATTGCTTTCGACCGAGTCGAAACCTTTAGTTGCCGCTTTCTTCCTTTTGAATTAGATGGTTTCGAATGGGTTATTTTGTTTTCTAAAAATTTAGCCACCTCTCCCGTGCTTTCAAAGGGATGTTTTTGATATCATCGCTTCTTTACTTAGGAATGTTTTCGAAAAGAATGCTTTTGACTTTATTTATTTTTTGGTCCTTTTGCTCTACTTGAAGGCATAGTCCAAATGGTTTCGACTGAAACATTTTTCAAAGGTTTCAAAGAGGTAAATTTTTGAATAGTTTCGAAAGGTTTACACATGTTTTAAATTGAATCCAAAGGCTTTTAAAAGGTTTATTATTTTAATGCTTTCGAAAGGGTTTTGACGAATGGTTCGAAAGGGGTGGTTCCTCAGGGTTTTGAAAGGGTTGAAAGAAAAGGTTTTTCATATAAATTCGAAAGGCAATTTTAAAGGTTTTAAAGGAGGATGTCTATTGCTATAAAGCTTTCGAAGGATGGAATTTTATTGGTTTCAAAAGGGTTATTTCCAATGGTTTCAAAAGTGTTACTTTAAATGTTTTCGAAACGGGTACTTTTAGTGATTTCGAATGGGTTACTTTCAAGGGGTTCGAAGGGGTTGTTTAAAGGTTTTAAACAAAGGTTTCTTATATATAAATAGACAGTATATCCTAAGTGTTTTTAAGTTAAAAAGGACTTTAATTTATATTGAGGGGATAGGAAATCCTCACTAAAACTCATCAATGTTATTTTGAGCAGAGTATATATATCATGGGATGCGAACTTCATGGTTAATTTCACAAGATATTTCCTCATTCTATCTTCAACTCGAATAATAACAACAAACTATTGTAATTGGGGTTCTTTTAGTAATAGCAAACAAAGTAGGAAAATTAAAATACCTCGGCCTAATAAGTATTTTGGCGATTACCTTGATTTTTGATTTAGGGCTTATGAACATATCTAAAGGAGATGAAGGGGAGCAGATTGAAGGAAGAGTGGATCGACGAAGTGGAGGGGAGAAGATTATGAAGAGAAGTAGCATGAGATGGAGTAAATGTGACAACAGAAGCGAGATGTATTTTTTGGAACATGGCTAGGGGTAATGATGGATTAGGGAAGAGATGGAGAAACATGATAAGTTTTTTAGTATGTGGCGGGAAGGCGGCAAAATTTGGCAGTTTTCAGTAAAACTAAAACACGAAAAAATAAAAAATAAAAATGATATTAGATGCATTCATAGTACAAACATGCCACTAAGTGCAACAACAAGTAAGTTTTCTTATAGTAAGCCTTAATGCCATTGGTGAAAACATGAGGAGTGGTCTCGAACAAAGAAGTAATCTTTCTTAAATATGCTATATTTAGAGTATAAGTCCTTGACTAACGTAAACCTACTTCCCTCTTCAAGAAAAATGAGGGAGGAACCCTCCTGCTTGCATTTCAAAGCATATAGGAATCTGATTTGGCGATGAGCGGGAGATTCCTGGAACACCCTCATAAAAATGGAATATAAGATGGTAAGGATGTCATAACCTTTCTTATGTAGGTAGAATGAGCAATCTTTAAGTACACAAGAAATCCCCCAATCCATTGAGAAAGAGGAAGCGGGGCTCTTGTAGCATAGTGATACTAGGAATAAGCCATGTATCCCTCGAGAGGGGAGTGTGCATGATGTTCTTAAGTAGGTAAAAGGAGGTCTTCCCTGGAAACGGTGGCCATAATAAGATTGAGTTGTTTAACCATCAGGGTTGAAGCCTCACAATCTGCAGGGCTTGCTAGTAATGTCGATGGTCCATATCTGTGAATAATAAAATTAGCAGAGCCAGGTTGGTTGGAGTGACGCACTGGCTGAACATGACCTGGAGGAGTAGAATTAAAAAGAACTTGATCCCTGGATGTAGTGGAAGAACAAGTATGGAGATGTCCCGACGTAGTAATTTAACATGGTTAATTACCTCACATGTTATCAAAGAGGATGGAAGCGTTTGAGTGCATGTGTGCGTATGCATGCCTACTTTGAAAAAATAAAATAAAATAATTATCCAACACTTTTGTTCAAATGAACACTGAACTACTCAAGTTGCTAGTCAGTTGAGAGCCGAACCAAAACTGCCCATAGAGAGCAGTCAATCCAAAGGAATTGTAGAACTAAATTGATGCAATCTATGTTGAGGAAAAGTAAAGTAACACCCAATATTTAATAAGAAATTAAGTAAATAAAATAAGATTAAAAATGTAAAATTTTTAAATGTTGGAATTCGGACATGGATGTTACAATATTGCGTCCATGGTGATTTTCTAATCAATTTTCATATTTAATGTGTTTAAATTGGAGTTAAAATGAAAAAGTTATGGACGTTTGAAATTTTGAAATTGAAATTAGTTTAACGAGTTTAAATTTAAAATTTAAAAATATGCATTCTAATTGCTTGTATATGGTAAATAATTCTAGTTTCTAATCTCCAATTAAAATTATCCCATCTTATCTTTATCTCCAGATTTTTGAAATCTAACACACACACACATACAATCTATTTGTTGTATATTCAAAAAGCGGAAAATCTAATAGAAAGTTAGGAGCGGTGTAAATCATATATTCGAAAAGGGGAAAATCTAATAGAAAGTTAGGAGCGGTGCAAATCATATCTCGTCTTCTTCTTCTTCTTTAGATTTTAGAACCAATTAGGATTTTCAGGTAAGAGGTTTAAATATTTAATTCTTTTGGACCCTAATTCTATTTCCCTAGTTTCTAATTCTAAATCTAATTTTTGTATACAATTCACTTTGTTGTGTATTCCAAAAGAGGAGATCAAAAGAGAATCAAGCGTGGTGGAATCATATCTAGTTAGGAAGCAAATAGATCTCCATTAGTGGAAATATTAAAATTTTCACATTTTTATATTTGAATAGTATTTATTTGGATTCGATGTATGCTTTGGAAATTTTGGTAATTGAAAGCCAAATTCAGTTCCAACACATACAATATTTATATATAAAATTGAAAGCCAAATTCACGCACATATATAAAACAGAATATATATATATAGGCTAATGATATATTAGTATAAATGTAGTTAACATATAACAAAACCCTAAAGATTATATAAATGTAAACATGACATACAATATAAATATGAACATACCAAATTGTATATATATACCCTAACCATATAAATACTGGCGAACAATATATAGCTTGTACAAAATATATAACTTATATAAGCTTAGATGTACACATATAAACGAACAAATGGTATGCAACTTGTATAGACTTTTACATATGTAAACAGATCATATGGGTTTTCATAAACCATTATAACATAAATAACTTATTGTAAACTAATTATATGTATTTAACAAGAATATTACACTTATATATATAATCTTTTATACAAACTGTAAATAGATTTAACAAAAATACATTGCAAACATATAAGGTAAACTGAAAATGTAAATATATATTAAAGCAATTTATATAAATAAATAAACTATACAGCCGAGCCCACCATATATATGTTTACACACACACACACACACACACACACACATATATATAACAGCAAAATCTAGATATCACAGTACTTATGTATATACAAAATAAACAGTACAAAATAATATTTTAAAACAATGTTTATATATACACAAATTAAACATCAAAACACCACAGACCTATAGATATACAAAACAAACTGGCAATATATATAAACCAACCTATGTAATGAAATAGCAAAAACAAAACCAAGTATCAATATGCATTTATATATACAAACAGTAATATATATATATATATATATATATATATAAAATATCACAGGAACTATATATATAAACAGTATAAGGAAACACATAAAAAAGACAAACAAGAATATAAACTAACCGGAACTAGATTTTATAAACACACACACACACACACATATATATTTATACAAATAAAAAGAGGCCATAACCATGCAAAACAAAAATATATCAAAATACCTATATAAGAGCTATGAAAGATGACAAGGTCAGGTGAGAGAAGTGGGGTGGTCGGCACTAGCTGGGTGGGTCAGAGGCTAGCGATGAAGGTGAGGTCTATCTCGAGGCTGCGGGTGTTGATAAGGCAGCTTCGGCCAAGTCTTACAAGGGGATAGGAAAGGTGGCCGACTGTGCTTGGAGATGCAAGGCGGTGGAGTAATGAGGCTTGGCTGTGAGAAATGCGGATTACGGATCTTAAGGCTAGGATTAACACTAGAGGGGGGTGGATAGTGTTTATAAAGAATTACTAAATCTTTTTGTGTTTATTATAATTTGAATACAAATGCATGCAAAATTCAGACACAGATATGTTCACAGAAATAAACACAGATGCAGAAATAAAGTAAAAGCAGTAAAGAAAAGAACACGCTGGATTTTATACTGGTTCAGAGTTACCCTACATCCAGTCCCGCACACAAGTACAGATTTCCTTTCAAAAGTAATTGTATAATTACACCATCGATTTCAAGGCTACGAGGTACACCCTCCAGAATCACAACCCTCTAGGTAGAGATACTTAATTTTACGGGCAACAAGTTCACCCAATTGATTTCCCAAGGCTACAATCACACCTTATCTCGCTTGATTGATTTCCAAGGCCATAATCACACCTTTTCTCGCTTAATAGATTACAAAGAAAACTATAATTCTGAATAGCACTGAGAATCTTGTTGAGATAGTGATAGAGAATCAAACTAGAAATGATCGAGTTCGATTCAATGTTCATTTCGGTGGAGTAATGGTAAGAATATGTATATAGAAATGTGGAAGAAGAAGAGGAGTGAAAAACCAAAAAAACTGAATGAAAATTCATTGAAACTAACCCCTATTTATAGAAGAACAACAGCCATGTCCATTCGTGAAGAGTTATGATAAATAGACAGTTCTTTTGAAATTTAAATTTGAACTCAACTGACACTATGTCGCCATGGTCACCATGGGTATGTCGACATACCAAAGGTTTTTTTTGTGTTTTGATTTTCTTTGAAAATAACCTCTATCTTATATTAAAACTATTTTAAACTTTATAAATATACTTAAATATAGTTGAAATACATAAATAAATATAGAGAATAATATTTTGGTATATATAAGATTTTACTATAATTTATTCAAATCTAAGTATATAATATTAAAAAGTTGAATATATTGTATTTAAAAGATAGTTTAAAAACAAGAATAATTTGACTTTGAAATTAAAGAATATTTTAAGGCTAAAAATATTTAAAATCAGGATAGATGTTTTTAGTTCTTTTAAAAGGAAGGTTTTGAAATCATTTTGAAAACAAGATAATTTTGAAAAATCATTTGAATAAAACTTAGCGGATACGAAACAATGTTCCACTAGATTTTTCGTAGGTTCCATCCTACTTAGGGTTCCATCCCTTTAATAGGCTCGAAGTGGGGTCCATTCCACGAATAAATTGGATTTTAAGATGCCAGTGCTTTTCTAGGAGTTTTAACAAAATTCCTAATTTTAAAAAGTAAATTACTTGAAACCTTGAACTCTTGATAATCTTATTATTCTTGCTACTCATGAGTCTTCAATCTTGATATCTTGGATCTCTATACTGTACAGTCTTCATTTTTGGTACCTGCATGGTTAAATCATGCATATACATATATATCTAAACTTATACTCTTAGTATTTAAATTTTATAATCTATTCTAATGTTGTTGTCATCAAAACCATCATCTCAAGGACTAACATTGGCTTCGATGGAGAGAGAAACCAGGCTCGGTTAGGGTGTCGACGAGTGCTGCTAATTGGAGATCGGCACGGCCATGATGGAGGTCGGCCGAAGAGTGGAGTGGTATTCGATGTAGGAGGAGGCTGATAACAAAAAGAAATGAAGAGAGTGAGGAGATGAACGATTTTTCTTCTTTTCTTTCGTTTGTTTGTTCCAAAATGAATAGAGATGAATACTATAAAATTTGAACAGATGGAAGTGCAAAAATCATATGTTGAATTCAAGAAAATTAATGACCAGTGGCTGATGAAAAGTACGGTGGAAAGTCGAATGGTCACGGTTAACAACTAGACTCGAACAGATACTAATACGATTTACCATTTCGCAAATTATTGTGAACCGAACACCAAAACAAACATATAAATATACCGTGAAGATCAGCTCGACGAGATGATCAAACGATATATGGATATCAGAGATAAGATCATCCGATCAAAAGCCGATATCGGTACCAAAATGCTGCTATTTCACTGAAAATAATATCGACGGAGCACTAGCAGTCAACATTTGAAGAAACGAAATATGATGTCCCACTCTGAAGATGATTTATAATTTTTATATAGAAAAATATTAAGGTTTTTAAAAATGTTTTATTATTATCAATTTTAAGCTGATTTAAATTGAAATAGAATTACAAAATAAAATTAACTTTCAAATTATCTGATGAAAAATCTACCAATTGCTATGTTAACTAGATGCATTCCAAATATCAAATTTAAATTTCAAAATTTTATTGTTAAAAATTTCACAAATTTCCATAAAATATATAAATGAAACAAATAAAAATTATTAAAATTTATGGGTCATTACAGCATAAGCACAAATGGTCATGCAAAAAGGTCATACACGATTATAAGGTAAAATGGTTAAAAAACAGCACAACGGTGGACTTCAAATGACATGTGAATATTGGCCTACCTCAGGGCTAGGGTGATCATTCCAGGAGCTAAACTGAGTAAGCACTACATATTATTGTGGCGATCTATGCCTAAATAGCTCAACTATGCACTTGCAAACCTGCAAATGCAGTGATAATAGAAAATTTTGCGGTTTTATACAGTGGAAAACAAAGGACGAGCTAGGAAAGAGAGGAGGACGAGGAGGAGAAGAAGGAGGAGAAAGTGTGTGCGCATGCGCGTGTATAAAGATTCAGTTATGAACTGAAGGATTTGCATTTACAGTTATTATCCTAAAGAAAAATGTAATCTAATATATAACGTAGAATGAACCAAATCATTCGAAGAGCTTTATTTCTCATTTAAAGCTCCCTTCTCCTTAATTCTCTCTATTTTTAAACCACGCTGGAGTTTGAATCACATTGACCTCATTTTTCTAATATATTTCTGAATCACTTAAACCATTTACCCTCATTTTTTCACTTTAGATCTCTTATTCATTCACGATTTCTACTTAGACCTGAGTTCGAGTCCCCCAACCATATTTGTAATTATTTTATATAATATAAGTCATAATAGTGAACAAAGTTTAAACTTGTAGCAGATTATAGCATAAACGATAATATCAGAATATAAAATAATCCAAATATCTATCAGTTCTGAAAGCTAGAGTTTCCATTATATTTTCTTCCCTTGTCTAACTATATTTTCAACAATGGTCTAGATTTGAATCCTCTGCCCTCATTTTTTGTAAATATTTTATATATGTAATAAGAATGGACAAAATTAAAACTAATCGTACATTATAGTACAAAAAATAATAAATGTTAACAACAAAATCTAATGATAAAAAATAAATTAACACATCTACTCTTTTTGATAATTGATGGCTTTAGTTCTCATTTTAAGTTTTTTCATTCATTCACTATATTTTCAAGAATAACCAAGATTTGAATTCATTGATCACGTTTTTTTCAATAATATAAGATATAAAGGGAAATCATTTAATCCATTTCAAGAGCTTTGACTTTCAATATATAAAATATATAATTTATGCAGAGAAAAGTATTGTCATTTCAAGGTCTCTAGTCATCCATATATCATATTCTGTAAAATATAAATTAGAAACACCTAATTCGATTTAATAGCTTCAATTTTCTTTTTGAGCTTTTTTTACTTAATTTGTTGTATATTCAATTTTCAAATTTCATCGACAAAAAAGTTCCTTAATCAATAAAAATAAGATGGAATCATCTAATTTGTCTTGACCAAGAGCTTAAATTTCGTTTCTTGCTCCAATAGATTGTCGACGAATCATCAAATACCAATGTCATTTCCAAAACATGCATATAATTCATCATCTTTGTTCAACTCAAAATTTTAAACGCTCGGCAAATAGAGTATGAATAATGATTTCCACATCTCAATTACCAATGTCATTTTGGCTTTCTACTTTGAAAATACAAAAATATTGTAATCTCAAATACCAATGTCATTTTGGCTTTCTACTTTCAAAACACAAAAATATCATATCCAGATTACAAACTGTAAAATAAAGGCTTACTAGTGACATATAGAATTCAGCAATCACCTTTTCAACCCACTTCTACATTCAACGGCTACTCTTTCTCTAAAATCCAAACTATATGATGGTCTAACTTTGTCCTCGATGTTGGAGTATTAAAGCTGCTTTTTCCTTCATCAAGCAAGTCAGTCACCAGTATATGCGATGTTAAAGCATTTTTACAAGATTTTATTATGACTCTACCAATAGGATCTGCATTAGAGTGATGTCTTAGCTTACTATTCAAATATAGTAAGATATAGTTAGGATTATAGTGTGTGCATAAACTTAGTGTTGGTCACTTTGTCACATGTGCAGATGGTGTGGTTGGATTTAATGACTTTATGAAAAAAACAACTAACATATTGGGCAATATGCGTAGTATGTACAAATATATAAAGAAGCATCCGAGCCAAAGCTTCTTTAACAGGCCAACCAAGTGAATTATATTCAGTTACCAACTTATGTTCATGGCATGAATGCCTTAAGTAAAATATTATTTTAACGTATGCTTGAACTTTTAGTTGAGGTATCCATTGTATTTTCTAGAAGTCTAGAACAGACTATATCCCTGTATGTATGCAGTGTAGAAATGGCAGTTTTAGAAGCATTTTACTAATTCAAGCATTCTTGAGTAATAAAAACAAACAGCATGAAAGTACTTTATTTACATAAAACTGATCCGAATTTAGTTAGTAATTCAACCTAAAACAATAGTATGTGGTTGAGGCAAAATTAATACAAGTAGTGTAACACCTCTTCAAAATGGGAATAATAGTCCCACATCGTGGGAAAATACTATGTAGTGTGTGCTTATATACCAAAGCCTTCACCTCAAAACAACGTCAAGACCTTTGGAGGAACAAAACCCCACACCTTAGCTTGGCCCATGAGGGTTAAGGTGACTAAGTTGAGGACGATGAATCAATTTAAATGCCTTGAATCAAGTTGGTGATCACTAGCAATATGGTAAGTAGCTTACAATTTCGATTAAGCCTTACGGACACAATTAACTAATTTTCAAAGTAGAAACGAAACGTAGTGATTTATGATAATTGAAATTACAATTTTGGTTAAGCCTTATAGACACAATCAACCAATTTTCAAAGTTCGTGATCACTAACAATATGGTATGTAACTCCTTCAATTCCTGCACCCTCTAAGTACGCAGCCACTTCTGATCCATGTTGTTTTGCACCTCGCAACAGTTTCATAGCCTGCACACTCAGTTCTTCGGTGCTCTCTCAGTCCATTTACAGAGCAATCTACTAGATATGCAAGCCTACAATCACTACACCAAAACAGGTGATTCCCAACGAGTATAACTGTCGCAAACAGTTTCAGCAACGCTTATTAGCGTCGCTGTAGGGGCATCGCAATTTATTGCCAACGCTTATAAGCGTTGGTGAGTTTAGTTTCCCAACGCTTATAAGCGTTGGGAGGTTGTATTCGCCAACGCTTATAAACGTTGGTGTATATTATTTAGCAACGCTTATAAACGTTGGCAAATTAACCATCCAACATTGTTTAATTTTCAATGCTGACGCTTATAAGCGTTGGTATATTTTAATTGCCAACGCTTATAATGCTTTAACAGCATTATGATACTACATTCAATAGGAACCCAAAATTTACAATATTCATGATCAAATAACAACATAAATTTCATAGTCAGCTACTTCATAACAATGTCAACTACTTCATAACAAGTACAATACACAATTAAGTTGGTTAATTCAATACATAATCAACTACTTCATAACAAGTACAATACATAATTAAGTTGGTTAATTCAATACATAATCAACTACTTCATAACAATGTCAAATTGGAATACAAAAGACAACGTAAATTTCATAGTGAAATTCTACAAATACCGAATACGAAACTCCGGCCATATAACGAAACATCCATCTGAAAAATCACATAACTTGTACATTCCATTTTGAGGACCATCATAAATTGGTGCATCCGGTCCAAGAACATCATCCACCCAAATTACTTTCTCTACATTCGGTATCACCTTCCTAAAATGACAAATAGTTTGTGTTCCAACATAACCTTTAGCTACTTCCTTCTCTAAATCTTGTGACAATAGCATTACATATTTCTTTTCCATTGTAGATGAACGAATATCATTATTTGACACGGTTGGAGTAACAACTACATTATTGTTCGTATGAGAATCTCCTAAATTAGAAGCACCTTCCGTTTGTGGAGTCGTAGGACTTGCAATATATTTTTCTTGCAAACTAGGCATAAATTTCATAAATGTTGAAGTAATAGAATTGATGGCATTATTAACTTGATTAGCTACTTGCCTTTCTATCTCCAATTTCCAAATAGAAAAATCCACGGCTTGCTTCTTTTCAGTTACAGCTTTTACAGCTCGAGCCATCTTCACTTGTTTTATAGAAGAAGTAGAAGTAATTGCTCGACAATAATTTTTCTTCGTGTCGGAACCAAAAACTTCCGCAATTGGGTCATCTTCAAGATCTTCGACTCCACCCTTAGAACTATCATCCAACTTCCTCTTTTTTTCCGCTTCCTCTAGAAGTGACTGCATTTAATATCACGTTAAATTGAATTTGCACAAGTGAATATGAACTTGCATGCATGTGTGTGTATTCATGTGTGCATTCGTGTGTACCGTGTGGTTAATTGGCACAAAGCATGCTTGAAGTTGCTGCATTTAAAGGGCGATCTTCATTTAGAGCACAACTTGAAGTAATGAGAGAAAATAATAATGCTCTGTACTTCCAAATTATTAGAAGATCCCTCAGCAACAGTAATCAATGAATACAAAGAAAGCTTATTTAAGCTGGAAAATATTATTTATAATCATGCAATAGACAATAAGAAAAGTTCAAAAATTCGATGGCTCAACGAGGGGGACCAGTGTTCCAAATTTTTTACCCTAGCATGGCAAACGCGAGAAGCAGAAATACCACAGATATTATATCTCTTGAACTTTCTACACTCAATTATTTTATGCATTTATTTATATAACAATGATTGTGTTCAATCAACTTTTCCTAACAAAATCTGTAAAAAAAAGTCCTGGCAGAACATGCTAGAAGTACCATACATTCATTTTTGTGCTTCTTGAACAATTTAAACACTGATTGCAATAACTTTCCTTGCAGAACATGCGTAATAAATAATGATATTAAACACTGATTGCAATAAGTGGGTTATAAGTTACAACTAATTATAACTATTAAGCATTGAACGATGAACACGTTTTTTGTGCTTCTTGAAGTAATTAATGTCTATTACTTATTAAAAACACTTGTTGCACATAAGGCTATCCTTGTCAACAAACACATATAAAATCAATCAGCATTCAACAATCTGACTTTTATTTAAAACTAATGCAACTTAACATAATTTGACACTTTGATTTGGTAAAATTGTGCAGTTACCAAATTAGAAAAATATTGGGGTAGTTGGATGTGAGCATGTTGTTGTGGACATGCTTGAGCTAGGGGAAGCTGATTTACCATTGCTCTTTCTAGTCTTGATTGTGCTTCCCCTTGTAACTTATATAATACTTGGAAAATTAAGTGAGGATGCAAAGAAAAAGTCAAAGAATAAGAATGTCTGGAATAAATGTAAGTGTAGCTAAAAATACTTTAGTTAACATGACACGACCAGAATTCAACCTAGAATTGAATCAACAAATCAAGCCCATGCCTAAAAAAGTCCTGGTCATCTGGAAGCAAAAAATTATAGTTCGGTGCAGTACACAAACCATGGTCATCTCCACCAATTTTGCATAACTTATCAACTAGCTACAACCACATTTGTTTATAAATATACCCATAAATATCACAGCTGACCGCATCAGTTAGCTAATTACATTGTATCCCTGTACCCTCACAAAATATCTGAAAACAGAAATACATAAATTAAGTATTTGTACATAACCCTCATGTCATTCTTCTACAACCAACCCATCATCATTCCTTTTCTTTATATTAAATTCAAAATGGCTGGACAGCGTGGTATGCTTTTATCTATCAGTGGCAGGCATGAACTTATCAAATCCTTTATCCTACCTAAAGTTTTTGGGTTATTAAATGAACTGAGCATTCAAGTTATTTCCAAATGTACCAACGTAGTCAAACTTTTGTACTTCTTGTGGGCTGTATTATCACAACGTTATATTTTATATTTCTGCACAGGATGATTGAAATTTCAAGTTTTATCCCACATAGGAACCGAATCATATCTTAGGACCCAGCCTAGTAACTACCTTTACATATATAAAGCCATAATGCACTAAAAGAGGACACGTATTCCTAGTATTTAATGCTACAATTTAATGGATGCACTGAAAGGACAACGTTTTTATTGTGTGCACACAAGAACGTTTTTAGGACACAAGACTCGCCTAAATTTCATAATTACCTCAGAAATAGAGTGTTAAAAAGTCGTAAAATCTACCCTCTTATTGGACCCATATTTTTTTGCTCGGTTGTGCAGTAAAATCTAACGGAGGAAGGACAGTTGCGCAAAATGTTATACAGTCTAGCCCAGATCAGTGTGTTGTGCAGCATAGTTTGCTTTATATATAATTTAGGGCAGTTCGCTTTATATAGTTCTAGTGCAGTTTGCTATACAGTTTAGCTCAGTTATCTACATATAATTAGCATAGTCCACTATATATAGCTTAGCGCGGTCTGCCTATGGTTTAGCGCAGTCCGCTATGTGGTTTCTAGGCAGTCACTAAATTCAGTCGGCACTTAATATCAGTATGAGTGGTGAGTTTTACTCACCTGAATTCAAAGATTCTTAGCCGAATGAAGATGGATTAGAGGTTGTTTTGCTTAGCTAAAACAGCTAGAATCTTATCCAAAAAGAAACGAACAATATTTCTTAAAACACGGAAAATTACTGCTACACTAGGAGGGGAAACATACATAAGCAGAAATGTTCCTAATTTTCATTTGTTTAGTTCAAATTTAAACTAAACACACAATGGAATAAGTTGAAATTTGTTTTAAACTAACACTTACATATTTTTCCGCGGCACATGGTAGTATTTCTCCTGATTTTCTTTTATGTCCAGCCTTCCAAACCGTTGTTCGTGAAATATCTGCTTCTGGATTTTCTACTACCTACAAGAAAGATCAAAGTTGACAACACATAATTAATATAACATTTTATAAACTATTTACAAAAGATAATTTTAATACCATTTCATCATGCACTCTATGGTAAGGTTTCCTTCCTAGAGTATGAGTGATCGAGTTTTTTGCTCTATTTTTTGCATTTGCCTTACACTGCTCCATCTTTACATTCGTACACTCAATATCAAGGAATTTTTCCCACCACACTTTATCTATATCCTTTGGGCATCTATCAATAGCAACACGTTTAGGAATCATAGTTTTATCAACTTTAAGAAGTTTGTTTCGTAATGTTGACTTCAATGATCTATAAAACGGTGGAAAATGTTTCTCTAATAATGGTCGAGCTATGGTAGGATCTACATCCATGTCAAATTCTTCCTATCACAAAAAAAGGAAAAAAATAAAGAAATCATGAAATGGTTAAATATATCATAATTTAAACTTGATGGTGAAATTGATGATAATAAAAATATAAATAACACTAGTACCAAAAGTCCTTCCCATAGTTTATCCTTATAGAAGCCATCTACCGCCCTCCATTCTTTGTAGCCAATAGGTATATGACAACGAATCAAAGCACCACAACGTGAACTCCATTTATCTGCATCATCCCCCTTTGCACCCTCAACGCTAACTGTTATAAAGTACTTTTTACCTTTGGAGGGGGGTTCAACAGTCTCAGTTGTACTTAAATTTGCATTTGCGCTATAATCGTTTGTCATTTTGATGAAAAATCTATATAAAAAAGACAAACAAAATACATGGATAAAAGTTAATACATTTCACAACACGACACGATTAATAAAAGAAAACCATACATTTCACAACACAACACGATTGTACGATACATCAATAAGAGTTAATACATGGATCAAAATAAGCAAAATACATGCAATAGTTCCAATCAACAAGTTGATTTCTATTGAATACATTTCAATAATGGTTCTAAGTTTGGTTGTTCTTTCAAAATAGACTGATACGTAGTTGGTATTTCATAATCATCTATGTTATCCATCATGCGTTTAGGAGAGCGTCGAACAATGGACCAATCAGAATTTTGTGTGTTCTTTATGTAAAATACTTGACTTGCTTCGGACGCGAGAATAGCAGGTTCATCATATTCTCCATCGGTATTCTTGAGCTTCATTAAGTTTACCATCAACAAATTTGTATCAGGGCAAACCTTACAACCATTTGTCTTATCTCCAACATCCACCCAATCGCAATGGAATACCACATGTTGAAAATCATAGTAATCAACTTCCATGATCTCTCTAATAATACCATACCAAGTAGTATTATCATCCGTAGGATTTAGATCTTTTGAACTTGCAACAAATGTAGTGATCGCATCCATGCAGACACCACTATCTTGCGTTGAAATGGTATCGTCATAATGCCGAGGAGAGAACGTATAGCCATTCACTCTATACTTAAGATAAGTTCTGACATCCCACTTTGGACCACTGACATACAACCATAATATTGTGTTCATGCATTTTTTTTCCACAAGCTGTTAAAATTAACAAAATTAATTGCATAAGATTAGATAAAAAGAAACACATTACTTTCAGATAAATATAACATACCTTCTTGTGTAGCCAATCAACAAATTCAGATTGAACTATTACTTCTGCTTTTGTGATTGGTTTCTTTTTACCACGAAGACCGTCTTCTAAAGATAAGCGGTATGCTCTACAGATTGAATATCATGGTAAATAAATAAATATATATATATATATTATTTATATATTGTGCTACAAGTATTTGAAAAAAAGGTGAAAATAGATAACCTATAGTATTCATCTCGTTCTGGTATATCAATTCTAAATAGTAACCATCGTCGAATCTGTGATCGTTGCACTCTAGATAATTTTAAAGGTTTACCTTCAACGATGGAACGCTCATATATATCATCACCATTCTCATCTGAAAAGGATGCCTGTTCAGAGCTATGATTTCCATCACGTGGGTTTGGCATATATTCCATTGCATATCGAACTGATTCTGAAACAAGGTTTGCTTCAGAAATTGATCCTTCAATATACCTTTTATTACTAGGTATGTTTTTACAATCCTTCATAGCCCTAGGACAAAAAAATTAATATGCATATTTACAGTTAGTTACTTCAAAATAGTTAGGTAAAATAATTCGAATGCAAAAACAATATTTACCTTTCAAATGGATACATGCATATATAATTTGATGGTCCACAGAGTAGAGCTTGATTTGCTAAATGTACCATAAAATGGATACTTATATCAAAAAAGTGCATTGGAAGATAGTGTGCCAACACACATAATGCTTCAGCAATCATATCTTTGGCCGCTTGTACATGTTCTCGAACTAGAACTTTCGAACATATTATGTTGAAGTACAAGCTTATTTGTAGAAGTGCTCGTCTTAACTCGCGACACTTTGGATATGCATGTTGAACCATGATAGGGAGCAAATATTGAATAATAATATGATAATCATATGTCTTCTTAATTTGCAAACTAGGTGGTTGAAGACCTATAAACCATGCAACTTTGTTGCAAGACATGATGGAAGTTTTGCATCTTTAAGGACTTGACAACATTGTAGCTTGTGAATCTTATCCCATGCATATTTAGAAGATTGTTTTCCTTTATCAAACATAAAGTTGATGAGATGTTCAGCAACATTTTTCTCAGTATGCATAACATCAATAGTATGACGAACTTTATGACTGCTCCAATAATCCAAGTCAAACAAAATTGACTTCTTGTACCATGCCAGTCTTTCTTCATCATCAACAAGACAATCTACATTATCATAAGCTTCAGAAATCATTCTCTTTCTGCTTTGTGGTTATTTTCCACGAATATATTTGATACGATCAAGCTTTTCTAAAAGAGACGAGCCCCTTAGCCGAGTCGGAGGCTCTTTATATTCAATATCCTTATACCATCCGTGTTTTAATGCTCTATATGGATGATCATCCTTCAAAAACCTTCTATATTTTGGATAGACGATCTTGTTGCCGATGTGCTCTGATTCCGTCTCGATAGCACAGACAGGACACGCTTTATAACCATGAGTCACACAACCAGATAAGTTACCAAATGCTGGTAAATCATGAATTCCCCATAATAATATTGCTTTCATATTGAAAATTTCTTGTTTATCCACATCAAAAACAGACACTCCTTCGTCCCAAAGATGTTTTAAATCATATATAAGAGGTTCCAAGTATGCATCAATGTCCTGACTTGGTGCTCTTGGTCCAGGAATTAAAAGAGTCAACATTTGTAATTGTGATTTCATACACAACGAAGGGGGTAGGTTATAAGGTATCATATAAACAGGCCAACAACTATAACTATTGGAGAGAATGCCATTTGGGTTAAACCCATCGGTAGCAATACCAAGCCACACATTGCGTCCTTCATTAGCAAATTTTGCCCATCGACTTTTGATTGATCTCCATTCAGCTGAATCCATAGGATGTCGCATGGAATTCCAAGAGGCTGTGGCTTTCTTGTGCCATTGCATTTTACGAGCTATCCATGGTATAGTGTATAACCTACTTAATCTCGGAATTATAGGAAAGTATCTTAAACTTTTCTGGGTTCTTTCGTTAATTTGATATCCCCTAACACTGTTTTTTTAGTTTTATACCTTTGTGTATGGCACTGAGGACATTCTTTCGCATCAACATTTTCTTTTCAAAATAATATGCAATCATTTTCAAAAGCATGTATGCACTTCACCTCCATTCCCAGATCCTTTAATATTTTCTTCATTGTGGGATACTTGTCAGGTAAATTATTTTCCTTTGGAAGCCAACGTTTTAATCGCTTCCACAACTCAGTCATACTGTTTCCCGACCAATTAAATTCTTTTTTAAGGTTATGAAGCTCAACAATTACGCCTAATGTTGTAAGCCCATCTTCACAAGAGGAATAAAATTTTCGTTTGCTTTGTTTGTATATTTTTTGTGCTTTTCTCCGTGGTACAAATGAGAATTGTCTATATTTATCTCTTGAACATCCTCTTCACGGCTAGTTTGGGGGCATATTATGCACGCCAAAAGCATCGTCTATGAGATCTCTAAGAGCTCCTTCTACACAATGGTCGGTTTGAATTTGATCTTGGATATGAGAATCTGGAATAATATTTTGCGTATGATTCACCCCTTTGTTATTCTTGTTCATCTCTCCATGGAAAAACCATCTATTATATGTTTTAATCATACCATGAATGATTAAATGTTTCTCAACGCTTTCCAATGAGAGCTTTTTAGAGTTCTTGCACTTGATACAAGGGCAAGTGCATATTTCGACATCGGGGGATGAGTGATTCTTCACAAAACTAATGAAGTCTCGAACGCCTTGCTTATATTCTTCAGTATTTCTGTATGGACTTTTAATCCACTCTCTTGAACTTGAGTTAGACATAAATTTCAATTTTTACCTTTTGAACCTGTTAGACAAAAATATAGTGTTCATTTCATTTTAAAGTTCCATTACAATAACTTTGAAGGTCAGTCATCCTACTTCCCATTACAAACACAATAACGTAATCACATTTTATAAACCATTTCGGGTTAAACGATTCAACAAAATTTCGGCAGCACTTCCCTTTATTCCCTGTATCGTACATAAATACGTGTACACAGGGAACAAAAAGGAAGTGTCATCGAAATTTTGTGAACCATTCAACCTGAAATGATTTATAAAATACGATTATTTTATTGTGTTTGTAACTTGTCCAATACTGGGACAAATCCAACAAATATTGTATCAGATGAATATAGATGTCCGTTCTATGAAAAAACGAATATCCATATAACGATCATATACAACACTTGTCAGACGGGGCCAAAAAAATCTCTAAGGATTTACATTAATTTTTTGACGTGTGTGTGTAACCCTTTACTCTAAAAATAAAAGCAGGACACCGCAATTTTCAATTCAAGTAACCAAAAAAATAGAATCGTAGAAGCATTAATGCTTGAAAAAAAAGACAAACTACGATTGCAAATTTTGTGTAGTAAAATATGCAAATTCAAGTAACCAAAAAACGTAAGGACTCCAATAAGAATAATGAAAGCTAAAAACGTAAGGACTAATTGCAAATTAAGAAGAATTCGGTTTGATGATTGCAAGTTTTTACCAACTACCTTTTATCGAGCCCAAGTTCTAAATTTATTTTCAAAACCCTCTTACCCAATTTATTAAGCATGCAAACCAATACAGGTCTAGCTGAATTAATGGTGTTAAAATCATATAAAAAGCAACTGTTAAACCATGTAGTTACTCTTAAGCTTCCTAACAAAGAAGATGTGTAAAAATGTTCTGTTTTATACTTGGGATCGCAACTAAAACAGCGTATGCCAATCATTTTGTGTAGTAAAATATGCATAATCTCAAATTCTATTTTAGTAATCTCAAATTCTATTTTAGTAAAAGGCTAATTGGATATTTTTAATTTGTGCACCTGACCCAATTAGTCATATGCTGACTTATTTATTTGTATTTTATTAATTTTTTCTTTAATTAGAGATTGTGCCTGATACAAGGGATAAGGCTTAATAATTATGCAATGCAAAAATACAGCTAGACAATTTTCTTCGGTTATATGTAGTTCTACCTCATCATATCATATATAAAAGAAGAAAAGAAAAGGTATTTCAACATGTTTAGTTCATGCAAAATTAATATCAATGACGTCCTGAAGTGGGTGAAAACATACAGTTGACATGAACCTTCCACTGATAAAAGTAAAACAATTACAAATATTCAAGTGATGAAATCATCGGTTATATAAAGTAATAGGCTAAAACGACAAGCTTGACATTGAACACAACTTTGTTTTCCTAAAATATAAACACATATTATTTGCGCTCCTTTTAGCTTCTGATTGGTTTACATGCTAAGGCAACTATCACCAAAGAATAGTGATGCACATATTGGACAAAGTAAAAGCTGGCTAGTTTTATTACCTACTGTATTACTCCGTTTTCTTTCATGATAATGGTATTCTGTATTGAATATATATATGAGCAGGCAAAAAAGGTTTAAAGTCATTGTTTTACTTAAATATAACAAAACAAGTTGAAATACTTACTAGTCAATATTTAAAGCAAACACTTGGGTTCTACCAATAAAGTAGCTCGTGGGGATAATAACGACTTAATGTACAGATGAACCAACCTTAATATAATGCTCTAGCTGCTGCTGTTCTCAGAATATTCCAAAGAAAAATGCTGGAAAATTAAAGGAAAAATAATCAGCCCAAGCAGCAGCAGTCTCAAATGCCAACTATTAGTAGGAATATTAGTTCAAATACCTTTTATTTTGTTTTTTAATCAAAAGATATCACAGGTCCTTCGGAAAAAAAAATCACAAGTTTGTTCACCTTAATTTTTTTACATCACGTCAATTACGATCCATGCAGCACAACAGCAAGACAGTAATACTTCGTTTAGCAGTAGCTACATAAACATAACACAGTAACAAGACAGCTATCTCTTCTAGAATAGACAGTAATGCTTTAGTGTTATAACACAATTACATAAATAGTTATTATTCTATGCGTAACTACAAACCTTTATATTTTTCTTTGCAAATCGTTTGCAATAATACAACTCAACTCAAAGTTGCACCCTCAACATACATTATTATTCTATGTGTAATCGTTTGCAATAATATAACTCAACTCAAAGTTGGACCCTCAACATACATTAGCTTTCACAGCTTTCATACACCAAAAAATCTCTATATTTTTTTTTCTATTTACAACACAAACAATTTTTTTTTGCTTTCATACGCTATAAAATCTCTATATATTTTTCTATTTACAATACAAACAAAATTTGTTTTCACGGCAGAAAACAGGACTATAATACACAAACATATTTTGCATCTTTAAGAACTTGACAACAATCAATTTAGTTGGGTGAAAGGTGACCGAGGTATTAACGAGGGTTTATCTTTTGTTGACTCATAAGGTTTCTTTTATCTAAACTCTTCAAGAAGCAAATCCATTGGCATTCCTTGTAGTGACTCGATTGTATCTTCACTAATAGTGCACTTACTACACAAATAGGCACAGTTTCATTTTTCTCTTCCTACAAAATCTTCATTTTATACAATTTAAATCTTGTGAACAATATCATAGCCTATAGTCAAAAAATAAACCAAAATATGAAAGTTTGTTATATGCTGTTAATTTCACAAGAACTATTTTCATAGGATCCTTCAACAGTCTATAATAATAGATTTCCCTACTAAAAACAAATAAAATCTTATTCAAAGAAACATATGATCCACAGTAGCATAACACATTCATAATCCTATTACAACTTTATTCGCACCATGTAGCAGCAGTATAGTCTACCACGTGAACATATTCATTTCCTCAACTTAATTATAATACACAAATGAGCACTACATGCTTCAGTATTTAAATGCCATTAACCATTCAAATAGTTTGATGAATTGTTCAAATAAATTTCCACCACCCACAGGAAGAAATCCCTTTCAAATTATTCCAGTAATGTGTGAGTATCTTATCTTCTTAACTATCATTTGTCTATTAACTAGTAATTTGTTTCTCACTGTGTTTTGCATAATATTATTCTTATAAGCAATGAAACCAGAGTGTACACAATGAAACGCAACTACATGCACCAATATAATAAGCAATCTACAATATTAATGCTTCAATAAACCCAATAATAGCAAATGAAAAGAGAATAGCCTAAAATGAAGTCACCAGGGCTAAGTCTGATACCTGAAGTCGAGACGCTGAATCGCCTGAAGTTATAACCCTAATATATTTAAGCCGAATCGCCCAATTGCCTGAAGTTATAAGTGTTGGAGACGATCCCCTAAAGCTAGTTTGCCAGAGCGAATCGCCTGAAATCCGATGCCAGAGAGAAAGGCGAACAAAATGGAATCGCGGATTTTTATTCGTAGCAGTAGAAGTAAAAAAGCATAGAGCGTAGAGTGGTTTGGAATTAGGGCTACCCATGAAAACGATACTCAAATACTTTTTTTGCCCCAACTAATATTAGTTAATTCCAATTTAACCAATTTTTCCAACTCAAATATGTGTTGGCCATTAAAAATTTATAAATGTGTATTTTTGGTCACACATTTCTTGTTTAGCAACGCTTATTGTTGCGATTAATCAATAAAGCAAATAAGTGTTGACAATTGAAAAAAATAAGTGTTGCGAAATGGCTGTTATGGTGTAGTGAATATGTTACATATTTGAAAAAAAAATTAGTTATTATTGGGTGCATATTTTAATTGAAATTAAAGTCCAACTAGTACATGTTATCATCATAATATAATATGTTTACTGCTTATAAGCCGATGACCTGACACATACTTTTGTTTAAAATAAAATGATGTTCTTCTAATATATTCGTTCACATGTTGATTCATCGGCATGTATGAAGCACTGGTGCATCATTTTCATAATTTTATTATCCTACTCCAATATTCATACATTCTAGAATATATGAAACCTTATTCCTATGAATAGCACGTTGTTAATAATAAGAAGTATATTACTAAATTTGTACGTACATACTCAACTCAAATCAAAGAAAATACTCAACTCAAATTTGTACGTACATACCTTGTTAAGTTTATAGGTCAAAAAACCATTTATCAAAATACTCAACTAAATTTCTTTCGTGTTCTACATAGTGATTCAGAAGCAACGACTTTAAAGAAAATAACCAACGGAAGAAGCAAATTTTACAGAATATGTGCTACATAAAACCGCCGAGAACGAAATTAGGGTTTGCCCTATTGAGATAGGGAAGTTTGCAATCGAAGACGAGAAAGCTAGAGCATGAAATTTGCAACAAATTTGACTTTTTTGCGAGTTGCATAGCTGCGATGATTAAAAGAGTAAGACGAGAAAGATTGGTGGGAAATGAAAGTTTAGGAGGTAAACGGGGAAAAAGAAATGAAAAGAACCCGCTTATAGTTTTTTATTCCATATGTTCTAAGTGAAATGTACAACGTTTAAGCGAAATTTAATATTTACTTGTGCCTAAACAACAAATTTATAGCATTTTGTACTCTGAGGGTTTTATTCCGTATGGGGTAAAAGCATTACAGGTGGAAACGCTATGATTGAGTGTTATAAATAGCCTATTTTCTTGTGTTGATCCTTCTTTAACTTGAAAAACTTACTCAATAACTCCCGGGGATTGGATTGCTTGATAAATCTTTATCATGTACAATATGCTAAAATTAGATTAAGTATATGAAAACTAAACTGATAAAGTCCATAAGTAAACCAAGTTGCATAGTACGATAATATAGTCATTTAGGCTCTGATTTCTTATGCATGTTAGAAATGAATCTCTCCTTATTATATTTAAGTTTCTTTAGGAAAAGAGAACGAGAACAATGAGGAATGAGGGAAATTCTAGGTAGATTCCAGCACACCTCATGATGGGGATCAAACCCGTGTTCATTTAGGTATCTAGATGAAAATGTTTAAGTAAACCTCCGTAGTTGTAGCCTAAATATGAGAAGTCAACGAATGTACCCTCGAGTAAGCTATAAAGTGAAATTCTTCTAAGGCATTTATACCGTCAATAATACTAGAAAAGGGTCATTAGTTCAATGTTTTCCAACAAGAGTTTTTCACGATGATGGCGTGCTCTTTTCATCCGGTCAGCGACTTCCTTTTCCTTAAAGAATCTTAATTTTGACGTACATGCAACAAGTTTCTTGTATTTTTCAAACAACTTGTTATAATCCTTCATTTATCTATCAAATTCCCTATTCAGTTGTTCTTTATCCATGTGCTTCTTTTCAATTATTACATTGTAGTGATATTTCGATTTCTTTCTTAACTAGAATAGTTAACACATTAACTATGAATTACTAAGCAATTCAAGACATCTAAATAAGAAGATCCATTGCTGAGTAAGTGGAATTGAAGATGAAGAAATCTTTTCTTTTCCCTTGAATTTTTGGCTTTGAGAAGCACTATCCTTTTTAGGATAGTTTGTCCTTGGAGGGTCATGAATTTCAGTAGGCTCCATACCTTGAGCCGTTAGATTTGGGTTAGCATCTCACAATGCATTCTTGTAATATGACAGTCTAAAAAGACCCTTTCCATCACCTCCACCTTTATCACCGTTGTTGTCATCATTATCATCATCAGTACTATTATTGTCATGATCATCCCCATTCCTATTCTTCTCATCATCCTTCACTTCCTTATTTGACTCTATCTCCTCATCAGCTGGAGGATCATCGAAAGTCAGAGCTTTGTTGCATCAATCTCCTCCTCTTTCTCGAAGAGGCCTTCCCCAGGTGCTTGAGATTTATTTGGCACGAATTCAAGTTTTTCCATAAAACTTTTGTTCCACACTAGAGGGGAGAATGGAAGAAAAAAATCCAAATATTTGTGGGCATTGTCAATTTATGTGACAAAGAGCGCTTTCTCATGAGTACTCTCGATAATAGATTGAGAGGTGTGCTGGTGTAACGATCCTGACTCTACCTTCGAAAATCGGCACCGAATACGACACTCATATTCAAATGCCGCAGATCCAAACGTCGAATCTGGTGCGCCGGAGCTTATAACACCATTAAGTATAACACAGCGAAAGAAAAACAATATCAATATATATAACATTGATACAACGACAGATACAACATCTTTTATAATATGATACAATGAATATCTATGTACTATCAGAGATACAAGAAATAGCAGCGGAAAGATAATGATAACACCAATAGCGGAAAGAATAAGTCCAAAAGAATGCATCCCCAAATCCAATGCTCCAATCTAAAGCTAGCTCGAACCAACACCATGTGTCACCTAGACAGCAAGTCTCGTCCATATCCAAGATTGGACTAACTCCAGATAATCTACTAAACCTGACTATTTGAGAAATCCAACTCTAGACTGCCCGTGTGGAAAATTGTGGGAACCCAGAATTTAGGAAAGGAACAATGAACTCCGAGTCATTCATGGGACTGGTGTGAGTAACAAAAACAGTTTACCTTTTAAAACAAACAACAGAATTTAAGTTTAAAATCCGTAATGCTTTTTGGAAAATGAAACTATCATAAGGCCTCCCGCCACACACACCATGCAAATGCAAATTGGAGGAGATTTCTCCTTATGATAGTCAAACATGCTTAATACGAGAAATTTCTTGATATTATTATTATAGGTGCATAGTGGAAAACATTTCGAAAGTATAATATAAATCTTAGTCAACATACGACCAGTATCGTATGCCTACTATAGCTATCATCTAAACAATGGGGCGCCACCATAAGTAAATGGCAGGTTCTACAACTAAAACCGTACAGGGCGCGTATTGTTTCGTTTGGATTTTCCAACAAATGGTCAGGCTAAGGAACTTCCTACTGCCACATGCGTACGCCTCTGGCGAGACGTCCCGAGAACCTAACCAGATCTCTGCCAACACAAGGCCGGGTTACGTCTGTAACTAGATAACTACTTCTCGAGCATGCCACCCCTCGGTCCTTTGGGACCTTTATCCGAGGCGCCTCTAAACCACAAAGCAAGAACCACACAGAAATGAGATTGAAGCCCACCACATAGGTAAATATCTAGGCTCCATACCATGATACCACCCTTTACCAGAAGGGAATGACACACCCTAAAGGGCGCGACCCTCATAACCTTGCTGTATCTTTCCTGTTTCGACCATTTCCGAGTTGTGAGGTCCTGATGCAGTCTCGTCCACAAAAGCTACGCTTCATACAAAAGCCATGCTCTGATCACAAATGATCATCACACACAGCAGCACTCAGTATGTCACACTACCAAATTGGGTGTATAACGCTGATAACCTTCAACTACATAACCTCTGAGCTTGTACGTCTCAGAGAAGGGTGTTAAGCTAAGAGAATAAATTCTCCAACACCAACAGATATGTATTTGAAAGAAATCTGCTTTATATCTCAAAGTGTAGTGTCAGACATGCAACCATATAGTCTGTCCTGGGTTCGAACAGAACCGGAGGCACTTCCGAAGAAGCCCTTGCAAATCCGGGTATTCACAATCCCAATCGGACTTCCCATCACTTAGGGAATCTCTATACCGTAGCTACTCGGTGCAAAGACAATCGATAGGTTATCCTATTATTCACAAAAATACCCGGTCTTCACCACCGGTCTTCAAATGCTATCCATAACGACGTATCCTTATTCGGAATGGGTTATATGACACAAAGGTCCCCTCCAGGCTAAATCGAATAATGAGCGCAATATTTTAAAACATAGGGATATGGGATTTCAGTTAAGTTACAACTTATAAAATCCAAAACCTTTCTTCAAATGGTTAACATAT
Organism: Allium cepa; assembly: GCA_030765085.1. Classification (NCBI taxonomy): domain Eukaryota; kingdom Viridiplantae; phylum Streptophyta; class Magnoliopsida; order Asparagales; family Amaryllidaceae; genus Allium; species Allium cepa. The sequence continues at coordinate 623,617,369 of CM060931.1, forward strand.
TGCCATTTCAAATCTTCTTAAATAAAAAGATTTATTTCACTAAGTTCACATAGTTTCACAAAGATCCATTTATGTATTTCAAATCAATTTCTATTTCAATTTGATTAACTCGTTTAAATCTTTAAATTAAAGATTTTAACTTATAGCTTTCAAATCGTTTCCATAACTTGGAAAACCATTTTCATTTTAGACTTGAAATCCTTTTAACACAAATTGGAAGTTCATTTCTTATATGAAAGCTTTTATTATCTGAAAACAAACATTTTTCATTTCAAAAGAATCCAATTATATTTGCACGTGTTAAAGCCTTTGAGTGTAAATTCCAATTCCCAAATTAATGCCTTTAAAATGGCTTAACCCATAGATAACTTGTATAACATCTTTAAATCCCTAGCTTCAAATCATAGAATTCAATTTCAAATTTTGAATTCAATTTCAAATTTTGAATTCAAATTTCAAAGCGTTATCAAGTTATTCAAAAATAAATTTTATCTTTGAAATTCCTTTTCAAAAGCTTTTCACATTTAACCCGATTCCACTTCTAAACCATTGAATTCAAATTGTCTATTTTGAAATCATTTCAAAAATCTACGACTTAATCGATTTCCTCGTGAAATCCATATTTGTGTGTGTATGGTGTGGTCTAGGGGTTAAACATAATAGTGCAACATCAACAATCATCATAGATCAAAACACAGAAATATAGTTGATAAGCGGTATAAACTATAATGCTTATCTTTCATTCCCATAACACAGATATATATATATATCACAGATAATAAATTACATCACAGATCACAACACAAATCAGGATATATCACAAAGCATCACATATCAGGGATATCCAAAAATTCAACCATTCAATAAAATCCAAACATCCATAAGTAGGATTTATTTAATTATCCGACTAATTTTAAATCAGATTAATTTCTATGAATAAATTGCTAGTTATGGTAAATTAATAATCAATTAATTACACTCAATTAATTACACTGAATGAATAATTTCTTAATTATATCCCTTAAATAATTACACTTCATAAATGGTATTATTAAATTAAATAAATCTAAAGTAATTATGAAAAATTGATCACATTGATTAATTATTCAAATAATCTTAGTTAATGACCTTCATTAACTAATAACAATTCTTTAATTACTTTTCTAAAGTAAATGACTTATTGATAATTACAATTCAATGAATCTTTAATAACTTATTCATTGATCCTAATTATTTGATTAATTTAAGTGTTTTCTGTAACTTAATTTATCCTAAATTAATTGATTAATTAATTACTAATCATAAAAAAAATTCAAATCTTATTTAATTAATGATCTTTAATTACCAATTTATTTATCCTTAATTAATTATCTCAAACCTTGATTAATTGATTTAAAATTTTAATTATTACATTAATTAATCCAAATCATTAATTATCCATTTTAATTAATTTAATAATTACAAATTATTAAATCTTCATTTATTTAAAGACAGAAAACAAAACATTTTTCTTATTAATGATCAAATTATCATTAACAAGGTATTTAAAAACAATTTACTCTCAAGTTTTACCTTTTAAAAATTTCATTTTAAATTTTAGATTAAAAATGAAAACAAATTATCTAAAGTTTGAAGTGATTTCGAAAATCCTCTTTTTTTCCTTTCTTTCATAAGTAATGAATTATTTATCTTATGATAGAAATTAAATGGATTTAAAACCCACTTTCATTTTAATTTCAAATCAATTTAAAATTCAATTTATCATTTAAGTTATTTAAAACAATTTAAATTTTAAAACTTCTTTTATTTCAGAACTAAGATATATTTGAATCCAGACTTAAATTTAACTTAAGAATTTATTTACAATTTAAACCTTTTTTGTTTAAACTTTATTTATTTTTGAAATTGAGATTCAATCTAACTTAATCAGATCAAATTGGGATTTAAACTTATTCCAAATCCTACTTTATAATTTAAAAATCTAATTTAAAATTTTAAAAGAAATGCTATAGGTATGAAGCATGTAACCACACATATGACTCGAGCCATCCAAGTCCTGCTTCGAGCCCGACGCATGTTCGCTCGAGTAAACACTCGAGACCATCACCAGAAAACTCGAGCGCATCCTGTTCTTCCCAAACAAACAAACACAGGTTTACCTAAAATGATAGTATCGTGCACATGCACGCCATCGTCCATCACCTCTTGCCGACGCCGCAACGTCGAACATGTCGACAACTACTCCAAGGTCAACTCCCGATCACCCAAACTCCAACTTTGTCTCGAATTCGAAATCGAGGATTTCGAATCAACACCTGGAACACCCTGAACATTTCCACCCCCCAAACCTGAAAACATCTCGTGTTCAACATCCCGACCACCAACGGCTACACACTCCTGCCGTGGACTCATCCTCGACCAAACTTCCATCACCCAGAAGCTCACCACACTCGATCATCAATCATCACAGATCAAAACACAAAAATATAGTTGATAAGCGGTATAAACTATAACGGTTATCTTTCATTCCCATAACACAGATATATATATATCACAGATAATAAATTACAGAACAGATCACAACGCAAATCAGGATATATCACAAAGCATCACATATAAAGGATATCCAACAATTCAACCATTCAATAAAATCCAGACGTCCATAAGTTGGATTTATTTAATTATCTGATTAATTTTAAATCAGATTAATTTCTGTGAATAAATTGCTAGTTACGGTAAGTTAATAATCAATTAATTACACACAATTAATTACACTGAATGATTAATTCCTTAATTATCTTTCTTAAATAATTACACTTCACAAATGATTGTTATTAAATTAAATAAATCTAAAGTAATTATGAAAAATTAATCACATTGATTAATTATTCAAATAATCTTAGTTAATGACCTTCATTAACTAATAACAATTCTTTAATTACTTTTCTAAAGTAAATGACTTATTGATAATTACAATTCAATGAATCTTTAATAACTTATTCACTGATCCTAATTATTTGATTAATTTAAGTGTTTTCTGTAACTTAATTTATCCTAAATTAATTGATTAATTAATTACTAATCATAAAAAAAATTCAAATCTTATTTAATTAATGATCTTTAATTACCAATTTATTTATCCTCAATTAATTATCTCAAACCTTGATTAATTGATTTAAACTTTTAATTATTACATTAATTAATCCAAATCATTAATTAACCATTTTAATTAATTTAATAATTACAAATTATTAAATCTACATTTATTTAAAGACAGAAAACAAAACATTTTTCTTATTAATGGTCAAATTATCATTAACAAGGTTTTTAAAAACAATTTACTCTCAAGTTTTACCTTTTAAAAATTTCATTTTAAATTTTAGATTAAAAATGAAAACAAATTATCTAAAGTTTGAAGTGATTTCGAAAATCCCTTTTTTTTCCTTTCTTTCACAAGTAATGAATTATTTATCTTATGATAGAAATTAAAAGGATTTAAAACCCACTTTTATTTTAATTTCAAATCAATTTAAAATTCAATTTATCATTCAAGTTATTTAAAACTACTTAAATTTTAAAACTTCTTTTATTTCAGAACTAAGATTCAAATTATATTTGAATCCAGACTTAAATTTAGCTTAAAAACTTATTTACAATTTAAACCTTTTTTTTAAACTTTATTTGTTTTTGAAATTGAGATTCAATCTAACTTAATCAGATCAAACTGGGATTTAAACTTATTTCAAATCGTGTTTTACAATTTAAAAATCTAATTTAAAATTTTAAAAGAAATGCTACAGGTATGAAGCTTGTAACCACACATATGACTCGAGCCATCCAAGTCCTGCTTCGAGCCTGACGCATGTTCACTCGAGTAAACACTCGAGACCATCACTAGACAACCCGAGCGCAACCTGTTCTTCCCAAACAAGCAAACATAGGTTTACCTGAAATGATAGTATCTTGCACATGCACGTCATCGTCCATCACCTCTAGCCGACGCCGCAACGTCGAACATGTCGATGGCTACTCCCAGGTCAACTCCCGATCACCCAAACTCCAATTTTGTCTCGAATTCGAAATCGAGGATTTCGAACCAAAACCTGGAACACCCTGAACATTTCCACCCCCCAAACCTGAAAACATCTCGTGTTCAACACCCCGACCACCAGCGGCTACACAACTCTGGCCGTGGTGTAACAACCCACCTATTTAACGATTTTATATTTAAATGTTTAATTTAAATATAGCGTCTTTATTCGGATTTTTGAGGTCCGAAATGTTACTTTCTGCAAATGGCCGAATTGGAACTCGAAACCACCTCCATTGGTTCCAAAATGGCGTTTGCGATCCTTTTGAGTATAATCTTTGATATGTTTGGAGTTTGTGAAATTTTGACCCTTTTTCTATTGGGTTTTGGGTTTGGGTTCAGCCCACTAGCTTAACTAAATACCCTAGCTTAGCCACTCCACTCATTCAGTTATTCATTTCTTAAAAACTTAAGCTTAAAAACTGAAATGGTGGAAGGGAAAGAGAAATAAAAATTAGCAAGCCCTAGTTTCAACTTCCAACTTGATTTCTTGCTCCAAAATCAAAGAGAATACATTGGTAGGTTCATCTCCATCTTCTCCATCTCTTCTCCTCTTCAATTTCAGTAATTTCCTAACCCTAACTTAGGAAATACTTGCTTTGATTCTAGATTGAAGCTTGTAGTGTTGAAGTGGAGTGTAGTTGGTTGATTCCTTGCATTTGTGCTTCTTCATCTTCTTTGTTTTGTGTAAAAAGGTGAATTTCGAACTCACATCTACTTCTCTTGATTTCATTGATGTTGGGTATGAATTCCTAACACCTTGTTCATATGCACTTGCTTTTGGTTTGGATTGAATTGGTGAATATCCAAATTTTTAGTGTTTGGGTTCAATTCTTTAAAGATCCTAACTTTGATGTGTGATCACGCTTTAGGAGGTGTTTCGGAGAGCCTATAAGGCTGGGTTGTCGTTTGGCATTAATCCCTAGTCTTCGTCGCTTGTCCGATCGCTTCCGTTTGGATTTTCGCCCATTTTTGGGCAAGGCTGATTTTTGCTTACCAGGCAATTTCAAACGTCTGGAATAAATTTCAGACGTCTGGTTTAAAATTCAGACGTCTGGTTTGGAAATCCAGACGTCTGAAACTGGTCCCTGGAAAACGCAAAAAGGCAGAGAAGAATTTCAGACGTCTGGTTAGTGGTTCAGACGTCTGGATGGAAATTTCAGACGTTTGAAATGTGCAGTTTTGCCTATTTTGGCTAATTTTGAGTTAATTTCCAACTTTTATCGATTCGTGTTGATTCCAATTAGTTGTTATTGCATATTTGACTTTGATGACTTGTTTTTGACTTCATTCATGGGTTTTATAAATAATCTCTCTAAATCGTATTAAAAGCTCCCTTCTCCAATTTATACTTCCTATTTAAAACACACACTTTCGCACGTCGAGCAAAGTGGAAGGATGATTAAATGGTTGGCCAAAACACGGACCATGAATCTGTGCGTTTATCCTTCCGATTAATTCCCGACCTATTCAATTGATCGTTTTGACCTTCGGGTTTGGTTTATCGATGATATGAGGTAAACTTTGTACTGCTTTGAGTGTGAAAGTGACTGACGGATAGTAAACCGTTTAGTGCGAACGAGTGTTTATGGGACATACGTTAACACTTTTCGGATTCCTTTTCGAGAGTTGTGACACATTCCGCCAGTTAGTGATGTCCAGTACTGGGTCTTTGACCTTCACCACTACGGTTTGTTGCCTCTGGGATAGTGTCTTCGGACCGTCTCCCTAGGTTTGTTGCCTTCGGGTATGTTGCCTTCGGGTTTGTGCCTTCGGGTTTGTCGCCCTATATAGTTTCGCTCTGATGTTGGCCTTATGTGCCGCATGGGTGATACTTGGGTTTGGAGTCTTCGGGCTCATGGATCCTTGTTTGTACAGTACTGAGCTCGAGCAAATTTTATGATATTTCATTGATATGTATATTCCCTTGGTATCGCCCTTCGGTGTTGGTCTTTTTGAGCCGCATGGAAAGTAGCGATTTGCTCGTGGAACTTGTATACCTTATGGGTATTTGCTATTTGCCTATTGGCTTGCTTTAGGATATTCATATCCTTTGATTATCTATGTTGCCGATGATATGAGGCTTGTTTTATTGTGTTCATCTGTTGTTGATAATTGTGTTATCTCCTCTAGAGATATTTGTTATACTGTGTAACCTTGCAGGTTTATTATTGCTCAGTTTATCTAACTGATTTGTTATCTAGACTGACCCGTGTATTTTATACTCGGGTCAGACCGAGATGTTTCAGGTTAGGTGCTTTTGGACTTAGCCTATTTTGCTTCTGCATGGACTATTCGCTAGCTTCATTTTGTTATAGCGTCTTTTGTAGTCCTTATCTGTTGTAACTCTGTTATGTATTTTATTGACTCGTCTGTATATTGTGGTTTGTTATACCACTTGACATGTATTATTTTGTATACTCTGCTTGGTATCAGTATATGTGTGTATATGATGGTTTACTGTTCTGTGATGTATATTGCATTTGATCTGTTATATTCTGTTCTGATAGATCCTCTTGCCATTGTAGTTTTGCTTTAAATATTTATTGAATAGGTCGAATAGGTCGTATTGGTAGTGATTCTACTTTTCGACGTATTTAGTGAATAGTTAAGGTAAGATTACACATGGTCGCTTCCATTATACTCTATTGTCCGCGTTAGCCGACAGTATTATCTAGGTAATACTCTTTGTTAACGAGGCTCTCGGAGTGGGGCGTCACACGTGGACTCGTCCTCGACCAAACTTCCATCACCCAGAAGCTCACTACACTCGGTCACCTATACTAGCCACGGTGATCAATATACTAGGAATAAAAAAGTTAGGTTTAAAATTTTCGAATGGTCGCCGCCGCCGCCATGGTCACCGATGCCAACTCCGACTATTTTTCCCATCACCACCATAGGCTCCTCTATCGCGGCGAGAAAACCCGACCCCTCTAGCGTCTCCGACCACCGGAATTCGCCCAAAAACCATTTTTCGTTCAAAGTCGAACTGGACTTAAACCACACAACTAAAAATCATCATATTAATTTTAAAAATCATGGTTTGGTTCAGGGATTCGATCGACGTTCCTGAATTTACGAATTAAGATGTTTGGATTTTTTGCTTATATTATGTTGCTTAGCTTTTCTTGGTTTCTAGAGTCATATAAATACTATTTCGACTTAAGTAAGATCCTAAACTAAGGTTTGAAATGAAACTAACAAATTTCATTTAAATCTTAACGCTAAACAGAGGTTAAATTTAAAGCTTTTGAAATTAAATCAAAACATGAACAAAAGCTGGAAACGGAGAAGTTACAAATGTTCAGATCCCTGTATACACCGTACTTCATAAATTCAATAATGTAAATGCTCAACATACTTCACAATATAATATTGATCACAGAAATAACATAAAAACTAATTTATACTTTAAATTTTAAGGTGAAGTTACTCACCTTGCTTTTAGAAAAAGAACAGAGTCTCTACTACAGACAGGCTTTGTATTTGCTTGCTGAAGCCTTCATATTTTTTTTCTCTGGTTGGTAGTTGATGTTTAAACTGATTTATTGTTTATTTTTTAGCTTTGAGGATGGACGAAATGAGATAATAGGTTGATGCATATAAGAAAAGAAGTTTACTGGGTGATGTACTAACTTTGTACAGGTGATATAATTTCGTATATTTCGAATTGACTTTGTTTTGTGCTAGAGTACTGGTCACATTAAATGCATGTTCCCTTAATGCCTACATACTCATCTTATTTGTACAAAGATTATACTATTTTCTTTTGCTTGTAGATATTTTGTTTACTTATTTTCTTACTTACACAAACTTTACATATTATACAAACTTGTCTGGTTTTGTAATATAGATGAATTTCTATAGTTAATATGTTGTTAGAATTTTGTCTAATGTATTTACTTTATATTTTATAATTTATCTTATATATTTTATTTCTATATTTTTTTCTTGTTGTTCAAGCTTACTTACTTATATTATTTATTCATATTTGAATGTATTATATTTATCATATGTATATCTAATTTAATTATATCAAAAATCCAAATACAAATTTATTTTCTAAGACGTTTAAATTACAATTTCAAATTATATTTTCAATCTATTTTATATACATATATTTATAGTCAGATATCCAAATTAATTCTCAATTAATTTAACTATATTAATTACCAATTATTTCGCAATTTTTTATTCAAATATTAAATTAATTATTATTTTAAACACAGTCAAAATCTGGGATCGTTACAGCTGGAGTAATGGAATACCTTCTATTTTTCATTTTTTATTATGCTAGCAGGCTTGTCCAAAAGAACTTCCTTCTTTTACAGCTTATTCTTATTGGTTATGTTCTCTACTATAAGCATGGCCTACCCTATTCCAACATCCCCAAGTGCAATTTCTAAAGCTTTGGCCTTGCCATTTGAAATTTGTTTATCACCTTTTTTCTTAAAGAGTAAAGCTTTTATTTCCTTAAGAGAGATAGATAGCTTTTCATTTTCTTTTACAGCCTCGTTTTCCCACTGTGGAGATGTTGATTATATGGTTGTTAAGCGAAGTGACCTGCTCTTTAATCTGGGACAATTCACTAGAAGATCCCAAGGCATCCTCTTGAAACATAAACATATGTTTAGTAGCCTAAATAAGTAGTGAGCATGAGTTAGAATGTCATAAGAAAAGGATCTGAAGAACTATATAATCCAAGCTCCTCACACATACGATATAAAGCTTTGATAGAAATAGGAAAAGTGATATTAAGGAGTGGATCTCGAGATTGCTCTATTTTAGTCAGGTGCCGGGCTTTTCCCTCGGAAACGGTAGGGTTTGAAGCCTCAAGGCTCTGGACGAAGCCCACAAATGGAGCTTCCTCTGTAATAATTGGGGTATCCATGTCCCCAACTTTAGGTTACTTGCTAGGGATACATTAGCAATTGAATAATCACGAAGCTTTTCCTTTTCATAGATATGAATGAGTTGGCAATGGCCAAATTGAGATTCAAGAGCCAGTGCTAAGGAAGATGTGCTATCTTTGCTCTTCTTTTCTTTAAAAGCAACATATATAGCTTCCTTGTCCATATAAATAATTTCTAGGGCAAACGAGCCTGAATCAAGTAAATAAGCTTATAGGATAATCTTACAAGAGATTTTGTATAAAAAGAAATGGTGTCTTACCAATCATCCCGGGCTAAATGGGTGAATTAGAAGAGAAGGAGTCTGACTTTCCCATTACTAATGAGCTTTTACCCTGAGCATTTAACCATGGGGGATCTCCCAATATCCTATGGTGAATTACAATGATATATTATTGAAGAAGCATTGTCGAGGCTAAAAGTTTGAGTCTATTCCCCATCTTTTATGTTGCCCGAGTTGGGGAAAGCGTGGTTTCTTTATCAATAGAATTTAACTTCTTAGGAGTAGGATATGAAAGAAAGAACGTATTAGTAAGGATAATAAATAGATATAGGAAGCAAAAGATGACAAAGTTATTGGTAGAATGTCCTTCTAATGATGGAAAAACATTTGACAAAAAATAATTGATTCTCCCATCCTCTTGTCCTATTGACGCCCTCAAAGATCAAACTTTTTGAATGGGGATGAATTTTTTTACAGTTAATGATCTAATTGTTCATCAACTTTAGTAGGGCTAGCTATATAATAGAGAATGCCAGCACTGAGGGAGGGGAGTGTTGCCTGTCGAGTTAGGACTTCTAGATAAGCCAAATATGTATAAGCATTTGACAAGAATTGAACCTGTGTGATATCCAAATGCTCAAGATTTATAGAAATTATTTAAATTTAATAAAAATTTAACCAAGGATGTTTAACATAACTTAAATATGTAAAGCACTTCATAATGATTTGTTGATCGTTAAACTTGTCTACAAGTACTTAGCTTTTTCGGAGTAAAGACAAGCTATAGCAAAGAATTGTGGGTAATCAAGTAATGAACATGGCACTAATTGTTATATATATATATTATAACATTTTGTTAATACTAGTTAAGTAAACCTTTTTATGAATTGTTAAGGATTTTATGTCAATTTGCTCATTTTGTTGAAAAATAAATATCGAAACGATCATGGATATCATGTTTGATTATGTGATTAACATGTTTTTACAATTGTTTGAATATGATGATTATGTGATTGATTGCTGGTTTTAATACAATTATTGTGCGATTGATTGTTGAAAATGATATAAGCCGTTAACATGAAACGGTACTCTAAAGTATGCCGCAAAACAATCAATAACTTTCAGTTGCATTTTAAAAACGCTACAGAAATAAATGTAAGCCGCTACAAAAATATACTGTTGCAAGATACAAATGTTATTGAAATGTATAGTAGCAAAAAATGAACCGCTATAGAAACCAAAGAAGGATTCAAGTAAAAAAGCTACTAAAAATGTTAACTTTGGCTCAGAAACAAACTTTTGTAGCATTTCTAAAATGCTTATGTCAAGTTTTGCTAGCATTTTACACAATGCTATAAAAAAATTCATAATTTAGTAGCATGTTGTATCGCAGTGTTTACTTAAACGCTACTAAATGTTCTGATGGAGTTTTTCAATGCATTGGAAGGCCCTTTCTGGTGTAGTGGATTTGCTCCCGAATCAAGGGTAGAAGCTGGTGAGTGAACAGCTAAGTCACGGCCACCTTTGTTTGGACGATCAAAGTTGGCAAATGAACGGTCATTTCACATCCACTTTAATTTCATACTCCTTCCGTCGGATCAAGGGAGAGAGAGTAGGCTGATGGATGGTCGTATCACATCCATCTAGGACTGGATGATCGAATTTTGCCTGCTTTGAGATTTTTGCTCTTTTTGTCGACTCAAGGAAAAGGGCTAGGAGCCGGATTGTCGGGTCACATTTGCTTTAAGTTCAGCGATAGACAGTCGGATCACATCCTTTTATGTTTAAACTCCCCCTACCAAGTCAAGTGAAAGAGTTAAGTTAATGGATTGTCGGCCACATCTATTTTGGTTTGAACTCCCCCTATCGGGTCAAGGGATAGAGTTAAGTTGACGGATGGTCAGTGACATTTATTTTGGTTTGAACTCCCCCGGTTGTGCCAAAGGAAAGAGTTAAGTTGGTGGATGGTCAGTCACATCCATTTTAGTTTCAACTCCCCCTATCGGGTTAAGGGAAGGTGTGGAGTTGATGGATGGTCAGTGACATACACTTTTGTTTGAACTACCCTTGTCGGATCAAGGGACAGAGTTAAGTTCATGGATGGTCAGTCACATCCGTTTTGGTTTGAACTCCTCTATCAGGTCAAGGGAAAGAGTTAAGTTGATGGATTGTCAGTCACATCCATTTTGGTTTGAACTCCCCCGTCAGATCAAGAGAAAGGTCGAATTAAGGGAAAGAGTTAAGTTGATGGATTGTCAGTCGCATCCATTATGGTTTGAACTCTCTTTGTCGGGTCAAGTCAAAGAGTTAAGTTGATGGATGGTCAATCACATGAATTTTGGCTTAAACTCCCCCAATCCGATCAAGGGAAAGAGTTAAGTTGATGGATGGTCGGTCACATCCATTTTGATATGAACTCCCCTTGTCAGGTCATAGGATAGACTTAAGTTAATAGATAGTCATTTAAATCCATTTTGGTTTGAACTCCCCCGGTTGGGTCAAGGGAAAGAGTCAAGTTCCATTTTTTATTTGAACTCCCGCTATCAGGTCAAGTGATAGAGATAAGTTGATGGATGGTCAGCCACATCCATTTTGATTTGAACTTCTCCTGTCAGGTCAAGGGAATGATTTAAGATGATGGATGATCAGTCACGTCCATTTTTGGATCAAGATCTTATTCTCAAGCAAAGGCAAGAGTTTTCTGATGAGCTATTGAGCCACGCTCGCCTTGGTAGAGCTCCATAAGTCTGATAATGGGCCATAGAGATTCAGTGGGCACCTATGTCTGGGTACCTGCACGCGTACATTATTCATTTGTAGTTTCATTTTTGTGGAGCTCGGTTCACAACAAAATTGCATGAAGGTAAAGTTGCATGGCTGGAAAGCCATTTTATTAACAAATAACATAGTCTATCATATGAAATAATTCAAAGCAAATATGAATATGTTTTATTTTCAAGCTAAATAGCATCGTAGATGCTCACTATTCCATTTCACTCCAGCCATTCATGGCTGGAGGATGACTGCCAATTGTTTAGTTTATAATCAATCTCCCTTCAGGCCACCTAGGTTCATCGGCATTTGGAGCGGTCTGTCCTCATCAGGGGTCGGATGTTCCTTGCCCGCCATCCTGAGAGTTTTTCACAAACTGTTGGAGCTTTTTCTTTCGGATCAATTCTTCGGTCATATCACGAAGATGTCTACACTCGTTTGTGTTGTAACCCTATGTCTTATGAAATATATAGAATTTTCTAGACTTTCTTTGTTCTTTAGTTGACTCTATCGGGGCTAGTTTGCTGGATTGCTCCTAGCCGCCAGTAGCTAAGTAAATATTTTCAATTGAGTCATTAAGTGGGGTGTAGTGTCAAACGTAAGGATTCTTGATCATCTTCTAGAATTCAGGTTTTCATCTAGGGCCTCGCTACAGCCCTTGCTCTGACCATTGCTCTTATTCTATACATTCACAATTATGTTCTCGAAAATTGTCTCATAGCAATGTTACTTTACACTGCTTCGACTTGATGGCTTGTATCATTGTCTCTGCTAGTCATTGTGACCTCCTCCTTACACAAGTATTGGACCGCCTTGTTGTAAAGATGATCCATAGTAGCATGAGGCTTTCTCGATAACCATTCACCAAAGTCTACATCAGGTTGGATCCCTCTGATCAAGGCTATCAAGATTACGTTGTCCTAAGGGTTGCCCACCTCATTCACACGGTATTAAATCTTTGCAAAAAGTCCTTGAGTGGTTCTCCCAGTCCTTGGAATAAGTTAGACAATGACGTGACATCCTTAGGGCTTGTGCTGTAACGACCCGTAAATTTTGGTAAATAAATTGGTTAGTTTAATTTAATTTTTGAAATTAAATTTAGGAAGAAATAAAAAAAAATTATAATTAATAATAAAGCGAATGTTGAAAATGGAATGAAACCATGGAAATTAAAGATAAGTATTAACAGTTGAAATGAAATTACGAATAATTGAAGTAATGTAAATTGTTATAGTAGGCTAAGATTTGAATATAAGAAAACAAAGGTAAATAGTGAATTAATTTAATGAATTAATAATATTAAATAGTAAATTGAATTAAATCAATGTCCTGTAGTAATTGAAATATTGTTTGGGAATGAAAACAAACATAGGTAAAAATGTAAGTATTGAATTAATATATGTTATTTATTTAAGGTATTGAATAAATTTGGTAATCCAATGGCAAAGTTATAACTGAGTGTAAATAGAAATTTTGGTAATTAATCAAAATAAGAAAAAATAAATGTAAATGTTATAACTTGGTTACAAAATGTATATACGGAAGTGGATGTAAATATGAATTAATTAATGTACGCATTTATTTATAATGGGATAAAACGTAAATTTATGAAATAAGATGATGCAGGTTGATAAGTATTCATAATGGTTGTGTTGATGATAAACGTTACTTTAGTGATTGTAATATGAATTAATGGAAGTGTGAATGGAAATTAAATAGAAACATAAGTTTATTTTATGGTAGTAATTGATAAATTGGAAAGATAATTCATAGTATGTTAATCGATGAATTAATACACAATGTATGTAGAGTTATAAGTTGGTTTAAGGATAAAATTAAGGTATATTCATTTATTGGTTTTAAAAACCTTAAATTAATGCATTTAATTGATAGAAGTACAATTAAGAATATAATATTTATTCAAATTAAGTTGTACATAGGCGTATATTAATGTCATGAAATAAAAATTTAGCGTATATGAAATTTTAAATCCGGATCGATAAGTAACAAACTTATGAATGCAATTAAAAGCAAATAGGAGGCAATTAATATAGGTTGCTTGTTTATTTAATATGTCAAATAAATTTTTGGTAATCGATTACAATAAATCTTAATTTAACATTTGGTTAATGTAAATTAAAGTAAAAATTGATGTAATGAAGAAAGGAAAGCCAAATTAATGGGATTATTGAAATAAAATTGGTAATTTCTGAATTAGTGAAATTGGAAGTAAGGATATTAATTATTGTAATAATTAAAATGGGAGTCAATCAGAATTTAATGAACCTTAATGTATATTAATGAGAATTTAAGGCAATAGTCACCAGACATGAAGGAAATAGGATGAATTCCAATGTAGTTTATTTGTAAAATGATAAGTGATGTAATATAGGAATGAAATCAAAATAGCTAGGTTTAATTGAGACTTTAATTTCAAATAACGTGTGAAATTGACCAAAATATAGTAAATGGAAATGCAATAGTCAATAAATAAAGGATGGAATGAGAGCATTAATGTAATGAATGTAAAATAGATATTAACTATGATTATAGAAAGGGTTCATAGAGAATGGAAGGATTGAAATCAGGTTTAAAGCAATGTATTGTAGGTAATCATAAATAACTGGATTTATTAAACTGAAAATAAATGGATTTAAACATCTAAATATTTCGTTAATAGAGATTTAAATGAAATCTAAGAATATTGAAATAATAGATTTTGAATCCAATATTAAATCCATCTATTTGAAATTTATGGATGGAATCATCATTGTTTTATTTAATTTAATAGAATTTTTGGAGATTTAATTTATAATTTTAAATATAATGAAATTGAAGATTTGACACTGCAATTGATAGATTAATCAACTTTAAATTGACATCTAAACTTGTTTAAATTTTTTTAAATGATTAAGAATTATAAAAGTGATAAAATTGGTCAATTTTATAATTTAAATTAAAAATTGTATTTTATTAATTTAATATTAATTTATTTAATTAAGGTAAAGATAGTCATTTTGGCCACTGACTCGGATTTCGACGAAACTTATTTTATCGGATCCGTAACGGTGAATTATTGTAGGATTTCAAGTTTCGTAGCGATCAGACTTGTCATTTGATCGTACGGACTTGAAACGCCTTGAAATTGAAATCAATTGAATCAATTTGGAAAATATTGTTTTTAGCATAACTTCTTCATACAATGGAAATTGGACTTGAAACCTTTTCCGTTGCGTTTAAAATATTTTTAAACGTTTATTTTGATATATGGGTTGATCTAATTTCATTCCGGAGTCAGAACGGGCTTCTTTTGGGCTGCTTCGTCGTAGCGCGTACATCTATCTTATTTGATCCATTCCATTTCAAATTTGCCTATATATATTCAGTTATAAACCCTAGCAGCCTCTATTCCTCACTTCCATACGTATAATTCATTCTATTCTTTCTCTTCTCCTCAATGGCTGCAAACCCTTATTTCAATTGCAATTCAAAATCAAAGAGAAATTTCAAACTCCTCAAAAAATTTCAAAAAAATTATATATCGTAGCCCTCGATGTACGCATCTCAGATCTGCAGTTTGTTTTTGGATTTGAATCACCGTTTGTCCGAAAATCGATGAACCATTCTCGGTCATTCATCGCGCGTCGATGAACGTTGTCGGATCGTCAAACCATTTCTGGGTATTGTAGAGTGGACGATGGGGAGTGCATCAGTGGTGTTCGTTCATCTAATTGACGGTCGGATTTCTTGATTTAATTCAACTAGAGTTTAAAAATTTAGCGACAGCTGCTCGAATTGGTGAACGCGACTTGTCGCATGGGAGGCCGAAGACCATGGGGTTGTGGCGGCGAACTCAGTGAGGCGGCAGACCGGTCGAAGGCGCGGCGATCGACGTCGTCAATTTGGTTCGTTCATGGCGCATGCGACAGTAGGGTTTCTGGAAGAAGGTAGCGCGTGAGTGCATGGTGAGAAGGACAAGGTGACGTGGCTTAGTTATGAAATATGTTCTTTTTTATTTATTTTTGAAATTGAAATTCAATCGCAATTTTCGCTATAACTTTCACATACGATATCCGATTTGCGCACAGTTTCTTTTGTTAGGATCGTATTAAAATTCCGGACTTGATGGTGCTAGTTTGGATGAATTCTGAGGCGATCAAATTTTTGAGTTTAAATTGAATTTAAATTCAATTTAAATTCAAAAGGTGAGTGTTTTAACTCACTCACAATTTCTAAAATTTCTTATGTTTGTTAAATTGATTTATGATGGGTTTAGAAATTTATTATAGCTGTATGGCATATATTTCATCATTATCTCAGTTAATTTGCATTCATATAATTTACTTGTTATTTAATTCATTTTGCATATAAACTGCCAGTTAAAATTTTAGTTAAATTTATTTCTTGCATTTAAAACTGCTAGTTAAATTTATTATTTATTTATTCCATAAAACTACAGTTAAATAATTATTTAATTCATTATTGAAAAATTAACTGTCAGTAATTAACTATTATTTATTGATGGGATTGTTTGAATTGGATGATAAATTGATAAATGTTTGATGATTGATATGATGGATGAATGGATGCTGTATTCATATTGTATAAACTGCAAGTTATTATGCATTTTCATTTCATTCGGGATTGCAGTTTGAAACGATGTACAACCGCATTTTTATTTTTAAACTGCGGATTGAAATGATAAATATCCGTATCACTTGACCATAGGATAGAAAATTATATACAGGCACCGCGGTATATATATAAAACTATTTTTGAAATGGATTTCTATGGTTTTGGAAAGAATATTGTTTAATAAATATTAAATTTTGATATATATATATAGTAAAAATTCTTGAATTTAGCTATGTCTAAATTTGTTTCGAGTTTAAAATAAGCTAAAAAATTGAAGTTGATTTCGTTTATATAATATGGTTAAGAATATATTTGAAATTCTATTGTATATAGAGTTTATAATAACTCAAATAAAAGTAAGGTTGAAGATAAATGTGAATTTGATTTGAATCAATGTATCTAAGAATTTTCCTCGAAAAATTTGTTTTGAAATGTAAATAAATTAAGATTTAAAGGATATGATCTTATAACTTGATTTTTGATTAGAGGATTTAAACGAGTATCAAATTTATTAAAATAATATTATCAAGTTAATTTAATTAAAGGAATATCATGTTATTGAATTTTAAGGGTTTTACCTGAATAATAATTGTTTAGTAAGTAAATATTTCAAAATTTAAATAATAGGAATTGGATTTGATATATATTAAATTATCAAAGAATCCATTTTGAAATAGTGGACTATTTAAAGATTTAAAAATATGAACTATAAAGTTTTGAAATATAGAATATTTAAGCTTTGAAATATATGGGAATTAAAATGGGTTTATTTGGAGGTTCAAATTGATATTGAGAATTTATTGTGAAATTTGATGAAGTTGTTTATTTTATAAAGTAATATAGTATTTGAACCATTAAGTATTAAAAGTGATGTTTCAAAGCTATGGTTTCAAGGTATATATATATATATATATATATATTTGAAAATAGTATGATTTTGGGAAAGGGATATTTATAAAATAAGAAAATGATATCATATTGATTTGGGTTTTAAAAATATAAATGATATCGTATTTATATGGTTTGAAAGAGATATTATATTCTAGTTTTAAAGTATAAATTATTTTGAAATAACCACGGTGTTATAATAACATTTGGTTGTTGAAGAGACCGAGATCGAAAGTTGTCATACTCTCTGCCAACTCCGAAAACCACTTTAACAACCATGTACGCGGTGGAGATTCCAGAATGAAGTAGGATGGTGGCGGCGTTTCCTTTGAGGTAAATACGTGGACCCAACTCTCGTGAGTTGGCATAAGGTGGCTAAACCAGGAGCGATTCTCGGGTCAAGGGGGTTAGCGCCCTTTATCGGATACTCCTCTTCGATACTATACTCTGACTTTGGATTGATTCGGTGGCCACTTTTGATTCCTTTGATTTTAGGGGGAGTTTGTCCGAGGTGGGCGGTAGTAGCTACTATGCGTTACCACTAGCCCGGATGCGTAATTGGTATATCTACCCTGGCATTGCCTAGTTGTGCCGTGTCACCTACCCTATCGCGCCTTGTACGAGTTTCTATTTTTGTCGTACCTATGGAGTATCCCCTGGTAGCCTCCCGATCAAGAGGTAGTACGGTACTGTATAGACTATTGGCATTATTTGTGTTAAGGGCTATATGGGTAACCCCTTAACGCTATTTAAAAGTAAGTTTATTTTACAATTAGACACTATTATAATAGCGAAATATACTACATAGTAAATAGTTTGACGGATCCTTAGGAGATGTAAATCACAAGCATCTCTTGAGTTACTGCACTCATATTTATTTCTGTTGATTTAACCTACATAAGATCTTTTAGTTCTGAATAGAGTGTTTTGTCTTTTCAATTCGCTCGGGTCAGTCCGAGCGTTTCAGGATTTCGAAGACCTTAGCTCTGGAGGACGAAGACGGAGATTTATTATTATTTATTTTATTAGTCCACTATACTCATACTGTTCCGCTGCATTGTTATTGGTATGTGTAACTCTGATAAATGTTGTAACCATAATCGAATATTTTGTAAAATAGCTTTATAAACTGTATATTTGATTTTTATATTTTATCCTTCCACGGTTAGATTCTATTTTCTTTTACTTCTTTCTTGTTTTTCTGATTTACCCCATAACAATCCGCCATTTCGTATGGTTTGAATTGGCACGTGTGTCGATTTGAAGCGTACGAAAAGGCGGGATGTTATAATCTGATATCAGAGCTTTGGTTTAGCGATAAACCTTAGCTTTGTGGGGTATGACTCTTTATTAATAGGGTAGTAATACCCTATGGGAGTCGCTGAGTGTATATATATGAGAGAGCGTATTTGTTAGTGTTATAAAAGGTTTAATATTGTGTTAATCTGTTCCGTTTTGTATTTACAAATTCTGGTTGATGCATGGGACGCTATGACATCAATAGGGATTTCTAAATACTTAATAGGACAGATCGACACAATATTTGTTTTTGAATATAGGTGACTGAAATAGTTTTGCCTATTATATTTTCTATATACATAAAGGAATTTTTTACAAAGGTTATATTTTGGTTGCAATATATTGGGTGTCAGGTAATGAAATTTATAAATAATAGTTGAAATAAGATTGAAAATAAAATAAATGAAATTGAAAATTTTAGAAATTAATTTTCGGGGTTCTTGAAAATTTCTTTTGAATGATTTTGAGATATAATAATAATATTTTAGTAGTATTTTCTGATTTAAATATTTTAATATAATTTGAAAGAATTGATTAAACAAATTCTGGAAAGAAATAAGTTGTACACCCCTCTCTGTCGTTGGAAAATAATTTCGTTGATGAGTGCACGCATCATCGACTTTCATTTTCGAGTTTCGAAGTGGGAAGGCCACTGTAGTAGTTTTACTACAGATTTATTTTTGATAAACAGAAGTAAATTTTTAATTTGTTTTAAATATACTTGGATATAGATAAGTTGTAAGTATATTTATCTATTATTTTAAAATAATTTGAAATTAAACTCGGTATTTAATTCTTAAGTTTCCATTAATTAATAGTTTTAATTAATATAGTGAAACGGAATTTAACTAATAATTGAAACCCTAATGCTAGGTTATTAATGGTATTAAATAAAATTTGAAATTGTAACCTATGAAATAAAAGATATAACTATTGAACATTAAATTAATTAAAAGAAATGAGGTGAACTTGTATAAATTTGAATTGCATTCTTAATAAACATATATATAACTTATGTTTGCGCCAAAATTGGTCACAAACACCCAAGGTCGTGAAAGCACCCGTTTACGTGTTCAATTCGATAATATTCAGCACAGAACTCAGCAACAATCAGTATAGAATTCAGCTCTAAGTAACAAATCACAGTAATTCACAAGCAACAATCACAAACACAGGATTTATAGTGGTTCGGCGTTCGTGCCTACGTCCACTTTGAAGGGTTTCTCTTTATTGCTTTGCTCGATTCAATCGATTACAATGGATTACAGCTGACAATTGCTTTGAAATCTGAATGCAACAGCGATTCTGATAGTTAAACTTGAATCCGGCAGAGTCTTGGCGTTCAATGGCGGAAAGATCCCCTTTTCTGAAGGCTTCAGGGTGCTATTTATAGGCGTTGGAGGCCCAGATCTTGCTGAAACTTCGTGAGACTCCTTCTGGCACGTGAGTGGGCCCACGCGACCGACCCCACCAAGTTTCGTCTCGATCTGACATCGGTTCGAAGTGATTTCGAACCCATCAATAAATGGTCCAATCGAGCTGAAACTTGGCAGGAACAATCTTTACCTCACATGGAAGATACTGTGAAAATTTGGTTGCATTTGGATCTATGGTTAAGGAGATATGCTCGGTTCGAAATCGACACCTTCGGTTGGCTGAGGCGTTCGAACCCATTATTTCGAACCCTTCGCTTCGAATCCATCAGTGCACGTGAGCTTGCAGTGACGTGGCGCGCAATATTCGAATCGATCCTAACTTATCTCCGAATGGACCGCTTCGACTCCGTGAACTACGGCGAACACGTCCTCCAAACCAATTGACTCGGTGGATTCGAAATAGGAAGCACTCTTGGTTTCGAACGTGACATTCGAATCCAGGAATTCTTATGGGTTCGAAGTTGATCGGTTCGAATTGGGTTATTCGATGGGTTCGAAGTGAGGATGTGAGGCCGAGTGAAGTCGTGGATTCGAAGGTATGCTACTGTGGTGGGTTCGAAGGTAATGGAGTCGAAGGCGATGGAGTCGAGGCTGGGTACTAGCTGATGGGTTCGAACATCATGGGTTCGAAGGCAAGGGCGTGGATGGGTTCGAACTAGGTGGTTTCGAAGGAGAGGGCGTGGATGGTTTCGAACAGCATGGTTTCGAAAAGGATGGGTTCGAAATTCATGGTTTCGAACCGGACAATGACTATTTCTCTTCACACTGAATCCATCATATCTTGAGCATACGAACTCGGATTGACTTGAAACTTGAAATGATGGCTCCTACAACCTTTCTTGTCATGTCCTATCAATCGTGGCCTGATCCGGACTCGGGCAAAATTCATCGATATCCATAGCTAAGTGATGTATAACCAATCTCTAAGACGGACTGTTTCCCGTTTTCGACCAATCTTTTGATATCACGGCTTTGCCAAAAAGCGGGATAACATTTTGCCCCCCAAAACATGCCTTGCGGTAGGAAGGTGTGTTTTGTAATGCTTCGAGTTGGATGTTCGTATCCGGTTATCAACCTGCAAAGAACTCGATAGTTTCATATGGACTCAAATGACGATCGTTCGAGATCGAGCTATTTGGGATGAAGCGCGGCCGTTCGTGGTCAAGCGTCAACTTCAAATGACGATCGTTCGCGATCGAGTCATTCGAGGTGAAGTGCGACCGTGCGCGGTCGAGCGTATAAATCCATGCTTCGATCGTTCGGGATCGTATGCTGCTTGAGGTGAATCGGGACCGTTCGCGGTCCGTGCCGTTCGTGGCATAAGATCGAATAGGACCGTTAGCGGTCGATGCCGTTCGCGGCGAATGATGAGATGGGACCGTTCGCGGTCGACTGCCGTTCGTGGCAAATGATGATCGTTCGCGACCAAGTGCCGTTCAAGGCGAATGGTGACCGTTCGAGGTCGGTTTTCATAATCAGTGAGCCATGACCGTTCGCGATCAATGGCGTTCGAGGCAGGAAGCGATCGTTCGCGATCGTGTGCCGTTCGAGGCGAATCTGTGACCGTTCGCGGTCGTGTGCCGTTCGAGGCGGAGGGTGATCGTTCGCGATCGTGTGCCGTTCGAGGCGAATTTGTGACCGTTCGCGGTCGGGTTTCGGACCTCAAGTGACGACCGTTCGCGATCAAGCCATTTGAGGTAAGGCGAGTTATGACTGTTCGAAGTCGGGTGCCGTTCGTGGCGGATTGTGACCGTTCGAGGTCGGATGCCGTTCGAGGCGAATTGTGTGTGTGCCCGGGAGGGCTTGGTGTTATCGATGCCAGGGTCACGTTCGGGTGAGTTCCTGGATCGTTTATAGGGGCGGTTCATCGCCGTCTCAGAGCTTACCTAGGGACCGTTCGCGACCCTGTACATGTGCAAGCAGCCTAGCCATTCCAGAGTTATCAAAATCAAATAATTATCAAACAGATGAGTTCCAAAAACAATGTCCAGATAAACAAAGTCCAAACGTTCAAATCAAAATGAAACGAAAGTAAAGCATGGATGTCAAAGTGTAAGTTCCCACTACGAAACGGTCGGTGATCACTCAGAGCATGCCTGGAGATCGTTCGCGATCTCGCGCATGTGTAAATGATTTAATTGTGGTAGTGGAAGCTTACGACTTGTTCATCGTTATTTCATTCAGTTGATAACCAAACGGTGCCTTGATTCAGGATCGCCTCTAGCTGACGTGGATGGTGGTCGCTCTGGTTCCGCCACAGGAGCTCGCCTCCTTACATACTGAGGGAGCATACCGTTCCTGATATGCCCTTCCACCTCATCCTTCAGGTGCCTACAATCATTAGTAGTATGACCATTTAATTCATGGAATACACAGAACTTATCTGATTTCCTTTCGTCTGAGGTAGGATCCCTTCGCATCGGCCTACGGTACGGAATCTGTTCTTTGGTATCCTGATAAATTCGTTCCAGGCTCTCGTTCAACTCAGTGTAGGTGGTGAATCGCGGCTCCCTCCGTTGCCGCTTTGATCTGTCTCTGTCATTCTCAATCTTTCTTTTACCTTTATCTTTGTCCGAGTCCCTTCTAGGGGCGTCTTTGAGTGCAAAAATTTCTATCCCATCTCCTTCTTCTCTCTCGGCATTCGCATCTTCTAATCGTAAAAACTTTTCCGCTTCATGATAGAATTCCTCTAGATCAATGGGTGGATCTTTAGTCAATGAATTTTTGAACTCTGTGCCGTCAGCTATTCCGGACACGGCTGCCATTACTACCATGGATGGATCTGCTCTATCCACTGAAGCTGCTGCAGCATTAAATCGTGCTAGATAACTTCTCAAGGTCTCTCCAGCCTTTTGCTTTAGGGTTGCCAGAGTCATCACGTTCTTGGGTCTGGTAATATGAACCCTGAATTGTCTCATAAATCTCTCCACTAAACCATTCCATGTACCGATGGATCCGTTCTCCAACTGTCTAAACCATAGTGCGGCGATATCTGTCAAATACAATGGAAAACACCGGGCCATAACCTCCTCCGATGCCCCCAGTACTTCCATATGCCTCATATATTTTGTCAGGTGGACCGTGGGGTCCGCTCTCCCGTCATACATATCCAACGATGGTAGTTTGAAATCAGGTGGGTTCCTAGCTTGCCTGATTGCTGAAGTAAAAGGACTTCTATTGACATCTTCCAAATCTTTGTTCACCATACCGCCTCTCAAAGCTCTCCTAACTATCTCTGCCAATCGGTCGTTGTCTCCGAGATGTAATCCTTGTTCACTACTTCCAACCTGCCCCCCGAGCTCACGAGGTAACCCCGGGATCTGCCCCCTTGACTGAGCGTTCGCATCTCTACTACTACCGGGTTGCGCAGATGCTCCTCTTTCTCTTTCCAAGATTGGGTCAACATTCTCCATATGTGTGCCCCCTAGCTCTGGTGCTATGCCGGATGGTCCCGCTCCGTTCTGGGCTCCATTGGCTTCTCTATTCTGTGCCCCAAGCTGTCCTATCTGTTGAAGTAAACTCTGGATCATTTCCTCTTGCCTCTTCATCATAGTTTCCATCTCGTCCCTCGTGATGTATATCGATGGTTGATTTGCTCCTGAGGAAGCCTCTTGGCTTCCCTGTGGTTCGCTTCTCTCTGTCCTTGGCCTCCTACTCGATTGTCTTGCCATAATTCCTAAATCTGAACTCCTATATTTTCAAAATCAACTTTTTCCTGAATCAGCTCTCAGTGAAAGCACCAAAATGTTTGCGCCAAAATTGGTCACAAACACCCAAGGTCGTGAAAGCACCCGTTTACGTGTTCAATTCGATAATATTCAGCACAGAACTCAGCAACAATCAGTATAGAATTCAGCTCTAAGTAACAAATCACAGTAATTCACAAGCAACAATCACAAACACAGGATTTATAGTGGTTCGGCGTTCGTGCCTACGTCCACTTTGAAGGGTTTCTCTTTATTGCTTTGCTCGATTCAATCGATTACAATGGATTACAGCTGACAATTGCTTTGAAATCTGAATGCAACAGCGATTCTGATAGTTAAACTTGAATCCGGCAGAGTCTTGGCGTTCAATGGCGGAAAGATCCCCTTTTCTGAAGGCTTCAGGGTGCTATTTATAGGCGTTGGAGGCCCAGATCTTGCTGAAACTTCGTGAGACTCCTTCTGGCACGTGAGTGGGCCCACGCGACCGACCCCACCAAGTTTCGTCTCGATCTGACATCGGTTCGAAGTGATTTCGAACCCATCAATAAATGGTCCAATCGAGCTGAAACTTGGCAGGAACAATCTTTACCTCACATGGAAGATACTGTGAAAATTTGGTTGCATTTGGATCTATGGTTAAGGAGATATGCTCGGTTCGAAATCGACACCTTCGGTTGGCTGAGGCGTTCGAACCCATTATTTCGAACCCTTCGCTTCGAATCCATCAGTGCACGTGAGCTTGCAGTGACGTGGCGCGCAATATTCGAATCGATCCTAACTTATCTCCGAATGGACCGCTTCGACTCCGTGAACTACGGCGAACACGTCCTCCAAACCAATTGACTCGGTGGATTCGAAATAGGAAGCACTCTTGGTTTCGAACGTGACATTCGAATCCAGGAATTCTTATGGGTTCGAAGTTGATCGGTTCGAATTGGGTTATTCGATGGGTTCGAAGTGAGGATGTGAGGCCGAGTGAAGTCGTGGATTCGAAGGTATGCTACTGTGGTGGGTTCGAAGGTAATGGAGTCGAAGGCGATGGAGTCGAGGCTGGGTACTAGCTGATGGGTTCGAACATCATGGGTTCGAAGGCAAGGGCGTGGATGGGTTCGAACTAGGTGGTTTCGAAGGAGAGGGCGTGGATGGTTTCGAACAGCATGGTTTCGAAAAGGATGGGTTCGAAATTCATGGTTTCGAACCGGACAATGACTATTTCTCTTCACACTGAATCCATCATATCTTGAGCATACGAACTCGGATTGACTTGAAACTTGAAATGATGGCTCCTACAACCTTTCTTGTCATGTCCTATCAATCGTGGCCTGATCCGGACTCGGGCAAAATTCATCGATATCCATAGCTAAGTGATGTATAACCAATCTCTAAGACGGACTGTTTCCCGTTTTCGACCAATCTTTTGATATCACGGCTTTGCCAAAAAGCGGGATAACAACTTACCACCTATAAAAGTTCAAATGTTAAAAGAAAATGTAATGAGAAATTTTACAAGTAAAAGTTGAAATAATAAAAGTATTCCATAAAATTTTAAGGATTGATGTTGTAATTGTTATAAACCTAAGTTATAATGAAAATCTTACTATAATGAATTATGATAGAAGGTAAATGGTGTAAGTAAGTAATTATAAACTTAAGTAAATGTTAAAGCTAACTATTTTAATAAACAGAAAGATGAGTATTGTAAATAAATAAAGTTAAGCAGTGAATAGATGAATGTAAAATAATAAAAGGAAAATTCATGATATGAACAAGTGAAAATGAGATTTTGGTAGAAATAAAGTGAATAATTGAGAAGAAAAATGTAAATTAAAAAGATAAATCACTATTTGAAAGAAAATAAATCAAACAACAAATATTATGAAATGAAATAAATAAGAATGAATTTGTCCTATTTTCTGAAATTGTTGGTTGTTTGTTTGGTTTATGGTTGTTTGGACAAGGATACTTTAAGATGTTGGATGTATGAATAATTTATTTAGCTTCATGAGAGGCTGTTGAGTAAATGATGCGCTTAGTAGTTTATTTTGCATTCTTTACAAGTTAAAGTTTTAAACCCGAACAACTATTTGCTTTGGTTGATATGAGTGAATGATTGATTTTATTGATTCAATGTGATGGTTGCTGTGGTTTATTGCAATTGGTTGTTGAATTGATTGTTTGTTTGTGGTTGAACAACTTAAATATTTCATTCTATATAATTGCTAACTCTTATCAGATTTTGCAAGTGAAATACAGGCTATGGAAGCAATTGCTACTGAATTTGGTTTCATAATATAAGCGTAAATTACCCGACAAATAGGTACGTTTTCGGATTACGGTTTATAGCGTTATTATTTTATTTTTCCCATGTTGGGATATATACTATTGGAAATTATATGTGATATTTTGTTATATTTGATATTATATTTTCTTCCGAGCCTCTCCGTACAAGGGAGACTCTGCCGAAATTTTCCATAAATTTTGGACTTAGAAATTTTTTAAAATGTTCTCCAAATTTTATTAATTTGAATGTAAAAGGGTTTAATGGTTATAAATTTATATATTTTATTTAAAGTAATTAATTTTGTAAATTTAGTTGTTTATAAAGTTAATATTTTGAATAAGATAGGTTGATTTACTAATTATTCTTTTCCCTTCTTTTCCTTTTCGGGGACGAAAAGTTTTGAGTGGGGGAGAGTGTAACGACCCATAAATTTTGGTAAATAAATTGGTTAGTTTAATTTAATTTTTGAAATTAAATTTAGGAAGAAATAAAAAAAATTATAATTAATAATGAAGCGAATGTTGAAAATGGAATGAAACCATGGAAATTAAAGATAAGTATTAATAGTTGAAATGAAATTACGAATAATTGAAGTAATATAAATTGGTATAGTAGACTAAGAGTTGAATATAAGAAAACAAAGGTAAAAGTGAATTCATTTAATGAATTAATAATATTAAATAGTACATTGAATTAAATCAATGTCCTGGAGTAATTGAAATATTGTTTGGGAATGAAAACAAACGTAGGTAAAAATGTAAGTATTGAATTAATATATGTTATTTATTTAAGGTATTGAATAAATTTGGTAATCCAATGGCAAAGTTATAACTGAGTGTAAATAGAAATTTCGGTAATTAATCAAAATAAGAAAAAATAAATGTAAATGTTATAACTTGGTTACAAAATGTATATACGGAAGTGGATGTAAATATGAATTAATTAATATACGCATTTATTTATAATGGGATAAAACGTAAATTTATGAAATAAGATGATGCAGATTGATAAGTATTCATAATGGTTGTGTTGATGATAAACGTTATTTTAATGATTGTAATACGAATTAATGGAAGTGTGAATGGAAATTAAATAGAAACATAAGTTTATTTTAAGGTAGTAATTGATAAATTGGGAAGATAGTTCATAGTATGTTAATTGATGAATTAAGACGCAATGTATGTAGAGTAATAAGTTGGTTTAAAGATGAAATTAAGGAATATTCATTTATTGGTTTTAAAAAAATCAATTAATGCATTTAATTGATAGAAGTACGTTTAGGAATATAATATTTATTCAAATTAAGTTGTACATAGGCGTATATCAATGTCATGAAATAAAAATTCAGCGTATATGAAATTTTAAATCCGGATCGATAAGTAACGAACTTATGAACGCAATTAAAAGAAAATAGGAAGCAATTAATATAGGTTGCTTGTTTATTTAATATGTCAAATAAATTTTTAGTAACCGATTACAATAAATCTTAATTTAACATTTGGTTAATGTAATTTAAAGTAACAATTGATGTAATGAAGAAAGGAAAGCCTATTTAATGGGATTATTGAAATAAAATTGGTAATTTCTGAATTAGTGAAATTGAAAGAAAGGATAGTAATCATTGTAATAATTAAAATGGGAGTCAATTAGAATTTAATGAACCTTAATGTATATTAATGAGAATTTAAGGCAATAGTCACCAGATAGGAAGGAAATAGGATGAATTCCAATGTAGTTTATTTGTAAAACAATAAGTGATGTAATATAGGAATGAAATCAAAATAGATAGGTTTAATTGAGACTTTAATTTCAAATAACGTGTGAAATTGACCAAAATATAGTAAATGGAAATATGATAGTCAATAAATAAAGGATGGAATGAGAGCATTAATGTAATGAATATAAAATAGATATTAAACATGATTATAGAAAGGGTTCATAGAGAATGGAAGGATTGAAATCAGGTTTAAAGCAATGTATTGTAGGTAATTATAAATAACAGGATTTATTAAATTGAAAATAAATGGATTTAAACATCAAAATGTTTAGTTAATAGAGATTTAAATGAAATCTAAGAATATTGAAATAATAGATTTTGAATCCAGTATTAAATCCATCTATTTGAAATTTATGGATGGAATCATCATTGTTTTATTTAATTTAATAGAATTTTTGGATATTTAATTTATAATTTTGAATATAATGAAATTGAAGATTTGACACTGCAATTGATAGATTAATCAACTTTAAATTGACATCTAAACTTGTTTAAATTTTTTTAAATGATTAAGAATTATAAAAGTGATAAAATTGGTCAATTTTATAATTTAAATTAAAAATTGGATTTTATTAATTTAATATTAATTTATTTAATTAAGGTAAAGATAGCCATTTTGGCCACTGACTTGGATTTCGACGAAACCAGTTTCATCGGATCCGTAACGGTGAATTATTGTAGGATTTCAAGTTTCGTAACGATCGGACTTGTCATTTGATCGTACGAACTCGAAGTGCGTTGAAATTTATGAAATTGAAATCAATTTGGAAAATGTTGTTTTTAGCATAACTTCTTCATACAATGGAATTGGAATTGAAACCTTTTCCATTGTGTTTAAAATATTTTTAAACGTTTATTTTGATATATGGGTTGATCTAATTCATTCCGGAGTCAGAACGGGCATCTTCTGGACTGCTTCGTCGTAGCGCGTACATCTATCTTATCCGATCCATTCCATTTCAAATTTGCCTATATATATATTCAGTTATAAACCCTAGCAGCCTCTATTCCTCACTTTTATACATATAATTCAGTCTATTCTTTCTCTTCTCCTCAATGGCTGCAAACCCTTATTTCAATTGCAATTCAAAATCAAAGATAAATTTCAAACTCCTCAAAAAAATTCAGAAAAATTATATATCATAGCCCTCGATGTACGCATCTTTGATCCGTAGTTCATTTTTGGATTTGAGTCACCATTTGCCCGGAAATTGATGAACCATTCTCGGTCGTTCATCGCGCGTCGATGAACGTTGTGGATCGTCAAACCATTTCTGGGTATTGTAGAACGGATGATGGGGAGTGCATCAGTGGTGTTCGTTCGTCGAATTGACGGTCGGATTGCTCGTTTTAATTCAATTAGGGTTTAAAAATTTAGCGGCAGCTGCTCGAATTGGTGAACGCGACTTGTCGCGTGGGAGGCCGAAGACCATGGGGTTGTGGCGGCAAACTCAGTGAGGCGGTAGACCGGTCCAAGGCGCGGCAATCGACGTCGTCTATTTGGTTCGTTCATGGCGCGTGCGACAGTAGGGTTTCTGGAAGAAGGGTAGCGTGTGCGTGCGTGGTGAGAAGGACAAGGTGACGTGGCTTAGTTATGAAATATGTTCTCTTTTTTTATTTTTGAAATTGAAATTCAATCGCAATTTTCGCTATATCTTTCACATACGATATTCGATTTATGCGCGGTTTCTTTTGTTAGGATCGTATTAAAATTCCGGACTTGATGATGCTGGTTTGGACGAATTCTGAGACGGTCAAATTTTTGGGTTTAAATTGAATTTAAATTCAAAAGGTGAGTGTTTTAACCCACTCACAATTTCTAAAATTTCTTATGTTTGTTAAATTGATTTATGATGGGTTTAGAAATTTATTATAGCTGTATAACATGTATTTCATCATTATCTCAGTTAATTTGCATTCATATAATTTACTTGTTATTTAATTCATTTTGCATATAAACTGCCAGTTAAAATTTTAGTTAAATTTATTTATTGCATTTAAAACTGCTACTTAAATTTGTTATTTATTTATTGCATGAAACTACAGTTAAATAGTTATTTAATTCATTATTGAAAAATTAACTGTCAGTAATTAACTATTATTTGTTGATGGGATTGTTTGAATTGGATGATAAATTGATAAATGTTTGATGATTGATATGATGGATGAATGGATGCTGTATTTATATTGTATGAACTGCAAGTTATTATGCATTTTCATTTCATTTGGGATTACAGTTTGAAACGATATACAACCGCATTTTTATTTTTAAATTGCGGATTGAAATGATAAATATCCGTATCACTTGACCATAGGGTAGAAAATTATATACAGGCACCACGGTATATATATAAAATTAGTTTTGAAATGATTGCCTATGGTTTTGGAAAGAATACGGTTTAATAAATATTAAATTTATATATATATATATATATATATATATATAGTAAAAATTCTTGAATTTAGCTATGTCTAAATTTGTTTCGAATTTAAAATAAGCTAAAAAAATTGAAGTTGATTTCGTTTATATAATATGGTTAAGAATATATTTGAAATTCTATTGTATATAGAGTTTATAATAACTCAAATAAAAGTAAGGTTGAAGATAAATGTGAATATGATTTGAATTAATGTATCTAAGAATTTTCCTCGAAAAATTTGCTTTGAAATGTAAATAAATTAAGATTTAAAGGATATGATCTTATAACTTGATTTTTGATTAGTGGATTTAAACGAATAACAAATTTATTAAAAGAATATTATCAAATTAATTTAATTAAAAGATTATCCTGTTATTGAAGTTTAAGGGTTTTACCTGAATAATAATTGTTTAGTAAGTAAATATTTCAAAATTTAAATAATAGGAATTGGATTTGATATATATTAAATTATCAAAGAATCCATTTTGAAATGGTGGAATATTTAAAGATTTAAAAGTATGAACTATAAAGTTTTGAAATATAGAATATTTAAGCTTTGAAATATATGGGAATTAAAATGGGTTTATTTGGAGGTTCAAATTGATATTGGGAATTTATTGTGAAATTTGAAGAAGCTGTTTATTTTATAAAGCAATATAGTATTTGAACCATTAAGTATTAAAAGTTATGTTTCAAAGCTATGGTTTCAAGGTATATATATTTGAAAATAGTATGATTTTGGAAAAGGGATATTAATAAAATAAAAAAATGATAGCATATTGATTTGGTTTTAAAAATATAAATGATATCGTATTTATATGGTTTGAAATAGATATTATATTCTAGTTTTAAAGTATAAATTATTTTGAAATAACCGCGGTGTTATAATAACGTTTGGTTGTTGAAGAGACCGGGATCGGAAGTTGTCATACTCTCTGCCAACTTCGAAAACCACTTTAATAACCGTGTACGCGGTGGAGATTCCAGAATGAAGTAGGATGACGGCGGCGTTTCCTTTGAGGTAAATACGTGGACCCAACTCCCGTGAGTTGGCATAAGGTGGCTAAAACAGGAGCGATTCTCGGGTCAAGGGGGCTAGCGTCCTTTATCGGATACTCCTCTTCGATACTATACTCTGACTTTGGATTGATTCAGTGACCACTTTTGATTTCTTTGATTTTAGGGAGGAGTTTGTCCGAGGTGGGTGGTAGTAGCTACTACGCGTTACCCCCAGCCCGGATGCGTAATTGGTATATCTACCTTGGCATTGCCTAGTTGTGCCGTGTCACCTACCATATCGCGCCTTATACGAGTTTCTATTTGTGTCGTACCTATGGAGTATCCTCTGGTAGCCTCCCGATCAGGAGGTATTACGGTACTGTATAGACTATTGGCATTATTTGTGTTAAGGGCTACATGGATAACCCCTTAACGCTATTTAAAAGTAAGTTAATTCTACAATTAGACACTATTATAATAGCGAAATATACTACATAGTAAATAGTTTAACGGATCCTTAGGAGATGTAATTCCGGAGCATCTCTTGAGTTACTGCAAGCATATTTATTTCTGTTGATTTAATTTACATAAGATCTTTTAGTTTTGACTCGAGTGTTTTGTCTTTTCAATTCGCTCGGGTCAGTCCGAGCGTTTCAGCATTTTGAAGACCTTAGCTCTGGAGGACGAAGATGGAGATTTATTATTATTAATATTATTAGTCCACTACAGTCATACTGTTCCGCTGCATTATTATTGGTATGTGTAACTCTAATAAATGTTGTAAGTATAATCGAATATTTTGTAAAACATCTTCATAAACTGTATATTTGATTATTATATTTTATCCTTCCGCTGTGAGATTCTATTTTTTTTATTTCTTTCTTGTTTTTTTGATTTACCCCATAACAATCCGCCATTTCGTATGGTTTGAATTGGCACGTGTGTCGATTTGAAGCGTACGAAAAGGCGGGATGTTATATATGCATTCTAAACTACTTGATAAATTTCCACGTAAGTTGATCAAAAGAACCGATGGACCTTGGTGGTAGTCGAGTAAACCACATGGTCACCACTCCTCATAGGAAGATTAGAAAGCATCTACACTTGATTGCATCTGACACTCTGGTGGAGTCCATATGCCACCCTTATTTCATGAGATGCTGTCTAGGATTGGTATTTTCTTAGTACGATAGCATTGCTTGTATGTTGAATCTCTAGAGATACTCTTCGCGTAAGACTACTTCAACGAAGGGATTTTAATTAGGGGAAGTGCCCTAGTTGATGATAGTTTGGCCTTGAATTTGTCTCATATGTTACCTTACCATCTCAGCTAAGTTTGACTCTTGAGAACCTGCTAGGTTATGTTAGTCATAACCTATCCCTTGTGCTTTCCTAATAAACAATCCTGATTCGTGCCTCGTCTCCTAGTTCTCCTAGCTCTCGAAGAACTGTTCGCTCAATACCTCTACGTTCATTCTTTAGGTCAATTCTATAGAAAACTCTTGATTTCCGACGCACTGGTTTTTATTGTGCGTCTGGATTGCGTTCCAATTCCAGCTTGAAGTCCCACTCCTTGGTGGATGGGTTCAATACCGACCCCTATAGCTGAGGGATCAATATCGATCCCTATGCCTAGGTGGGATTTGTTGCATAATCTCCATCCAATTGCCTTGATGCTCTAGCTCCGTGCGAGTCTTTACTTTGCCATTTGTTCCTCCAGAAATGTTCAGACGAAGAGGAACTTGCAAATTTCGAGTATGAAGGAGATGGCTCTGTCCTAGTCTTCTTATAGTGGGTATGCATTTGGATCATCAGGTTTCTATTCTCTTCAATTTTCTGGTTCAACTCTGCATGGATATAATGTAGTTGTTTCATTGTATGCTCAAAATCAACCTTGGTGATAGCATCTAAAGATTTCTAAACATTAACAGCTTCTTGCTACACATCTTCATCTTGAATATGGAGGTTAGAATTCTCTAATTCGTCAGTAGCCCTTCAGGAGGCAACAACTTCGTCTTTCCTATGAGCCATTGAAGATAGCTTCCTGTAGACTTTGTTCAAATCTGAGTAGTAGGGAAACTAGCTGATAAGAAACTGGAGCTCTTTCTTGGATTTTAGACAATCCAATAGTAGACAAGGATTCAATAGCATAAGAATCGAGTCTCTCAAAGGAAGTACCAAAATGTTTGAACCAAAAATGAAACAAACACTCAAAAGATTAAGAAAGTGGAGATTGAAAGAAGAAAGAAAATGAAAGAAAAAGAAATCAAACAGAAAATAAACACACACAAATTTATAGTGGTTCGACAATCTTAGCCTACGTCCATTTGAATGATTTTATTGCTTTTTGCGCTAGATTTTGCGATTAAAAGCAAGAGGGCTCAATAGGGATCCCCAAGTATAATGGAGTTTGTAGCAGCAGCGTAAAGATCCTTAAAATGAAGTAGTGCCCATGTATTTATGGGATAAACAACCAAATATCTTACCGATATTTCTCCTACAGAACGTCAAGACCAAGTCTCTCAAGAAGTTTGAGCCCCAAATTCATTAAGGAGGGGGATTGGTTTCAATACCTAAATACTTAGGCATGGATTGAGCAACTTCTTATGTTGGTTCTTCTTGATATTAGTTTCATGTCTCTGAGGTTGTTTTGCATAGTTTCCTAAATGTTTGCGATGGATCTACAGAATGAATTGCTGCTTTAGGTCGTATATGGAGATTGTCAATACGACGAATAAGAACTAGAGAACAACACTTGAATCATGCTCTATGTGGATAGAGAAGAGTGTCAAAGAAGCGGGGGCCACTTTGGGTGTACCCCTAGGGATCGGTACTGATCCCCGATGTAGGGTGAAGCACTAATGGATTCTAGTATGTTGTTTTCCTTAGTTCATCAACCGTCGTCTCGTCGTCTTGTCTGTGTTTGGTTTCTGAACCCTAGGATCATCTTTCTCGGTTACTTGGCTCGATAATTATCGAGTCTAACTAGTCCAGTCGGTCTGAAAATGGCTGAGCCAAAAGGCTGGATAACATCAACCTTGGTTCAGTCCTAATAATACTTCTAGGTAAATATATGGTAATGTAGTCTCATGGCGGCTATGTCTTTCTCTTCTCCCTTCGCCTTTTCATTTCCTTTCTTCCCTAACCTACTCATAATGAAAATGAATTTTTCGTTTCCAGTTTTTCATTATGCAACAAATATATATTTCATACAAATTTAATACAAAAATACATGCGGTTTTTAGCCCACAAGCGAACTCAAATATAATGACAACCACTTTTACTATGATGTAAACGAATTATCAAAATGCAAACTAATTTCAAATACGTTACAAATTAATATAGAATCAATAAAAGTTAGTTTTTGAATACAAACAACAAATTTTCTCAAAAAAATAATATTTGAATTTCATAGTTTGTAGAAACAACAAAAACTAAAATAAAAAAAACTGAAAAATGAAAGATAAATTTAGGGTATTTTTAAAAAGTTTGAACAAACGGTAATCAGCAATATGACGATAAATAAAAGGGGTTTTTAGGCTCGAGGAAAAAGCTGAAGAAAAATTTAGTTTTAGGGACAAGAAGTTTGTTTTTAAGGCCCAAGGACACTTTTTGGTATAATTCACACAGAATGATAGTTGTAATTATCATTTTCAGTTTACACTAAGAAATGTCCTTTAGCTAAAAAGTAAACTTGCTGTCCCTGAAACTAAATTTTTTTGCCACCTCTTCTTATGCCTATTTTTTTGAAAAAATAAAAATACACATTGTTAAAGCGACAACAATCTTAGATAAAGAGACATTTTTTTGAACAAATTCTTCCTAAAGTTGATCCTTTTGTTTAGAATTGGAGCTTTTTTTTTCTTTTTTTTGAGAAAAGAAGGCTCTTATAATTTATCAAAAATACAAAACTCGAATTAAATGCAACCACTTTGGATGTGAAATATTTAAATCTCGCAGCCATCTTTCCTCCCGCATAAACCCGTTAGGTCAAATTTTGGGGCTTATAGCGCACACCTCCCAACAAATTTCAGCCATCAAATTCATTCTTTGCCGTACAGACTTCCCCAATTTCGGTTTTAGTAGCATTTCTGCCAATGGAGAATGAATCCCAATCTTCCCTGAGAAAGAGGTGTAGGGAAGAAACTGTTACTTTGATACATATTTTTACATAATTTTATTTTATTCTCTTTTTGTATAATTTGTTTAAAGCAAAATAGAGCGTGCCCCATTTTGTGGATGTGTAACCATGATTCTTGGTAGGGTCTTTCAAGAGAGCGAAATTTGAAAATCCTGTCATCTGTTTTATTTTATTTTATGATCCATGAATCATGATATGAAATGAGCTAATCCATGTTGGACTGACTGAAAGATTTTTTGGTGATATTTCAAGCTCGATTTAGTGGATCAGATTCTTCAAAGAAAGAGGAGGAGGAGGCCGTAGAAATTTTCAACATCAAGGACAGGTGCACAGGAGCAATGGAGTTTGAGTTTATGAAAAAGTATACCAAAAAGTTTAACCAGAAGCTGTTTGAAATAGTGACGGAGAAAAGAAACGAGTATAACAGTTTTAGCGGGTCAGCTGTGCATTAAAAATAATAATAATAACAGTATTTTTTATTTTATTTTTTGTTTAAAAAAATGGTTAACTTATGTTTACTGTTTTAGTGAGTGGAAGCTGATTGATGATGAGAATGACGATGGAGTTCGTCTAGTCGATAGAGAAGGTGTTGTTAAAGCTGCTCGTCATGGGAAATTAGTGATGGAGAACGAAGAGAGACCAGAAAATGACGATTTTGTATATTGGGAGCCCAATGGGGAAGAGGGCTTTAAGATTAACATTGACGCTTCATTTGGGAAGCCAAGCAGGAGGCAGAGGAAATACGAAAAGGTTGCATCTGGTGGGTTAGTTGTTCGAAAAGGGGTTGAGTTTGCATATGCTTTTGCATTGTACTTCGGAGGGAAAATAAGGATAAGCGAGGAGGCAGAGGGTGAAATGCTATTGAATGCCCTGAGATTTGTACAAGAAATCGAGTTGATGGAGGAGATTGTGGTGGAGATGGATTTAGAAAGGATCGTTAAGATGCTTGGAAAGGAAAAGGTCCAGGAAATATCTAAAGTAGGAGAAGCAGTGGTAGAGGAATGCACACAGGTATGGAATAGTATCCCTGAAATGTGCTAAAGTTCAATGGTCGCTTGTGGAAGGAAACAAAATATGAAAAATTAGAAAGCTAATTTTAGATAGATGAAAGGTGTCCTAAAATGAAGCCTTAGTGTATAATAAAGCAAGCCTTGTTTGTAGCAATAAAAACTCTGAACATGGGTTCAAAATGTAAATTAGAGAGCTAAGAAACTGAAACTTCAATTTGTTATATTTGTGAACAACTGGAAGGAGCAATGATTCAAAACACGAAAGTGAGATCAATCGGCATAGATACACACACATAAAGGAAGAGACAAATTAATCGGGTAATGTCAATATTATTGCAGTGCTAGATGATGGACGTAAATAGAAATGATACAATTTGCATACATGAAAGACTAATTATTATGAAAAATACGCAACGTCCAGATTTTCTTTTACGTTAGTCACTCATACATAAAAGACAATTTACAATATTTTCTCTGAACTAAAATCACTCGTTTAATACAAATATGACACTATCTCAAACCGTGGTTCCTTTGCCTGGAGCTTTTGTTCAATATAAAGTTTCGTGTAGTGCTCAAAAACAAACTTTAGGTACACATCCATATGTTCTTCCTCTTCCTTTTCAGTCAAAGTTGTTGTTGGATAAATCAATGCGTCGCTTCCTAGGTTATAGAACAATGCTAACGGCTCCTTCAATAATTGCGGATCACGTACTCTGTCATCTTGAGATAATAATATGATTCCGGTTTTGGGCATGGTAGGTAGTAGCTTACTTTTTATGCTAAATGTTGGACCTTTTGACCCCTTGAATGCATTTTTCAAGCATTTTTTTTCTAAATCAAATTGTCTCTCTGCACGTTTTTCCAGCACCTTTGCAAACTCCTTCGTCGCTTCCCTAAAAGTTATACAGTATTCTAATAGATAGATCTGGGTATAGTAACTAAATTTCTTTAACTTATTTTTTGTGCAATATACCTGTATTCATCTTAAAGATCGGGAATTTTTGAGGCGTTATGCTTAAGGAGATGTTTTATGTGAAAAATGCTTTCCTAGTCCATGCTGCTTGTATCAATTTCTTCTCCTTTTTCAAGTACTTGGTCAGCGAATTCTTTGAACCTCTATTCCATACTTTTCTTATAATATGCTTTAGTAATCTTTTCCACTTTATCCATTAGCTCAACTGTAATTCCATGGTTCATTAGCTAATATCAGTAAATTTTGTTGATAATGTTATGTAACTACTTGAAAGTTAGTCACTACATGAGTTACTTTAGTTATCAACTAATCATATCATGAAATGTGTTTTATAGTTTATAAACGACATGCATCATAAATTTGGAATCTTAGGTATCGAATATGGTTGATTGACTTAAATTACGTTATCATGTGAATTACATCAGCATGCTCAATATACAAAAAATATTTTTATTTAAAAATTTCCATACACTGTCCAACAAAATACTACATGTGATTAAATTAAAATAACAATTGGAAAACCTAATATTAAAAATAAATCATGGAAAATAAACCATTTCCTAAATCATATAAAAGGTAAAATGAAAAAGCAAACCTTCTCGACCTTTGAAGAAAATGATAAACAGTCCACTTAATGTTCGAAAGGCATTGACAAAACTGATGTTTTCCTATTTCAATGTTGAGAGGCTCATGGATGATAAAAGCGGTTAGGCTATCAAGGAAAAAGGAATTCAATAGTCATTTCACAAGTGATTGTTGGGATTTAGTATGACAAATTGAATTGGAAACTATTCTATCAATTTGTTATTGTAAACTAATCCAATTTTACTTCAGTTGACTTAAATGAATCCAACCTATTACTGAAATAATTAACATTTTAAGGACTGTAAATTATTTTGATAAGTGTTGAT
This sequence comes from Allium cepa, assembly GCA_030765085.1. Classification (NCBI taxonomy): domain Eukaryota; kingdom Viridiplantae; phylum Streptophyta; class Magnoliopsida; order Asparagales; family Amaryllidaceae; genus Allium; species Allium cepa. Next base: position 623,655,844 of record CM060931.1, read on the forward strand.
GCGTTGACAAAATTAATATTTTAAAAGTAATCGGAAATTCAAATTTCATCCACTCCTTACCAAAATTGGAATAATTACTTTTTACGCTATAACATATAACACTTTGACATCCTTGTGAATAGGTAATCTTGTTTTGAAATAATGTGTGGGTTTTACTTATTTCATAAAATCGGTGTAGCGTACCTTTTTGGAGCTTGTTCTGTCCATTACTCGTTGTAGAAAACTTTTTTCATTTCGAGATCGCTGTAGCGCGGTGTTTAGTTCCCATGGTGCCTGTAATTAAACAATGTAAACCCGTGCTACGGAGTTTATTCCATAAATTATTAGCAATGTTGTATTTGATTTTTCAAAGTTCATAGTTATGCATTATGCTTTCTTACTATTTTAACTCTATTTACACTAATTTGTTTGTATAAACCTGTCATCCAAAAATAACCAATAATGAACTTATCCAAATGCAAAGAAGTTTCTTGTTACGATATGCTTATTTAGTACAAGGTGTATGAGATGCATAAAGAATCTCAGAATACTAATATTGGTTTATATAAACTATTATTATATTCGGAAATAATTTATGTCAATTTAACATGCATGGCCGAAACAAATGGTCCAATATGAGAGCATGGTAGACTTCTTTGGTTTATTATTGTCTATTCAAAAATATCATAATATTTTACCTAACAAAAATATACCAATAAATTCCAATGAAAGTCAAAATATCATAGTTTTCCGCTTAATAGATTTAAAGAATCCATCTGAAATCAATCTTTGAGTCAAAAACAAATAAGAGAAAAACGAAAGGTCATTAGACCCATTATTTTAAATCACAAAAAGTGGAATTAGATTTGCTTAAACTTGGAAGCTACTAATCTTCATTTCGAATCCAGTAGTCTAGTTGGCGAAGAATTAAATTGAAAGTATATTTGTAGCCCAAAAGAAGAATTCAGCTTAATAATTGTTCCTTACCTTGTATTTGTGGATATTCCATTGCAAAACTTAACACTGTACGCAGATGATTAAGTAATATTTATATATTGATTCATTTAGAGCAAGTTCTAATATTTCATCATTAATGGTTTGCTTAAGAATAGTCTTGTATAATAGCAAAAATATTGGCAAAGTAGAGATCCAAAACGCTAGAAACATAAAACCATAAGCATACATCATCGCAAATTATCCAATTATCAGAGGCATCCTAAAATGTGATTTTAAAATATTTACCATGTTGGGTATACAGGGTTTCAAAGATGCTCTACACGGGTACACCATACTGCAGTCTTTACATTTTTTGCCAGCAATCCCTGAGAAAAACAATAATAAATGAACTATTAAATAACGAAGAGTGGTTGACGAAAAACGATGTCATTTATCATCCAAACTATTCCCCCTAGCGAGTCTAATTTTAAAATGCTTTATCACATGGGATAATAATATGCAAGTTTCAGTCCAAGTAAAGCTTGATAAAAAATTTTCAAATTTGCATACTATTTTCCAAACAAACATCAAGTGACTATCTTGTTCAGAGTTAGCATTTTTTCTGATAAATGCATTATGATTTTGCATAAATCTTCTAAAAGACACGAAAGCCCCAAACCAACCAAAGTTGTAGCAAAGAATTTGGGTCCCCAAGGGAAGACATTAACAAAATACAATGTTACATATATCCTGATGTGAAGTAATACATCATGGACAATGAAGCAGTCGACAACGATTCTAGTAATGAAAAGTTAGCACATAGTTCTAGAAACATTAACAAAAGCAATTGATATAACTTCTATTTTGATTGCATAGATCATTGTTAGATTTTCTTTGGATCTGACAAACAATTTTGAAAAATATACATAATGAAATTTCAAGGAATGTATGATAGAAAGCAATCAAAAGGGCATTATCAAAACAAATTAACATAACGACATATGATGAAAAATAAATGGTACGAATCAATAAATCTAAACTGGCTTAGTAGATGATAGACCATAGAAACTTTAGTGTAGCTACTTACTCCACATACGTAATGACATGTTAGATTTAGCCTTACATAAAACAGTGACGTGTTGGTCAATCATTGTTTGGTGTATTCAAGTATAACATAGACCAACAAATAAACTCCATTCCGTCCCCTCTATAACATAGACCAGCAAAAAGTAATAGCCAAAAAGGTCAATGGTGCTTTTGTGTCTGTATGGAAATATCAACAACATCATTTTGAATTCAGTTGCTACCTTTAATTAGAACATTAAACATATGAATAAGAAAAATCTGGTAGACTATTTAGAAATGTAGTAGTAATATTATAAGTGGATGAAATTTGCTCCTAGAAAAATAATTAAATTCGTGTTCAACAACTGTTGAAACTTTAACAGCCTATACACACACACATGCATGCATATTGTTCTATACAGCTAGAAAAACTCAACTAACACCTTTAGCTTCATAAACTATAGGTTTAGGAACATCCAACTGAATAGATCTATAAAACATCAACTCTTCATCATTAAACATTTTAAGTTATTATATACAAAATCACATATAACCAAAATCATATAAACATAAAGACGGTCCCAGATATTCATATTTAGTTTTGAAATAATAAGAAAAAGTCATCAGAAGATAGTTAAAACGAACTATGAACTTCCACATATTAAACTAAAATTCAACTTGCATAAATTCAACATTACCTCGGTACGTTTAGCCTTAACTATACACAATGTCATAAATCTATAAAACTAGCATAAGGATGGAAGGAGCAAAAATCAATACGACATTCTGAATATAGTAGTTTCATGATTAATGTAGCAATACACTATCTATTACAAACATGATAAGATATAGCATTGCCATTAATAATTATAATGTTACAATCTACATTAACACCATGTACCCGAGGCTTAAAATGCATGAATATTTGTTTACACGAAAATTTGAAGCTTAACTATGAACGTAAACCTCACTAATACCTAAGCATGCTTGCATGGTTCTAAAGAGCTTTGGTTTTTCATGCAACCCTACAACCCAGATTATACCATAAAGAAAGAAAGAAAAATTGGTAAAAATTATAGAACAATTCAACTGGATTAAACAAGTGTCTCGATCATAGCTCATAAAATCCGTAGATGAAAAAATTATATATCAAACAATCTGAACATACCTAATGCACAAAATAACATAATTCAACAAAGTTATTAAATGTAATGAATCAAACATCAAGTGTATACTTAATAATATTCTACTTTCAAACTTGAAGATTACTAAACAAAATTGAAATAATTTTACCTGATTGGTTAGCACCGGCCAGAAGCAGCCTACAGATTTTGTTTAAGATCATTTTAAGGATATGGATACCATGAAAACATCATCCAACTAAAAATAAATGGTAGATTTTCAGGAATTACAGATAATGATAGTAGGAGAAATACTATTGTCATCAATAACAAAAACCATATTTATTTGTAATTTAAATACTAATTAAATAATTCGATGATATTAATTATTTAATTAAACATATTCAATCAATAATGTTATTTCAAGTATATTAGTGCAAACCTAATATATTTGTCATCGTTAGCACGGGTTCGCACTAGTATTTGACATCGTTCAATGCTATGAATATGTTAGATAAATTAATATAGTATATAAAGCTGAATTTAAAGTGGAGTATAAAGTTATTTGGCATAAAAAATACTTGCAATATGAATGGTTGAACCAATACGTAATACAAAGTAGTGAAAATTTATAAGTTTGCATTTCCAAGCTCAAACAGATAGAAGCACAAATAAAAGTACCAATGATCTTAACTTAATACCTCGCTTGCTCAATGATCTAAATAGGAAAGCTGTGAATAATTATAATCAATGGAAACAATAGAAGATGAAAATTAGGGAAAACGCACCATATCAAATCTTCAGATCCAAGGCGTGAAGATGAGATAAATAAGGTGAACTCCATGACACTGACACTGACAAATCAATGTTAAGTATTTTAAGTCATGTCCATAACTCGTGCAGGCAAGCCGCAAATATGAGATGTTCTCTGACTAAGAAATTGGGAGTAGTACCCTAGCATGGCTAAATTTACAACTCAGTCAGTGGTTGATCACCTCTATAGACGTAGCTTATGTGGTTGACCAATTTTGCAGCGGTTACCGGTGTCATTATTTAATAAATCATACCTTTTAAATTTTCAAATTTAATAAATTTCACATCAAACTTATTTGAGTTTAATTCTTATATAAATTCAATATCAAATAAATTTCAAATTTATCTTCGAACCTTAATTTATTTAAATCATTATAAACTTTATATAAAAATATAATTTAAATACTTAACCATATCATCTCAATAAAAATCAAACTTATTATTAAGCTTATTTTATGTTAAAACAAAATTTATACATAGCTTAAAATCAAGAATAAAATAACATTTATATAACATCTAAAATCAATATTTATATAAAGCCATATATTTCTTTACAAAACCATAGAAATCATTTCAAATTATTTATATATATATATATAGACCACAGTGTGTCTTTATATAATTTTTTATCCTATGGTCAAGTGATACAGATATTTATCATTTCAATCTGCAATTTAATATTTTACGGTTGTATATCATTTCAAACCGCAACCCTGAATTAAAAATATTCCATAACGAATTTGCAGTTTATAACGATATAAACTAAACATCCATTCAACCAATAGCAACAATCAACATCCACCACAATCATCATCCAAAATAATCCATAAATATCAATATAGAAACCGATAATAAATAACAGGTAATTAACTGGCAGTTTATATGCAATAATAAATTAAATAACAATTTAATTCAACTAAATTCAATTTAACATAGATGATGATTAAAAATATGCCAAACAAACATAAATAAATTCCTAATCACATCATGAATTAAATTTAACAAACATAAGAAACTTTAGAAGTTGTGAGTGGGTTAAAACACTCACCTTTGAATTTAAATCCAATTTAAACTCAAAATTCGAATGGTCTCAGAATTCATCCAAACCAGCGCCAAAATGTTCGGAATTTCGATACGATCCTAATGGATCAAACCGCGCATAAATTGCACTTGTATGTAAAAATTATTGATGTTAGAACAATTGGATTTAAAATTAAAAAAATTAAACAAAACAACGTCACCTACAATTCCAAGGCCGCGTCACCCTCTTCACTCACACTACCCATGTGACATCCCGGAATTTTGACCCGATTATTATAATAGGTTTTTGATCAAATTTAAATAAAATACAAGATTTTTCATTAAAAATAAATAAGATATTAGATATTATTGGTTGTATATGTGTTATAAAGGGATATAATTTCAAAATGTAAAATAGACTCTTTAACAACATTTAAAATTAAATCTATTTTATTTAATTAAATTAAAAATTATGTATGGATGACACTTAATATCAAAAGTAATAAAAGTAGTTAATAATAACAAGTATAATAATACAATTTTTTTAACATTAATATTAAATATAAATAGCTTAATGCAAATATAAGTTACTAATCAAATTTGAAAGATTAAACTTTAAATGAAAATAAGATTTAAGTAGTTGACCATATTGTATGATTAAGAATAATATTTACAATAATATTTATAATATTGCTTATAAATAGTTAAAATAAGTATAACATAAAATGTAGTTATAAGCATAAGTATACATAAACATAAGTACAAAATATGATGTGAATAAGATATAAATAAAAATGTGAACTATGTGAAGTCAAACATATGAAATTAATTAGTCAAATCTGTGTATAAATTTGTGTTCAATATAATAAGACAAAAACTAAGTTAACAGCAAACATTACTTATATGTTGACATAAGTATGAAGACGAATGAAAAACCTGTAACTTTTTTTTTTGGCAAAGCCGACGGGGGTAAATGGCCCCGACCATATATTGCTGCACCATCGGAACAAAACACATACAACAAACAAAGAGAACAAGGGGGGACAAGGTGCAACAGGCACAAGGAAACAAACACAAGATAAAGAAAAAGGAAACAAGAAAAGGAGGACAACCCTGCAATCACATGAAGGAAGCATAAATCCCTGGGTCAATTGAGTAGGAGAGGAGACTCAAGGCAATCCTTATCTCATGAAATATCCACTGCTTAAAATTTACGTCCGGTTTAGCATTGACTGCATCAAACAACCTCGTGTTCCTCTCTCTCCAAACCGAGCTGATAAAGGACTTCAAAACTGTATTGAAGGTTCTTTTAGTTTCAGATTTAACTCCCGTTTTCGCATATATCTTCTCCCACTCATCTTTGTTATCAAGGGATATATCAAAACTGTGCAGCCTTGCTTTGACGTTATTCCAAATCTGCTTGATAACCGAGCATTCAAGAAATAGGTGCTCAATTATTTCTGGTTGTTCATAACAAAAGGAGAAGTATATATAAACATTCATACCCTTGCTTGCTAGCTTAGCTTTGGTCATCAGAGCACGGTTATGTACTTTCCAAAGAAGGAGGTTTTCCCTCATCCTACTGTCATTGCTCCACGTTCTCTTCCACCACACCCATGTACGGCAAGATCTGTTCTTCGTTATAAATTCGTAAACATTTCCTATCTTAAATTTAGCTCTTTTGTCACCCCAAACCAGTCTACCAGAGTTAGAGGACAGAGAGGAAAAGGTGCAAATTCTGGCCCATATATCTTGAATCCTCGGGTTAGAACTAGAATTACGTGAAGATAGAAACGTATGCAGAATATCTCTAACCTTTGAAGCCATGTGAATCCCGGACTGTTGTATCTCACCGTACGTAAGTTGACGACGTAATATATACCCCTTGTCTAACCATGGATCATCCCAAAAGCTAACACTGTACTTTGGGTTAGTGTTCATTTGTATATGTGGAAGAAACAACTCCTTTATCTTGAATATACTTTGCCAAGTCCAGCTTAAATTTTGAAGCTTAGTCATGCTCCACATACTCCTCCCCCTAATCACGTTCTTATGTGACCACATAGCCCATAGACTTTCTGTACTGTTGTAGAATGTGTCAATGTGTTTCGCAAAAGCAGATGTGTTCCAGTTTTTTAAACTAAGTATACCAAGCCCCCCTTATTCATAGGCCTTTCTATTCTTCCAAATTTAATTGGAGCAATGTATTTACCTGTAGTTGTGCCCTTCCATAGGAATCTCATGCATGCACCTCTTATCATATTTATCAGCTTGAATGGGAGAATGAATGTCCTAGCCCAGTACACTTGCATCGAAAATATAACTGACTTAATAAGAGTGAGACGACCTGCTTGACTTAGAGACCTGGTGGTCCAACAGTTAAGTTTCACAGTTATCCTTTCAAAGAGCGGCAGACATTGGTTAGTTGATATCTTCGAAGTAGACAGGGGTAGACCCAAGTAAGTAACAGTGTTATTATTTAGGGTCAAGCCAGTGATTTGAGAAATGTGAGTACATTGTTCAGGACTTACTCCAGCTATTAAGATATCAGATTTAGCCAAATTAACCTTTAGACCCGTCATATTGTAGAATTGGTCAAGAGTGTTCATAATGTTCGTTACTGTGATTATATCAGGAGAACAAAACACCACTAAATCATCCGCAAACATTAGGGCAGAGATCTAAGGGTCATTGCATGCTAGATGAAGCTTGAAACCACCCTGGTATATTAGTCTATCCAGCAGCCTCGTAAGTAGTTCCATGACTAGAATGAAAATATAAGCAGAAAGGGGGTCACCCTGCCTGATCCCTTGCGTACTAACAAAGAAGCCTTCATTCATACCATTTATATTAACTGAGAAAGTCGGAGAGGAGATACACTCATATATCCAAGCTATAAAGTGTGGAGGTAAGCTCATGTAACCCATGATTCGAGCAATGCTATTCCATTGTAGCATATCAAAAGCTTTCAGTATGTCGAGCTTCATCATCGCTTTTGGAGATGCATTTTTGCGTTTGTAGCCCTTAATGAGTTCATGGGAGAGGAGGACGTGGTCCAGAATGCTCCTACCAGGTAAGTATGCAGCCTGATTTTTGGATACAATATGAGGAAGAGTATGTTTAAGTCTGGTAGCAATGATCTTAGAGATGCATTTGTATATAGTATTACAACAGGAGATAGGACGGTATTCATTAACTCTGCGAGCATTCTTAACTTTAGGAATTAGGGCTATATTAGTATAATTATAAGACCTGAATATTTTACATTTCTTGAAGAAAAGGAGTATTGCATTGGTTACATCGGCAGAGACAATCGTCCAACAAGAGGTGTAGAATAGAGCATTCATCCCATCAGGGCCTCCACAAGAACTAGTGTTAAGAGAAAACATAGCTTGTTTAATCTCTTCAGGGGTGACTTCCATGCAAAGGGAGTTGTAGTCTTCAGTTTTAAGTTTAGGCAGGATGTTTTCAGGGATCTGTTCTATGTTTGGAGAGAAGTTGTTAATATTGCTGTAAAGGTCAGAGAAATGATTAACAAAGGCTTCCCTAACTTCAACAGGAGAAGAGTGAAGATCACCATTCATATCGTAGATAGAAACTATGTTTTCTCTTCTTTGATTATTCTTGAGGCTAGCATGGAAGTATGCACTATTCATATCTCCATTTTCCTTCCATTTTATTCTGGACTTCTGCCTAATCATTTCATTTTCCTTAGCTAAGGCTTCATAGTATTTCAGAGACAAAGTACTTTCAGATTCAGAGAGATAAACATTATCAACAGAGTCCATCATAGCATTTTGGACCTCAGTGAGCCTTTCCTTTAATAGAGTGCTCATTTTATCTCCTTTGCCGTATTTGATGAACGCCCATTGCTTCAGAACTTTCTTTAACTCTTTCAATTTTTCCTGCAAGACAAACATATGATTACCATTTTTAGATTTATTCCATGCAGTAGACACAGTAGTTTTAAAGTCTGGTTCAGAAACCCAAGAATTAAAAAATTTAAAATTTGTTTTCCTCCTCATGTCCGCTTCACGAAGGTGAATTATCTGGGGGGAGTGATCAGAAAGAAGAGGAGGAGGGAGATGGTTGAATAGAAGAGGCCATTTGGAGAGGGCACAACGGTTAGAGAAGGCATGATCAATTCTCGAGAAAGTTCTGCATCCATGTCTCCTTTTATTGTTCCAAGAGAATTGCATACCCACAGACTTAACCGAAACAAGATCTGCATCAACAAGGGTGTCTGGAAGAGGTTTGATTACAGATAAGGAGAGAGGATTACCACCAACTCTATCAGAGAGAGAGTAACTACAGTTGAAATCCCCAAGGATAATCCAAGGATGCAAGGATTGTCTAAGAGAAGGAATGGTCGAAAGAAGAGAAGATCTTGATGCATTTGAGTTAAGAGCATAAACAAAGGAAACATAGAAAGAAGATTTGTCAGAAAGGATAGAGGCATGACAATGGATTAGCTGAGAAGTTGAGAGAATGGGAGATAGTTGAACTTGATTGGGGTCATATAGAACCAAAATCCTACCATACGGTGATTCATTCAAGTTGTGGATGTAGCTCCAGTTTGGGCTAATATATGCAGCTGCTTTGGTAGACAAGGTAAGGTTTAGTTTTGTTTCAAGAATAGCTAAAATTGATAGGTGATGATCTTTGATAAGCTGTTTACATTGGTCTTGCTTGATGACATGGTGTCCACCACGTATGTTCCATGCTCCCATGCAAAACATCATTGGGAAACACGTGCATTGAGAAGTTCTGTCTTCATTCTCCTTGTTACTGCCTGGTTAGAGGACAAGTAGTTGGGGATTGCAGATGAAAGAGGAGAGTCTTCATTGATGTTTACATCTTCTAAAAAAGCATAGATACTCTGGGGAGTAGATTGGGGAGATGCTTGCTGTGATACTGAGGAAGGGGGTTTGTAT